>OU342733.1:466776046-468022611 GCA_910589765.1 Avena atlantica | reverse complement strand
AGCATGGTATGTAAACATTTATCATAAGTATGTGTAGGGGTTCGTAGCATGGAAAACAAAAAATTTCTATCGCATACAAACAAACAAGCCAAGATCTATCTACTAGATTGTAGCAACTAGTCGATGGAATATCTTACCCTCGAAGATTCCAAAGTTTTTAACGAGAGCGGATTCTCGTGGGTGATGTAGTCGTACTCTTCCCGATCTCAAGATCGTGTAGACGATCCTTCCGGCACTGCGTTCCGGCAGCGCTTCCGCAGTCGGTCACACGTTCGGTACTCGACGAAGACCTTCCTCTCCCTTGTTCCAGCAGGCAGCGGAGGTTGTAGCACTCTCCTCGCAATTCCGGCAGCACAACGGCGTGGTACCGGAAGTAGAGGGGAGATCTCGTAGGGCTTCGCCTTAAGCCGGAGCGAGTATGGTGGAGTATGAGAGAGAGAGCTATTAGTGGTCTAGAGATTAGACACACCAATTAGAAGGCTCTAAACCGCAGGCTAAAGCAATTAGAAGCTCTAAACCAAAACGGCTCTAAACCGGAGATTAGAGGATAGGAACTTGTGTGTCTAGAGGAGGAGGCCCTGCCCCTCCTTTTAGAGTGTGGAGGGGCGGCCAAGGGGAGGGGAGTCCCTCCCCAAGTCGGCCTTGGTTGGCGCGCCGGCTTGGAGGGACTCCTCCCCCAAGTCGGTTCCAACCACCTCTTGCTTGTTTCCCACAGTTTCTTGTTTTAGCCGTTTGACTTTTAAACTGGCCATTTGACTTTTCGTGTTCCAGATTCAATTTAATCCTTTATTTGGAACAGCAAGAAAACTTAGTACATGATGCAATCATTCAATATGTAATGACACATTCATGTACCCTCCCCCCCCCCCCCCGGTGCCGACAATCCGGAACCTTCTAGAACATTCCCGATGAAAACACCGGAATCATTCCCGAACTCCGAAACGGGACTTTCCTTATATGAATCTTATTCTTCGGACCATTCCGGATCACCTCGTGATATCCCGGATCCCATCCGAGACTCCGAACAACATTCGGTCTCTTTCTCATAATACCATAACTACTCAAAACAACGTCGAATCCTTAAGTGTGTCTCCCTACGGTTCGTGAATTATGCGGACATGATCGAGACACTTCTCCGAACAATAACCAATAGAGGAATCTGGAAATTCATATGGCTCCCACATATTTCTACGATTACTTTGCGATCGAATGAACCACTTACATACGATACCAATTTCCCTTTGTCTCACGATAGTTAGTTTACTTATCCGAGGTTATGATCGTCGGTATCTCTGCATACCTAGTTCAACCTCGTTACCGATAAGTACTCTTTTCTCGTTCCCGTGATATGTGATCCCTTGTGAGCCAGTCACATGCTTGCAAGATAATTGGATGACATTCCACCGAGAGGGCCCAGAGTATATCTATCCGTCATATGGATGGACAAATCCCACTCTTGATCCATGTGTTTCAAACCAATACTTTCTAAACACTCAATGCCACCTTTATAGCCACCCAGTTACGGTGTGGTGTTTGATGTCATCAAAGCATCCATCCGGTAAAGGTGATATGCATGATCTCATGGTCGAAGGAATTAGGTTACTATGTATCAGAAAGCATATAGCAATTGAACTATTGAAATGACTTGATCTTTATGCTACGCTTATCTATAGGAGTATGTCCACCATATCATTCTCCTAACGATATGATCTTGTTGTTGATAACATCTCAATGTTCATGATAGGGAAACCACAATCATTAATCAACCAACAAGCTAGTGAAGTATAGAGGCTATACTAGGGACTTCAAATTAAGTTTACAAATCACACAAGTATTAATGTTTCCTTGTTAATACTATTATAGCATGAATGTAAACGTTTATCATAAACACAAAGATATAATAATAACTACTTTATTATTGCCTCTAGGGCATATCTCCAACAGTCTCCCACTTGCACTAGAGTCATCTAATCTAGATTACATGGTAATATACCGAACACCCATGGAAGTTTGGTGTTGGTCATGTTTTGCCCTCGGGAGAGGTTTAGTCAACGGATCCGCCACATTCAGATGTGTGTACTTTGCAAATCTTTATATCCCCATCCTGGATATGTTCTCGAATAGCGTGAAAACGCAGCTTGATATGCTTCAGCTTCTTGTGTGACCTTGGTTCTTGCGCATTGGATATGGCGCCCATGTTATCACAGTAGATAGACATTAGGTCCAGCGCACTAGGAACCACACCCAGCTCTGTAATGAACTCTTTCATCCATATCGCTTCTTGTGAAGCCTCCGAAGCAGCCATGTATTCCGATTCAGTTGAAGATCTCGCCACAACGCTTTGCTTTGCACTCCTCCAGCTAACTGCTGCACCATTCAAAATAAATACGTATCCAGATTGTGATTTAGAATCATCCGGATCGGTGTTCCAACTAGCATCGGTGTACCATTAACAACGAGCTGTTCATCACCTCCATAAGAAAGAACCGTATCCTTAGTTCTTCTCAAGTACTTAAGGATGTTTTTGACCGCTGTCCAATGATCCACTCCTGGATCACTTTGATATCTGCTAGTTAAACTAACAGCATATGCAATGTCGGGTCTAGTACATAGCATGGCATACATTAGAGATCCTATGGCTGAGGCATAGGGAGTCTTACTCATCCCTTTCTCTATCTTCTGCCGATGTCGGACTTTGAGTTTTACTCAAGGTCGTATTGGGCAACATGGGCAAGAACCCTTTCTTGCTTTCTTCCATTCCAAACCTTTGTAGAACTTTGTCCAAATATGTACTCTGTGACAATGATATTTGGCGTTTCGATCTATCTCTATAAATCTTTATGCGTAATATGTAAGTTGCTTCGCCAAGATCCTTCATTGAAAACTATTATTCAAATATTCCTTGACACTATTAAGAAGGTCTACATCATTCCCAATCAACAATATGTCATCCACATATAGTATTAAGAATGCTATAGAGCTCCCACTCACTTTCTTGTAATACAAGCTTCTCCATAAGTTTGTATAAAACCAAAACTTTTGATCACCTTATCAAAACGTTGATTCCAACTTCGGGATGCTTGCTTCAATCCATAGATGGACCGTTGAAGTTTGCATACCTTGTTAGCATCTTTAGGATCGACAAAAACCTTGGGGTTGCATCATATACAACTCTTCATCAATATCTCCATTGAGGAATGCTGTTTTGACATCCATCTGCCATATCTCATAATCATAATATGCAGCGATTGCTAACATAATCCTCACAGACTTTAGCTTCGCTACTGGTGAGAAAGTCTCATCGTAGTCAACTCCTTGAATTTGTCGAAACCCTTTTGCGACAAGTCGAGCTTTATAGACAGTAACATTACCATCAGCATCTGTTTTCTTCTTGAAAATCCATTTGTTCTCGACAGCCTTCCGGCCATCCGGTAAGTCCACCAAAGTCCATACTTGGTTTTCGTACATGGATCCAATCTCGGATTTCATGGCTTCTTGCCATTTATTGGAATCTGGGCTCATCATCGCTTCCTCATATGTCTCTGGGTCATCGGGTTGTCTACCAAACATGACACTCATAACGGGATCATACCAATCTGGGAGTGGTACGAGTTCTCGTGACCTCTGAGGCTCTTGTAGCAACTTCAACCGAAGTTTCATGATCAGCATCATTAGCTTCCTCTCTTATTGGTGCAGGCACCACAGGAACTCTTCCCGGTGCTGCGGTACTCGCAATTTCGAGAGAAGGTTCGACAACCTCGTCGAGTTCTACTTTCCTTCCAGTCACTTCTTTCGAGAGAAATTCCTTCTCTAGAAAGGATCCATTCTTGGCAATGAAGATTTTGCCTTCGGATCTATGATAGAAGGTATACCCAATAGTTTCCTTCGGGTATCCTATGAAGACGCATTTTTCCGCTTTGGGTTCAAGCTTGTCCGGCTGTAACTTCTTTACATAGGCTTCGCATCCCCAAACTTTAAGGAACGACAATCTAGGTTTCTTCCCAAACCATAATTCATACGGTGTCGTTTCAACGGATTTAGACGGTGCCCTATTTAAAGTGAATGCGGCTGTTTCTAATGCATAACCCCAAAATGATAGCGGTAAATCTGTAAGTGACATCATAGAACGAACCATATCTAAGAGAGTTCTATTACGACGTTCGGACACACCATTACGCTGTGGTGTTCCCGGCGGTGTCAATTGTGAAAGTATTCCGCATTTCTTTAAATGCTCGCCAAACTCGTAACTTAGATATTCACCTCCACGATCAGAACGTAGAAATTTTAATCTTCTTGTTACGTTGATTCTCTACCTCACTTTGAAACTCCTTAAACTTCTCGAAAGTTTCGGACTTATGTTTCATGAAATAGATATACCCATATCTACTCAAGTCATCCATGAAGGTAAGAACATAACGATAACCACCGCGCGATGCTACACTCATTGGACCACACACATCGGTATGTATGATTTCCAATAAGTCCATAGCTCGCTCCATCATACCAGAAAATGGAGTCTTAGTCATTTTTTCCATCAGACATGCTTCGCATCTTTCAAGTGATTCAAAATCAAGTGATTCAAGAAGTCCATCGGAATGGAGTTTCTTCATACGCTTCACTCCAATGTGACCAAGACGACAGTGCCACATATAGGTCGAATTATCGCTTGATTTCAAACGTTTAGCCTCAATGTTGTTGATATGTGTATTTCCACTATCGAGATTCAATAAGAATAGACCATCTATCAAAGGTGCATGTGCGTAAAACATATTACTCATATAAATCGAACAACCATTATTCTCTGACTTAAACAAGTAACCGTCTCGCAATAAACAAGATCCCGATATAATGTTCATGCTCAACACAGGCACTAAATAACAATTATTTAAGTATAAAACTAATCCCGATGGTAGATGAAGGGGTAGCGTGCCGACCGCGATCACATCAACCTTTGATCCGTTTCCCATGCGCATCGTCACCTCGTTCTTCGCTAGCTTCCGTTTATTCTGCAGCACCTGTTTCGAGTTACAAATATGAGCAACCGAGCCAGTATCAAATACCCATGCACTACTACGAGTACTAGTGAGATACACATCAATAACATGTATATCAGATATACCTTTCTTCTTGATGTTGCCGTTCTTCAGATCCGCCAAGTACTTCGGGCAATTCCGCTTCCAGTAACCTTCTCCCTTGAAGTAAAAGCACTCAGTATCAGGCTTGGGTCCAGCCTTGGTCTTCTTCGCCGGCGTGATAACTTTCTTACCACCCTTCTTGAAGTGTCCCTTTTGCTTAGACTTGCCTTTCTTGAATTTGGTGGTCTTATTGACCAACAACACTTGGTGCTCTTTCTTGATCTCCACTTCTGCAGACTTTAACATAGCAAACAGTTCTGGCAACTCTTTGTTCATGTTCTGCATGTTGTAGTTCATCACAAAGTTCTTGTAACTTGGTGGTAGTGATTGGAGGACACGGTAAATCCCCAAAGCATTAGGAATCACTATACCCAAGCTTTGAAGTTTGTTTGCGTGCCCAGACATCTTAAGCACATGCTCACTGACGGAGCTGCCCTCTTCCATCTTGCAGTTAAAGAACTTTTCAGAAGCCTCATAGCTTTCAATTGCCGCATGAGTCTCAAAAATCAATTTGAGATCCTCGACAATATCATATGGGTCTGAATTCTCAAACCTTTTCTGAAGCTCCGATTCCAAACCATACAAGATAGCACACTGAACTATGGAGTACTGATTCTTCCGAGCGAGGTAAACATTCTTTACTTCATCGGAGCATCAGCTGCAGGTGGGTCACCCAGCGGTGCATCCAGCACATAGGTCAAATTACCAGCTATGAGGACAATCCTCAAATTGCGGAACCAATCCGCGAAGTTGCTTCCATTGTTTCAACTTTTCTTTCTCTAGGAACGCATTAAATTGATGGTAGGGGCTGCCATTGATCTACAACATATTTGCAATAGTTTAGACTAAGTTTATGACAAATTGAGTTCAAATTAATTAATGAAATTAAACTAGGTGAACTCCCACTCAAAACAACATCCCTCACATTGTTTTAGTGATCACACGAACCAGATCCACTACATCAACACCGATCATCACAAGAGTTGATATAGTTTCAATGGCGAACAATCGACATGTTCATCATATCTTCTATATGATTCATGCTTTACCTTTCGGTGATCCGTGTTCCGAGACCATGTCTGTACATGCTAGGCTCGTCAAGATCAAACCTTAGTTTCCGCATGAGCAAATATGGCTTGCTCACGTTGTATACACTTGCAGAATCTAACACACCCGATCATCACGTGGTGCTTCGAAACAACAAGCTTTAGCAACGGTGCTAACTAAGGGTGAACACTTTATGACTTGAAATTCATGTGCATGAGGGATCATCTTATAATGCTACCGTCGTCTACTAAGCAATACAAGATGCATAAAGGATTAACATCACATGCAATTCAATAATATGTGATATGATATGGCCTTTCTTCTTTGTGCTTCCGATCTCCATCTTCAAGCACGAACATGATCTCCATCATCACCGGCATTGCATCAAGGTCAATGACGCTTCTCCATGGTTGTCGTCCACCGGCTTCAACTATTACAACTACTTTGAATAGACACGCGGGTCTTAACATAAATTAAAGACAACCATATGGCTCCTTCCGGTTGCCAACTTACAATAAGGAACATTGCATACATCAAATATAATCACAATCATGGCCATATCACATCACTGCACACCCCTGCAAAACAAAGTTAGACGCCTCTACTTTCTTTGCATATTTTACGTGGTTTGGGGCTTTCAATAAGTGTCGCTATAACTTACGAACAAGAACCACAACATTGATACTAGCATTGTTGATCACCCGTTGTAAATTGGATCTTAACTATGCTAGGAGAAACAGGCACACGCAAAGCCACTTATGCAATACTAGTTGCATGTCAAGCGTGGAGCAAGTCTCATGAACGATGTCATATAAGGTTAGCCCGGGCCGCTTCATCCCAACATACCGCAAGATGCAAAGTACACAAGAAGCAATCGACAATAAAAGCATCAACGCCCACAATGACCATTGTGTTCTACTCGTGCAACAGATCTACATATAGACACGGCTCTGATACCACTGTAGGGGTTCGTAGCATGGAAAACAAAAAATTTCTATCGCATACAAACAAACAAGCCAAGATCTATCTACTAGATTGTAGCAACGAGTCGATGGAATATCTTACCCACGAAGATTCCAAAGTGTTTAACGAGAGCGGATTCTCGTGGGTGATGTAGTCGTACTCTTCCCGATCTCAAGATCGTGTAGACGATCCTTCCGGCGCTGCGTTCCGGCAGCGCTTCCGCAGTCGGTCACACGTTCGGTACTCGACAAAGACCTTCCTCTCCCTTGTTCCAGCAGGCAGCGGAGGTTGTAGCACTCTCCTCGCGATTCCGGCAGCACAACGGCGTGGTACCGGAAGTAGAGGGAAGATCTCGTAGGGCTTCGCCTTAAGCCGGAGCGAGTATGGTGGAGTATGAGAGAGAGAGCTATTAGTGGTCTAGAGATTAGACACACCAATTAGAAGGCTCTAAACCGCAGGCTAAAGCAATTAGAAGCTCTAAACCAAAATGGCTCTAAACTGGAGATTAGAGGATAGGAACTTGTGTGTCTAGAGGAGGAGGCCCTGCCCCTCCTTTTATAGGTGGGAGGGGCGGCCAAGGGGAGGGGAGTCCCTCCCCAAGTCGGCCTTGGTTGGCGCGCCGGCTTGGAGGTACTCCTCCCCCAAGTCGGTTCCAACCACCTCTTGCTTGTTTCCCACAGTTTCTTGTTTTAGCCGTTTGACTTTTAAACTGGCCATTTGACTTTTCTGTTTTCGGATTCAATTTAAAATTTGGAACAGCAAGAACACTTAGTACATGATGCAATCATTCAATATGTAATGACACATTCATGTACCCTCCCCCCCCCCCCGGAGTGCCGGACAATCCGGAACCTTCTAGAACATTCCCGATGAAAACACCGGAATCATTCCCGAACTCCGAAACGGGACTTTCCTTATATGAATCTTATTCTCCGGACCATTCCGGATCACCTCGTGATATCCCGGATCCCATCCGAGACTCCGAACAACATTCGGTCTCTTTCTCATAATACCATAACTACTCAAAACAACGTCGAATCCTTAAGTGTGTCTCCCTACGGTTCGTGAATTATGCGGACATGATCGAGACACTTCTCCGAACAATAACCAATAGAGGAATCTGGAAATTCATATGGATCCCACATATTTCTACGATTACTTTGCGATCGAATGAACCACTTACATACGATACCAATTTCCCTTTGTCTCACGATAGTTTACTTATCCGAGGTTATGATCGTCGGTATCTCTGCATACCTAGTTCAACCTCGTTACCGATAAGTACTCTTTTCTCGTTCCCGTGATATGTGATCCCTTGTGAGCCAGTCACATGCTTGCAAGCTAATTGGATGACATTCCACCGAGAGGGCCCAGAGTATATCTATCCGTCATATGGATGGACAAATCCCACTCTTGATCCATGTGTTTCAACCAATACTTTCCGAACACTCAATGCCACCTTTATAGCCACCCAGTTACGGTGTGGTGTTTGATGTCATCAAAGCATCCATCCGGTAAAGGTGATATGCATGATCTCATGGTCGAAGGAATTAGGTTACTATGTATCAGAAAGCATATAGCAATTGAACTATTGAAATGACTTGATCTTTATGCTACGCTTATCTATAGGAGTATGTCCACCATATCATTCTCCTAACGATATGATCTTGTTGTTGATAACATCTCAATGTTCATGATAGGGAAACCACAATCATTAATCAACCAACAAGCTAGTGAAGTATAGAGGCTATACTAGGGACTTCAAATTAAGTTTACAAATCACACAAGTATTAATGTTTCCTTGTTAATACTATTATAGCATGAATGTAAACATTTATCATAAACACAAAGATATAATAATAACTACATTTATTATTGCCTCTAGGGCATATCTCCAACAGTATGAAGATATGATAATAACCACTTTATTATTGCCTCTTGGGCATATCTCCAACACAGCATCCCCAAGCTTAACTCCTGCTCGTCCTCGAGTAGGTAAGTGATAAAAGAATAATTTTTGAGGTGGACATGCACCCTCACAATAAAGATCCAACCATTTGCAAACATTGAAATCTGGTATCAAAGAACTCTAAACATGTGCATGAAATATGGAGGTCTAACAATAGGACATAGTAACTATGCATGCAACATGGCAAGTTACAAACAAAGATCATGAATAATATGTATTGAAAAACATTTGTTTGTTTTACATACAGAAAACATAGCATAGTGGCAATCAGCTTGTCCCTCATAGAGTAGCAATATAGATGCATAGGACACCTGCAAAGTTCACAAGGGTGATTAGAAACAGATAGCACATGAACAAGTACTAACACAATATGCATCAATGAATAAGCTTTGGAACACTGCACACAAAATAACAACTATGCTCTCTTAATGGTGCCTAAAGGTAGAAGGTGGAGACTCAATAGTAGTGAAATAAAGGCCTTGTTGTAAAGGAAGCAGGTATTACAAGTTTCAAAAAGAGCTTCCAAAAATTATGATACTTATTAGCTTCCAGCCCTAATTGCCCCTATCATAAGCATCTTGAAGTGGTTAAGGTTAAAGTGGCAAAGCTGGAGTATATGCTTGACGAAGTATAAGTTGGCAATCTCAAGTCCCTTGACTATGAGGGCTACACCTCATGGATACTCAACTTAGGGCTCAGGCAAGTTCTTGTCACTGTAAGTATTTGCATATCATTGAGAACCACCAACGGGGTACCCCTTGCACATGGTACAGGAGCTTTCCCATAACCAAAATGACAAGGCAAGCAGAAAATGAGCATCTCAACAATTTACCATGGGAATATGGTTCCTTTTTCTCTCTTTCCTCTTTTCTCAATGTGTCTCTCTTTTTTATAAGAAGAATGCTTCATAGATGTCACTATGGTGATGCTGCAAGTTTCCACCATGATTAGGCATGGCTTAGGCTAGTGGCCCAGGTGTTTCTCTAACACAGAATACAAACTCCATGGACTTACAAGTTCCCACTTCATTTCACACTGATAACATCCATAGACAAAAGAGCATGATATCAACGGAGTACAAAAAGTACAAGTGCAATGTTGAAAACGTTCCCCGTGACAGCATGGTTCTGCTAATCCCAACTTATAAGTGCAAGCATATACAACAAAGTTGCCTCAATGGTTCAAGTTTATTAGGGGCAAAGAATAAAATGTGCCATCAAGTTCGTGAGGGCTTTAATCACTAAGTTTTCACATAACAAAATAGTTTTTTAATTGGAAGATAGTTGAAAACAAGAATATACTTGGAATGGTGTAACACACCATGCATAGGAGTTTATAGTAGACACTTTGGAATGACTTGGTTTCTTGGGAGTTGGAAGCATGAGTAGAACTTACTCATACAAGTGGAGGCTAGCAAAAGACTAGGAGCAACCAACTAAGAGAGCAATAATGGCCATAATTATGCAATGCAACAAAGCAAACTAATCAAAGCAAAGAGTGGTACTACAAGTCAAGGACTAAATGATCATAGAGGATAATGGTGACTTTTTATAGTCATAACATGGTGTGAGCATGTGCCAAGTCAACCCAAGCAAAACATCAAAGGAGAATACCACAATACTATGCTTTTACATGCTAAAACAATGCATAATTTATTCAAGGCACACTAAGCAATCCCAATTGTTTGGAACAAGACATGCTACATCAATAATAACTAAGCATAATGCAAAAACAACACCTAGCATGTCATGCTAAAGTCTAAGTCACAGTCAATGCAAGCTCCTCTTGCACTTCAAGCAAGAACTTACTACTCCTTTCCAAACACCAAGCAACCTTATTTGCAAAACAACACAGCGAGAACATGTGTCCAAACTACTAAAGCAAACTAAACAAACTAAGCAAGGCAAACGAAAACTAAGACGCTCCAAGAACAACACAACTGTGCATGAAACAATAAAAGTGAAGTGTCTAGACAGACTTGAGCTTTTTATTGATGAAGAAGGGGATGCCTTGGGCATCCCCAAGATTTGACGCTTGTACCTCTTGGATATTTCTTGGGGTAAAACCATGGTGGCATCCACAATATTGATCTTTTGTCCATTCTTCATCTCATTGCACCATTCTCTCTCTACACCTAAAATTTTTCCTTCACACAAAACTTCATACAATCTTCATCAGCAACATTTGCTTATTCAAAATATATTAGACCGCGGGCAAAGCTTTGGAACAGCAAGGCTTTTCACTAAAAACACAAGCTACTGTAGTAACTCCTTCAAATAAACTCAATTTACCTGAAGAGAGCTCAAAAAGGAATCAATAAGAAGCAAATGCAAATAATGGCAGAAATCTGTCAAAACAGACCAGCGGGTAGAAAGGAATTTTTTAAACATCTTCTGTTGCTCAAATAAAAAAGTGTTGAACTAACGAAAGTTATCCAACATACTGGGGGATTTATTAGTAAATATTGAGATGAATCCAAGTTATAGAGCCTCCTCACGAATTTTTTTGGTGGAGGACAGAAATCTGTTTCGGGACAGCAACTCCCCAAATCTTAGTTCCCTCTCATTAGAGGTCATTCTTGGCACAAAAAGCAAAAAAAAAGGATAAGGAGAGGTTATTACAGTAGTAATAACTTCCAAGACTCAAGGAAACTCTTGGGTTATCTCCCAACAAGTACTTTTCTTTAACGCCTTTAAGTTAGGCTTGATAGCTTGAGAAGATGCTCATATAAGAAATATGAATTGAAGTCAAAGAGAGCATCAAGAAGCAAATTCAAAACACATTTAAGTTTAACCCACTTCCTATGCATAAGAATCTTGTAAAGAAACAATTCATGAAAGCACAAAGCAACAAGCATAGGG
Organism: Avena atlantica; assembly: GCA_910589765.1. NCBI lineage: Eukaryota > Viridiplantae > Streptophyta > Magnoliopsida > Poales > Poaceae > Avena > Avena atlantica. The sequence goes on along the minus strand of OU342733.1, from coordinate 468,010,636 downwards.
AAGCAAGACAAATGCATCTTCAAAATTTTCAACATAAAGAGGGGAACTTAATATTTTTGAGATGCATAAAACCATGTTTCCCTTTCTCATAATAATTTTCAGTAGCATCATGAGTAAATTCAACAATATATCTATCACATAAATCATGCTTTTCATGATCTACAAACACATAATTTCTATCAAGCTCAAAAACAGTGGGATTAAAACCTCCACAGGTTTTATCCAAAGTAGATATTTCAAAAGGATCCACAGAAACATAACATTCATCCTCCTTGGTAAGCATGAGGGACAATCAAATAATATAAGAGGTAAAGAGTTACTCTCATTAGAAGGTAGACATGGGTAGATCCATTCTTCCTCCTTTTGTTCATCACTCTCCTCCTCTTTTTCATCTAATGAGCTTCCAGTTTCAACAATTTCTTCTTCCATAGGCTCCTGCAAGACATTAGTCTCTTCTATTTGTGGAAAGCATCTATTAAAATATTCAAGAATATAGCCATTTGTTTCCTTGTAATTTTCAAAGCAAAATTTAAGTATCTCATAAAACCTCATGTTCATAAGGTGCATCATCAGTATTTTCAAGCAAACTAGCAAGTTCAAATGCACCCTTGAAAGCAATAAATTCTTCAATTTGTTCCACATCATAGAGTCATAATTTCCTTTAACATAAGAATATATTGTAACATTATCATTATACTCACATTGAAAGGGTAGGTGTTTATACCTCATGTAGCAACAAGATTTATCAAAGCAATAAGTAACATTATAAGTAGAGCACAAGTCTCTAGCAATAGTATTCAACTTATCAATTTGTTCCCATAAGTGTTTCCCTTTTTGAGACAAACGGTGTTCCTTATAATAATAATACCTTTGTTCTTCCGTGAACCCACCTTGCCAATAAGAACTAGTTTCAAAGAAACCATCCATTGATAGAAAGCATGACCAAGCAAGGAAATAACATACCAGCAACTAGAGCGGGAACTAATTTTTTTGTGTTTTTGAAGAAAGCAAACCAAACTAGACTAATTTTTTTGGGTTTTTTGGAAAGAGGCAAACAAAACCAAGCAAAAGAAACAAAGCAAACTAAAAACAAAGTAAAGAGAAAGGAAGTGAAGGAATCTCCTTGTGAAGACGTCCTTAGCCTCCCCGGCAACGGCGCCAGAAAACTTGTTGATAGCGCTTGACGAGGTGGAAGAGGTTGAAGTAGATTTCCCAGTAATGGCACCAGAAAGCTTGATGGCGCCTAGTGTTTGATGTGGAAACGCTTCGTTGGAAACCCCAAGAGCAAGGTGTGAAGCAGCAAGACTTCCCTCAGTTGAGACCGAGGTTATCGAACCAGAAGGAGGAAGAAAACGTCACACAGGTGTTGCAAGAAACGTGGAGACCTGCACAACACAAACTCGAGACTTTGCCCCAACGAATCAGTGAGGTTGTCAAGCTCACCGGTTTGCTGTAATAAAGGATTAAACGTATGGTGTGGAAGGTAATGGTTTGCAGCAAGTAAACAAGTAACAGTGGAAGATGTATCAATGGTAAAGATTGGACCAGGGTCCATAGTTCACTAGAGGTGCTCTCCTTAGATAAACAACATGGCATGAAGGGTAAACAAATTACAGTGGGGCAATTGACAAGAACTGAGCAAGGCATAACAATGCAATTACTAGCCATAAATATCCTATGAGGTTGATTGGGCAATACAACAATATACATAGACCGTAATCCAACTGCATCTATGACTAGAAGTCTACCTTCAGGTTACCATCCGAACCCCCTCTAGTATTAAGTTGCAAGCAACAGACAACTGATTTAAGCAAAGTGTGTAAGGTAAACAATCCACATGCTCCATGAACAAGGGACCGTTGTTTTCTCCCTAGTAGCAACAACACATCTACAACCGAAGAGATTTCTGTCACTTCCCTTGGAAACTAGAGGCATGATCCCACTATCGAGCATAAATACTCCCTCTTGGAGTCACTAGCAACTACTTGGACAAGATAACCACTAGCAACAGAGAGCATGCAAGATCACAAACAACACAAACATGATAAAATCAAGTAGATAAAACCATTAATCAAACCAACATAATAATTTCAATATCCATCGGATCCCCGCAAACATAACATGCATGATTACAAATAGATTAGATCTTGATCATGAACGGAGCTCACAAGATCTATACATGAAAGCACAAAGGAGGAGATACAACCATCTAGCTACTACATGGACCCATATTCCAAGGTGGAACTACTCACGAATCATACCGGAGAGAAGGCCTCCGGGATGATCTCCCCTCCGGCAGGGTGCCGGGAAGAGCTTCAGATCCCCCCGATCTAGGGACGATGATGGCGGCGTCTACAGACGGTTTCGTGGATTTCTGATCGGATGTTGAGAGATTCTATATCAGGGGCTTCTTATAGGCGAAGGGGGGGAGTCCGGGAGGCGACCAGGGTAGGCAAACCCTACCCAGGCGCGGGTCCACCTGACCCTGCGCCTGGGGGTGGACTCCCTGGACCGCTTCTCCGTCTCTCCTCTGGACTTCTTGTTCCCCACGTAAAGTTATTGACTTTGGCATTCGTCCCGTCCAATTCCGAGAATATTTATTTACTAAATTTTCTGAAACCAAAAACAGCAGAAAACAGGCATCTGGCACTGTTGCAACTTGTTAATAGGTTAGTACCAGAAAACATGTAAAAAGCACCTCAAAGTGTAGACAAGTAAAGCAAAGTAGATATTAAACAAACACGGAGCATCAAAAATTATAGATACGTTTCCAACGTATCAGCTATCCCCGCCTCCGCCGCCATGGGTGGCCCTGGGTGAGCTCATGGCGCAAGTTTTGGCCTGCCGGCATGCCGCTGCAGCCTCCGGTAGCTCCATCCGCCGGGCTGCCTGCTGGTAGCACGCTTGATGTGGTCATGGCCACGACCGCTCTGTCTCCAAAGGCCACCGATGTGCTTGCTGTAGCCGCCCTAGCTCGCCGCAGGTCAGATCCTGCTATCGGTGGTCAGATGCGTTGTTCACGTCACTTCTGCAAGCCAGGGATGGTGTTTCCTGCTGCTACTTGTCCACGGGACGGGCTTCTGAGCGATCCTACTGTGATGGTTGAGGGGCTCGGGTCCTTGACGTTGACACCGACTGCCTCGGGAGTCCCTGTCTCTGCTAGTGCTTCGCTGCCTACATCGAGCCTGCTTTGGGTTGGTTCTTTGAGCTCCGTCGAGGACGACGATGATGAAGAGTTGGCTGCGCAAATACCATTGGTCTCCACCAAGGGCGTTGGTTCTGGCTCGGTTCGCTATGATGAAAAGGCATCTGTTGAGCTATGTGGCAGTCTCTCTGCTACAACTGCCGCTCTTGGAGATGAGGATGGCTGGGTGCACATGGGTCGGGGCAGTCCTCCGTGCCATGAGCCGTTGTCTTGGCTTAGAAAGGAAGCTAGCACATGTTGTGAGCCCTTTAGGCACATTTGATGTTGTCGACCTGGTCATTAGGAGCGATTATTCCAGGAGCGCCTTCCTGCCGCTCATTCTTGCTCTTTGGACACTCGTGATCATTCTCTGAATGCCTGTGCTCCATGCCAGCGGAGTCGCTCTCCGGTCACTCAGCCTCGTCTTTCCTCATCGGCCCGGAATTGGGCTGATGTCGTGTGCCACTCGTCATTGCGTGCAGCGGTGCCTCCAGGACCCTCTCCTTGGTGTAGCGAGGAGCTCAATGTTAACGGAAGTTTGGACTCTCTCTTTCAGGCCTAAGTTTCCTTGATGCGCATGGAGCTCCTTCATATGGTTGAGGTCCGCATTGAGGAGGTGGCTCGTCCCCTTCGTGAAGAGGTGGCAACTCTCAAGTCGTTGTTGGCGTGTGTTGATGATTCTTTGGAGCTGACGGAGGCTTGCACTTCTGGTGGCCTCAGTCTCGCCCTCGCATAGGCTTCATTTCCGCTTGTTTCCACTGAGTAGAAGTCGTCTGTGGTTGAGGAGGAGCATCTCTATGGTTGTGTCTCTCCTCGTGGTAGTCCCTGCACGCTATTGCAGCCTGATTTGTCGGCTGCCTCCGAGAGCGAAGGCATGGATGGGATCATGGATCCGGTGTTGTGGATCACACCGAGCTTCATGAGTTGAGTGAGGAATGTGTTGTGGTGCTTCCTTCAAGTTGGGTTCATTTGGAAACTTAGCGGTGGCCACGACGCCTTCGCCATCGCAATTGCATGCCTCTGTGGACGATGAAGGGGCACACAACTTTGAGGCTCTTTTTGCTAAAGAGCTTTGCAGCTTGCTTGCCAGTTTAGAGGCGGTTAGCCCTAGATATGGCAAAGATATTGCTTGTGTCCTAGCGGGAAAAGGTTCAGAAGGCCTAATCAGAAAGGTGAAAAAGTCTCTCAGAAAGGCACCTCGCAAGACCAAAAGAAGGAAGAGTGTCATGCGTGGAAAGCTTCGGAAGCTTCTTGATTGATGGACCCTTGTGGGTCGTCCTTTCTGTGGTCTTCTTTGCGGCACAGTGCTTTGGTATCGTTGCTTTGTGTTTCACGGTGCATTAGTATCGTTGCTTTGTGTTTCGCGCGACATAGTGCTCCGGTGTCATTGGCTTGTGGTTCGCGGTGGTAGTAAGTTGTGGTTGTTCTTGTCGGTTGGAGGTTGCATGTTTTAGGTGTTGTTCTCACGTGGTTTTGTTGTAACGGTTTTCGCCTGGTTTTCTGGTAATTAACCGGGCAATTCTCTTCTTAATCAATAGATTGGGGCAAAACTTTTGCCCCTGTTCAAAAATAATAATAAGTAAGAAGGGGACTCCGTGGCATCTTTACTCACAAATCATATTGGGACAAAAGATCCGTTCCTTCTCCAAGTTGCTAGTGTATGTCCGTCTACATCCCTGCTATGTGACATTAGGAAAAAAAATCAATACTTGCATCTCTACCGATTTGTAATTTACAAACAATAATATTTTGTTCAAGCTTCTGAATCAACCTACCTTTTTCTATAGGGTTTTTATGTAGCTAGGGTTCACTCTTTGTATTATACTATGCATGTGTACATTGATCAGCCACTGAAGCTCTGCATGGAGCACGCAGTATATACCTTCGCAGACCATGTCGTTTGATTGCTTTGGAAGGGTGAAGTAACAACATGCTTGTGTGTAGACTGTTCGTATGATTATCTTGCTGTTTCTGCAATGAGATACTCATTTACAAAAGTGACATATGATCTACCTTAATGGACATTTCATTCTTAAGATATTTGCCTATTCGAACCATACGAGCATGCATGGCAGAAGGATGTGGATATCTTAAGCGACCTATCTAAGGATGGCAATCGTACCCGCATGGATAGGATATGGGTATACTTTTATACACATGGGTGATATGCATACTCTGTCCGCTAAGTCACGGGTATGAGAACAGGTATAGGGTTGTACCAGTGGGTATACCCATACTCTATCCATTTAGATTGACTTGTAAAACTTACCTGTAGAGTTTTAACCTATGCGGCCGAGTAGCCTAGGGGAAAGTATGAGATTGCGATTTCTAAACGTTGATAATTATTATGTACTCGTCTATCTATTATTGAGTAGGGATACTTATTTTTTGTGAAATATGATATTAATTAATGTAAAATTGCGAATAACTTGTTTACCATTGGATCTACCCGTCGGGTACCCGTCGGGTATGAGCATGGGTAAAGATTTATACCCGCGGATACGGGTATGGGTAAAGTTTTCTACCCAATGACTATACAGGTATAAGTATGGTATTGCTTTACCCTGCCCATACCCTGTCCATTGCCATCCTTAGACCTACCTCATCCAAATTGAAATGGTTCATTCTCACAATAGATGAATAAGAACACAATTCTTGTGTCTACCATGTACATATTTTGAAACCCGACTGATGTGTACAGGGGGGCAATCAGGAATATAAACCAAATCTTATGGAGAGAGGAAACACTCAAAGTTTACATTTCACATTCTGCTTGGTTGAAGAGAAACTCCCAGTTTGTAGTCTAAGAAGTCCACATGTTGTAGTCTAAGAAACCGCAAGAGTTTGAATTGTTTTCCCAATGTCTCCCATGCCAAAGGTGTTTGTCACATTCTTAAATTTCCCTCTCACTAACATATGTGGAACTTGGTTGAAGGGATATAAAATCCAACACAAGACAAGAAAATAATATGAACCTCCGTTGCTAGCTTCACTTCATGGGCCACTCATTGAGTGGTATCCTTCGGAGGTATATGTAGGGAGAGGAAATGCACACTATGCGTGACAAGTGGGTGCGGATTAACTCGGTGCATACATTTTTTCTAGAGTAAATATTCTCACCTAATTACCCTGGTACAATGAGTAAAGAGAAGTAGCTTCAATGTATAGCATAGATTGATAGATACCACAAATTGAATAGGGCATTATGAAATGTTACAATATCTTTTGCAGCTTTGCATCGCAAGTCTCTTAAGAACAAGATGCCCATTAAGGTAGATCATAGGTCACTACATATGTCCTTTGGCTGTTGTTTTCGATACTTCCGGTTACCAACGAAAGAGTTACTACATATGTCCTTCTCGTTCGTGAGCAAAGTGTCAGTACCCAAACTAAGAGCATCTCTAAATCTCTAGACCCGTAAAAGTGATCAAACCCTTAAAATACCACTTTTACCTTTTTTGTCCAAGAATGGCACATCCTAGATCCCATAAAACTCTGCTGGCATGTAAATTTTTTATAGGCCACTAAAAATCCACTTGTGAGAACCGTGTATTCTCAGTGTTGGAGGCCATTTTGCTAGTCCCCCGTAAATAGGTCAACACTCGGCGCTTGAACGGTGCTGGACTCCCTGGAAGAATCCGGCAAATCCCGCCATTGAGCTCCGATTCCGGCCGAGTCCCTGCCAATTTCCAGCAACCTATCTCCGTTCTGACCAACTCCCGGCAAGACTCGGGAGTTTTGTGATGGATCTAGGGGTTCAAGATTCTGGTCATGTCAATGTCGTGTGCTTCCATGGGATGAAATGAAATAAACCAAAAATAATTGTCGCCAATGTAGGGTACGTCAGGTTAGTTCTTTTTATTTGAAGAAGCATGATAGGTTCGTTTAGCTCGTGTAAAACACCTATTTTGTTCGCGTGTACCCAACTTCATTTTCTCTAATGTGTGGTTGCAGGGCTCTAGAGCCAGCAATACTAATTTGACTAGTCCGAGTAGTAGGACCTAAGGATGGAAATAGATAACCCTTAGAATACCTTCTATCCTTTTTAGTAAAAAAATGAACTAGTTTTTTGTGTATCGTAAATTTTTAAAAAATCTAGTTCATCTATTTATACTAAACTAAAAAAAAGATATCCTAAAGATTCTAAACTGCCATATCTAGTAGGACCTAGATGGCGCCCCCTCGGTTCTGGGCGGACGGACCCGATCGGGAATGCTCGTGGCACTCCATCGCCAGCAGAAGTGATGCGATTAGGGGGAGCACTAATTCAAGTGACATGATAATGGAGTTGTGCAGTGGATGTTCACCACCTGGTTGAATTATTTTCCCTGGTGCCTCTCGTCCCTATGACATGGTCATGCTAAAATAGTAATGGTGGGGGTTTTCTCATTTGAAGATACGAAGCTTGCATAAGTAGATGCAAGAATAGTCTAGGGCTCTGTTTGTGTCACCACTCACCTCTAGTCTAGTATATGTAGGGAGGGAAAACACATGATGGTTCGACTAGTCGGTGTGGATTTTAAGTACCAACTTATTTCTTTCCTTTTGGTCGGTTTCTCCCTTTTTATGACCAATTTAGCGATGCCAAATCAGCCTTTGATACTGTAGATCCCATCTACATCCCATCTACAGTACTCGAACATTTTTTTCCCGTAGCTCTGGTTACGCTTCTCCTTTTTTTTTCTTTTTTTCCTCCCATTAATTCCGGACAATCGGTGCTTCCAGATAACTCTCCGGACACCCGTTTGACCGAACAATGGAGAGAGACTGCTCTTCTCCCACGACACTCCCTCCCCATCGCCCCCACCTTCTACTCACCTGGCCTGGGGCATCCCCTGCTCCACCGTCTCCTCCACTCCCACCTCAGCAGCCGCCAACGGCAGAACCGAGGGAATGGAACCGAGCAGCACGATTTGGTCCCCGTGCTGCTGCTGCACGAAGTGGGCGACGCGGCAGTGGAGGTGGTGGCTCGAGACGGGAGGTCGGCTTCGCTGGAGCGCGTCCAGCGCAAGGCGTGGTGGACCCCCTCCTCTCTTTCCCACAGGATTCCTCCCTGCCCTAGAGCCTAGATCCTCCCATTTAGACATTTGATTTGGGGATTTCAGCGTCTCTCCTCCTATGATGCAGGCCCCTGACGGAGCTCACTTATTTGTGTATGGTGTTGGAGTTCAGATGCCAACTTCCTATTCTATTCAGGGGGAAATTGTGGTTTTCTCCGATGGAGTTGTCTGGGTTTCATACTGGTGCTACCGCTATGATCGTTTCGTGAAGGTCTCCTTGCACCGGACTGTGACGGCGGCTTCCTCGAGCAGGTCCACAACCAAGCTAGCCACAACGAGCGACTCGACCGTGCCAGCTGATGGTATCCTCAATGTTGTCCCACTCACACCGTAAGGGAGCCGCCGACGGTGGCATCGACCGTGGACCTTCGATCAATTCGTCGGGCACCTACACAACGCCGAGTACCATCACCGTCATGCCGTTTTGCGCCATGGGTTTGAGCACAACGCTCCCTGGCTCGGACTAGGACAAGCTCGGCGGCGTGCAACCCTGCCTTTCGCTCAAGGCATCGTGGAGTCAGGTGCGCTCATCCTTGATGACCAGCTTGCTGCCTCCACCTAGGATTGGTGTTTCCCCAACCTCAGGTACGGTTGTTCACCCTTCCTTCCCTTTCTCATTGTACAAATTCTATTACAGCCTTTGTATTGAATTAGTGGATTTAGTATTCTGGAGAGAGTGAGAGGGTAAAGTTGGTGTTGTATGGTGTTGGTTTACCAGATTGGCGTTCTCTGAATTTGCATCAGTAGAACACCATACGTGTATAGGAATTGAAGTTCAGACGGTTGTTAGTGTTCCTCTCATGCATGGGTCAAGACCCGTGTTAAAAATCAGTCTGCTTGAAATTTACATGTCCAAGAAATCTTGATATTCATATTAAGCGGAACTAGACATGTTTTCCAAAGTCAAATGTAGCCTAAAATTTGTACAATAACCATGTATCTGTCATCCAGCATTTAGTTAGGGAGTAAATAGATAAGTGCGTCCCTAATAGTTTGTTGAATACTCTAGACGATGAGAGAATTATATAGAAAGGACTGTTTTCCTCGTATTGTTTTTTTATCATACAACTTAAAGGTTTGAACTTTGAAAATAAACTGAGATAGTATATCGGGCGAATCTGTTTATGTTCAGTCATTTTGATTTTTAGATCATAAAAGTTCATATTTTACTTGCGCATTTCAGAGTTTCACAAAGAACCTCTCCTTAGGAATTGAGTTGTTGAACCTCTCCTTGGGCACCTCACCATGCCATACCACAATGGTCGTTCGTCCTCCCCGACTTCCGTGGCACCGAATCCTTCTGCTCAGATTCATTTTGCTTGATCCAATGATTGGATTTTAAGTTGTGTGATGTGGTTATTGTGAATGACTAAACGCAAGATTAAAGAAAGTGCCCATGCCGGCCAAAATAAGGTAAGATTCTCCTCCATGCTTTAGAGGTTAATGATGGATTGCAATGATTTGTTGGTATCATTATCCTAATTTTGTATTGTGAGCTTCAATTATTTCATGTTCAGGTGATTGCCTTGAACATGCTATTCTTCTAACCAACTTATGAGACTTAAGAATGAAACATGATTGGTATTTGTTTATTCTTCTATTCTATTGCATTAGATTTGAATCATGATGCCAGGTCTTCCACAAATACGTTCGCTCATAGCTTTTAATCTTATACAACCACATCAACCGAATTAAACTTTTATGGTCGGACTGCAATCTTTTATTTTAAATTAGTAAATCCTCAAGGAGAAGAACCTGACCAATAGGATTTTAAGTTTTGTTTCTAATTTAATATGTTTAAAAGGTACACTTGAACACACCGTCAGTATGCTGGCTTGGCTTCTATGCAAGAAGCTAGCTGTTGCGCTTTGTAGTGGAAACTGTAAAATTTTCAACCTGCTGCCACTCATGTGTATGGGATCTTTGATAGTGTTTTTTTATGAAAATTATCTTCTCAATTTATAACTATTTGATGACAGATAGGGATAACTGCTTGCCGGGAGTCTGCATTGGCCATTTTTGGATGCAGATATCACGTCAGGATCCAATCTGGACACTTCCTCCTAGGTAATTATTCTTTGAGCTATTCTTTTTCTCCTCGGTCATATATGGATCAAGTTTTCCTTTGTGGTCAGTTTCTTATTTTTACTTGCTTTATGGTCAGACACATGTTCCATCTCTTTTTCAGATTACATAATCTAGGCAGAAAGCATCTAAGAAAATAACTAGATAAGAGAAGCAAAGCTACTATAATACTGTTCCTTAGACTCCTTGAAATACAAAACGGTAGGAAAAATTACAAGGGTTTTTATTCGAGGCATACCAAACTGAGCCTCTAAAAGTACAATGGAGTACCCAAATATACATCAGTAGTATACCTTATTTTTTTTAAGATCAATGCTTCCTAAAGTTGTCTAGAGCACATGAGAAAATTCAAGCTAAATACTCATGGTACTATCCCCAATTTTTAAACAGAGTAATCAAATGTGAGAACTTAGGCAAGGACTGTTCCAAACTACACTAGCAATATCTTTGATAGCACATTTCAGGTTATCACCATTTGCACTGACTACTCAATCATATAAGCTAATAATAAATAAAATACACGAACAATAAATAGATCTATGGTGCTTACTTTCCATTGAGTTTTCCCATTTTGGCAACACGTTGCCAAAGTAGTTAATTGCTACATTATATTGTGTATCAGTTAACCAAAGTGGAAAGATAGTTCACCCATACCATTTTCTTACTAAATACAGTACAATATGATTCATCGGGTTTTACATACACTGTGCATTCTTAGAAAGTTATACAAATATACCAGATGAGATTGCTATCGAAGTTCCTGAGAATATCTTGGCAGAAAGCTCACCCCCACAGAATGCACCTGTGTCGCTGTTCCTTAACAATGTACTACCTTTCTATTACAGGGAGGTACAAATATAAAAGTGTAGCTATTACATGTCATACTCATGTGGTTTCTCATGCTAAGTGCTATATCTCGCCAAGAATGCTTGATGCCCAAACTATTCAGAAGTTTCCTCGGCAGTAGTCATGCACCCTAAAGCCTGACATTTACTTTGTGGACTTTCAATGTTTGTGTGGGTTCATCAGAGAAAATGTGCATGCTCGGGTATGGGTGAAGCTATTGAACGACAATCCATTTCTACTATATTTTGCTAATGTTCGTCCTTCTATATCTCTGTATGAGATGCTATCTGTGTCATTTGAAGAGTGGATTACTAAAGGAGAAATCGAGATGGTCCGATGGACACCTGAGTATGGCTCAGTCGGTTGTTTGGTTACTCAGTTGGCTGAGCTTTTAATAATAGGTCTACCCTGCAACCTAAAATCAGTGCCTATAATCGAATATATCGTGGGTCCTTTTGCCTTGGTATTTTAAACCTTGGTAGTATGGTTACTGCTTGCATATAAATGTATTGTGTGGTGTGTTGCCGTCCAAGTCATACCAACTACAAAGTGCATCAGAGTACTTCCCTCATACCTTACACAATTGACTCATATTTCTCCAGAAAGTAAATGTACATGTACATTGTTTGATGTGGTTGTGCATGCTAATGCAATCTTAAACAATGTGTTTTTACCTAGATGTCTCTGAGGTGAGTTCTTATGAAGTACTCCACTCACTAATCTCTATGAACCTTCTTAATTTACAATAAAAAGCTAATCACTTCAATTCCAATGCAGGAGTGCCTTCAAACAGTGAAAGTTAGCTTCAAGCATCCACAAACGCCGGCTACACATGTTCAACTCTCAGCCTCTCATGGCAATTGATGTAACTATGGATACACTTTATTTAAGGCATACCATTTTGCTGTCAAGTTCTGCGTGCTCTGTTACTACCTGCTTTTATGATATAGCACATCTGGAGCTTCCTTTTTATGCTTTAAAATATGCTATGCTGAAAATGATCCTTAGCTATGTCTACCTTTGTATTCCCTCATACTATAATTGTACACAACATTGCCGAATCGGCGGAGGTACTATAGATACCTACATTCCGGCGTATTTGTTGTACCTTTCTTGCCCATTATATCTATCGGTGCTTTCAGGTAACTCTCTCCCGGCACTCCTTGACCGAACAATGGAGAGCGACCTTAGCTAGCTTTACAAGATGCCATGACACCATGTTCTTACATTGACCACATCAGTCACAATCTAGCAATGACTTATTTGACGCAAAGATTGGCAGCACGGGCGCGGCACGTGCCGCGCCTACTTACCTAGTCCATAACAAAGGGGCGGGGCCATGTTTTGCTGCACTCCTCTACCCTTTGGTCACAACTGCATATGTTCTTGCTCCATGTAAGATATCTGCTCAAGTGGGGGTAGGGGCTGGAGGGTATGCTTTGACCTATTGGCGAAGGAACACGGCTTCAAATTCTTAACCAAGAGAACAAAGCCTAACATGAATATAACTAACTTAAGCACAAACACAAACCGTTCTTAACTGAGCTATAGTAATAGATGGTTTCGGAACGACTGTATGGTGAGGCGAGCTGGTGTGATTTCCATGGAAATCTATGAAGATACCATGATAGGAAACAATAAGTCGTGTATCTCTTGAATCTCAACATGTGATTCTACTGATTTGGGGAGATATGAAAATGTGCAGAGTCTTTACTAGAATATATACATCCAAATGGGGATACAAGGAAACATTGAACAAATGATATAGCAGGCCGAAACAAATGTCGTAGCAGCCACTAGAACATTGAGTGATCAATAGACTGATACTCGACTAGTGGTGCAATTAAATAGTTTGAGTTCGTTTAGCTAAGAGCACTCAAATCGTTGTTTATTAGCTAATCATTTTGAAGTGCCCGTTCTCAGTTCAAAGCTTCTGGACATCCATCGAATTGGAAGATTCTTTGAATTTTGGTGGGACATGAGAACCAGGCATTAGCCCGGTTGCAAGGCAGCAAAGGTTGCTATTCCCTGCCGACCTAGTTTCGAGGCCCACTGGAGGCTGAATATTTGGGTCGCTCATGTGGACTTCTTTCTTCAATAAAAAGCCATCAGGTGCTAGTGCCTGAGATGGTCTATTTTTTTTAATGGTGGGAGCTCAAGATTCCAGCCAAACTCTCTTTACAAATACTTATTAAAAGATTCTTTTGATTTTTGGTGGCTCTAATTGATTTCAATTCAACCTTCACCCAATTACATGTTAAATGTATCTTTGGATCAAAGTACTTTTGATCACCTCAAACAGACTATTGCTCGACTAGGCCATTATAGTGTTTAACTATCCCCTCGACCCCTGATATTTTTGAATACGTTTCTAAACATGCCTTCAACTCTAGGACTAGTTGCACATCATCTTTTCCATAGTATGCCATGTGATCCATGTCCAAAATTTAAGGAAGATGTTTCTCGTGCGGCTCTTGCACTTCATACAAATGAGGATGAAGAAGTCGTGCAATTCCAGCACCAGTCAGAGCGATCAGTGCAAAGCATGCGCCGATGAGTGAAGCACATCATGGAGGCATAATCCATTTGTGCACTGGATCATCGCATCCGACTTGAACTACTTTTCCCAATGCCGCTCATTCCCTAAGGGCTTCATTATGCTAGAATATAAATTGGAACAGAGTTTTGGCACTTACAGATATATGGAGCTTATGTGAACAGAGGAAGAAAATAACCTGCATATATATTTGCTTATGTAATCTCTGCTATATATATGTAAAGAGGAAAAGATATGATGGCAGACTAGTAGGTGCGGCTTTACTCCTTTTGCACCAAAGTTATTTCGTGGTAGACTAGCAAGGTTGGCTCAGCACAGGCCGTGCCTGTCGCGGTACATTTTTTCTACAACTGTCCGAAAATACAGTAAATATTCAGATTTGATCTCTTTTTTCTAAATGTTGCCAATATCTTCTTAGCAATAATACTACCTCCGTTTTGAAGCTTAAGACTTTTTTTTTTCAAATGCCAAACTACGTAATGTTTGACCAAGTTTTTTGAAAAAAATATTTATAATATGAAAACCATACTATTTGATACATCATGAAATATATTTTCACATTATATCTATATAATATCATAGTTCTTGATAGTTTTCAAAACCTCTGTAGATTGACTTTTTTAAAAGAAAAACTTAAACTTTAAAACGGAGGCAGTACGTTCTCCGTTGTTTCTCAAAGTTACCGTAGCAGAATCCCTTAATCTATGACAGAAGAAGACAATTACTGATGGGGAGTTATGGTCAGAAAATTAATGCCAAAGATTGCTGTTCGCGCACCGTTGAAGAAATACTACTGTGAATTACAGTCGGAGAATTATGTGTGCCGGTGGAAAATTACTGTTAAATAATCACTATCGGGAAATTATTGTGGAGGACGAGGATTTTGCATCAAAGAATTACCGTCGAAGCGTGCGGCTGAAGAAATGCTACTAAATAAGTACTCCTACCGTCAAAAATTACTATTGAGGTTGAAGATTTGCGTGGAGTAATCACCGTCTGATAATTACTCGAAGATTTGTGTCAAAGGATTGTCGTTGAGGTTGAAGATCTCCATGTTCTCTTACGCGTGCAGGTCTGTGGGAATTCATTTTGAAAAAAAGGTCCGTGGGAATTGTCGAGCAGAGCATGAGGAGAAGGCTAGGAACTTTGCTTCCAGTCTCTCATGAGGATACCAGAGGTCAGTCTCTCTCTGCAGCTCTGCAGCCCAAGTCTTTGATGTGTCTGCCTAAGTGTTTGCTGAATTTACTAAGTGAACAAGAGACATTGATGTTCTCGTTACAGTACAGTTTGATGAGAAAGCATTACAATTTGGTTTCTGCTGGTTTGAAAATTGTGCTATTTGGGCTGAAGCCTGTTATATGTGTTGTCCGTAACACTAGTCGGAGGCGAGCAAGAACACAAGTTCAGAGAAACAAAAGCGAGAGCGAGAGTTTTCCCTGCGCACAACTTGCGACTTTTCTGATTTCTATTCACTTCTTTTTATTTGGATTAAAATTGGAAATCACATAGCTACAACCCACGTTGTTCGTTCCATCCCACGAACGGATCGGATCAAGCGAGAATTGCTCCAGATTCTAACAAACTGGAGCAGAACTAATTGTTAACTAAACAAGTCCTAACTGACGAAACTGAACTAACATTATGCTGGGTTTATTACACCAATCTCCCCCTAAAGCAGATGCAGTGTCTACGTAATCAGGATGATCTTGATCTTCTTGCAGAGTATCCGAAGCTGAACACGCCCAAGCGCCTTGGACAAAATATCAGCGAGCTGATCTTCAGTGCCGATGAACTGAACCGAGACAAACCCATCCTCAATGCAGCCCCTAATGAAATGGTACCGCACCATGATGTGCTTGCTTAGGTCGTGGAAACAAGGTTTTTTGCACAACTGAATCGCAGACTTGTTGTCAACATGCAGCTCAGCGACTAGAGGATCAGATCCGAGAATGTCACCAAGTAATTGTCCAATCTAGATGCCATGGCATGCCACGGTGGCGGCGACAAGCGTAGTCTGACTCACGGGATGAGAGCGATACCAACTTTTGCTTCTGACATTGCCATGATACTGGACAGTTGCAAAAAAAGAGCAGGGTCCTGAAGTGCTCTTCATGTCATCAACATCATTGGCCATGTCTGTGTCACCGAATTCGACCAGGTGTGCTTCGTCAGAAACTGAAGTGTAGGAGTGGTTGATCGTGCCGGCGATGTAACATGGCAGGTGCTCAACATGCCTGACTCACCTCAATGCCAAGGTACAAAGTGAGCAGGCCCAGGTCTCTCATCTTGAGCGCTGGCACATCTCCTGCTTGAACGAGGTGATCGTGTCGACGCAGGCTCCAATGATGAAGAGATCCCCCACGTAGATGCCAAGGAGCAGACACATATCACCCTCGCCACGCGTGTAAATGGTGTTTTCTCTGACACGCTCTGTGCAAATCAATTACCCAAGTGGCACTAGAACAACATCGAGCTTGGTGTTCCACGTGCGTGGTGCTTGCCGCAGACAGTACGGTGTCTTAATGAGTCGCATGACCTTGATGGAGTTGCCGTTGTGGATGAATCCGAGTGGCCGTGACACGTACAATTTTCGCTAAGCTCGCCATTGAGAAACGCCATATTCACGTCCATGTGGTGTACTTCCCACTTGAACTAGGAAGCGACGAATCCAAGCGCGCACCAAGGCAAAGACATCATCGAAATTGATCCCCGGTCTCTCTATATTAGCCATTTGCAACAAGTCTGGCTTTGTGCTTGTGGACATTGCCTGACGCGTCGCATTTAAGCTTGAACACCAATTTCTAAGCAAACTTCCATGTTCCATTTTCCTCGACTGGCGCTAGTTCATTACGCATCGCCTGCATCCAGGCATCATCACCTTCAGCTTCTGCTAGCGTCACCGGCTCGCCAGACGGTGTCAGAAGGAGGCTCTCTGCTTTGTTAGGATTGACAACATCAGGATCTATCAGGTCCAGCACGTGATGGTAGTTTCTTATGAAAACTGGTGACTTTTTTTAGCCTTGAATCTCTTATGGGAGAACCCTCATTGATATTTATAGATTTTGTGGTTTGGTATATATGTCATTTTTGTGCGGCTGCTTTCGAGAAAGTATAATATTGTGTCATAGAAGAAAAAAGAGTGATGAAAAAGAGCCAAAGTGGATTTCAAAAAATGTCTTTTTGGCAGTGGGTGTATGATGTATCTACACCTATGAGCCAAAGCGGATTTCCATTGAAGACCCCTCATGTATCTTTATGGTGTACTATTCTCCACCATAAATATATCATGATATTGGTTCTTAAAAAACAATTTAAATCGTGGTGGTGTTTGGCAAAAAAAAATCAGAACTTTTTGACAGTAGGAAAGGCTCCTACCGTCTTATATATAAACTCAACAGCCTAATTAAGGAGGCCAACATTACATCTGAGGGTTTTTACAAGTAGAGTAGAAGGTAGACAAAATAAATTACAGAGGCTACAACGAGGGCTAGAAATGCATCATCTTATAGCCTACGGATTCTATTTAGGTATGTGTACGTAAGGGTAGCGTGGGACATAGACCAAATCTCAAGTATAGAGAAACTGCTTGAAGACAGGATTTCACATTCTCTTTGACCGAAGTGCAATTCCCAGCTTTCAGCTCAAGAAACCCGTATTTTGCAGTCTCACAGACCACCCTCACTTGGATTGTTTCCCCAATGTCTCTCATACCGAATATGACACTTCACTCATGTATGTGGAACTTGGGTGTAAGGGATAAAAAATCCTACACATAAAAAAAAGACTTCGTTGGCTAGCTTCACTTCATGGGCCACTCATTGCTTGGTATCCTATGGAGCGATATGTAGGGAGAGAAAATGCACACTATGGTGGCTTTATTCAATGCATGTAATTTTCTAGAGAAATATCATCTTAATTGTACTGATGGGGTCAATAAAGGAAACTAGCTTCGGTGGATAGATAGATTGATAGATACTACAAAAAAAGTTCTTGGGAAACATGAAATGTTACAATATCTTTGCTCAGCATCTCATCTGTCTTCTGACGTGCGAAGGTGTTTGCTAACCGAATGAGGGACATCCCTATTATACGTTACAATTTAGGAAGTAGGTCAACATAATACACGGCTAAATGGTGCATTGTAAGTGTGCTTAGGCAGTTTTTTTCCGATATTTCCCAGTTAGAGATGAACGTGGCATTACATATGACCTTCTCTGTGAGAAAATATTTAGTAACCCAACTATTTCTGCTATACTAATACTCTGTACACAGCCTTGTGAACCTTTTGATTCGAGTGTAGGTGGGAGTACCACTTAAATCGGATCCTCCATGTAAAAGGGAAGTTTACTCTCCTTCTCTCGGTCTAATTTGATTGCCGATCAAATAGTGCATCGTCCTTGCCGTCTTGCAACAGAACTGCCCGGCGTCACTCGTGGATATCAGCAGAATCAGCAGGCCGACAGTGCCATCCCATTCGAGAGGTCACGCGATCCAATCGAGAACGGCAACTCACGCATTCTGTCATTGGCAGCGCCATGGCTTGTCTCACTCATAGGCGCGCCTAATCCCTCTCCCAGTTATGGCTGCACGGTAGTCTGAAAGAGGAGGACATACATAGTTTGAAAGAAAACGTGGTTCAAGTTCAGATTGTAGAGACCGTTTTGACCCAAGAGAGAAACTCTCAAAACCATCACACCTACAGTAGCACCCCACATCTCGGCGACCAATTAAAATGTTCGTCATTTGTTTTCTCAACCAACTACAGTACACCTGCAATTGTGTTAATAAAAACCATAAAATGGCTTGAGGTAGACAGGAAAAAAGCTTGCAAAGACCATGATCATGAACAAGGAAATAACTAAAAACATGCACACAACTTGAAAACGATGGACACTTTCATTGACAGAGGCGACCAAGGCCCATCACATGGGAGAAAAGCTCGCCTGAGGGGCCATGTATGATTTTGCTATTGAACCAAAATGGAAATATACTATGATCGTGTTGACATCGCACCCAGAGAAACACCGCCGCCTTGAACAAACAAACCAGCAGAGACTAAAGGCCCCCACATGGTGGCTCCAAGGAGGGAACACCACCACAATGCCGCCACACCACTTGACAAACTGGACCAAGAGTTTTCACCCAGAATGTATTGTTGGTGCAGAAGCTGAATGAAAACGAAGGATGCAGAGTTCCATGCAAGGTTCTGCCAATGGAAGCTTCGGGTTAAGGAATCCATAATAGGCGGGGAATGAGCATCAACGACGGAGACGACCTCTTCACATAAGGAACAAGCTAGACTGCCATTATTTATGATGCTAGCTATTATGAATAAATAGTCTCATCACCGTCACAACACCAGGAGGGGCGGAGCTGGATGGAGCCTAAGACGGATACTAAACAGCCTTAATGATGCTAATTATTTATAAATTTTTATATTTATTTCTTGAAAATTAGAACATGCTCTTTGCGGTGTGTCTGGTGCTACGGCACCGCAGCACCATGCCTGGATCCGCCTCTAGGAAACAACAGACCACAATTTCCCAAATCCCTTCTTGCAAACATAATATCCACACATGTAGGGCTTGTTTGATTCATAGGATTCACAAAACATATGAATAGGAAAACCACAGGATTGAAGTGGCATGCCCACTTAAATGTTAGAATTTGATGAGTTTTGGGCTGTTGGCCCATTAGACAAATTCTGAAATTCTCTTTGGCCCACTTGTATATGGCTGCATATGGCTGTACTAGTGGTGCTAAAGTTTAGTCCCACATTGCTAGTTGAAGGGGAGTTGGACCACCTTATATAGTAGAGTGTTGCACCACTCACTAAGGTGTGACAAGAAGAGTAGCCCTCGCGCACTCCTCCTCCGACGCCCGCCTCGCCTCGCCTCGTCACACCGCGGGTTGCGGGTTGGGTTGCGGGTTTTGGGAATCGGAAAACTGATTATCAGTCATTAACGGACACGTTAATTACAGCCGTGTCCAGTTTTTATGGACGTGGCTGTTACCGACTCGGACGTGGGCTGAGTCCACGATCCTCCTAACATACACTATATAAGTGTCCGGGCTAAACCTAATCGGCACCGTATCAACCCACACACGCGCCTACCTCCAGAACCTTGCGCCGCCGCTTTCGTCTTCCTCATCCCGGCTTGCGGCGTGCACCGTAGATCGGGATAGTAGGCCTCCGGAACCCCGCCTCTCGTGAACCTGTACGGATGAGGGGCGATCAGGTTTTTGGGGAGCGCTCAGCACGACTACTGGAAACCACGTCGTCGTCTGACGACGAGTTCCCGAACGACGACTTCTTCCCGAACGTCAGTGACCTCTTCGACAACCTCAACATGAACGACGCTGTTGCAACCGATGCAGCTGCTATTCAGCCTACATCGTATGTGATCTCGATTTCTCTCTTTCGGATTATGCTAGAGTTTTTTGTTCTAGCGTTTGGTTTAGATGTGATAGGTTTATATCCTATAGATGTAATCTGTTTATCTACTTTGTTGATCTGCATAATTGGTTTTAGTACCGTTTGTATGATCAAGATTTATCAGTTTATTATTCGGATTAAATCATATGGATTATTGCTTATATTTCCAACAATTCAAAAACCTGAATATAGGCAACCGAATTCCACTGGTGTAGCCGCGACTACTAGGCCGCCTCCTTTTGATTGCATGCACTATAAAAGATGGCGCAAGAGAGCAGTTCTCTGGTTTGAAAACCTAAATTGTTATAGCGCCACTCTTGGCAAGCCTGAAGGAGATCTTTCTGCTGAGCAGGAAGCGAACTTTAAGAAAGCCGATGCCATGTTTATGACGGCTTTGTTCAGTGTTCTTGGGGACAACATTTTTGACCTGTATATGTCATTTGATAATGGCAAGGACGCGTGGGAAGCGCTCGAAGCCAAGTTTGGGGTCTCGGACACTGGCACTGAGTTGTATGTCATGGAGAAATTCTATGACTACAAGATGATTGATGAGCGCTCCGTCGTTGAGCAAGCTCATGAGGTACAATCACTTGCCAAAGAACTTGAGCAGTTCAAGTGTTCCTTACCAGACAAATTTGTGGCTGGTGGCATTATTGTCAAGCTTCCTCCTTCGTGGAGGAACTTTGCTACTTCTCTGAAACATAAGAGACAAGAGTTTTCCGTTATGGATCTCATTGGGTCTCTTCATGTGGAAGAGAAGGCGAGAGCAAAGGACAAAACTGCTCGAGGACTTGAGGGAGGTTCTACTGCCAATTTAGTGCAGAAGAAAAACTTCCAATCCCACAAGTTCAAGAATAAGAACAAAACTGAAGGAAAGGGAAAGTTCGATAGCAAGAACAAGGCCACACACTCAACAAACTTCAAGAAGAAAAATGATAAGAGAAAAGGCTCTTGCCACGTCTGTGGTAATCCTGATCATTGGGCTCCTAGCTGCCCTAATCGCTTTGACAAGCGTCAACATGGGAACAGCGGCAAGACCGCGAATGTTGTTATTAGCGATACTGAGATGAAGGATGCTGGGTACGATATTTTATCTACTATCCTTTCGGTATGTCATTCTCCTGATTGGTGGATAGACACGGGTGCTAATACACATGTATGTTCTGATATTTCCATGTTTTCCTCTTATCAGGTCTCAAGGACCTCTTCCGTGTTGATGGGAAACGGCTCACGTGCTTCTGTTCATGGTGTTGGTACGGTAAATATGAAGTTTACTTCGGGGAAGACCGTACAGCTGAAGAATGTGCAACACGTTCCCTCCATCAGTAAGAATCTCGTCAGCGGATCGCTTTTATGTCGAGATGGCTTTAAGTTGGTTTTTCAGTCCAATAAAGTTGTAATTTCTAAGTATTTACAATTTGTTGAAAAGGGTTATGAGTGCGGAGGTCTGTTCCACTTGTCTTTGTCAGACTCATGTACTAAAGTTATTAATCATGTGTGCAATGATAATGAGTCCAATGTTTGGCATTTACGACTCTGTCATATTAACTTTGGTTGCATGACGCGGCTAACCAATATGAGTTTAATTCCGAAATTTACCACTGTCAAAGGTTCCAAGTGCCAAGTTTATGTGCAAGCAAAGCAACCCCGCAAGTCTCATACGGCTGCGGAACCGAGAAACTTAGCACCGCTAGAACTTATACATTCAGATCTTTGTGAGATGAATGGTGTGTTGACAAAAGGTAGAAAAAGATACTTTATGATGTTGATTGATGACTCCAGTAGATACTGCTATGTTTATCTCCTGAAATCTAAAGATGAATCTTTGAACTACTTCAAAATCTGTAAAGCTGAGGCGGAAAACCAACTTGATCTTAAAATCAAGCGGCTAAGGTCGGATCGTGGTGGAGAGTACTTTTCAAACGAATTTAATTTATTCTGTATGGAACACGGTATTATACATGAGAGGACGCCTCCCTACTCACCTCAGTCAAATGGGGTGGCCGAAAGAAAGAATCGCACTCTAACTGATTTGGTTAACGCCATGTTAGATACATCGGGTCTTTCCAAGGAATGGTGGGAGGAGGCGCTAATGACTGCGTGTCATGTCCTAAACCGTGTTCCTGTAAAGGATAAAACCATGACTCCATTTGAGGAATGGGAAAATAAAAGGCTTAAACTCTCTTACTTACGAACTTGGGGTTGTTTGGTGAAAGTCAATATTCCAATACCCAAGAAGCGAAAGCTTGGACCAAAAACCGTTGATTGTGTTTTTCTGGGATATGCTTTTCATAGCATTGGCTATAGATTTTTGATAGTAAAATCTGAGGTATCCGACATGCATGTTGGTACAATTATGGAGTCGAATGATGCGACTTTCTTTGAGGACATCTTTCCTATGAAAGGTATGTCTAGCTCATCAAATCAGGAGATGACTAGTTCATCTAGTCAGGAATTTTCTATAATTCCTGAACCCACTATGCCGATAGAACACTCTGATGATCCTGTGGAGGATGACAATGAAGCTCCCAAAAGGAGCAAGAGACAAAGGACTGCAAAGTCATTTGGTGATGATTTCATTGTGTACCTTGTGGATGATACTCTCACTTCTATTTCAGAAGCCTATGCATCTCAAGATGCTGACTACTGGAAGGAAGCTGTTCGAAGCGAGATGGACTCCATCTTAGCTAATGGTACTTGGGAAATCACTGATCGTCCTTATGGGTGTAAACCTGTAGGATGTAAATGGGTGTTCAATAAAAAGCTTATACCTAATGGTACTATTGAAAAGTACAAGGCACGTCTTGTGGCTAAGGGTTATACCCAAAAGGAAGGTGAAGACTTCTTCGATACCTACTCACCTGTAGCCAGATTGACCACTATTCGAGTACTATTTTCCTTGGCTGCTTCACATGGTCTTCTCGTTCATCAAATGGACGTTAAGACGGTTTTTCTAAATGGAGAGCTAGATGAGGAAATTTATATGGAGCAGCCTGACGGATTTGTAGTAGATGGTCACGAAGAAAAGGTATGTAAGTTAGTGAAGTCTTTGTATGGTCTTAAGCAAGCTCCTAAGAAGTGGCACGAGAAGTTTGAAAGAACTTTGACTGCTGAAGTCTTTATTGTAAATGAAGCTGACAAATGTGTGTACTATCGCCATGGTGGGGGCGAGCGAGTTATTATGTGTCTCTACGTTGATGACATATTGATATTTGGGACCAACCTCGATGTTATAGAGGAGGTCAAAGAGTTCCTATCTCGTTGCTTTGAGATGAAGGACTTGGGAGTGGCTGATGTAATATTAAACATCAAGCTACTAAAGGATGACAATGGTGGGATTACACTGCTTCAGTCTCACTATGTGGAAAAGATATTGAGTCGCTTCGGGTATAGCGACTGCAACTCTTCTCCAACGCCTTATGATCCGAGTGTGCTACTTCAAAAGAATCGAAGGACTGCTAAAGATCAATTGAGATACTCTCCAATTATTGGCTCGCTCATGTATTTAGCCAGCGCTACTAGACCTGGCATCTCCTTTGCTGTAAGAAAACCGAGTCGATTTGTGTCAAATCCTGGAGATGATCATTGGCATGCTCTTGAAAGAGTTTTGCGCTATTTGAAAGGCACTGCGAGTTATGGTATTCACTATACTGGGTATCCACGTGTACTTGAGGGTTATAGTGATTCAAACTGGATATCTGATGCTGATGAGATTAAGGCCACAAGTGGTTATTTGTTTACACTTTGTGGTGGCGCTGTTTCCTGGAAGTCTTGCAAGCATACCATCTTAACGAGTTCAACAATGGAAGCAGAACTCACAGCATTAGACACAGCCACTGTTGAAGCAGAGTGGCTTCGTGAGCTCTTGATGGACTTACCTGTGGTTGAAAAACCAATACCCGCCATCCCGATGAACTGTGATCGTCAAAGTAAACAATTCTAAGGATAATATGAAGTCATCAAGGCATGTGAAGAGGAGATTGAAATCTGTCAGGAAACTGGGAAACTCCGGAGTTATTTCGTTGGATTGTATCCAAACATCTAAGAATCTGGCAGATCCCTTCGCAAAAGGTTTATCACGCAATGTGATAGATAATGCATTGAGGGAGATGGGTTTGAGACTCACGCTATGAATTGATCCCAGTGGCAACCCACTCTATGTGATCGGAGATACCGTGAATTAGAGATGGGAGACAAGCTGTTGGTCACCTGAGAGGAGAGTATCCCCATATTATATTTACATCTCCATAAAGATGCAATACTCTCTTAATCTGCATGGCAGATTGATATTTATCTTAATATGTTCCAAGTGGCTTTTTATAAGCGGAGATGTTGTCCTGCAGAACATCTCTTGAGGAACACACCTATATGAGTTTGACTGTCAAACGTTGCAGTCCGTGAGAATTGGGTGCTCTCTAATAAACTCATGAAAGGCCATGGAGTATGACGCATAAGCTCCAAACCGCGGGGAAGCCGACGGTAGCCCTGTACTGGTCTAGATTTTGTGTGAAACTAGCGCGCAGAAAACTTGTAGTTCAAGGCATAGTCCACTATTCAAGTTGCTAGATAGCGTAACATGAAGTTTAACGTGGAAGTTCAACTTAACAGTCTCCACTACACACCGGTATATAAAACAATGTTTTGGAAGAAAAGTGTTGTGATGTGCCAATGAGACTTTGTGTGGGATTGTTGGAATTTGATGAGTTTTGGGCTGTTGGCCCATTAGACAAATTCTGAAATTCTCTTTGGCCCACTTGTATATGGCAGCATATGGCTGTGTTAGTGGTGCTAAAGTGTCCCACATTGCTAGTTGAAGGGGAATTGGACCACCTTATATAGTAGAGTATTGCACCACTCACTAAGGTGTGACAAGAAGAGTAGCCCTCGCGCACTCCTCCTCTGATGCCGCCCGCCTCGCCACGACGCGCGCGTGCCGCAGGTTGCGGATTGCGGGAATCTCGCCGAGCCGAGCTTTATTTTGCTGGTTGGGAAAACTGATTATGAGTCATTAACGGACGCGTTAATTATAGCCGTTTGCAGTTTTTATGGACGTGGTTGTTACCGACTCGGACGTGGGCTGAGTCCACGATCCTCCTAACCTGCACTATATAAGTGTCCGGGTTAAACCTAATCGGCACCGTATCAACCCACACACGCGCCTACCTCCAGAACCTTGCGCCGCCGCTTTCGTCTTCCTCATCCCGGCTTGCGGCGTGCACCGCAGATCGGGATAGTAGGCCTCCGGAACCCCACCTCTCGTGAACCTGTACGGGTGAGGGGCGATCAGGTTTTTGGGGAGCGCTCAACGCGACTACTGGCAACCACGTCGTCGTCCGACGACGAGTTCCCGAACGACGACTTCTTCCGGGACGTCAGCAACCTCTTCGACAACCTCAACATGGGTGATGCTGCTGCAACCGCTGCGACTGCTATTCAGCCTACATCGTATGTGATCTCGATTTCTCTCTTTCGGATTATGCTAGAGTTCTTTGTTCTAGCGTTTGGTGTAGATGTGATAGGTTTATATCCTATAGATGTAATCTGTTCATCTATATTGTTGATCTGCATAATTGGTTTTAGTATCGTTTGTATGATCATGATTTATCAGTTTATTATTCGGATTAAATCATATGGATTATTGCTTATATTTCCAACATTGAATCTTATAGGATTATGTACCTATAAGATTTTGGATCAAGTAGTGTTTGATTACACAGGAAAATCAAAGGAATTGTACAAAGAGGTTGGAGTGGATGGAAATTTTCCCTCAAAATAGAGTGCAAAGGAATCCTTTGAAGGATTTTCTAAGAATTATAATCTTTTGAATCAAACAGCAATTATAGGAAAAATTCCTAAGAATCCAAATCCTATAAAAACCCTACACAATTCCTTTGAATCAAACAAGCCCGTAGAGTTGTGCACTGCATGCCTTTCTCCTACCTTCAATTTAATTGCGTTCAAGAAGCAAACTGTGAACTATGGTGGCTCCTCGTTGCAAAAACTGCTATGCCAGGGCAGCAAGGTGGGATATGAGTTCGTGCCTTCATGGTGATGAAGCACAAGGACCTAGGAAGCGTCAGCAAGCAGCACCACACGGTCGGTTTTGGCGCCTTTTCTACTACACGACGACGGAATTGGTCTCTGAACATACTAATGGAGTTGTGCAGTGGTTATTCCTCTATCCGTCTCTAGTCTGATTAGTTTTCCTAATGCCTCACATCCCTATGACATGATCATGCCATAGGTTTTCCTCTCACCATGACAGATACAGAAATAGCGGAAGGTTTACAACTTTGTTTCCTTAATTAGATGGGTTATGCCAGCACTCACCTATGTAGTATATATAGAGATAAAAAACATATATGGCTAGAATAGTAGGGGTGGCTTTTAAGTTCAAAATCTATATACGTCTTCTTGTTTTATACTTGTGGTTCCTCCGTTTTTCCTAGTCTCAAATCCCTACAACAACCTCAGGTCAATAAATAATGGAGGATACCCATGTTTTCATGTACCCCTCTATCATTTTGTCCCATTTTCTTCGTTCAAAACTTCATGTTCTTTCTCTATGCAAGACATGTATTGAATGTGATCATGAAGACAGCAACCAGGTCTAGATCGATGTGGCCAGCGAATACAAGACCACATCACAACTGGCTCCCTCGCCCTCCCTCGCAAGACACCTTGGTGTCCTAACATCTTAGGCAGCAAACCACTCTGCCACATATTTAGATTGCAGGTGTCCCCAAGTATCAAGGGATATTCCTCACTTCTTCCAAATGAGGTTATTATTGTAGTTGGTGAAACACCCTGAATTTCACTCTCAATTTTCGAGGATTTTTTCTCTCCAATTCTTCTATCAACTATGTATGTAAGTGAATGCCATGATCCGAGGCATCACCTGTAAAGTTGAAAGGATATGGCGGTTTAGGTTTTGCCAACACTAAGGGTGTGTTTGGTTGAGATTTTCCCAACAGATTCGCATCGTGGTAGCCAAAATCTCAACCAAACGAGTTTGACAACCGGCCGGTTGTGGTCGGCGGGCCTATGGCAGTTGTTGCCTACGCGTGGTGGTGATGCTGGCCAGCCACGAGGCACCCTGATGATGTTGGACGACACGAGCCTCGTCAGGGTTGGCGGTGTAGAACATACGATGTACAATTCGATGGCGTGTCATCGATGTGTTCAATTGTTTGGGAATGAACATGCAATAGAGATGGACATGTCCGACCACTTGTTCGGCGTGGCCAGAAACAAGGTAGAAGTTCTAGAGCAAATGATGACAGACATGGCCGGGCTCCTGTCATAGCCCACGAGCTTCAAAAATGAATATGGCCTAAGGAGACCCCTTAATCAGTTAATTAATTAAATGAGTAATTACCCGATAGACCAAACTAAGATTGAGGGAGCGATTGTACTCGATCAAGTCCACCCTTTTCTAACTCTCACAGTGAGACTGGCCACTTAGGGTGCTCCTCTATATGCCGACTTGGTCGGCATATATGGGGCATCACACACCATGTCATCCGGTAGGTTTGGTTGGGTCGTGGCCCAATAGAAAAAAGTATAATTATTTTCATTTTTCTGTTAGTTTCTTTTATGTTCTATTTTTTATTTTTAAATATGGACAGTTTCATTTTCAATATCTGATTAATTTTTTAAAAATAAAAGTTTTTTAAAATATTTATTGTTTAAAAACCTAAACATCTTTAAATTTGAATCCAAACTTTTTAAAATCTAAACATTTTAAATATGAACATTATTCAAAAAAAAATTCAAATATGTTTATTTTATTTTCAATTTTCTAAAAAAAATAAAAAATTAAACATTTTTTAAAATATGAATATTTTTATATTTGAACATTTTTACAAATCTGAACAGACAAAAAGAGAAAATAATAGAAGGAAAACAGAAATACCAGGTGGGAAACGAAAAACAACAAAATCTCGAAGAGGAAAACCTAACTGAAAAACCAACCGGAAAAGCCACACAGAAAAACCGAATTGGAAAAATCGAACAGAAAAAATGGAGCGATGGGGAATGGGGTGCGCAATGCCGTGTAAGCACCGCGTGTGTGGTGTATATGATTTTCCGCCCACATAGCAAACCCATGACTTGTGCACCTTTCTCGGCCCAACACATTGGCGCAAACCATAGACCCGTTGTAGTCGCAAGAACGCCAGAACGGGAGAACAATAAGGAATACATGTTCCAGAGACACAGCCCATCAGTAAGGCAGATTATGATAATCAAATAAGATATCTCTTGTTTCTCTTAGAAATCAATGAACTTCTGACACACGTGTAAGGAAAATTAAATTTAATCTATAGTTAGACTAATAAAAATTTGGGTCATGTGACACGAAAAATATATCAATTGAGATGGCTTGATTGCGCCAATTTCAAGATACCGGTTGATTCTCAGATACATGTTACTCTAGCTTTCTAAATGTGTTCCTACACATATGACGATCTGGGGATTTGGAACTAACTTGGCGTCACCATGCGATTCTTTTCTAGAAATCTGAAATTGAGTTTCTTGTAGGATTCTTGTACTGTCGCCAACTCACAATGGTTCTGGAGTTCTAGCACCCGTCAAATTGATTAGTCCAAGCATATGCCTAAGACTAAGAACAAGCTAGAAATATCTGTTGGCACAGTAGTGAATTGCACTCAGTCAGTTGAATTATATTTCCCAGTGCCACTCATTTCTACGGCATAATCACGCTAGAACCAAAATAGCAATTGCAGCACGATCTCGATTAAAGGTACGAAGCTTGGACGAACAGATAGAAAAATAGCATGCACGATGCATCTTGGTTTGGTTCCCCACTATGGGGCACGACACCAGTCACATCTCTTCTATGTATGAAGAGAAAAATATATAAGTAGACTAGTACGTACCCAGTACCCACCGCTTTACTCGTTGTACCAAGACTATCCAAATTCAAGGACCGGGGTAGCCAATATTTCATGTAATCTCTACTTACAATGGTGTATGGTACTATGCTGCCAAGTGGTTTAGCACAAACTGAGATTTTGCTGTCTTGTAACAAGTTACCACGCAAGTGGTTTCTTAAAAAAAGGTATATTCCTCTTGGATGTCAACAAACACGTGAGCTTTCGTTTTCTCATCCACTAAGGACTTACATTATCTCTCACTTTGTGGAGCTTTGATAGTACTCCCTCCGACACTATTTAGTATATAGGTTCATCCAAATTTTGACAAATCCAAGTCAAGTAATATGGGTCGAAGGGAGTAGAAAAAAGAGCTGCAATTTTACGAAATTGACCTATCAGCCTATAGCTTTGACTACTCCCTCCGTCCTGGTTTAAAGGAAACAATGGTTCTCGAATGCATTTTATGTTTATTGCATGTATATAATCATACTATAATATGCAGAATGAAGATTCTCGAATGCAGCAGAAGACAAATCTATGACATTGGGTTCATTGATCCATTGGGTTCATCAAGCTAATCTCAAAACAAATCCCCAGGATACGGAGGATAATATCGTACACGCGTTAAGGTTTCAAGAAACAATAATAGAAATACTATTTTCTTACAACTTCGAGTGAGTGTTATTGTCTTGTATACACTTTCTATTTCGCTTACTCGATGTTAAGTATATAATTGATTAGTTATGCATGCGCAGCTTCCACTATATTCTGTTAATCATTCAACTTGAAAAAGGGCGTGTACTAGTCATGGACTCGAAACATAAACCCCTTAAGTCGTGGAAGGACATGCAGATGCTTCTCCAGCGGTAATTCTAATCATTACGACACTATATCGGCAATGTTCGTGAATTTTATGATATCAAGTAATTAATAACTTCTTTTATTCGTTTTCTTCGCCGGGCAGCGCTGGAAAACGGTTCACCAACAAGGCTAGGGGTGTTTGGAAAGAGGAGATTATATTTCAATCACTAGATGTAAGCACCAGTAGCTATATCCGCGCATCTCTTTAATTCTAGTTTTGATACCGTTATTATCATGCTTGATTATTTTTTTGATTGAACTATGTTCTCGTAAAGTGCCTGACGCAGGGACCAGGGAACAATTTATGTGGATACTATGTCTGCGAGTTCATCCGTTAGACGTGCTGTGAGAAGGACCGAAATTTAGACCAACTCCACGTACGTAAACAATTTCTATAGTTTTTAATTACCATCAAATTGTGTGATGTTTCATTCATATAGGTTGACTCCTTTTTTAAATTAGATCGAACGTCTATGGGACGGTCTTCTGCCAAAGGATCGCGTACAAGCAATTCAGGAGGAATTGACGGCATTCTTGGATGCAGAAGTCCTAAAGCTAAAAGGAGAATACTATTCGGGTGTGTATAAACAATAGGAATTGTACAAAGAGCTTATTTTGTATGTAGTGCATGAACTCGACCCGTGTATCGAATGTAATATGTTCGATACTTGGATCTATATTGTCATGATGATCTTGTGTAATATAATGGTTCCTTTTTTGATGAGTGCAAAACACTAAATAAACAATAAAACAACATAAATGAATTCTCCGCCGCGGCACAAAAGGTGGCCAAAATGCTGCCGCGATAACAAAAGTTGCCAAAATGAATTCTCTGCCGCGGCAGAGGGTTATTTATCTCGGTTCGTGTTACGAACCGGGACGGATGCTCCTTCCCCCTCGCCCTCTGCCGCGGCCACGTGTACGCCCTTTTTTCTCAGTTGGTGGGACAACCGGGACTAAAGGTTGGGGCTTTAGCCTCGATTGCCTCGTCCCGGGTGGGGAACCGGAACTAAAGCCCCTTACCAACCGGGACACATGGGGTTGTTTCCACTAGTGCAAAGACGGCGCTTGGCCACTGTTTCCTTCTTGAGACGTTGTTATTGGAGTGGAGGACTGCTGTTATTGTTCTGATGGTGTCAGTGTTGTTGCTTTGAGGAATAGTTCTCTATAGCGGGACTTTTCTTTTTTTATATTTTTTTTTCTTTTTTTTAGGTTGTGTGCATTCGTATCGCCGCTAGGGCATTGCGTTACTGCAGAGGTCGGGTGTAATTGGTATCCCTGTGATATTAATATATACTCTTTTCATTTTTTTTATATGCCTAAGACTAAAGAACAAGCTGACATAGTAGTGAAGTTCATTCAGTCAGTTGAATTATATTTCCCAGTGCCACTCATTTCTACGGCATGATCATGCCAGAACCAGAATAGAATTGCAGCGGGATGTCGCTTAAAGATATGAAACTTGGGCGAACAGACGAAAAATAGCATGCATGATGTATCTCTGTTTGGTTTGCCACTATGGGTCACGACAGCACTCACATCTCTTGTATGTATAAATTGAAGAAAAAGTGGGTAGTGTAGTACGTACTTGCGGCTTTACTCGTTGTACCAAGACTATCCAGGGACCGAGGTAGACAATGTTTGGATTAATCTCTCTACTTACAACGGTGTATGTTACTATGGTGCCAAGTGGTTTAGCACAAACTGAGATCTTGCTTTCTTGTAACAAGTTACCACGCAAGTCATTTTTTTAACTACTCCCTCCGTCCCAAAATAGATGTCTCAGGTTTTTCAAAATTTTAGATGAATCTATATACTAAATAGTGTCTAGATTCATCTAAAATTTGGCAAATTTAAGACATCTATTTTGGGACGGAGAGAGTATAAAAAATATTCTGTAACTCAACCTGGATGTCCTAGTAATAATCCATTTTCATGATTGACTTCCCATCAACGACGGTTCGATAGTAGAACCCACTTTAGAATGTTTGGACAATTTTTGGTGGATTATTTTGTTATCATCCAGTAATGGATTAGTTACCGTCCTGTTTTGCAACAAGTTGCCATGTCGTATAGTAAGTATACTGCAACCATAATAACCCAAATAGTTGGCCAAGTACTTCACCATCCTAGTGGTAAATAATACAGAATATATGGTACCTATATGCATCACCTCGACAATCATAACTAATACTGACCACCATGATACTGCATGCATGATAACTCTTCACTAAGTAGTATGGTATAAATAGATCCTCATCATGGTAATCATAACACTACTATGTTTGTTACTTTTGTAATCATCAATGAAAGTACTTATCATCTATTTTGCTAGAGGAAATTAATAAAATTAACACATTTGTGTCCATTTTCAAAGAACACTATCACGATTCTTTTCTTTAAAAGAACATACTAATATTTGGATGAGAATATACAAATAGCGCTAATGGACAATTGATCGTCTTCTCATAGTAAACCTGATAGCACGGGCCCAAATGCAATGGTATATATGGCACCTAGGGATGAAACGAAGCAGAAACGAATGAATTGAGTGGTACCACATTTGTTTTCATATTATTTTGCGGAAGAGGAAACTAATACAGAAATCTAGGAAATAAAAACAGAAACAAATATTGTCGGAAACATATACGAACCGAATATACCGCAGATGCGGAACGATACAGATTTTACCCAGAACCAAGAAAATCCTAAAATCATGCAACAAATCTCAAGCATTCAAGAAGAACAACAAAATTATCCCCTAATTATAGCATGGTGCTAGGTTTACAAGGAAATAAGAGAAAGATAAAATCATGGAAGCCTCCTCGACTGTGTAAAGAGATTACATGGTCACTGGTTCTAGGATGAGCAGCTTTGCAAGTTTGACTTGAAAAGATGATGTAATAGGCTAGTTGGATTTGACCATACACATCAACCCTAAAACAGAAATTCCATATAAGAAGGAAAAAGAAATTCTGTTTCCGTTTCTGCTCCACCGGAAAACGTTGTTTATGTTTCCATTTCCGCTAAAAAATCCGTTTTCATTTCTGTTTTGCAAAATCCGATTTCTATTTCCATATTTTCATTCTGTTTCCGATTTTTCCGCGGATAAGTGTGAAACTTTTCGCTCCACTTTCATCCCTAATGGCACCAAAATGACACACAAACTGCTAACTGGGCCTACCTAGCGAACCATGGAACGAACCAGCTCATTTTCGTTATCTCTCGCTCCCTCTATCTGTCTCAAACTTTTTCAAGGATATGTCCTAGGAAACACTATAATTCATATAAGAAGAGACCTATGGCCGATACAACAACGATTACGACACAAACATCACAACCAACGAACTCCACTCTTACAACTCATCTAAGAGACTGGCACGCCTCTAAGATACAACCAAGACAAAGACACTTGCTTTGCATAGAAAGAGCATCAAGGGAGCGTCTAGATCAATGCCGGCCAATTTCTAAAGAAGGAACACTTCATCAAGAATTCCCTAGTTGATGTACCTTCCACCCTTTGCGCCTAGAGGAGTCGACAAGTGACTGACAGGACCGGGCTAGTCCTATCAAAGCCTCCATCTTGAAATCACCGGCGATGGCGTGCATTGCGCCCCATAGGCTCGAGCGTTGTGCAACGACGAACACTAGAGTGACACACCACTGGAAGCAACGTGCACCTATGAATTGTGTCTCCCAAGTCCCAAAGCAATGCTTCCAACAAAGAAGAGACGTCAAGGACGTCGCCATCACCTAATCGCACTTGGTGGACCTTGGTTTTCACCCGGAGACAACAGCTAGAGGGTGAGGATGATGCCGAACTCCTCGATGACGCCCCAAGGAGGAAAATGATATTTGAAAGTGCTACCTGTCGCAAGGACCGAAATATCGGGAAGGACTTTCATCCGGAGCCTTGCACCAATTCCCCACCCATCAGATCTTGGTTTAGCACCTTCAATCCACCGCTAGTGTGTGACCTTGTTGTTGCCTCAACACCTCCTTGTCACCACCGCAACATCGAGGTCCATCATCTGCCAAACTGAACAATGAGAGCTTGCACCGCGGTGTGAAGCACATACTTCCAAGTGGAAAAATAACGGAGTTGTGCTGTGGATATTCCTCAAACTGCCGAATTAATTTTCCTAATGCATCTCATCCCTATGACATGATCATGCAAGAATAGCGATGGCAGATGGTTTTTTCTTCTCATCGGACGATTACAAATCTTAAATGAGTGGATAAAAAACAACAAAAAAGGTATTCAATTTTTCTGGCTTCACTACATGGGTTGTGTCACCACTCACCTCTCTAGTATATGTAGAGAAGAAAATATATGATGTCTAGACTAGTAGGTGTGGCTTTTAAGTTCCAACTCTAAATTAATGTCTTCTTTCTTTTGTTTTTCTCGTTCCTCCCTTTTACCTACTCGCAAATACCTACAACAACCTCATGTCTATAACAAAGGGACATGACCCATGTTTTCCGACACTCCTCTATGCGTGTTTCCCATTTGGTTTCGTTCACCATTGCATGTTCCTGCTCTATGCAAGACGTCTACTCGACTAGGGGGTGAGTAGGCTCGACCTGCTAGTTGGTGGAGGAAATAACATTTGCGGCTCAAGCAATGATGCTTTCCCATAATAACCTATCTTGCTTAGTACTAATTGTTCCCTCTCTGCCCTCAAGGTAGCGAGGATTGTGGTAGCCGAGAAAGGTGAAGGTATAGACACACAACAAGCCCGAGCACTCATAAATGGAGGGTGTGTTATCACCTCACCGCACCCAAGAACAACATTTGTAACTTTGGCCCTAATATGTTGCAAGGTGGTGGGATGTAGCATATGTTCCATTGGAAGGGGTGAGGTAAGATGGGTGAGAAAGACAGTTTCGACTGATTGAGTGGGAAGGTAAGCGATCAATGGCACACGACATGGTTTGTTGTATAAAGTGATCGGGTGATCATGCCACAATTAAGTTCCAATTTTGTGAATAATGCATTCTATAACAAAGGGACGAGACCAATGTTTTCCGACACTCCTCTATCTGTGTGTCCCATTTTGCTTCGTTCACCACTGCATGTTCTTGCTCTATGCAAGACATCTACTCGACTAGGGGGTTAGTAGGCTCCGACCTGATGATTGGTGGAGGCAATGACATTTGCGGCTCAAGCAAATGATGCTAGTTAGAGCTGGCGAGGATTGTGGTAGCCAAGAAAGGTGAAGGTACAAACACACAACAAGCCCGAGCACTCATAAATGTAGGGTTTGTTGTCACCTCACCGCACCCAACAACAACATTTGTAACTTTGTCCCTAATATGTTGCAAGGTGGTGGGATGTAGCATATGTTCCATTGGAAGGGGTGAGGTAAGATGGGTGAGAAAGACAGTTTCGACTGATTGAGTGGGAAGGTAAGCGATCAATGGCACACGACATAGTTTGTTGTATGAAGTGATCGGGTGATCATGCCACAATTAAGTTCCAATTTTGTGAATAATGCATTCTATTAGTGGCAACATTGTCAGGCATGCGATGCACATATGATATTTCTGCTAGTTGAGAGTAGTTTCCGTTACTAATCTATGGAATGCACATGCTCGAATGCTTAGTACAAGCTCCTCTTTCTAAGTAGACATTGTTGGTTCCCTGAGTCCCAAGCTCCAGTGCTCCTTCCATTTAAATAAAAATTGAAAAATGTTTTTTCAAGTTTTGAAATAATTTGATAAAAATATCCAGATGTAACCCATAAGCGTGAAAAATATCAATTTTAAATAATTTGTATTCTGGACTACATAGAAATGCTAAGTGTGAATTGGTGCGTGCATATTTTCATATCCCAAAATTTATCAGCTTTCATCATTTTTGTGTAGGCTAGAATACAAATAAATTTGCTTGCGGTTTTGCGTGTTAGTGGGATAGAGCATCGACTATGTCCAGAATTATTTATATATTTTTTAAAAACTTGTATATTTTTTTTTCAATAAGGTGAGCACTGGAGCGGCGCCAAAAGACACTTTCTCCTAATTAAGTTTGTAAAACCTTCGTTAAAAAAAGCTGGATCGGACACCGGTAGTAGTCCAAGGATCACTGTCGTCTAAAAATGTTTCAATCGCTCCTTGTTGGTGTGTTCGTCGGTTGCCAGAAACTTATACATGGCGCGGAGCACACACACTCCATGTCGACCTCGCTCATGTAGAGCACGCCGCGGTCGGCGCGCATGACGCAGTAGTCGTGGCAGAGCACGAGTAGGAATCTGGACTCATAGCGCTACGGTGTTGCAGACAGGTTGATCCAGATTTGCAACGGGATGCATGATAATGTAACTAATTCATGAACTACGTTCACAAGTAATAATGCTAGCGATACACACGTGTAGAAAATTGTAATCCCAAGTGCACACCGCAAAAAACAGAGAAAAAATGATATCATATATACATTAAAAGCCGTTTTTGACTATAAAAAAAATACTATAACTCAACCTGGATGTCCTAGAAATAATCCATTTCCATGATTGACTTCGCATCAAGGAGGGTTCAATAGTAGAACCCACTTAATTTGGAATGTTTGGACAATTTTTGGTGGATTATTTTGTTATCATCTAGTAACGGATTAGTTACCGTCATGTTTTGTAACAAGTTGCCATGTCTTATAGTAAGTATACTGCAGCCATAATAAAAGAATGTACCAAATAGTTGGGCAAGTGCTTCACCAACCTAGTGGTGAATAATACAGAACATATGGTACCTATATATATGCACCTCCTCGACAATCATAACTAATACTGACCACCATGATACTGCATACATGATAATGTTTCACCAAGTAGAATGGTATAAATAGGTCCTCATCATGGTAATCATATCCTACTATGTTTGTTACATCTATATATAATCATCAACGAAAGTACTTATCATATATTTTGCGAGAGGAAATTACATAAAAGTGCCAAATTTGGACCCATTGTCAAAGAAAACTGTCATGATTCTTTCCTTTAAAAGGACATACTAATATTTGGATGAGAATATACAAATAACGCTATTGAAAAATTGATCGCCTTATCATAGTAAACCTGGCAGCCTGGGCCGACATGTGAGGGTGTAAATGGCATTGAAATGACACACGGACTGCTGACTAGGCCTATCTAGCGAACCACGGAACAAACCAACTCATTTCTCTCTTGCTCCCTCTCCCAAACTCGTGACGGAGAGAGCGAACCTCTCCCAAACTCGTGACGGATTGTGGCACGTAGCTGCCCATTAACGACACACAAAAGTTGGATCTCCTCTCTCTCCAAGTCAGCCTCGCTACTGCTGCTAGTACCCTCACCGCCGCCTGGGTTTTTCCTTTAGATTGTGAGCTAGAGAGATGGGGAGAGAGAAAGAGACCAAGGTTTTCTACTTTCCAAACATGTTTTGAAAACTCTAACATTGTTAAAAATTGAGACTAAAATCCAGTCATCTTGCCTAAGAAATGTACAATGACGTTCCTCATTGTCCTCTTCACTGCCAACGAGTCAAGATGATCGTATAATTTCAAAATGATCAGTGAGGGCTTGCTCTGTGGCACGATGCACATACTTCCAAGTGGCAAGATGATGGAGTTATGCAGTGGATATTCCTCTTCAAGTGGAATTAATTTTCCTAATGCCTCTCATCCCTATGACATGGTCCTGCAAGAATAGTGATGGCAAATGGTTTTTTCTCACGGGAAGATACAATGTTTGAATGAGTAGAAAAAAACAACAACAAAAAATTCAATATTTTGGCTTTACTACATGGGATGTGTCACCACTCACCACTCTAGTATATGTAGAGAGGAAAATATATGATGGCTAGACTAGTAGGTGTGGTTTTTAAGTTCCAACTCTAAATTAATGTCTTCTTTCTTTTGTTTTCCTCGTTCCTCGCTTTTACCTATAGTCTCAAATACCTACAACAACCTCATGTCTATAACAAAGGAACGAGGCCCATGTTTTCCGGCACTCCTCTATCTGTGTGTCCCATTCCGATTCGTTCACCACTGCATGTTCCTGCTCTATGCAAGACATCTACTCGACTAGGGGGTTAGTAGGCATCGACCTGATGATTGGTGGAGGTAATGACATTTGCGATTCAAGCAAATGATGCTAGTTCGAGCTAGCGAGGATTGTGGTAGCCGAGAAAGGTGAAGGTACAAACACACAACAAGCCCGAGCACTCATAAATGGAGGGTTTGTTGTCACCTCGCCGCACCCAACAACAACATTTGTAACTTCGGTCCTAATACTCCCTCCATCCCAATATAGGATGCGTATAAATCGTTCACCAGCGGCGGCGGCAATGGACCTGTCGTGGTTCGTAGATAGCCAAGAGGAAGAAGAGGTCCAGGAAGAAGAGGTTCTCCGTCGAGCTCGCGACCTCGTGGGCGAGGAAGAAAGGATGTGTGGTGAGCTGTGAGGCCAACGCGGCTAGAAGGAGGAGGAAGATGGAGGCGGCGAGATGCATGGTGGGCGAGCTGGAAGGCAAGCCAACTTCTATGCCGAGCTTGACGGCAAGCGAGCTTCACCGCGAGCGGAATGGAGAGGCCGACGAGGTAAGTGCCATGGTTTTGAGCGGAATGGAGAGGCCGGCGAGATGCATGGTGAGCTGCACGGCGCCGGGCACATCGCGAGCGGACTGGAGCTGTGCCGAGGAGTGCGTACCCACAGCAACCTCCGCCGTGAGCGGAATGGAGAGGCCGACAAGGTGGTGCCATGGTCTTGAGGCAGTATGGCGTGCGCGGCGTGCATGGTGAGCGTGGCGAGCTGCGTGGACGTCCTGTGTGCACTTTCTTTCGACCTTCGTCGAGCCAAGAACATGGACCTGGTGTCCACACCATTTTCAGCACGACACGTAGGCACAGCTACTCAGTCATGTCATCTGCCGATCAGAGCAGGGACGACCCCATGTTTGTGCCAGACTCGTTGCCGGACTCGCCGCCGTTCCCGACAGAGAGCCAAGGCATGGATGAGGTAAGGAACAGAATATGGGAAATCCTCATTCCTTCCATCAAAATGGTTAAAGGTTTCAAGAGAATGAAGAAATGATCATATGTGTTTGATTACCGAAGACCTTCATGTGTTTGATTACCAAGGATGTTTTGGAGACTTCATGATTATTGAGAATTAATCATGAAAATTGTTGTTGTTTTGGATGATGAACCAGTGCTTTTTTAAGATGATGAATATTGTTGTTATTTCCGAATGATGAACAGTAGCATGTTTTATTAGCATCGTGAATATTATTGTTGTTCTAAGATGATTAAAGTTTTTTTTAGATCATTTTTGATTCTTTTGGATGATGAACAATAGCCACTTCATAGCTTTGCATTGGACAAAATAAATTACATTGTTCAAACAACAACCAGAAAATTACATTGTAGAAAATAAAATTCTTGTTCAAGACATTTGATTCATCTAACCAACAAAACAATCCCATGCATGTTTCTAAGCAACTAGCCACTCCATAGCCTCATCCACAACATCTCGAGAGCACTCAAGCCTCACCGGTAAGACATCAAGGGCTTGTAGCGCAAGCTTCCTCATGTGCGGGACCTTATAATGGTTACCGCCTTTTTCCTTCAGAATCTCGATCATACAAGATTGTAGAGTGAGAAAAATTATGTTACTTCTCTCCACCGGGTACTAATAATATGCTTGGTGCACCTTTAGCACAATGTCATCAACAGAACCTGGAAATAGCTTATGAAACAAAGATTGTAGGGATGCAAAGAACCCTAGATCAAGGATGTTAAGATCAGGAGAGTTAGGAGGTTGACACACCAACCGAATGTCCCAACCATCTTCTGTAGCCGCTGCCAAAAAAACAGGATCGTTTGGATCAATGTGAGTTCTAGCGTTATCTTGTTGTATGTATATAGTCCGACCACGTTCCGCGGCAGGCCACTTCTCCTTTATAGCGGGAAGAACCTTGTGCACTAGCCATTCTCTATTCACATCCTTAGTCACCGAAGTCACAAGCTTTGTCACCATCGTTCCCTTTAGACGGTTAGGACTGTCCCTTTTTGCTGGCTCCTCAAAAGTGAAAGGCCATATGCCAATTCTTCCATCAAATGTCGCGGTACCATCTACACCATACCGAGGCCTCGCCACAGCGCCGAGAAACATAACCTTTTCAATATAATTCTTGTTTTGTGTGACTCTTTCAGGTTCAGGCTCATCTAGTGCCAAGTAAAACTTCTGACTTTTCCGGGTGCGATAAAACCACTTCTCATCGATATGAATCACGATGAACATACCATTAAAGGTTGGTTCTTCCGGCATGCTCTCTTCTTGTAACTGAGATAGGCACCATTGAACTCTATACAATCCATTAGATTAACTTGTTAGAATAAACATACTCCATGAAAAAAAATAAGTGAGAATACTTGCCTACGCTTCTTGTTCTCGTCGGTGAGAGTGGACTTGATGGCATTTGTGTGCCGCTTAAGCTTACCCTCTTTCAACCTCCTGTGGAGAGTACTCTTGGACATGCTTAGCGCATTTGCAAGATCTTGGAGTGTTGTTTTTTATTTTGAAAGAACTTGTTTGATTGCCTCTGGATCTATAGTGATCTTCTTACGACCATAATTCTTGGGCTTCTTACTCATCACTCCAAGTATGCTTCCAGCTCTCTTTCCCTTCTTTCAAATGTCCTGTACAGTTCTCAATGGCATGTGTGAAATCCTTGCAACCTCCTTAGTGACTCCACGTTTGAGTTTCCCTATTGATGTACTCTCCAAAAGCATGCCATACACTCTTAGCTTTTCTTCTAATGACCATTGGTGCTTAATACACCCAGGAAGACCATCTAAAATAAAGACACAAGACATGCGTACTGCTCATGATTTAACAAAAGAAAGACATAAAGCATTCTAGTGATCTACACAAGCACTTCAAACTAATTTGTCGAAAGAAAAATGACTTACTTTTGATGGGTTCTTCGTCGCCTTGGCTATGATCACCACCATCCCCGTCGTTGCCTGCATCGTCGGGCTCGTCGGCATCATCGACGTGTGCCATCGTGTTCAAGTCAAGGGTTCCGCCTCGGCCGATGCCACGACCGGCAAGGCCGAGTCGTCCGCGACCGCGTCCAGAAATGACCGTCGTATGTTGCCAGCTTATGGTACCACGCGCTCGACCGGCAAGGCCTAGAGTTCGGCCGCGTCACCGACCGCGTGCAGGTTCACCATGTCCCTGACCACGTCCCCGACCGCGCACAGCTTCACCGCGTCCCTGACCACTGCCAGGCTCCACTTCCCCGGTGCCACCACGACCATGCCCATGCCCGCCACCACCGCAGCCTGGCATGGCTTGCCCGCCTTGGCTGCTGCCGGGATCACCTCTCCCAGCTTGGCCACGGTATGGCATGCCTCGCCCGCCTTGGCTGCTACCAGGAACGCCTCGCCCAGCTTGGCCACGGCCCGGCATGCCTCGCCCCGCTTGGCTGCGGCCACGATCAGCTCGCCATGCTTGGCTGCTGCCGTTTGAGCGCAAGTATTCGACACGGACATGCTCAAGCTCGGGATCCCCTTGCTCCTCTGCGCGTATGTCAGACTACGAGTCAAAATCAGATTGCAAAA
The DNA here is from genome assembly GCA_910589765.1 of Avena atlantica. Lineage (NCBI taxonomy): Eukaryota > Viridiplantae > Streptophyta > Magnoliopsida > Poales > Poaceae > Avena > Avena atlantica. The sequence continues at coordinate 467,969,114 of OU342733.1, read as the reverse complement.
GATTGAATCGAACAAACGATGAACGAACAGCAACCTACCATCGTTCGCTTTCTTCAAACACATAGGCGTAGTTCAAGTCGATAGCCACGCCGTCGTACTGATCTTCAACGGCGTCCCAATCAATAGGGTCATCGGTATCCATGGGAGAGAAGCACAGAAAGGAATGGGAGGTGATGAGAACAGCACAATGACGCCATGGAGTTATTTATAGACTGCACGAGTGAGTGGCTGTAGTTTTCGTTCGAATTTTTCAGCAACGGCGCCGTGTTTTAGTTCCCTCCTGAGTGCAGCTCTTTTCATGGAGTATGTTGCAAGGTGGTGGATGTTCCATTGGGAGGTCTGAGGTAAGATGGGTGAGAAAGACGGTTTCGACTGAGTGACCGGGAAGGTAAGCAATCAATCGCACACGGCATGGTCTGTTGTATGAACTGATCGGGCGATCGTGCCACGGTTAAGTTCCAATTTTGTGAATGCACTCTATTAGTGGCAACATTGTTGGGCCTGTCATGCGCATACTATATTTCTGCTTGTTGAAGGTAGTCTTCGGTACTAATCTAGGGAATGCACATGCTCGAATGCTTAGTACAAGCTCCTCTTTCTAAGTGGACATTTTTGGTTCCCTGAGTCCCAAGCTCCAGTGCTCCTGCCATTTAAATAAAAATTAAAAAATGTTTTTTTGAGTTTTGAAATAATTTGAAAAAAGTATCCAGATGTAACCCATAAGCGTGAAAAATATCAATTTTAAATACTTTGTATTCTGAACTACACAGAAATGATAAGTGTGATGAATCAGTGCGTGTATATTTTAATATCGTAAAATTTATCAGATTTTGTCATTTTTGTGTAGGCCAGAAAATAAAGAAATTTGCTTGCGGTCTTGCGTGATAGTGGGATAGAGCGTTGACTATGTCCAGAATTATTTAAATGTTTTAAGAACTTGTATATTTTTTTATTTTTCTTTTCAATAAAGTGAGCACTTGAGCTCAGGGAGCCAAAAGACACTTTCTCCTAATTAAATTTGTAAAACCTTCGTTAAAAAAAGCTGGATCGGATCACTGTCGTCGTCTAAAAATGTTTCAATCGCTCGTTGTTGGTGTGTTCGTCGGTCGCCAGAAACTCCAACCTGGTTTGCTAAATTCAGCAAAAGCTCTGAGACCTCCAAGTAGACCCGCCGCGCCATTAATTACTCGCCCGGTACAGAAGAAAACACACGAGCGCTCGTCGGGTTCTCCGCTGCCGCCGCCGGTGACGCCGAATCTTATAAGCTGCACGCGGGCGACTCCGTTCTCGCACACCAACCAACCCACCACCGAAGTCCACACACCTCAAGGTCGGTCCACAATGTGCACGCTGGAGCAGCGGGGCCGCGTCTTCGTGCTCACCCTCACGGGCGACGGCGAGCACCGGCTGGGTCACCCGCTCATGACCTCTATCCGCGCAGTCCTCTCCTCCATCGCGGCCCAGGCCGCCCAGGAGGGCCCGGGGGCCGCCCTGGTGACCGTCGCCGAGGGCCGCTTCTTCTCCAACGGGCTCGACATCGGGTGGGTGGGCACCTCCCGCGCGCGGCTCAGGGAGCTCATCGACGCGCTCCGCTTCGTCGCCGCCGACCTCCTCGCGCTTCCCATGCCCACCGTCGCCGCCATCACGGGCCACGCCTCGGCCGGCGGCTTCCTACTCGCGCTCTGCCACGACTACCGTGTCATGCGCGCCGACCGCGGCGTGCTCTACATGAGCGAGGTTGACATGGGCTTCCCCCTCCCGCCCTACTTCATGGCCGTGCTCCGCGCCAAGATCACCGCCGCGCAGGCCCTCCGCGACGCCGTGCTACGAGGCGCCAGGCTCAGGGCTCTGCAGGCCAAGGAGATTGGCATCGTCGACGTCGTATGTCCCGGCGCGCCGGAGACGGCCGCCGAGGCAATCAAGCTCGCCGAGCAGCTCGCCGCCAGGAAGTGGGACGGCGCAGTGTACTCCTCCATTAGGATCTCCATGTTCCCTGACGCATGCAGGTCCGTTGGGATCGTCGTAGATAGCGATGAGGAGAAGGCCAGGAAATTTGCTTCCAGGCTCTAACGAGGAGACGAGAGGTCAGTCTATCTGTGCAGCCCCAGCCAGTGACACTTTTTTTTTTTTGACGTGTTTCGATAAAGAAAAGTGGATCTTCAATTTTTTTATTTTCTAGCCTAAAGTACATAACTCATGTTCGTTACTAGCTCTTTCAAAGCAACCTAATCAAGCCTCTCGCCTCATTTGTAGTCATAACATGTTTAGCTGAAAGGAAATTCAAAATCAAATTGGTTTACGATTAGTAACACGGCCTTTTCGCATTATCTTTTCTTTGTTGTTCATTGACCAGTTCAAATGCTTTGATTGCTTATAAGAAAATAGGTTAAAATATTCTTCATTTCATCATTTGTTTCTTTTTTAAAATGAAAATGTTGTTTTTTAATTTCCTTAATTATCCCCACTTTCTCTTGCTCTTCATCCAACTCTACAGGAGAAGGATTTGGATTAGCGCTTTTTCTAGTATTCTTGTTTTAGGCCGTCTTTTTGTTCAACACACATTTTTTTTGCTATTTTAGGCTAGTTTTAGAAAAGTTAGGATTTCTCGGCCAATGAGAAGCATATTGGAAATTTGGATATAGTTAGAAAACAAGTGTCTATGTATCCTAATAGCGACTCTACCTTTTGAGGATATTTTATATGTTTTCAAATATACATAAGGTATCCACATTCATATAGTATATGTGGTTGCTAATCCCGCCGTTCCTAAATATAAGACATTTTGAAAGTTTAATTTAAACTTCCCAAACATTTTACATTTAGAAATAGAAGTAGTACTATACTAACTTATTGGCTGTAATTAATTAGCACGACTACTCAAGGTGCTTATGGGTACATATACTTGCACTTCAGGCTGCAAGTGGACGCGGGGCATCCTACATGCATGTTTAACGTGCACATTTTGCCTACGTGCATGGAAAGGTCGAAACGGACATCCCTGATCGTGTGATGGGTCGATCAAACCTGATCGGCTGTTTGCATCGGATCAAACCATCAAAAGTAACAAAACTGGACATCATGGGGTATGCCGTGACCCACATGGCATACAACGTGGGTCTGCCACTATCTCCAGATTTGCAGCCGTCTCTGATGTGTTTGCTGAATTTACTGAATGAAGAAAGAATTACAAACTCGGTTGAGCTTAAAGAAAAATCCATGAAGAGTCCCAGTCAGTATGAAGATGGTTCATGAGTGGTACTAAACTGGAAGAGGATGAGGGAATGATTCAAGCTGATATTTCACCATGTGTTTGGCTGAAGGGACACTCCTACTGCGGTATGAACAAATATGAGATGCCTTGTATTGGTAATATGCCATATTTAAGTATGAAGATGGTCATGAGCTTGAGTTGTTTCCCTAATGGAGCTTACGCAAAATGTATGGTCTCGCATTACCAAATTTTTCTTTCGGTCGAAGAAGTCAATCTTCGGGTGAAAGGGATCCAAACTTCAATAGTAGAAAAGAAAATATATATGCAGCTTCATTTGCTCCTTCACTTCATGGACCGGTCACTTCATTGTGTCTTTTGTATCTCAGGTAATGTGTAAAGACAAAAATATACAATATATTTAAAGAAAAGCGGTAGAGGAGACCCCCCATAGCGAGTTTTTTTAAATAACAAGAACCCATATTCACAAATGTACAATATGTTAGACAAGTATGTGTGGATTAACTCATTGCATGAAAATTTCCCGAAATAGATATTGACCTTAACTATCCTCATGCCACCGTGGTAAAGAGGAGTAGCTTTAGCGCATGAGAAAGATTAATAGATACCATAAAGTGGATTAAACAACTTAAAATGTTACAATTCGACAACAAGTTAAGATGTGACATGGTTACTTTAAAAATCAGACCATGATGGCAAACAGAATTAGTTCCATGGATAGATAGATTAATAGCTACATAAAGTTTGGACAATTTGAGTATTAAGATCTCATAACATGTTGATATGTTCCATGGTTATTAACAATTATTGCTATCGATGATGATGAAGATGAAGGATGGTTGTTGCTCATTAAATAACCACATAATTCACATGATTCTAGTTATCTAAAAAATAACTAGTGATACTATGATGATAAATGTGAAGGATGGTTGTTGCTCATTAAACAACCACGTAGTGCACTTGATTCCATTTATCTGAACATCAAGTCCACTCAAGAGTGACATATACTCGACAACGAAGGCACAAAGTTCTGGAAAGGGAAGACATACATAATGTGAAAAATACGGCTTCAAGTTCGTATTGTGAAGGTTGTTTGATCCAAGAGCAACTCTCACATATCCTCAAGTTTGATGCGGAAACAAGGCATTAACTGGAGGAGTAAAGCCTCGTCTACTTTAGAAGATCTGATGCATTTTAGTACCACTTATCACATGGGAGATAATCTCAATCAAAAGCTCACATAGGAATTGACTATTGCACCACCGATGGAACTAGACTTCGAGCATGACAGTTACCTCGAGCCGAGATCACACTATGAGAATCACCCTCTCCTTCAAGAAACTAATCAACTGCTGAGATGGTGAATGACGTTGCAGCACTGGTGCACTAGCTGGTAACCCAATCCAAGAATTTTCACCAAAATGACAAGGTTGGGTGAAACACCCATGATGACTCCTCTAAGAAAACCTTTGATTCGAAGTATTACCATAGGAAGTTTTTAGGATTTTCATCCTTTGGAAGTTTTAGTATGTGCACCCTTTGATTCGTAGTATTGGAATCCTTAAGTAGGAATGCATATGATTTTTTTCCCTATAGAGTTGCATTGCACTATATTTTGGAGTAAAATTTCCATCCTCTCAAACCTCATGTTATAATTCCTTCAATTCTCCTACGAGTCAAACGCTCCAAGGAGAAATTCCATGTAGGTTCCAAATCATGTAAGATTCAACTATAAATGACATTCCAATCCCGCGACTTTCCTATGCATGTGTTCTGAGAATCCTATGAATCAAAGAGTCCCTAAAAGGGAAGAAAATTTTGATTTAGAGCATCAGCATCGCTGTCTCTAATAACGGCCGAGCAATCCTTTCACGCAGTGACCATGGCCACCTAGAACCTAGAAACCCACTACCACAATACCCCACACGCGATATTGGCGGTGAAGTAGACTCCACACCACTGCAACCCACAAACCTTGGCAGTGTTGCTATAGATTTTTTCGAAAAGGGTAACATAGACCAGGCCTCTGCATCTCGCGATGCACACAACCTTTATTTATTGTGGAAATATCAAAATCTGGCAAAATCCATTACAAAGATCATACAACCCAAGACTGCCAAAACAATACCACCGTGCATGAGGATAGAAGTCCATCGTTAGCTCCCCGGTGATATCTAGAAAACACCCAAACGCTTATGCAATCTAGAGCCCAGATCCGCCCAACATATCCACGGAAATGGCACCAAAGCACACACTCCGTATGTTGCCGGCTCCTCGATCATCCGCCAACACAACCAAAGCACAAGCCACAAGATCTAAGAGGTCCATGGAAGGGTGAGAACATAGGTGGTCATAAAGATGACAAAGCCATATTTGGACATGAGCGGCCATTGGCAATGGCATCCGACTGTGAACTGATCCTGAGCATGCCACCCTCAACATCCTCACGACCGAGGCATTTGTCTATCACCTGCACAATGACGCTAAATATAAGTTATAGTTATGTTAACCACAAAAAGGCGAGGAATTATATCCTAGGAAACCAAACTTTTCCCTCCTCCCACTAAGAGACTTGCCACAACTGCAAACCTAGCTGATCCATTGATATCACAATGTGTTGTGCAAGTGCTCCTCGGTAGGGACCTATAGCCCATCACTCCCTCCTCTGGAGCCAAGGGAAGAGGAAAACTATATGATGATGGCATTACCTTGCTTCATGATACACACACACGCACGCATGCACGTTGTTGCAAAATGTAAGGCACTCACACATCTAAGTACTTAACTTCAACTAACAATTACACTAACATAATACTGTTTGTGTGACAATCAAGTTGTACCAGTTGACCAAAAGACACAAATATCTGTAACTGCTCAGCCGATCCCCTATTATATGTTTATCTAGCTTTCAAAAATTATACGTGTTCATAAACTTCTAACATTCCTTCAACTTTGGAACAAACTTTCTATCATCTTTTCTATTTCATATTTTTTAACGATATCTAGGATATTGTTTCTCATGGTCCTCTTGAACTGACGACAATGGAGTATGCCCATGGCATTCCATCCCATCAACAGTCAAAGTGATTATTATAAACTTACACCATAGAGGGAGAATGTAATTTGACCTCGATCTCAACTGGCACAACAATAATGGAGTTTTGCCCTACGTGTTCCTCTTATAGTTCAATTATATGTCCTAATGCCTCTTATCCCTATGACACGATCATGCCATGATAATAATCGTAGTTGGTTTTCTTCTCCCTAAATATACAAAACTTCCATGAGTAAATAAAGAAATAGTCTACAACTTTGCTTGCATCCCTACATAGGTCGTGTCACCACTCACACCTCTCTAGCTAGTATATGTAGAGGTGAAAAACATATGATGGCTTGACTAGTAGGTGTGGATTTTAACTTCCAATATATGTCATCTTTATGTATGTCCTCGCTCCATCTCAAATAATCCCTATGACGGTCTAATGTGCATAACAAAGGACGAGATATACCCTATGTTTTGCTACACTCTTTCTTTATCCTGGTGCTACCCTTGTGTGTGCCACCAGTCACCACTGCATGTTCTTGCTCGAGGAAGACGTCTACTCGAGATGCATGCAGAGTGATGAGTAGGTTCTGATCTAGTGTTCGAGGGTGGAAATGGCATTTGCATCTCGAGCAATGACGATGACGCCCTCGGCCCTTTCTGGATTAGTGGCAATTCCTTCTCTTTGCAAAACCGAGAAAATTCTAAGGTACAAACACGAGATGAGTTTAGTGGCAATTCCTTCTTTGCAAACTGAGAAAATTCGAAGGTACAAACAAGCGATGAGAAAGGGGGACAAATCGCTAGCTACAAGCAACAACTAAGATGGTGAATGCGTTGCAGCACTGGTGCACTAGCTGGTAACCCAATCCAATAATTTTAAACAAAATTACGAGGTTGGGACAAACACCCATGATGACGCCTCTAAGGGCTCCTTTGATTCAAAGTATTACCATAGGAAGGTTTTAGGATTTTCATCCTTTGGAAGTTTTACTATGTGCACCGTTTGATTCGTAGTATTGGAATCCTTAATTAGGAATGCATATGATTTTTTTCCTATAGAGTTGTATTGCACTATATTTTGGAGTAAAATTTCCATCCACTCAAACCTCATGTTATAATTCCTTTAATTCTCATGCGAGTCAAACGCTCCTTGAAGAAATTCCTGTAGGTTCCAAATCTTGTAAGATTCAACTATAAATGACATTCTAATCCCACGACTTTCCTATGCATGTGCGCTGCGAATCCTGTGAATCAGTGAGGCCCTAAAAGGGAAGAAAATTTTGGTTTCTAGCATCAGCATCGCCGTCTCAAATAATGGTCGAGCAATCCTTTCACGTAGTGACCATGGCCACCTAGAACCTAGACACCCACTGCCACAATACCCCACCGGCGATATTGGTGGTGAAGTAGACTCCACACCAGCGCAACTCACAAACCTTGACAGCGTTGCTCTAGATTTTTTTTGAAAGGGTAACATAGCCCAGGCCTCTGTATCGAGTGATGCACATAGCCTTTATTTATTATGGAAACATCAAAATCTGGAAAAATCCATTACAAAGATCATACAACCCAAGACTGCCAAAACAACACCACCGAGCATGACGATAGCAGTCCATCGCTAGCTCCCCGGTGATATCTGGAAAACACCCAAACGCCCATCCAAGCCAGGAGCCCAGATCCACCCAACATATCCACGGAAACGGCACCAGTGCATACGCTCCGTATGTTGTCGGCTCCTAGATCATCCACCAACCCAACCGAAGCACAAGCCACAAGATCTAGGAGGTCCATGGAAGGGTGAGAACATAGGTGGTCAGAAATATGACAAAGCCATATTCGGACAGGAGCGGTCATCGGCAATGGCATCCGACCGTGAACTGATCCTAAGCATGCCACCCTCGTCATCCTCACGACCGAGGCAGTTGTCTATCACCTGCACAATGATGCTAAATATAGGTTATTGTTATGTTAACCACAAAAAGGCGAGCAATTATATCCAAGGAAACCAACTTTTCCCTCCTCCACCAAGAGACTTGTCACAAGTGCAAACCTAGCCGATCCATTGACATCACAATGTGTTGTGAAAGTGCTCCTTGGCAAGGACCTATAGCCCATCCCTCCCTCCTTTGGAGCCAAGGGAAGAGGAAAACTATATGATGACGGCATTACCTTGCTTCATGATACACACACGACACGCACGCTGTTGCAAAATGTAAGGCACTCACACATATGAGTACTTAACTTCAACTAACAATTACACTAACATAATATTGTTTGTTTGACAATCAAGTTGTACCACTATGGGACAACTTGACCAAAAAACATCAAGATCTGTAACTGCTCGGCCGATTCCCTATTACATGTTTATCTAGCTTTAAAAAATTATAAGTGTTCATAAACCTCTGACATTCCTTCAACTTTGGAACAAACTTTCTGGCATCTTTTCTATTTCATATTTTTTAAGAAACATAGGATATTGTTTCTCATGGTCCTCTTGAACTAACGACGATGGAGTATGCCCATGGCATTCCATCCCATCAGCAGTCAATGTGATTATTGGAAACTTACACCGAAGAGGGAGAACGTAATTTGACCTCGATCTTAACTGGCACAATAATGGAGGTTTGCCCTTGATGTTCCTCTGACAGTTCAATTATATTTCCTAATGCCTCTCATCCCTATGGCACGATCATGCCAGAATAATAATATCGTACTTGGTTTTCTCTCCCTAATATACAAAGCTTCCATGAGTAAATAAAAAAATAGTCTACAACTTTGCTTGCATCCCTACATAGGTCGTGTCACCACTCACACCTCTCTAGCTAGTATATGTAGAGGTGAAAAACATAGGATGGCTTGACTAGTAGGTGTGGCTTTTAAGTTCCAATATATGTCATCTTTATGTATGTCCTCGTTCCTCCGTCTCAAATAATCCCTACGACAGTCTCATGTTCATAACAAAGGACGAGATATACCCTATGTTTTACTACACTCCTCTATTTGTATCCCGGTGTTACTATACCCTTGTGTGTGCCACCAATCACCACCGCATGTTCTTGCTCAAGGAAGACGTCTACTCGAGATGCATGCAGGATGATGAGTAGGTTCCGATCTAGTGTTCAAGGGTGGAAATGGCATTTGCGTGTCGAGCAATGACGATGACGCCCTCGATGACATTTCTGGCTTAGTGGCAATTCCTTCTCTTTGCAAAACCGAGAAAGTTCGAAGGTACAAACACGCGATGAGTTTAGTGGCAATTCCTTCTTTGCAAAACCGGAAAAATTCGAAGGTATAAACACGCGATGAGAAAGGGGGACAAATCGCTAGCTACAAGCAACAGCTATATTGCACCTCAGGAAAATATAGAAGTTAATTGCCACTTGTATTGCCTAATAGTGTAGTATCACGTGTGTATGATTGATCCACTTGACAACATGTCATAAATAAAATTTAATTAATTACCAGTATCGAGTCTCCATCCAACTCACCTGGTCGATCGATCTTAGCGCAGCCGCCCATATTGCAGGTAAACTACCGAGTTTCTTCTTTTTCCAATCTCGATCGACACATGCATTGGAATATATGTGATCATCGTCGGCCCACTTGACAATGATCCACGTACGACCATCTATCCACTTGACAATGATGATGATCTAAAAGGAGAGAGATTAAGTTAGCCATCTTGCAAGTTTTCCCATCTATAAATACAGTACCTCGCGAGGAACGTATCACAACGCAACACTTGACACTCACCATCGATCGGCATCAAGCAAGCCACTAGCTGTAGCGACTAGCGAACGTGCACATGGCGGCGACGACGCGCAGCGCCTGCGCCCTCGCGCTGGCCATGGCGGTGGTCGCCATGGCCTCCGCCGCCACCACCATGGCCCAGAACTCGCCACAGGACTTCGTGGACCTCCACACCGCGGCGCGCGCGGAGGTGGGCGTGGGGCAGGTGTGGTGGGACAGGAACCTGCAGGAGTACGCGGAGTGGTACGCGGACCAGCGGCGCGGCGACTGCGCGCTCCAGCACTCGGACTACCAGAGCGCCGGGTACGGGGAGAACATCTTCTGGGGCTCCGCCGGCTGGCCGTGGACGGGGGTCGACGCCGTCAACACCTGGGTGTCGGAGAAGGAGTACTACGACTACAACAGCAACACCTGCTCGCCGGACGCCCCCTTCGGCACCTGCGGCCACTACACGCAGGTGGTGTGGCGCGACTCCACGCTCATCGGCTGCGCCCGCGTCGACTGCGACGGCGACCTCGGCGTCTTCATCACCTGCAACTACTACCCGCCGGGGAACTGGGAAGGCCAGTGGCCATGGCTCGCCGCACGTTCTGCTGCTGCTGCTGCTGCTGCTGCTGCTTAACTATGCACTACTGCTAGCTGCGACGGATATGATCCAGCCATCGTGCTACTCGATCCAGAGGTTCGATAGATCCAGTCCATGTCTACGTGTACGTGTCTGATCTGATCGAGTACTGTCAATAATGCATGGGTGCTGTCTGTGTCTGTAATATGTTTTTCCATATTGTGCGTTTGCAATAAAGTGCTCTGGATCTTTATGTTTGTATATTCTGGTTGCTATTACTCGTGGAAATATGCATTGGTTGACTTATATTAATAGTCAGGAAAAACAAATTGGATACTGCCGAGTGCCGACGGTTAATGTGAAAGACCATTTTGTTGACGGTGCATTTAGCACTTGTCTCGCATACATTCACCTTTGTTGCTTCCAATCATGATCTTGGTCTTCAAGACCCATTCACCCAATCTTGGACCTGTTAGCATAACACTACCACATTGATAACCAAATTTACCGAATGGTATTAGTCGACTTCGCAATCGCATAGAACTATCAGATTTTGAGCAAGTTTTCGCAAAATGCACCTGTTCGCGATTTGATCACGAATTGACGCTGAAACTAACGGTGGGCCCCACCTGTAAGGTCGACGTGGCACCTGTTTGACGCTTCTCCGACACGGCTGTTAATAGCTCGGCCTGTAAGAGGGGTCCACCACATAACTTCTCTCACTTGTATCATATTCTTCCCTGACCTTGCTACTGCTCCGCTTGCAGTCGTTGGCCATCTGCGCCTGCCGCTGCCGTCTGCGCCATGCCCAGATGGCATGCCGAGTCTTCCTCGAGCGAGGGCTAGGCGTAAGCTCCGATTCACCATCTAGGCTTAGGGTTCCGCTCGATTTGGAATTTCTTCAATTCTGGTCGATTTTGGTGGATTAAAGTCGACTGCTTCTTTGATTAGGACATAATAAAGTGGCAATAATAAAGTGGTTATTATCGTATTCCTTATTTACTTATTTATGATAAATGTTTATTTTGCATGTTATAATTGTATTAATACGGAAACGTTAGTACATATGTGTTTAATAAACAAAAAAAGGAAGTTCCTAGTTATGCCTCTCTTATAAACTAGCTCGTTGATTAACAAGATGATCAAGGTTTCCTGATCATGGACATTGGATGTTGTTAATAACGAGGTCACAACATTAGTGTAATGATGTGATGAACATTCATCCGAAGTATAGCATTACGATCAAAGTCATTGAGTTTATATTGCTATAACAACTTACGAAGTGATCCTAATCCTTAGACCATGAGATCATGTCAATTACTAACACCGGAAGAGTTTCTTGATGACATCAAACGTCACACCGTAACTGGGTGATTATAAAGATGGCTTCAAAACTACTAAAGTGGTATGTTGAGGCTCATGGATCGAGAGTGGAATTTGTTCATCCCGATGACAGATAGATATGCTCTAGGCCCTCTGGATAATATTACATTGATTAGCTTGCAAGCAAGTGATTTGCTCACTAGAATGTTATATCACGGGAACGAGAAAAGAGTGCATGCCAGTAACGAGATCAAACTAGGTATGGATATACCGATGATCGAATCTCGGACATATAATATATCTTGAAACAAAGGGATTAAGATACTAGCGTAAAAGGTTCCGACGATCACAGGAAAGTCATCGTTGAATGTGTGGGAGTCAGTATGGATCTCCAGGTCCCGCTTATGATTATTGATCGGAGAAGGCTCTCGATCATGTCCGTATTATTCGCGAACCGTAGGGTGGCACACTTAAGGGACACTGACATCCAATTGGAGCAAAAGTTTCATGCCAGAAAGAATAACAAGCGCAGGAATTTATTTCACTAGACACCGAACTGTTTCGGTTGAAATTGCTGAAACTAGTTCTGCATGTGAAATTGAATACTAGCAAGGGTTTTTATGTGAATGTTTGTTAATTAAAGTAATTAACAAAATTCTGAATAAATAAATAAAAGAGTTTATTTAAATGAGAGCTTGCATTAAATTTGGTAGAAATTTAATGTATGTGAGTGAATTTTTGAGTGGAGGCTCTTTTATGGGAGTGGAGGCTTTTCATTTTGAGTGGGAGCTCCACCCACATGAATGTGGAAGAGGTGGGGGCAGCCACCATGGCTGGTGCCATGCCCCTTGCGGTGCCCCCTCTCCCTATAAAAGGCCCCCCTCTCATCCTCTCAAAGCACACCTCCTCGTGAAGGATCTCTCTCCCCCTCTAGAATTTATGCCCCATGGTCTCGGACTAGCGAGATACATGTTCCTGGTGGATATTCGGCAAGAAAGGGTTGTGCTTCCGCTGCATCGCTGGAGCGAGGAGGTGGAGGTTTCTCGGTGTCTTGTACATGTGTGCGAGCACGGATGCGCTGCTGTTTTGCGGCGCTAGGACTTCCTCTCGATCTTGAGATCAGCAAGAGATCGTCTACATAAACCACGAGTTTGGACTCATTAAGCTTTGTCGGTCTTCAAGGGTATGTTCTCTATTGATATACATCTGCATATTGTTTGTATCTAGTAGATAGATCTTGGTACATAGTTGTTCCCATCGTAGGAATTTTTTGTTTTCTATGCTGCGAACCCTACCGTGGTATCAGAGCCGGATCTATGCGTAGATGCTTTGCACGGGTAGTACACATATGAGTATGTGGGCGATGATGATCATTTTATTGCTTCTTAGTTGTACTTCGGATATTGGTGGCATAGTGGGATGAAGCGGCCCGAACAAACTTTACATGTCCTCGCACATGAGACTTGTTCCACGCTGGACATGCAACTAGTTTTGCATAAGTGGCTAGCGGGTGTTTATCTCTCCTACTATAGTCAATATCTAATTTGCAACGAGTTGTCAACAATTTGGTTATCCTCGTTGTGGTTCATGTTCGTAGGTAAGAACGGTTCTATCTTCGAAAGTCATAAGCCAAGTAAAACTTGGAATAGATAAATTAGAGGCGTCTAGTTTATATTGTTGCTGGGCTAGTGTTATGATATGGTGATGTTGTAAGTAGAAGTATAATATGATACTCTTACAACACACATAACGTGTAGGTTCCATAGACCTTGGCCATACACAAAGAGGTATGATAGAGATCATACCACGATGCACATGATGGAGATCATATGCGGGAACCATATCATTGCTCTTACAAACATGTGATGTTTAATTGCATCTTATATTGCTTGTTTGGCATTTTATTAGCATAATAAGATGATCCCTCATTTAGATATCAAGATAAAAATGTGTTCTTCCTTAAGTATGAACCAATAATGTTTCGTCGCTTCAATACATCACGTGATGATCGGGTGTACTTGAATCCACGAGCATATCTCGGGTGTAAGACAGTTACACACGCGAATACTAAGGTTCTTACTTGGCGAGCCTAGCATATACAGACATGTCCTCGGAACACGGACCGAAAGGTTAAGTATGAGTCATATGTTTTGATATAATAACCATTTGATGCTCGCCTTTGAAGCTACACCGACTCACGTTATGATCGGACTTGGTGTAGTGGATTTGGTTCATGTAATCACCAAAAAGGACACGAGGGATGTCGTTTTTGAGTGGGAGTTCATTTCTAATTTGGATTAGTAGAACTCAATTTATCATAAATTAAATCAAAGTGAATTTGCATAATTTGTTGTAGTCATTGGCATTCGTTCACCACCTTATGCATAGTTGTAATTGAGATAATAGAACTATAGAATTCTAGATATATACTTTACGAATTGGTATCGTATTGTGTTGAGTGTCAATCTAAAGTTTAAAGTCCTATTGCAAGATTTCAACAAACTCTGTTTACTCCGTGAAGTTTAATAATTAGTATTAAATCGAGAGTAATAATTCCAGTGTTAGTATATTAAGTATCATGTTTGCCTCCATGATTCTTGATTGTATTAATATCAAGTTTATCTAGGAGCTGAAAGAATTTTTTCAGAAACCATCATGTGTGGCAGATATAACGATATCTGAAACAATGTTTTGGTTGCAATATGATAGAGTATAATATATGTTCTCATATTGGATGAGAATTTGCGAAGGTTGGAGATGCTAGACATCCTAATCATCCAAAAAGGTTTTGGAAAGTAATATTATACTCACGATTCTCCTTTATAAGCTACATTAGCTTGATCATGAAATTCGTCATGATAAGGATGAATAGAAGATGTATGTAAAGTGTTTACTAAACAAAAAATATTACTAAAGAATGGATTTTGAAAGAATATCGATCAGTTTGATGATGGTGATCTACTTCAAAGTGCAAGTCCAAAGGTATTATTATTTGAATATACATGCTTTGGACTATGTGTCATGTATATGTCGCCACTTTTGATTTTGATAGATTCTTTTAAAAGGAAAACGAAATGCTGAAAGAGAATCTATAAAATATATTTGGCAGAAAAGAAAATATTGGAAATATCCAATTGAGGTACATAGATGATATACATGTTATGGTTGTATTCTTTGCTTGTTAAATAATGTGGTTCTTAGGTATTGGATACCGAATTGGTTGGTATGGAATTTCATACGGAACAACGCAATTCATGAACAACAATGGCCTAATTAACTAGCAAGAGAATATGTGACGATGTTCATCGAAAACAAATAGACCGTTGTTTGTATTTCTCGTTGACATCAAAGCTTGACTTCAAGATTTGTTTTAATAATTGTTATTAAATCAGGTATTATGAGAACAAAGGTTGTTCAAATAATTACCGTATTCCATATAAGATGGATGATTTACAAATCTAGTTGGAGAAATCACATCCATAAAGCTAATGCTAAAATGTCGCAAGACAAATGATTGGAAGGTCACTTACAAAGTGACATCGTTGTTTAAATTATATTGGAAAGAAAACATGAAGAAACTCCATTTTCCTGGATTTTTGGAGTCTTTGATTTGATCAAGTGACGCTTGTGAGACTTTTCTCTGAATAATTGAAACTTCGTTCAAAGGCCAAATAAGAAAGAACGACTAAATTATTGGAATTTATACATATCGATGTATGTAACACCCTCAGAATCGGACCTATGCAAGTTTGAGCAAAATTCGCCAAACCCGCATAGAAACGATTCAAAGGTGCCCACCAGGCACTTTCGTGCGGGTGGAAAACGAAGTAATAACATTACACAACAGTCCTCGATGGGACCCACAGAACAGATATATATAGCAGCGACTCAAAGAGTCAGAATACAGATATATTATACAAAGATCCAAACCACCTTGAAAATGATAGAGCGTCCGACTACGGACAAGATGCAAATGGGGCTAAGAGCCCTGAAGAATAACCAATGGAGTCCATAACCCTGCCCAGGCCAAGCCGGAAGGGTAACCCTGCTAACGACGTCGACCTCAAAACCTGCTTAGACAAAGGGGTGCCGACAAAGGGCAAAGGAAAAAGAAGGAGCGTCAGTACTGAGGCCAGTACATGGCGAGGCTAGAATTCGGCGGTCCTCGCCTACATAGGTATGGTGGACTGAAGCGGCAGCATGCACTAAACAACCTATAGAGACTCGATGCAACTGGCGGACATCAGAGAGGGATAAGAATGACCTAACCGGATCCAACCTGAAGCTATCACCAAACAAACCCATCCTGGCGTTTCCCCCTCGAGTCCAAACGAGGAAGTCAACCGAGGAACTCACACAGTTGGCAGTTTTACTTATTTGGTTATCGTTGCAGCAATTACTAGTCAGGTATAGTTAATCGTCCTGATAAAATAAGCAGTGGGCACTTTTAGTTAACCATTCCGTTGTAGTGGCTTCTTTTACTAGTCAGATACAATTAACATGAGATAACCCAAAACCCAGCAGTTGTTGGTTCTTTTATTCAGCCATTCCGTTGTAGTTGCAATACTTACTAGTCAGGTACAATGATCGCAAGCGACACTCCAAGCAAGCAATTGTGGGCAGTATTACTTAATCATTCCGTTATAGTGAAACTGATTACTAGTCATTATAAAGTCAAATTTACAGCAATAAACTTTAGTTATGCTTGTCTATGAACGAGATAATGTGCTCCAAGTCGTCCATATCCGCGGACACGGCTTTCAGAAAGTTTTACCCGGCCGGGGTGCACCAATAGCAACACACACTCGATCAACCTCGGAAAAACCAAAACAAAACCCAACGAGGCTTTCACGACTGAACAATCACAGGATTCAGAAATATTTCAGGGGGCCACCCCTTAAGTAGATCCCGCAACGAAGCCAGCTGACTCCGAGACGGGCTCAAGGTTTGGGTATACGGCTGTGAACGACTGGGAACCCGAAAGTGTGGCTGGGCTTGTCGACACCGCGGAATTGTGTCCCGATCCTAAACAGTACAGTGTGCTCCTCGCACAAATTAAATACATAAGTAGCATGGCATAAGTACATGATCGTAAATAAAACCTCAAACTAGTTTGTGGCCCCAAGAAATAAGACTGAATCAAGCTCTGGCTCAGGGGGATCCCATACTCCCCGTATGCGGATAGCGCGATAAATCAAGGAACAGGTATCAAGTACTCGGGGTCTTACGGGACACAAGTGGGCGTTCGGAAACCAAATATTTTCTATCACCCACCGATGCCTCTGCTTATTTCAATTTTAGTTATTAAACAGGAATTAAATTGAACGATAAGTAAAACTATGATCAGCTCCAACATCAACATGCGGCAAAATACATCAACAACTGTGGCACTTGACAACACGCAACAGCACTTGAGCAAGCGACTACGACGCGCAAGTCCAACTATCTACCAAACAATAGGTAATAGGTTGTGTCCAAGGCAATATAGGGCTGCAGGGTATATCACAGGTACGGAAACTAAAGCATCGCAACACCGATAGCAATAGATCAACAGGAGGGAATAAATACTATAAAAGTAAGATAGGTAGAAAGGGGAGATGCTCGCCTGAAAACATTGCCGAAGGTTCATCCGAAGATCGGGGCGAAACTCACATCAACTCAACGGCCTTATCCGCGAAGAAGCAAAACACTAGAACAAACACCGGATGCAATATTTAATTCAACGGCAGAAGATCGGCATGATGCATGTATGATGCATGGCATGGCAAGGTGCGATGCAATTAGGTCATATTAAGCGGAACCGGGGCCCCGACAATTTATTAAACGGTTCAAGTTATTTAACTACCCCGCAATTAAATGTTGTTTAACATGGCCAGATATGGTAACGGTTCGATGCACAATTTTAAATGAGGCCAATGTAAGGCTAGATTTGCCCGCATATGGGCCCCATATTTAATTATAAGGTGAATCGGCATAAGGCCCCCAAACCACATGAATGTATGCATGCAAGACAATTATTATGCGACAAGTTGTATTATGTTATAAAATAGGGTTCCGGGAAGGGGTTCACACATTGAGGGGTCTCGACGGACTTGGGGTTCCGGGGTTCGGGGTCGGTCTCAGGGTCCAGGGTTCGACGGGGCGTTCTCGGGCTCCGGGGTCGTTCTCGGATATCGGGGTAGGTCTTGTCGCAACCGGGAAGCAGGGCTTGGTTGGCGTCGGGGGCGCATCGGTCTCGCCCTGTACGGTGTCGTTCTTGTCGCATGCAGATCTTGTCGGGTTCCGCGGGGTCGATCTTGCCGTTGCGAGGGTCTTGTTGGGTCCGCGCCATCGCGTCGGTCTCGGCATCCGGGGTGAAGTGCTTGGCATCCTCGAGGAGCACTTGTCGTATTCGAGTCGATGACCTGGCGTCTGGTTCCTCGGGCATCTGATCCAGGGAGAAGTACTTATTGCGTCTGCGGCTCCGGGTCCAGGTAGAAGAGCTCGTCGCTCCCGGAGAAGACCTTGGGGTTCCGTTCTCTTGCATCGGTACAGGTATGCGGTGTTCTTTGCATCGAAGATCTTGACATACGGCGGGATTGGTCTCGGGTTCGGGCGTCACAGGGCGACGATAGCGGGCAGGGCGCGGGTAGAGGTTGGCCTCGGACTGTTGACGGAGGGACCTCACCGACCGAGGCGTTGCAGGCCCAGATCGCGGGGTACTCGGAGCAGGCCCCCCCCCCCCAAGGTGGGGTCCACGGCGGTGACGAGGCGCTGACGACAGCGGGGCGAACTCGGGCGAGCGGGGCCAGGGAGACGGGCGCGCGTGCGTGCGTCGCGGCGGGCGGACGCGACGGCGGTGGATGGCTTGTCAGCGACGGCGGGCTCGCGAGGTGAGGCGGCGAGCGCTGGATACGGGAGGAGCACGGCGGCGCGCCGGCGGTAGCCGGAGGGAAGGCGAAGCGGGGCCGGCGGCCTGGGCGGCACGGCGGCGCGGACGCCTGAGGGAGGAGGCGGCCGGGCCGGGGCGCTGTGGTGGCGACGGGGCGCGGAGAGGGGCCCGCCGGCGGAGGCGAGGTGCTGCAGGGGTCCGGCGAAGCTGGGGCGTCACGGCGGCGGACGGGAGCGGCGGGGACGGCCAGGTGAGGGCGAGGCCGGCGATGGCGGCGGCGGCTCCGCGAGCGAGGACGGTCGCAGGCGCGGTCGCTGGGGCACGGGAGCTCGGGGTCGGGCGGTGCGAGCGCGGCGGAGAAGACGTCTGGCGGCGGCGACCGGAGAGGCGAGGCTCGCCGGCGCGCGGGCGGCGGTAGGCGGGGGTGGCCGAGCTGGCGGCGACGGCGCGCGGTTCGTGGGGGTGCGGCGCCGGCGCAGGGGGCGAGGCAGGAGGAGGCCGCGCCGTCGGGAGGATGCGGGGGTCGGGCGCGCATGGCCGGCTCGAGCGGGAGGTAGGGGAAGGCTGCGCGCGGGTGGACCTGGGTTGGGGCGCGCGCCCAGATGGTGGGCCAGGGGGGCTGGCGCCACGTGAGAGGGTGGCAGGGGAGTGGGGGTGTGACGGGTGGGTCCCAGGGGCGGTTGGCGTGTGTGTGTGGTGTGGAGAGAGTGGGGGAGAGAGAGAGAGAGGGGGGTTGGCTGGTGAGGCTGACGTGGCAGTTTCTGGTTGGTGGGGGGAGAGGAGAGGGTGAGGTGGCAGCGTGTGAGTGGCCAGGGTGATGTGGCAGGCAGGGTGTGGTAGATTAGTTGGTAGGTTTAGGATTTGTTGGGGTGTCCAGGTGGACCGATTTAAAATCCTGGGGCGGTCGTTCGGGTCGAATCGGCCCGTTCGACTGCCCCGCTAAAAATAATTGTAACTTTTATTTGTTTTAAAGATGGCTCTAGCAATTCGATAGCCGACAAACAAAATATTCCGGAGACCCGGTTTTGGTTTTGAATAAAGATGGGAACGTTTTAGAAAACAAGACGGGCTTTGCGAAAATAGTTTTATGCAAACAATGCGGGATGATGACGATGCAATGCACAAATTCAACGCGATTTTCTAGTAGTGGTTTTGCGGGATGCCACAGTAGCCAGGGTGATGTGGAGGCTGGGTGTGGGTAGGTTAATTGGTAGGTGTAGGATTTGGTTGGACCGATTTAGTTTTCTGGGGTGGTCGTTCGGGTCAATCCGGCCCGTTCGACTGCCCCACAAGAATTAATTAAATATTTTAGTTGTTTTAAACGGACGTTTGCCAACCGATAGCGGACAACAAAGATAATCCGGGGACCCGGGTTTGCATTTTGAAAACAAGTCGGGCGTTTTAGAAAACAAAACAAGTTTATCTGCAAATAGTTTTATGCAAACAATGCATGATGATGACGATGCAATGCACAAATTCAACGCGATTTTCTAGTAGTGGTTTTGCGGGATGCCACAATGTATGTAGTCCATTATGTGTAGTCGTAAGCGATGGACTTCAACTTCATATGCTTTCTTCGGAAATTTGAGTGAATATCCACTTAATGAGAAAGAAGTATAAAATGAAAAACGTTTCAAAGACTTCCAAGATGAAGTGGAAAATCATTGTAACAAGAAAATAAATGATTTATGATTTTATCATAAAGGGATTTATTTGAGTTACAAGTGTAACAAGAAAAATAAATGAATTATGATTTATCATAAAGGGATTTATTTGAGTTACAAGTTTATCAAAAACACCTATATTTGCATCTCCCGAAACACCATAGGAATATGGAGTGTTTGAGATTTGTAATGAAACCTTGTTTGACATGGTTGAATCAAAGGTGTTATTTATAAAACTGCCATTATGTTTTAAAAGATTAAAAGCTTTAGAGACTACCGCTTTTACACTGAAAAGAGCTCCATCTTGATCCGTTGAAATGACACCATGGAAGTTTTGTTTTTTAGGTAAAACCCAAGTTGTCATTTTTTAAATTTTGGTATGCTAAACATAAGTAAGATGTTTACAACCAAAGTCGGATGAGCATGTCTTTGTAGGTTATTTCGAATAACCATTGGATATTCCTCCATAACACTGAGGACAAAAGGGTTTGTCGCTTGAAATGTGAAGTTTCTTGAAAAAGGAATGTTTCGCAAAATTTAAGTGGGAGTACAATAGAACTTTGATAAGGTTAACGAACCTTAGCTAAATGTGCTGAGTTACACAGCGCCGGAAATCGTTCCGGAGGCTGTCATAATGCTCATAGCTTATGTGCCTCAAATTTTGTGGTCACGGAGATCTAAGTTCTTATTGAACCAAGTAGGTCGGATAAACAATCAAATGCTAAGATTTGAGAGTAAATCATTATTATTTGACAATGATGAACCGAATACATGCAAAAAAGCGATGATGGGCCCTGACTCCGTCAAATGGCTTGAAGCCATAAAATCTGTGATAGTTCCATACACGAGAAATCAAGTTTTGAACTTGGAAGACCCTCCGGGAAGGTGTAAAAACATAACGGTCGTATTTGGATCTATAAAGAAACAGATGGATGTTTCATAGTCGACATGTCGTAAAGTATTTTACGACAATGTTCAAGGAGTTGACTATGACAAGATTTGATCTTTCGTATCAATATTTAGTCTGGACGGATTAAAGTAGCAACCACTACATATAATTTGGTATATGGTAGATGAATAAACAAAACAAAGTTCTTCTAATAGAAAGGTTACCTAGGACGTGTACATGACACGGTCCAAAGGGTTTTGTTAAATTCAAAGGATGCTAAAAGGGCATGCAAACTTCAATGGTTGAAGTAAGGGAATATGCCCGAGAGGCAATAATAAAGTGGTTATTATCGTATTCCTTATTTATGATAAATGTTTATTTTGCATGCTATAATTGTATTAATACGGAAACGTTAATACATGTGTGTTTAATAAACAAAAAAAAGTTCCTAGTTATGCCTCTCTTATAAACTAGCTCGTTGATTAACAAGATGATCAAGGTTTCCTGATTATGGACATTGGATGTTGTTAATAATGAGGTCACAACATTAGTGTAATGATGTGATGAACATTCATTCGAAGTATAGCATTACGATCAAAGTTATTGAGTTTATATTGCTATAACAACTTGCGAAATGATCCTAATCCTTAGACCATGAGATCATGTCAATCACTAACACCGGAAGAGTTTCTTGATGACATCAAACATCACACCGTAACTGGGTGATTATAAAGATGGCTTCAAAACTACTAAAGTATTATGTTGAGGCTCATGGATCGAGAGTGGAATTTGTTCATCCCGATGACAGATAGATATGCTCTGGGCCCTCTTGGTGATATCACATTGATTAGCTTGCAAGAAAGTGATTTGATCACTAGAATGTTATATCACGGGAACGAGAAAAGAGTGCATGTCGGTAACGAGATCAAACTAGGTATGGAGATACTGATAATAGAATCTCGGACATGTAATATACCGTGAAACAAAGGGATTAAGATATTAGCATAAAAGGTTCCGACGATCACAGGAAAGTCATCGTTTAATGTGTGGGAGTCAGTATGGATCTCTAGGTCCCGCTTCTGATTATTGATCGGAGAAGGGTCTCGATCATGTCCGCATTATTCACGAACCATAGGGTGGCACACTTAAGGGACACTGACATCCAATTGGAGCAAAAGTTTCATGCCGAAAAGAATAACAAGCGCAAGAATTTATTTCACTAGACACCGAAACTGTTTCGGTTGAAATTGTTGAAACTAGTTCTGCATGTGAAATTGAATACTAGCAAGGGTTTTTATGTTAATGTTTGTTAATTAAAGTAATTAACAAATTTCTGAATAAATAAATAAAAGAGTTTTATTTAAATGAGAGCTTGCATTAAATTTGGTGGAAATTTAATGCATGTGAGTGGATTTTTGAGTGGAGGCTCTTTTATGGGAGTGGAGGTTTTTCATTTTGAGTGGGAGATCCACCCACATGAATGTGGAAGAGGTGGGGGCAGCCACCATGGCTGGCGCCATGCCCCTTGGGGTGCCCCCCTCTCATCCTCTCAAAGCACACCTCCTCGTGAAGGATCTCTCTCCCCCTCTAGAATTTATCCCCCATGGTCTCGGACTAGCGAGATACATGTTCCCGGTGGCTATTCGGCAAGAAAGAGTTGTGCTTCCGCTGCATCGTTGGAGCGAGGAGGCGTAGGTTGCTCGGTGTCTTGTACGTGTGTGCGAGCACGGATGCGTTGTTGTTTTGCGGCGATAGGACTTCCTCTCGAGCTTGAGATCGGCAAGAGATCGTCTACATCAACCACGAGTTTGGACTCGTTAAGCTTCGTCGGTCTTCAAGGGTATGTTCTCTACGGATATATATCCGCCCGTTGTTTGTATCTAGTAGATAGATCTTGGTACAATGTTGTTCTCATCGTAGGAAATTTTTTGTTTTCTATGCTGCGAACCCTACAACATTGTTTAAGGTGAATCAACAAAAGTAGGGAGATGAAAGAGAGGATATGAAGGACAATATCAAGAGGATCAAAATAATATGTGATAAGTGATGGAGTGTTTAGCTTGATGTCAAATTTGTTGACCCATATGTGTAATGCATGTGCTAAACCCTAGTGTATGTTTTGTCCAAGAACTTATTTGTGTAATGTATTCCTAAAACCTATTTGTTTAATGCATGTGTTGAACCAATGTGTTAATGGATGTTTAACTATTTAAATTCGACTCTCTCTATGTGATATATTTGATCCTTTCAACATACACTTACATGGATCCTAGTTGAGTTAAAGAGAGGAAATATGATACTTTCAACATACACTTAAATAACATTATGTAGAACCATTAAAGAGAGGAAATATGACACCTTTAACATAGTCATAATAATTAGATTAATATTGACAAGATTCACACATAGTTTTGAATCCATTCAGATGCATACATAGTCTTAAACATCATACATAGTCTTGGACACTCAGATTCTTAAAACAACATAGTTTCAAAATAACATTGTTTTAAATAGACATGCCCCCACATTCATATACCCTTCCCAACATCAGCATTGGTATTGGATTTCTTCTTCTTGTAGTTGTTGTGCTTCCCATCATTCAGATAGACTTGCATCCTTTGGGTGACCTTGCTTTTTATTTTTTCCAGCCATTCTTGGTGCATAACTAGTACCACCATAATCAGCACTCCTAGGTGCAGAGAAAGGTCTTGGACCTGGAGCTCTTGTAGGTGCTGCTTTAGTAGACCTTGGAGATGCTGGAGCATTTGGAGGTGCTGGAGCTCTTGGGAGGTGCTGGAGTTGATGTAGAAGCAGCAACTGGAGTTGGAGTAGTTGTTGTTGTCGTACTAGCAGATGTAGATGCACACTGACTCAGGCCATTCCTATTGGACCACAAATATTGAACAATGTAATATAATGACAAGTACAAATAAATGTGTGAGAGAAAAATTATAAGTAGAACTGTTAACTCACCATGTTCATTTCTTTCCTTAATTCTAGGTGAGGCCTCAATGGTACATTGCAGCTGGTATACCTATGACCTATGAGCTTGCAATTTATGCAAGTGATTTTCCCCATTATAGAAGTATCTCTAGGTGTCAGTATGTCTTGAAATGCTCAAAAGGGCGGACCCGCCTTTTGCTAGTTGTTCTTGGAATGACCGTCAATATTTATGAACTAGGGGTGGGTGGATAGGTTTCCTAGGCCTGGTCCTATAAAGAAACGGTATTGGCCGACAATTTTTCATATCATTCTTTCTGCTCTCCTTGACCTCGACTCAGATCATCTTGATGGCACCGATGGTGAGCCATGGATTTAGGGGGTCTTCGTCTAGGACACGATCTAGAGCTCAGGGGTGTGGGAGACCCTCGAGAGATCGACTTCCATCATAGACCAGAACAAACTTCTTGCTCTGAAGGTTCATGTTGCTAACGAGCGTCATGAGAATGGGGCTATCTCATACCAACTATGTCAGAGGTAACTTGGGACCCGTGATAGTTTCGAAGTCGTTACCCAGTGCGGCCTCCCTAAATTTCCACAACCCGCTCCTTGTACCTATACCCTAGAAATTTATAAGCCAGTTGGGTCGCTTCTCAGTGCTCGAGCGGGGCAAACTATGGAGGTTAAGTTGCGTAACCGTGTAGGGTTTTCGGCCTACAGGCCTTGGTCCAAGAACATGAGGTATGCAGAATATGGGTTCTATATCGCTAGCGGTTTTTCGTGCCTCTCCAGAGCAGTGAGGACTGAAGTAAGGTGGATAATGAGAGGGAGTTTCGGGGAGATGTGCCCTAGTAACCTTACCCATAGACTTGAAAGAAGCCGAGTTTCTGAAAACTATGTCTGTTTGCATAGTAGCAGCCCCCGGGTGTGTGAGGGGGTGAGATGAGACAGTAACCTCTTACACACCAAAGTTCAACATCGGCAATTTTTCTTCTCTCTTTTTTCCTTTGCATCCAGGTTACTGTTATTTCTAGGTAAGATGGGGAATTCTCTTCCTCGCTGGAAGCTACCTCTTGCATAGGCGACACATTTTCCTTCCCACATTGATGTTGCGGATGTGGAGCTCGTTGATGCTGCATAAGGGGTATCCTCCCCTCTGAGAGCTCAGGTTATTTGTTGTCTGTCGTGCATGAGAGACCGAGGGATCTTGACCTAGGCTGTCTTGGTTCTCGTAAGCAGGTCTCGTGCCGAGCTCCTGTGCTGATCCAAGGTTTGCCCATTGGATGAACCACTATGCCTCATAGACATAGATGTCGTAGCTCTAGCCAAGGGCGACAAGAATGTCGAGAATCCATTCGGAGCATTGGCCACATGATCCAATAGGTCCATGTATGGGTAAGGTCGAAGGTGATCTGAAGACGATAGCTATCTGGACAAGTGTAGTCATTGATGATGGTCCACACCATGATTGGTTCCCTCGCATGCCATATTGTCGTCCACATGTCCGAGGCGGGCACAAGATCAATATTCGACACCAGTTGGTACTCCCTCGAACAGCTTGCTTAAAAGTCTTATATTGTGTTACAGAGGGAGTAGGTCCCATTGTGTTCACCGCCTGGAGTGCCACAACTCCGATATCTTGGAAAAGACCACCCTCATATGCCTCTCAACAAGAGACTAGCCACATCAGCACATTCGACAAACTCTATATTGCGCAAGTTCTTCTCCACGGCCACCTGCAATCCAAGGAAAAATCATGAACACACAAGTAGTGGGAGAAGAACAACATAGATCTGTATCTGAACCATCGAATGAGAAGGTGTCTGCATTCTAGATCTTCTTATACAACCAAGCGGCGAGCCAAACCACAATAATCGAGCAAAATATCTCTTGTTTCACGACAAAACTATAACCTAGAAGTGTGATGCTCATAAATGTGAGGATTAAAATTCAACTAAAGGTTAGACTAGTAAACTTGCTCAATATTGCTTGGTCTATCTACTCTATCGACTCCCTAATGTATGTCATTCTAGCTTTGTAAACATGTGATTTTCATCAATATTCAAACTAACTTTGCATCTTGTTTATCACGGTACCATGTGATCAGTTTGAAGATAATCTAGGAGCGCATTTCGTGTGGGTATCTTGTTCGGTCTATAGTTCAGTATAGTTGTGGCATCCACCATGAGTAGAAATGATGAGTGTTGCAAGTACTAGAATGAAGGGCACACTATCATAGTTCGAGAAGTGAAGTACATCATGGCCACATAATTAAGCTGTACAGTGGTTACAGAACTGCTTGTTGATGTACTTTTCCCAACTCCACTCATCCCTAAGGCATGACCATACAACAAGAATAGAAACCCCTAAGTTGTTTTTCTCATTTAAAGATAGGAGGCTTGGGTGAATAGATAAAGAAATAGCTTGCATACTCGTTTGCTTTTTTTGTCAAAGGGGTTTCCTCCAACAAAGCATAATATGTTCTACAACCTGTTCAGTTTTACATATACACCTACAATACGGCAGAAAACTAACAGAAGAAGATTACAACATGAGATAAACTTTAGACATTGTCCTACACTTTTCGGAAGCAAATTTCTTGTTTGCTTGGCTACATGGGATATGTCACATCTCTAACAATATATGTTGAGGGGAAAAGATATAACGATGGACTAGTAGGCGCAACTTTACTCATCGTACCCAAAAAAATTCGGGTAGCGAGTGTTCAATTTTCCTTGTACAATGGTGGGTAGTACCTTGTGGTTCAGTAAGGTAAAATCTCACGGTCTCATAATGTGTAATCGAACACGCGGGGACATTGACAATTATATTTCATAATAATTGGAGCTCAAACTTTTTTTGATGAAGTGTTTGTGTCTAAATGAGGAAAATGAAAATACAATGAGGAATAGAAAATGCATAGGGAAAAAACAATGTGCGCGTGAAAAGAAAAACAATAAATATACCGCGCGGACGTTCGCTATATAGAGTATTTTTGCCAAATTTGCCAAAATCGGAAAACTTCAACCGAATTTGACCCTAGGGAGAAACTAATTCGTTGTCCAACTCCTCACGTCGGCGCCACTTCAGATGAAGCCGAGTTAACACAGGTCAGTGATGACGCTGGAGTAGCGACGCGGGGGTGCTGAGTGCTGACGTGGCCGTAGGTTTGGCGCCACTTCATGTTTTCCTTATTCAACCCTAGGTTGAATGGCGCCGACCTGACCTGGCGCCATGTCAGCCCTTCGAACCACCCGTGTTATTAACTCGGCGCCATCGCCGACCTACGTTACTTTAGCGCTAGTTTAAATGGCGCCGACATAAGAGGTCAGATTCTAAATTAGTTTCTTTCAAGGATCAAATTCGGTTAAAGTTTTTCAGTTTGGTCAGATTTGCAAAAAAAAAAAAATCTGTATAGACGCACTCCTCCGCGCCGTTGGGATAAGAAACGCCTAATCCACGCCACCTCATCTCACACGTACACCGAGCAGCAGGCCCCATTGGCCGTTCCGCGGCGGAAAATGATACCGTTCACCCGGGGGATCGCGTGACTCGCGTCCCCCGGTTCCTGGTGCCGACGCGTGTCCGGACTTATACGAGACATGAACGTACATGGGGCCACCACCACAATCTTATCTCCAGGATTGTCTCTTCCATCCTTCCTAAACCAAAAGTCCATGGCACTCACGACTGCTTCTTCCCTGTGATGCCCCCTGCTCCTCCCTCGGTGCCCCGCCCCGCTCCTCCCTCGGCGCGCTCCCTGTGTGATGCCCCCGGCTCCTCCCTCTGTGTCGCGCCCTACTCCTTCCTTGGCGCGACGCTCGTCAAGAACTCTCGTCAATCTGCCACGCGTGCTGCTGCAAGGCGCCGACGACGGCAGCGACAAACGCTGCTACGCGCGATGGAAGCTGCTGCTACATGAGCCGGTGGAGGCTGCTACACGGCGCGGCAACGTCCGGTACACGCTCGGCGGTGGAGGCTGCTACACGCGGCGAAGACAGCTGCACAGGCGGTGGCGTCCGCTGCTACACGCGGTGGCTCAGGAAATTCGACGACGGTGGTCTCCTGGGCGCCAGCGGCGCGGAGCGCGTCCGCGTACTCCCTCGGCCCGTGTGTGTTCCACCCGCCCACGCACACCAGCGTCGACGGAACACGCACCACCACTCCCCGCCGCGCAGTACCATGGCCGGCACGTTGGCCACCTTGTGGTCGCTGCTACAAGCCTCGGATGCCCTGCTACATGTGAGTGATGGAGCTGCTATAATCCCATGACGACTCTGCTACAAGAATCGGACAGAGCTGCTAAATGCTCCCGACGGCCGTGCTACAAGCCCCTGATGGTGCTGCTACGGCCCTGCTACTCGTGCCTGACGGACCTGCTACAAGCTCGCAATGGTGCTGCTACAAGCACACGGTGGCGCTGCTACTCGCGTTGGATGCCCCTGCTACAAGCTCGTGACGACGCTGCTACTCGTGCCTGACGGACCTGCTACTCGTGCCTGACGGACCTGCTACAAGCTCGCAATGGTGCTGCTACAAGCACACGGCGATGCTGCTACTCGCGTTGGATGCCCCTGCTACAAGCTCGTGACGACGCTGCTACTCGTGCCTGACGGCCCTGCTACTCGTGCCTGACGGCCCTGCTACAAGCTCGCAATGGTGCTGCTACAAGCACACGGCGGCGCTGCTACTCGCGTTGGATGCCCCTGCTACAAGCTCGTGACGACGCTGCTACTCGTGCCTGACGGCCCTGCTACAAGCTCACAACGGTGCTACTACAAGCTCACGGCGGCGCTGCTACTTGTGCCGGATGCCCCTGCTACAAGCTCACGACGGCGCTGCTACGCATGCCCGTCGACGTTGCTACCTGCGCCCGAAGAACCTGCTACAAGCTCTACAGCCGACCGTGTTGCTACCGTAGAGGATGGAGCGGAGGATGTGGGCCTTCCCTACCGCCGTCGATTTTCTGCAGCGAACGCCGGTGAATTCTGCAGGGCGTGCCGCTGCGTCGCGTGCCGTCTTATCTGTCTCCTTCCCCATGCGTGAGAGCGAACGGTTTTTGTTCTGCAGTGCTTTGACGGTTCACGGACACAGTGGTGGACAAAGAGAGAGAGGATGACGCGATCAGACGGTACAAATTCATTAGATCTAACGGCTGGGGACCCGGGGGATCGGAGGGTTTGATCCTCGGGGGACGCGTGGTACGTCCCTTCTGCGGCAGGGCGCCGAGCGACTCGCCAGCTCACAGCTGTTAACGGAATTAAAACACGAAAAGGACACGCGAAAAGAAAAGAAGAAGAAAAAGTCTCGTCTCCCTCTCCCTCTCTCTCCCCCGCTCGTGCCGAGCCCGTGCCCCCCATTCCACGGCGATCGGTCGGTCGCGCCGTCCGGCAGGGAGAGAGAGGTCGCCGCGCGCGGACGGCGGCCCCGATGATGGGCGACGACAAGTCCGCGCGGGGCCTGAGCCCGATGGGCGGCCGCGACCGCGACCTCGAGCTCCTCATCCCCGTCTCCGGCGGCAGCGGCAGCGGAGGCTCGCCCCCAGGCGACGACGACGTGGACAGGAACGCCTCGTCGTCAGCCTCCGCCGCGCTCTCCTCCACCGGCCGCGAGGTTCGC
Organism: Avena atlantica; assembly: GCA_910589765.1. Classification (NCBI taxonomy): domain Eukaryota; kingdom Viridiplantae; phylum Streptophyta; class Magnoliopsida; order Poales; family Poaceae; genus Avena; species Avena atlantica. Next base: position 467,939,218 of record OU342733.1, on the reverse strand, counting down.
CTTTCTCGTCCCTCTCCCCTTTACGTCTCGTTCCCCTAGGGTTTTCTCTGCTATCCAGCCGCAGTTTCGGTTCTGCTGTTTTGCTGATTTTGAAATAGTATGCGGTTATGGTTATGTTTCCGTGGCAATCACAGTATATTGTGGAATTTGCTTGGTTGTGGGAAAAGTAGGTTCGGGTAAGCAATTTTTATGTTACAAAACGTTTGCAGTTCGTAGGGCTTGTGGTGTTGATGTCAGGCGAGTGCTTGATGCGAAGCCTACTGTAGAATGAGTAATTCAGTGAATAACTTAATTAGTTGTGCGTTTGAGTGTAATATTTGTATGTCCTTAGCAATGAAACTTGATTAGTAATGTCTTCATTCCGTTAGTTTTCTGCAATGAACATATTATGATGTCACAATCTCCAAACAGAAGGCTACATACGATGCATAGGTGCTTTCTCGTGTTAGAACCTCAAGTCATTCTTAATCAGCCTACGGTGCTTGCCGTGCTGACAGAAAATTCAAGCCAATCATTATCTGGAAAAGATGAAAGTAGAATGCTCATGTTCTTTATTCTTGTTCCTTGTTGCTTTTCCTGCTGGATACTTCCCTTGCACAAAAAGTATGCTCTTCAGATTTGGTAGCTGTCTTTGTATTTATCTGGTTAGATGTTTGAACAACTTAGTATTGATTTTTTTTCCGTCCTCTTTTCTGCAATACAGGCTTTCCATAAGGTGGTCCGCAGCTGGGCCTCAAAGAAGTTCATGACTGGATGGTAAGTCTGTCCACTAAAATAATTCCCGAATCACAGTATGAGTTGATGAACGATGGTGTGCACTAAAACGGTCAAATTAATGGATGGTAGAGCTGTATGATCTGCCAGCATTCACCTTCAGTGCTCTTTTGTGCTATAGGAAATACTTTAGGCAGGTTATGTCATAAGGCTGCCAGGAGTGTAGCTAGTTAGTATGGGTAGCGTCTCAGTGGTCAGTGTGACGTCTGTTCTTTGATTCCAGGCCATGCTTCATGCATGATTATATTTTATTTTTCTTACAACTTTTCACTTTCCTTATATCTCCATTTGTGATTATCCAACAACTTGAATGGAGCATGAATCCAAAGGAAATATGTTACCATGTTTTTCAATTAGCATGACTGCCAGTTGCTTAGCCAAGAATCTACTATTAACACAGAATTTTGGAATCCTATTATCAGTTAACTTGTGCATTCAGACAGTCATGTTCTCCACTGTTATCTAGTTCATTTCGTTCTTTTTTCTGAAGTCTGGCGTTGTTGAAAGGCACCAATTCAGGCACCACGAATACTGCTTGAACATAATAAACTTCACTCAAAGTTGCATTGTTTATTCTGCAATAACCAAGTATGCACACCAGCCATTACCAGCTGTCCTGTGCCTGAGGATTTTACGCTCAGTACTTACGTGGAATTATTTGGCAATGATGTTATACCAAAACTTTTTTTCATACATGCACTAATACTGTTTTGTTGTCCTTTCTTATCTGGGACAATGCCAGTGTAATTCTCTTCCCAATAGCGATAACATTCTACTTCACCTGGTGGTTCATTCATTTTGTTGATGGATTTTTCTCTCCAATCTATGCACAACTGGGAATCAATATTTTTGGTATGTAAACTAGTCCACTTTGTTTTGTATAGAAATATCAAATTCTTGAATAGTTTGTCATCATGTTGTAACTTCTTCCTTCATTCTGTGACCAGTGGGGCTTGATCCTCTAGTGTTATTATTTATATTATGCTACTCCCTCCGATCCAAATTAATTGACTTGGTTTTGTCTAGATTCGGATGTATCTAGCACTAAAACATGTCTAGGTACATCCGAATCTAGACAAATCGGGTCAAGTAATTTGGATCGGAGGGAGTACATTATTTTGTTGTTGTGTATAAGATAGTTTGCATAATTTATATGCTGAACATTTTGGGTGCATACTTACTTTAAGCTATAGTTTATCCTGTGCCATTATATTTTTAAATTTCTGTCAAGACGTGAGAAACTTAGCTTGAAATTAGGTAGTTGAAATTTCTAACTTAATCATTGGTAACCAGGATGCTTATTGCCTATCCAACTTATTTTCCCACTGTGCTCTTTTGAATCTGCAGGTCTTGGCTTCATCACCTCTGTTACTTTCATATTTTTTGTTGGAGTCTTCATGTCATCTTGGGTTGGAGCATCTGTCCTTGGCCTTGGTGAATGGATCATTAAGCGCATGCCACTTGTGCGCCATATCTACAATGCATCCAAGCAAATAAGTGCCGCAATATCGCCAGGTAAATTCACGGTTATCCATATATTTATTCAATCTGCAAAGTAACTTGGGTTCTTATTATTGAATTGTTGGTTGTACAGATCAGAACAAACAAGCATTCAAGGAAGCAGTCATCATAAGACATCCTCGTGTTGGAGAATATGCATTCGGATTCATCACCTCATCAGTCTCTCTCCAGGTGTGCAAGGCTCCACACTAACAATGATTAGTTTAAATCTTTTATGCTTTATGCTATTTATTTTATGCACATACTACAGTTATGCTACCCTGCAATCATAGTCACTAGCTTGAACCCTTACGTGGTGGAAAGATGAAATTATTGTACTGATTATTCGGTGAAATTAACAAAAGCGTATCTGTTGCACCATGTGCTGGGTATTAAGGACGACTTACAAAATACTCAAAATGTTGGCATATAGTATTATTTTAGCTAGTATTCTGTTCTAACCATGCTACTTTGTATTCTTGGTTGTGGTTTGAATACTTGCATGGTTGAAGGTTGAAATTCCATTGTGCTGATTATTGGGTGAAATAAGCAAAAAGTAACTGGGTTCACCATGTGCTTGATAGAAAGAATACTTACAAAATACTCAAATGATGACATACGGTTTATTTAATACTTTCTGTTGTTTCTTCTGATTACTGTATAGTTTTACCCTGTCTGAATACCTGTCCCATCACTATGTTGTAACAGAGCTATGCTGGTCAAGAGGATCTTTACTGTGTCTATGTCCCGACCAACCATCTTTATATTGGTGACATCTTCATGGTGAACTCAAAGGATGTCATCAGGCCAAATCTTTCTGTGCGTGAAGGCATTGGTAATTCACTAACTCTCGTCTCGGTATCTCATCTGATAATCTGCTTCAAAACGCGAAATTGATACAGACAATGCACTGTTTTGCAGAGATCGTTGTATCTGGTGGTATGTCCATGCCCCAGATTTTGTCAACCCTGGATCCTCATACAATCCACACAGACCGCAGTGGAGCTAGCAGAAGCTGAGACAAACTCCATGCGTACCTGTCCATCGATAACAAGTAAAAGTTCCATACAGACTACACAATTGCGGCCAACAAGTTCCTGAGCGCAATGTACTAGCGACTTGTCACGCTTGAGGATCACAGGGATATGTAATTAAGTAGAAGTAGCTGACTACACGTGTGTTGCTGATCTGATGAAATTTGTAGAATGGCTTGTACTTTGTACCACCCCAGATGCTTGGTAGTTATATTTGCAATTTTCTTACTGTTGTTTGGTCGTTTTCTTCTAGCTTTTCTGAGTGGCACTTGCCTTCAATATCAACTATATCAGGCGTGTTGTTGTAAAGAAAATGTTTGAGGTGCATTACGCTGAATTCTTGGACAAATTAACGTTCTCATTGTGCGTTGCTTGAAATTTATGCATTACTTTGTTCTCTTATTCCTCTACTCCACTATGCAAAGGTTCAAACTTCAGAGTGTGTTTCTTGTAAGAATGCGTTTTTTTCCCTTCATGCGGGTTGGGGGCGAAACAGACTACTTATATGCAAACCACAAAAGAGATTATTTTCTTTTTACAGTTCGCACATACAGAGTCTAAATTCCGTCGCATCATGGCCTGGACCCTTAATTCAACTACTTTTTTCACATTTGGACACATATCTCGCATATCCACATGAATATTCACGTGCAAATATGTTATCAATATAAACAGACTAAAAGCATTACAACAATAATCCATATTGCAATGATTGGCCCCGCAGCATTTCTCCGGCGGGTGAAGTAACAAGAATTGGCCTCGCAACCTTGCGCTATCTTGATGAACAGAGATCGCCGCATCCGATGGCGTCTACGAAAAATGTGAGGCGGGTATGTTGGTACCTCGGCAAAATAATCGCGCATAAGCATGTCGTTTCAACTTGCAGTTGCAAGGGTTGCAAAGGCGGCCTGCCTTGTAACCTCGCTGCCTCTTCCTCTTCCCGTCTTCTGTCTCCTTGACGGCGAGAAGGGCCACCATCATTTGCTGCCAGTGCATCTCGATGTCGGAGTCGTCATTAAAAAAACTGTTCGCAAGGGTCCAAATCCATCTATAAATAACAAGTAAATTAGGGGATAATCAGTTTGCGCGGAAAATCTACGAAACCGCACACGGGCGGATGCACAAGCGTAGGAATTTACTGTTGACGGGAGGCGGGACGCGGGGCTGGGACTGGGGCTAGGTTGTGACGAACGGTCCTGGCGGCAGGTGGCAAGCGAGATCTGCGTTGAGCAGCACCCTCCGGTCAGCAACGACTAGGGAACAGGGGTGGCGGGCAATGACATACTTCTGTGCGGGAGGAATCGGGCTGGCGCGGCCTGGCGGTTCACGGCGGCGGGCGGAGGGAAACGAGATGAAATGTCTATCCCGCCAAGTATGGTGTCTGGTCTAGCCATTTTTTTCGACCGAAACCATAAAATGGTGGTTATTTATTGTTTCAGGACGACAGATAAGAGTAATAGTAATGCTATAGATGCTCTAATATAGTAAACTTTTGTGCTACATGACAATGTGGATGGTTTTCTTCAGGGTAAACTGAACCGGCGGTCTTGACTCTTTCGTCTCATCTTCATTTTGCTCCTAATTTAAAATTGCACGAATGATCCTAAATCTTTGATAAGTAATTTACACGAGGTACTAAATTGGTTTGATCCGCGATAACCATTGCCATGTTAGCAGTCTGGGCCAGCATATATACTGGTCAACCTACATATTTACGGATAGACCCCACGGTTGTATTTCTTCTAAAATATGGCTCTTGTTTCTCTCCGCATTCCTCTCTGGCACAGTCCTCAAACTGCCCCGCAACCATAGAGTCTGACGCGGGCGGGTCCTTTCTAGAGAAAGAGTCTAACGCGGTCCATGGACACACTACACGCACTGGCACGAGCTCTAGTGTCGTCTCTCCTGCCCACCACCGTACCTGTAACCCTCCCATTGCCCCTCCTGGCGCTGTTGCGGCTGCCGGAACCGCCCGCTCGGTTGCCTCGTGTACCTGTTGTTGCACACGGATCGCTGTAGATGGTCGTACGAGCCCGTACCGGCCGGCGTGGTGCGAGTGGTCGTACTCCGGCGACAGAGGAGGAGTATCGGCCTATGAGGGGCGCATGGAGTTCGCGCGCTCGCCCGTGCGGTGCGAGGGCAACGACGGCCCTGCGATCTAGCATGCCCGTACTCCCCTGGCTCGGGTGCCCTGGCCCTCCGCCTGTACTTTAGCTCCTTCGGCTCACTCCCCATGGCGTTGGATTCTCCCCCCTTTTGGTGCGAGGGTAACTCAATGCGTGGGTGGATCAAAGCATGCTAAGGGCTGAGGATTAGTAATGAGTCTTTCCGATGCCAGGGAGCAGAGGAGGCGACAGTTACCTGGTCACAGGGAGCCCGCGGTGGCGCTCGGCAGCGTTGCAGAAGCTACGGCGTTGTAAATCATCAATGGCTCTAGTTCTCTATCAGAGCTTCGCGGTGGCGCATTCGGTTCAGTGGCGGGTCAAGCGGTCCGTAATTGAGCGGCGGGGCAGTGTGATGGTGGTAGGTGGAGTGGTGGCTGCGGCGAGGAAGACGAGGAAGGGGTCAAGTAGAAGAGTGGCTATGTATTACGTGGAAAAATATAATAATTAGGGTGTCTTTTTATAAATATACTGTCGACATGGCAGCAGTCAAAAGGCCACATAGATCGGTCAAAACGGTTAGACAAAAATAGGATCTCACGTGAATCACTTATCAAAGATTTACGATCTAGACGTACGATTTTAAAGAACAGAGACCAAGGTAAAAATGAGACAAAAGAACTAGAACCATCCATTCAATTTACTCTTTTCTTTTTGCCTAAACTCGAGCTGATCACTTAGCCTGGTCATAGTGGTAGTATCGTACTGATGATACTATCTCTATAGTGCATGGTATCATATGGTAGTATCGTACTAGTAGTATATTTAATAATTTGTAGAATCTTAATATAAAATTGTGTACAATATTTATTTGTACAAGGATTTTCTAGTTTTACGTGCTATGGTACGGTATATACCTATGATACTCTAACGATCTTTTTCTTCATTAATTGTTGTGCCACATCAGATTTTTGCAAACATGACATGCATGATACTAGCTATGATACTCCCATTAGGACCAGCCTTATGACAAGTGAAAAATCAAAAGCCATAATGACCTGATTAGTTGGACATCCCCATATTAGTTTATTTAATGTGGTCTAACTAAATTCGCAATGAACAAACCTTGCATTAGAATTTCTCTGGAAAAAATTGAAGTAGTCATAATTTACGATAAACATTTCAGCACAATGAATATTCTATCCATTCTGTAAAGTCAATTGTAATGTTGCGCCCTGTGAGATATACATTAAGAACTGAGCTAGCTAGGCCTCTTCTCGGCGCTTTGATGCCGTCAACCATCAGATCTGATGATTGAATGCTCTAGATTGCTTGTTGTTTTCACCACGCTCCCTATCGTCGGTTTCGTCATGTGCATCCGCTCGGCCCACGCTCGTCTGGGCCGTCCCAACGTGTATGGGCTGCTACTCCGAGAAATAACTTGGAAGGTTTGTGGTGAAACAGGCCAAGACTTATGAGGTTAGCCCATTCCGTTCCCCCGTTTTATATTATTCCGCACTTCGCGGCCGCACGACTCCACCACCGCATCTCCCCGTTCAGAGCATGACGGCACATCTTTATGGCGATTACTCCTGGAGGCGTTACGCAACTCGCGGTGAATCCAGTGATTGAATACCCGCTCGGGAACGACGACGTCTTCTTCATCATGCAAATATTTTGCCGCACTGGCATCTTCTTTGACACCTCCGACATGTGTTGTCTCTAGAACGAGAAGATCCTCCTGGGCAAGGTTCGCACATCTATGTGGCTTCAGCGGAGCCCACGAGCCTAAGGGGGACCACAGAGCCGATGCATCAGCATTTCAAAGGTAGGATTCATATGTTGGAGGTGATGAATTGCTCACAGTTTCAGGTTAGGAGGCAGTGCTGGTAAGCTAATTATTTTGCCGCAGTGGCATCTTCTTCAACACCTCCGACATGTGTTGTCCCTAGAACGAGAAGATCCTCCTAGGCAAGGTTCGCACATCTGTGCGGCTTCAGCGGAGAACACAAGCCTAAGGGGGACCACGGAGCCGATGCATCAGCATTATGTTGGCGGTGATGAATTGTGTTGGCTGCGCCGGGTTGATGTAGGAGCGCTTCGTTGGGAACCCCAAGAGCAAGGTATGAAGTAGCACATGTAGGGGTTCGTAGCATGGAAAACAAAAAAATTATACCGCATGCACACAAACAAGCCAAGATCTATCTACTAGATTGTAGCAACGAGTCGATACAAGCACTCACCCTCAAAGATTACAAAGCGGTTAATGAGAGCAGATTCTCGTGGGTGATGTAGTCGTACACTTTCCGATCTCAAGATAACGTAGACGATCCTTCCGGCGCTGCGTTCCGACAGCGCTTCCGCAGTCGGTCACACGTTCGGTACTCGACGAAGACCTTCCTCTCCCTTGTTACAGCTGGAAGCGGAGGTTGTAGTTCTCCCCTCGTGATTCCGGCAGCACGACAGCGTGGTGTTGGAAGTAGAGGGAAGATCCTGCAGGGCTTCGCCTAAGCCAGTGCGAGTTATGGTGGATCTAGGGTTTCCCGGTGATCTAGGGTTTAGAAGACCGGGAGGAGGAGGAGGTGTCGGCGGTGGCTAGGGCGACAGCGATGGGCCGGCGGCTTGGCGGCGGCGGCGGCGCGGGTGTGGGAGGGCTAGGGCTTGTGTGTTTGGGGCGACCCTCCCCCTCTATTTATGAGAGGGGGGCAACCTTGGGAGGGTAGGGTTTGAATCCAAACCCAAACCCAAGTTGGATTGAGAGAAGGACTCTTTCCTTCTTCCACTAGGAAACCATTGTTCCAGTTTGACTTTTCAAACCTCTCGTTTGACTTTCAATTTAGAGCTTTAATTCTCTCTTGCAAATGCCCAAACCAAGTGACCTAGGATATGATCCAATCATTCCACTTACCCATGACACATTCATGGACCATTCCCCTTTTGGTCCGGTGAACCTTCTAGAACCTCTCCGATGAAAACATCGAAATCATTCCCGAACTCTGGAATCGGACTTTCCTTAGATGAATCTTATTCTTCGGACCATTCCGGATCTCCTCGTGATATCGCGGATCCCATCCGATACTCCGAACAACATTTGGTATCCCTACTAACATTCCATATCTACTAATCAACATCGAATCCTTAAGTGTGTCTCCCTACGGTTCGTGAATTATGCGGACATGACCGAGACACTTCTCCGATCAATAACCAATAGAGGAATCTGGAAATTCATGGCTCCCACATATTTCTACGATTACTTTGCGATCGAATGAACCACTTACATACGATACCAATTTCCTTTTGTCTCGCGATAGTTTACTTATCCGAGGTTTGATCGTCGGTATCTCTGCATACCTAGTTCAACATCGTTACCGATAAGTACTCTTTTCTCGTTCCCGTGATATGTGAACTCTTGTGAGATAGTCACATGCTTTCAAGCCAATTGGATGACATTCCACCGAGAGGGCCCAGAGTATATCTATCTGTCATATGGATGGACAAATCCCACTCTTGATCCATGTGCCTCAACACATACTTTCCGAACACTCAATGCCACCTTTATAGCCACCCAGTTACGGTGTGGTGTTTGATGTCATCAAAGTATCCTTCCAGTGATGGTGATTAGCATGATCTCATGGTCGAAGGAATTAGGTTACTATGTATTAGAAAGCTTATAGCAAATGAACTATTGAAATGACTTGATCTTAATGCTACGCTTATCTATAGGAGTATGTCCATCATACCATTCTCCTAATGATATGATATTGTTGTTAATAACATCTCAATGTTCATGATCAAGAAACCACGATCATCTATCAACCAACGAGCAAGTACTATAAAGAGGCTTTACTAGGGACTCTAATTTAGTTTACAAATCACACAAGTATTAATGTTTCTGATTAATACTATTATAGCATGAATGTAAAAATTTATCATAAACACAAAGATATAATAATAACCACTTTTATTATTGCCTCTAGGGAATATCTCCAATAGTCTCCCACTTGCACTAGAGTCAACTAATCTAGATTACATGGTAATATACCGAACACCCATGTTAGTTTGGTGCTGGTCATGTTTTACCCTCGGGAGAGGTTTAGTCAACGGATCCGTCACATTCAGATCTGTGTGTACTTTGCAAATCTTTATGTCACCATCTTGGACATGCTCTCGAATAGCGTGAAAACGTAGCTTGATGTGCTTCAGCTTCTTGTGTGACCTTGGTTCTTGCGCATTGGCTATGGCGCCCATGTTATCATAGTAGATAGACGTTGGGTCCAGCGCACTTGGAACCACACCGAGCTCTGTAATGAACTCCTTCATCCATATTGCCTCTTGTGAAGCCTCCGAAGTAGCTGTGTATTCCGATTCAGTTGAAGATCTCGCCACAATGCTTTGCTTTGCACTCCTCCAGCTAACTGCTAAACCATTCAAAGTAAATATGTATCCAGATTGAGATTTAGAATCATCCGGATCGGTGTTCCAACTAGCATCGGTGTAACCATTAATAACGAGTTGTTCATCACCTCCATAAGAAAGAACCATATCCTTAGTTCTTCTCAAGTACTTAAGGATGTTTTTGACCGTTGTCCAATGATCCACTCCTGGATCACTTTGATATTTGCTAGTCAAACTAACAGCATATGCAATGTCGAGTCTAGTACATAGCATGGCATACATAAGAGATCCTATGGCTGAGACATAGGGAGTCTTATCCTTTCTCTATCTTCTGCCGTTGTAGGACTTTGAGTTTTACTCAAGGTCGTATTGGGAAACATGGGAAAGAACCCTTTCTTGCTATCTTCCATTCCAAACCTCTTTAACTTTGTCCAAATATGTACTCGGTGACAATGATATTAGGCGTCTCGATCTATCTCTATAAATATTTATGCCTAATATGTAAGCTGCTTCTGTAGGGGTTCGTAGCATGGAAAACAAAAAATTTCTACCGCATACAAACAAACAAGCCAATATCTATCTACTAGATTGTAGCAACGAGTCGATGGAATAACTCACCCTCGAAGATTCCAAAGTGTTTAACAAGAGCGGATTCTCGTGGGTGATGTAGTCGTACTCTTGCCGATCTCAAGATCGCGTAGACGATCCTTCCGGCGCTGCGTTCCGGAAGCGCTCCCGCAGTCGGTCACACGTTAGGTATTCGACAAAGACCTTCCTCTCCCTTGTTCCATCAGGCAGCGGAGGTTGTAGCACTCTCATCGCGATTCCGGCAGCACGACGGCGTGGTACCGGAAGTAGAGGGGAGATCTCGCAGGGCTTCGCCTTAAGCCGGAGCGAGTATGGTGGACTATGAGAGAGGCCTCGGTGATCTAGGGTTTAGACACACCAAGGAGAGAGGGCTAGGGCTTGGGAATCCCAAGTCGGCGGCTAGGGTTTGCCCTAGGCGGCGGCGGCGGCGACAGCAGCAGGAGGTGGTGACGTCGGCCGCTTAGGGATAGGGTTTTGGTGAGGCAAGGTGTAGTCTTGGAGGGGAAGCCCTGCCCCTCCTTATATAGGTGGAGGGCGCCTGCCAAGGGGAGGGGAGTCCCTCCCCAACTCGGCTTCCAAGGCCGGCTGGTGGAGGGAGAGGAACTCCTCCCCAAGTAGGTTTCCTACTCTCCCTCCACCAAGCAAACTTGTCGTTTGACTTTTCAAATTGGCGTTTGACTTTTCAAACTAGGATTTGATTTATCCTTTATTTTGCTCAGCGATGACACCTAGTACATGATGCAACCATTCCAACTTGTTATGACACATTCATGTATCCTTCCCCTCCGGAGTGCCGGACCTTCCGGAACCTTCTACAACATTCCCGATGAAAACACCGGAACCATTCTCCAACCCCGAAACAGGACTTTCCTTATATGAATCTTATTCTCTGGACCATTCAGGATCTCATCGTGATATCCCGGATCCCATCCGAGACTCCGAACAACATTCGGTCTCTTACTCATCATTCCATAACTACTCAACAACATCGAATCCTTAAGTGTGTCACCCTACGGTTCGTGAATTATGCGGACATGATCGAGACACTTCTCCGAACAATAACCAATAGAGGAATCTGGATATTCATATGGCTCCCACATATTTCTACGATTACTTTGCGATCGAATGAACCACTTACATACGATACCAATTTCCCTTTGTCTCACGATAGTTTACTTATCCGAGGTTTTGATCGTCGGTATCTCTGCATACCTAGTTCAACCTCGTTACTAATAAGTCCTGTTTTCTCGTTCCCGTGATATGTGATCCCTTGTGAGCCAGTCACATGCTTGCAAGCCAATTGGATGACATTCCACCGAGAGGTCCCAGAGTATATCTATCTGTCATATGGATGGACAAATCCCCTTCTTGATCCATGTGTCTCAACCAACACTCTCCGAACACTCAATGCCACCTTTATAGCCACCCAGTTACGGTGTGGTGTTTGATGTCATCAAAGCATCCTTCCGGTGATGGTGATATGCATGATCTCATGGTCGAAGGAATTAGGTTACTATGTATCAGAAAGCATATATCAATTGAACTATTAAAATGACTTGATCTTTATGCTACGCTTATCTATAGGAGTATGTCCATCATACCATTCTCCTAACGATATGATCTTGTTGTTAATAACATCTCAATATTCATGATATGGAAACCACAATCATTTATTAACCAACAAGCTAGTATTATGAAGAGGCTTTACTAGGGACTTCAATTTAAGTTTACAAATCACACAAGTATTAATGTTTCCTTGTTAATACTATTATAGCATGAATGTAAACTTTTATCATAAACACAAAGATATAATAATAACTACATTTATTATTGCCTCTAGGGAATATCTCCAACAGTCTCCCACTTGCACTAGAGTCAACTAATCTAGATTACATGGTAATATACCGAACACCCATGGCAGTTTGGTGTTGGTCATGTTTTGCCCTTGGGAGAGGTTTAGTCAACGGATCTGCCACATTCAGATCTGTGTGTACTTTGCAAATCTTTATGTCACCATCTTGGACATGTTCTCGAATAGCGTGAAAACGTAGCTTGATGTGCTTCATCTTCTTGTTTTACCTTGATTCTTGCGCATTGGCTATGGCGCCCATGTTATCACAGTAGATAGACATTGGGTCCAGCGCACTTAGAACCACACCGAGCTCTGTAATGAACTCCTTCATCCATAACGCTTCTTGTGAAGCCTCCGAAGCAACTATGTATTCCGATTCAGTTGAAGATCTCGCCACAACGCTTTGCTTTGCACTCCTCCAGCTAACTGCTGCACCATTCAAAGTAAATACGTATCCAGATTGAGATTTAGAATCATCCGGATCGGTGTTCCAACTAGCATCGGTGTAACCATTAACAACGAGTTGTTCATCACCTCCATAAGAAAGAACCATATCCTTAGTTCTTCTCAAGTACTTAAGGATATTTTTGACCGCTGTCCAATGATCCACTCCTGGATCACTTTGATATCTGCTAGTCAAACTAACAGTATATGTAATGTCGGGTCTAGTACATAGCATGGCATACATTAGAGATCATATGGCTGAGGCATAGGGAGTCTTACTCATACTTTCTCTATCTTCTGTCGTTGTCAGACTTTGAGTTTTACTCAAGGTCGTATTGGGCAACATGGGCAAGAACCCTTTCTTGCTATCTTCCATTCCAAACCTCTTTAGAACTTTGTCCAAATATGTACTTTGAGACAATGATATTAGGCGTCTTGATCTATCTCTATAAATATTTATGCCTAATATGTAAGCTGCTTCGCCAAGATCTTTCATTGAAAAACTATTATTCAAATTATCCCTTGACACTATTAAGAAGGTCTACATCATTTCCAATCAATAATATGTCATCTACATAAAGTATTAAGAATGATACAGAGCTCCCACTCACTTTCTTGTAAATACAAGCTTCTCCATAAGTTTGTATAAAACCAAAACTTTTGATCACCTTATCAAAACGTTGATTCCAACTTCGGGATGCTTGCTTCAATCCATAGATGGACCGTTGAAGTTTGCATACCTTATTAGCATCTTTAGGATCGACAAAACCTTTGGGTTGCATCATATACAACTCTTCATCAATGTCTCCATTGAGGAATGTTGTTTTGACATCCATCTGCCATATCTCATAATCATAATATGCAGCGATTGCTAACAAAATCCTCACAGACTTTAGCTTCGCTACTGGTGAGAAAGTCTCATCGTAGTCAACTCCTTGAATTTGTCGAAACCCCTTTTGCGACAAGTCGAGCTTTATAGACAGTAACATTACCATCAACATATGTTTTCTTCTTGAAAATCCATTTGTTCTCGACAGCCTTCCGGCCATCCGGTAAGTCCACCAAAGTCCATACTTGGTTTTCGTACATGGATCCAATCTCGGATTTCATGGCTTCTTGCCATTTATTGGAATCTGGGCTCATCATCGCTTCCTCATATGTCGCAGGGTCATCGGTGTTGTCCACCAACATGACACTCATAACGGGATCATACCAATCAGGAGTGGTACGAGTTCTCGTTGACCTGCGAGGCTCTGTAGCAACTACAACCGAAGTTTCATGATCATCATCATTAGCTTCCTCTCTTATTGGTGCAGGCACCACAGGAACTTCTTTCGGTGCTGCGCTACTCGCAAGTTCGAGAGAAGGTTCGACAACCTCGTCGAGTTCTACTTGTAGGGGTTCGTAGCATGGAAAACAAAAATTTTCTATCGCATACAAACAAACAAGCCAAGATCTATCTACTAGATTGTAGCAACGAGTTGATGGAATAACTTACCCTCGAAGATTCCAAATCGGTTAACGAGAGCAGATTCTCGTGGGTGATGTAGTCGTACTCTTTCCGATCTCAAGATCGCGTAGACGATCCTTCCGGTGCTGCGTTCCGGCAGCGCTCCCGCAGTCGGTCACACGTTCGGTACTCAACGAAGACCTTCCTCTCCCTTGTTCCAGCAGGCAGCGGAGGTTGTAGCACTCTCCTCGCGATTTCGGCAGCACAACGGCGTGGTACCGGAAGTAGAGGGGAGATCCCGCAGGGCTTCGCCTTAAGCCGGAGCGAGTATGGTGGAGTATGAGAGAGAGCTATTAGTGGTCTAGGGATTAGACACACCAATTAGAAGGCTCTAAACCGCAGGTTAGAGCAATTAGAAGCTCTAAACCAAAATGGCTCTAAACCGGAGATTAGAGGATAGGAACGTGTGTGTCTAAAGGAGGAGGCCCTGCCCCTCCTTTTATAGGTGGGAGGGGCGACCAAGGAGAGGGGAGTCCCTCCCCAAGTCGGCCTTGGTTGGCGCGCCGACTTGGAGGGACTCGTCCCCCAAGTCGGTTCCAAACACCTCTTGCTTGTTTCCCACAGTTTCCTGTTTCCCACAGTTTCCTGTTTTCCACAGTTTCCTGTTTTAGCCGTTTGACTTTCAAACTGGCAGTTTGACTTTTCAGTTTTGGAACAGCAAGAACACTTAGTACATGATGCAATCATTCAATATGTAATGACACATTCATGTACCCTCCCCCCCCCCCCCCGGAGTGCCGGACAATCCGGTACCTTCTAGAACATTCCCGATGAAAACACCGGAATCATTCCCGAACTCCGAAACGGGACTTTCCTTATATGAATCTTATTCTCCGGACCATTCCGGATCACCTCGTGATATCCCGGATCCCATCCGAGACTTCGAACAACATTCGGTCTCTTTCTCATAATACCATAACTACTCAAACAACGTCGAATCCTTAAGTGTGTCTCCCTACGGTTCGTGAATTATGCGGACATGATCGAGACACTTCTCCAAACAATAACCAATAGAGGAATCTGGAAATTCATATGGCTCCCACATATTTCTACGATTACTTTGCGATCGAATGAACCACTTACATACGATACCAATTTCCCTTTGTCTCACGATAGTTTACTTATCCGAGGTTATGATCGTCGGTATCTCTGCATACCTAGTTCAACCTCGTTACCGATAAGTACTCTTTTCTCGTTCCCGTGATATGTGATCCCTTGTGATCCAGTCACATGCTTGCAAGCTAATTGGATGACATTCCACCGAGAGGGCCCAGAGTATATCTACCCGTCATATGGATGGACAAATCCCACTCTTGATCCATGTGTTTCAACCAATACTTTCCGAACACTCAATGCCACCTTTATAGCCACCCAGTTACGGTGTGGTGTTTGATGTCATCAAAGCATCCATCCGGTAAAGGTGATATGCATGATCTCATGGTCGAAGGAATTAGGTTACTATGTATCAGAAAGCATATAGCAATTGAACTATTGAAATGACTTGATCTTTATGCTACGCTTATATATAGGAGTATGTCCATCATATCATTCTCCTAACGATATGACCCTGTTGTTAATAACATCTCTATGTTCATGATCAGGAAACCATGATCATATATTAAACAACAAGCTAGTTTAACAAGAGGCTTTACTAGGGACTCTTATTTTAGTTTACAAATCACACAAGTATTAATGTTTCCGGTTAATACAATTATAGCATGGTATGTAAACATTTATCATAAGTGTGAAGATATGATAATAACCACTTTATTACTGCCTCTTGGGCATATCTCCAACACTACTTTCCTTCCAGTCACTTCTTTCGAGAGAAATTCCTTCTCTAGAAAGGATCCATTCTTGGCAACGAAGATTTTGCCTTCGGATCTATGATAGAAGGTATACCCAATAGTTTCGTTTCTAATGCATAACCCCAAAATGATAGCGGTAAATCTGTAAGTGACATCATAGAACGAACCATATCTAAGAGAGTTCGATTACGACGTTCGGACACACCATTACGGTGTGGTGTTCCCGGCGGTGTCAATTGTGAAAGTATTCCGCGTTTCTTTAAATGCTCGCCAAACTCGTAACTTAGATATTCACCTCCACGATCAGAACGTAGAAATTTAATCTTCTTGTTACGCTGATTCTCCACCTCACTTTGAAATTCCTTAAACTTCTCGAAAGTTTCGGACTTATGTTTCATGAAATAGATATACCCATATCTACTCAAGTCATCCGTGAAGGCAAGAACATAACGATAACCACCGCGCGATGCTACACTCATTGGACCACACACATCGGTATGTATGATTTCCAACAAGTCTGTAGCTCGCTCCATCATACCAGAAAATAGAGTCTTAGTCATTTTACCCATCAGACATGCTTCGCATCTTTCAAGTGATTCAAGAAGTCCATCGGAATGGAGTTTCTTCATACGCTTCACTCCAATGTGACCAAGACGACGGTGCCACATATAGGTCGAGTTATCGCTCAATTTCAAACGTTTAGCTTCAATGTTATTAATATGTGTATTTCCACTATCGAGATTCAATAAGAATAGACCATTTATCAAAGGTGCATGTGCATAAAACAAATTACTCATATAAATCGAACAACCATTATTCTTGGACTTAAACAAGTAACCGTCTTGCAATAAACAAGATCCCGATATAATGTTCATGCTTAACGCAGGCACCAAATAACAATTATTTAGGTATAAAACTAATCCCGATGGTAGATGAAGAGGTAGCGTGCCGACCGCGATCACATCAACCTTTGATCCATTTCCTACGTGCATCGTCACCTCGTTCTTCGCTAGCTTCCGTTTATTCTGCAGTACCTGTTTCGAGTTACATTGTGTTCTAATGACCATTGTGTTCTACTCGTGCAACAGATCTACATATAGACACGGCTCTGATACCACTGTAGGGTTTCGTAGCATGGAAAACAAAAAATTTCTACCGCATACAAACAAACAAGCCAAGATCTATCTACTAGATTGTAGCAACGAGTCGATGGAATAACTCACCCTCGAAGATTCCAAAGTGTTTAACGAGAGCGGATTCTCGTGGGTGATGTAGTCGTACTCTTGCCGATCTCAAGATCGCGTAGACGATCCTTCCGGCGCTGTGTTCCGGCAGTGCTCCCACAGTCGGTCACACGTTCGGTATTCGACGAAGACCTTCCTATCCCATGTTCCAGCAGGCAGCGGAGGTTGTAGCACTCTCCTCGCGATTCCGGCAGCATGACGGCGTGGTACCGGAAGTAGAGGGGAGATATCGCAGGGCTTCGCCTTAAGCCGGAGCGAGTATGGTGGACTATGAGAGAGGCCTCGGTGATCTAGGGTTTAGACACACCAAGGAGAGAGGGCTAGGCCGACGGCTAGGGCTTGAGGAAGCCCAAGTCGGCAGCTAGGGTTTGCCCTACGCGGCAGCAGCAGCAGGTGGTGGCGCCGGCGGCTTAGGGCTAGGGTTTTGGTGAGGCAAGGTGTAGTCTTGGAGGAGCAGCCCTGCCCCTCCCTTTATAGGTGGGAGGCGCCGGCCAAAGGGAGGGGAGTCCCTCCCCAACTCGGATCCCAAGTGGGCCGGCGGGTGGAGGGAGAGGAACTCCTCCCCAATTAGGTTTCCTACTCTCCCTCCACCAAGCAAACTTGCCGTTTGACTTTTCAAATTGGCATTTGACTTTTCAAACTAGGATTTGATTAAACCCTTTATTTTGTTCAGAGATGACACCTAGTACATGATGCAATCATTCCAAATTGGTCTGACACATTCATGTACCCTTCCCCTTCGGAGTGTCGGACATTCCGGAACCTTCTAGAACATTCCCGATGAAAACACCGGAACCATTCTTCAACCCCAAAATAGGACTTTCCTTACATGAATCTTATTCTCCGGACCATTCTGGATCTCCTCGTGATATCCCGGATCCCATCCGAGACTCCGAACAACATTCGGTCTCTTACTCATCATTCCATAACTACTCAAACAACGTTGAATCCTTAAGTGTGTCTCCCTACGGTTCGTTAATTATGCGGACATGATCGAGACACTTCTCCGAACAATAACCAATAGAGGAATCTGGAAATTCATATGGCTCCCACATATTTCTAAGATTACTTTGCGATCGAATGAACCACTTACATACGATACCAATTTCCTTTTGTCTCACGATAGTTTACTTATCCGAGGTTATGATCGTCGGTATCTCTGCATACCTAGTTCAACCTCGTTACTGATAAGTACTCTTTTCTCGTTTCCGTGATATGTGATCCCTTATGAGCCAGTCACATGCTTGCAAGCTAATTGGATGACATTTCACCGAGAGGACCCAGAGTATATCTATCCGTCATATGGATAGACAAATCCCACTCTTGATCCATGTGTCTCAACCAATACTTTCCGAACACTCAATGCCACCTTTATAGCCACCCAGTTACGGTGTGGTGTTTGATGTCATCAAACCATCCTTCCGGTGAAGGTGATATGCATGATCTCATGGTCGAAGGAATTAGGTTACTATGTATCAGAAAGCATATAGCAATTGAACTATTAAAATGACTTGATCTTTATGCTACGCTTATCTATAGGAGTATGTCCACCATATCATTCTCCTAACGATATGATTTTTTGTTAATAACATCTCAATATTCATGATATGGAAACCACAATCATTTATTAACCAACAAGCTAGTATTATGAAGAGGCTTTACTAGGGACTTCAATTTAAGTTTACAAATCACACAAGTATTAATGTTTCCTTGTTATTACTATTATAGCATGAATGTAAGATTTTATCATAAACACAAAGATATAATAATAAATACATTTATTATTGCCTCTAGGGCATATATCCAACAGTCTCCCACTTGCACTAGAGTCATCTAATCTAGATTACATGGTAATATACCGAACACCCATGGCAGTTTGGTGCTGGTCATGTTTTGCCCTCGGGAGAGGTTTAGTCAACGGATCCGCCACATTCAGATCTGTGTGTACTTTGCAAATCTTTATGTCCCCATCTTGGACATGTACTCGAATAGCGTGAAAACCTAGCTTGATGTGCTTCAGCTTCTTGTGTGACCTTGGTTCTTGCGCATTGGCTATGGCGCCCCTGTTATCACAGTAGATAGACATTGGGTCCAGCGCACTAGGAACCACACCGAGCTCTGTAATGAACTCTTTCATCCATATCGCTTCTTGTGAAGCCTCCGAAGCAGCCATGTATTCCGATTCAGTTGAAGATCTCGCCACAACGCTTTGCTTTGCACTCCTCCAGCTAACTGCTGCACCATTCAAAGTAAATACGTATCCAGATTGTGATTTAGAGTCATCCGGATCGGTGTTCCAACTAGCATCGGTGTAACCATTAACAACGAGTTGTTCATCACCTCCATAAGAAAGAACCATATCCTTAGTTCTTCTCAAGTACTTAAGGAAGTTTTTGACCGCTGTCCAATGATCCACTCCTGGATCACTTTGATATCTGCTAGTTAAACTAACAGCATATGCAATGTCGGGTCTAGTACATAGCATGGCATACATTAGAGATCCTATGGCCGATGCATAGGGAGTCTTACTCATCCTTTCTCTATCTTCTGCCGTTGTCAGACTTTGAGTTTTACTCAAGGTCGTATTGGGAAACATGGGCAAGAACCCTTTCTTGCTATCTTCCATTCCAAACCTCTTTAGAACTTTGTCCAAATATGTACTTTGTGACAATGATATTAGGCGTCTCGATCTATCTCTATAAATCTTTATGCCTAATATGTAAGCTGCTTCGCCAAGATCCTTCATTGAAAAACTATTATTCAAATATTCCTTGACACTATTAAGAAGGTCTACATCATTCCCAATCAACAATATGTCATCTACATATAGTATTAAGAATGCTACAGAGCTCCCACTCACTTTCTTGTAAATACAAGCTTCTCCATAAGTTTGTATAAAACCAAAACTTTTGATCACCTTATCAAAACGTTGATTCCAACTTCGGGATGCTTGCTTCAATCCATAGATGGACCGTTGAAGTTTGCATACCTTATTAGCATCTTTAGGATCGACAAAACCTTTGGGTTGCATCATATACAACTCTTCATCAATGTCTCCATTGAGGAATGTTGTTTTGACATCCATCTGCCATATCTCATAATCATAATATGCAGCGATTGCTAACATAATCCTCACAGACTTTAGTTTCGCTACTGGTGAGAAAGTCTCATCGTAGTCAACTCCTTGAATTTGTCGAAACCCCTTTTGCGACAAGTCGAGCTTTATAGACAGTAACATTACCATCAACATCTGTTTTCTTCTTGAAAATCCATTTGTTCTCGACAGCCTTCCGGCCATCCGGTAAGTCCACCAAAGTCCATACTTGGTTTTCGTACATGGATCCAATCTCGGATTTCATCGCTTCTTGCCATTTATTGGAATCTGGGCTCATCTTCGCTTCCTCATATGTCGCAGGGTCATCGGTGTTGTCCACCAACATGACACTCATAACGGGATCATACCAATCTGGAGTGGTACGATTTCTCGTTGACCTGCGAGGCTCTGTAGCAACTACGACCGAAGTTTCATGATCATCATCATTAGATTCCTCTCTTATTGGTGCAGGCACCACAGGAACTTCTTCCGGTGCTGCGCTACTCGCAAGTTCGAGAGAAGGTTCGACAACCTCGTCGAGTTCTACTTTCCTTCCAGTCACTTCTTTCGAGATAAATTCTTTCTCTAGAAAGGATCCATTCTTGGCAACGAAGATTTTGCCCTCGGATCTATGATAGAAGGTATACCCAATAGTTTCCTTCGGGTATCCTATGAAGACGCATTTTTCCGCTTTGGGTTCAAGATTGTCCGGCTGTAACTTCTTTACATAGGCTTCGCAACCCCAAACTTTAAGGAACGACAATTTAGGTTTCTTCCCAAACCATAATTCATACGGTGTCGTTTCAACGGATTTAGATGGTGCCCTATTTAAAGTGAATGCGGCTGTTTCTAATGCATAACCCCAAAATGATAGCGGTAAATCTGTAAGTGACATCATAGAACGAACCATATCTAAGAGAGTTCGATTACGACGTTCGAACACACCATTACGCTGTGGTGTTCCCGGCGGTGTCAATTGTGAAAGTATTCCGCATTTCTTCAAATGCTCGCCAAACTCGTAACTTAGATATTCACCTCCACGATCAGAATGTAGAAATTTAATCTTCTTGTTACGTTGATTCTCAACCTCACTTTGAAATTCCTTAAACTTCTCGAAAGTTTCGGACTTATGTTTCATGAAATAGATATACCCATATCTACTCAAGTCATCCGTGAAGTTAAGAACATAACGATAACCACCGCGCGATGCTACACTCATTGGACCACACACATCGGTATGTATGATTTCTAATAAGTCCGTAGCTCGCTCCATCATACCAGAAAATGGAGTCTTAGTCATTTTACCCATCAGACATGCTTCGCATCTTTCAAGTGATTCAAGAAGTCCATCGGAATGGAGTTTCTTCATACGCTTCACTCCAATGTGACCAAGATGACAGTGCCACATATAGGTCGAGTTATCGCTCGATTTCAAACGTTTAGCCTCAATGTTATTAATATGTTTATTTCCACTATCGAGATTCAATAAGAATAGACCATCTATCAAAGGTGCATGTGCATAAAACATATTACTCATATAAATCGAACAACCATTATTCTCGGACTTAAACAAGTAACCGTCTCGCAATAAACAAGATCCCGATATAATGTTCATGCTTAACGCAAGCACCAAATAACAATTATTTAAGTATAAAACTAATCCCGATGGTAGATGAAGGGGTAGCGTGCCAACTACGATCACATCAACCTTTGATCCGTTTCCCACGCGCATCATCACCTCGTTCTTCGCTAGCTTCCGTTTATTCTGCAGCACCTGTTTCGAGTTACAAATATGAGCAACCGAACCAGTATCAAATACCCAGGCACTACTACGAGTACTAGTGAGATACACATCAATAACATGTATATCAGATATACCTTTCTTCTTGATGTTGTTGTTCTTCAAATCCGCCAAGTACTTTGGGCAATTCCGCTTCCAGTGACCTTCTCCCTTGCAGTAAAAGCACTCAGTATCAGGCTTAGGTCCAGCCTTGGTCTTCTTCGTCGGCGCGGTAACTTTCTTACCACCCTTCTTGAAGTGTCCCTTTTGCTTAGACTTGCATTTCTTGAATTTGGTGGTCTTATTGACCATCAACACTTGGTGCTCTTTCTTGATCTCCACTTCTGCAGATTTTAACATAGCAAACAGTTCTAGCAACTACTTGTTCATGTTTTGCATATTGTAGTTCATCACAAAGTTCTTGTAACTTTGTGGTAGTGATTGGAGGACACGATAAATCTCCAAAGCATTAGGAATCACTATACCCAATCTTTGAAGTTTGTTTGCATGCCTAGACATCTTAAGCACATGCTCACTGACGGAGCTGCCCTCTTCCATCTTGCAGTTAAAGAACTTTTCAGAAGCCTCATAGCTCTCAATTGTCGCGTGAGTCTCAAAGATCAATTTGAGATCACGGACAATATCAGATGGGTCTGAATTCTCAAACCTTTTCTGAAGCTCCGATTCTAAACCATACAAGATAGCACACTGAACTGTGGAGTACTGAGTCTTCCGAGCGAGGTAAACATTCTTTACTTCATCGGTAGCAGTAGCTGCAGGTGGGTCACCCAGCGTTGCATCCAGCACATAGGTCAAATTACCAGCTGTGAGGACAATCCTCAAATTGCGGAACCCATCCGCAAAGTTGCTTCCATTGTTTTTCAACTTTTCTTTCTCTAGGAACGCATTAAAATTGATGGTAGGGGCTGCCATTGATCTACAACATATTTGCAATAGTTTAGACTAAGTTTATGACAAATTGAGTTCTAATTAATAGTTAAATTAATCTAGGTGAACTCCCACTCAAAACAATATCCCTCACATTGTTTTAGTGATCACACGAACCAAATCCACCACATTAACACCGATCATCACGAGAGTTGATATAGTTTCAATGGCGAACAGTCGACATGTTCATCATATCTACTATATGATTCATGCTTTACCTTTCGGTGATCCGTGTTCCGAGACCATGTTTGTACATGCTAGGCTCGTCAAGATCAAACCTTAGCTTCCGCATGAGAAAATCTGGCTTGCTCACGTTGTATACACTTGCGGAATCTAACACACCCGATCATCATGTGGTGCTTCGAAACAACAAGCTTTAGCAACGGTGCTAACTAAGGGTGAACACTTTATGACTTGAAATTCATGTGCATGAGGGATCATCTTATAATGCTACCGTCGTTAACTAAGCAATACAAGATGCATAAAGGATTAACATCACATGCAATTCATAATATGTGATATGATATGGCCTTTCTTCTTTGTTCTTACGATCTCCATCTTCAAGCACGAACATGATCTCCATCATCACCGGCATTGCATCAAGGTCAATGACGCTTCTCCATGGTTTTCGTCCACCGGCTTCAACTATTACAACTACTTTGAATAGACACGCGGGTCTTAACAAAATTAAAGACAACCATATGGATCCTGCCGGTTGCAAACTTACAATAAGGAACATTGCATACATCAAATATAATCACAATCATGGCCATATCACATCACAGCACACCCCTGCAAAACAAAGTTAGACGCCTCTACTTTTTTTGCATGTTTTACGTGGTTTGGGGCTTTCAATAAGTGTCGTTCTAACTAACGAACATGAACCACAACATTGATAGTAGTATTGACAATCACCCGTTGTAAATTGAATCTTAACTATGCTGGGAGAAACAGGCACCCGCAAAGCCACTTATGCAATACAAGTTGCATGTCAAGCGTGGAGCAAGTCTCATGAACGATGTCATGTAAGGTTAGCCTGGGCCGCTTCATCCCAACATCCCGCAAGATGCAAAGTACACAAGAAGCAATCGACAATAAAAGCATCAACGCCCACAATGACCATTGTGTTCTACTCGTGCAACAGATCTACATATAGACACGGCTCTGATACCACTGTAAGGTTTCGTAGCATGGAAAACAAAAAATTTCTACCGCATACAAACAAACAAGCCAAGATCTATCTACTAGATTGTAGCAACGAGTCGATGGAATAACTCATCCTCGAAGATTCCAAAGTGTTTAACGAGAGCGGATTCTCGTGGGTGATGTAGTCGTAATCTTCCCGATCTCAAGATCGCGTAGACGATCCTTCCGGCGCTGCGTTCCGGCAGCGCTCCCGTAGTCGGTCACACGTTCGGTACTCGACAAGACCTTCCTCTCCCTTGTTCCAGCAGACAGCGGAGGTTGTAGCACTCTCCTCGCGATTCCGGCAGCATAACAACGTGGTACCGGAAGTAGAGGGGAGATCTCGCAGGGCTTCGCCTTAAGCCGGAGCGAGTATGGTGGACTATGAGAGAGCTCCTCGGCGATCTAGGGTTTAGACACACCAAGGAGGAGGTGATAGGTCCGGCGGCTAGGGTTTGGGGCTTGCCCAAGTCGGCGGCTAGGGGAGCCCTAGGCGGCGGCAACAGGAGGTGGCGGCGCCGGGCTAGGGTTTTGGGTGGAGATCTTCTGTACTAGGAGGGGCAGCCCTGCCCCTCCCTTTATAGGCGGGTGGTGCCGGCCAAGGGGAGGGGAGTCCCTCCCCAACTCGGATCCCAAGTGGGACGGCGGTGGAGGAGGAACTCCTCCCCAACTCGGTTTCCCACTTCCCCTCCACTTCCCAAAACAGCCGTTTGACTTTTCAAATTGACGTTTGAGTTTTCAAACTAGGATTTGATTAAACCCTTTATTTTGTTCAGCGATGACACCTATTACATGATGCAATCATTCCAAATTGGTATGACACATTCATGTACCCTTCCCCTTCGGAGTGCCGGACATTCCGGAACCTTCTAGAACATTCCCGATGAAAACACCGGAACCATTCTTCAACCCCGAAATAGGACTTTCCTTATATGAATCTTATTCTCCGGACCATTCCGGATCTCCTCGTGATATCCCGGATCCCATCCGAGACTCCGAACAACATTCGGTCTCTTACTCATCATTCCATAACTACTCAAACAACGTCGAATCCTTAAGTGTGTCTCCCTACGGTTCGTGAATTATGCGGACATGATCGAGACACTTCTCCGAACAATAACCAATAGAGGAATCTGGAAATTCATATGGCTCCCACATATTTCTATGATTACTTTGCGATCGAATGAACCACTTACATACGATACGAATTTCCTTTTGTCTCACGATAGTTTACTTATCCGAGGTTATGATCGTCGGTATCTCTGCATACCTAGTTCAACCTCGTTACTGATAAGTACTATTTTCTCGTTTCCGTGATATGTGATCCCTTGTGAGCCAGTCACATGCTTGCAAGCTAATTGTATGACATTTCACCGAGAGGGCCCAGAGTATATCTATCCGTCATATGGATGGACAAATACCACTCTTGATCCATGTGTCTCAACCAATACTTTCCGAACACTCAATGCCACCTTTATAGCCACCCAGTTACGGCGTGGTGTTTGATGTCATCAAAGCATCCTTCCGGTGAAGGTGATATGCATGATCTCATGGTCGAAGGAATTAGGTTACTATGTATCAGAAAGCATATAGCAATTGAACTATTAAAATGACTTGATCTTTATGCTACGCTTATCTATAGGAGTATGTCCACCATATCATTCTCCTAACGATATGATCTTGTTGTTAATAACATCTCAATGTTCATGATATGGAAACCACAATCATTTATTAACCAACAAGCTAGTATTATGAAGAGGCTTTACTAGGGACTTCAATTTAAGTTTACAAATCACACAAGTATTAATGTTTCCTTGTTAATACTATTGTAGCATGAATGTAAACTTTTATCATAAACACAAAGATATAATAATAACTACATTTATTATTGCCTCTAGGGCATATCTCCAACAATTAGACCACTGGCAAAGCTTTGGAACAGCAAGGCTTTTCACTAAAAACACAAGCTACTGTAGTAACTCCTTCAAAAATCTCAATTTACCTGAAGAGAACTCAAAAAGGAATCAATAAGAAGCAAATGCAAATAATGGCAAAAGTCTGTTAAAACAGACCAGGATATAGAAACCGATTTTTTTGAACATCTTCTGTTGCTCAAATAAAAACGTGTTGAACTAATGAAAGTTGTCTAACATACTGGGGGATTTATTCGTAAATTTTGAGCTCAAACCGAGTTACAGAGCCTCCTCACGATTTTTTTTGGTGGAGGACAGAAATCTGTTTCGGGACAACAACTCCCCAAATCTTACTTCCCTCTCATCTGAGGTCATTCTTGGCCCAAAAAGCAAACAAAAAGGATAAGAAGAGGTCATTATAGAAGTAATAACTTCCAAGACTCAAGGAAACTCTTGAGTTATCTCTCAACAAGTACTTTTCTTTAACGCCTTTAAGTTAGACACAAAAACCAAGAAGAATCAAGTATTTTCAAATGAAGAAGCATTAACATCAAATCTTGCTTTTAAAGGAGGAGCAAAAAGCAACTTCTCTCTCCTCATAGGGAAGTGTTCAATACCTTTCTTGAATGGAAAATGATTTTTAATGGTGCCTTCTTTCATATCAATGATGGCACCAACTGTTCTAAGAAAAGGTCTTCTCAAAGTAATAGGACAAGAAGCATTGTATTCAACATCCAAAACATAGAAATCCACAGGGACATAAACATTATTCACCATGATGAGAACATTATTAATACTCCCCATGAGTTTCTTCTTAGCATTATCATTGAGTGGGACATCTAAATAACAATCTTCTAAAAGTGGTAAATCAAGCATTTCATAAATCTTCCTAGGCATAATAGAGACACTAGAACCAAGATCACATGAAGCTTTGAGATCAAAGTCATTCACTTGCATATTAATAATGAGTTCCCAACTATCTTATACTTTCCTAGGAATAGAAGCTTTGTGTTTTAGCTTCTCTTCCTTAATTTTCACAAGAGCATATGTATTGTGTTCGGTAAAGGCAACATGCCTATCACTAGCATAAGGACTTCTAGCAAGCTTTTGCAAGAACATAATCACTTCGGAAATATTGCAACCATCAATATCAAAGTCAAACTTGGCATCACTAGTAGTAGGCTCAATAGGCTTAGGCATAGTAGGAGTAGGAATAGGGACTACTTGTGGTTTAGTGGTGATAGTGCACACACTATTGTTTCTATCATTTTCAGCTTTCCTTTCCCACTTAGCATGAAGTTGAGCTAACAGCCTAGCATTTTCATCAATAGTAACTTGTATGGCATGAGCAGTAGCAAAGGTGTTTTCCATAGTTTCAGGTTTAGCAGCCATTTTATTAACCAAGGAAGTTTGACTTCAGACAAAGAGGGTATATTTTTCTCAACAGTTAAAAGCTTTTCCTCTATAATCTTATTGAAAGTGGTTTGTTTACTAATAAAGTCCTTGAACATGACTTCAAGTTCAGAGGGGGAACTTATAGCATTGTTGTAAGAGCTTCCATAGGAATTGCCATTATTAGGAGGATAAGGCCTATAATTGTTGTTGCTACCAAAATTATTCCTATAGGCATTGTTGTTGAAATTGTTGTTTCTAATAAAGTTCACATCAACTTGCTCTTCTTGAGCAACCAAAGAGGCTAAGGGAACACTATTAGGATATAGAGGAGCTTTCCCATTAACAAGCATAGCCATAATAACATCAATATTTTCACTCAAAGAGGAAGTTTCCTCAACATAATTTACCTTCTTACCATGTGGAACTCTCTCAACATGCCATTTAGAGTAGTTAACCATCATATTATCAAGAAGCCTTGTTGCAGCACCCAAAGTGAGGCCCATAAAAATACCTCCAGCAGCAGAATCCAACAGGTTTCTTGAGGAGAAGTTCAAACCTGCATAAAAAGTCTGGATAATCGTCCAAGCAGTGAGTCCATGAGTAGGGCAATTTTTAACCAAAGATTTCATTCTTTCCCAAGCTGGAGCAACATGTTCACTATCAAGTTGTTTAAATTTTATAATGTCACTTCTCATAGATATTATCTTAGCAGGAGGATAGTACTTTACAATAAAAGCATCTTTGCACTTAGTCCAAGAATAAATACTATTTTTAGGCAAAGGAAGCAACCATTCTTTAGCTTTCCCCTCAAGGAGAAATGAAAAATCTTGAGCTTAATAATATCTCCATCTACATACTTATACATTTGCATCTCACAAAGTTCAACAAATCTATTAAGATGGGCAGCAGGACCATCAGAACCAGCACCGGAAAATTGCTCTCTCATAACAAGATTCAACAAATCAGGCTTAATTTCATAAAAGGTAGCATCAGGAGTAGGTGGAGAAATAGGAGTGCTTGGGAAATCATTGTTGTTGGTGCTAGTGAAGCCACACAACTTGGTGTTCTCAACAGAGTTCATTTTGGCAAAGCTGGGCAAGCCAAAAACAACAACAACAGCTAGAGCAGGAACTATTTTTTTGGGTTTTTGAATAAAGCAAGCAAACCAAACTAGACTATTTTTTTGGATTTTTTTGAAAAGAGGTAAACAAAACCAAACAAAATCAACAAAGCAAACTAAAAACAAAGTAAAGAGAAAGGAAGTGAAGGACTCCTTTGTGAAGACGTCCTTAGCCTCCCCGACAACGGCGCCAGAAAAGCTTGTTGGCTGCGCTGGGTTGATGTAGGAGTGCTTCGTTGGGAACCCCAAGAGCAAGGTGTGAAGTAGCACAACAGCAAGTTTTCCCTCAGTAAGAAACCGAGGTTATCGAACCAGTAGGAGGAAGGAAACGTCACACAGGTGTTGCAAGCAACACGGAGATCTGCACAGCACAAACTCAAGACTTTGCCCCAACGAATCAGTGATGTTGTCAAGCTCACCGGTTTGCTGTAACAAAGGATTAAACGTATGGTATGGAAGGTAATGGTGGTTTGCAGCAAGTAAACAAGTAACAATGGAAGATGTATCAATGGTAAAGATTGGACCGGGTCCATAGTTCACTAGAGGTGCTCTCCTTAGATAAACAACATGGCATGAAGGGTAAACAAATTACAGCGGGGCAATTGACAAGAACTGAGCAAGGCATAACAATGCAATTACTAGTCAGAAAGATCCTATGAGGTTGATTGGGTAATACAACGAGATACATAGACCGCCATCCAACTACATCTATGACTAGAAGTCCACCTTCAGGTTATCATCCGAACCCCCTCCAGTATTAAGTTGCAAGCAACGGACAACTGCTTTAAGCAAAGTGTGTAAGGTAAACAATCCACATGTTCCATGAACAAGAGACCGTTGTTTTCTCCCTAGTAGCAACAACACATCTACAACCGAAGAGATTATTATCACTTCCCTTGAAAACTAGAGGCATGAACCCACTATCGAGCATAAATACCCCCTCTTGGAGTAACTAGCAACTACTTGGCCAAGATAGCTACTAACAATGGAGAGCATGCAAGATCACAAAAAACATAGACATGATAGAATCATAAAGACAAAACCATTAATCAAACCAACATAATAATCTCAATATACATCGGATCCCCACAAACACAACATGCATGATTACAAATAGATTAGATCTTGATCATGAACGGAGCTCACAAGATCTATACATGAAAGCACAAGGAGGAGATACAACCATCTAGCTACTACATGGACCGATAGTCCAAGGTACCGGAGAGAAGGCCTCCGGGATGATCTCCCCTCTGGCAGGGTGCCTGGAAGAACTTCAGATCCCCCCGATCTAGGGACGATGGTGGAAGCGGCTACAAACGGTTTCGTGGATTTCTGATCGGATACTCGGGGTTTCTACATCGGGGGCTTCTTATAGGCGAAGGGGGATATCGAGGCGGCGTCCAGAGGGGGCAAACCCTACCCAGGCGCGGGGTAGGGCCCACCCGCGCCTAGGGGGGGGGGGTAGCCGCCCTGGCACGCCTCCTCGTCTCCCCTCTGGACTTCTTGTTCCCCACGGAAAGTAATTGACTTTGTCCTTTGTCCCGTCCAATTCTAAGAATATTTCTTTACTAACTTTTCTGATACAAAAAACAATAGAAACAGGCATCTGGCACTATTTTAACCTGTTAGTAGGTTAGTACCAGAAAACATATAAAAAGCACCTCAAACTGTGGACAAGTAAAGCAAAGTAGATACAAAACCAACATGGAGCATCAAAAATTATAGATACGTTTCCAACTTATCAAATTGCTCACGGTTTCAGGTTAGGAAGCAGTGCTGGTAAGCTAATAGGTAGTGGAACAAGACGCGATGGTTGCGGCGGTCATGAATAAGAAAGATGTTGATGCTACGAGAGGACAAGGCAGAACACGCATCTTTTTGGTGGTGATTTTTTTATTGCACTCATATCTCTTGGACTTTCTAGCTCCTGAACTTTCTGTCTTTTATCTTTGAATCATTAATTCTATTTATATGCTCCTTTATTAGTGATCTTTAGTAATAACATTTATATTTGTTGTTTTAGGAATCTGGGTATCGAGCAGATGGTTACCTCATCATATCCATGTGGCTGAAGGGATTCCGAAATCCCAACCCCTGGCCACCCAGTTGCCTTTTGTTTCCTAGGTACACGGAAAATCATACAAATCTTGCTTCAGAATGGATATAAAGCCTTTTCACTAAAATAGTATAACAACTTGATGTAGCATTAGCCTCATCTGTTTAATCCCACCGAGGAGTGTGCACCAAGGTTTGATGGATTGAAACTCGTCAGGGGTAAGGGAAAACACCTAGGTGTTCTGTGGTCGATCCATCCCAGGAGACTAAGTTTCATCACGTTTCCTCAGAGGAAGAGGTGATTTGATCATGCTTTTGGCCTGGCTGCTCAAGGTATTAATTGTTCGTACTCACCTCGGCATACTATCTCATGTTGTACCCTAAATTCTATCTCATGTTGCCCGAGACTACTTTCAGATTTCAGCAATAAATCACTTGAACTAATATCACATGTATTTATTTTTTGGTATTTATTTGAGATATGTTTATACTTTTGTAGGATGTTGGATGATGTGTATTTGCTGAAAACCTAGCAGTCGTGGGATCAATGATGGATTGTAACAATTGTCCATCTTAGCGAATAGCCAAACTCGAAAAGTGAAACTTGCCATTTGCTCCAGAATCCAAAGAGGATGAGTGTTAATAAATGGGATATGTGTGAACTGTTCATGATGTCCAAGGAGAGAAGTTAGTCGGTCGCATACATACTTTTTTGTGAGCTTCTTGAAAGTTGGAAGTGTTCAGGTATTAAGTGATAGTAAACCTGAGCTAGCTAGGCTTCTTCTCAACGTTTTGACACCGTCAACTGTCTTCTGGATGATTATTGTTAAGTGACGTTCATTACCTTTATTTCTCACTTATCCCTACTACATAGTGCATAAAACTGAAGCATAATATTTTGTTGCATTGAAAGGTTGGACATAAAGCAAAAGGATGATGGGGCGCAAAATATTTCTTGTTTGGTTGAAGATCGGATATATACCATAGATGGTGTGTGTGTTACCGTGTGGGAGAAACTAAAAGTTGAGGTCCCTTCTGTCTTCTTGTGACATTGCTTTCTGGTTCATAATAGTTCTGCTTGGCAGAGAAAAAATATATATTGGATTTTCCACAGTAGAAGTACGTCATTTATAGCGACACACATATTTGACGTCCAATTTTTCACTTGAAGCTAGCTTCTTGCCTCACTTGCTGCGGTATCTTTGTAGGTTTCCCAAGTAATGGTTTATGAAAATACTAGAAAGAAACAAGGCTAAGTAGTATGACTAATCATAATTTAAACCGTAGTGTCTTTAAATATTGAGTATATATAAGGAGGACTTGCTATGGTAATAGAGTTCCACTTATCAGATGCTGCTCTATAGAGAATGTGCATTGGTAATAATTTTAGTAACTTAGATTTTAGATGTTATACAACTTTTAGTTCCTTTTTGGTGTATGCAAGACATGAAGCGAGCACAGCAGTATATGCCACCGTGCTTGATACATTAATGAAAATGTTTGGAAATAATGAAAGCTACGTTGGAACAATGGCGCTCTCAGGGTGTGTTTGTTTGAGCTGCAGCGGTTGAAAAGCAGCTGTCAAAAATCAGCGGCCAAAAATCAGCGGTAGGAAGCAGCTGTTGAAAGCAGAGTTTGGTGTTTGGCAAGAGTGCTTTTGACTGCTGCTGTTGCTGATTTTAGAACTAAAATGTCTAAAATGTCCCTTAGTGCAGAAGATGTTATATAAGTGTTGGTTTAAAATAAATTACTCCTTCCAACCCAAATTAGTTGGCTTAAATTTGTCAAGATATAAATAAATCTAATACTAATTAATTAATGTCTAGATAATCTAAGTCAAATAATTTGGGTCGGAAAGAGTAGCCGTTTTTGGCCATATTGATACAATGTACAACATGCTTAAGAGCTAAATCAACTCTTTTTTTTTCTAAATTAATTGTAAACATGACTTTTAACAAAATAATCTTTTTGACAAAACACGGTCAACTCCCGTCTCTCTGTAAAAAAAGACATGCACACGAGCGGACACAGATCGAGCTACCCCGTCCTCTCTCTTATCTCTTCGCTACCGTCGGCTTGCTCGGATCGTGGTAGAGGAGGGGGCCAACGACGACATGCTTGGAGTCGGCTAGAGGAGGAGGCAGGCGCCGTCACCGCGCCCATCCACCTGCTGGTCTCCCTGTCCGCGTCTCCACCCATCCATGGACATACAAGGAGACGGGGACGAATGGCCCCCACGCGCAGGCACCGCAGTCGCCACCACGCCCACGCGCCACTCTCCCTAGGCCTCCCCACGACCCTCCGCCACGACCAGGCCTCATCGCCGCCGCGCTGCAGGGACGCCGACGAGCTGAATTCTCCGCCGCCCTCACGACCTGAATTCGTCGCCGCCCCGAATCAACCTCCACCAACAGCCACGGTGCCCGGACTCGAGCACCACACCTGGCCAGCACTTGCGCCGCACCACCGCCCACCACCGCGCGTCAGCACCGACCTCGCATCCGTGGCCCGCGAAGCCCAGATCGGGCCCGCCCGCCTCCAGCACCCCGCAGTGGCCACCAACCCCCGCGCGTACCCCCTCCCAGCGCCTCTGCCAAACCACGCGGAAAGTGTCGCCGTGGGAGAAGAGGGAGGGCCGGGTTTTCTTCCTCGATGCCGAGAAGGGTGGAGGGAAGTGACGCGCGGGCGTGCAGGTGAAGGAGCACTGCGAGGGCAAAGTTTTTGTAATTATGGTGGAGTGTAGAGGATAGTTTGGTCCATACTAACTCGGGAAGCAGCAAAATCTGCGGGAAGCGCCTCCCGCCTCGCTTCCGCTGCTTCGCCGTCTCGAGTGCAAATCGGGGCAGCGCTTGTCGGCAACGCTGTACAAAATTAGGCCGTTTGTTTGGGCCTCCGGTTTTTTGACCTTATAAGCAGTAGAAGCAGAATCAGAAGCTGTAACAAACAGAGCCAATCTTCTAGCGCACGAAGCAGCTTGTTGCTACAAGTAGTTTTGTACTTCTCAGCTCAAAAATATATATCTACCCCTGAAAACTTTGCAATGCTTTAATCCTGTTTATTATGATTTTTTGAACAAATAAATTGAAGTGCATTCCTCTAAAAACAAGTATTTATTTGTAACTCGGTGGTCGACAATAATGTGTTGTAGCCATTACACCAACAACATGTATGAGAACTCCGTTTGGAGATTTACTAGGCACATGTAAATATCTGGTTTCCATTTGTACCTTAGGATTAATTTATAAAATAAAGTATGTAAGTCAGTTTGGAGGTTTATTTTCTGGAGTAGCATATGTGAGTAACTGGTTACCATTGGTACTTTGGGAATAATATAAAATGAAGTATGTCGTTGGGAACACATATGAGAAACTACAATACAAACCTTTATTTTCTCACAATATATATTGTCTAAAATTCCATACATATTTCAACCATTCTTTTCTAAATTGTAAGTTAATGTCAATGTATGTCTTCTATTCTGGTCGAAATATAGACAGGCGCGACAACACGCGCCTTTATGGTCTAGTCAGCTTAATAGCCTTATGGACTGCGTTGGAGAAAAGGTGAGAACTAGACTCAGACCTCTTAGGATTCAAGCTCACAATAGGTAATTCAAAGAACCTACAATCTAAAATCCTACATGGTAAAGAACCATAATAGGTTAAATTGTTTTCCCAATGCCGCTCATCCCGATAGCTGTTGTAGCCCCCGAACTTAGATCCAAAATATGTCAAACTGTGATGAAGTGGATACACAATCCACAAGACAACAAGCCTCCTCGTGAGCACCATTCATTGCATATGCATGGTATCCTTCTGGAGTTTCGGACCTTCGGTATATATATATAGAGAAAACACATTTGTGGCTTAACTCACTAAATTTTCTGTATATGGTGGGTAAAAGGAGATCCGGTAAATCGTCCGGATACCGTAAGTAAAGAGAGGAAGGCCGCTTTGGATTGATGATGAATTTTGAAGGTATACAATCGGTAGTGTATAATTTTTCTGAAGAATCCATATGGATTAGAGGAATGCCGCCTCCAAAATTTCTGGCCGAATATAGTGGCATATAGTACAATTTGAGGTCCTTTTTTCGAATTCGTACTTCTTTTACAGTAGAATTCGTACTTTTATCTGCTCGTGTGAATTGTGCCGACACAATGTTCAGACTGTGAAGTGTTTTAGGGGATTGATTAGGAATGGAGTGCTGAGATGCCTTCTTTTCCTCCGGCACGTGGCCTCTCTGACCTAGCCGCCGTCTCCACCTCCGCCTCCTCCATAGGGTTCCTCCTCCTCCGGCCGGCCTAGCCGGTAGGAGGGGTGGGGAATCCGGTCTATGGGTGGAGTTTTCAATAAAAATAGTGTTTTCTGAAGATTTGATTAGGGTTTGGCAGTCATCTTCTTGTTGGCATCTTTGTCAATGGAGATGGCATCGTTCATAATAAGAGATCTTCGGCCCTTCCTGCGACGACGAGATCTTTTTCCCGGCGTTAATGATGGTGCTATAAGATTCAAGTTCTATAGATACGGTCTTTCAGATCTTGCTTCGTCAGATTGGTTTTGGAGCTTTTCTCAAGGTTGTCGCGAGGATGATTATCCTCGCAATATTTGTCCCGGCTGCTACGTCTTCGACAATGGTGATTCGTATTCTCGGCTCCCCGGCGACGTCGACCAGGCTGTTCGGTTTATTTTCCCTGGAATTCGTGGTACTCTTGTCGATATTGGTTGATTACTTTAATGGTTGCGTGCGTGCACGCAACCTTGGCACTGCGGCTCAAATTAAAATTATGGGAGAACCATCGTTAGTATTTACAGGCCTGTTCATGTTTCTTCGGCTACCTTCAGAAAAGTACAAGATCGTGTCATGGAAAAAGAAGAATTTGAAGACCTCGAAGAGTTGCTTATTTTTTTTTAGACTTTATTTTGTAAACGCTGAAGTCGGCTTGTATATCTCTATCATGTACTATTTGTCAGTATAAATATATATGGTATTGATTGTCAAAAAAAAAAAGGAATGGAGTGCTGAGACAGACAAATTGTCGAGCCCGTTAGGTTTGGCCATGGGCCGATAGACCAGACGCTTCCACCGTCTCACGCCTGGGCGCAATCGTCCGCGACGTAGCAGAGCCCATCTCAAACACACGAGGGGAGTCGCCGTCCCCGTAAAACCCTAATGCCCGAGGCCCTCTATATAAGCACCAGGCGGAGAAGTCTTCTTCGTCCACACCGCAGCCGCCACCATCCACCCATCTCGTCCTCCCACAGATTCAAGCTCTAGTTCTATGGACTCTTTTCTTGCTTCTGTTTCTTTTCGTTCTTTCTGGTTTGGGGATTCGATCTGTTTTCGCATCGTGTTTTTGAGGACGATGACGATTGATATTTGGTCTCGTTCGTCGTAACTGGCATGAATTTGCCTTGCCGACCATCCTGCTATATCACCACCCATATTCTGAGTCCTCGCTTCTCGATCCAAACTAGTTTCCCCACAACTAGATCTGTTTGCTGATGATGCGTTCCTTGTTTCTGGTTTTTGTTCTGTTAGATCGCGGCCGAGGATTAATCAAATTATTGACAAGCATATGTCCGAATTTTCTTTATGTGGATCAATCTAATCTTCTCTATGAGGCCTGCTCTACTGAAATATCTTTCTTATTTTTTGGTTTCTTCAATCGTTATCTTTGGTGGTCTCGTGAAGCTGATGATGATTAGTGTGAACCTTTCTCAATGAAATCACTAATGATTACATAACCTACTGCCTTCCTTCTGAGGCTACACGATTCCTCTGATCTTGGTTGTTTTTGTTTGTCCTTAGTTGTTTGCTTGTTTTCATAAATAATAATCTGTTCTGTGGAGGTCGCATGATGATCACAAGTGCATAGTTCATATGATCAAATCGTGATTACTTGAACAAAATTAGTCTTTCGCTCCTATCTGACGACCTTTGCTAGAAATTGTTTCGATTTACTCATTTTGTTCTTTGCCTTTTACCCTCTGTGCTACTGTTTGTAGTTGATGTATGAATTGTTTTTCAAGGATGATGAAGATTGATATTTGGTCTCGTTCGTCGTAACTGGCATTTGTTTGCCTTGCCGACCATCCTGCTATATCACCACCCATATTCCGAGTCCTTGTATTCTATACATTAGCTTCTTACTTTACCTTTTTGGAATGATTGTTGGCCATTTGATCTGTTTTGGTTGGTTGATTATCACAAGTGCATAGTTCATAATATGTACTCTGGGTGTCTCCAGACTGTTATGAGGATGATGATTTCTAATTTGTCGCCCCAGTCTTAGGTGTCTACCTCGGTGGATATGTGCTGATTGACATAATTCTGAATCTGACTCTGAACATTTAACTTCATTTTTTGTCTACTTGCTTGATCTTTTTTCTTGTAATTTTCCAATTCAGAATATGTCTGAACGTTGACAGCTATATCTGCTACAGGCCATCACTTTGAAAATGTAGGAGCATGATGATTTCAAATATGTCGCTCCACTCTTAGTGTCTGCTTTGGTGGATATCTGCTGATTGACATACTCTTGTATCTGACTCTAGATTTATTTTTAATTGCTTGGAAATTTGATGTATTGCATCTTAAAATATTGAAATGGGTACTAAATTTCAGGTTTGTATTCTGGCTCCCTCTTGTGTTGTGCTTATCTGGTTGCTACTGTGAACTCCAGTGCTGTGCATGTATGAAAGCTGATTCAAACTCATGTGCATGTTGTGAACTAGACCTGCCTGTCACCCATGGTTTGGAGGAAACCTGTACCTGTTGTAGGTCTCAACTGGACCAAAGAAGAAGCACTTAGTAAATATATAATAACAAATGACTCTGTAAACCAGTTTGAGCACTGTGATCCAGCTAGGCATGTAATCTAGCTGAAGTATAACGATGTGATCCACTAGTCCTAGCGTCCGTCCGTGTATTTGGTTGGAAGAAAAGAACCGCGTAGTTCCTCGAACAGAATATTCTTTTAATATGCGGAACTCGGTCAGAATCGGTCGAAATTGGCTAGATCGCGTGGAATTACTCCCTAATTGGTGACTTACTGGGATTTTTAGATGTGGCGATGATTAGCGACAAAATCTTGAAAAATCATGCTGCCCTTTAATTTGAGTATATTTTGCAAAGATTTTAAAACAAAATAAAAATATTTTCTACTGTTAATTACAATTGTTAAATTTAAGCTTAGATTATTAGAATTTTAAGCATCGATGAAAAAAGCCCGTGTGTTGCCACGGCTAACAAATTAATCAAAAAAGCTTTTCCAAAAGGATTTTGTGGTGTACACCAAATGTTTTTAAGCATGGTCTCATAAGATCCAATTCATGCGGAAATATATGTAAGAAATATGATTCTAATTTATTGTGGCAATTTCATTTGATACTTGTCTACTATCCATAATATGGTAAACAGAAATATTAGAATTTGTAATAATGTTGAAAATAACAGACATAGGTTTTATATGAGAAGTATTGTGACATAATCTCACAAATTAATTTGAAACTTGTTGAACGTATGCATATTTATTGTTACACTTCTGATATTTTTTCTTATTTCTTTCAATTGGATGATAACATGCAAAAGATTTGGAAAATATATGCTCAGATGTACGTACCAGCATGATCTATCTACTAATTTCTTCGCAGGTAGGTTAGTCACCTGTGTTTTTCCGTTCACCTTTTTTTCTGGTTTTGCCCTTCAGCTAACAAGGCAATTACCTCCAATGCCACTCCGAAAAAAACGGTTCGTCAATTTCCCATCCGCGCAGCTGCTGTCGGCTGAACTAGAGCGCCGCCGCTGCCTGCTGGGATTGCAGCGCCACCGCGCCGCCAGTTCTGGCCGGGATTGCAGCGTCAAATTTGGTCAATTCACTATATCCGCCGCCGACCTCCGCGGCTGTGTCCAGGTGGGCAGGTGCCAGGTGGGTGAGTAGCTGCAGGCCAGCAATAGAGGTGGGAGGGAGGCGAGGCAGGACAGGAGAGGGAGCGGCCGCTCTAGGTACGGCGCGTGGGAGGACCAGAGGGGCCTCGCATGTGGATGGGAACCTGACTTGGAAGAAGCGCTCCTCCATGTCCCTGAGCTAGAGCCCATCTACGACGGCCTCCCGGTAGGGCGGAGGTCATCGGGGAAGTAGGGCGCGCCGAGCGCGTGCAGGGGCGAGATCCCGGGGAGATGTTGATGGAGAGGGCGGCAGCGTTCGGGCCGAGGTTGAGGGCGGCTTGAGAACGAAGAGGAGGCGGCGTGTGCGGTGGCGAGCTCCCGGGGAGAGGTTGATGGAGAGGGCGCCGACGCTCGGGGAGAGGTCGAGGGCGGCTCTAGAACGAAGAGGAGGCGGCGGCCGGCGAGGTGGCGCGCTGGAGAGGCCGGGCGGCGGCGCTGCAAACGAGGAGGTGGTGGTGCTCTGCCTGCGGAGAGAGGCGGCGCGCCATGGCTCGGGGCCGAGGGGAAGGGGCGTACGCCATGGAGGCCGGATACGGAGCTCGGGGAGGAGGCGCAGGGCTTGAGGCCATGGCGGCTGCTGGCCGGAGGTGGAAGGAGGCGCCAACGACGGGATCCTGGGCTCGGGGTGAGGCGGAGGAAACACGACAGAGGAGGCACCGGGCTACGGGGATGGCGCTCGGGCGCGGGCCGACAGGGAGGAGTGCCTCGGGAGGAGGGGATCACGCTGGGCGGCGCGTCCGGCGGCGGGGCATTGAGGAGATGAGGACGCGAGCGCGCGGTCAGAGGTAGGAGGACGGTGGGGTGGGGTCGATCAGGTAAGTGGGGCAGTTTTCGCGTGAGTGAGTTGTGCACGTCGCGTCTGGGTCGTGACTGTGTGTTGAGGTGGGCTGTTGGGTGTGCAACGTGGTGTGTGTGCTAGGTTGCCTGGTGTGCATTGCTACGACCAGGGTGTGTGTCGCGTGCATGAGTGGCGGCGGTGTGTGACGTGAGAATTGATGTTTTTTTAAAAGAACGTTAGATATTTGAAGGTACGAGATTGTTGATTATGAAATGATGTCCGTCTCTAGAATGTAGAAATTGCATATAAATTGCAATGAATCAGCCTCTACATCAACATGAGTGTAGCAACTAGAATCTTACATGCCACAAAATTAATATTATCATTTTAGAACTATATTAGAGAAGAATTAGAAAAAAATGTACTGTATACAAGGCAACTTTCAACGTTGTGAACTATTTTCTAGCAGGTATACCACGTACCACCATATTCATAATTAACACATGTTTATGAAGTAGTAACTAACCGTCTCCGAAGATTAGCGACGTTTCGTGTAACCAACATGTCCAATTTAAATAAAAAGTTGTGTGCACTACGAGGTATGGTAACCATGCCAGCATATGTATTTTCTAATTTTTAAGTTAACAAATCTCATTCATCTATAATCAATTTACGTTAAGATAGGTTTGTTCCCACGGCTTTTCCATCCAATTTTTTCTGGTCGGTTTTATAACTGGCCATCTGAGGATTACCAAGGAGCCACCGCTAAGTCAACCGTGTTTATTTAGGAACAAGTCAACCGTGTTTATCCCGACACCTTTGCTCCAACACACGTCTCGTCTTTCCCCTCTCCCAACTTGAATCCCGATTCCTCTGCCCCCGATGGCAAGTCGCCATGGGGATCGGCGTCGTGGTCGCGGACGTCCAGGTAGAGATCAAAGGCGGCGGCGGGAGGCGGGTGCGTGTGGCGTGTGGGCGACGCAGAGTAGGCCAAACGGCAGAGGCGGCAGCGGGCTGCTGCTTCCGGCGTCCTGGACATGGCGCCGTGTTGCCGCCCAGATTGCCTCCGTCCC
Source organism: Avena atlantica (assembly GCA_910589765.1). Lineage (NCBI taxonomy): Eukaryota > Viridiplantae > Streptophyta > Magnoliopsida > Poales > Poaceae > Avena > Avena atlantica. Next base: position 467,898,676 of record OU342733.1, on the reverse strand, counting down.
TACTGCCGCCAAGCACCGGCGTCCTGGTCTGCTTCCGGCATCCTAGACATGGCGGCGCGCTGCTGTCCACCTCGCGTCATCTCCCGTGGCACTCTGTAGCTCGGCTCCATCCCTGCCGTTCCAAGCATGTCACACTGAGACAACATGCCGCTTGCCGCATAGTCCATGACAGAGTCTGAGATACCACCCGTAGCTTACCAAAAATCAATTTTACCAAATACTCAGTACCAGCAGCCCATCACTGGCGGCAATCTGCGCGCCACCACTAATGCCGAGGTTGTGCATCGCCCACTGCGAGCGGCGAAGCCGTGCCTGCGCGCCCCACGGAAACACCAACCGACCCGTCCAGCTCCACACCCCTCCTCTTCGGTGTAGAATGGTACTTGATTTGAGATCGCCGCCGCATCTATGTGGACCTATAGGAGGTTGGTCGGAGTACCGCCATCGCCCAAGATGAGCGTCGCGAACCGAATCGATGACCGGTGGCGGAAAACAGCAGGGGACGAAGCCCTAGGAGTTGTGGCAAATTAAGCGGCTGGAAGACACCATGGTGGCCGGCGAGGGCAGGCGACGGCCACATCAGTAGAACATGGGAGAATTAGGTAGGCCGTGGGGATGGGGCGAGGTCAGGGGAAAGTGAGTGAGCCGTGAGCGTAGAGTGACCTGTACGTGATGTCCCTCTGTGTGTGTCTGGCTTTTTTATTTTAACTTTTTCTATGTAAGGTAAAAATAAAAATATACATCTTTTTAGAAGATTTTGAGAATAAAATATTTGTATTTATACCTCTAAAGCTAATGATTTTTTCTCGAACTAGCTAATGCATCTAGAGGAGTCAAATTCAACATAATAACATCCATGCGTACAGTATGACTCCATAATTTTGTTATTTTTTTTTGGACTTCATTCTTCCGTAGAGATGCATTAATATAAAATTTCTAAAATGTGTTTCAATTTAAAAAACAAAACTATTTCTAAGAATAATAGGTCTGAATTCGTGAGGCTTGACTAGAACGAAAAATCTCGAGGTTTTACACTATTAAAGAAATTGCCTCTCTTTGTTCTACGAAACTTTTATACATAAACAGAGCAAAAATAAATATTTACACTGTTTTGAAATAAAGAACAAATATAAAACATAACATGTTGTTGGAAGGTGCGCGAAAACAATGTGAAAAAAGCTGTTATAGTAGGTACACATTGTCTGTCCCTCTCTTACCATACAGTGGTACCAAAGAAACAGCCATAAAAGACACGAAGAAGGTTTATTGGTTTAAAATGAAAGAAATCATACATAACTCATGTTTAGTTTATCTACCCATAAAACATACAAGGACAATATGCAACGGGTACTTACCTAATATATTCGCGTATGTGACCAGAAGAAACTCAACTGCCCGTAGCAACGCACGGGCATTGAACTAGTAGTTGTTAAAACAAATTGAATTCAGAAATTAAGTACCAACCACAATAACAGTGTTTGACCACCAATGCTGTCCTTCTACTGTTTTTGTGGAAGTAAAGCATTAGTGTTAGCAGTAATCAGTCAATGACGGATGAAAAACTTCTCTCCCTAAGATCGAACTCAAATTCTCCAGATGTCTAGAAGGTACATCCGTAGAGGTAAATGTGCATTGGTGCCATCTGATGCCCGACCGTAGAAGCTGGACGTTTTGAAGCCGGCATCCGAAGTCGCTAGACTTTCTCCGCCGTGGCCAGGACTGCAAGAGCCTGTCCTCACCGGAGCAAGTGCAGAGCTTGTCGATGCAAGAGCATGGCCAGCCTGGAACACAACAGCTAGACGGCTGGCGATTACTCCGACGAAGTCTTGGGGTGGGACTCTGACCCGCAAAATCTAAGTGACAAGCCATCCAGATGGTAGTTGTTGCCGCTGTCTCGCAAAGTTACAAGAGAAAAACATGGTGGCCGCACCTTCAAACTTTTCATATTGATGTGAGGAAACTAATGGCATATGAGATCTCTGGTCGGGTTGAACGGGGCAGAAGCTCGGTTGGCGTTGACGGAGGGACGACCCTGGGCCACGAACCACATGGACAGAGCTCGTGGGGCGATTCGGAGGCAGCAGCTTGCGGGTGCAGTACTCCGTCACCAATGGAGGCCAGGGGACAGAGTTGGTCCCCATCGAGATCGTGGTTTCCGTGAGAAGTAGGTCGCCATCGAGATCTTAGTTTCGCTTGATCTAGAAAAGATCTTGGTTTCGGCAAGGAGGTCGCCATGGAGATCGGTTGTTTCATGAGTAGTAGAATAGATCGCGTTTCTTGATACCTGTTGCTAGCTAGCTGCTGATATATATAGAACAAATCAACGGTGATGATTCCGTTCAGGTTTGAGTTCTACTCGCATACGACGTGGGGAGGATTTTTTTGGTGGGGCTGCTCATGGACTCTCAAGTCTCAACATAGGAAAAACAGTCGGGACGCGTTCATGTTTGAGTTCTGCTCGCATACGACGTGGGGAGGATTTTTTTTGGTGGGGCTGCTCATGGACTCTCAAGTCTCAACATAGGAAAAACAGTCGGACGTACCAAACTGAGAGTCCTAGTAGGAAGGCGCACACGACGACAGAGGAACGCAGTTTTTTCGACTTACCAGTGGCGTTAGTTGTAATATAGGGTTTGGTGACAGTCGGACGTACCAAACTGAGAGTCCTAGTAGGAAGGCGCACACGACGATGGAGGAACGCAGTTTTTTCGACTTACCAGTGGCGTTAGTTGTAATATAGGGTTTGGTGGCAGGTTAAATTTGTCCAAAAAAGTATTGGACCGGAAGAAACACTTCGTCCTTTATTATTAGAGATTAGCATAATGCCCGTGCGTTGCTACAGGCTATAAAACGAGGATATTATGTTATTGTTTGTCATATGAGATCAAACTATCCATCACAAGAATTGAGAGCACCTCCATCCCCCTTCGCCTCGGCGTTCCATGTTATTCTTGGACGACACCAGGGAACCACAACCGTATTTGCTAGACACCTACGTCACTTCCCTCCTTCCCTTTATCACTGGTAGTTAGTCAACAATGATAACGGGACTTCCTCCCGTGCTCGTGGCCTTTGGTCTCTTCATGTGTCCTCCATTATTGTCACAACAAATCTTAAAGTCATATCTAGTCATATCCCTGCTAATTTGTGTGGGTCGGCGACCTCTAATATACAGGGCCGGGCATTTGACCTTCAGTAATGGTCGGCTTTGGGGGCTAGTTTATGTTGTTCTGTCTTTGGTCTGCCATTTCATCTTAGAGAGAAATCGATTCCAATATTAGACATCTAGTTTGAAAATATATGGTACTTTAAACAAAATTTAAAATATATATGTTGAATGATGTGGAAGAGAGAAAAGAAAAATCTCCAAAGGAGTCGAGTCAACATGGAAACAATATGTGCCAAATTTAGAGTTGAGACTGCATGGATCAATCGATGAAGAAGCCGGGATATGTTCCTTTTTTAGAAAGACAACTAATCAGTGACAATATTATTTTTGTCCATTGCATGCATATGTCAACATTACAATTGATTCGAATAATCTGGATTAGCATAAGCCCCTGTCATTTTCCATTAAAACACTTGTTAGCCTCCTTGGCTGTCTCACCTTCCATACATGGCCATATATGTTTTCATATGGATCTGAGAAGGACTGACACATCACGCTTTACTGTGACATGTTTCTGATGAGGAGACTCCGATCCTGTATAGCTTTTTATGCCGCTTGACCGATCGTATAGAGAGGTGTTTGTCTTGGCGAGCCCCGCCTCGGCGAGGAAGGCGGCGACCTGTAACACCCTCAGAATCGGCCCTATGCAAGTTTTAGCGAAACTCGCCAAACCCGCATAGAAACGATTCAAAGGTGCCCACCAGGCACTTTCGTGCGGGTGGAAAACGAAGTAATTACATTACACAACAGTCCTCGATGGGACCCACAGAACAGATATATATACAACAGCGACTCAAGGAGTCAAGAATACAGATATAATATACAAAGATCCAAATCACCTTAAAAATGACAGAACGTCCGACTACGGACAAGATGCAAATGGGGCTAAGAGCCCTGAAGAATAACCAATGGCGTCCATAACCCTGCCCAGGCCAAGCCGGAAGGGTAACCCTGCTAACGGCGTCGATCTCAAAACCTGCTTAAACAAAAGGGGTGCCGACAAAGGGGCAAAGAAAAAAGAGGAGCGTCAGTACTGAGGCCAGTACACGGCGAGACTAGAATTCGGCGGTCCTCGCCTACATAGGTATGGTGGACTGAGCGGCAGCGGCAACATGCACTAAACAACCTATAGAGACTCGATACAACTGGCGGCTATCAGAGAGGGGTAAGGAAGACCTATTCGGATCCAACCGGATACTATCGTCAAACAAACCCATCCTGGCGTTTTCCCCTCGAGACCATCGAGGAAGTCAACCGAGGAACTCACACAGTTGGCAGTTTTACTTATTCAGTTATAGTTGCGGCACTTTACTAGTCAGGTTTAGATAGTCGTCCTGATAAAGTAAGCAGTGGGCACTTTTAGTTAACCATTCCGTTATCGTGGCAACACTTACTAGTTAGATACAATTAGCATGAGATAACCCAAAACCAGCAGTTGTTGGTACTTTTACTTAGCCATTCCGTTGTAGTGAAGCTGATTACTAATCATATCGGATACGAGTCAATTTAAAACAGTAAACTTTAGTTATAGTTGTCTATGATCAAGCACTGTGCTCCAAGTCGTCCATAACCGCGGACACGGCTTCTCGAAAAGATTTAACCCTGCAGGGGTGCATCAAAGTATCCACAGGCACTTCGACCTTTTTTGCCAGATCAGTTAACATACACCCATCGGTATGTCGGCGGGGCCTAAGTCACGACGTTCCCAGACCCAAAGCAAGTACGTGGGGGCCACCCCACCAATTCGACACCCGCAACGAAGTCGGCCGGTCTCCGAGACGGACTGGGGTTTGGGCAAACGGCTGTGAACGACAGCAAATCCCCAAACGGGGACTGTCGACACCGCGAAACATGGCCCGATCCTAAACAGTACAGTGTGCTCCTCGCACAAACGTAATAAAGCAGTAAACATGGCATAAGTACAGGATAATAAATAAAACCTCAAACTAGTTTGTGGCCCCCAGTACAATACTTTGAAATCAGGTAATAATCCATGGGGGGCCCATATCTCCCCACCTGTGATTAGCGCGCTCGATCTCGGAACAGGTGTCAAGAACTCGGGTCCTACGGGACACAAGTGGGCGGTCGGAAACCAAATCTTACCTATCACCCACCGATGCCTCTACTTAATTCAATTTTAGTTGTTAAACAGTAATTAAAGTGAACGATAAGTAAAGCCATGATCATCTCCAACGTCAACATGCGGCAATCCTCCGACAATTGGGGTACTTGACGACAAGCAAAACACTTGAGCAAGCGACTACGACTCGCGGGTCCAACTATCTACCAAACACAGGTAATAGGATGTGTCCAAGGCTATATATGGCTGCAAGGGATATCACGGGTACGAAACTAGAGCATCGCAACACAGATAGCAAAGATCAACAGGAGGGAATAAATACTAGAAAAGTAAGATAGATAGAAAGGGGGGAGATGCTCGCCTGAAAACATTGTCGAAGGTTCAACCGAAGATCGGGGCAAAGCTCACATCAACTCAACGACCTTATCCGCGAAGAAGCAAAACACTAGAAGAAACATCGGATGCACTATTTAATACAACGGCAGAAGATCGGCATGATGCATGTATGATGAATGACATGGCAAAGATGCGATGCAATTAGGTCATATTAAGCGGAACCGGGGTCCCGACATTAATTAGATGGTTCGAGTTATTTAGAACCCCCGCAATTTAAATGTTGTATTAACAAGGCCAGATGAGTTACCGGTTCGCTACACCAATTTAAATGAGGCCAATATGAGACTAGATTTGCCCGCATATGGGCCCCATATTTAATTAGAGGTGAATCGGCATAAGGCCCCCAAACCACCTGATATGCATGCGAGATGACACTTTAATATGCAACAAGTAGTTATTATATTATAAAATAGGGTTCTCGGATAAGGGGTTCACACATTAGGGTTCTCGACGAACTTGGGGTTCCGGGGTCGGGTCTCAGGGTTTAGGGTTCGACGGGGACGTTCTCGGGCTCCGGGGCCGATCTTGTCGCATCCGCAGTGAAGGACTAGGTTCGGTGTCGGGGCGCATCGGATCCGCCTTGGTCGTTGCCGATCTTGTTGTTGCGCAGATCTTGTCGGGTCCTCAAGTCGGGTCGGTCTTGGCTTCGGGGTGAAGTGCTTGTCGGACTCGTGGCGATCTTTGCGTCCTCCCGGTTCGGGTCTTGGCGTCCCAGGGTAGATCTTGGCGTGTCGAGGGTCCGGTCTCCGGTACATCGGGATCGGTCTTCGGGGAACTTTTCGGTCCATGCCGGAGATCTTGGAAGCAGGCATCGTCGCGTCGAGGGCCTCAGGGTTCGCCGTCGGTGGCCTTCGGGTTCGTTCTCAGGTCCCTGTAGGAGATCACCGGGTTCCGAGGAAGATCTTGGCGAGGTGAACTGGGGGGTTTCGGGGTTTGATTGCCGGTGTCGATCTTGCCGTTTCCACACCCAACACTTAGAACCAACTTGGTACTACACAGGGAACCTGCACGGGTGGAGGCGGATGGCATCGGCGCTGACGGGGACGGCACGAGGTGAAGCCGCGGCGGTGGGCGAGCGCGGGGACGAGCGGGCGTCGCCGGAGACGGTTCTGGCGGGGCCGCAGACGCGGGCGGCGCGCGGGGCGGCGAGGGGTGCGGTTGCGGGGCCGACGCGGACGGGCGCCTAGGGAGGAGGCGGCCGTGACTGCTGCGGGAGGCGGCGACGGGGAGCTCGCTGGCGGCGGCCCGCCGGAGCATGCGGGCTCGGGGACGCGGCTGAGGACGCGCGGGGCGCGCGCCGGCGAGGTTGCTGGGGGCCGCGGGGCGTCGCGCGGAAGGAGGAGGCGCACGGGGAGGCGCTGCCGGCGGCGGGCAAGGCTGGCGAACAGGGGCGGAGGGGCGACGACGCAGGGCGGCGCGGGCGGACGAGGCAGGGCCGGCGGCGCCTGGCCGGAGCGCGCGAGGCGGGGAGGGAGCTGCGCGCGGCGAGGAGGAGGACGCGCCGGAGGGCACGGCGGGGCGCCAGAGAGAGGGAAGGAGGGAGGGAGGAGGTCACGCGGGGCGGAGGCGAGAGAGGAAGAGGGCAGCGCCGGCGTGGAGGCGCGCTGGGGCGACTGCGCAGGCTCGGGGTCGGGGCGAGGCTAGGCTGCTGGGGGAGGAAGATGAGCAGAGGAGGGAGAGGGGCGGTTCGGGCGTGGTGTGCGTGCGCCAGGGGGTTGGGTGGGGCCACGGGCAGGTCAGGCAGGGGGCTGTCGGTGCGCGTCGGTTGGTACTGGGTGCGTGTGTGTTGTGTGCTGCGCGCGCGTGTGTGCTGTGGCTTGTGTGGTGTGGGTCTGGTTAGGTGGGCCACAGGGGAGAGAGGAGAGAGAGGGTAGGATTAGGTGGCAGCTCCCTAGTGGTGGGGATTTGGGGAGAGGGTGAGGTGGCAGGTTGCCATTGGGTGGGGTGATGTGGAGGGTTGGGATGGGTAGGTAGTTTGGTAGGAATAGGATTTAGGTTGGACCGATTTAGTTTTCTGGGGGTGGTCATTCGGGTCGGGTCGGCCCGTTCGACTGCCCCCACTAAAATAATAAATATTTTTATTTGTTTTACAAACACCGTTTGCAAACCGATATCAGGCACACAAAAATAATCCGGAGACCCGGGGTTTGATATTTGATTAAAGATGGGCCGTTTTAGAAAACAAAACGGGCTTTGCGAAATAGTTTTTGGACAAACAACATATGATGATGACGATGCAATGCACAAATTCAACGCGATTTTCTAGTAGTGGTTTTTGCGGGATGCCACAATTCGACACCACTAACAATGGATCTCGCCCTCGAGATCCGCCTCATGGTACCGGAAAAGAAGGTCGGCGATCTGCGTCTTCTCGCTTCGTGTAGATCTTCGCGACACCACTAACAAGAGGTCGTTGTCCGTGATCGTCGGGAGAACACTCCGGGAACAAAAGGTCGAAGGTAGAGGTTTCAACAAATAAATCCACCCCTAACTTCCGTGGACGGAGTAAAACTGCTGGACCCACTGATTCGATGTACAAGAGCGAATGATAAGAGTAGTGGTATGGTAGCTACTCCATCCCGCACTCAAACCATTACTCTGCACACGAATAGGCGGATTATGCAACCAACTCTCGGAATTAGACTGAAGATCTCGACAAACGAGGTTCGGAAACAAAGGAGTAATGCAGACTCTGCATCGGATCTGGCGTAGAGGATGTCGTCGCGACGGAAACACCGGAAGATACAACAGAAATCGTATGAAAGACACAATGATTAGGTTTTGCGATGGTTCCATTGGCATGAACAACACATGCTCAAGGTATACTCCAACTTCACCAATGCTCGTCCTTCTCATATGTTTTTCAACGACACGGATATCCAGCAAGGAACACATATGGATAAAGAGCTCAAGAACAAAAGATTGGAGGAAGGTACAACAGACAAGTTGCAGATTGACGATCGTAGCACCTCCGTTACAAAAGGGAGAAAGCGAAACCCTGAAGGTACGACGGAAACCCAACCACGAGAAATCCTGGACTCGAAGAGAGAGAAGAGAGCGGATTCAAAACACGTAGAGGCAAGAGAAGAATAACAAAGGGGTAAGGAGTAAAATCAGACCTAACCAGAACTATCCAACCGATTTTCAAAAATAGTTTTGACACTTCTACTTCGGCCGTTAGCTAGGTTATCCTACAGGCTGGACTTGTGGGGTATCGCAACTGCTGCGCTCTGATACCACTCTGTAACACCCTTAGAATCGGCCCTATGCAAGTTTTAGCGAAACTCGCCAAACCCGCATAGAAACGATTCAAAGGTGCCCACCAGGCACTTTCGTGCGGGTGGAAAACGAAGTAATAACATTACACAACAGTCCTCGATGGGACCCACAGAACAGATATATATACAACAGCGACTCAAAGAGTCAAGAATACAGATATAATATACAAAGATCCAAATCACCTTAAAAATGACAGAACGTCCGACTACGGACAAGATGCAAATGGGGCTAAGAGCCCTGAAGAATAACCAATGGCGTCCATAACCCTGCCCAGGCCAAGCCGGAAGGGTAACCCTGCTAACGGCGTCGATCTCAAAACCTGCTTAAACAAAAGGGGTGCCGACAAAGGGGCAAAGGAAAAAGAGGAGCGTCAGTACTGAGGCCAGTACACGGCGAGACTAGAATTCAGCGGTCCTCGCCTACATAGGTATGGTGGACTGAGCGGCAGCGACAGCATGCACTAAACAACCTATAGAGACTCGATACAACCGGCGGCTATCAGAGAGGGGTAAGGAAGACCTATTCGGATCCAACCGGATACTATCATCAAACAAACCCATCCTGGCGTTTCCCCCTCGAGACCATCGAGGAAGTCAACCGAGGAACTCACACAGTTGGCAGTTTTACTTATTCAGTTATAGTTGCGGCACTTTACTAGTCAGGTTTAGATAGTCGTCCTGATAAAGTAAGCAGTGGGCACTTTTAGTTAACCATTCCGTTATCGTGGCAACACTTACTAGTCAGATACAATTAGCATGAGATAACCCAAAACCAGCAGTTGTTGGTACTTTTACTTAGCCATTCCGTTGTAGTGAAGCTGATTACTAATCATATCGGATACGAGTCAATTTAAAACAGTAAACTTTAGTTATAGTTGTCTATGATCAAGCACTGTGCTCCAAGTCGTCCATAACCGCGGACACGGCTTCTCGAAAAGATTTAACCCTGCAGGGGTGCACCAAAGTATCCACAGGCACTTCGACCCTTTTTGCCAGATCAGTTAACATACACCCATCGGTATGTCGGCGGGGCCTAAGTCACGACGTTCCCAGACCCAAAGCAAGTACGTGGGGGTCACCCCACCAAGTCGACACCCGCAACGAAGTCGGCCGGTCTCCGAGACGGACTGGGGTTTGGGCAAACGGCTGTGAACGACAGCAAATCCCCAAACGGGGACTGTCGACACCGCGAAACGTGGCCCGATCCTAAACAGTACAGTGTGCTCCTCGCACAAACGTAATAAAGCAGTAAACATGGCATAAGTACAGGATAATAAATAAAACCTCAAACTAGTTTGTGGCCCCGAGTACAATACTTTGAAATCAGGTAATAATCCATGGGGGGCCCATATCTCCCCACCTGTGGTTAGCGCACTCGATCTCGGAACAGGTGTCAAGAACTCGGGTCCTACGGGACACAAGTGGGCGGTCGGAAACCAAATCTTACCTATCACCCACCGATGCCTCTACTTAATTCAATTTTAGTTGTTAAACAGTAATTAAAGTGAACGATAAGTAAATCCATGATCATCTCCAACGTCAACATGCGGCAATCCTCCGACAATTGTGGTACTTGACGACAAGCAAAACACTTGAGCAAGCGACTACGACTCGCGGGTCCAACTATCTACCAAACACAGGTAATAGGATGTGTCCAAGGCTATATATGGCTGCAAGGGATATCACGGGTACGAAACTAGAGCATCGCAACACAGATAGCAAAGATCAACAGGAGGGAATAAATACTAGAAAAGTAAGATAGGTAGAAAGGGGGGAGATGCTCGCCTGAAAACATTGTCGAAGGTTCAACCGAAGATCGGGGCGAAGCTCACATCAACTCAACGGCCTTATCCGCGAAGAAGCAAAACACTAGAAGAAACATCGGATGCACTATTTAATACAACGGCAGAAGATCGGCATGATGCATGTATGATGAATGACATGGCAAAGATGCGATGCAATTAGGTCATATTAAGCGGAACCGGGGTCCCGACATTAATTAGATGGTTCGAGTTATTTAGAACCCCCGCAATTTAAATGTTGTATTAACAAGGCCAGATGAGTTACCGGTTCGCTACACCAATTTAAATGAGGCCAATATGAGACTAGATTTGCCCGCATATGGGCCCCATATTTAATTAGAGGTGAATCGGCATAAGGCCCCCAAACCACCTGATATGCATGCGAGATGACACTTTAATATGCAACAAGTAGTTATTATATTATAAAATAGGGTTCTCGGATAAGGGGTTCACACATTAGGGTTCTCGACGAACTTGGGGTTCTGGGGTCGGGTCTCAGGGTTTAGGGTTCGACGGGGACGTTCTCGGGCTCCGGGGTCGATCTTGTCGCATCCGTAGTGAAGGACTAGGTTCGGTGTCGGGGCGCATCGGATCCGCCTTGGTCGGTGCCGATCTTGTTGTTGCGCAGATCTTGTCGGGTCCTCAAGTCGGGTCGGTCTTGGCTTCGGGGTGAAGTTCTTGTCGGACTCGTGGCAATCTTTGCGTCCTCCCGGTTCGGGTCTTGGCGTCCCAGGGTAGATCTTGGCGTGTCGAGGGTCCGGTCTCCGGTACATCGGGATCGGTCTTCGGGGAACTTTTCGGTCCATGCCGGAGATCTTGGAAGCAGGCATCGTCGCGTCGAGGGCCTCAGGGTTCGCCGTCGGTGGCCTTCGGGTTCGTTCTCAGGTCCCTGTAGGAGATCACCGGGTTCCGAGGAAGATCTTGGCGAGGTGAACTGGGGGGTTTCGGGGTTTGATTGCCGGTGTCGATCTTGTCGTTTCCACACCCAACACTTAGCACCAACTTGGTACTACACAGGGAACCTGCACGGGTGGAGGCGGATGGCATCGGCGCTGACGGGGACGGCACGAGGTGAAGCCGCGGCGGTGGGCGAGCGCGGGGACGAGCGGGCGTCGCCGGAGACGGTTCTGGCGGGGCCGCAGACGCGGGCGGCGTGCGGGGCGGCGAGGGGTGCAGTTGCGGGGCCGACGCGGACGGGCGCCTAGGGAGGAGGCGGCCGTGACTGCTGCGGGAGGCGGCGACGGGGAGCTCGCTGGCGGCGGCCCGCCGGAGCGTGCGGGCTCGGGGACGCGGCTGAGGACGCGCGGGGCGCGCGCCGGCGAGGTTGCTGGGGGCCGCGGGGCGGCGCGCGGAAGGAGGAGGCGCACGGGGAGGCGCTGCCGGCGGCGGGCGAGGCCGGCGAACAGGGGCGGAGGGGCGACGACGCAGGGCGGCGCGGGCGGACGAGGCAGGGCCGGCGGCGCCTGGCCGGAGCGCGCGAGGCGGGGAGGGAGCTGCGCGCGGCGAGGAGGAGGACGCGCCGGAGGGCACGGCGGGGCGCCAGAGAGAGGGAAGGAGGGAGGGAGGAGGTCACGCGGGGCGGAGGCGAGAGAGGAAGAGGGCAGCGCCGGCGTGGAGGCGCGCTGGGGCGACTGCGCCGGCTCGGGGTCGGGGCGAGGCTAGGCTGCTGGGGGAGGAAGATGAGCAGAGGAGGGAGAGGGGCGGTTCGGGCGTGGTGTGCGTGCGCCAGGGGGTTGGGTGGGGCCACGGGCAGGTCGGGCAGGGGGCTGTCGGTGCGCGTCGGTTGGTACTGGGTGCGTGTGTGTTGTGTGCTGCGCGCGCGTGTGTGCTGTGGCTTGTGTGGTGTGGGTCTGGTTAGGTGGGCCACAGGGGAGAGAGGAGAGATAGGGTAGGATTAGGTGGCAGCTCCCTAGTGGTGGGGATTTGGGGAGAGGGTGAGGTGGCAGGTTGCCATTGGGTGGGGTGATGTGGAGGGTTGGGCTGGGTAGGTAGTTTGGTAGGAATAGGATTTAGGTTGGACCGATTTAGTTTTCTGGGGGTGGTCGTTCGGGTCGGGTCGGCCCGTTCGACTGCCCCCACTAAAATAATAAATATTTTTATTTGTTTTACAAACACCGTTTGCAAACCGATATCAGGCACACAAAAATAATCCGGAGACCCGGGGTTTGATATTTGATTAAAGATGGGCCGTTTTAGAAAACAAAACGGGCTTTGCGAAATAGTTTTTGGACAAACAACATATGATGATGACGATGCAACGCACAAATTCAACGCGATTTTCTAGTAGTGGTTTTTGCGGGATGCCACACGACCTTCTTCCGGCAGTCACACTTCAGTTGGATGGCGTTGCCGAGCTCATTGCGCTGTAATCCCTGCGACGACCGTATCTAGTTGAATGACCGAAATGCCCGTGTGTTGCCACCAACATTAATTTTTTGTATCATCACAATTTTTTCACATATGTGGATTCTTCCTTGACAATAGTCCTATAAAATCACCAATAAAATATGATATCAATCGGTACTTTGCATAAGCCCCTGTCATTTTCCATTAAAACACTTGTTAACCTCCTTGGCTGTCTCACCTTCCATACATGGCCATATATGTTTTCATATGGATCTGAGAAGGACTGACACATCACGCTTTACTGTGACATGTTTCTGATGAGGAGACTCCGATCCTGTATAGCTTTTTTATGCCGCTTGACCGATCGTATAGAGAGGTGTTTGTCTTGGCGAGCCCCGCCTCGGCGAGGAAGGCGGCGACCTTCTTCCGGCAGTCACACTTCAGCTGGATGGCGTTGCCGAGCTCATTGCGCTGTAATCCCTGCAACGACCGTATCTAGTTGAATGACCGAAATGCCCGTGTGTTGCCACCAACATTAATTTTTTGTATCATCACAATTTTTTCACATATGTGGATTCTTCCTTGACAATAGTCCTATAAAATCACCAATAAAACATGATATCAATCGGTACTTTGCATAAGCCCCTGTCATTTTCCATTAAAACACTTGTTAGCCTCCTTGGTTGTCTCACCTTCCATACATGGCCATATATGTTTTCAACAATTCCCGTTTAAATACAGTTAACTTGGCTGTCATGGATCCTGTTATAGCTCACGCCAACATCCATCCAAACTCCAAAGATTAAATTAGGGAGGCATGGCTCCTTCTCCCGTTAGCCCAAGGGATCCATCAGCAACATACTGAATTTAAATTTAATCCACTCGTTAAATTTCAGACCGAACAGGGCTGCTGCTTAATTTAATTCCTTCATTAGATTTCAGATCGATGATTTCCAAGTTGCCTTGTTGATATTCCAGAATATTCCCAACTATATGAATCAGCGGGGCTCAGTGAAAAGGAGCGAGGTGGGACTATTCAACTCAGAATATCCATGTGTTCTCTCTTTTCTGATATGCAGCCAAGGAATCAGAGCTCTGCGTCGATGCATTGCGTACAGGCCCAGAAAATTTTAGATTCGCCCACTGCGATTAGGCGTTGATTCATCCTGATTCCTGGCGTGGGACAGTGCGGGGAGTAGTGCTCCACCGGCCTCAGCCTCCACCTGCAAGCACCGCCGTCGCGACGACCAGGACGTCCTCCCTGCCACTGCCAAGACCGACTGTAGCCGAGCGTGTGCGCCGCCGTCCCTCTTCCGGTACAGGTCGACATCGACTCCCCTGCCTCCTTTGTTTCGCGAGGCACCGCCACGGCTCTCCTCGGGTCCTCCACGACGTCTGCCGCTTCCTAGTGCATATGCAGCTTGCTCGGGCGTTGAGGTGTAGCTTCCTAGCATGTAGGTGCTCAGATTACCTGCATGCCACTGCCACCTCCTGCATCTAGACCACCTAGCTGCTTGCATCAGATCTGTCACATTTGTGTGCTCCCCCACGAACTTCTTGTGCCTGCCGGACAGATGATAGGGGAGACGGGTGAGTGAGGTGGCGGGTGCATTGCGCGGGCTCGTAGTCTCGCACGACCTGCAGAGAGGGGCCATGGCGGCCGTCTCGTCCGACTTGTACTCAGTACCCATGGCGGCCTCGTGCAACCAGCGGCCCGCTCCTGGGAAGTCACGCAAATTGGGAAGGACGGAGGTTGCTGTGCCTGAAGGCGCCGGAGTCCAGAAGGGGGCAGAGGTGGGAGCGGGGGACGGCGGATAGCGGACAACGTATCTCGCCGCCTAGGAGGCCAGGCTGGGCAGCCCGGCGCGGGGAGCCGAAGCCGGACGTGGAATCGGTTGACCTTTCAACCGTAGGTTTTGACTGGCGGTGGCAGTACGTGTAGAATCCTCAAAGTTGCAGGGGCAAAACCGGAAAAAAAGGGTGAACGGAAAAACACATGTGACCAACCTACCTGGAAAGAAATTAGTAGATAGATTATAGTTATTTCGTTTCGGTCCTAATTCTCCCAACCGAACACAATATGAGACCATTCCGTTTCTCGTTCTTTTCAAACCGAACACAAAGTCGGAACCGTCCCATGCCCTCGGAATGGACTCACTCCGTTCCATTCCCTCTCGTTGTAGAACCGAACACACCCTTATGTGATGGATATTGTTATGTGCTGCTTATTATTTGGTATGATAACTTACAATCAACAATAGACTAAACAACCATGAGAAGTTTTGAGATGAAAACGGAATCCCGATATTGTCGGTATGCTACGTAGAGGGATTTGCAGATAAGATATTAGTTGGCTATGTACCACCAGAAATCAAAAAAAGGGAAAACTGGGTCTATTTTGATGGGGCATATAGGCCTGAGTACACCTTATATGTATCATAATCTATGTTTATAAGTTGGTGAGGATGACAAAACAGTTATTTCGAATTGATCACAAATATTTGATCAGAATGACCCATGTATGAAGAATGATTTTGAAGATTTGGCCTCCTGCCTTCTTCCTACGCCTGCACTGTGTGGAGCAGACGGTGTGGATGATCGGCGACGACCAAAATATTACGGTGATTGAATCGTACATAGACGTCCCGATCTCGCTAGCCCACCAAAACCCCTCAATTCTTCACGGTCTTTCAAAACAGAGCAAAAAGCAGATCACAAACAGGCGAGCGATCGATCCAGCTTAGACTGCGCAGCCGGGCAGAGGAGAGCGCCACGGCCTCGACGACCGTACCGGCGTGGTAGGCTACTTCCTAAGCGTGCCTGAGGATGCCGGCGCTGCCGCTCCGTTGCGCCGATGTAGCCAACGTCCGCCATACCGGAAGCGTATGGCATCGACGCCATCGTTCTGATCTGATGTCCCGGTGTTTTTCCGTTTTTCCCGTGCTCTCCATGAGCCAACGCTGCTTAATTGGTATTACCTTTTATTTCATATCTCCCCTGGCCCTTGATATCTATTCGCTGTGTTACATGTGTGAGAGACGCATGTTACACCAAATACTACTGCTATATTGTACGAGATTTTGCTGTGTATATATAATCCCGAGTTCCACTAGATGTCTATGTTACACCTCCTCCATTTAGTGTCATTTTCATTATCAGATTGTTGTATGCTTCAGCAATCCAAACCCATAATTCGGTTGATTACCCTTATTGCTAAGAGTGTTGATTCCATAGTACCCTTAATGCTTCATTAAATTTCGCTCTGTAGTTAAAGCTATCAATGACAAACATATAGCAGTAATTAGATTGGATTTACTTCTTCTATTGTCAGTAGCATCATTAGCCTTCCACCCTCTCAAGAACTTCCGGAAGGCCTGAGACACTTGTTGCCAATAGTTAGGGATGGAACATTTGCAATACTCCCGAACCGCTCCCCGTGCTTGTGACTAGGGCGACGCCTCCTGTCCGCTTCTCCTAGGCCCTCCCCAACCCTCTCCCTCCTTGCCACCGGAACATGGAGGATGCCACCGTCAGGGACAAGCGAGGAGGACTTGCCCCTTGTAGCGGGACACAGGGAAGGGTGTGACGACGAGGACAAGGTTTCGGCAAAGGCGGAGGCACACACGGCCAGTAGATTGCAGAGGGCGCGTCCGTGGCCGTCAGGAAAGGTTAGAGGCGAGGCAAGCTCGGGGTCGCGGGCTCTGTCGAGGTAGTAATCGAGAGGGGCAGAGGAGGGGAGGTGCCTGGCGGGAACTCCGGGCGACACGGATGTGGACAAGGATCAAGGAGACGGCGCGAGCGACTCCTGGGCGTGCGAGATCGACGGGAAGCAGCGGAGGCAAGGCACTATGGCCGGCTCTCTAAAGAGGATGACGGGGAGAGAGGCGAGCTCGAGGACAGAATCACTCGTCCTAGAGAGGTGAGGGAGGCAGCTGTGGTGACGGCTATAGGCGGGGTAGCGAGTCGGCGACGAGTAATCTTGAGGTGGGGAACGGAGGCAGATGATGGCTGGGTTCTCGCGCGAGGAGAGGTGCACGATGCGAGGGGGTCGGGGTAGGTGGCGATGGGATTTTCCCGTGTGCATGGGTGGCGGCCGCGGGGGAGGGGTGCGTTGCATCCTGTTGGGATGTGTCTAGGGTGTGGGGTGTGGGGTGTGGGTGCTCGCGCACACCGGGTGGGTGGTATGTCCGCCTATGCGTGTGTTGGTTAGCTAGGAGGAAAAAATTAACATTGAATTTCTAACTAGCCGGAATGCCCATGCATTGCGCTGAAACGGTAGATACATTATGTTAGGACGTAATAAGTACATGTGACGGTGACAAAGGGGAGTAGTGAGTTATATAAGAAGCTCTTTTTTCTATTTTTTTTAAAACCGTAACAACGTACGGACATTCAATTAGTATACTTTAGTACACAAAATCTGATGTAGTATTGTGTATCCTGTCTGTTGGATCGAAAAAATGGACCATCTAAATTCATCAGATATACTGCAACTAATTATGTGAGTACAAAATGTACAATACACCACGCATGCGATCTCTAAAGCCCATTGTGCACCCTCTCCTTGACTGTTGTTTTGTTTGTGCGAAGATTGAAGCTTTCAGTCGCTGCATCAGCTTGATATCCTACTTGATTCTTTGCTTGCCTCGGACGCAACCCGAGAAAGCTCATAAGTATTATTTTTATTCTGTTTGGATTGGACAAAAACCTACAACTCGTGACACCAAGATCCCAGCAGGTTCAGCAGGCTCGGATGTTTGAATTGTTTCCCCAATGTCGCCCATTCCGAAGGTATGGTAACATTCAGTGTTTTGGCTTTTCCTCAAATTCAACAAATATGTGAAACTAGGGCCGAGTGGTCTATCCAACGCAACAAAATAAAGCCATGTGTGTGCAGCTTGCCATTTATCTTGTGGCATCCTTCAAATCTCTAGTACATGTAGAGAGAAAATGCACATCACAAACTAAGGTGGCGCAGCTCATTGCATGCCCACAATAATTGTCCAAGATTTGGTGGATATAGTATGTTGTAGATTCAACAAATAGCTTGGACATTACGCAAATGTTAAACTCTTGTTTTTTCAAGAAAGACCTAAAGCATCCCAAACATAATAAAAATTACACCAACATCGATCACTACCACCGCTGCTCCCCTATCAGATCCGGTCCGACTTTGTTGATGACGGTAAAAAATATTAGTGCACGTGCCCTCCAAGTGATATTTACTTTAAAAGTTAACATGAATATAGGCCATGTCTCAGTTCTCTTCATGTTGAAAGCATACCATTTTAATGAAGCCAACCATTTTATTAGTATGCTTAGTTGGTCTATTTGTGTCGCGTCTCACCAACACGGACATCGAGGATGCTCGACACCCACTATTTGTTCGGTAGTGGGAACAAAGGCATTTCAACCTCAACGGAGACGAAGTAACCTACTGATTCGAGCACACATCATACACAAAGCACACACAGCCATTTTTTTTACCCAGGTTCGGGCCGCCCTTTGGCTAACAACCCTACATTCTGCTTTAGT
The DNA here is from genome assembly GCA_910589765.1 of Avena atlantica. Classification (NCBI taxonomy): domain Eukaryota; kingdom Viridiplantae; phylum Streptophyta; class Magnoliopsida; order Poales; family Poaceae; genus Avena; species Avena atlantica. The sequence goes on along the minus strand of OU342733.1, from coordinate 467,880,070 downwards.
GGATTATCTCGGGTAGATCGAAGTACAAGATGCTGATATCTCTCATGATGGGGATATGCCTACCGGGGTATACCCAGCAGGAGGTTTCCGACTGGCCCAAGAACCGACGAGTGGGCCTGCAGGACGGCGAATGGATTGAAGCCCAGCGAGGAACCAAGCGACTGGAAGCTGAAGGCCCAGGCGAGTAGATAGGCCCAGTCGGATTAGGTTTAAACGATTACTGAAGCTTTAACTGAATCGGTTGAGATATGTAAACCCTAGGGGAGGTGAGCCTATATAAACCTCCCTATAGGGCGAGTAGAGATACGTTCCTTCATACACCCAAGCGACTCGCCGCCTAGCCGCCGAGATCGCCCATTGTAGCACCTCCATAATACAATCTAGCAGGAGTAGGTCTTTACCCTCCGGGGGGCCGAACCTGGGTAAAACCCTGTGTCTTTGCCCTCATCTCGCACCGCAGATGGCTGGCCGCCCTTGCCCCTCGTTCTACTACTCGCTGCCGATTGCAGCATCTGCCGTGACTATTCCCACGACAGTGGCGCCCACCGTGGGGCCTGGCCGGTCCGACCGGTGTTCTGCGGCGAGATCCAATCTGCCCATCAACGAGACGGTCGCCACCGGCCGCATGATAGCAATCGGCGAGATGCTCCAAATCTTGCCGAGCAGCTACGTCCCGGCGGCGCGACCCGTCACTCACAGCGTGATCCTGCCGATCGGCACGATCAGCCTCTTCGTCGGTCTCACCGACGTCATCGTCTCGGAGGATTCGGCTCGCATCCGCGAGTCGCCGCCACGCGATCGGCTCTCCGAGAGCCAGATCCGCACGATCCATTGCCCGCCTCCGAGTACGACTCGGCCCACAACAACATGGCCGAGAACTCAGCGGCCGCAGAGGACGCGGCCCTCACCGACGACGCCGACTCGGCAACCCCGGCGTCACTCGCCGGATCCATCACCGCGGCTTCGTCCGCGGGCTCCATCGCCCAGGTCTCCAACGCGGGAGACTTCGAGGACCCCTCCATCCTCGGGATCTTCGAGTTCGACTCCGGGTCGGAGAAATCCGCCGACCTCCGCGACGGAACCGGTCGCCACACCGCGACCTACATGGCGACCGGCACCGATCCGCCGGAGGATCCGTTCTCCACCCCAATCCCTCCTAACGCCACGGCAACGGAGGTCGAGGAACTCCGCCTGAAACTGGTGGAGGCGATACGCAAGGAACAAGCCGAGCGCGAAAAATTTCGCCTCGAGCAGGTGACGGCGCAGGAGCTATCACGCTACCACCAGCAGCGGATCAAGTCACGCCTGAACCCCACCGTTCAGGGGCATGCCCTGAACTTCGACGACGAAAACGACCCGACCCGCGTGGCCGAGCGCGCGATCTGCGAGAACGCGCCACCAGGAGGAAGCGCCCGGCCCCCGCCAGGATCAACGGCAATGGGTGCCCCACCTCCACCCAACCGCACCCCTCCCAAGGACCAGCCACGGATAGTAGTCTCCTCACGGGAGCGAGACGCAAACGGCCTCCCGCTGTTCTCCACCCCGATGGACAACCTCGTGGCAGGCCGAGCAACAACGGACAGCATCACGGCCACCGGCAACGGCGCCCTACAGATCGAATACGTCAAGGCCCTGCTCGCGAAGGCCGTCGAGCAGCAAAGAGCGGGCGCCGACTCGCAAGGACGAGTATACTCGCGTTCCTCGGGAAGCAGAGCGGCCTCAAGCGGCCGCCCCGCAGCGGCAAACACCCTCAATTGCCCGCCACCAGAGCCACTGCAGCTCCAACACCGACCCGCGAACGCGACACTCTCCACCAACGACCCTAGGCCGGCAAACAACCTTGTCGCCACCAACGGGCAACCCATCGACGCCCGCACCCACATCATCAACAACCAAAGTTGGCGCGCACGCCAGCCCGACGACCTGCGACATACCTTAACCAATCGCCGCGATGGCGAGCCCATGGGGTCGCTCAGTCGACTCGGACCCAAGTGCTTCGGACCAATGATCCGAGGCGAGAAGTACCCGCCAAACTTCAAGGCGCCAAAGGAGATAGAAAAGTACGACTCCTCGTACGACCCCGCCGTCTGGCTCGACACATACCTCATGGCGATGGGGATTGCAGGCCACACCGACCTGCTAGCCGCCCGTTACCTCCCCCTGATGATGGAAGGGACGTGCAGGCAGTGGATCAACACCCTCCCCCAGGACAGTATCGACTCCTGGGAGGAGATGCGCGACGCCTTCGTCAGGCACTTCGAGTGCTCCTACACCCGTGCCACCACTATCGAGGACCTGGAGCGATGCGTCCAGGGACCACGCGAGTCGACCCGCAACTGGGTCCAACGGTGGCAAGAACTTTGGTACAACGCGGTCGGCATCCACCCGGACACCGCGATCCATTTGCTTCAAGACCTCGTGCCGCTACGAGCCCCTGGTCGCCAAGCTCAAGCGATACTCCCGCACACTCGACAATATCCCCGACCTCCTCGAGATCGCCAAACGGTACGCCGAGGAAGAACCAAACCAGGAAACCGACGACGAGTCCGGAGGTCAACGCCGCACGAGCGGCAACGACGGCGGACGCCGATCCGACCTACGCTACAGCGGCACTCGCCTCACCGGCAAGCGCCGCAGTGACGGGCGAGTCGACTTCGTCGCCAACGCCGGGCATGCGCAACGCGAGCCCAAGAGCTTCCGCCGCGACGGAGGACAACGCCGCGACGGCGGCAAATACAAGGCCAAGCCAAGGTTCGACCCCGCGGCTCTCCTTAACCAACCATGTGCGTTTCATAGCAGGGAAGGGAAGCCCGCAACACACACCACCGCCGACTGCCACACCCTCAGGGAAATCGAGAAGGCACGGCGAGTGCGGGAGGACCCCGACAACGACCCGCCAAACGGCGGAAAATTCGGCAAAGTGGCCGGCTCGCTCCACACCTTCACAGGCTTCAACACGAAGCGCGAGAAGAAGGTCATCGCCCGCGCTGTCGCCGTCAACGCGGTGGCACAGGTGGACGTTCCCCAGTTCCTAAACTGGTCAGAGCAGCCCATCATCTGGAGCCGCCAAGACCACTCGCCACGCATCGAGTACCCAGGACGAGTCGCCCTGGTGGTCAAGCCCAAGGTCGGCGACAACTGGCTCCCCAAGACATTGATGGATGGCGGCAGCTCCATCAACATCCTGTACCTCGACACCTTCAGACGACTGCGGCTCCCACAGTCGATGATCGAGACGACCCACACCACATTCCACGGCATCGTCCCCGGTCGGAAGGCATACCCGATCGGCAAGGTCACGCTGCCAGTCACCTTCGGCACACCGGCAAACTTCCGCACCGAGCGGATCGTCTTCGAGCTGGTGCCCTTCGACAGCCCCTACCACTGCGTCCTGGGGCGCTAGGCGTTCGCTAAATTCATGGCAGCGCCCCACTACGCGTACAACGCGATGAAGCTCCCCGGGCCGTGTGGCTTCATCACCATCCACGACGACCCCAACGTGGCCGCCGAGTGTGAGGCCAAAGGAGCCGAGCTTGCTGACGCCGTCATCGCGGCGGAGACCAACCACGCCGACGATCTCGCCAAGTACGCGAGCGGGGTCAACAACGACGACCCCACCATACTAAAGAAGCCCAACTCGGAGGGCGCAAACACCTCAACCTTTGAGGCTACGACGCACACCCGCACCGTCGAGCTGGTCCCAGGTGACTCCAGCCAGACGGTGACGATGGGGACGGGCATGAGCCCAGCATAGGAAGGCACGCTCATCGAGTTCCTCCGTGAGAACAGGGACATCTTCGCATGGAAGCCCTCTGACATGCCTGGTGTCCCTAGGGAGCTCGCTGAGCACAAGCTAAACGCCGACCCCAAAGTGCGACCTGTCAAACAGTCGCTGCGGCCCTTCAATGAAGAACGCCGTCGAGCAATCGCCGAGGAGGTGCAGCGTCTACTCGCTGCCGGCTTCATCCGGCCAATCAAGTACTCCAAGTGGATGGCAAACCCAGTCCTGGTCGAGAAGAAGAACGGGACCTAGAGAATATGTATCGACTACACAAACCTGAACGGCGCCTGCCCAAAGGAGCAGTTCGTCCTCCCGCGGATCGACCAGATAATCGATTCAACCGCGGGCTCGGAGTCGCTATGTTTCCTCGACGCCTACTCTGGGTACAACCAGATCAAAATGCCTGTCGAAGACGAGGAGAAGACGGCGTTCATCACGCCATTCGGAGCCTTCTACTACACCGCCATGACCTTCGGCCTCAAGAACGCCGGGGCGACCTACCAGCGGTGCATGCAAGAATTCCTCGCGAGCCAAATTGGCTGCAACATCCACGTCTACATCGACAACGTGGTCGTGAAATCCGCTCGCCAAGGTGACCTACTCGCCGACCTGGCGGAAACATTCGCCAACCTGCGAAGATACAAGATAAAGCTCAACCCAGGCAAATGCACCTTTGGTGTACCTGCCGGACAACTACTAGGGTACGTCGTCTCCAAACGAGGGATCGAGGCGAACCCCACGAAGATCAACACGATCGCCCGGCTCGGAAAACCCGAGTGCCTGCGCGACGTCCAGAAGCTGGCCGGGCGAGTAGCGGCTCTCAGTCGCTTCATCCCCCGCCTGGGCGAAAAGGCGATGCCCCTATACCGCTTGATGCGCAAGAACCCCACCTTCCAGTGGGACAAGGAGGCGGACGACGCGCTCCGCGACCTCAAAAAGGTGCTACTCGCCGCACCATTACTCGCTGCCCCCGCCGACAAAGAACCCATGCTGGTTTACGTCGCGGCTTCCGAGCGCGTCGTCAGCGCCGTGATGGTCGTCGAGCGACCAGAGGAAGGAAAGGAGCGCCCAGTCCAGCGGCCGGTGTACTACATCAGCGAGGTCCTCACCGAGTCGCGCCAGCGGTACCCACAGTACCAAAAGCTAGTATACGCGGTCTTCAGAGCTCAGCGGCGCCTGCCGCACTACTTCCAGGAGCACCCGATCACGGTCGTCTCCTCCGCACCACTGCAAGACATCATCCGCAACCGCGAGGCGACCGGGCGGGTCGCCAAGTGGGCCGTCGAGATCGGCGTCCACAACATCAAATACGAGCCACGAAAAGCGATCAAGTCGCACGCACTGGCAGACTTCATCGCCGATTGGGAAGAGGCCCAGCAGCCAGAGAAGCTGCCGTACCTCCATTACTGGAGCCTGCACTTTGACGGCTCCAAGAACGCGGACGGTGCAGGCGCAGGGATAGTGTTAACTTCACTAAAGGGCGACAAGCTCCGCTACATCCTCTGCCTCGACTTCACACCCTGTACCAACAACATGGCTGAGTACGAGGCCCTACTCCACGGCATGCGAGCAGCCAAAACGTCAATCGCCTCCGCTGCTACGGAGACTCCGATCTTGTCGCGGGGCAAGTCGCTGGCACCTGCGACGCTGTCTCCCCTACCATGGCGGCGTACCGCCAGGCAGTGGACAAGTTGGGCGGACACTTCACTGGCTATTCCGTCGAGTGGATCGACAGGCGGAAGAACGAGGAGGCCGACGCACTCTCTCGCATCGGGTCGGCTCGACTCGCACCACCCGCTGGAGTTTTCCTCGACGCGATCACCAAGCCATCAGTCTCTCCCCCGAAGGAGATCGACATCGGAGTCCCACTCCAACCAGAGGCAGCCTTGGTCGCACTCGTCCACGAGCCAGACGACTGGACCAAGCCCTACATCGCCTACCTGGAAACCGGCACCCTGCCGCCAGACGAGACGGCCGCTCGGATGATCGCTCGTCGATGCAAGTCCTACACCATCATCGACGGCGAGCTCCACAAGCGCAGCGTCACCGGCGTGTTCCAACGCTGCGTCCAACCAGCTGAAGGACGCAAGATCCTCCACGACATTCACTCCGGTGACTGCGGCCACCACGCCGCCGCCCGCTCCCTGGTCGCCAAGGCTATGCGACATGGCTTTTACTGGCCCACCGCACACGCCGATGCTGTCGATATCGTCCAGCGGTGCGCCGGGTGCCAGAAGTACGCCAACCAGACGCACGTACCGAGCTCGACGCTCAAAACAATCCCCATCACCTAGCCATTCGCTGTGTGGGGCATGGATATGGTAGGCCCCTTCAAGAAGGCCCCCTCCGGCTACACCCACCTGCTAGTCGCCGTCGACAAATTCACGAAATGGGTGGAGGCCAAGCCAGTCCGGAAATGCGACGGGAAGACCGCCACTAAATTCCAACGCGAGCTCATATATCGCTACGGGTTCCCAAACAGCATCATCACGGACAACGACACCAACTTCGCCAAGGGAGCCATGGACGAATTCTGCGAAGAGCACCACATCCGGCTCGACCTCGCGTCAGTCGCCCACCCGGAATCCAACGGCCAGGCGGAACGGGCCAACCAAAGCATCCTCCACGGCCTGAAGCCGCGACTCCAGGTACCACTCGAGCGCAACGCCGGGTGCTGGGTCGAGGAGTTGCCCTCTGTCATCTGGGGGATCCGCACCTCAGTCAATAGATCAACAGGGTTCACTCCCTTCTTCATGGTCTACGGCGCCGAGGAAGTCATGCCCACCGACCTCGAGCACGACTCGCCGCGGGTCGTCCACTATACGGAGGCTGTGAACGAGCTTGCCCGCCAAGACGGGATCGACCAACTCGATGAAGCACGTGACATCGCTCGGTCACGCACCGCTATCTACCAGCAGGGACTCCGCCGCTACCACAGCCGGCAGGTGAAAGCTCGCACCTTCCAAGAAGGCGATCTGGTGTTACGCCTCATCCAGGACAAGAAGGGCATGCACAAGCTCTCCCCTCCGTGGGAAGGCCCATTCGTCATCGGGTGCGTACTCGGCAACGACGCTTACTACCTCATCGACGTCCGCGGGGACGGCGAACTCGACGTCAAGCGACCGTGGAATGTAAACCTCCTACGGAAGTTCTACTCCTAGAACCCCACACATGTACTCTCCAGTCGCTATGAAATAAAAAGAAACGGTTACCGCAAATTGCGCCAACTCTCCATGACTTGTGCCACTCGCACTCGTAATAACAACGTTACGCTAACCGCAGAAGTCAACCTTTGGTACAGCGATCGGCACGGCTAAGTAGTGCGGTGTAAGAGCACAGAGTCACCTCAGGTCTTGCATCGTCCATGAAAAACGCCTACCCGGAGCCCCATTGGAGTCGCCTAGCTCGACTGGTTCTACGAGCCAAGACAACTACCCTCGCTTATCACAGCGACCTGGTCCTCCGCATCCTCGGCATAGCGACTCGAACGGCTAAGTACCACGCCCGGGGACTGAAGACCAGTTCATCGCAAGCGGTCAGGGGAAACGCCAAGTAGGAGAGCATGCCTAGGACTCGCTACGCGACTGACCCCACGGGCCAGGCAGGAGTGACGCGCCCAAACTAACGCGCTAAGTCCTCAACCACCCTCGAGTCGCGCCTAGAACAACCAAGTACCACGCTAGGGGACTCGGCCACACGACCTCGTTCGCGCAAGGGAAAACGGTAAAGTACAGAGCACTCAAGGGAGTCGCCTAGCGACTGGCTCTTCGAGCTCGGGCGAGTCGACCAAAATAACAAAACACATAACCAAACACATAACAACAACACATATATCGCATACGAGGTAAACCCCACAAAAAGGGCGGACGCGCTCGGGGACTCGTTCGAAAATCAATCACAAGCACACAACATATACCAAAATAGACACGATGTCTCATTCAATTGCATATCGCATTGTTTCATGCTACAAAATATGCCCGCATGGCAGACCTGCTACTAACGCCACAAGGCAAACTATCCTATTCTGCAGGCTTTGATGACAATTCGCCAACATCCCGGCGATTGCGGATGAACGGCGTGTACGGGTTCGACAGATACGTCGTCAGTTCACCCGCCATCGCCGCGCGAAAAGGTTGCTCGACCTTGAAGTCACGGTGTGGCGGCTCGGGGTCGTTCGACGCGACGACCGTCTCCTGGTACGGAAGGAGGTCGCCCATCGCCCAGACACGTTCTGAGTACGTGGAGGCGCGGTCCCGCAACTAGAGAACCTCGGACAGCTCCACCGCGCCAGTCGACGATGGATATCCACTCGTCACGTCGTCGATGTCGAAGTCTTCGGGGAAGTGTGCAAGTCCAAGACTAAGGGCCGTCGACGCTCCACGCCGAAACGCCGACCGCGTCATGAACTCAACGACCGCAGGCGCTTTCTCCAAATACTTCCACACCTCAACGAGGTCGCTGGGAATCACCTCCGTGGGCGATATTTCTTGGAGATAGGCACGGATGCACGTCGCCGACAACGTTGCCGAATCGACGAGCATGCTTACGCACTGCCTCGCGTCGAGCGAGCTCGCCTCTTCCTCGCTATCAATGATGCGACCTGCGAGTAGAAGACAATAATGATTACGACGGACAACACAAAAGACACAACCACCGGGAAGGGAAGATGTACTCACCAAGCAGCGGGCGGGCGAGTTCCGTGATGAAGCTTTGAAGCGATGTATGGTCGTCCTGAAGCCCAGCAATAAGGACTTCTGACACCTTGCGGTCCTCCTCAGCGGCTGCAATGGCGGCCTTAGCTCACCCGTCAGCCGAGCTCGCTTCTTCCTTTGCCTCCCGTAGCTCACGCTCGAGGTTGGCAATCTGCTGTTCGGCCGCACTCAAAGCCGATTGCACCGCCACCAATTCACCAGCGGGGACAAGCCCCTGGCGAGCTTTCTCTGCCTTCGCGGCAACAGCCTGAAGCCCTTTGTTCGCTTCCTGGACGATGGCCAGCTCCTTCTCCGCGCGCTGCTTCGCGGCCAATCGGTCCGCGGACTCAAGCTGCAGACCCTGCACATCACCAAAAAAGGTTAGTCAAAAGCAAAATTCCTAAGTGCCCACCCGCTGAAATTCAGCGAGTACGCACTCGGGGACTGGCGATCAAGAAATTCCTAAGTGCCCACCCGCTAAAATTCAGCGAGTGCGCACTCGGGGACTGGCGATCAAGAAATTCCTAAGTGCCCACCCGCTAAAATTTAGTGCGTGCGCACTCGGGGACTGGATGCGAAAAATAAGGTTAAAATACTATAAGAATCATGCCGCTGCAAAACACTGACCTGATCCTCGGGGACTGGATGTACCTGGATGGCTGCGCCAAGCATGCCGTGGAGTTGTATCGCGCCCACGGACGCGAGGAGAGCCGCGACGTTGGTCGACTTCAGCATCGGCGGTCCCAGGAGCGCGGCTTGAGGGCGAACTCCCACTCGCCGCGGCCGCCTTGGTCACGAAGCGCGGGAACGTGGCGATAGAGGCACCTGCTCCAAAGGAGGTCGGCTCCACCGATCCAGGCAAGGGAGCGCCCTCATTCGTAGACGCGACTGCCTCCATCACGGGTTCGGCTCGTGCGACCGCCGTGTCGTCAGAAATAGTAACGGTGTCATCGCCCTTGGCCTTCTTGCTGCCATCCGCCGAGGCGACGACCTCGTCCGCCTTCCTCTTGCGGGAAGGATCCTCCTCGCTAACGACGGGCGGTACCTTAGCCACGGTCGGATGGCCCATCCTCTTCACTCCGGTCCTGTGCATCAGTCGTATAAGCAAAAACAATTGAAGTAATCATGAAAGACAAGAAAGGGTGAGTGCACTCACTTGGCGACTGGAATAAAATGTAGCCCCGTACGGAGGCCGGCTGGTTTTTCTAGTTCGGGTCCCAGTCAGCGACTGAGCCCCATCTCCAGGACGTCGTGTGACCAAGACACGGACGGCTTCTTCGTTGTTGAGGCCGCAGCTGGAGCCTCTGGGATATCTTTGGCAGGAGCCTCCAGGCGAGGCGAAGCCGCCGCAGCCGGAACATCCCCCATCCCCGAGACAGGGGCGAATGGCGGAGGCATTGAAGCCAGCGGAACTTCCTCGGTCGCCGCCTCTAGTGCGGCTGCCACTGGTGGTGCGTCCTCACCGGCCGGGCTGGGAGCATCAGAGCTGCTCGCAGAGTGCGGCGGCGAGGCCGGCTTCGATGGCTTCGTCTTCTTTTTCGGGGGGGGGGGGGGGGCTTACCTCCCTTTCTTTCTTCTTCTTCTTCTTCGACGGGGTGGCTTGACGGCGCGAAGTGGTCTCTGGGAGCTCGTCGTCGTCATCATGACGCTCGAGGCTTCTGCTTGCCTCGATCTCGCGCTGTCGTTGTCCGCGGGTCTTTCGGACCAGCGGGGCGACCTCCTCCTCGGACTCATCGTCATAGTCTTCATCGCCCTTAGCAGGCGGCGACTCGCCTACGTCCTGGGCGGACGAGCTCGAGTTCTCATCGTCCGAAGGTGGGAACCACCCTTCCACCACTTGGAATAGCTGCGATGAATACAAAGTGAAATCAGAATCACCGCGACTGCATAAACTGCGACTGCGAGCAAAGTAAAGTGGTTACCGTTGGAGCTGGACGCTTTGCGGTGTAGGGGGCGACCCCGGCCTGCGCGTCCAGGTACACCGCCTGGGTAATCTTCTTCAGTGCTGGGAGATAGTCCTCCAGCTTCCACTCGTTGAGGCAGGCCTTCGTCGAGTCTCCCCGGCCCGTGTACTGGTACATGTAGTGGTCGCGCTGGGCGAGTGGAACGAGCCGCCGCCCGAGCCAGCAGTTGTACAAGTTTATCGTCTGGAGGCCCTTCTTTTTCAGACCGCGGATGGTCTAGAGCATCTCGTCGACGGCCATCCGCTGATCGTTGGGGAGCTTGCCGACTTGGAGATGACGCGGCTCAGATCGATTGGCGAAATACCGCGGGATCGCCACCTCGTCCTCCAGAGTCGCCTCGGCCACGTAGAACCACGACTTCTTCCAGTCCTCGCTACCTTGGCGGGCAGCATCAGATCGAAGAACGAAGCTTTGGACTTGAGCTAGAACGTCAGGCCGCCCACGGCTAGCATTGGGCCGCCCGCTTCCTCGCGGCTGATCCGTCCGTGGAACAGATCCTGCCACAAGGGGAAGTAGGGCCGGCAGCCCAAGTAGCATTCGCAGAACGCCATGAAGATGGCGAGCTGCTCGATGCTATGGGGACCCAGATCTGAAGGCTGGATCCCGTAGTAGGCGCAGAAGCGCCGGAAGAACAGGGACGTAGGAAACCCTAGCCCCCGCTCGAGATGACTGGTGAAATAGACGAATTCCCTCTCTCGCGGATTTGGGGTCGTCTCTCCGGCTGCGGGAATACGCCAACAGCCGGCTCGCAAGATCCCGGCCTCCTCGAAAGAGGCCAGTTGCACCCTCGTGCACTTGGATCTACCCCACGGTTCGGTGGAAAGGGCCATGGCCGAGAGGTTTGTTGGGGGTCGGGAGGTTTCGGGTCGGCTGGATCGCGATGCGAGGGAAGGAAAATGCGTGCAGTCGGAGTGGTGAGAAGGTGGCTCTCCGATCGCCTGCCATTCCCCTTATATAGGGGGTGTTACCCGCCAAAGAAGCCGTTACCGCGCGATGATTACGCCGAAAGTTACCGTTGGATTACCCCAACGGCTAGTTTGACCACGATGACGGTCCAACAACAGCCGTTCGACTCGCCGACCCAGACACTATGACAGTGTATCGCCGACTCGACTCGCCAAAGTTGCGACCTGGATCACTGGTTTCATCCTTTATACAGGAGCCCGCCGACGATTCGACTGGATGCCTACTCTGAAGCCGTATACTCCGACTGCCAGCAGCCACCTACGCCTAATCGCCAACGGCCTCGGGGACTACTGATGGGGATATGCCTACCGGGGTATACCCAGCAGGAGGTTTCCGACTGGCCCAAGAACCGGCGAGCGGGCCTGCAGGACGGCGAATGGATTGAAGCCCAGCGAGGAACCAAGCGACTGTAAGCTGAAGGCCCAGGCGAGTAGATATGCCCAGTCGGATTAGGTTTAAACGATTACTGAAGCTTTAACTGAATCGGTTGAGATATGTAAACCCTAGGGGAGGTGAGCCTATATAAACCTCCCTATAGGGCGAGTAGAGATACGTTCCCTCATACACCCAAGCGACTCGCCGCCTAGCCGCCGAGCTCGCCCATTGTAGCACCTCCATAATACAATCTAGCAGGAGTAGGTCTTTACCCTCTGGGGGGCCGAACCTGGGTAAAACCCTGTGTCTTTGCCCTCATCTCGCACCGCAGATGGCTGGCCGCCCTTGCCCCTCGTTCTACTACTCGCTGCCGATTGCAGCATCTGCCGTGACTATTCCCACGACATCTCATGCCGGGGATCCGCTTTCTAGCTTGGCTTCTACACTCCCCGGGCTTCCTCTTTCTTTTTCTTCTCACGCGCTCTATGTTCTTTCTTCCTTCTCTCTAGCGAGGAGAAAGGTTCTCCCCCTCTCTAGCAAACCCTACCTCTCCTTCCAAGCCTCTCAAACCTTCTTCTCTCGACCCTTTGAGCGCCCGAGAAAATCTCCCCCTTTTCTCACTCAACGGCCCAGTGCCTCCTTTTATACTCCAAGGGGTCAGTACAAAGGCCAGCGCCAGACACCGCCAAGGACGTTCCCGGGAGCAATCCCGGCATGCCACGCGGTCTTCAGGCAGGCGGGAAGCGCCAGTGGCCAATATATGGCCAGGGGCGGTGCATAGGTGTGCTTGATGGTCGCGTGATAGCTCAGGCTCCGAGATATCACTCCTATCGGTGGCGTGCTGCAGTAGGCTGCAACGCCATGATGTCCAACAGCACTGGTGTGTCGCCAGTTCCCAAGGCTACGCCTGACATGCTCGGTTAGGCTCAGTTGACTCCGGTTCCCAGCACGCGCCTGGCCCAGGAGAGGTGCTCCCATGGTCCTTCCGGGGTGTATTTGAGGCCACTCCTTAATCTCGCTGCCCTTGATCGGGCCCTCACCTTCCTTCCGGGGCAGCCCCCGGAAGGAGAGGTTGGACCGCGTCACCTAAGTCGTCGTCTTTTCCGCCTTGTCTACGCCCGAATGGCGGACAAAAGCTCGTCTTGTAGTGTTTGTCTTTCCCATAGGTACCTACACCACATTTGACACTTAGTCTCCATAGGCTTCATCACATAAAAACATACATTTGCTGAGCACACAGTGCTCGTATATTGTCGACGCCTTTATCGGCTAGGCCACTTGTATGTTGAGCCTCTAACCGGTGGGTCCTGGCCCACGCGCTACGGCGCAATGCGAGGAACCCCCGATCTCATTATGCCGATAGAAGCCCCCGGGCGAGGGCCGGCAACTTGCAACGCTGGTCGCAGTTTGACGAGGCCGTTGTCGGGCTTCGCCCTTCAATAGCGTGTGGGCCCAATCTGCATTGCGGGAAGCGTGACAAGACTAGACGGTACGCTTTCCCATCCTGCAGAGCTGACGTCCGTGTGCCCGTGTACTCAAGTGGTTGCGGGACTGTCGAGCCACGCCTTGGATTTCGTGGCAACCCGCATTGACTGCGTTTGCTTCGGTTCCTGCAAAGTAAATCTTGTGGGGTGCGATTCTTGCCCTCCTCGCGCACCAAAGAGGTGGACAGTACTTGCTCCCCTTCCTCATTTGTTATAAAAGGGAGGGGAGGTGCGGGGCTGTGGCTCACTCCCCAATGACCGCGACCCTTTTCCCTTCCAACTCCTAGCTTGGTGACGATGGCGTCGGGCATCTCCGGTAGCCTCCGTTGTGAGGAAGATCCTCTTCGATGGGAGGGATAGCTCCGGTTTCGTCAGAGGAACCACAGCATAGGCGTAGGAGCCGAGCCTGCCACAGCCCCTCTGCCGCTGGCGCAGATCTCCTGCAACCTCACATAGAGGCCCCACCCCGCCGCCATTGTTGGGGAGGCAGCAGGAGAAGGGGAGGTCCTCCTGGTCGCCGTTCTCATTCTCCAAGGCGCGGACGCAGTCCACGTCGTGATGGACATGATGGCCATCGCCTCGCTCGCTGGATCAATCCTTAATTCTCCCCTCCCAATCCTAGGAGGAGTACATGGTGGACCTAGTGGGCTTTGAGTTCTTGGTTGTCCAAGGCGCTGTGTACAAGAAGGGGCTGGTGCTTCCTTGCCTGCTTGCCGATGAACTTAGAGGCATCCTGCTATGTGATGTGGAGCTGCGGGAGTCAAGTGGAGGTCAACCCATATGGGACATCCAAATGGATGTGGGTGAAGAGGGCCGCATGTTCCTAGGCAAATGGTGGCCTTCATTTGCAAAGTGGTATCAGCTTCGTGCTGGTCACATGCTGAAACTCCACTTCATTGGGAACATGAAGTTCGTGGTGAAGGTCTTCGATGACACCATGTGCTGCCATAACTACTACCCCTACCTCCCTGGTGACGATAAGATGAGGGGGCTCTCCTCCCGATGAAGTCGATGCCAAGGGGTCAACCAGGCAATGCGGTGCCGCTAGAAGCGGTAGAGAGTGGCATCTGCCCATTTCCCCCAGCACGCAACCCCTTGCCCACACCTCTTCGCCAAGCGTCTTGCACACGCCGATTGCTGCATTGTACACTTCTCATATGTAATGCCAATCAGCCATTATTAATGCACTTACCTTTGCCTTCACGCTGTTTTTCCTTTTTTCACTGCATTGTGCTCATGGATTCCCTTGACGCGCCTTGTCCTTTGTCGTTCTCATTCCACCGCGGGACCCGTGGGGGTGTTGTTCATTGCCTTCCCCCTGCTTACGGGGTTACAACCTTATAGCCGGTCTATGCCTCGCTTGCAGGGCTTGCAACCCCTAGAAGTCGTGTGATTGTTGTCACTCCCAATTGGCGGCGAGCCTTGCATCCTCGACGAGACCTTTCCTTGGCCTCTCCTTGCTCATCCATCCTTTGCTTATCCTAAAACATGATGAACGCACCTTACGACATCTTACCCATGCCCCGTGTTTAAAAAACAGGGTGTTGTGCGCTTGATCAGGGCGCACAACATTGCCAACTCGAGGGCCTGACGTGGGAGGTATGTCTTCACAATTTGATGCTCGTCGATAATGCCTAGAGGACAACACTCATACCTCAGAGCAGGTCATATGAGTACGGCATTTCCTGGCTTGATAGTGTAGTTACCCACATCCGGTCCTCGAGAAAGATCCAAAGGAATGCAAAATCCTGAAAAAGCTTGGCAAATGAAAACGTGCAGAAGAACAAGAGAAACGGTATTTCTTATTCAAAATGGGGGTAACCCCAGGTTAGAAGCGGTTTACACATAGGCGGGCCAGGCCAGATACGCCAGTATTCATCGCATTTGCCGGGAGTACTACACTCACTCTCGGGCTTTGAGTTGCCGGGAGCACCACACACGCTCCTGGGCTTTAGGTTTGCCAGGAGTACTACACTCACTCCCAGGCTTTGGGTTTGCCCGGAGCACCATGCGCGCTCATTTAGGTTTGCTGGGAGTACTACACTCACTCCCGGGCTTTGGGTTTGTCGGGAGCACCACGCTTTCCCCCGGGCTTTAGGTTTGCCGGGAGTACTACACTCACTCTTGGGCTTTGGGTGTGCCAGGAGCACCACACATGCTCCCGGGCTTTAGGTTTGTCGGGGGAACCTCCACTCACACCCGGGCTTTTAAGTTTGCCGGGATCACCACACACACTCCCGGGCTTTTTAGATGGTAGGGTGGATGCGAGGAGTTTTTAGCTTACTCGGAGAGCCACCAGCACCAGAATAGTGATCGGAACTAGGTTTCGGAAAAGGTCCAGCCTCTTCCGGGGAGAGCTGGGAATCGGGGCGAAAGGTTGGTCCGAATCAGACAGAGGATCAGGGTGAGTCACAGGTAAAGCGGTGGCTGCTAGTTCGAATAGTTGTCCAGAGCAGAACACATATCACCTTTGATGGTCAAGGTCCCCCACGAGGAGGAAAGCTTGAGCGAGTTGTATGCATGGTGGGAAACCACCATGAATTTTGCCAAAGCAGGCCACCCTATGATGCCGTTATACGACAGGACAATATCCACAACATCAAAGTGATGTTCTCGGTGCGGTAGTTGTCTTGAGTGCCAAATGTGACTGGCAACTCGATCTTACCCCAGGGCTGGGTAGCTCCAGGGCTTATGCCTAGAAAAGACCCCATAGGGGCTAATTGATCTTCCATGATCTGGATCTTATCCAGCAACTTTGCCGAGAGGATGTTGAGGCCAGACCCTCCATCCACCAGCATCTTGGTGACCTTGATGTTCTTTATGATGTTCATGTTTATCTCCTTCCTCCGTTGCTGCCCCTCTATCGATAGCGGACGGAAAAGCATCGCTCGATAGTTTTCCATCCCCATCCGTCAGCGCCGTGTCACATCAACAGTCGCCCTTCTTATCCCCTCCCAGCCCGAGCCCCAGAAACCCTAATCCCCTCTCTTCCCCGCCGCCATTTCTTCCTTTGATCCCCATCGACCGATGCTTCTGGTTTCTCCCACGACACTGCCACGCTAAGGCCCCGTCATAATCGCCTATTTTGCCATCGTCTCCGTTACCCCCGTTCTGTTCCCCAACCCTGGCTTGCTTATTGGCAGCCACGCCGTCACCGTATGAATTTGTTTTGCCATGTCCTCTGCTGATGTGAATTCACCATCAGGTGCAGCTTCTGCAGTCGTCGTCGTCGTTAGCGTCTTTGTTGCCGATGCCACCTGGAGTAGCCGCCACGAGGAGGCAGCCGAACATGGCCATGACCCCTGCCTCTTCTTCCTGTCCACAGTTCAGTCACCATTGCCCGTTGACTGCCTCCAACCCTCGGTGAACTTTCCCCTCGTTCCCCTTGCTCCCTAGCTTGCCTTGCTGACCTTCCGCCACAGCAACCCCGCACCCAGCACCACGCGCGCTCGCCAAGCCGCACGCCCGTGCCAGAGCGTCGCCAGCGCGCTGCGCTTTGAACCTCGCAGCGGTAGCACCCAGTGGTCCTCTGTTCCTTAGCATGTACCACACCCTGTAGTTCTCCTCCGGCAGACCACCATGAACAACTTGTGTAGCCAATAGCTCCCTCTTCCTTTTTTGTTTTGGTGGCATGGCTAGATTTCCTATGGAATCGTCGGCATCGTCACCGAAGCATCGCTAGATCCATCGTCGCCAGCCAGTGTGTTGCGGTTCAGCTTCGTCAGACCTAACGAGCCCCAGCCACGTGATTTTCTGTTTTATCCCCTGTCTTTTTCTGTCCCCAACCCGCAGTCCATCCGGCTTGTAAGAGCAACTCCAACAGCTTACCCATATATGGGTAAGAGGTACAAAAACTGCTTTTTTGGGTAAGAGGCACAAAAATATAGCTCCAACAGCTTACCTCTGTGGTCCCCACTGAAAAAATTAGGTGATCACCCATATTTTGACACGTCCTACCCATATATGGGTAGATGGACACAAAATTTAGGTAAGATACAACTCTTACCCATTTCATGCCACGTCAGCGAAATCCCAGGCAGGAATCATCCAACCGCTCGTGCGGAAAGTTCTCCGGCCTCGCCCGGCGATGTTGCTAGGCGCCGGCGCCCCTCCACTCTCCGGCGATCGGCCCACGCGCCCCCAGTCGCTTGCCTCCTCCTCCCCGACACCTGCTAGCATCCTCTTCGCACGTGTGGCACTTAATTTGTCTAGGAATGAGCCGCAACGACCGCCCGTGGCGGCGCGTCGCAGGCGCAAATTCGCTGCAGTAGGGTCCCTTCCAGGCTAGCACGCAACACCTCTGCCACCCCACATGCAAGCTCCGCCACCCGTTGCCCACCAGCGAGCACCGCAATCTCTCCAACGCCTCTCCCCGTGAACTCCTGACCCAAGTTCCGGTCGTGTTTCCCGTCGACTATCGGCCATGATTCCGGGAACCATGCCCAGGCGGCCGTGCGGGAGAGTCCTAGGCATGCGACGAGAGGGCGACTGCTAGGCAGGAAGTAGCTCCGGCGAGGCCAAGGCATGGCGTTCGTGCAGGTCAGACGAGGGACGGGAGGTCCCTGATTGCTTTTTATCTTTATGTGCAAGGTCCTTCGTGCAAAAAATAGGGACCTAAGTGTACTTTGTAAATTTCTGAGGACCGGATTGTGTTTTTTGTAGCTAAAAAATGGGTAAGCTGTTGGAGCAAAAAAAATTTAGGTGAGATGTGTCTTCTCTTTCCCTTACCCATACCACTTTTGCTTACCCATATTTGGGTAAGCTCTTGGAGATGCTCTAACTTCTTATAAAAGGCACCTCTTCTTCTTGAAGCTTGACCCGCGGTACATCTTTGCCACGTGGCGTCACCCTGTCGCCCAGCGTGCATGTGGCCCCGCAGTCACCCCAGGCCCCACGTGTCATCCTCCAGGGCTAGCCTCTCCCTATGTAACAAAAGTCATGAGCTTTTTCAAAAATAAAAACTAAAAATTGGTTTATATTCAGTATTAATACAAACTAATTTATAACTTTTAAATAAATAAGAATTTGAATAAAAGTTTAATATTGAAACATGTTTACTTTTTCTATATGAATTGAAATGCAAATGCAAATATTTCCAATCCTAATTCAAACTAGTCAAACCTTGACTTTGACCCCTCTTAATAATTTTGACTTAAATAATATTTTACATTCATAATTTCAAATAATATAAATAATATATGTTTTTGAATTAGAAAAATGTGAGGAATCTGTTTATGCTATTTATAATATCATTTGAGCAAATTAATTTTTTCGAAATATTAAATGGTAATAAATGCCTAATTCTTAAAAATTGCATAACTTTAAATCCGTAACTCCGAATTCGACAAATGATATGTCTAAATCATTTAGCTCCACAAGCCCGTTCTATCTATGCATTCCATGATATGAATTGATGCGTGTATCATATAAATATAAAGACGGAAGCAATGTTTATGGAAGCAAAACATAACTAAAAACTTAATAAGATGCTTTCATCTTGTACCCTCCACCTCACTCATGCCATGCTATGCTATGCCATGTAAATTGTGCATCATACCATCATGGCATATTTGTTTGCTTGTTGCATATGATTTTGATTGTGCTATGTATTTATTTCGGACCCTTTGTGTGTTTGGTTTTTATCCGGATAGACGCCGAACAAGGAGAATATCAGGAGCCTCAGGAGTTTTATCCGGATCCATCTTACTCTCTAGCTAGACTTCCAGGCAAGCGTTTCCGCATGCTTGTACTACATATAGTACCTATTATATATATATATATATCTTATTCTTGCATCATATGTCGCGATCCAAATAAAATTGAATCCTAAATATTGCATAGCCTTTACATTTAAACCCCACTGAAGCTTGTCCCCTTCATCCTATGAGTCATTACTACAGGAGTTGTTTGGGCCATCAGAGTCATATAATTGTATATGTAGGGTTTGTGAGTGTCTTTGAGAACGAGGTATGTAAACAACTGAATTGAGTAGTAATGGAATAACTAATGAAAGATGCACCGGTGGGCATTATCTGCTATTTGGTTCTTTAAGCTCACTGGTGTCCCGTAGGACCCCGAGTACTTGACTCTTGTTCCTTGACTATCGTAATATCCGCATGTGGAACCATGAATCCCCCTCGCCAGAGCTTGAGTCATTTCCTACCACAAACTAGTTTGGGGCTTTACTACTATCCTGTACTTATGCCATGCTACTATTTTATTTATTACTGTTGCTTGAGGAGCATTTACTACTATACTGTTTAGGATCTCGTGCCACGTTTTCGCTGTATCGACGAGGCAAGTCACACTTTCGGGTTCCCAGTCGTTTACTGCCATCGCCACACATCCTGGGTCCGTTGCGGAGTCAGCCAACTTAGTAACGGGTAGCTTAGTGGGGTGTTCCTAAAATGTTTAATGAATCTTGTGATTGCTTTCTCGTGATGCCTCGTTGGGGTTTTGATTTGGTTTTTCCGAGGTTGATCGTGCGTGTGTTGCTATTTGTGCACCTCTGCAGGGTAAATCTTCCTGAAAGCCGTGTCTGCGGTTATGGACGACTTGGAGCACAACTTCTTGATTATAGACAAGCATAAATAAAGTACCTCTTTTAAATTGACTAAAACTTGACTAGTAACAGTGTAATATTTATGGAATGATTAAATAAAACTGCCAACGAATGGGATGTTCTTTTGCCTTCTCATTCGGGAACGGGGAGGTAGGCGAGTGATGTTTACTTATATTGATATATATCTGTTGGATAATTAACTATTGTTCAATTAACGAGCGTCCGTCTAGCATTGGTTATGCGGATGTTGTAGCGTGTCTCTATAAAACTGCTAGGCTTTATTTTCGCTGCTATTGCGTCACCCTCAGGTTGTTACCTTTAGATGCATAAAGACTTGTTGAGCCCCCTAGGGTCTCACACGATAAATATTTGGTTCAGATGGATAATTATATCTACAAGAAGGTTACTGGGTCAAGGATACCGATGATGGTGGCTACAACTGTCAGGCATAGAATTTTCGGGGCATGGAGATCTTGAGATCATGTGGGCAGGATATGCTTATTTTCAGGGTGTTTTACGCCAATTTGCTTCTTATCTATACTTGGTCTTGTCTTTGCTTCTACTTGATACTCTAATGTGTGTTGTATGAGAATGTATGCTAAACTATTAAAATTATGTAGGATATTTGGATCTTGCCGTATGTTGTTGAATATTTCTATTTCTTTTAGATGGTCTGTCTCTAATATACTCTTGTATTTCGTGGACATACACATTTGTGTATGTATGTTCACATGCCTGTCGACTACGTCGCTCGCACCTGATACCATGTTAATAAAAGTGGATGAGATGGTTGGTCGGTACCGTGTCTTGCCAATCCCCCTTTCGGCCTACGTGTGGGTGATCGTACAACCCTCTCCGTAGTATGTCCTGTCCACTTTTGGTTCATGCTGGTTTGTTTCTTATAACGTAGCGTCCGAGGTATTACATCTGGTATCAGAGTCATTCTGTCCTTCAGGGTCTCAACCAAGATGGCCGTTGTTAGTCTAGCAAATATTTTGGTAGTTATGTATATTAGGGAAAAACTAAACATGAGAGTAGGACTCCTTTCATTTTTCTTTTTACCCTCCCACCCATACTTTTTTTTTGGTAAGGAAGTGTAATGTTTATCAATTATCTCCTAAAAATTCAAATTAGGATTCACGTGTTCTGGGTTTCCATAGTACCATAGGATGTGTGTTGTTGTTAAATCATTTTGTCTATATGTTGCATCCAACTTGTTATCATAATCTGCCTTTGGTTATTAACTGTTGGTACATTTCATACCAACATGCTTTTATAAACCGACACAATCTATCCGAATCTTTGCAAACCGATGCGACCTGTCTTACTCCTTGTTACCAACGCAATCTAGTTAGGGGTGTTCGTTTTTTAAGTATACTTTCACGTGATGTGGAGTTGCTAACCTTCATCTGTTAAATGGTTTTGTGCATTTAAGTGTTACTATTATGAGAGTTGGGTTGCACGAGTTTTCCAATTCATGTATGGGGTAATGCTTCGAGTGCGGTATGGAGTCATGACCATACCACTACTCTTAACATTCGCTCTTGTACATTAAATGAGTGGACTAATGTGATTTTACTATGCTCAATGAAAGATACAATCCTAAAAATTGCGGAATATTTTCTCTGTTTGATTCGTGTTTTACAATCCTTTTCTGTCGTGTGCGATATGTTAACAATATCCTAGGTGCTATGAACTTTGTTTGATATTTTAATATCATCTCAGTAAATTGTATCCTTTAATCATGGTTAATTACATTTTAGCGTTGTTCTGGATTGTTAATCATTATCCATTATGGTATTAATGTAAGATCGTTCATTTATAACAGGATGGCGCCACCACTGCGTCGCATTGTTGACGAAGAAGCTCCGGGTTTGCCAATGTTGGGTGCTTCCCTTGTCAGTATTGCTACTACTTTGGGAACAATGTAGCAGGACCAACTGAGGTTCGAAGAAAGTGTCAGGAGGAATGAATTTGCTCCACCTCCGCCGCCTCCACAGCGTGGCAACCTGAAGGAATTCATGAAGTTCAATCCTCGGCATTTTAAGATGACAGTACAGACAACTGGCTCCGCGAGACAATGAATAACTCCTAGCTAAAGTAAGGGTGATAGTTTACATATGGACACACTTCTGGGACAATGAGAAATAGAAAATGCTACTATCTGTGTCCAAACATCCATGCATGCTAAACAATCATCACTGGTCGAGTTGTTTTCCCAATGCCACTCATTCCCTAGAAATCGAAGTAACATATGTCACGGTTGGCTGAAGTGAATATGAAATCCAACACGAGACAACATATGATGCACTTTGTTGAGCCATTGCATTGTGTTTACTTTGGATCTCCTATATGTAGAGAGCTATATGCAATTAACTGCAATAGATGTAAATTGATTTATGCCTTTATTAATGGAGAGGAAGATTCGGTGGATATACAGAATTTATATACAACCAATGGCTTGGTTAATATGTAACATTGCTCTCTTAATAATATGTACTTTGAAAAGTTAACAAACGCCACCCCTATGAAATAAATGTTGCTAAGTGATATGGGAATAACCCTTCGATACCTGTTATTTTATCAGGTGCAGCCCAAGTGGTGATCGAACACAATGATGGGCTAAAGACAACGAAGCCTAAGTTGATCTGGTAGCCACGGAACTTTGGAGCCTTTATCCTGTAGATGACTCGGATGATCATGATACCTGATGCCCAACCTCTTGTATGTAGGCTGAGAGAGACCATCAAGAAGGCTCTCTCGAACCCATTGCCAGAGCAAGAATAGTTGCTGGAGCATACTTGGAGCTATTGAATAGCTCGAGAGGAATAAGAGACACTTGTAAATGTAAGATTCTCAAAGGACATGTTAAACTAGTGGGTGCACTATCGTTCTGTGCACATGTTGATAGCATTTTTTTGCAATATCATGCATTTTCAATGGTGCTTCGACAAGTGTTGACTGTGATGGATATTGTTGTGAACTGCCTATTATTTGGTATGATAACTTTACAATCAACAATAGGCTAAACAACAATGAGACTTTTTGAGATGAATACAAATCCTGCTATTGCATGATTGGTACGCTTCGTAGAGGGATTTGTCTCATGTTCGTAAGTCGGTGAGGATGACAAAACAAGTGTTAGTTCTAATTGATCACAAATATTTGGCCAGAATTCACAACTGTTAGCCAAAGGAAAGCTTATAGAAAATGGACAATGCTCGGCGGCATCGTCTTATGAAGCACAATTCTTGGGAGCCATCCGATCATTTATGAACAAGGTGGTTTGGAAGGTTTGGCCCCCTCTCAAAATTAAATTCTTTGCTTTGCTTGTAATGCAAAATAGTCTTTGGACGACCAATCGCTTGGAGACCAGGTGGTGGTGGGGTGGCCAAATTATGGCTCGCGCCCCCTTTGCAAGCAAACCACGGAATCGGTCACCCACTTATTTGTTGATTGCCACTTCACCATTCGCCTATAGGGACTCATAAATGATTTGTTGGGTCTACATTTTCTACAACCAAGTCAATGGGTGGGTCTTACTATCAAGAGTTGGTGGTGGAAGGCCCAATCCTAAATCTCAAGTCTATGCCATCTCTAACCTTATTGGCTTCTTGGGAGATGTGGAATGGAAGAAATGTCTAGATATTCCATAATAAATACACACCTCCCTTAGTACTCTTAGACAAAATCAAGAGAGAGAATGATTGTGGGTTTTAGCTGGTGCTAAGCGTTTGAGTGAAATTGTACTGGGAGAGTAGGATTTTGTAATAATGTGTGCCTTCTAAATTCTTGTAAAACTCCTTATTAATTAATAGATTGGGGCAAAGATTTTGTCCCCATTTCAAAAAAAGGTGTTCTATGTTCCTTTGGTTGTGGAGATTGTATCATGTTGATAGCTTACAATGGCAATTTTTGAAGGGACGGTGAGGAATAGAAAATACTAAAATCCCTATCCAAACAACCGCGCAGGATAAATAACCATCATAGGTCGAGTTATCTTCCCGATGTCCCTCATTCTCTTGAATTCAAAGTAATATATGTCACGGTGGGCTGAGGTGGATATAAAATCCAACACAAGACAACATATGATGCACTTTGTTGAGCACGCATTGCATTGCGTCTTTCGGATCTCCTATATGTCGAGAGCTGTATGTAGATATTGACTTGATGTCTTTAGTAAAGTAGAGGAATATTCAGTCGATATACAAATTTTATATACCACTAAATGACTTGGATAATATGAAATATTGCTATATTTTTCTTTTGAAAAGTTAACAAACGCCCGTCCCTAGGAAATAAGTGCCGCTGAGTGTCTGACTTAGGTAGGTGCTCTTGTCACATTATTGTAAATATTATAAATTTGCAATGGAGCCCAAAATCCATTATGAGTAAGCAAAAACCATAACAACCGGCATGGGTATAGAACCTACATTTCCATCAAAAGAGGGCAAAAACAATTTGATCTTTGTCCTCTTGCTCTTTCGGTTTTTTGAAGTTTTTATCACTTCTCTATATGGACAAAGATAAAACTAAATTATAGACAAGCGTATGTTTCAGTTCTTCTAATGTGGAAAGCACATTTCTTCAATGAGGTGGTCAATGTATATGTAAGAGAACATGAGAGGACAGTTGCCGGTAGAGCTGGAGGCGTCACAAATCTAGCTTGTAGGATTGAAGCTAGCAATGCTAAGATTTGTGGTGAACTTACTAATGAGGTGAAAGCTCTGAAACGTTGATGGCTATGATGATTTCGGATTTATCGCCTGACATACTTCTGAATCTGACTCAGAAGATAAACTTTTGATGTGAGTAGTAGTATTATTTACTGTTCTCTGTCGAGTATTCTTATTTGATGAAAAGTTGCTTCAAGTATTTCTAATTTAAGCTTACGATTTGTGTTGAGGTGACTTGATCCAGTCCAAAGCTAGTGATTTGTTGGTCAATTTAACTGTCATCCTCAATGTGCAACTATGTGATTGGTGCTTGAAAGCTATATAAGATGCTTCTTGAAATATGATCTCATTTGTCTGTTAGACCTGTACATGGCAGGAGATTTTGTTGAAGCTGCCTTCACATGAATGCAGTTTTGTAATTGATGATTAATTCAAGCTTCCGCATTTTAAATTGTTTAGTTCTAGTAGGCCTGATTAACTTAGCAATGAATTTGATATGGACGAGGGGGAGAAAGTGCTGCCGGCGGTGCACTTGATTCAGATTGTCATCTATTCGAACTTTTGTATCCTAGCCTACCATGTCTAACATAGCTTGATTATGTTTATGTATTCCGTACGCATGAAACCGCCCCGTGCTTCAGCTTGGAACATGGAGGAGAGAAACGGTTGGGGATGAACGGCTTGGAGATCTGTGCTAGAAACTTGGCGCTTTGTTAGCTAGCTCCCTCGTCGACAAGGCAAGGGCTGACAACCAATGCATGAAGAGCGACACCTGTCCTAGAAGCTCCTGTTGGTGCCGAGCGTAGGCTGGGATGCGGAGTTTACTTGGCATCGCGTTTGATATCTACATTCTTCCTATGCCAGCACCATGTGGAGTGGTGTACGTGATGATCGGCGATGACCAGAATCGCTATGAAGGGCTGGCGCACTTTGGCCACGGCAGGAACGACATTACCTAAGATACCCTCACACTGAAATATATACTACACTACACAAAATCTGGTGTCTTTATTGTGTATCTTGTCTATTGGATCACAAAAAATGGACCATCTAAATCCATGAGATATACTATAAAATAACCCTAATTATGTGAGTACAAAATGTACCATGTATGCGGTCTCTAAAGACAATTATGCACCCTTTGCTTGATTGTTCTTTTGTTTGTACGAAGATTTCAATCGCTACATCGGTTTGATATCGTACTTGATTCTTTGCTTACCCCCGAAACAACCTAGGAAAGCTCAGATTTGTTCTACTCAGTTTGGATTGGACAAACACTTTCAACTCGTGACATGAAGAACCCAGCAGGCTGAGGAAGCCTGGATGTTCGAATTGTTTTCCCAATGTCGCTCATTCCGAAGGTATGATAACATTAGTTTTTTTTGTTGGCTTTCCCTCAAATTCAACATAACATGTGAAACTAGGGTTGAGTGGCATATAAAACCCAACGCAATAAAATAAAGTCATATGCAGCTTACCATTCATCGCATGGCATCCTTGAAATTTCTAGTACATGTATAGATAAATGCACATGACAAACTGGGGTGGTGCAGCTCATTGCATGTGCACAATAATTATCCAAGATTCGACGGATAGTATGTTGTAGATTCAACAAATAGCTTGGACATTATGCAAATGTTCAATCTTGTTTTTTCGAGGACCCGATCTAATATAAATGTTCAAAAAAAGTATAAAGCATACCAAACATAATAAAAATTACATCAACATCGACCACTACCACCGCCAGCAGAAGTTGCTGATGTGCCATTGTCGCTGCTCCCCTACCAAATCCAGTCTGACTTTGTTGATGATGGTCAAAAAGTTTCGTGCATGTGCCCTCCTAGTGATATTTACTTTAAAAGTTAACATGAATATATGCCATATATATATCTTAATTCTCTTCATGTTGAAAGCATACCATTTTAATGAGGCCAACAATTTTATTAGTATGTTTAATTGGTCTATATGATTACTACAAATGCATAGTTCATATGATCAAACCATGATTACCTGAAAAAAATAGTCTCTCTCCTAATTTGTAGCCTTTTCTGCACATGTTTTCCTAAAAAATTTAAATGAAACTTGTAGTTTGGAATTTCTGAGTTAAATCAGTTTATTAAAGGACATTTAAGACCAATGGGAGCACATTTGCCAACCCAAATTGGAGGCCTCACTAATCTAGCTCGTCGCGATTGTAGCTTTTGCGATGAATTCGGTAATCAGATGAAGGTGTATTTTTACAGGAATTTGCCGCCCTTATCTTAGGGTCTAATTGGATGGATCTGTGTTGATTGACATACTTCTCAATCTGACTCCGAAGATTAAAATTTCCTTGTGATTATGGGTACTATTTACTATTTCCAGGTTTGTTACAAGTAATTCTTGGTTGAGTTTGTCAACTTGTTCCAATCTAAATTCATGATTTGTTCATAAATGTGTGCTACTATGTCATTGGCATCTGACAGTTCTGAAATATTCTTCATGAAATATGATCCGTTAGACCAGAAAATGGCGCTATATTTTTTAAGTTGTGTATTAGTTGGCCTGTTTAATTTTGCAAAGAACAAATCTACTTGGTAAACATTTCCCTCAAGAACACCATCGTTAGTCTTCACTAGCATAGTTCTTTGTACAGAATGAACAATTTAGCCAATCTCAAGCCAACTGAAATGAGAAGTGCATCAAATTTTATATTCCTACAGGCTTGGTAAGAAATTCTGACTTGGCATGCCGTGGATCACTGCAGGCTAAACAAGCACAGAGGTTTCAATTGTTTTCCCAATTCCGGTCATCCCGAGTGTACCATAAGGTTCCCGAACCATTCCAAAATAACATATGCCAAACTGGGGTGAAAGCGTTACAAAATCCAAAGACAAGAGAAAACCAGATGCTTGATGAATGGTTCACTGATCATTCCATTTGAATGGTATCCTACGGATCTCTGGTATATGTAGGGAGAACTGCACTTTTAAGTCAGACAAGCTGGTGTGGTTTAACTCATTACATTCACCTTATCTGTCTGGATACCGTGAGTAAAGGAGAAGAAGATCTGGTGGAGGGATAGATTACATTTTTTTTGGAAAATGGGCGCATATATTAACGAAAACGTTTAATGTTTAGACCCGACCTGTGCATAACTAGGATACACACAGCCACACAAATGACAGAGCTAGAGGAAAAAGAGTAGGCATGCATTACACAAATCGGCTAATGAAAAAGTCCATAATCTAAGGCAGATCAATCCTCAAGTCACGCGACCATCCATATCGGGAGAAAATATCCCTCGCCGTATCCTCCAATCGCATACATCCCTCTACAAATAAGTCGTTTGCTCCATACGTTGGAGAATAGTCCATAATCGAAGAAAAGCCGTTGCTCGGTAAATAACCTGCAGAGGTGAAGACATAATGTTATTAAAGATCTTGTCATTTCTACCCAGCCATAGCGACCATATAATGGCAAGCGCTCCCACCCTAAATAAAATTCTATACTTATCAACAATTTCATGCAACTAATTATTGAAAACATTGGTTACTAAACTTGGAGGAGATAAACCAGAAGCTATTTGGATGAATGACCATATAAAACGAACAAATTTATACTAGAAGAATAAATGGCGAATTGTCTCATTGTGATGACAAAAAACGCATTGTGGACCTCCATACCAATTCCTCTTTACAAGATTATCTTTTGTTAGAATTACACCTTTACGTAAATACCATGCAAAAAAATCATCTTAAGAGGTATTTTCATTTTCCAAATCTTACTATTGTCATCGACCGGGATATCCGGTTGGACCAAAGCTCTATAAAGTGAGCCAACGGAAAATTTACCACTTTCTAGTAATTTCATTTTTAAACATGTCCACATCATCCGATAGTTGTATCGTGGATAATCATAAAAGAAGATTGTTCCAAGATACCAGTCTAGGACCAATGAAGGTTCTTCTGAAAGACACATTAGGAGGATTGTTCTCCAACACAGTGGCAATAGTATCTCATTTGTGTCTAACAATAGAATATAGAGCTAGATATTGTTCGTGAAGAGTAGTTTGGCCAAGCCACTTATCTTCCCAAAACCTAATCTGTGATCGATCCTTAATCTCGAAAGCACCAAAATGAAAGAAATGTTTTTTGGTGGCCATGAGCCCTGCCCAAAAGTGTGAATCCCGGAAGGAGAGGTTGGACCGCGTCACCTAAGTCGTCGTCTTTTCCGCCTTGTCTACGCCCGAATGGCGGACAAAAGCTCGTCTTGTAGTGTTTGTCTTTCCCATAGGTACCTACACCACATTTGACACTTAGTCTCCATAGGCTTCATCACATAAAAACATACATTTGCTGAGCACACAGTGCTCGTATCTTGTCGACGCCTTTATCGGCCAGGCCACTTGTATGTTGAGCCTCTGACCGGTGGGTCCTGGCCCACGCGCTACGGCGCAATGCGAGGAACCCCCGATCTCATTATGCCGATAGAAGCCCCCGGGCGAGGGCCGGCAACTTGCAACGCTGGTCGCAGTTTGACGAGGCCGTTGTCGGGCTTCGCCCTTCAATAGCGTGTGGGCCCAATCTGCATTGCGGGAAGCGTGACAAGACTAGACGGTACGCTTTCCCATCCTGCAGAGCTGACGTCCGTGTGCCCGTGTACTCAAGTGGTTGTGGGACTGTCGAGCCACGCCTTGGATTTCGTGGCAACCCGCATTGACTGCGTTTGCTTCGGTTCCTGCAAAGTAAATCTTGTGGGGTGCGATTCTTGCCCTCCTCGCGCACCAAAGAGGTGGACAGTACTTGCTCCCCTTCCTCATTTGTTATAAAAGGGAGGGGAGGTGCGGGGCTGTGGCTCACTCCCCAATGACCGCGACCCTTTTCCCTTCCAACTCCTAGCTTGGTGACGATGGCGTCGGGCATCTCCGGTAGCCTCCGTTGTGAGGAAGATCCTCTTCGATGGGAGGGATAGCTCCGGTTTCGTCAGAGGAACCACAGCATAGGCGTAGGAGCCGAGCCTGCCACAGCCCCTCTGCCGCTGGCGCAGATCTCCTGCAACCTCACATAGAGGCCCCACCCCGCCGCCATTGTTGGGGAGGCAGCAGGAGAAGGGGAGGTCCTCCTGGTCGCCGTTCTCATTCTCCAAGGCGCGGACGCAGTCCACGTCGTGATGGACATGATGGCCATCGCCTCGCTCGCTGGATCAATCCTTAATTCTCCCCTCCCAATCCTAGGAGGAGTACATGGTGGACCTAGTGGGCTTTGAGTTCTTGGTTGTCCAAGGCGCCGTGTACAAGAAGGGGCTGGTGCTTCCTTGCCTGCTTGCCGATGAACTTAGAGGCATCCTGCTATGTGATGTGGAGCTGCGGGAGTCAAGTGGAGGTCAACCCATATGGGACATCCAAATGGATGTGGGTGAAGAGGGCCGCATGTTCCTAGGCAAATGGTGGCCTTCATTTGCAAAGTGGTATCAGCTTCGTGCTGGTCACATGCTGAAACTCCACTTCATTGGGAACATGAAGTTCGTGGTGAAGGTCTTCGATGACACCATGTGCTGCCGTAACTACTACCCCTACCTCCCTGGTGACGATAAGATGAGGGGGCTCTCCTCCCGATGAAGTCGATGCCAAGGGGTCAACCAGGCAATGCGGTGCCGCTAGAAGCGGTAGAGAGTGGCATCTGCCCATTTCCCCCAGCACGCAACCCCTTGCCCACACCTCTTCGCCAAGCGTCTTGCACACGCCGATTGCTGCATTGTACACTTCTCATATGTAATGCCAATCAGCCATTATTAATGCACTTACCTTTGCCTTCACGCTGTTTTTCCTTTTTTCACTGCATTGTGCTCATGGATTCCCTTGACGCGCCTTGTCCTTTGTCGTTCTCATTCCACCGCGGGACCCGTGGGGGTGTTGTTCATTGCCTTCCCCTGCTTACGGGGTTACAACCTTATAGCCGGTCTATGCCTCGCTTGCAGGGCTTGCAACCCCTAGAAGTCGTGTGATTGTTGTCACTCCCAATTGGCGGCGAGCCTTGCATCCTCGACGAGACCTTTCCTTGGCCTCTCCTTGCTCATCCATCCTTTGCTTATCCTAAAACATGATGAACGCACCTTACGACATCTTACCCATGCCCCGTGTTTAAAAAACAGGGTGTTGTGCGCTTGATCAGGGCGCACAACATTGCCAACTCGAGGGCCTGACGTGGGAGGTATGTCTTCACAATTTGATGCTCGTCGATAATGCCTAGAGGACAACACTCATACCTCAGAGCAGGTCATATGAGTACGGCATTTCCTGGCTTGATAGTGTAGTTACCCACATCCGGTCCTCGAGAAAGATCCAAAGGAATGCAAAATCCTGAAAAAGCTTGGCAAATGAAAACGTGCAGAAGAACAAGAGAAACGGTATTTCTTATTCAAAACGGGGGTAACCCCAGGTTAGAAGCGGTTTACACATAGGCGGGCCAGGCCAGATACGCCAGTATTCATCGCATTTGCCGGGAGTACTACACTCACTCTCGGGCTTTGAGTTGCCGGGAGCACCACGCACGCTCCTGGGCTTTAGGTTTGCCAGGAGTACTACACTCACTCCCAGGCTTTGGGTTTGCCCGGAGCACCATGCGCGCTCATTTAGGTTTGCTGGGAGTACTACACTCACTCCCGGGCTTTGGGTTTGTCGGGAGCACCACGCTTTCCCCCGGGCTTTAGGTTTGCCGGGAGTACTACACTCACTCTTGGGCTTTGGGTGTGCCAGGAGCACCACACATGCTCCCGGGCTTTAGGTTTGTCGGGGGAACCTCCACTCACACCCGGGCTTTTAAGTTTGCCGGGATCACCACACACACTCCCGGGCTTTTTAGATGGTAGGGTGGATGCGAGGAGTTTTTAGCTTACTCGGAGAGCCACCAGCACCAGAATAGTGATCGGAACTAGGTTTCGGAAAAGGTCCAGCCTCTTCCGGGGAGAGCTGGGAATCGGGGCGAAAGGTTGGTCCGAATCAGACAGAGGATCAGGGTGAGTCACAGGTAAAGCGGTGGCTGCTAGTTCGAATAGTTGTCCAGAGCAGAACACATATCACCTTTGATGGTCAAGGTCCCCCACGAGGAGGAAAGCTTGAGCGAGTTGTATGCATGGTGGGAAACCACCATGAATTTTGCCAAAGCAGGCCACCCTATGATGCCGTTAAACGACAGGACAATATCCACAACATCAAAGTGATGTTCTCGGTGCGGTAGTTGTCTTGAGTGCCAAATGTGACTGGCAACTCGATCTTACCCCAGGGCTGGGTAGCTCCAGGGCTTATGCCTAGAAAAGACCCCATAGGGGCTAATTGATCTTCCATGATCTGGATCTTATCCAGCAACTTTGCCGAGAGGATGTTGAGGCCAGACCCTCCATCCACCAGCATCTTGGTGACCTTGATGTTCTTTATGATGTTCATGTTTATCTCCTTCCTCCGTTGCTGCCCCTCTATCGATAGCGGACGGAAAAGCATCGCTCGATAGTTTTCCATCCCCATCCGTCAGCGCCGTGTCACATCAACAGTCGCCCTTCTTATCCCCTCCCAGCCCGAGCCCCAGAAACCCTAATCCCCTCTCTTCCCCGCCGCCATTTCTTCCTTTGATCCCCATCGACCGATGCTTCTGGTTTCTCCCACGACACTGCCACGCTAAGGCCCCGTCATAATCGCCTATTTTGCCATCGTCTCCGTTACCCCCGTTCTGTTCCCCAACCCTGGCTTGCTTATTGGCAGCCACGCCGTCACCGTATGAATTTGTTTTGCCATGTCCTCTGCTGATGTGAATTCACCATCAGGTGCAGCTTCTGCAGTCGTCGTCGTCGTTAGCGTCTTTGTTGCCGATGCCACCTGGAGTAGCCGCCACGAGGAGGCAGCCGAACATGGCCATGACCCCTGCCTCTTCTTCCTGTCCACAGTTCAGTCACCATTGCCCGTTGAACTTTCCCCTCGTTCCCCTTGCTCCCTAGCTTGCCTTGCTGACCTTCCGCCACAGCAACCCCGCACCCAGCACCACGCGCACTCGCCAAGCCGCACGCCCGTGCCAGAGCGTCGCCAGCGCGCTGCGCTTTGAACCTCGCAGCGGTAGCACCCAGTGGTCCTCTGTTCCTTAGCATGTACCACACCCTGTAGTTCTCCTCCGGCAGACCACCATGAACAACTTGTGTAGCCAATAGCTCCCTCTTCCTTTTTTGTTTTGGTGGCATGGCTAGATTTCCTATGGAATCGTCGGCATCGTCACCGAAGCATCGCCAGATCCATCGTCGCCAGCCAGTGTGTTGCGGTTCAGCTTCGTCAGACCTAACGAGCCCCAGCCACGTGATTTTCTGTTTTATCCCCTGTCTTTTTCTGTCCCCAACCCGCAGTCCATCCGGCTTGTAAGAGCAACTCCAACAGCTTACCCATATATGGGTAAGAGGTACAAAAACTGCTTTTTTGGGTAAGAGGCACAAAAATATAGCTCCAACAGCTTACCTCTGTGGTCCCCACTGAAAAAATTAGGTGATCACCCATATTTTGACACGTCCTACCCATATATGGGTAGATGGACACAAAATTTAGGTAAGATACAACTCTTACCCATTTCATGCCACGTCAGCGAAATCCCAGGCAGGAATCATCCAACCGCTCGTGCGGAAAGTTCTCCGGCCTCGCCCGGCGATGTTGCTAGGCGCCGGCGCCCCTCCACTCTCCGGCGATCGGCCCACGCGCCCCCAGTCGCTTGCCTCCTCCTCCCCGACACCTGCTAGCATCCTCTTCGCACGTGTGGCACTTAATTTGTCTAGGAATGAGCCGCAACGACCGCCCGTGGCGGCGCGTCGCAGGCGCAAATTCGCTGCAGTAGGGTCCCTTCCAGGCTAGCACGCAACACCTCTGCCACCCCACATGCAAGCTCCGCCACCCGTTGCCCACCGGCGAGCACCACGATCTCTCCAACGCCTCTCCCCGTGAACTCCTGACCCAAGTTCCGGTCGTGTTTCCCGTCGACTATCGGCCATGATTCCGGGAACCATGCCCAGGCGGCCGTGCGGGAGAGTCCTAGGCATGCGACGAGCGGGCGACTGCTAGGCAGGAAGTAGCTCCGGCGAGGCCAAGGCATGGCGTTCGTGCAGGTCAGACGAGGGACGGGAGGTCCCTGATTGCTTTTTATCTTTATGTGCAAGGTCCTTCGTGCAAAAAATAGGGACCTAAGTGTACTTTGTAAATTTCTGAGGACCGGATTGTGTTTTTTGTAGCTAAAAAATGGGTAAGCTGTTGGAGCAAAAAAAATTTAGGTGAGATGTGTCTTCTCTTTCCCTTACCCATACCACTTTTGCTTACCCATATTTGGGTAAGCTCTTGGAGATGCTCTAACTTCTTATAAAAGGCACCTCTTCTTCTTGAAGCTTGACCTGCGGTACATCTTTGCCACGTGGCGTCACCCTGTCGCCCAGCGTGCATGTGGCCCCGCAGTCACCCCAGGCCCCACGTGTCATCCTCCAGGGCTAGCCTCTCCCTATGTAACAAAAGTCATGAGCTTTTTCAAAAATAAAAACTAAAAATTGGTTTATATTCAGTATTAATACAAACTAATTTATAACTTTTAAATAAATAAGAATTTGAATAAAAGTTTAATATTGAAACATGTTTACTTTTTCTATATGAATTGAAATGCAAATGCAAATATTTCCAATCCTAATTCAAACTAGTCAAACCTTGACTTTGACCCCTCTTAATAATTTTGACTTAAATAATATTTTACATTCATAATTTCAAATAATATAAATAATATATGTTTTTGAATTAGAAAAATGTGAGGAATCTGTTTATGCTATTTATAATATCATTTGAGCAAATTAATTTTTTCGAAATATTAAATGGTAATAAATGCCTAATTCTTAAAAATTGCATAACTTTAAATCCGTAACTCCGAATTCGACAAATGATATGTCTAAATCATTTAGCTCCACAAGCCCGTTCCATCTATGCATTCCATGATATGAATTGATGCGTGTATCATATAAATATAAAGACGGAAGCAATGTTTATGGAAGCAAAACATAACTAAAAACTTAATAAGATGCTTTCATCTTGTACCCTCCACCTCACTCATGCCATGCTATGCTATGCCATGTAAATTGTGCATCATACCATCATGGCATATTTGTTTGCTTGTTGCATATGATTTTGATTGTGCTATGTATTTATTTCGGACCCTTTATGTGTTTGGTTTTTATCCGGATAGACGCCGAACAAGGAGAATATCAGGAGCCTCAGGAGTTTTATCCGGATCCATCTTACTCTCTAGCTGGACTTCCAGGCAAGCGTTTCCGCATGCTTGTACTACATATAGTACCTATTATATATATATATATATATATATATATATATATATATATATATATATATATCTTATTCTTGCATCATATGTCGCGATCCAAATAAAATTGAATCCTAAATATTGCATAGCCTTTACATTTAAACCCCACTGAAGCTTGTCCCCTTCATCCTATGAGTCATTACTACAGGAGTTGTTTGGGCCATCAGAGTCATATAATTGTATATGTAGGGTTTGTGAGTGTCTTTGAGAACGAGGTATGTAAACAACTGAATTGAGTAGTAATGGAATAACTAATGAAAGATGCACCGGTGGACATTATCTGCTATTTGGTTCTTTAAGCTCACTGGTGTCCCGTAGGACCCCGAGTACTTGACTCTTGTTCCTTGACTATCGTAATATCCGCATGTGGAACCATGAATCCCCCTCGCCAGAGCTTGAGTCATTTCCTACCACAAACTAGTTTGGGGCTTTACTACTATCCTGTACTTATGCCATGCTACTATTTTATTTATTACTGTTGCTTGAGGAGCATTTACTACTATACTGTTTAGGATCTCGTGCCACGTTTTCGCTGTATCGACGAGGCAAGTCACACTTTCGGGTTCCCAGTCGTTTACTGCCATCGCCACACATCCTGGGTCCGTTGCGGAGTCAGCCAACTTAGTAACGGGTAGCTTAGTGGGGTGTTCCTAAAATGTTTAATGAATCTTGTGATTGCTTTCTCGTGATGCCTCGTTGGGGTTTTGATTTGGTTTTTCCGAGGTTGATCGTGCGTGTGTTGCTATTTGTGCACCTCTGCAGGGTAAATCTTCCTGAAAGCCGTGTCTGCGGTTATGGACGACTTGGAGCACAACTTCTTGATTATAGACAAGCATAAATAAAGTACCTCTTTTAAATTGACTAAAACTTGACTAGTAACAGTGTAATATTTATGGAATGATTAAATAAAACTGCCAACGAATGGGATGTTCTTTTGCCTTCTTATTCGGGAACGGGGAGGTAGGCGAGTGATGTTTACTTATATTGATATATATCTGTTGGATAATTAACTATTGTTCAATTAACGAGCGTCCGTCTAGCATTGGTTATGCGGATGTTGTAGCGTGTCTCTATAAAACTGCTAGGCTTTATTTTCGCTGCTATTGCGTCACCCTCAGGTTGTTACCTTTAGATGCATAAAGACTTGTTGAGCCCCCTAGGGTCTCACACGATAAATATTTGGTTCAGATGGATAATTATATCTACAAGAAGGTTACTGGGTCAAGGATACCGATGATGGTGGCTACAACTGTCAGGCATAGAATTTTCGGGGCATGGAGATCTTGAGATCATGTGGGCAGGATATGCTTATTTTCAGGGTGTTTTACGCCAATTTGCTTCTTATCTATACTTGGTCTTGTCTTTGCTTCTACTTGATACTCTAATGTGTGTTGTATGAGAATGTATGCTAAACTATTAAAATTATGTAGGATATTTGGATCTTGCCGTATGTTGTTGAATATTTCTATTTCTTTTAGATGGTCTGTCTCTAATATACTCTTGTATTTCGTGGACATACACATTTGTGTATGTATGTTCACATGCCTGTCGACTACGTCGCTCGCACCTGATACCATGTTAATAAAAGTGGATGAGATGGTTGGTCGGTACCGTGTCTTGCCAATCCCCCTTTCGGCCTACGTGTGGGTGATCGTACAACCCTCTCCGTAGTATGTCCTGTCCACTTTTGGTTCATGCTGGTTTGTTTCTTATAACGTAGCGTCCGAGGTATTACATCTGGTATCAGAGTCATTCTGTCCTTCAGGGTCTCAACCAAGATGGCCGTTGTTAGTCTAGCAAATATTTTGGTAGTTATGTATATTAGGGAAAAACTAAACATGAGAGTAGGACTCCTTTCATTTTTCTTTTTACCCTCCCACCCATACTTTTTTTTTGGTAAGGAAGTGTAATGTTTATCAATTATCTCCTAAAAATTCAAATTAGGATTCACGTGTTCTGGGTTTCCATAGTACCATAGGATGTGTGTTGTTGTTAAATCATTTTGTCTATATGTTGCATCCAACTTGTTATCATAATCTGCCTTTGGTTATTAACTGTTGGTACATTTCATACCAACATGCTTTTATAAACCGACACAATCTATCCGAATCTTTGCAAACCGATGCGACCTGTCTTACTCCTTGTTACCAACGCAATCTAGTTAGGGGTGTTCGTTTTTTAAGTATACTTTCACGTGATGTGGAGTTGCTAACCTTCATCTGTTAAATGGTTTTGTGCATTTAAGTGTTACTATTATGAGAGTTGGGTTGCACGAGTTTTCCAATTCATGTATGGGGTAATGCTTCGAGTGCGGTATGGATTCATGACCATACCACTACTCTTAACATTCGCTCTTGTACATTAAATGAGTGGACTAATGTGATTTTACTATGCTCAATGAAAGATACAATCCTAAAAATTGCGGAATATTTTCTCTGTTTGATTCGTGTTTTACAATCCTTTTCTGTCGTGTGCGATATGTTAACAATATCCTAGGTGCTATGAACTTTGTTTGATATTTTAATATCATCTCAGTAAATTGTATCCTTTAATCATGGTTAATTACATTTTAGCGTTGTTCTGGATTGTTAATCATTATCCATTATGGTACTAATGTAAGATCGTTCATTTATAACAGGATGGCGCCACCACTGCGTCGCATTGTTGACGAAGAAGCTCCGGGTTTGCCAATGTTGGGTGCTTCCCTTGTCAGTATTGCTACTACTTTGGGAACAATGTAGCAGGACCAACTGAGGTTCGAAGAAAGTGTCAGGAGGAATGAATTTGCTCCACCTCCTCCGCCTCCACAGCGTGGCAACCTGAAGGAATTCATGAAGTTCAATCCTCGGCATTTTAAGATGACAGTACAGACAACTGGCTCCGCGAGACAATGAATAACTCCTAGCTAAAGTAAGGGTGATAGTTTACATATGGACACACTTCTGGGACAATGAGAAATAGAAAATGCTACTATCTGTGTCCAAACATCCATGCATGCTAAACAATCATCACTGGTCGAGTTGTTTTCCCAATGCCACTCATTCCCTAGAAATCGAAGTAACATATGTCACGGTTGGCTGAAGTGAATATGAAATCCAACACGAGACAACATATGATGCACTTTGTTGAGCCATTGCATTGTGTTTACTTTGGATCTCCTATATGTAGAGAGCTATATGCAATTAACTGCAATAGATGTAAATTGATTTATGCCTTTATTAATGGAGAGGAAGATTCGGTGGATATACAGAATTTATATACAACCAATGGCTTGGTTAATATGTAACATTGCTCTCTTAATAATATGTACTTTGAAAAGTTAACAAACGCCACCCCTATGAAATAAATGTTGCTAAGTGATATGGGAATAACCCTTCGATACCTGTTATTTTATCAGGTGCAGCCCAAGTGGTGATCGAACACAATGATGGGCTAAAGACAACGAAGCCTAAGTTGATCTGGTAGCCACGGAACTTTGGAGCCTTTATCCTGTAGATGACTCGGATGATCATGATACCTGATGCCCAACCTCTTGTATGTAGGCTGAGAGAGACCATCAAGAAGGCTCTCTCGAACCCATTGCCAGAGCAAGAATAGTTGCTGGAGCATACTTGGAGCTATTGAATAGCTCGAGAGGAATAAGAGACACTTGTAAATGTAAGATTCTCAAAGGACATGTTAAACTAGTGGGTGCACTATCGTTCTGTGCACATGTTGATAGCATTTTTTTGCAATATCATACATTTTCAATGGTGCTTCGACAAGTGTTGACTGTGATGGATATTGTTGTGAACTGCCTATTATTTGGTATGATAACTTTACAATCAACAATAGGCTAAACAACAATGAGACTTTTTGAGATGAATACAAATCCTGCTATTGCATGATTGGTACGCTTCGTAGAGGGATTTGTCTCATGTTCGTAAGTCGGTGAGGATGACAAAACAAGTGTTAGTTCTAATTGATCACAAATATTTGGCCAGAATTCACAACTGTTAGCCAAAGGAAAGCTTATAGAAAATGGACAATGCTCGGCGGCATCGTCTTATGAAGCACAATTCTTGGGAGCCATCCGATCATTTATGAACAAGGTGGTTTGGAAGGTTTGGCCCCCTCTCAAAATTAAATTCTTTGCTTTGCTTGTAATGCAAAATAGTCTTTGGACGACCAATCGCTTGGAGACCAGGTGGTGGTGGGGTGGCCAAATTATGGCTCGCGCCCCCTTTGCAAGCAAACCACGGAATCCGTCACCCACTTATTTGTTGATTGCCACTTCACCATTCGCCTATAGGGACTCATAAATGATTTGTTGGGTCTACATTTTCTACAACCAAGTCAATGGGTGGGTCTTACTATCAAGAGTTGGTGGTGGAAGGCCCAATCCTAAATCTCAAGTCTATGCCATCCCTAACCTTATTGGCTTCTTGGGAGATGTGGAATGGAAGAAATGTCTAGATATTCCATAATAAATACACACCTCCCTTAGTACTCTTAGACAAAATCAAGAGAGAGAATGATTGTGGGTTTTAGCTGGTGCTAAGCGTTTGAGTGAAATTGTACTGGGAGAGTAGGATTTTGTAATAATGTGTG
This sequence comes from Avena atlantica, assembly GCA_910589765.1. NCBI lineage: Eukaryota > Viridiplantae > Streptophyta > Magnoliopsida > Poales > Poaceae > Avena > Avena atlantica. The sequence goes on along the minus strand of OU342733.1, from coordinate 467,840,623 downwards.
CCTTCTAAATTCTTGTAAAACTCCTTATTAATTAATAGATTGGGGCAAAGATTTTGTCCCCATTTCAAAAAAAGGTGTTCTATGTTCCTTTGGTTGTGGAGATTGTATCATGTTGATAGCTTACAATGGCAATTTTTGAAGGGACGGTGAGGAATAGAAAATACTAAAATCCCTATCCAAACAACCGCGCAGGATAAATAACCATCATAGGTCGAGTTGTCTTCCCAGTGTCCCTCATTCTCTTGAATTCAAAGTAATATATGTCACGGTGGGCTGAGGTGGATATAAAATCCAACACAAGACAACATATGATGCACTTTGTTGAGCACGCATTGCATTGCGTCTTTCGGATCTCCTATATGTCGAGAGCTGTATGTAGATATTGACTTGATGTCTTTAGTAAAGTAGAGGAATATTCAGTCGATATACAAATTTTATATACCACTAAATGACTTGGATAATATGAAATATTGCTATATTTTTCTTTTGAAAAGTTAACAAACGCCCGTCCCTAGGAAATAAGTGCCGCTGAGTGTCTGACTTAGGTAGGTGCTCTTGTCACATTATTGTAAATATTATAAATTTGCAATGGAGCCCAAAATCCATTATGAGTAAGCAAAAACCATAACAACCGGCATGGGTATAGAACCTACATTTCCATCAAAAGAGGGCAAAAACAATTTGATCTTTGTCCTCTTGCTCTTTCGGTTTTTTGAAGTTTTTATCACTTCTCTATATGGACAAAGATAAAACTAAATTATAGACAAGCGTATGTTTCAGTTCTTCTAATGTGGAAAGCACATTTCTTCAATGAGGTGGTCAATGTATATGTAAGAGAACATGAGAGGACAGTTGCCGGTAGAGCTGGAGGCGTCACAAATCTAGCTTGTAGGATTGAAGCTAGCAATGCTAAGATTTGTGGTGAACTTACTAATGAGGTGAAAGCTCTGAAACGTTGATGGCTATGATGATTTCGGATTTATCGCCTGACATACTTCTGAATCTGACTCAGAAGATAAACTTTTGATGTGAGTAGTAGTATTATTTACTGTTCTCTGTCGAGTATTCTTATTTGATGAAAAGTTGCTTCAAGTATTTCTAATTTAAGCTTACGATTTGTGTTGAGGTGACTTGATCCAGTCCAAAGCTAGTGATTTGTTGGTCAATTTAACTGTCATCCTCAATGTGCAACTATGTGATTGGTGCTTGAAAGCTATATAAGATGCTTCTTGAAATATGATCTCATTTGTCTGTTAGACCTGTACATGGCAGGAGATTTTGTTGAAGCTGCCTTCACATGAATGCAGTTTTGTAATTGATGATTAATTCAAGCTTCCGCATTTTAAATTGTTTAGTTCTAGTAGGCCTGATTAACTTAGCAATGAATTCGATATGGACGAGGGGGAGAAAGTGCTGCCGGCGGTGCACTTGATTCAGATTGTCATCTATTCGAACTTTTGTATCCTAGCCTACCATGTCTAACATAGCTTGATTATGTTTATGTATTCCGTACGCATGAAACCGCCCCGTGCTTCAGCTTGGAACATGGAGGAGAGAAACGGTTGGGGATGAACGGCTTGGAGATCTGTGCTAGAAACTTGGCGCTTTGTTAGCTAGCTCCCTCGTCGACAAGGCAAGGGCTGACAACCAATGCATGAAGAGCGACACCTGTCCTAGAAGCTCCTGTTGGTGCCGAGCGTAGGCTGGGATGCGGAGTTTACTTGGCATCGCGTTTGATATCTACATTCTTCCTATGCCAGCACCATGTGGAGTGGTGTACGTGATGATCGGCGATGACCAGAATCGCTATGAAGGGCTGGCGCACTTTGGCCACGGCAGGAACGACATTACCTAAGATACCCTCACACTGAAATATATACTACACTACACAAAATCTGGTGTCTTTATTGTGTATCTTGTCTATTGGATCACAAAAAATGGACCATCTAAATCCATGAGATATACTATAAAATAACCCTAATTATGTGAGTACAAAATGTACCATGTATGCGGTCTCTAAAGACAATTATGCACCCTTTGCTTGATTGTTCTTTTGTTTGTACGAAGATTTCAATCGCTACATCGGTTTGATATCGTACTTGATTCTTTGCTTACCCCCGAAACAACCTAGGAAAGCTCAGATTTGTTCTACTCAGTTTGGATTGGACAAACACTTTCAACTCGTGACATGAAGAACCCAGCAGGCTGAGGAAGCCTGGATGTTCGAATTGTTTTCCCAATGTCGCTCATTCCGAAGGTATGATAACATTAGTTTTTTTTGTTGGCTTTCCCTCAAATTCAACATAACATGTGAAACTAGGGTTGAGTGGCATATAAAACCCAACGCAATAAAATAAAGTCATATGCAGCTTACCATTCATCGCATGGCATCCTTGAAATTTCTAGTACATGTATAGATAAATGCACATGACAAACTGGGGTGGTGCAGCTCATTGCATGTGCACAATAATTATCCAAGATTCGACGGATAGTATGTTGTAGATTCAACAAATAGCTTGGACATTATGCAAATGTTCAATCTTGTTTTTTCGAGGACCCGATCTAATATAAATGTTCAAAAAAAGTATAAAGCATACCAAACATAATAAAAATTACATCAACATCGACCACTACCACCGCCAGCAGAAGTTGCTGATGTGCCATTGTCGCTGCTCCCCTACCAAATCCAGTCTGACTTTGTTGATGATGGTCAAAAAGTTTCGTGCATGTGCCCTCCTAGTGATATTTACTTTAAAAGTTAACATGAATATATGCCATATATATATCTTAATTCTCTTCATGTTGAAAGCATACCATTTTAATGAGGCCAACAATTTTATTAGTATGTTTAATTGGTCTATATGATTACTACAAATGCATAGTTCATATGATCAAACCATGATTACCTGAAAAAAATAGTCTCTCTCCTAATTTGTAGCCTTTTCTGCACATGTTTTCCTAAAAAATTTAAATGAAACTTGTAGTTTGGAATTTCTGAGTTAAATCAGTTTATTAAAGGACATTTAAGACCAATGGGAGCACATTTGCCAACCCAAATTGGAGGCCTCACTAATCTAGCTCGTCGCGATTGTAGCTTTTGCGATGAATTCGGTAATCAGATGAAGGTGTATTTTTACAGGAATTTGCCGCCCTTATCTTAGGGTCTAATTGGATGGATCTGTGTTGATTGACATACTTCTCAATCTGACTCCGAAGATTAAAATTTCCTTGTGATTATGGGTACTATTTACTATTTCCAGGTTTGTTACAAGTAATTCTTGGTTGAGTTTGTCAACTTGTTCCAATCTAAATTCATGATTTGTTCATAAATGTGTGCTACTATGTCATTGGCATCTGACAGTTCTGAAATATTCTTCATGAAATATGATCCGTTAGACCAGAAAATGGCGCTATATTTTTTAAGTTGTGTATTAGTTGGCCTGTTTAATTTTGCAAAGAACAAATCTACTTGGTAAACATTTCCCTCAAGAACACCATCGTTAGTCTTCACTAGCATAGTTCTTTGTACAGAATGAACAATTTAGCCAATCTCAAGCCAACTGAAATGAGAAGTGCATCAAATTTTATATTCCTACAGGCTTGGTAAGAAATTCTGACTTGGCATGCCGTGGATCACTGCAGGCTAAACAAGCACAGAGGTTTCAATTGTTTTCCCAATTCCGGTCATCCCGAGTGTACCACAAGGTTCCCGAACCATTCCAAAATAACATATGCCAAACTGGGGTGAAAGCGTTACAAAATCCAAAGACAAGAGAAAACCAGATGCTTGATGAATGGTTCACTGATCATTCCATTTGAATGGTATCCTACGGATCTCTGGTATATGTAGGGAGAACTGCACTTTTAAGTCAGACAAGCTGGTGTGGTTTAACTCATTACATTCACCTTATCTGTCTGGATACCGTGAGTAAAGGAGAAGAAGATCTGGTGGAGGGATAGATTACATTTTTTTTGGAAAATGGGCGCATATATTAACGAAAACGTTTAATGTTTAGACCCGACCTATGCATAACTAGGATACACACAGCCACACAAATGACAGAGCTAGAGGAAAAAGAGTAGGCATGCATAAATCGGCTAATGAAAAAGTCCATAATCTAAGGCAGATCAATCCTCAAGTCACGCGGCCATCCATATCGGGAGAAAATATCCCTCGCCGTATCCTCCAATCGCATACATCCCTCTACAAATAAGTCGTTTGCTCCATACGTTGGAGAATAGTCCATAATCGAAGAAAAGCCGTTGCTCGGTAAATAACCTGCAGAGGTGAAGACATAATGTTATTAAAGATCTTGTCATTTCTACCCAGCCATAGCGACCATATAATGGCAAGCGCTCCCACCCTAAATAAAATTCTATACTTATCAACAATTTCATGCAACTAATTATTGAAAACATTGGTTACTAAACTTGGAGGAGATAAACCAGAAGCTATTTGGATGAATGACCATATAAAACGAACAAATTTATACTAGAAGAATAAATGGCGAATTGTCTCATTGTGATGACAAAAAACGCATTGTGGACCTCCATACCAATTCCTCTTTACAAGATTATGTTTTGTTAGAATTACACCTTTACGTAAATACCATGCAAAAAAATCATCTTAAGAGGTATTTTCATTTTCCAAATCTTACTATTGTCATCGACCGGGATATCCGGTTGGACCAAAGCTCTATAAAGTGAGCCAACGGAAAATTTACCACTTTCTAGTAATTTCATTTTTAAACATGTCCACATCATCCGATAGTTGTATCGTGGATAATCATAAAAGAAGATTGTTCCAAGATACCAGTCTAGGACCAATGAAGGTTCTTCTGAAAGACACATTAGGAGGATTGTTCTCCAACACAGTGGCAATAGTATCTCATTTGTGTCTAACAATAGAATATAGAGCTAGATATTGTTCGTGAAGAGTAGTTTGGCCAAGCCACTTATCTTCCCAAAACCTAATCTGTGATCGATCCTTAATCTCGAAAGCACCAAAATGAAAGAAATGTTTTTTGGTGGCCATGAGCCCTGCCCAAAAGTGTGAATCCCTGGGTTTCCAAACCACATGAGACACTTCTTTAGACCGCACATATTTCCTCCATAACATGGTTTGCCAAACTCTATCTTCGGTAAGTAGTTTAAAAAGCCATTTGCCCAGGAGCGCGGTGTTTTTGACTTGAAAATCATGTATGTCTAGTCCACCAAACTCCTTCGGGCGGCAAACCACATTTCATCTGGCCAATCGATACTTCTTTTTCTCACTATCCCCTTGCCAAAAAAATCTTGATCGGAAATAATCCACTTTGTTCAAGACACCTTTTGGTAATGGAAAAAACAAGATCATATACAGTACCATGTTAGTAAGTACTAAATTTTTGAGTACCAGTCTTCCACCAAGGGATAACAATCTGCCCTTCCAACTATTCAGACGCTTTTGTAGCCTTTCCTCGATAAGTTTCCATTCAGTTATCATGAGCCGCCGATAATGAATTGGTATTCCTAAATAGTTGATTGGAAAATATGGATAGATTACATAGGCCCGCCCCTAGCTAGGATCCAGCTTTCGCACGGGAATTACATATACTGTAGCAAAAACTTTGTGATTACATATCATATCGGAGGTAGTCTCTGCTCCTACGTGCATACGAACCTATTATATAAAATGCACAAAAACAAACAATAAAATGTCAAAAAGTTCTAAAACAAAATTTCATATGTACATATAGACATTCTATGTTGCACACACGTTCGGGAAAAAAGAGCATATTACCTGGCTTGTGTAAAAATGACAAAAACAAATCTATGAATATTCATGTTGAAGAATAATTTTTTTGTCTATTTTACACGGGAGACAAGTTTCACTACGGGACACGCGCGCTACGCCGACCGTCGGCGTAGGCCAAAATGCCCTCGGTACGCCGAGGGCAGCCCTCGGCGTAGCCTCCTCGGCAAAGATCTCCCTCGGCGGAGCACAGTCAAGCCGTCGGCGTATCAAAATGCCGTCGGCGTATGCTACGCCGAGGGCTTTGCCGTCGGCGTAGCGGCCGTCGGCATAGCCTGTCGACCGGTTGCAAAAATATATTTTTTAATTTTTTTTTTTTGAAAAATAATATTTTTTTTATTTTTTTTTCTCAATTTTTTTATTCCTTGAATTGTTTCACTTGTTAATCTCCTACTTTGAACATTTTTAACACTAATTACACTTACTATTTAATTAAATTCCAGTCTTAGTCAAACTTCCCATCAGGTCACCCATCCTAATACTACTCCAGCTTCAGCATGCTTAACTTCCTCGTTCCTTCAGAATCCGTTTCCGCAAAGTAATTCATACATTGGTGTCAATACTATGATATCAATCTCATTAACTCTTATATCATCATGTCACATGTTTGTATTTTTTGAAATTACAAACAATTATTTAAGTAAATATTAATGAATAAGTAAAAATATTATTGAATTCAAATAAAAATATAATAATTTTTTTTTTGTATTTTTATTTAATATAGAATATTTAATATTTTTAAATCTGTAAATCGAAATTCAACAAATAATATGTTTAAATTGATCAGAAAAATGAGAGGAATCCAAATATGATATCCATATCAACTAATCACAAATCCTTCGTTTTTAAATTAGCTATTTGGTGGTTGCTTTAGAAAATCCCCTTTTTGCGTACGGATAATGAAAAATGCCTTTTTGGTGTGATGAAAAGGAAAACTTGCATTGGATATTTGATAAAATAGCATATTGTGAACCTAAAAATGATTTTTGTAAAAAAACATGAGCATCGGATCATGTATCTGTAGTTCATATCTGACCCACTTCCTGCCGATTCGGCAGGAATTTGTCTTTTTCACCAAAGGTGGACGGAAAGGTTTCGGATCCCCCTGTTGGTACATTGTCCGTATAAGGTGGTATAGTATTTTTGTAAAATGTGGTGGTAGTATTTTGAATTAGCCATTTGGTGGTTGCTTCACAAAACCGACCGTTTTTTATGCTCGGAAAATGGGAAATGGCTTTTTGGTGCGACGAAAAGGAAAACTTCCTCCTGTAACATTGTTCGCCATCCCATGATGCATGTGTATGCATAATATGGGCACATTATCACAAACTATGCCTTGATTCTAGCCATAACATTGGTCATTTGATCCGAAAGCCAAGAAACCTCGAATGAGATAGGTCATTTTGTGAAGGGTTTTTTGAGACATAATCAATATATCAAGTTTGCTATTTTTACTTATAAATATGTCACATAATATGACACCACGCGAAGGTTTCGCATTGTTTCGATCGTTTTTGATTTTTTTATGCCCGTTTTAAACTATCGTCAAACTTTGTTGAACGGCGGACATAAAGATTCTTAGCTCGGGGCAGAGCCTCGCTAAACTTTCATTAGATCTTTGATAAAATAGCATATTATTAACCTAAAAATGATTTTTGTAAAAAAACATGAGCATCGGATCATGTACATGTAGTTCATATCTGACCCACTTCGTGCCGATTCGGCAGGAATTTGTCTTTTTCACCAAAGGTGGACGGAAAGGTTTCGGATCCCCCTGTTGGTACATTGTCCGTATAAGGTGGTATAGTATTTTTGTAAAATGTGGTGGTAGTATTTTGAATTAGCCATTTGGTGGTTGCTTCACAAAACCGACCGTTTTTTATGCTCGGAAAATGGGAAATGGCTTTTTGATGCGACGAAAAGGAAAACTTCCTCCTGCAACATTGTTCTCCATTCCATTATGCATGTGTATGCACAATATGGACACATTATCACAAACTATGCCTTGATTCTAGCCATAACATTGGTCATTTGACCCGAAAGTCAAGGAACCTCGAATGAGATAGGTCATTTTGTGAAGGGTTTTTTGAGACATAATCAATATATCAAGTTTGCTATTTTTCCTTATAAATATGTCACATAATATGACACTACGCGAAGGTTTCGCATTGTTTCAATCGTTTTTGATTTTTTTATGCCCGTTTTAAACTATCGTCAAACTTTGTCGAACGACGGACATAAAGATTCTTAGCTCGGGGCAGAGCCTCGCTAAACTTTCATTAGATCTTTGATAAAATAGCATATTATGAACCTAAAAATGATTTTTGTAAAAAAACATGAGCATCGGATCATGTACCTGTAGTTCATATCTGACCCACTTCCTGCCGATTCGGCAGGAATTTGTCTTTTTCACCAAAGGTGGACGGAAAGGTTTCGGATCCCCCTGTTGGTACATTGTCCGTATAAGGTGGTATAGTATTTTTGTAAAATGTGGTGGTAGTATTTTGAATTAGCCATTTGGTGGTTGCTTCACAAAACCGACCGTTTTTTATGCTCGGAAAATGGGAAATGGCTTTTTGGTGCGACGAAAAGGAAAACTTCCTCCTGCAACATTGTTCGCCATCCCATTATGCATGTGTATGCACAATATGGGCACATTATCACAAACTATGCCTTGATTCTAGCCATAACATTGGTCATTTGACCCGAAAGTCAAGAAATCTCGAATGAGATAGGTCATTTTGTGAAGGGTTTTTTGAGACATAATCAATATATCAAGTTTGCTATTTTTCCTTATAAATATGTCACATAATATGACACCACGCGAAGGTTTCGCATTGTTTCAATCGTTTTTGATTTTTTTATGCCCGTTTTAAACTATCGTCAAACTTTGTCGAACGACGGACATAAAGATTCTTAGCTCGGGGCAGAGCCTCGCTAAACTTTCATTAGATCTTTGATAAAATAGCATATTATGAACCTAAAAATGATTTTTGTAAAAAAACATGAGCATCAGATCATGTACCTGTAGTTCATATCTGACCCACTTCCTGCCGATTCGGCAGGAATTTGTCTTTTTCACCAAAGGTGGACGGAAAGGTTTCTGATCCCCCTGTTGGTACATTGTCCGTATAAGGTGGTATAGTATTTTTGTAAAATGTGGTGGTAGTATTTTGAATTAGCCATTTGGTGGTTGTTTCACAAAACCGACCGTTTTTTATGCTCGGAAAATGGGAAATGGCTTTTTGGTGCGACGAAAAGGAAAACTTCCTCCTGCAACATTGTTCGCCATCCCATTATGCATGTGTATGCACAATATGGGCACATTATCACAAACTATGCCTTGATTCTAGCCATAACATTGGTCATTTGACCCGAAAGTCAAGAAACCTCGAATGAGATAGGTCATTTTGTGAAGGTTTCTTTGAGACATAATCAATATACCAAGTTTGATATTTTTCCTTCTAACTATGTCACATAATATAACACCACGCGAAGGTTTCGCATTGTTTCGATCGTTTTTGAATTTTTTATGCCCGTTTTAAACTATATATAATGTTTTATGTTTTACTTAATTTTTATTTATAAATGTGTAATATTTGAGTGTAGATAGATAGGTCTTATTTTCCTGCAAATTTTGATATATTATTTGTATTTTTCCGAATTAGAATGATTTAGTTATGATTTTTCAAAGTTTAATGAGATAAAATAAAAAATAGCTACGCCGAGGGCAGCCGTCGGCGTAGCATAGAATATGCCGAGGGCAATTTTACGCCGACGGCTGCTTGGCGGGGCTGGCCTGGACGATGGCTACGCCGACGGCCCCGACGTTTGGCCGTCGGCGTAGCGACCGGCCGTCGGCGTAGCTTCCCGTTCCTGTAGTGTTTTAACATAGATTGTCTGGATATACATATTGTCTGGATATACATGCCCATATTTTTTCCCTGCTATTTTTGACACTTCGAAATGTGTTTTGGAACAATGGGTTCATTGTACCCATGAGCCGAATTAAATGGGTCCCCTTGCTACTGAGCGGTCATGACTACTGATTTTTTTCCATCCTTTTAGTTTGTCATTCTGATTTCCATTGTGTCTAGAGCAAACACGGCAAAAAAGTTAGTCATTTACAATGAACGATTTCCATGGTAGAAGAGCACTTTCTCATCGTTTAGAAGTATTTTACCACAGATTGCACTCAGTGGTTGAAGCATCGTAATACAAACATCTACCAAAGGTTGTCAAAATTCCGGGTAGATGAGTTCACATCAACCACACAAAAACTATTGCGATATAAGTGTTTTGCCGGACCATCAGCTAATGATGTGACAAACACCGCTAACTGAGCGGTCATGCCGTTATCTCCTTTACCGGTGGCGTCACCTCGTAACAAGTGATGTCACTTTTTTTTTTACCACTTGCGTCACCTTGTTATCACTTCCATAACCATTGACAAGATCATATGTATGTCCATCGTGTGCATTTTTGTCCTGGGTGACGATTATTCAACCACAAAACTCATAGGCAGACCATCAAAAGCCCATAAATATTAGGTAGGTCGGTCTATATAGGTGTTGGGCTTTTGCAATGGATGGTATATCTCATAATTCATCCTCATACAACCCATTTATTTTATATTTCTGGTTCGTACAGCCCATGCCGCACGGACAGGGCTATTAGGTGGATTAATTACTATTTGAAATTTAAACTAATCTATTATAGTAAAAGCAATATAAGGTTTTTTTTCGTGGCATTCGGTTAAACCACATCACCTTAATTATCTAAACCATTAGATCCGTAGTTCATGGTTTGGATTTTAAAAGAATAGAAGTTGTACGATCCTATGTTTTTTCATACCGGCCGCCATCAATAGATCACCAAAATAAACCCTACGCGATATCAAACCCTACCATAGCAAAGTAGGGCCGAGGTGCCTTCTCGTTTGGTAAAACTTTCTAACTCCCACTTTGAAGATTGATTTTTTATTTTCATACTATTTATTATTTCTTGTTGTTTTGAATATCTCAAACTATGCTTCTCAGCGGTGTTAGGGAAAAATTTGCAATTCTCTCTTCAAACTCATTGTTAGTCTTAATTGATCATAAATACTTAGCTGATCATACATCTTTTGAGCTAATATTGTAATCTCAAGTCAATTGATTGCAATTCAATCGGTGTAAGGCTAGTTGTAGTGCAAAATAAATTAGTTGAGAAATAACTTATATGTGGTAACATGCAATCTCACATTAATTAGGTTTTTCTTTAGATAAAGCTGCGATTCTTTTATTCATTCACCAACACATCCGAGTCAAGAACTTACAATAGAGTCTGGCGGAATACCAGCCAGGTCTTGTTTAACTGATTGTCACATAAGCAAAAGTGTTGAGTTGGACTCTTAGTTACTATTGAAGTTACCCCAGTATGCAGGGACGGGGCCAGAAACTGATCTTAAGGAGGGCAAATAGTGTGTGTGATTTGTATGAGGAGGCCAAGCTAGTTAAAATATACTAAACTAAGCAGCTAGACAACTAAATTTTAGAAAAAAATCATGAGCATAGGAGGGGCCTGTCCCCTGCTCGTTCCCCTTGTCTTTGTGCCTGCCACTATGACTAGTCTAAGATCTGCCTCAGGTCAGTAGAAGCAATCATGGAAGGTTGAATTGTTTTCCCCATGTCGCTCATTCCCTCGTCTAAAGTAACATAAAATGGGGTGAAGTGGATACAAAATCCGACACAAACAACAAAGTGATACGCGGCTTCATAGGCCATTGCTTTGCACCATATCCTTCGGTTGTCCGGTATATGTAGAGGAGGAAATGTATAGTACAAGCTGGGCGTGACTTGATATTTACCTTAATTGCCTTGGTACCTCCAGTAAAGGAAAGAAGATTATGTGGATAGATAGTGAACACATATGCAAATGTACATGTCCAGTCGGAGGGTGATGACTACAACTGATTTTTTTAGATGATCAAACCGCGACTGCTTGAAAAAAATAGTAGTTCACTCCTAGCTGACAGCCTCTCCACTACAGGAGGCGACGGCTAGGCCGACGGCAAAACGCCCTCGGCTTAGCCAGTATAGCCGTCGGCGTATGCTACGCCGAGGGCAGCCGTCTTCTCGGCGGACCTCTCCCTCGGCGGAGCGAAAACAACCGTCGGCGTACGTACTGGCCGTCGGCATAGGCCTACGCCGACGGCCTTAGCATGCCCGTCGGCGTAACGGCCGGCAAATGGCGGCGCTGCCGTTACACGGCCGCTAACGGCGCACCAGATACGCCGACGGCCGTGTCCCTCGGCGTAGGGTCGCCACGTGGCCGGCGCTGGGCCTCCCCCAGGAAGGAGCTACGCCGACGGCCGCGCCCTCGGCGTAAGTGGACGCGTGGCCTCCCCCAGGAAGGCGATACGCCGACGGCCTGCCCTCGGCATAGGGGCAGGTGCTACGCCGACGGCAGTGCCGTCGGCGTAGCCCTGACCATATGGCACAAGAAAGAGGGCTACGCCGAGGGCATTGCCGTCGGCGTAGCACCTGCACGATTTTTTTTTGATTTTTTCACAGCGCAGCAGCACTCACAGCAGCACATCAGTCATACAAGATCACATATTCCATACATGTATCAACATCATCCATACATCAGTCATACAAGATCATCCATACATTAGTCATACAAGATCATCGGCATCATCACACATGCCTACAACTCTTGAGGAGAGGGGGTGTACCCGAGATCTCCCCTGGTGAAAAGTGGCGACCTCTGGCGAGGGTTGCGTCCAGTAGAAGCAGCAGAAGAGCCTCCTGGCGAGGGAGTAGAAGTGTGATGCTCGGGAGAACCACCTACGTTGGGATCATCTGACATCTCAACGTTGGGATCAGCTCCCTACAGGTACAAGAGGAATTTGTTGCGTTCAGTAGTTACGTGGAATAAGAGGAACAAGTCACATATTGCAAGGTAAGAGGGACAGGTTAGAAATTACTTTTTCCATAAACCAGGACACAAAGTTTTTTTATTTCCGGGAGCACCCTCTTTCAGTAGAGTGTCCAACTCCATGGGAGAGGGATCCGTCGGTACCGGCCACTGTTCATTCGTGAAATCGCTAAGAAGGAGAAAATAAGCATTAGACGGAGACCGAGTTACTAGCTGCATAGAGAAATAGGGTGTTCACCATTTTACCTAATGAAATCGACCACTTCCTTCATGTTCATAAGCTCATAGAGCATTATGCAATCCTTATCTTCCTTCGGCAACCTATATTTTAGTCCTTTACTGGCCTTGCCACCGGGAAATTGGAATAGTTAGAGCTTGGGGTCATTCTTGGGCAGGTCGACATTGTAACTATAGGGTTTCGTAGCATGGAAAACAAAAAATTTCTACCGCATACAAACAAACAAGCCAAGATATATCTACTAGATTGTAGCAACGAGTCGATGGAATAACTCACCCTCGAAGATTCCAAAGTGTTTAACGAGAGCGGATTCTCGTGGGTGATGTAGTCGTACTCTTCCCGATCTCAAGATCGCATAGACGATCCTTCCGGCGCTGCGTTCCGGCAGCGCTTCCGCAGTCGGTCACACGTTCGATACTCGACGAAGACCTTCCTCTCCCTTGTTCTAGCAGGCAGCGGAGGTTGTAGTACTCTCCTCGCGATTCCGGCAGCACAACGGCGTGGTACCGGAAGTAGAGGGGAGATCTCGCAGGGCTTCGCCTTAAGCCGGAGCGAGTATGGTGGACTATGAGAGAGACCCTCGGCGATCTAGGGTTTAGACGCACCAAGGAGGAGGGTATAGGGCCGGTGGCTAGGGCTTGGAGCAGCCCAAGTCGGCGGTTAGGGTTTCCCTAGGCGGCGGCAGCAGGAGGTGGAGGCGCCGACGGCTGGGAGCTAGGGTTTTGGGTGGAGGTGTTGTGTACTTGGAGGGGCAGCCCTGCCCCTCCTTATATAGGTGGAGGGGGCGCGCCAGGGGAGGGGAGTCCCTCCCCAACTCGGATCCCAAGTGGGCCGGCGGTGGAGGGGAGGGAACTCCTCCCCAAGTAGGTTTCCTACTTCCCCTCCACCTCACAAAATAGCCGTTTGACTTTTCAAATTGGCGTTTGACTTTTCAAACTAGGATTTCATTAAACCCTTTATTTTGTTCAGTGATGACACCTAGTACATGATGCAATCATTCCAACTTGATATGACACATTCATGTACCCTTCCCCTCCGAAGTGCCGGACATTCCGGAACCTTCTAGAACATTCCCGATGAAAACACCGGAACCATTCTCCAACCCCGAAACAGGACTTTCCTTATATGAATCTTATTCTCCGGACCATTCCGGATATCCTCATGGTATCCCGGATCCCATCCGAGACTCCGAAAAACATTCGGTATCTTACTCATCATTCCATAACTACTCAAACAACGTCGAATCCTTAAGTGTGTCTCCCTACGGTTCGTGAATTATGCGGACATGATCGAGACACTTCTCCAAACAATAACCAATAGAGGAATCTGGAAATTCATATGGTTCCTACGTATTTATATGATTACTTTGCGATCGAATGAAACACTTACATACGATACCAATTTCCCTTTATCTCACGATAGTTTACTTATCCGAGGTTATGATCGTCGGTATCTCTGCATACCTAGTTCAACCTCGTTACTGATAAGTACTCTTTTATCGTTCCCGTGATATGTGATCCCTTGTGAGCCAGTCACATGCTTGCAAGCTAATTGGATGACATTTCACCGAGAGGGCCCAGAGTATATCTATCTGTCATATGGATGGACAAATCCCACTCTTGATCCATGTGTCTCAACCAATACTTTCCGAACACTCAATGCCACCTTTGTAGCCACCCAGTTACGGTGTGGTGTTTGATGTCATCAAAGCATCCTTCCGGTGAAGGTGATATGCATGATCTCATGGTCGAAGGAATTAGGTTACTATGTATAAGAAAGCATATAACAATTGAACTATTAAAATGACTTGATCTTTATGCTACGCTTATCGATAGGAGTATGTCCACCATATCATTCTCCTAACGATATGATCTTGTTGTTAATAACATCTCAATGTTCATGATAGGGAAACCACAATCATTTATTAACCAACAAACTAGTATTATAAAGAGGCTTTACTAGGGACTCTATTTTAGTTTACAAATCACACAAGTATTAATGTTTCCTTGTTAATACTATTATAGCATGAATGTAAACATTTATCATAAACACAAAGATATAATAATAACTACATTTATTATTGCCTCTAGGGCATATCTCCAACAGTCTCCCACTTGCACTAGAGTCATCTAATCTAGATTACATAGTAATATACCGAACACCCATGGCAGTTTGGTGTTGGTCATGTTTTGCCCTCGGGAGAGGTTTAGTCAACAGATCCGCCACATTTAGATCTGTGTGTACTTTGCAAATCTTTATGTCCCCATCTTGGACATGTTCTCGAATAGCGTGAAAACGTAGCTTGATGTGCTTCAGCTCCTTGTGTGACCTTGGTTCTTGCGCATTGGCTATGGCGCCCATGTTATCACAGTAGATAGACATTGGGTCCAGCGCACTAGGAACCACACCCAGCTCTGTAATGAACTCTTTCATCCATATCGCTTCTTGTGAAGCCTCCGAAGCAGCCATGTATTCCGATTCAGTTGAAGATCCCGCCACAACGCTTTGCTTTGCACTCCTCCAGCTAACTGCTGCACCATTCAAAGTAAATACGTATCCAGATTGTGATTTAGAATCATCCGGATCGGTGTTCCAACTAGCATCGGTGTAACCATTAACAACGAGCTGTTCATCACCTCCATAAGAAAGAACCATATCCTTAGTTCTTCTCAAGTACTTAAGGATGTTTTTGACCGCTGTCCAATGATCCACTCCTGGATCACTTTGATATCTGTTAGTTAAACTAACAGCATATGCAATGTCGGGTCTAGTACATAGCATGGCATACATTAGAGATCCTATGGCTGAGGCATAGGGAGTCTTACTCATCCTTTCTCTATCTTCTGCCGTTGTCGGACTTTGAGTTTTACTCAAGGTCGTATTGGGCAACATGGGCAAGAACCCTTTCTTGCTATCTTCCATTCCAAACCTCTTTAGAACTTTGTCCAAATATGTACTTTGTGACAATGATATTAGGCGTCTCGATCTATCTCTATAAATCTTTATACCTAATATGTAAGATGCTTCGCCAAGATCTTTCATTGAAAAACTATTATTCAAATATTCCTTGACACTATTAAGAAGGTCTACATCATTCCCAATCAACAATATGTCATCTACATATAGTATTAAGAATGCTACAGAGCTCCCACTCACTTTCTTGTAAATACAAGATTCTCCATAAGTTTGTATAAAACCAAAACTTTTGATTACCTTATCAAAATGTTGATTCCAACTTCGGGATGCTTGCTTCAATCCATAGATGGACCGTTGAAGTTTGCATACCTTGTTAGCATCTTTAGGATCGACAAAACCTTTGGGTTGCATCATATACAACTCTTCATCAATGTCCCCATTGAGGAATGTTGTTTTGACATCCATCTGCCATATCTCATAATCATAATATGCAGCGATTGCTAACATAATCCTCATAGACTTTAGCTTCGCTACCGGTGAGAAGGTCTCATCGTAGTCAACTCCTTGAATTTTTCGAAACCCTTTTGCGACAAGTCGAGCTTTATAGACAGTAAAATTACCATCAGCATATGTTTTCTTCTTGAAAATCCATTTGTTCTCGACAGCCTTCCGGCCATCCGGTAAGTCCACCAAAGTCCAGACTTGGTTTTCGTACATGGATCCAATCTCGGATTTCATGGATTCTTGCCATTTATTGGAATCTGGGCTCATCATCGCTTCCTCATATGTCGCAGGGTCATCGGTGTTGTCCACCAACATGACATTCATAACGGGATCATACCAATCAGGAGTGGTACGAGTTGTTGTTGACCTGCGAGGCTCTGTAGCAACTACAACCGAAGTTTCATGATCATCATCATTAGCTTCCTCTCTTATTGGTGCAGGCACCACAGGAACTTCTTCTGGTGCTGCGCTACTCGCAAGTTCGAGAGAAGGTTCGACAACCTCGTCGAGTTTTACTTTCCTTCCAGTCACTTCTTTCGAGAGAAATTCCTTCTCTAGAAAGGATCCATTCTTGGCAACGAAGATTTTGCCTTCGGATCTATGATAGAAGGTATACCCAATAGTTTCCTTCGGGTATCCTATGAAGACGCATTTTTCCGCTTTGGATTCAAGCTTGTCCGGCTGTAACTTCTTTACATAGGCTTCACAACCCCAAACTTTAAGGAACGGCAATTTAGGTTTCTTCCCAAACCATAATTCATACGGTGTCGTTTCAACGGATTTAGATGGTGCCCTATTTAAAGTGAATGCGGCTATTTCTAATGCATAACCCCAAAATGATAGCGGTAAATCTGTAAGTGACATCATAGAACGAACCATATCTAAGAGAGTTCGATTACGACGTTCGGACACACCATTACGCTGTGGTGTTCCCGGTGGTGTCAATTGTGAAAGTATTCCGCATTTCTTCAAATGCTCGCCAAACTCGTAACTTAGATATTAACCTCCACGATCAGAACGTAGAAATTTAATCTTCTTATTACGTTGATTCTCTACCTCACTTTGAAATTCCTTAAACTTCTCGAAAGTTTCGGACTTATGTTTCATGAAATAGATATACCCATATCTACTCAAGTCATCCGTGAAGGTAAGAACATAACGATAACCACCGCGCGATGCTACACTCATTGGACCACACACATCGGTATGTATGATTTCCAATAAGTCCGTAGCTCGCTCCATCATACCAGAAAATGGATTCTTAGTCATTTTACCCATCAGACATGCTTCGCATCTTTCAAGTGATTCGAAATCAAGTGATTCAAGAAGTCCATCGGAATGGAGTTTATTCATACGCTTCACTCCAATGTGACCAAGACGACAGTGCCACATATAGGTCGAGTTATCGCTCGATTTCAAACGTTTAGCCTCAATGTTATTAATATGTGTATTTCCACTATCGAGATATAATAAGAATAGACCATCTATCAAAGGTGCATGTGCATAAAACATATTACTCATATAAATCGAACAACCATTATTCTCGGACTTAAACAAGTAACCGTCTCGCAATAAAAAAGATCCCGATATAATGTTCATGCTTAACGCAGGTACCAAATAACAATTATTTAAGTACAAAACTAATCCCGATGGTAGATGAAGGGGTAGCGTGCCGACCACGATCATATCAACCTTTGATCCATTTCCCACGCGCATCGTCACCTCGTTCTTCGCTAGCTTCCGTTTATTCTGCAGCACCTGTTTCGAGTTACAAATATGAGCAACCGAACCAGTATCAAATACCCAGGAACTACTACGAGTACTAGTGAGATACACATCAATAACATGTATATTGGATATATCTTTCTTCTTGATGTTGTCGTTCTTCAAATCCGCCAAGTACTTTGCGCAATTCCGCTTCCAGTGACCTTCTCCCTTGCAGTAAAAGCACTCAGTATCAGGCTTAGGTCCAGCCTTGGTCTTCTTCGTCGGCGCGGTAACTTCCTTACCACCCTTCTTGAAGTGTCCCTTTTGCTTAGACTTGCCTTTCTTGAATTTGGTGGTCTTATTGACCATCGACACTTGGTGCTCTTTCTTGATCTTCACTTCTGCAGATTTTAACATGGCAAATATTTCTGGCAACTGCTTGTTCATATTTTGCATATTGTAGTTCATCACAAAGTTCTTGTAACTTGGTGGTAGTGATTGGAGGACACGATAAATCCCCAAAGCATTAGGAATCACTATACCCAAGCTTTGAAGTTTATTTGCGTGCCCAGACATCTTAAGCACATGCTCACTGCGGAGCTGCCCTCTTCCATCTTGCAGTTAAAGAACTTTTCAGAAGCCTCATAGCTCTCAATTGCCGCGTGAGTCTCAAAGATCAATTTGAGATCACAGACAATATTGTGGGTCTGAATTCTAAAACCTTTTCTGAAGCTCCGATTCTAAACCATACAAGATAGCACACTGAACTGTGGAGTACTGAGTCTTCCGAGCAAGGTAAACATTCTTTACTTCATCGGTAGAAGTAGCTGCAGGTGGGTCACCCAGCGGTGCATCCAGCACATAGGTCAAATTACCAGCTGTGAGGACAATCCTCAAATTGCGGAACCAATCCGCGAAGTTGCTTCCATTGTTTTTCAACTTTTATTTCTCTAGGAACGCATTAAAATTGATGGTAGGGGCCGCCATTGATCTACAACATATTTGCAATAGTTTAGACTAATTTTATGACAAATTAAGTTCTAATTAATAGTTAAATTAATCTAGGTGAACTCCCACTCAAAACAATATCCCTCACATTGTTTTAGTGATCACACGAACCAAATCCACCACATTAACACCGATCATCACGAGAGTTGATGCAGCTTCAATGGCAAACAATCGACATGTTCATCATATCTACTATATGATTCATGCTTTACCTTTCGGTGATCCGTGTTCCGAGACCATGTCTGTACATGCTAGGCTCGTCAAGATCAAACCTTAGCTTCCGCATGAGCAAATCTGGCTTGCTCACATTGTATACACTTGCGGAATCTAACACACCCGATCATCACGTGGTTCTTCGAAACAACAAGCTTTAGCAACGGTGCTTACTAAGGATGAACACTTTCGAACTTGAAATTCATGTGCATGAGGGATCATCTTATAATGCTACCGTCGTTAACTAAGCAATACAAGATGCATAAAGGATTAACATCACATGCAATTCATAATATGTGATATGATATGGCCTTTCTTATTTGTGCTTCCGATCTCCATCTTCAAGCACGAATATGATCTCCATCATCACCGGCATTGCATCAAGGTCAATGATGATGCTCCATGGTTGTCATCCACCGGATTCAACTATTACAACTACTTTGAATAGACACGCGGGTCTTAACAGAACTTACAATAAGGAATATTGCATACATCAAATATAATCACAATCATGGTCATATCACATCAGAGCACACCCCTGCAAAACAAAGTTAGACGCCTCTACTTTCTTTGCATGTTTTACGTGGTTTGGGGCTTTCAATAAGTGTCGCTCTAACTTACGAACAAGAACCACAACATTGATACTAGTATTGTCAATCACCCATTGTAAATTGAATCTTAACTATGTTGGGAGAAATAGGCCCCATCAAAGCCACTTATGCAATACAAGTTGCATGTCAAGCGTGGAGCAAGTCTCATGAACGATGTCATGTAAGGTTAGCCCGGGCCGCTTCATCCCACCATCCCGCAAGATGCAAAGTACACACGAAGCAATCGACAATAAAAGCATCAACGCCCATAATGACCATTGTGTTCTACTCGTGCAACAGATCTACATATAGACACGGCTCTGATACCACTGTAGGGTTTCGTAGCATGGAAAACAAAAAATTTCTACCGCATACAAACAAACAAGCCAAGATCTATCTACTAGATTGTAGCAACGAGTCGATGGAATAACTCACCCTCGAAGATTCCAAAGTGTTTAACGAGAGCGGATTCTCGTGCGTGATGTAATCGTACTCTTGCCGATCTCAAGATCGCGTAGACGATCCTTCCGGCGCTGCGTTCCGGCAGCGCTTCCGCAGTCGGTCACACGTTCGGTACTCGACGAAGACCTTCCTCTCCCTTGTTCCAGCAGGCAGCGGAGGTTGTAGCACTCTCCTCGCGATTCCGGCAGCACAACGGCGTGGTACCGGAAGTAGAGGGGAGATCTCGCAGGGCTTCGCCTTAGGCCGGAGCGAGTATGGTGGACTATGAGAGAGACCATCGGCAATCTAGAGTTTAGACGCACCAAGGAGGAGGGTCTAGGGCCGGCAGCTAGGGCTTGGAGCAGCCCAAGTCGGCGGCTAGGGTTTCCCTAGGTGGCGGCGGCAGCAGGAGGTGGCGGCTGGAAGCTAGGGTTTTGGGTGGAGGTGTTGTGTACTTGGAGGGGCAGCCCTGCCCCTCCTTATATAGGTGGAGGGGGCGTGCCAGGGGAGGGGAGTCCCTCCCCAACTCGGATCCCAAGTGGGCCGGTGGTGGAAGGGAGGTAACTCCTCCCCAATTAGGTTTCCTACTTCCCCTCCACCTCACAAAATAGCCGTTTGACTTTTCAAATTGGCGTTTGACATTTCAAACTAGGATTTGATTAAACCCTTTATTTTGTTCAGCGATGACACCTAGTACATGATGCAATCATTCCAACTTGATATGACACATTCATGTACCCTTCCCCTTTGGAGTGCCGGACATTCCGGAACCTTCTAGAACATTCCCGATGAAAACACCGGAACCATTCTCCAACCCCGAAACAGGACTTTCCTTATATGAATCTTATTCTCCGGACCATTCCGGATCTCCTCGTGATATCCCGGATCCCATCCGAGACTCCGAACAACATTTGGTCTCTTACTCATCATTCCATAACTACTCAAACAACGTCGAATCCTTAAGTGTGTCTCCCTACGGTTCGTGAATTATGCGAACATGATCGAGACACTTCTCCGAACAATAACCAATAGAGGAATATGGAAATTCATATGGTTCCCACATATTTCTACGATTACTTTGCGATCGAATGAACCACTTACATACGATACCAATTTCCCTTTGTCTCACGATAGTTTACTTATCTGAGGTTATGATCGTCGGTATCTCTGCATACCTAGTTCAACCTCGTTACTGATAAGTACTCTTTTCTTGTTCCCGTGATATGTGATCCCTTGTGATCCAGTCACATGCTTGCAAGCTAATTTGATGACATTTCACCGAGAGGGCCCAGAGTATATCTATCCGTCATATGGATGGACAAATCCCACTCTTGATCCATGTGTCTCAACCAATACTTTCCGAACACTCAATGCCACCTTTATAGCCACCCAGTTACGGTGTGGTGTTTGATGTCATCAAAGCATCCTTCCGGTGAAGGTGATATGCATGATCTCATGGTCGAAGGAATTAGGTTACTATGTATCAGAAAGCATATAGCAATTGAACTATTAAAATGACTTGATCTTTATGCTACGCTTATCTATAGGAGTATGTCCACCATATCATTCTCCTAACGATATGATCTTGTTGTTAATAACATCTCAATGTTCATGATAGGGAAACCACAATCATTTATTAACCAACAAGCTAGTATTATAAAGAGGCTTTACTAGGGACTCTATTTTAGTTTACAAATCACACAAGTATTAATGTTTCCTTGTTAATACTATTATAGCATGAATTTAAACATTTATCATAAACACAAAGATATAACAATAACTACATTTATTATTGCCTCTAGGGCATATCTCCAACAGTAACGAGAGACCGAGTTATGCATAGTGGGAACATCATCGGGCCAGTAGGTTGTCGCGGCGTCTGCCATATCCCGAAGGCATGTTGCTTCAGCTATGCATGATTCAATCTTTGCTTTGTTTCCAGTTATCTTTCGAATATACTTAAACTCTCTCTCAATACAAAATTGCCAACGAAATTGCACCCCCCCAAGAGTGCCTCGTTCACGAGGTGCACAATGAGATGTGCCATCAGAGTAAAGAAGCCTGGCTGAAAGATCATCTCCAAATTGCATAGCAACTCCGGCACCTGAACTTGCAGCTTCTCAATAACCAGAGGACATATCTGCTTAGCACAGAGGGTGCGGAAGAAATGGCTCAACTCCGCAAGCACTCGCCATACTTTCTCAGGGAGATACCCTCGAACCATCACCGGCATCAGCCGCTCAATCCATGTATGATAGTCGTGACTCTTGAGCCTGTTGACTTGTCCCATCAAAAGATTGACTCCCTTACTTATATTCGAACAATAACCGTCAGGGAACATCACGACGTATTTGAGCCACCTAAATGACTCCTTCTTTTGGACATTATCAAGGCAGTAGTAGGCATGCGGCTTGAACCAATTCTTTTGATGGACAGTAGGAGGCTGCATGTGTAATCTCTTCCTATCACAAAGCTTCTCAACATCGACTCTAGCCTTGACATTATCCTTTGACTTCCCAGGAATGTTCAGGATTGTGTGAAAAAGGGACTCCCCGACATTCTTTTTGGTGTGCATCACATCGATGTTATGGGGAAGTTCGAGGTCCTTGTAATACACGAGATTCGTTAAGGCTGCCACATGAGTCCAATTATGCGTTACACCATATCCCGCAAATTGATGGCCAGTTCCCGGTGCCGCGGGCACGAGAGCACGTATCTCGGCATCAACAGCTGCACCCTCAAACTTTGGTACCTCTTTTACTTCATGCACAACTTTGCCCTTCTTGAAGTTCTTTCTATCTTCTCTGAATGAATGATTTCTTTTGAGGTACTATTGATTCGTGTCAAACGCAACATATTTGCGACCCGACTTTACCCAAAGGAACTCAAGTCGGTGCCTGCACACTGGGCATGGCCACTTACCAGCTGTACACCATCCGCAAGTTAGAGCGTACCCGGGCATGTCATGCATAGTATACTGCAACCAAACTTTCATCAAAAAGTTTCTCTTTGATGCTCGGTCGTATGTCAATGTCCCGTGTATCCAAGATTGGTTCAAATCATCCACAATCGGCTGCATATAGACACTCAAGTTCTTCCCCGGATACTCAGGTCCTGGAATTATCAGCGACAAAAACATGGTCTTCCGTTGCATTAATACTCCGGGAGGGAGATTGAGCGGAATAACATACACCGGCCAGCAGCTGTACGAGGCCGTCGACATACCATATGGGTTGAAGCCATCTGTTGCTATCGCAATTCTAACATTCCGAGCCTCTTCTGCCCACCGGGGGTATTTGTCATCGAAGTTCTTCCATGCCTTACCATCAGATGGATGTCCCATCTTCTTCCGTCCGTGCTCGTCCTCGTATCTTTTCCCCTTCTTGTGCCACGTCATCTGTTTGGCAGTCTCCTCTCTCAAGTAAAGTCGCTGGATTCTTTTTATGAATGGGAGATACCGAAGTATCTTCTTAGCGACCTTCGACTGCCTCACCTGACCATCCTACCCCTTTATCTCTTCATATCTAGAGGCCTTACAAATGGAGCAGTACTTGTCACCCTCAAACTGTTTCCAAAACAAAAGGCAGCCTTTTGGATAGCAATCTATCTTTTCATAATCCATGCTGAGCTCCTTCATGAGTTTCTTCGTTTCGTGAAAGGTTTTAGGCAGACAATGCCCTTCGGGCAACATGTTCTCAGATTAGCTTCAAAGTGAGAATGGGTGGCGGAATACTGGCACTTGTCGGCTAGACAATGAGAGATGGCATCGAGCTGAGAAATATTTGCACCCTCGTACAGAGGCCTCTTAGCCGTGGCCATCATATCAAGGAAGGCCTTTGCGGTTTGCTCCGGTTCCTTCGGTTCTGGTGAATCCTCCCGTGGAGGTGGCGAATTCGGCTGGTCGGCATCGATAAGATCATCTAGCATGTTTCTAATCTCATCGTGCTCATTGCCATTGAGCCGCTGACGCAACACCTCACCTCTGTCACGTTCGTACCGAGCAAAGTCGACTTGCGTGACATAGTTAGACATGTACCCATATTGCAAAAGGTGTTTGTACATGTCATCCTTTCCCTGACGATGACGCTTAGTGCAATGAGCGCTGGGATAAAGTGCCCGAACCATTGCCTTCGAACCACGCGCTAACTCATTCACTAACAAATGAGTGTTCCGTACTCAATCGTCTGTTTTATTAGTCGCACTAATACGGCCACTGTACATCCACCCATTATCAGCCATCCTCTTCTGCTTTGTTGGGAGAAAAACAACAAATATAATATTTTATATCAAACAGGAGATTAAATGCTTCATATTTTTACGCATTCATCAACCTACATGTCCAATAGGAAAAGAGGGTCCTAACCAGCCGCCGGATCCGTAGATTGGGTAAGTTCTCCCTGGTTCTACCCCGATCCAAGCAGAATTTCGGCAGCACCTCCCCGCTGCTCTCCCGATACACTTCTCGACAAAAAGCCAAGAGGATGTGCATCTGGAGAACAACGAGGAGGCACCACCGAAATCCTGTCTCGAATCGAGGTAGAGCCAGGGAGAACCAAACCCAACTACGAATCCGCCGACTGCCCGATAAAAGCCATAATCGTTACGGTCCAAAATATGCGAGACCACTAATGCATATTAAGTCGCGTAACGCTTACGGTCGGGATGACGCCTAGGTGACGCGACAGACTTGGTGATCTAGACACAAAAATAAAACCTAGGTACAAGAGAGGCGAACAGATTCTCACCCTCGGCGGTAGAGGAAGTAGTCGATCAACCGAGTGTCGAGGTCGGCGATGGAACTCGGAGACGTGATCGAGGTGTCACCTACACCATCTCCCGCAATGACAGTCACTCCCGAAACACTACAAAGTTCGTACATTGACATAAAGACAACACCTTAGTCACAACATGTATAATTAGGCTCATTCAAAAAATATTCTACTTTGTGCATCTAGTTTTATTTCTATTTCTACCTATTATATTTCTAAGTAATTTTTTCACCTAGTTTTATTTCTATTTCTACCTATTCTATTACTAAATAATTTTTTACCTATTCTATTTTCTAAATAAATTTCTACCTATTCTATTTCTTAATAATTTTCTACCTATTTCTACAGGAGGTTACAAGAGGTACCTGTGGGGACGACGAGCTCGGGGCGGCGGTGCTGGGCACGGGAGGCAGGCGGGAGGCAGACGGCGGCGCTCAGCGGCGGGGGAGGGAGTGAGGGGGTAGCGGCTACGGGGGAGGGAAGGGGGCGGTGGCGCTCAGCGTCGGGGGAGGGAGGGAGGGAGGGGGGTGGCGGCTACGGGGGGAGGGAAGGGGGCGGTGGAGGCGGGAATTGGGGAGGGAGGGCTGGCAGCGGCGGGAATGGCGGCTGGTGGCGGCGGGGTCGGGGGCGGGCGCGGGCAGAGGATTGGAGAGGAGCAGGAGGAGGGAGAAGGCGGTGGAGGCTCGGGGGAGGGAGGAGGCGGTGGAGGCTCGGGGGAGGGAGGGCTGGCGGCAGCGGGAATGGGGGAGGAGCTAGCGGCGGCGGGAATGGCGGCTGTGGCGTCGGGGTCGGGGTCGCGGGCGGGCAGAAGATTGGAGGAGCAACGAGTGGCTCGGGTAGGCGCGTGGGCAGCCCTAATAGGATAGGGCTACGCCGACGGCCAGGCATACGCCGAGGGCAGCCATCGGCGTAGCTAGGTTTTTTTTTCAGGGTAGACAGTTTTTTTTTGAAAGAAGGGTTTTTTTGTTTAATATCAAATTTTACAAGATACTTTATTTAGTGTCTACTATTATAGCCGGTTTCACCTACACGGGGAGATTCCCCCTTATACTGGGTCCGGAACCTTCGCTTCTAGGTTAGAGCGCATGCATGCGAGGGGGGACACATGCAAGCACCTATACCAACCTCTCACCACACTCACACACATATGCTAGGGACACATGCAAGTTTTCATCTGATTCCAATGTTCTCGTGGTCTTCCTCCGACGAAACCCTGATCTGTGCACACTCGGATCGTCTACCCCCTAGACTTTTCTCTCACAGGGGTAGACCGGCATAGCTCTCTCTTGTTTTGTGTTTGCTTAGGTCATAGGGTGATGTAAAACCATGTTGGTTCACAAGTTGGGGCACTATCCTACCCGGTTTCACCTACACGGGGAGATTCCCCCTTATACTGGGTCCGGAACCTTCGCCTCTAGGTTAGAGCGCATGCATGCGAGGGGGACACATGCAAGCACCTATACCAACCTCTCACCACAGTCACACACATATGCTAGGGACACATGCAAGTTTTCATCTAATTCCGATGTTCTCGTGGTCTTCCTCCGACGAAACCCTGATCTGTGCACACTCGGATCGTATACCCCCCTAGACGTTCCTCTCATAGGGGTAGCCCAGCGTATCTATCTCTTGTTTTGTGTTTGTTTAGGTCATAGGGTGATGTAAAACCATGTTGGTTCACAAGTTGGGGCACTATCCTACCCGGTTTCACCTACATGGGGAGATTCCCCCTTATACTGGGTCCAGAACCTTCGCTTCTAGGTTAGAGCGCATGCATGCGAGGGGGGACACATGCAAGCACCTATACCAACCTCTCACCACACTCACACACATATGCTCGGGACACATGCAAGTTTTCATCTGATTCCGATGTTCTCGTGGTCTTCCTCCGGCGAAACCCTGATTTGTGCACACTCGGATCGTCTACCCACCTAGACGTTCCTCTCACAGGGGTAGCCTGTGGCATCCCGCAAAACCACTACTAGAAAATCGCGTTGAATTTGTGCATTGCATCATCATCATCATGCATTGTTTGCCAAAACTATGTTTGCAAAGCCCGTGTTGTTTTCTAAAACGCCCCCTCTTGATTCAACATCGAAAACCGGGTCGCCGGAATATTTTGTTTTGTTAAAATTGTTTTGCAAACGGTCCGTTTTATTAAATAAAACTTTTAATTAATTTTTAGCGGGGCAGTCGAACGGGCCGATTTAGCCCGAACGACCACCCCAGAAAAACCAGATCGGCCCAACCTGTCAGTCCCATCCTATTAATCCTAAAGCTACCCAGTCCCCTACCCACACACACCCTCCACCTCACCCCACCCTATGGCAGCGCGCCACCTCACCCTCTCCCTCTCCTCCCCCACTCCCTAACCGCCACGTGGCCAGCCCCCCTCTCCCCACCAGTCAACCCTCCACCCGCCAGGCCCACCCCTCCCTCAACCGCAGCACACACACGCACTACACGCACACGACGCACACACCTGCCCGCGCGTCCCCTTCCCTGGACCCCACCGGACCCGGCCCCACCTACCCGCGCGCCCGTCCCTGCTCACCATCTTCTTCCCCCCCCCCCCCCCCGCTCTGCAGCCGCCCCGTCTTCTCCCTAGCGCCGCCGTCGGCCGCTCCCCGCGGCGAGCGCCTCCCCGCCCTCGTCTCCGCCTCCAGCCGCCGAGCCCGCCGGCGCCGCGCCTCCTCCGGCCTCCAGTGCTGCCCCTCCTCCCTGGCGTCGTCGCCATGCCCGAAGCTCCCGCGACCGCGGCCGACCCCTCCCCGCGGCGCCGCGGCCCCCTCTCGCCGCCTCGTCCGCCCGCCCGCGGCCCCGCGCCGCCGCTCACCCCGAGCACCGCGCCTCCCAGCGACCTGGCCGCTGCTCCCCCCTCGTCAACCCCGAGCCGCGGACGCCGGCGCCCCTGCCGCCCGGCCCCGTGCTCCGACCGCCGTCCCCGTCGCCGCCCCCAGCGAGCCCTGCCTCCGCGCCTCCGGCCGTCGCCCGACCCCGCCGGAGCCCGCGCAAGGCCTCCCCGCCGGTGCTCCCTTCACCGCCCCGCGCCGCCGGTCCCAGACCTCCGCCTGCTCCACGTCCAGCGCCCCGCCCGCACCAGGCGCGCCGTCCTCCGAGCCGCCGTTCGCCGGCGCCGCGCCCGAGCTCCGCTGCCGGCCGTCCCCTGAGTCGCGCGCCCCGGTGCATCCGTCGGCCGAGCTCGCCCCGGTTCGGCCCCCTCTGCGCCTCGCGCTAGCCCCGGCCCGGCCCTGACCGCTTCCTCGCCCAGGCCCCCCCTCTGCAGCGAGCCGTCCCCGAGCCGTGACCGTGCCGCCTCGAGCCTCCCCAAGCCGGCCTCCGCGTCCCTGGGGCCCCACCTCTTCGCAGGCGTCGGTGGAGTCGCATCCGCTCGTGGATGGAAACAGGGAACACGAAGGACCCAGGTAGCAAAAGAGCGACGGTGTCGAGAACCCCCGTACCCGAAGACCTCCGACAGGAAGCCGACAAGACCTCCATCACGGACGCAGGAAAAACCCCCCCGGGACTCCAAGATCGCCACGAGAACGCCAAGTGCTTCTTCCCTCGCCAAGACCGCCTCGATGGCGCGAGCCCGACAAGATCCTCGCAACGGCAAGATCGACCCCGTGAGGCCCGGCAAGACCTTCGCGATGACAAGAACGACACCGACACAAGTTCTGCCCCGGACACCGAGACCCCGATGCGACAAGATCTACCCCGCACCGAGAACGAGAGAACGATCCCGCCGGAAACGACCCCGAGATCGGACCCTGGACCCTGTCGAACCCCCGAACCCCAGCTCCGTCGAACCCCGAGACCAACCCCGGAACCCCGGAACCCTAACAAGATCGCCGAACCCTAATATGTGAACCTTTTTCCCGAACCCTATTTTATAAGATAATAACAACTTGTGCATATTAAATTGTCATACTCGCATGCATGTCTGTGGTTTGGGGGCCTTATGCCGATTCACCTAATAATTAAATATGGGGCCCATATGCGGGCAAATCTAGTCTCATATCGGCCTCATTTAAACTTGTGTAGCGAACCGGTATCACATCTTGCCTTGTTTTAACAACATTTAATTTGCGGGGGTTCTAAATAACTTGAAACACCTAACTAATTGTCGGGACCCCGGTTCCGCTTAATATTGACCTAATCGCACCGCACCTTTGCCATGCCATGCATCATACATGCATCATGCCGATCTTCTGCCGTTGTCTTAAATATTGCATCCGGTGTTTCTTCTAGTGATTGGTTCTTCGCGGATAAGGCCGTTGAGTTGATGTGAGCTTCGCCCCGATCTTCGGGGAAAACCTTCGACAATGTTTTCAGGCGAGCATCTCCCCCCCTTTCTACCTATCTTACTTTTATAGTATTTACTTCCCTCCTGTTGATCTATTGCTAACTATGTTGCGATGCTCTAGTTTTCTGTACCCGTGATATTCCCTGCAGCCTCATATTGCCTTGGACACATCCTATTACCTGTTGTTTGGTAGATAGTTGGACTTGCGCGTCGTAGTCGCTTGCTCAAGTAATGTTGCGTGTTGTCAAATGCCACAGTTGTTGATGTATTGCCGCATGTTGATGATGGAGATGATCATAGTTTTACTTATTGTTCACTTTAATTCCTGTTTAACAACTAAAATTGAAATAAGCAGAGGCATCGGTGGGTGATAGATAATATTTGGTTTCCGAACGCCCACTTGTGTCCCGTAAGGCCCCGAGTACTTGATTCCTGTTCCTTGATTTATCGCGCTATCCACATCCGGGAGGTATATGGGACCCCCCTCAGCCAGAGCTTGATTCCGTCTTATTTCTTGGGGCCACAAACTAGTTTGGGGCTTTATTACTATCCTGTACTTATGCCATGTTTTACCGCTTTATTTACTATTGTGCGAGGTACTGCACACTGTACTGTTTTGGAAGCGGGATGTTTTCGCGGTATCGACAGTCCCCGATTGGGGATCTGCTGTCGTTTACAGCCATCGACGCAGACCTTGAGTCCGTCTCGGAGCTAGCTTACTTCGTTGCGGGTAGCTTAATGGGGTGGCCCCCTGAAATATTTCTGAATCTTGTGATTGCTTTGTCGTGAAAGCCTCGTTGGGTTTTGATTTGGTTTTTCCGAGGTTGATCGAGTGTGTGTTGCTATTGGTGCACCCCGGCCGGGTAAAACTTTCTGAAAGCCGTGTCCGCGGATATGGACGACTTGGAGCACAGTTTCTCGATCATAGACAAGCCTAACTAAAGTTTACTGCTATAAATTGACTTATAATGACTAGTAATCAGCTTCACTATAACAGAATGGCTAATTAATACTGCCCACAATTGCTTGTTTGGTTGTCGCTTGCGACAATTGTATCTGACTAGTAAGTATTGCAACTACAACGGAATGGCTGAATAAAAGTACCACAACTGCTGGGTTTTGGGTTTATCTCATGCCATCTGAATCTGATTAGTAAATTGTTGCAACTACAACGGAATGGTTAACTAAAAGTGCCCACTTCCTACTTTATCAGGATGATTATCTATACTTGACTAGTAATTGCTGCAACGATAACTGATTAAATAAAACTGCCAACGGTGTGAGTTCCTCGGTTGACTTCCTCGTTTGGTCTCGAGGGGGAAACACCAGGATGGGTTTGTTTGGTGATAGCTTCAGGTTGGAACCGGTTAGGTCATTCTTATCCCTCTCTGATATCCGCCAGTTGGTTCGAGTCTCTATAGGTTGTTTAGTGCATGCTGCCGCTGCCGCTCAGTCCACCATACCTATGTAGGCGAGGACCGCCGAATTCTAGCCTCGCCGTGTACTGGCCTCAGTACTGACGCTCCTCTTTTTCCTTTGCCCTTTGTCGGCACCCCTTTTTGTTTAAGCAGGTTTTGAGATCGACGCCGTTAGCAGGGTTACCCTTCCGGCTTGGCCTGGGCAGGGTTATGGACGCCATTGGTTATTCTTCAGGGCTCTTAGCCCCATTTGCTTCTTGTCCGTAGTCGGACGCCCTACCGTTTTCGAGGTGATTTGGATCTTGTATAATATATCTGTATTCTTGACTCTTTGAGTCGCTGTTATATATCTGTTCTGTGGGTCCCATCGAGGACTGTTGTGTAATGTTATTACTTCGTTTTCCACCCGCACGAAAGTGCCTGGTGGGCACCTTTGAATCGTTTCTATGCGGGTTTGGTGAATTTTGCTCAAACTTGCATAGGTCCGATTCTGAGGGTGTTACATAGCCCGACGTGGCTCTCTCTTGTTTTGTGTTTGTTTAGGTCATAGGGTGATGTAAACCATGTTGTTTCACAAGTTGGGGCACTATCCTACCCGGTTTCACCTACACGGGGAGATTCCCCCTTATACTGGGTCCGGAACCTTCGCTTCTAGGTTAGAGCGCATGCATGCGAGGAGGGACACATCAAAGCACCTATACCAACCTCTCACCACACTCACACACATATGCAAGGGACACATGCAAGTTTTCATCTGATTCCGATGTTCTCGTGGTCTTCCTCCGGCGAAACCCTGATCTATGCACACTCGGATCGTCTACCCCCCTAGACGTTCCTCTCACAGGGGTAGACCGACGTAGCTCTCTCTTGTTTTGTGTTTGTTTAGGTCATAGGGTGATGTAAAACCATGTTGGTTCACAAGTTGGGGCACTATCCTACCCGGTTTCACCTACACGGGGAGATTCCACCTTATACTGGGTCCGGAACCTTCGCTTCTAGGTTAGAGCGCATGCATGCGAGGAGGGACACATGCAAGCACCTATACCAACCTCTCACCACACTCACACACATATGCTAGGGACACATGCAAGTTTTCATCTGATTCCGATGTTCTCGTGGTCTTCCTCCGGCGAAACCCTGATCTGTGCACACTGCGATCGTCTACCCCCCTAGACGTTCCTCTCACAGGGGTAGCCCGGCGTAGCTCTCTCTTGTTTTGTGTTTCTTTAGGTCATAAGCTGATATAAAACCATGTTGGTTCACAAGTTGGGGCACTATCCTACCCGGTTTCACCTACACAGGGAGATTCCCCCTTATACTGGGTCCGGAACCTTCACTTCTAGGTTAGAGCGCATGCATGCGAGGGGGGACACATGCAAGCACCTATACCAACCTCTCACCACACTCACACACACATGCTAGGGACACATGCAAGTTTTCATCTGATTCCGATGTTCTCGTGGTCTTCCTCCGATGAAATCCTGATCTGTGCACACTCGGATCGTCTACCCCCTAGACGTTCCTCTCACAGGGGTAGCCCGGTGTAGCTCTCTCTTGTTTTGTGTTTGTTTAGGTCATAGGGTGATGTAAAACCATGTTGGTTCACAAGTTGGGGCACTATCCTACCCGGTTTCACCTACACGGGGAGATTCCCCCTTATACTGGGTCTGGAACCTTCGCTTCTAGGTTAGAGCGCATGCATGCGATGGGGGACACATGCAAGCACCTATACCAACCTCTCACCACACTCACACACATATGCTAGGGACACATGCAAGTTTTCATCTGATTCCGATGTTCTCGTGGTCTTCCTCTGGCGAAACCCTGATATGTGCACACTCGGATCATCTACCCCCCTAGACGTTCCTCTCACAGGGGTAGCCCGGCGTAGCTCTCTCCTGTTTTGTGTTTGTTTAGGTGATAGGGTGATGTAAAACCATGTTGGTTCACAAGTTGGGGCACTATCCTACCCGGTTTCACCTACACGGGGAGATTCCCCCTTATACTGGGTCCGGAACCTTCGCTTCTAGGTTAGAGCGCAAGCATGCGAGGGGGGACACATGCAAGCACCTATACCAACCTCTCACCACACTCACACACATATGCTAGGGACACATGCAAGTTTTCATCTGATTCCGATGTTCTCGTGCTCTTCCTCTGACGAAACCCTGATCTGTGCACACTCGGATCGTCTACCCCACTAGACGTTCCTCTCACAGGGGTAGCCCGGCGTAGCTCTCTCTTGTTTTGTGTTTGTTTAGGTCATAGGGTGATGTAAAACCATGTTGGTTCACAAGTTGGGGCACTATCCTACCCGGTTTCACCTACACGGGGAGATTCCCACTTATACTGGGTCCGGAACCTTCGCTTCTAGGTTAGAGCGCATGCATGCGATGGGGGACAAATGCAAGCACCTATACCAACCTCTCACCACACTCACACACATATGCTAGGTACACATGCAAGTTTTCATCTGATTCCGATGTTCTCGTGGTCTTCCTCTGGCGAAACCCTGATATGTGCACACTCGGATGATCTACCCCCCTAGACGTTCCTCTCACAGGGGTAGCCCGGCGTAGCTCTCTCTTGTTTTGTGTTTGTTTAGGTCATAGGGTGATGTAAAACCATGTTGGTTCACAAGTTGGGGCACTATCCTACCCGGTTTCACCTACACGGGGAGATTCCCCCTTATACTGGGTCCGGAACCTTCGCTTCTAGGTTAGAGCGCATGCATGCGAGGAGGGACACATGCAAGCACCTATACCAACCTCTCACCACACTCACACACATATGCTAGGGACACATGCAAGTTTTCATCTGATTCCGATGTTCTCGTGGTCTTCCTCCGGCGAAACCCTGATCTGTGCACACTGCGATCGTCTACCCCCCTAGACGTTCCTCTCACAGGGGTAGCCCGGCGTAGCTCTCTCTTGTTTTGTGTTTCTTTAGGTCATAAGCTGATATAAAACCATGTTGGTTCAAAAGTTGGGGCACTATCCTACCCAGTTTCACCTACACAGGGAGATTCCCCCTTATACTGGGTCCGGAACCTTCACTTCTAGGTTAGAGCGCATGCATGCGAGGGGGGACACATGCAAGCACCTATACCAACCTCTCACCACACTCACACACATATGCTAGGGACACATGCAAGTTTTCATCTGATTCCGATGTTCTCGTGGTCTTCCTCCGGCGAAACCCTGATCTGTGCACACTGCGATCGTCTACCCCCCTAGACGTTCCTCTCACAGGGGTAGCCCGGCGTAGCTCTCTCTTGTTTTGTGTTTCTTTAGGTCATAAGCTGATATAAAACCATGTTGGTTCAAAAGTTGGGGCACTATCCTACCCAGTTTCACCTACACAGGGAGATTCCCCCTTATACTGGGTCCGGAACCTTCACTTCTAGGTTAGAGCGCATGCATGCGAGGGGGGACACATGCAAGCACCTATACCAACCTCTCACCACACTCACACACACATGCTAGGGACACATGCAAGTTTTCATCTGATTCCGATGTTCTCGTGGTCTTCCTCCGATGAAATCCTGATCTGTGCACACTCGGATCGTCTACCCCCTAGACGTTCCTCTCACAGGGGTAGCCCGGTGTAGCTCTCTCTTGTTTTGTGTTTGTTTAGGTCATAGGGTGATGTAAAACCATGTTGGTTCACAAGTTGGGGCACTATCCTACCCGGTTTCACCTACACGGGGAGATTCCCCCTTATACTGGGTCCGGAACCTTCGCTTCTAGGTTAGAGCGCATGCATGCGAGGGGGGACACATGCAAGCACCTATACCAACCTCTCACCACACTCACACACATATGCTAGGGACACATGCAAGTTTTCATCTGATTCCGATGTTCTCGTGGTCTTCCTCCGACGAAACCCTGATCTGTGCACACTCGGATCGTCTACCCCCCTAGACGTTCCTCTCACAGGGGTAGCCCGGCGTAGCTCTCTCTTGTTTTGTGTTTGTTTAGGTCATAGGGTGATGTAAAACCATGTTGGTTCACAAGTTGGGGCACTATCCTACCCGGTTTCACCTACACGAGGAGATTCCCACTTATACTGGGTCCGGAACCTTCGCTTCTAGGTTAGAGCGCATGCATGCGAGGGGGGACACATGCAAGCACCTATACCAACCTTTCACCACACTCACACACATATGCTAGGGACACATGCAAGTTTTCATCTGATTCCGATGTTCTCGTGGTCTTCCTCTGGCGAAACCCTGATCTGTGCACACTCGGATCATCTACCCCCTAGACGTTCCTCTCACAGGGGTAGCCCGGCGTAGCTCTCTCTTGTTTTGTGTTTGTTTAGGTCATAGGGTGATGTAAAACCATGTTGGTTTACAAGTTGGGGCACTATCCTACCCGGTTTCACCTACACGGGGAGATTCCCCCTTATACTGGGTCCGGAACCTTCGCTTCTAGGTTAGAGCGCATGCATGCGAGGGGGGACACATGCAAGCACCTATACTAACCTCTCACCACACTCACACACATATGCTAGGGACACATGCAAGTTTTCATCTGATTCCGATGTTCTCGTGGTCTTCCTCCGGCAAAACCCTTATCTGTGCACACTCGGATCGTCTACCCCCCTAGACGTTCCTCTCATAGGGGTATCCCGGCGTAGCTCTCTCTTGTTTTGTGTTTGTTTAGGTCATAGGGTGGTGTAAAACCATGTTGGTTCACAAGTTGGGGCACTATCCTACCCGGTTTCACCTACACGGGGAGATTCCCCCTTATACTGGGTCCGGAACCTTCGCTTCTAGGTTAGAGCGCATGCATGCGAGGGGGGACAAATGCAAGCACCTATACCAACCTCTCACCACACTCACACACATATGCTAGGTACACATGCAAGTTTTCATTTGATTCCGATGTTCTCGTGGTCTTCCTCCGGCGAAACCCTGATCTGTGCACACTCGGATCGTCTACCCCCCTAGACGTTCCTCTCACAGGGGTAGCCCGGCGTAGCTCTCTCTTGTTTTGTGTTTGTTTAGGTCATAGGGTGATGTAAAACCATGTTGGTTCACAAGTTGGGCCACTATCCTACCCGGTTTCACCTACACGGGGAGATCCCCCCTTATACGGGTCCGGAACATGCTATATCTACAAGGGAAACTATCGTCCGCTCCTCATTAGGGTTGATAGAACCACTTGCGATAAAAGCATTCAATTTCTGAACAGCTTCTCCAAAATGTGTGATACATAAAATTCACACACACTTCATGTGGGCGTGGTGTGTGCTATTCAGAACCACATGCGATAATAACACTTACAAACATATAGAAATTTCTCGGGGTGTGAGATGATTCGCAACGACATTTCATGTGAGCGTGGAGACTGCTATTAAGAGGGTACGAAATCATCCAATTAATAAAAAAAGAACATAAATAATTGATACAAATATAAAATAAGTAGAAAGGAAAAATGCAGAAGGCTACGCCGAGGGTGACCGTCGGCGTACGTGGCGGGTACGCCGAGGGTTGCCGTCGGCGTAGGGTATGCCAAGGGTCGCCGTCGGCCTAACGGACGGCACCGTTAGCGCGTCGTCCGTGCTGGCCGGTATGTGCCACGCGTCCCCTGGCTACGCCGAGGGCCTCCACTACGCCGAGGGTGGCCGTCGGCGTAGGGTATACTACGCCGACGGCTTGGCTACGCCGAGGGCTGGCCACTTGGGCTGGCCTGGTCCGGTCCTACGCCGACGGCGGCCGTCGGCGCATCTGACCATTCCTGTAGTGCTCCTTGTATTCTTAATGAAGCTCACACGAGGAGGTCAAGTTAAATGAGTTGACCAATGGATTTGCAAGATTTTATTGGGAGGACTGCGCAGGTTGGACTTGGCCTAAAAAATCTCTACTCGTCGTGATTGATGAGGGCCGATCGTCGCTATTGAAGCTGGCAATGTTAAGTCTTGAGATGAACTTACTAATCACAACGATGAAGCTGTTAAGAGGATTATGATTTCAAATTTTGTCACCAGTCTTAGGGTCTACTTCAGTGGGATCTGTGCCGATTGACATACTTCTGAATCTAAGTATGAAGTTGAAACGATGTTGTGATGTTGGTTATTATTTACGTTTATCAATTCTGTCGAGGCAATTGGAGTCAATATGTTATTCATGATTCATGGATAAATGTGTGCAACTATTTTATTGGTACACGATAGTTCTAAAATATGCTTAGTGAGATATGATCTCTATCTTGGTAAGTTTGACTTGCGCGCACACATCACTTGATTTTGTTGTAATCTACCTATTGAGTGGTCTAGGTAACTTTACACTGAATAGCTAGTAAACATTCTCTCTGGAAAATCATGCTTACTTTTAACTGATCACAAAAGCTTTAACCAGAATAAACAATCTACAAATTGAAATGCTGCACCCTTTGGGGCACGCGGTTCGTTTGGTTGCAAGGATTTACGGTCTGAGAAATGCATCAGAGCATCTCCACTAGCATCTCCAGGATGCCGATCCGGACGCCGAAATTAGGTCTAGACGCTGAAATTCGGTCCAGTCGCGTTCCCAGGAACCTCTTTTCGTCCGGTTTTGGACCAACTTTTGTCCGGACTTTCCAGACCATTCCCAGGATCCCGGGAATGCCCTAGGAACACCGGACGAAGCGAAGCGGCGTGTGGACCCGCCCAGACAGCGACGAAAGCCAAGTCATCGTCCTCCTCGGAACCACGCGACGACCGCTGGGCAATAAATGCCTGTCGCGTTGGTCACGCGTCGCCGTAATGCCGCGCCACCGCCGTCCTCTCGGCTCCCGCGACGGACCGGCGGGCAGTAACTTCTCGCCGTTTCCGCTTTTACCGCCCTCGCCGCTACACCCCTCCCGCCCTTGTTGCCCCCTTCGGCCTATATAATCCGGCGACCTCACCGGCTCATTTCACTCACTTCCAACGCTACTCACTTCCCCCATCATAGCTCTCCAACTCCGGCACTCCCACACTTCACACCATGGGCGAAAGGTACCCCGGCGACGGCGCGGAAGTGAATGTCTTTGGCCGCCGCACCCTCCAGCCGTGGGAAGCCCGCATGTTGTATGAGGCGGGCTACATGGCGGCGCCGGACATCCGCCTCCCGTCCGGCTGGAGGCTCAGCGCGGTAGGATCTGTAGGGTTTCGTAGCATGGAAAACAAAAAATTTCTATCGCATACAAACAAACAAGCCAAGATCTATCTACTAGATTGTAGCAACGAGTCGATGGAATAACTTACCCTCGAAGATTCCAAAGTGTTTAACGAGAGCGGATTCTCGTGGGTGATGTAGTCGTACTCTTCCCGATCTCAAGATCGTGTAGACGATCCTTCCGGCGCTGCGTCCCGGCAGCGCTTCCGCAGTCGGTCACACGTTCGGTACTCGACGAAGACCTTCCTCTCCCTTGTTACAGCAGGCAGCGGAGGTTGTAGCACTCTCCTCGCGATTCCGGCAGCACAACGGCGTGGTACCGGAAGTAGAGGGGAGATCCCGCAGGGCTTCGCCTTAAACCGGAGCGGGTATGGTGGAGTATGAGAGAGATCCTCGGCGGTCTAGGGTTTAGACACACCAATTAGAAGGCTCTAATCCGGAGACTAGGGCAATTAGAAGCTCTAAACCAAAACGGCTCTAAACCGGAGGCTAGGGCTAGGGTTTAGATTTAGAGGATAGGAACTTGTGTGTCTAGAGGAGGGAACCCTGCCCCTCCTTATATAGGTGGAGGGGCCGGCCGCGCCATGGGGAGGGAGGGGAGTCCCTCCCCAACTCGGATTGGAGGAGGCGCGCCGGTTGGAGG
Source organism: Avena atlantica (assembly GCA_910589765.1). Taxonomy (NCBI): domain Eukaryota; kingdom Viridiplantae; phylum Streptophyta; class Magnoliopsida; order Poales; family Poaceae; genus Avena; species Avena atlantica. The sequence continues at coordinate 467,802,011 of OU342733.1, read as the reverse complement.
AGGGTCTCCCTCCCCAACTCGGTTTCCCTCTCTTTCCTCTTTCCCTCTTTCCAATTTTAGCCGTTTGACTTTTCAAACTTGCTATTTGACTTTTCAATTTAGGATTCAATTTAATCCTTTATTTGGAACAACGAGAACACTTAGTACATGATGCAATCATTCCAATATGCAATGACACATTCATGTACCCCTTCCCCTCCGGAGTGCCGGACATTCCGGAACCTTCTAGAACATTCCCGATGAAAACACCGGAATCATTCCCGAACTCCGAAACGGGACTTTCCTTATATGAATCTTATTCTCTGGACCATTCCGGATCACCTCGTGATATCCCGGATCCCATCCGAGACTCCGAACAACATTCGGTCTCTTTCTAATAATACCATAACTACTCAAACAACGTCGAATCCTTAAGTGTGTCTCCCTACGGTTCGTGAATTATGCGGACATGATCGAGACACTTCTCCGAACAATAACCAATAGAGGAATCTGGAAATTCATATGGCTCCCACATATTTCTACGATTACTTTGCGATCGAATGAACCACTTACATACGATACCAATTTCCTTTTGTCTCACGATAGTTTACTTATCCGAGGTTATGATCGTCGGTATCTCTGCATACCTAGTTCAACCTCGTTACCGATAAGTACTCTTTTCTCGTTCCCATGATATGTGATCCCTTGTGAGCCAGTCACATGCTTGCAAGCTAATTGGATGACATTCCACCGAGAGGGCCCAGAGTATATCTATCCGTCATATGGATGGACAAATCCCACTCTTGATCCATGTGTCTCAACCAATACTTTCTGAACACTCAATGCCACCTTTATAGCCACCCAGTTACGGTGTGGTGTTTGATGTCATCAAAGCATCCATCCGGTAAAGGTGATATGCATGATCTCATGGTCGAAGGAATTAGGTTACTATGTATCAGAAAGCATATAGCAATTGAACTAATGAAATGACTTGATCTTTATGCTACGCTTGTCTATAGGAGTATGTCCACCATATCATTCTCCTAACGATATGATCTTGTTGTTGATAACATCTCAATGTTCATGATAGGGAAACCACAATCATTTATCAACCAACAAGCTAGTGAAGTATAGAGGCTATACTAGGGACTTCAAATTAAGTTTACAAATCACACAAGTATCAATGTTTCCTTGTTAATACTATTATAGCATGAATGTAAAAATTTATCATAAACACAAAGATATAATAATAACTACATTTATTATTGCCTCTAGGGCATATCTCCAACAGTCTCCCACTTACACTAGAGTCATCTAATCTAGATTACATGGTAATATACCGAACACCCATGGTAGTTTGGTGTTGGTCATGTTTTGCCCTCGGGAGAGGTTTAGTCAACGGATCCGCCACATTCAGATCTGTGTGTACTTTGCAAATCTTTATATCCCCATCTTGGATATGTTCTCGAATAGCGTGAAAACGTAGCTTGATGTGCTTCAGCTTCTTGTGTGACCTTGGTTCTTGCGCATTGGCTATGGCACCCATGTTATCACAGTAGATAGACATTGGCTCCAGCGCACTAGGAACCACACCCAGATCTGTAATGAACTCTTTCATCCATATCGCTTCTTGTGAAGCCTCCGAAGCAGCCATGTATTCCGATTCAGTTGAAGATCTCGCCACAACGCTTTGCTTTGCACTCCTCCAGCTAACTGCTGCACCATTCAAAATAAACACGTATCCAGATTGTGATTTAGAATCATCCGGATCGGTGTTCCAACTAGCATCGGTGTAACCATTAACAACGAGTTGTTCATCACCTCCATAAGAAAGAACCATATCCTTAGTTCTTCTCAAGTACTTAAGGATGTTTTTGACCGCTGTCCAATGATCCACTCCTGGATCACTTTGATATCTGCTAGTTAAACTAACAGCATATGCAATGTCGGGTCTAGTACATAGCATGGCATACATTAGAGATCCTATGGCTGAGGCATAGGGAGTCTTACTCATCCTTTCTCTATCTTCTGCCGATGTCGGACTTTGAGTTTTACTCAAGGTCGTATTGGGCAACATGGACAAGAACCCTTTCTTGCTTTCTTCCATTCCAAACCTCTTTAGAACTTTTTCCAAATATGTACTCTGTGACAATGATATTTGGCGTTTCGATCTATCTCTATAAATCTTATGCCTAATATGTAAGCTGCTTCGCCAAGATCCTTCATTGAAAAACTATTATTCAAATATTCCTTGACACTATTAAGAAGGTCTACATCATTCACAATCAACAATATGTCATCCACATATAGTATTAAGAATGCTACAGAGCTCCCACTCACTTTCTTGTAAATACAAGCTTCTCCATAAGTTTGTATAAAACCAAAACTTTTGATCACCTTATCAAAATGTTGATTCCAACTTCGGGATGCTTGCTTCAATCCGTAGATGGACCGTTGAAGTTTGCATACCTTGTTAGCATCTTTAGGATCGACAAAACCTTTGGGTTGCATCATATACAACTCTTCATCAATGTCCCCATTGAGGAATGCTGTTTTGACATCCATCTGCCATATCTCATAATCATAATATGCAGCGATTGCTAACATAATCCTCATAGACTTTAGCTTCGCTACCGGTGAGAAGGTCTCATCGTAGTCAACTCCTTGAATTTGTCGAAACCCTTTTGCGACAAGTCGAGCTTTATAGACAGTAAAATTACCATCATCATATGTTTTCTTCTTGAAAATCCATTTGTTCTCGACAGCCTTCCGGCCATCCGGTAAGTCCACCAAAGTCCAGACTTGGTTTTCGTACATGGATCCAATCTCGGATTTCATGGATTCTTGCCATTTATTGGAATCTAGGCTCATCATCGCTTCCTCATATGTCGCAGGGTCATCGGTGTTGTCCACCAACATGACATTCATAACGGGATCATACCAATCAGGAGTGGTAAGAGTTCTTGTTGACCTGCGAGGATCTGTAGCAACTACAACCGAAGTTTCATGATCATCATCATTAGCTTCCTCTCTTATTGGTGCAGGCACCACAGGAACTTCTTCTGGTGCTGCGCTACTCGCAAGTTCGAGAGAAGGTTCGACAACCTCGTCGAGTTCTACTTTCCTTCCAGTCACTTTTTTCGAGAGAAATTCCTTCTCTCGAAAGGATCCATTCTTGGCAACGAAGATTTTGCCTTTGGATCTATGATAGAAGGTATACCCAATAGTTTCCTTCGGGTATCCTATGAAGACGCATTTTTTCCGCTTTGGGTTCAAGCTTGTCCGGCTGTAACTTCTTTACATAGGCTTCGCACCCCCAAATTTTGAGGAACGACAATCTAGGTTTCTTCCCAAACCATAATTCATATGGTGTCGTTTCAACGGATTTAGACGGTGCCCTATTTAAAGTGAATGCGGCTGTTTCTAATGCATAACCCCAAAATGATAGCGGTAAATCTGTAAGTGACATCATAGAACAAACCATATCTAAGAGAGTTCGATTACGACGTTCGGACACACCATTACGCTGTGGTGTTCCCGGCGGTGTCAACTGTGAAAGTATTCCGCATTTCTTCAAATGCTCGCCAAACTCGTAACTTAGATATTCACCTCCACGATCAGAACGTAGAAATTTAATCTTCTTGTCACGTTGATTCTCTACCTCACTTTGAAACTCCTTAAACTTCTCGAAAGTTTCGGACTTATGTTTCATGAAATAGATATACCCATATCTACTCAAGTCATCCGTGAAGGTAAGAACATAACGATAACCACCGCGCGATGCTACACTCATGGGACCACACACATCGGTATGATTTCCAATAAGTCCGTAGCTCGCTCCATCATACCAGAAAATGGAGTCTTAGTCATTTTTCCCATCAGACATGCTTCGCATCTTTCAAGTGATTCAAAATCAAGTGATTCAAGAAGTCCATCGGAATGGAGTTTCTTCATACGCTTCACTCCAATGTGACCAAGACGATAGTGCCACATATATGTCGAATTATCGCTTGATTTCAAACGTTTAGCCTTAATGTTGTTGATATGTGTATTTCCACTACCGAGATTCAATAAGAATAGACCATCTATCAAAGGTGCATGTGCATAAAACATATTAATCATATAAATCGAACAACCATTATTCTCGGACTTAAACAAGTAACTGTCTCGCAATAAACAAGATCCCGATATAATGTTCATGCTCAACGCAGGCACCAAATAACAATTATTTAAGTATAAAACTAATCCCGATGGTAGATGAAGGGGTAGCGTGCCGACCGCGATCACATCAACCTTTGATCTGTTTCCCACGCGCATCGTCACCTCGTTCTTCGCTAGCTTCCGTTTATTCTGCAGCACCTGTTTTGAGTTACAAATATGAGCAACCGAACCAGTATCAAATACCCAGGCACTACTACGATTACTAGTGAGATACACATCAATAACATGTATATCAGATATACCTTTCTTCTTGATGTTGCCGTTCTTCAGATCCGCCAAGTACTTTGGGCAATTCCGCTTCCAGTGACCTTCTCCCTTGCAGTAAAAGCACTCAGTATCAGGCTTGGGTCCAGCCTTGGTCTTCTTTGCCGGCGTGTTAACTTTCTTACCACCCTTCTTGAAGTGTCCCTTTTGCTTAGACTTGCCTTTCTTGAATTTGGTGGTCTTATTGACCAACAACACTTGGTGCTCTTTCTTGATCTCCACTTCTGCAGATTTCAACATGGCAAAGAGTTCTGGCAACGTCTTGTTCATGTTCTGCATGTTGTAGTTCATCACAAAGTTCTTGTAACTTGGTGGTAGTGATTGGAGGACACGGTAAATCCCCAAAGCATTAGGAATCACTATACCAAAGCTTTGAAGTTTGTTTGCGTGCCCAGACATCTTAAGCACATGCTCACTGACGGAGCTGCCTTCTTCCATCTTGCAGTTAAAGAACTTTTCAGAAGCCTCATAGCTTTCAATTGCCGCATGAGTCTCAAAGATCATTTGAGATCCTCGACAATATCATATGGGTCTGATTCTTCAAACCTTTTATGAAGCTCCGATTCCAAACCATACAAGATAGCACACTGAACTATGGAGTACTGATTCTTCCGAGCGAGGTAAACATTCTTTACTTCATCGGGAGCATCAGCTGCAGGTGGGTCACCCAGCGGTGCATCCAGCACATAGGTCAAATTACCAGCTGTGAGGACAATCCTCAAATTGCGGAACCAATCCGCGAAGTTGCTTCCATTGTTTTTCAACTTTTCTTTCTCTAGGAACGCATTAAAATTGATGGTAGGGGCTGCCATTGATCTACAACATATTTGCAATAGTTTAGACTAAGTTTATGTCAAATTGAGTTCAAATTAATTAATGAAATTAAACTAGGTGAACTCCCAGTCAAAATAACATCCCTCGCATTGTTTTAGTGATCACACGAACCAAATCCACTACATCAACACCGATCATCACGAGAGTTGATATAGTTTCAATGGCGAACAATCGTCATGTTCATCATATCTACTATATGATTCATGCTTTACCTTTCGGTGATCCGTGTTCCGAGACCATGTCTGTACATGCTAGGCTCGTCAAGATTAAACCTTAGTTTCCGCATGAGCAAATCTGGCTTGCTCACGTTGTATACACTTGTAGAATCTAACACACCCGATCATCACGTGGTGCTTCGAAACAACAAGCTTTAGCAACGGTGCTAACTAAGGATGAACACTTTATGACTTGAAATTCATGTGCATGAGGGATCATCTTATAATGCTACCGTCGTCTACTAAGCAATACAAGATGCATAAAGGATTAACATCACATGCAATTCAATAATATGTGATATGATATGGCCTTTCTTCTTTGTGCTTCCGATCTCCATCTTCAAACACGAACATGATCTCCATCATTACCGGCATTGCATCAAGGTCAATGACGCTTCTCCATGGTTGTCGTCCATCGGTCTTCAACTATTACAACTACTTTGAATAGACACGCGGGTCTTAACATAAATTAAAGACAACCATCTGGCTCCTGCCGGTTGCCAACTTACAATAAGGAACATTGCATACATCAAATATAATCACAATCATGGCCATATCACATCACTACACACCCCTGTAAAACAAAGTTAGACGCCTCTACTTTCTTTGCATATTTTACGTGGTTTGGGGCTTTCAATAAGTGTCGTTATAACTTACGAACAAGAACCACAACATTGATACTAGCATCATTGATCACCCGTTGTAAATTGGATCTTAACTATGCTAGGAGAAACAGGCACCCGCAAAGCCACTTATGCAATACAAGTTGCATGTCAAGCGTGGAGCAAGTCTCATGAACGATGTCATGTAAGGTTAGCCCGGGCCGCTTCATCCCAACATATCGCAAGATGCAAAGTACACAAGAAGCAATCGACAATAAAAGCATCAACGCCCATAATGACCATTGTGTTCTACTCCTGCAACAGATCTACATATAGACACGGCTCGGATACCACTGTAGGGTTTCGTAGCATGGAAAACAAAAAATTTCTATCACATACAAACAAACAAGCCAAGATCTATCTACTATATTGTAGCAACGAGTCGATGGAATAACTTACCCTCGAAGATTCCAAAGTGTTTAACGAGAGCGGATTCTCGTGGGTGATGTAGTCGTACTCTTCCCGATCTCAAGATCGTGTAGACGATCCTTCCGGCGCTGCGTTCCGGCAGCGCTTCCGCAGTCGGTCACACGTTCGGTACTCAACGAAGACCTTCCTCTCCCTTGTTCCAGCAGGCAGCGGAGGTTGTAGCACTCTCCTCGCGATTCCGGCAGCACAACGGCGTGGTACCGGAAGTAGAGGGGAGATCCCGCAGGGCTTCGCCTTAAACCGGAGCGGGTATGGTGGAGTATGAGAGAGATCCTCGGCGGTCTAGGGTTTAGACACACCAATTAGAAGGATCTAATCCGGAGGCTAGGGCAATTAGAAGCTCTAAACCAAAACGGCTCTAAACCGGAGGCTAGGGCTAGGGTTTAGATTTAGAGGATAGGAACTTGTGTGTCTAGAGGAGGGAGCCATGCCCCTCCTTATATAGGTGGAGGGGCCGGCCGCGCCATGGGGAGGGAGGGGAGTCCCACCCCAAATCGGCTTGGAGGAGGCGCGCCGGTTGGAGGAGGCTCTCCCTCCCCAACTTGGTTTCCCTCTCTTTCCCTCTTTCCAATTTTAGCCGTTTGACTTTTCAAACTTGCTATTTGACTTTTCAATTTAGGATTCAATTTAATCCTTTATTTGGAACAGCGAGAACACTTAGTACATGATGGAATCATTCCAATATGCAATGACACATTCATGTACCCCTTCCCCTCCGGAGTACCGGACATTCCGGAACCTTCTAGAACATTCCCGATGAAAACACCGGAATCATTCCCGAACTCCGAAACGGGACTTTCCTTATATGAATCTTATTCTCCGGACCATTCCGGATCACCTCGTGATATCCCGGATCCCATCCGAGACTCCGAACAACATTCGGTCTCTTTCTCATAATACCATAACTACTCAAACAACGTCGAATCCTTAAGTGTGTCTCCCTACGGTTCGTGAATTATGCGGACATGATCGAGACACTTCTCCGAACAATAACCAATAGAGGAATCTGGAAATTCATATGGCTCCCACATATTTCTACGATTACTTTGCGATCGAATGAACCACTTACATACGATACCAATTTCCCTTTGTCTCACGATAGTTTACTTATCCGAGGTTATGATCGTCGGTATCTCTGCATACCTAGTTCAACCTCGTTACCGATAAGTACTCTTTTCTCGTTCCCGTGATATGTGATCCCTTGTGAGCCAGTCACATGCTTGCAAGCTAATTGTATGACATTCCACCGAGAGGGCCCAGAGTATATCTATCCGTCATATGGATGGACAAATCCCACTCTTGATCCATGTGTCTCAACCAATACTTTCTGAACACTCAATGCCACCTTTATAGCCACCCAGTTACGGTGTGGTGTTTGATGTCATCAAAGCATCCATCCGGTAAAGGTGATATGCATGATCTCATGGTCGAAGGAATTAGGTTACTATGTATCAGAAAGCATATAGCAATTGAACTAATGAAATGACTTGATCTTTATGCTACGCTTGTCTATAGGAGTATGTCCACCATATCATTCTCCTGACGATATGATCTTGTTGTTGATAACATCTTAATGTTCATGATAGGGAAACCACAATCATTTATCAACCAACAAGCTAGTGAAGTATAGAGGCTATACTAGGGACTTCAAATTAAGTTTACAAATCACACAAGTATCAATGTTTCCTTGTTAATACTATTATAGCATGAATGTAAACATTTATCATAAATACAAAGACATAATAATAACTACATTTATTATTGCCTCTAGGGCATATCTCCAACAGGATCCTAATTCCGCCGGAGCCGAAGCCCGAGGAGCTCGACGACGAGATCCAGGCGGCCATCGCCGCCATGGATGACCCGGACCTCGCCGAGGATACGGGCAACCGCGTCTTCTGGGAATAGTATCGCGCCGATCGGCGGTAGTAGGCGCTCGCCCGCCACGAGGGGCCACCGGGCTCGTCGTCGAAGAGGAACAACGCGGCTGGGTGCCGCCGCTGGTGGAGCGCTCCCGGGCGCACCCTTGTCGCCGTGTTGGAGCACATCCACGCCGGCAACGAGCCCCGCCTCGGCTTCCCCAGCAACCCCACGCCGTCGTCAAGGGTGAGGCGCCATCCTTCGACCAACTGGCTGCCGAGGAGGATGGTCAGCCTCTCCTCTTCGTCCTCGTCCTCGGCGACACGCTCCTCCAGGTCCGCGCCGACGACATTGTCGCCGCTTAGGCCGGTTAAGCGGGAGCCGGAGACGCCGGTCCGTTCGCCGCCGAGGACTAGGTCGCGCGACATCGTCATCAACGAGTCGCACGCTCCGACGCCGCCCACCAGCCATCTCCGCCTTCGCAGGCCAAAGCCGGAGCCGCAGGACTGGGCAGTGCCCATCGACGAGGATGCATTTGCTGTCAAGATGGCAGTGGAGGAGTCCCTTTGGGAGGCGGCGCAGCAGGCGCCGATGGAGCCGTCCTCGCCGAACATACTCGAATGGTCCAGGACGGACTCGGAGGAGATGGAGCGGCGGCACGTCCACTGCCTGCAGCAGGAGGCCAAACGCCAGGCCTGGTCTGGCCACGTTCTCGCCTACCAGGGCGCGCCGCTCGTCGTCCTTGACAACTACGACGAAGCTGTCCCCTCCTACCAGCCCTGGAGGTGCGGCGACGCCATCAAGGGGAACTCCCGCCTGCCATAGCCACCGAGCAACAATGACGGCGACGGCGAGGACGATGGCAGGGCCGATCCCGGCTACACGTCCTTCTACGGCAACTTCGGCATGTAGAAGCAGCGACGACATCGGCGAAGGCGACGGCGGCGGCCTTTTTAATGTTTTTAGTTTATTATATCTAGTAATGTAGTTAAATTCGATGTAATTTGCCTATATTCGCCCATGTTTAATGAAATCCGCCTGAATTTGTCAAACTCGTCTGAATTTTAGCGGAACGCAGGAACTCAGCCTGAGAACGCGAGTGGGAAACTCGACGTTCCAGACTTAAATCAAGTTTGGTCTGGCTAAAAGTTGGTCCCCTACAAGTGAGGATGCTCTTAGCTTCCTGTTATGCGACAGTAGACATTCCTCTCGGATCGCACGCGCAGGCGGTTCCGAAGGCGTCTACAAACCGTAAAAAAGCCCCCACAGATCTCTCCTCCCTGGCCGCTGCTGGCGCCGGCAATGGCGGCCACACCCGGCCATAAAAGGTGGCGGGTGGACTATGCGTGCCCCGGCGGGATTCCTTTGCACGGAGGAGGAAGCCATATGGGTGGCGTAGGTGATGGAGTGAGTGGCGACGCGAGGGATCGGCCATACAGTTGTTGGCGTGCAGTTGGGGATGCGACGAGTGGCGGATCGGAGCTTGGTGAGGTACCTGCAACGGAGGTTGGAGCGAGGTGGTATGGCGGCGCAGATCTGCTGGAGGTGGCGCGAGCCCAAGGCGTCTATAAACAATAAAAAAGGGGCTTATAGCAACTATGCGACGTCTTTACAAGGAATTGGAAGGAAAGCGACATCGTTGCAAACAATAGCTGGCATGCGACGGTTGTGAGGCGGCAAATAGCTCTCGTGCGACACTTCTACTTAACCCCACGAGACCGTCAACGAATTCGAATCAGCTGAGCACAGTAGGACCCACAGCCTCTCCACGTCACGGCGGAACTCACCTGATGTCCACCTCATATCGTGGGACCCACCCTGTGGTCAAAGAGAGCCGTTGGCCCCGATCCGTCCCCGCACCCGAGCACTCCCGCCACCGTTCTAGCATCTCATCCCCTTCCGTTTTCTTCTCCGACGAGCAAGTGCGGCAACGCCAGCGAGGGATGTCGAGCTCTGCTTCCTCCCACCGCTCATGGCCTCGGTATGGTGCGGTGCCGATGAGGAGGTGCCCCGATTGCCCCCGTACCGCGCCCCTGAAGCGGCTTGTCACATCCACCGACAAGAATGGCAACATTGGCCGGGAATTTGTGAAGTGTGAGAGCAAGCCCGAGCCGGGAAAGGTGAGATCTGAGTGTTCTGAGCGCCAATTTCCCGCTTTTTCTTTCGAAATTTCATGTATTTCATCGAATTTGGGATTTAGGGTTCATCTCTGTGATTTCAGGAACTGCCAAAATGTGGGCATTTTGAGTGGCTTGATGAGTACATCGAGCGAATTGGGGTGGAGGTAGCATCCCGGGATCTCGAAAACCCGTCCGTGGTGGAGAAATTGGGATGGGGCAACCCCATTTCCGCTGGTACTACGGTGGATGCGGAAGTGAAGGCCGAGCTAAAGAAGATGAACAAGCAGCTAAGGCAAATCATCGAATTGAAGAAGCAGGACAATCTGATGGCCGGTTTTTTTATTTTTGTGTAATTTCTCTCGGATTAGTTTATCTCCTCATCGTTAGTCATTAGACAGCGCAGTCAGTGTTCGAGTGATGCTTTGTAATGGATGTAATGGTCTATGTCTTTGGCTTGAATAAAATGCAACACAAATTCGGGCTAGTTTTGAGCTGCTCTGTTTTCGAAATCAGTGTTCCTTTAGTTTCGTCAGTTTCGTCAGCGTTCCTTTTATCAGTGTGCAGGGGGCGCCCGTGTGCAGGGAAGGGGGAGGGGTTGAAAAGTAAAAAAACAATTGACGAGGATTGAAAAAGGCCAGGCCCAAATATAACTTAGCCATGCCAAAATGGACGTATCCAGGCCCAATAGTAACTATATGTTGATTGGGCAAAAAATGGTACTCACCTTACAATCTAAATAGGGACGTGTGGATCTGCAGATACTCGTGCTCAGGTTGCAATCTTTTTTTTTGCAAAAGTAAATATATAAATGAAGTCCAAGGACATCCATTTAACTAACATAACTTGGGCGCTCCTTTAACTTATGTAAATATGTAAATGTCTTATTTGAAAATGAACCATGTGTTGTATGAACTTGTTCTTGTGTATTTTGTTTTATACACTTGTAAATATATAAATATTGCACGAGTATTATATGAACTTGTTTTTGTGTCTTTTGTTTTATACACTTGTTGTTTTGGGTGTTTTGACAAATGACAATACAATAAAACATAGATTACAATAAAACAAGGGGATAGATAATATTGGGATAACATTACTTATATTAGATAGGGGGATCGATAACATTACAATAAAAAGAAAAAAGTACAATAATATAGAAGGGAATAGGCGCCCCGCCTAAACCCTGGGCTAGCCCCTAAACCCTAACCCTAGCTACCCTACTCCATCGGCGGTGGAGGCGGTGCCGGTGCAGCCGCCTTCGCGGCATTCCACGCCGCCAGCCTCTCCCGCTGGTCCCGCTTCCACTGCTCCTCCCGGAAGGCCCGGCCATTGGCCTCCCGTTCCTCCTCCTCCTGTCGTCTGCGCCTTTTCTTCAAGGCGCGCTGGGCCTCCTTCTCCTCGCACCTGGCGATAGCAGCCTCCTGCTTTACCTCGTCCTTCGCCGCCTTAGCCTAGTAGGCTTCGGAGGGGAGGTCGCCGCCGCCGGGGAGGTTGGGGACTCCCGGGTTGGTGACGATGGGGCCCTGATCCCCCCAGGGGCAGGGCGGGGACTTCTTCTTCTTGCCACGCTTGGGGCGCGTGGGCGCCCCCTGCTCCCACCACTGCTTGTGGTCCGGGTGGTTGTCCTCGTCGCTTACTTCGGTGTCGGAAGGAAGGCGAAAGGGGGAGGTCGCCATAGTCGGAGTGTTTGGGGGCTGGGAGGAGGCAAAGGGACGGGCTCGAGGTTGAAGATGAGGGGCAAGATGAGATGAGGAGGCAAAGGCGTTTTGCCTATTTATTGAGGGAGGGGCGTGAAGGGCGGCGTGGGAATCCAGCGTTACGTTGGCGCAGACGCCGAGACGAGACGCGTGCGCTGCGTTGCGTGTGGGAAGCGGGCGTGATCAATGCGAAAGAGAGAGAAAAATAGCTAGGATGCGACGTGCTGTAACCCCTGCACCGCCGCCCCCGCCCCTGCATGCATGCATGCATGCATTAATGCGAAAGAGAGAAAAAAACGTCCAAGGTAGTTGTTCATTGGCAGTGAAAAATAAAAGGGAAAATATAATTTGGCCTTGATTTACTTCGGTAATAAATGCAGGAATCTAGTACCAAGGTACTCGTTCGTTTTTACACACGCAAGAAAAATCGGTAGGAGTAATATTGACTTTTTGTATGGCGCATGAACCAGATGGAAGTAAGTTTGACTGAAGAAAGTTGTTCGACGTACACTTATTTATTGGGGAAGCGCTGTTGCACGCAAAATAGCTAGACTGTGACGCTAGGGGCAGCTGCTGCATGCATGGTGCAGCCCTCCCCGCCCAGCGCCCTCGCATGCCACGCTCGGTCCAGCGTTGCGTTGGCGCAGACGCCGAGACGAGACGCGTGCGCTGCGTTGCGTGTGGGAAGCGGGCGTGATCAATGCGAAAGAGAGAAAAAAATAGCTAGGATGCGACGTACTGTAACCCCTGCACCGCCGACCCCGCCCCTGCATGCTGCATGCATGGTGCAGCCCGCCCCGTCCAGCGCCCTCGCATGTCACGCTCGGTCCAACGGTCAATGGAGTGTGCCAACGCTGTACGTTATATTTATTACATATTTTAGATTTTGATATTTTTTCTTAGACTGGTCATAGTGACATGCATACTCCCTCTGTCCACAAATAAGTGTACGTTTGGCTTCAAAATTTATCCACAAAAAATATACTTCTACCTTTCCAATACACTTGGGCATCCACTATGTAGTCCATAAGGCTATCCACAAGCCAAAAAGTAGTCCATATGGCTATCCATATACATAGTGGAGGTTTACTTTAGAAGATTTTCCTTAAGGGTGACCTACAAGCTTATGGGTTGCCCACAAGCAATAAACAATTATTTTACTCTCTCCTCTCTCTCTTGCGTGTGTCTACTTTTAACAGACATGTGGGTCCCATCTTATGGTGAACTTGACCTTATAGCCATTTCCATAAGCTGTGTGGGTCCCATCTTATAGCAAAGGTTCCACCTTATACATAGGTGATGTGGTATCATGCATATGTTACTAGTCTAACTTACTACTACATAGTGCAAAATAACATAGATATGGTATCATGCAAAGTCTCATTTATTACAATGAACCTAAGGGGAGTAAGTTTGACTGAAGAAAGTTGTTACACGTACACTTATTTAATGCGACGGAGGGAGTAAATACGCTGTAGCGCTGTTGCACGTACAATAGCTAGACTGCGACGCTAGGGGCAGCTGCATGCATGGTGCAGCCCGCCCCGCCCAGCGCCCTCGCATTCCACGCTCGGTCCAACCGTCTGCCACGCTCGCATGCCACGCTGTTGCACGTAAAAACGATGAAGCCAATCAGATTCCAGAATCATCCATCCCACGGATCGCCAAGAGCTAGCCACGAAATCCTTCTAAGAGACGCCAACCAATCAGGTTGCAGAACAAGCCCTTCGACGGATCGCCCAGAGCCACCCGCGGAATCCTTCTAGAAGACATGATCGGACGGCCACAGTGTCGCGCTAGGGTTAGATCTATGGTCCTCATTCGGCCTTAGGGTTAGCGGGGTTTAGGATGCAGTCAACGGGGTTTCACAAGTTTGACCAAACATTCAAATGTGCATAACTAATTCAAAAAAAAATCAAAGAAATACAAAACCTTCGCATGGTGTCATGTTATGTGACATAGTTGTAAGGAAAAATATCAAACTTGGTCTATTGATCATATTTCAAAAAACCCTTCACAAAATGACCTATCTCATCCGAGGTTTTCTGGCTTTCGGGTCAAATGACCAATGATATGGCTAGAAGCAAGGCATAGTTTGTGATAATGTGCCCATATTTGGCATGCATGTCTATAATGGGATGACTAACAATGTTGTAGCACAAAGTTTTCCTTTTCGACGCACAGAAAAATCATTTTCTATTTTCTGAGTGCCGAAAGAGGGGGGATTTGTGAAGCAACCACCAAATTGAAGTTTCAAAATGGTAACATCCTATTTTTCAAAAATACTAGAACACCTAAAATGTACAATTTCCCAACTTGAGTATCTCAAACCTTTTATTCCATCCCTGGTGAAAAAGACAAATCATGCCGAATCGGTTGGAAGTGGGTAAGATATGAACTACAGGTACATGATTCCATGCTGATGATTTTTTGTAAAAATAATTTTTAGGTTCACAACATGCTATTTCATCAGAGATCCAATGCTAGTTTTGCGAGCCTCAGCCCCTAGCTAAGAATATTTATGAAAACCCTTCAAGTTTGACCAGACATTCAAATGTGCATAACTAATTCAAAAAAATCAAAAAAAATACAAAACCTTCGCATGGTGTCATGTTATGTGACATAGTTCTGAGGAAAAATATCTAACTTGGTTTTAGAAATGGTCGAAAAAAAACTTGCTTAGAAAACCTTCGCATGGTGTCAAAGGAGCCCATTTCTACCCCATTTTGGGTGAGGGTGAGTTGTACGTCACAAAAGGGATCAGGGTGAGGATGAGTTGTATTGTACATATGAGAAAAACGTTGGAAGCTCATACAAACATAGAAAAGTGACATAGCTACATTTGTTGAAATTCAACTTTACCATCATATTTGAATTTTGTCCAAATTATCAACAAGTGACAAATTATTATAATAACAAATGTTTACAACAACAAGTGCCAAATTATTACAACAACAAGTGTCAAATGTTTACAACAATAACAAATGTTTACAATAACAAATGTCTATTTCTTTTGGCTCTTCTTACCCCTTGTTTTATTCTCCTTCACAAGTTTCACACCACACAATAGGTTTATGCTCTTCTTTTTCTTACCATTACCATCTGGCCTCCCCACAACACGTCCAAGAGTCTCCTTCACCTCCTGCACCTCCTCAACAACCTCATGATCATGATCCAGAGCCTCATCAACATGGTCACTTTGCACCAGAGCCTCAACAACATGGTCAGTTTGCACCAGAGCCTCAACAACTTGGTCAGTTTGCACCAGAGCCTCAACAACAGGCTCATTTTGCACCAGAGCCTCAACAACAGGCTCATTTTGCACTAGAGCCTCAACAACAGGCTCATTTTGCCCCTCATTTTGCACCAGAGCTTCCAAATCAGAAACGGTGTGCCCTAAAGCCTCAACAGTTTGCACATCATCCTCTAAAACAAGTTCAGATTGCACCTCAGCAGCACCAAACATGATCTGGTTAGTTCTCTTCTTTCTTTGGCCATTGATTCTTGCCCTTTTCACTGGCCAGCATTCGTCAACAACAAGAGGTGGGCCTTTTTCTTCACGCTTCCTCCTGAAAACAAGCAAGTTAGCTGGGGGAGAAAAATCATCAACAAGAAATGGGATAGATTTTGGATGAACATACTTTGGCTTTTCAGCAGTGTATCTGCACTTGGTAGAGCCAGCTCGGTGTCCAAGTTCTTCACAGAGTTTGCATCTATTCTTGTTACCTTTTTGGGCCCTTTTTGGCTTGGCATCTTTCTTTTCATCTTTCTTTCCCTTCTTGCTTCTCCCACCTTTCTCAAACCAAGCCTTGAATCTACTCTGCTTGGGCCTGCCAGCCTTTATTTTCATCAAAGGAGGACACAAGGAGAACTGAATATCCACTTCAGGCCACTGAGACTGATCTGTAAGTGCTGGAATTGGTGTTCCATATGCAGCCTTGAATTTTGCTACAGAATAATACTCATGCAAATATGGGTGCATATTTAGCTTGTGTTTGGAGGCCAAGAAAAGTATGGCATGCTCACAAGGCTTCCCAGTGTGTTGCCACTCAAGGCATGTGAATTCATGCAATTGAGTGTCAACAACATGCCTCCTGCCAGTCTTTTTATCTCTGACTTCAGCACCCCACAATGAGGATTTCTCAACACGCAAATGTGCAAGATTTCTGCTCCTATTGACCACCTGCTGCATAACATCAGGAAGCTTATCTCCTTGAATAACATCACCAAGCCTTCTTCTCAATTCCCACAACCTCATGATCATGATCCTGATCTGGTCAACCATGTCATGGACAGGCAAGTCTTTTAACTCCTTCACTTTGTTGTTGAAACTTTCTGCCAAATTATTGTTGATATGATCACATTTGATGGCAGTGTTAAAACCAGACCTGTACCATAAAAGAGAATGGTAGGTTTCCAACCATGTACAAAACTTGACCCTATCCTCCTCAGAGCATGCCGCCTTAATCTTCTCAAGGTGATATGAATGTGTCTGCCTGGTGTAAGATCTTGCTGCTGGCCACATGCGTCCAAAATCATCTCCTCTGAATTTTTTGATCAAATTCATCAACATATGGCCGAAGCACTCCCTCTGCTCAGCATGAGGGAAAACAATCTTCACTGCATTTTCTAAACCTTTACATGCATCTGTGTGCACTGCCAATGGAGAGACTGGCCCTATGCATCTTTTCAACTGCATCATGAACCATGTCCATGATGCCTCTGTCTCAGACTGAAACATGCCAATAGCTACAGGGAACATCCAATTGTGTCCATCTAAAGCATTGCATGCTGCTAGTTGACCATTCCACTTTCCAGTCAAGAAAGATGAGTCTATACTCAAATATGGACGGCAACCTGCTTTGAAGCCATCGATGCAAGGCTTTAAAGCCATGAAGAATTTAGAGAAGAAGACTTTCCCATCAGCTGTTACCTCAGTATCTATCTCCACAACACTGCCAGGTGACCTCTTCTCTACTTCTGCTTTGAAGTTATAAAGCATTCGAAAGGTATTTGTCCAATCACCATATAGCTCTTTCATTGCCCTTTGCTTTGCCTTCCACACTGTAGTATAATTCAGCTTAATGGGGTACTGCTTTTCCAAGTCTATTTTCAGTCTCTTTGCAGTGTTGTTTGGTGTTGTGGCTAAAATGGGCTTGATCTTTTCTGCAACCCATAATTGTGATGTCATCTTTGTAACTGTTTGAGAACTTGTAATGCAAGTATGAGGTTTTGGAATTTGATTCACTCTTATTGTCCTTCCATCAGGTTGGCGTCTAGCAGATATATACCACTTGCAAGGCTTGGCACCACCATCATAACCTATGCATTTTGCATAGAACTTCTTTTTATCAGTCCACATAGTCTTGGTAGCAAACTCACGTTTGACTGCATATGTCCCGAAACACATCCTGAATTCATCCATGCTTGGAAACAATCTCCCAACTTCAATAACTGGGTCCTCTTTGTCATAAACTGTTACTAGCTCATCATCATGTGCATCATCTACATGAACTGCAGCATTTTCCAACAACTCTAGATCTATATCTGCCTCTTCATCTCTTAAATGGTTGTCACCATCATTTGCAGCTTCATCCCTCTTCTTCTCCTTGTCTCTGTCATCTATAGGAATGCCAAAAAGCTTTGCCATTTCAATGTCATCTATTGGTGCAATGACCAAATCAGTGCGGTCATGTATCTCAACTAAATTCCAATCAACAGTTACAATCCTTTGTGCATTACCATATGCAGCCTCCCCTTGTGCATTAGCATCATCAATCCTCCACTGTTAACACTTCCAACTCAGTAAGTATAGGCATTACTTGCCTTTGTGCAGCCCAATCATCCTCGACCATCTGAGCAGCCAGCTTCGAGGCCACATATCCAACCCTCGAATCAGGTTTCAGATCAATGAGCTCTGCTAAAAACAGAACAGTTTTGCTTGTCCAACCGTTTCGCTCATCGATTTCATCAACTATATGTTCCCCTATCTCAACCCTAACATAGTCACATTTGCAATCATCAAATCGTAACAAAGAAACTTCTTTCTCTGGCCCCCAAACCACATTATCCCCAATTTTTTCCACCATTTTCCTTACTGCCTCCTCTCCCATGTTTATTAGCTCTTGGGGATCAACATGTTCTAATTCCACCTCCCATTTAATAACCGTGTCTCTCTCAATGATCTGCGTGCTACCATCAACTAAAACAGCCCTAGAGGGGAAGAAATTGATGCGAAATTCGAAGGTTTGGCGCGCAACATCGTCTCCCCTGTTTTTGGCGGGCACTGTGAGCTAGCGGAAGCGAACAAAGAGCTCAACCTTAGAGAAATTAAGTGCAGAGATACGGGATATACCGATTATAAGTCCCCTCTCCATGCTCCATATCGTTCCCCCTCGCCCCGTTCAGCACATCCTCGCCTCCACAATCTAGCATCAATGGGCACGCTCAGATCTCGAATTGAGAAGAATGGGAGAGGAATTAGCTTTCAAATGGCACTCACCACCTTCGTCGTCGAACGAAAGCGCCGCCGCCTAAATTAATTGCCGTGCCGCCGCCGGCGCCGAGAACGATGGGTGAGGTCCGCCGCCGCCGTCGGGGAAGCTACAGTCAGTGTGACGCGCGCTCTCGGTCGGAAGCGGTTGGTTTGACTGGCTTGACTGGCTGTCCCAACCAACCGGTTTGGCTTAACCCTAATATTGGAACAAAGTTAAATGTGTCCTTACGACCGTTTTAAGGCCCGTGTGGCCCTAGGATATTAGCTGCCTCACAACCGTCGCATGCGAGCTATTCTTTTCAACGATGTCACTTTCCTTCCAATTCCATGTAAAGACGTCGCATAGGAGCTATAAGCCCATAAAAAGCCCACAGATTTCTCTTTCCTGGCCACCGCTGGCGCCGGCAATGGCGGTCACATCTGGCTATAAAAGGCGGCGGGTGGACTAGGCGCACCCCGGCAGGCTTCCTTTGCGCGGAGTAGGAAGCCATATGGGTGGCACATGTGATGGAGTGAATGGCGGCGTGAGGTATCGGTACAGTTGCTGGCATGCGGTTGGGGATGCGAGTAGGAGTGGCGGATCGGAGCTTGGCGAGGTACCTGCAACGGAGGTTGGAGCAAGGAAAATGATATACCTCCACTAGTGGAAACGAGGTCTTTTGTTGATCCCGAAAAAGGGCTTTAACACTGGTTCATGCCACGAACCGGTGTTAAAGGACCCTGCAACAGTGGCCTGCGCAGCCCCCCCTTTAACACCGGTTCGTGGCATGAACCGGTGTTAAAGGGGGGCTATATAAGACACCACCCCAGCCCACACACACCCCACTCTTCCATTCTTTCACATTTTGGAGCCTAGCAAGAGGGTGTGAAGAGTGCTAGTTTTTTTTCATATGCACAAGAGGTGTTCGGTGAAATGCCCGAGAGCTCAAAATAAGTTTTCTTGTTGCTCTTTCCGTCTCGGTCAAGGTCGGCAACTATCCTTTCATGTGTCATTGATGTACTATATATATAAATGGTCATCTCCCTATTATTTTTTGATATATACTACATATTAATGCAGATGAACCGGCAATGGATGTACGGTGACCGCCGCACTTCCGAGTACATTACGGGCCTCCAAAATTTCATCGTTGTGGCTAATGCAAACCATGGTCACAATGGTTTTATGTGTTGTCCGTGTGTTCACTGTCAGAACAAGAAAGACTACTCAAATACCAGAACCATTCACGCCCACCTGCTTCGATCCGGTTTCATGCCCAGCTATAATTGTTGGACCAAGCACGGAGAAAAAGGGGTTGTGATGGAAGACAACGAAGAAGAAGAGGATGATGACAACTATCATAATATGTATCCTAAATATGATGATAATGCAACGGGGGTAGATAATGAAGATCAAGAGGGAGCAGATGAGCCCGCTGATGACGATCTTGGTCGGGCCATTACTGATGCAAAGGAAGAATGTGAAACTGAAAAGGAGAAGGAGAAGCTGGAGCAGATGTTAAAGGATCACAAAACATTGTTGTATCCAACTTGCGAAGATGGCCACAAAAAGCTAGGTGCCACACTGGATTTGCTGCAATGGAAGGCAGAGAATGGTGTGACTGACAGCGCATTCTCAAAGTTGTTGGTAAAAATAAAGAATCTTCTTCCAAGAAATAATGAGTTGCCCGACAGTACATACCAAGCAAAGAAGGTTGTCTGCCCTCTAGGATTAGACGTGCAGAAGATACATGCATGCATTAATGACTGCATCCTCTACCGCGGTGAGAAGTACGAGAATTTGGATGCATGCCCGGTATGCACTGCACTGCGGTATAAGATCAGACGAGACGATCCTGGCGATGTTGAGGGCGAGGCCCCTAGGAAGAAGGTTCCCGCCAAGGTTATGTGGTATGCTCCTATAATACCACGGTTAAAACGTCTCTTCAGAAATAAAGAGCATGCCCAGTTGTTGCGATGGCACATGGAAGACCGTAAGAAAGACGCGATGTTGACACACCCCGCTGATGGGTCACAGTGGAGAAAAGTCGAGCTAGAGTACCCGGACTTCGCACGTGACACAAGGAACTTAAGGTTTGGTCTAAGTACAGACGGCATGAATCCTTTTGGTGAGCAGAGCTGCAGTCACAGCACCTGGCCTGTGACCCTATGTATCTATAACCTTCCTCCTTGGTTGTGTATGAAGAGGAAGTTCATTATGATGCCAGTGCTCATCCAAGGCCTGAGGCAACCCGGCAACGACATTGATGTGTACCTAAGGCCATTAGTTGAAGAACTTTTACAGCTGTGGGCCAAACCAGGTGTACGTATGTGGGATGAGCACAAAGGGGAGCCATTTGACCTACGAGCATTGCTTTTCGTAACCATCAATGATTGGCCTGCTCTTAGTAACATTTCAGGGCAGACAAACAAGGGATACAATGCATGCACACAGTGTTTAGATGATACTGAAAGTGTATATTTGGATAAATGTAATAAGGTTGTGTACCTAGGGTATCGCCGATTTCTTCAGAACCTGCATCCAGTAAGAAAGAAAGGCAAGCATTTCAAACGTCTGGCAGAACCCCGGAGGAAGCCTATCCTCCGTACCGGTGAGGAGGTATTTGGTATGGTCAAGGACCTAGAAGTAATCTTTGAAAAGGTCCTGGCAGTCTATCTGTTCCGAATGACGATGTCGGACACGCGCCCATGTGGAAGAAACAATCTATATTTTGGGACCTACCCTATTGGAAAGTCTTAGAGGTCCGCTCTTCAATCGACGTGATGCACGTGACGAAGAATGTTTGCGTGAACCTGCTAGGCTTTCTAGGAGTGTATGGGAAGACAAAAGATACACCGAAAGCACCGCAGGACCAGCAACGTCTGAAGGCCCCTGAAGAGCCTATGCATCCTGAGAACGAGAAGGGTAAACGATGTCACTTAACTCCTGCCAGCTACGCTCTTACCAAAGCAGATAAGGAAATCTTTTTTGAATGTCTAAGCAGTATCAAGGTCCCGTCTGGCTTCTCGTCGAATATAAAGGGAATAATAAATATGGCAGAGAAAAATTCCAAAACCTGAAGTCTCATGACTGCCACGTGATTATGACACAATTTCTTCCGATTGCATTGAGGGGGCTTCTACCTGAAAATGTTCGAGTACCCATTGTGAAGCTATGTGCATTCCTCAATGCAATATCTCAGAAGGTAATCGATCCACGAAAGCCTACCAGGGTTACAAACAGATGTGGCCCAATGTCTTGTCAGCTTTGAGTTGGTGTTCCCACCATCCTTCTTCAATATTATGACGCATATCCTAGTTCACCTAGTAGAAGAGATTGCCATTCTCGGTCCTGTATTTCTACACAATATGTTCCCCTTTGAGAGGTACATGGGAGTCTTAAAGAAATATGTTCATAACCGTGCTAGGCCAGAAGGAAGCATCTCCAAGGGCTATGTAACAGAGGAGGTCATTGAGCTCTGTGTTGATTTTATTCCTGACCTTAAGGCGATTGGTGTTCCAGAATCACGACATGAGGGGAGACTGCGTGGAAAAGGCACCCTAGGATGTAAAGCAATGATATGTAGGGACGGGCATTCTCTCAATCAAGCACACTACACGGTTTTACAAAGATCTATCTTGGTTGCCCCGTATATCAATGAACACAAAAAATTAATATGCCTCAAACACCCGGGGCTGGCTGCAAAGACTTCTCACGAATAACACCACTATTGGGGATCAGCTGTACTTGTTGGCCAGGACACCATCTTCGACTGTATGTACTTTCCAAGGGTACGAGATAAATGGGAATACATTTTACACGATAGGCCAAGATAAAAAGAGCACCAACCAAAACAGTGGTGTCCGCTTCGATGCAGCAGAAGACAATGGGCAAAAGACCACGTATTATGGGTTCATAGAGGAGATATGGGAACTTGACTATGGACCTAATTTTAAGGTCCCCTTGTTTCGATGCAAATGGGTCAAGCTAACAGGAGGAGGGGTTGAGGTAGACAAGAAGTACGGAATGACAACGGTGGATCTCAACAATCTTATGAAGGTAGACAAGAACTTAGACGAACCATTCGTCCTAGCCAATGATGTGGCTCAGGTTTTCTATGTGAAGGACATGTCCTCCAGACCAAAAAAAGAAAAAATATGCAAACGAATACATCATATGATGAGCCAAAGCGTCACATAGTTCTTTCAGGGAAAAGAAACATCGTGGGAATCGAGGACAAGACAGACATGTCAGAAGATTATAATAAGTTTTATGAAATTCCTCCCTTCACAGTGAAAACTGACCCAAGCATTTCGTTAAGTAAAGAAGATGCTCCATGGTTACGTCTGAAGCGATCATAAGGAAGGACATATGCCAAGAAGTTCATGCTCATATTATGTAACTCTAGTTCATGTTTTTAATATTAATACATGTCTTGAGTGTTAGTCATGTTTTGTGGATGGACCGGGACTATGAGAAGAAGTTGTCCCGATTCGTACTTACCATTAAGATCTGATCTCCAAACGCGCGCGGTCACATATTAGGGAGTGCCTCTAACCGGGACTAAAGGTTCACATATTAGGGAGTGTCTCCATTGTCATTGCACATCTCTAGACTCATATCTGCAACCTCATCACTCTTTCCCATGGATTCCACCGTAGCACTAACCCCCAGGGAGGCGGAGGCGCTTTGCGCCTCGAACTACCCCTGCCCGCCGGGCTACTGTATCCCCGTCGGCTGAATGCTGAGCGTCGGAGGCGTGCCGGTTCCTCCTGTCCCTGTAGATGTGGCGCGCCGGATGGCCATCACGAACCACTACTACTTCGAGCTCACGCCGGAGCAGCGGAGTAATCCCAGATGGCATCCTGACTATTTACCTACTTGGGAAGCCTTCTTCGTGGATCGGCGTGAGAGGGCGCTCGCCAGGCACGAGGAGGACGGCCCACCTCCTCCTCCTAACTTCAACGAGGCCGGCCGTCGGCTATGGTGGCGCGGTCGGACTCTCCAGAGCGTCATGGCCTATGACACTGCTGCCGACTCTAACCCCCGTCTGCGCTACCCTCAAGTCCAGCCCACGCGTACTCTCCAAAGGTTCAACTACGGCGACCCCGACGAAGACAGCGATGACGGCGGCGGCGAGTACGACGACTACAGTGGCGAGTATTACAGGTATAGGCAGGAGCATGACTGAATCACTCCAACATTCCGAAACAAGTTCGGCCGATTGTTACTTAATCTGGCCATGTATCTTAATTTTTAGTTCTTTTATGTATCTTAATTTTCAGTTCCAGTTCGGCTTTATGTAACTTACTATTAGTTGCATTCTCATTCGAGGTTGACAATATGCTATTTTATCAAAAAAACAATGCAAGTTGAGCGAGGCTTGGCCCCGAGCTAAGAATCATCATGCCCGTTGTTCGACAAAGTTTGTCGATAGTTTAAAACGGGGATAAAAAAAGATCGAAACAGTTCGAAACCTTCACGTGGTGTTATATTAT
The DNA here is from genome assembly GCA_910589765.1 of Avena atlantica. Classification (NCBI taxonomy): domain Eukaryota; kingdom Viridiplantae; phylum Streptophyta; class Magnoliopsida; order Poales; family Poaceae; genus Avena; species Avena atlantica. Next base: position 467,777,756 of record OU342733.1, on the reverse strand, counting down.
GAGACATAGTTAGAAGGAAAAATCTCAAACTTGGTATATTGATTATGTCTCGAAAAAACCTTCACAAAATGACCTATCTCATTCGAGGTTTCTTGGCTTTCGGGTCAAATGACCAATGTTATGGCTAGAATCAAGGCATAGTTTGTGATAATATGGCCATATTGTGCATACATGTGCATCATGGCATGGCAAACAATGTTGCAAGAGGAAGTTTTCCTTTTTATCGCACCAAAAAGGCATTTTCCATTTTCCGAGCATAAAAACCGGACGGTTTTGTGAAGCAACCACCAAATGGCTAATTCAAAAAACCACCAACACATTTTACAAAAATACTAGACCACCTTATATGCACAATGTACCAATAGGGGGATCTGAAACCTTTTCGTCCACCTCTGGTGAAAAAGACAAATTCCTACCGAATCGGCAGGAAGTGGGTCAGATATGAACTACATGTACATGATACGATGCTCATGATTATTTACAAAAATCATTTTTAGGTTCACAATATTCTATTTTATCAAAAAAACAATGCAAGTTGAGCGAGGCTTGGTGAGATTCAAGTGTATACAAAAGATGCGACATTTAAATATCCAATCAATTCAAAAATGTTAATACAAAAGATGCGGCATTAAAATATGATTTGATCTAATAAAATAGGGTTAGATTTATTTTTAGATGCTTAATATTTCTTATGTTCAAAGTTTTAGGATTTAACAATTTATTTTTGTTTGAATTGAATAATCAAAATTTATATGTAAGTGTTTTAATTATTTTGAAAAATTTCATGTAAAGTAAATATAAAATGATTTACATGAATGGATAGATATTATTTTTCTGAAAATTATGATATATTATTCATATTTTTCTGAGTTGAAATGAAAAAGATATGAATTTTCTAAATTCATATCATATTTTTTGAATTAAAAATGCCCCTTTAATGCATGAAATAAATGCCCCCCCCTTTAACACCGGTTCCAGACACGAACCGGTGTTAAAGGGGGGCGCATTTATTTCGTTTCCCGCGCGCACCCCCCCCCCCCTTTAACACCGGTTCCTGGATGGAACCAGTGTTAAAGGGGGGTGGTAATAAATGCGCGCGGGAAACGGAATCCCCCCCTTTTAACACCGGTTCCAGCCACGAACCGGTGTTAAAGGGGGGTATTAAATTCGCCTTCCCCTTCCTTTCTCCCCCCCAGAGCTAGATCGAACCGCCACCGCCACCGTACCGCCACCGCGCGCGCGCCATCGAAGCAGAGAGAAGCGCCGCCACCGCCCATCAGAGCAGAGAGAAGCCACCGCCGGCCGCCACCGCCCTCGGAGTGAGGGAGGAATCGTCCGTGGGTGCCCTGAATCGTCGGCCCTGTCACCCACCTCTCTCGCCGCCACGAATCTCGCCGCCGCCGCCTCCATTGTCGAGCTTCGGAGCTCGAGGTACTCGACGAGGCAGTCGCCCCCGCCCCCGACCTCTCCCTCTCACTTGACCGCATCGCCCTGACCACCTCTTCCCCGTGCAGGAGCAGCCGACCGCGCCCAATTCCTCGCCGGAGCACCGCCGACGCCGCCCGTCTCCAGCCGTCTGCCTCTGTCGCCCGAGGAAGCAATCCACCGCGCCGAGGCCACCAACCTTATCGCCATAGTACCCCGCCTCTCGTAGGCCACCTCGACATCGCCGGAGACCGCCGCATCCGCCACTAGCACCGCCGCCCGACGAGCCCGCCGCCTCCACGTCACCCCACCGGTGAGTCTCGCCTCGGACGCCCTGCACCGTCCGATCAAGATCCGACGGCCACCATCTATCCCCAGGTCGAAAGGGTACCAGCAAACCAGAATGCGCCACCTGTCTGCCACGTCAGCGATGACACAGCGCCAGTCAACATTGACTCTCCTGAAAAATAGAAGAAAAGATAAAAATTGCATAAAATTGTATAATATTGCAAAAATCATATAAAAAGATTCGTAGATCCAAAAATAGCAAATTATATATCAATGAATTCAGAAAATTGAGTAGATTATTAATATCAAGTTGGATTTAACTTTTACAGTACGTGTTTACTGTAATAATTTAATTAGTTTTAATGGTCTTTTAGGTTAATAAATTCATAGTAAAATATCTACTGGTCCAAAAATCACAAATAATATACCTATGGATTCACAATTGTGTGTAGATCATCAATATGCAAATGGTTAAGCCAAATAATATAAGGTTTTTCAGCAATTAAATAAATGGTATAATGGCTTATTTAGAGTAATAAATTCATAAGAAAATAAATAATGTTCAGAAAATTACAAATAATATGTCCCTGGAATCACAACCCCGTGGGGATTATATATCTGATTTTAGTTTGATTTTTAGACAACAGAAACTATTTAAATGATTTAAAACCCATTAAACACTATTTAAATCATAAGAAAAGATTTGTAATTCTGATTAGGGTGAATCCAACGCCTACTGGTTCGTATTAATGTCCTCTATCCATAACAAATACTCCATTGCATTAATTGGCCTCTTGCATGCATCATATACTTCAGTATTGTTTAGAGAACTAAAGTAACAACCATTGTGACTTATTAAATTGCCATGCATGCATTTGTTGCATTTGTTTGATCTCTATGTGCTATTGTTTATGTTGTATGAAATTGTTTGCTCGATAGATTGTGAGGAGTGCAACGTGTGTGATTGCTGACTCAACCTGATTAAAACTTGTTTGCTCGATAAATTGTACTACATGCATAGATTAAAACTTGTATACAAATTGGACCTCTGACTCATCCTGATTAGGGTTTCGACCCCTCGGAACTCGTTTAAAATGATCAAGCATCCTTAGGGTTTTAATTTCATTTTTATATTTATTTGTGTATTTTTGTATGAATAATATGTATATTTGTGTATGAATCCAAGTCCACTTGAATGTTTACACTCTTACTCTAGATAATATTATTGTTTTAGAAACTATGGATCCACTTAGTAGAAACCTTGAAGAAGAAGAAGAAATAATGGAGAACATTATTGATGAGGACACCTCACAATATCTGAACTTGGAGGGACATGATGACGACAGCTCAAGTACTAGTCATGGAGAAGATGAAGACTCCAGTGAACGCAATTTAGTGGTTACAAAGTCCGGCGAGGTATATGCATTGATTAAGCTTCTGCTGACTTCCACCAACAATCTTCTTCTACATGTATTAATTAACGCTTCTTTCTTCTTTTATCCCTCTGGATCGATCATCCAGCAACCATCTTCTTCTACGAAAAAAAGCAAGCGAGGCGCGAGCCAGCGATTGAAAGATCGTGCAAAGTTCACGATCGAAGCAGTCCGTCTTGATGGCAGGCCGATGGAGCCCAAGAAGGCCGCAAACAAATTTGTACGTCAGGCTGGAGTTCTTGTTAGGGACCAAATCTCAATCATAATTGAAAATTGGAATAAGCCAAAGAAGGGCGACGGTACCTTTGTCGATGACAGATCGAAAGAAACGCTTTGGAATTCGTTGTTGGTAAATTTCACCCTTCCGCCAGAGGAGGATGAAAACAACCCGGTTATAAAGGAAAAGGTCAAAGAGTGGACTCTAAAGAAGATGGCTGACGCTTTCCGCAACTGGAAGACAAAATTGAACAAATTTGTCAAATCTGGCGAGACTCCAAATTTCGAAGACGCATATTATGCGAAGATAAGACCTCACTGGCCCAAATTTCAGACATATAAAAAAAGTGCTATAGCTAAAAAGAGGTCAGAAACCAATACGCTTAATGCCCTGAAGAAGGAATATCACCAGAGGACGGGGTCAGGTGGCTACATATCTCAGAGGCCTAAGTGGGAGGAAGCTGAGAAGGCCCTGCGCGCTAGAGGGATCACACCCCAGACAGATGGGTGGGACCTACGTGCAAAGACTTGGTTCTACGGAATCGGGGCAAGGTTGGACCCAGAAACAGGATTGTGTATCTTCCCAACCCTCCTTGCCAAACCCGTCACTGAACTCATCACGGCATACGAGGAAACATCCGCCAGGACCTTCCATCCCGACAGAGAGAATGACCAGCTCACACGCGCCATCGGTAAAAAAGAACACCCTAGACATGCACGAGGCACAGGGGTATGACGTGGAAGGATGGGTTTGCCGACTGGAGCGACTCTTATAGATGGCGCGGCAGAAAAGAAAAAGAGCGTACAGAGCGGATGACACAGATAGAACATGCACTTGCGGTGCTGCAAGCGCAAGTGAATGTACAACAGAGCCATCAAGCTACCGGCCCATCTCAGCGGTACGAAGAGCCTGCATTGGAAGCTGCCGGCGGCCTAGACTCTGCGCGGAAAAGCAGTGTGGCTTCCACGGAGAACGTGCAGCCCACGCTTGAAATGGCGGGTCCTCGATACCCCGTGGATGAGATCACGGAGAGCGAACACACTGAGCTGCATGTGAGATTAATGCGCTTATCCATTAAGGTGGATGTCGGCTATGCCTTACCTCCTGTAGCTGGTGGAACTTACCACTGCCGACCGATTCCAGATGGCTATGCTATTGTCGGGGTGGATGAGGTTGTGAAGGAATATGAGGAAGCACAGCTTGACCATGCTACAGGTGAAGGGGAAACTCAACTCAAATTTGCAGTGAAAACAACCATTCTTTGGAAGAAGGAACACATTGTGCTTCCAAATTGGAGGTCATTGGCACCCCCGCCATCTCCGCAGCGTCAGCAGTCTGAGCCGCTTCAGCTATCTCCTGCGCGGCAGCCATCTCCTGCGCGGCAGCCATCTCCGGCGCTTCAGCCATCTCCTGCGCAGCAGCCATCTCCGGCCCGTCAGCCATCTCCGGTGCTTCAGCCATCTCCTCAGCGTAAGCGGAAGAGCACTGCCACGAAGAGCATCAATAGCACTGCCACAAAGAAATCCGCAGGAAACCGTACGCCAAAGAGTTCAAAAAACTACGTCCAGCAGCCTTCCGCCAAGCCATTGCCGGTTTTACCATGGAATCGCAGCGACGAGGAGACCAATAGGATCTCGGAAGAACAGGTCAAGAAATTCTTTGCACCTAGACGGGCCGAGCCAAAGGAGAAAATAGATCCGGCGGTGGTGGAGAAGTTTTACAAAAATCTTTTGAAACCTGAAACCCCACTTGTGCCGGACTACGAGCGCCAGATTTTGAAGGCGGATGCAAGGAGCCGTAGGGAGACTGAAAGTAGCAGTCGTGAGGTACCCCAGAAAACAGTTCCCATGCTCGGAGAGCAGGAAAACCAATCATGCGCCCCGCTCCAAATGTTCGACACACGGGACGCTCCTCCCGTAAATGATTACGAGGCAGAGCTACAAAGAAAGGCCAATGAGATGGGGATGACTTACATTGCATACTTGAACGTCATGGGAGACAACTTTCCCAAATGCGATGCCAACCCCATACAGCCATGGAAGTATGGGAAGAATCTCGTCAAGAAAGAGGAGCTCAAGAATCCACCAACAAAGATGCGAAAATTGCACAAGTGGTACCTTGATTTCTGCAAGACGAGAAAAGAAGAATGGATCACGGCGCATATAAGAGATCATATTTTCTTGTGCGGAGACGACGCGATCGACTTCATCATTCAAGACTTGCATTTTCTATTCAATCAGAAGGAACTCGACAAAGCTACCATCATCCTTTATTGTGTGTAAGTACTATTTCTGTAATGTTTATCTCATCTCATTCACTTCATTAATTGCATGTATATATATATGCTCACCATATATGTATATACTATTATGCAGGAAAAAGGTTATGGAATGCATGAAAGGAGGCCCTTTTGACATTGGGTTCGTTGACCCAAATAGAGTTCATGAAGAAGTGGTAAGAACCAAACCCGGGCAAACAGAAGATTACTTGCTAAAGTCTTTACTGAGACAACAAACCAAAAGGGAAATACTATTGCCTTACAACTTCTCGTGAGTACTGTTACCCTCTCTCTTGTACACATTCTGTTTCGGCTTACTCGATGTTAAGTGTAACTGATGATGAGTTATGCGTGCATAGGTTCCACTTTATTCTGCTAGTCATTCAACCCGACTCAGGAAAATTCCTTGTCATGGACTCGTTACGAAAAGAAAAAGAGATATGGGCAGACTTTAGAGAGATGCTCCAGAGGTAATTTCAATCATATTATCGCACTAGATCGGCAACTTTCGTAACAACAAGTAATTAATTACTCCTTTATCCATTTTCTTTGCCGGACAGGGTTTGGAAAAGGTTCACAGGCAGGGTCGTGGGTGAATGGTCAGAAGAACTAAAATTTGTAGACCAAAATGTAAGTAATACTAGCTAGCTTCCAATTCTATTATATCATGCTTTATTGATTATTGTTTTGATTGAACTCTCTATTCTCGTAAAGTGCGCGCATTAGGGACACGGCAATAACTTATGTGGGTACTATGTTTGCGAGTTCATTCACAACACGATATGTGCGACGGTCCAAGCCGCACTAGCACAACTTAGAGTAAGTAAACAAAGTCCACAATATTATTTTATTACCATCAATTGTGTTGAGTTTTATTCTTATATGTATATATATTGACGGCTCATTCTTCATATATATTCAGATCGAACGGATGCGGGACCAACTCCTACCATTTGAACGCATACGAGCCATTCAAGAGGAATTGGCGGGGTTCATACTTGATGAGGTCGTCACGCCTGTAGGAGAACTCTTTAGATATCCACCAAAATGAACGATGACGATGTATGTGCCGATGACGATGTTTGTGTATAATAATAGTTGCTTAATTATTCATGTACTCGTATGTACCGATGACGATTTATGTGTATACCGCTTCCGATCGATTCCCCCTCGCTCCCCCCCCCTTCCACAGAAATACGCCCAGAACGGGGCAGAGGCAGAAGTCTGCCGCGGCAGAGATTTAGGTCGTTTTCCTGCCGCGGCAAAACTCTGCCGCGGCAGGAAAGCGGCCTAAATCTCTGTCGCGGCAGAAGAACCTTTAACACCGGTTCCAGCCCCGAACCGGTGTTAAAGGGGGGGCTGAGGCCTGCGGCAGCCCCACGTGCGGTTCGTATAAGAACCAGTGTTAAAGGGGGCCCCCTCTAACACCGAACCCTCAACAGCGGTTGAGGAACCGCTGTTAGAGGGCCCTCCCAACCGGAGTTAAAGGGGGGCTCTGCACTAGTGGTCCTCCGGGGGATTTCGTGCCCCGACTCGTTGCAACCTCCGTACGTATGTGAGACCCACTACGCTTTATCCTCTCCCTTGCCTTTATACCTAACCGCTCCTCTCCTCCCGCGTGCAGCGGCCGCCCAGAGCCCTCCGCCGCGTGTAGCCACCGCCCAGCTCCGCCCTCCGCTATGCGCAGCCGCCGCCCAGCTCCACCCTCCGCCACCACCGCGGCCAGAGTAGGCCGCCGCCTCCTACCGCCACGCACCACCGCCAAGCTCTGTCCTCTGCCACCACCGCGGCCGGAGTAGGACGCCGCCTCCCGCCGCCATGCGCCGTCTCCGAGCTCCGCCCTCCGCCACCACTGCGGCCGGAGTAGCCCGTCGGAGCCCACCCTCCGCCTCCACTCGTCTAGGATCTGTGTGCCGCTTCGCCGACAGGGAGGCCACGGCGGTGGTGCTCTCGTTTGTCGCTGGAGATGGACTTCACTGTAGAGATGCTCCCCTCTCTCCCAACTCCGGCGGGACCGGCGATTCAAGATGGCGCATCCTGTGCATGCTACCTACAAAGGATGTATTTTGCTACCGAAGGTCGGCACTGTTGCTACCCATGGCCGGCAACGTTGCTACCCATGGCCGGTGGCTTTTGCTACCCTGGGTATAAACCGTTGCTATCGACGGCATACGGCTCTGCTATCTTGGGTCTGCGATGTTGCTACTATGAGTACATGATATTGCTACCTTGGGCGAAGCGAGGGCTAATTTTCCTACAAACTCATAGCATTGAGTTTTTGCTACACGATCTCCGGCGAGGTCATCTCCGGCGAGATCAGATCTGCTACATTAGCACAACTTTTTTGCTACCACTGTTTTGCGTTTTTGCTACAATAGCGTAACGTTTTTGCTACACGGTCTCCGGTGAGGTCTACCGGCGAAAGCCTCCGGCGAGTCTCCGGTGAGGTCGGATTTGCTACATTAGCTCTACTTTTTTGCTACACGGTCGCCGGCGAGGTCTCCGGCGAAATCTCCGGCGAGGTCCAGTCTGTTTTTTATTTTCTAGACTGAACCATTTTTTGCTACAATGTAGCAAAAACGGGAAAAATATAGCAAAAACGGGGAAAATATAGCAAAAACGGGATTTTGAATAAAAAGAGGATACGTGGTTGATTGGGGACCCGGAATAAAAACCACAGATCCTCAGAGTACGCGTACGACAAGGTGGTCCGGCGGCGCAGATCTGCTGGAGGCGGCGCGAGCCCAAGAACAGGAGGCGGCGGCACGTAGGTGTTTGGCCAAGCGGATTTCCGACGAGCAAGTGGTCGACTGTCTCCTCTTTGCGGGTGCGCGGCGGTGCCCTCGCAGCAGGCCCGACGTGGGGGCGTAGGAGAAGATGTGGGCCTGATCAGGGTCGTCGGGGTCGTGAACTCGTGATCCACATGCGACTGCCTTCCCGGAGTTGGCGGTGCCTGTGGCGTTCGGTGCGGCGGCCCTAGTCCGTGATGGAGGTGGTTTGAGGGTGCAGATCCTCACACGTGTCGGAGTTGGAAGATGAGTCGCGTCCCCAGTCATGTTGGGTGACAGGGGACCACGACTTTGTACAAGGTGGTGCGGTGTGGCGTCTGTGTGAGACATCATGGATGGTGTGGCCCCGATACAATAGGCAGGGAAGAAGGTGTGCGGTGATACGAACGAACAAAAGTCTTATCCAGCGACGACGTCACCCGCGGGTGTTGTTTCCTTTTTGAAGGTGTCGCTGAGGTGTGTTGGCTTCGTCTTTCTTCCCACTTGGAGTCGGTAGTTGTCTCCGTGTGAAACACTAGGTTCGGAATTGGATTGGCGTGATAATGATGCCTATGTCGTTTCTCTATTGGGAGCATAACATTTGGAAACGTAGCTTGGAGGTTCTATGTGGCACTATTCCAGTGCTTGCCGTTGTTCGAGACTGATCCTCAAGGCGCAATGTACATTATCGCCGAGAGTCACTACGGGGATAACAAGATAGGCCGACGGCCTTTTTATACGCTGACGGGCAAAATGCCGGGGCCGTCGACCCAGTTTTGCCGTCGGTGTAGGGTAAATAGGCTGACGGCGGCCGTCGACGTAAACGGAACCGTCGGCGTAGCATATTAGGCTAACGGCAGAACGACGGCGTAGCATATTAGGTTTTACACCAAAGCTACCGTTCGCGTAGCCATTTTCCTTTTTGCCACATTAATCTTAGAAAAATCATAATTAAATCATTTAAATTCATAAAAATAAATATAATATATCAAAATTTGCATAAAAATAAGATCTATCTATATAAGCTCAAATATTACATATTTGTTTTCAATATATATATAATACAAATATTTTATATAACATATTTTTCATTTTCCGAGTGCAAAAAACAGGGTGTTTTGTGAAGCAACCACCAAATAAAAAATTTCAAAATGATATTACCCCATTTTTCAAAAATAGTAGACCATCTTGAATGGACAATTTCCCAACCTGGATTTCTCAAACATTTTCGTCCATCCCTCGTAAAAAAAAAAACAAAATCCCGCTGAATCGGTAGGAAATGAGTTAGATTTGAACTACATGTACATGATATGATGCCCATGATTTTTTGCAAAAATCATTTTTAGATTCACAATATGCTATTTCATCAGAGATCTAATGCAAGTTTAGTGAGGCTCAACCCCGAGCTAAGAATCTTCATGTCCCTTAATTTAGAAAGTTTGACGATAGTTTGAGACAGGCATAAAAATTTAAAAACGATCGAACCAATGCAAAACCTTCGCGTGGTGTCATATTATGTGACATATTTGCATAGAAAAATACCAAACTTGGTATATTGATTGTGTCTCAAAAAACCTTCACAAAATGTCCTATCTCAATCGAGGTTTTCTGGATTTCAGGTCAAATGACCAATGTTATTGATCGAATCGCGGTATAGTTTACGATAATATGGCCATATTGTTCACGCATGTGTATTATGGGATGACGAACAATATTGCAGGAGAAATTTTTCCTTTTTGTCGCACCAAAAAACCATTTTTTTATTTTCCGAGTGCAAAATACGAGGTGTTTTGTGAAGCAACCACCAAATGAAAGTTTCAAAATGATAATACCACATTTTTCAAAAATACTAGAACATATTGAATGGACAATTTACCAACCTGGGTATCTCAAACCTTTCCGTCCACCCCCCGTAAAAAAGACAAATTCCTACCGAATCGGTAGGAAATGAGTTAGATTTGAACTACATGTGCATGATATGATGCTCATAATTTTTTGCAACAATCATTTTTAGATTCACAATATGCTATTTCATCAGAGATCTAATGCAAGGTTTTCTTTTTGTCACACCAAAAAGGCATTTTCTATTTTCCGAGTGCCAAAAACGGGGTGTTTCATGAATCCTGACATAGTTTCGGTTGGTATAATATTAGAAAGTTACGACATATAACTAAATAGATGATAGGGATGTCATATTGGATTACTATCATTTTTCTGATCGATTTGGATATATTATTTGTCGAATTATGATTTACGGATTTATAGATATGAATTATTCAATTTTAAATGAAAAAAGGCAAAATAAATAAAATTTATTTTATTTTTATTTGAATTCAAGATTATTATTACTTATTCATTGTTGTTTAATCAAATAATTGTATGTATGGAATGTAAAAAATAAAGACGTCTAACATTATAGTCTAATTGTTATTAGGATTGATATGATAATATTCACAACAAGTTATAATTTCTTTGTTGGAAGCTCATGTGGAAGGAACGGAGAAGTCAAGCATGCTGGGGCTAGAGTAGTATTAGGATGGGTGACCGACTGGTAAGCTTGACTAATTGTATAATTTGACTTAAGACTAAGTGTACTTAGAATAAAAAATATCCATATGAGATTAACAAGTTACAATTCAAAAATGTGAAAAAAAATTGAAAAAAAAAGAAAAATCTAGGCCGACGGCAAAGCCGTCGGCGTAGCCAAACGGTCGTTAGTCATCTAGGTGAGACCCATACGGTCTACGCCAACGGCTTTTCTACGCCGACGAGAAATGGGGCTACGCATACGGGTATGTATGCCGACGGCAGCCGTCGGGCCAGCCTACGCCGACGGGATTTAGGGACTACGCCGACGGGACCTGGCCATCGGCGTATTCGGCTTGTCCTGTAGTGAGTCCAACACGACGCCTTTGTCGGGACCGACCAAATCCCGCCATCCACTTGCCATCGCCTTTAGGCCTAGAGGGTGGATGGTGTGTTGACAAGGGGAGTCCAGTTGGAGTTCTTGTTCTTTAGGGGTGTTCGACATTGGTCGAGACACGACTATGTTGTTCAGTTTAGGATAGGATCTTTTGTGTCATAGTTGTAAGGTCTATTGTGGCTGTCTAATGACTAGCCAGTGTGAAGTTCACCGTTCACCGCAAGTTGAAATCGTCTTGTACTCAAACTTAAACCTTCTATAAAATTACTTGCCTTTGACGTACTCCCGAAAAAATGCACCAGCTTGCTAGCCTACTTAAGAGTTAAGATCAGTAATGGACGCAGCAGGATAAATATAAAGTACTACAAGATAAGATGGTTGAAGCTGTTTTCCTTGGGCAAAAGCTCCAAATTTGCTAACTTGCAGGATAAACAACCCTTGTTGTTCGAATTCATTTCCCAGTGCCGCTCGTTCCCTCAAACTAAAAGTAACATACTGGATAAAAGTCCAGCATAAGACAACAAAGGAATATACATCTTCACGGGCCATTCTATTGCATGGCATCATTGGGATCTCCGGTATATGTAGTGCGAAAATGTATACACGCTGGTGTGGCTTAACTCCCTGCATCAAATTCACTGCACACCATGATTGTCCCGGTACTCTTAGTAAAGAAGAGGAAGATTCGGTTGATAGATAGATTGTAGATACCACAAATGGATATGAAATGTTAGGTTTACATGAGCGTTGCTTCAGTGCTCCTCCCTAACTCAATTTCGAAGGTGTATCCTTGGCCCCTGCCGGTTTTTTCTCTCTGGCCCGCCTTAGCCTATATCCAAGCCCCGTATACCCAATGTATCCCTTTGTACTTATACCGTATGGGTATAGGATCCCCCCCCCCCCCCCCCCCCCCCGAGACACACAACAAAAAAAACTCGCACGACCCCATGACCACATCCCACTTGCCGAACCAAGTTCCATCATTCACGCAGTACCCTAGTTGTTGACTTGTTGTGATGCTTTGCGGCGATCGGCGCCGCCAATCTCATTACCAGCGATCTCCTTCCTGACGATCTCGTCCGGCAGTGACACCATCATGAACCTCCAGCGCTCCCAAGTACCGCATCCTGTCTCTTCCATTTGTCTCGCTCGCGGCGACATCGAACGAACTACCGCCGTTTTCGTGGTAGTGCTTTGTCGCTGACCTAGCTACCCCGCGACGGTGCCGCTTCTCGTGATCCACAATGATTATGCCAGGTGTTGTGGGTGTCTTCTTGGCAAGGGTTCACGTACATTATCGCCGTCGACTGCTCCGAAAGCAGGGAGGATACATCGGTGCTCACAGGTCATTGGCATCGGTTGTGTGGATGATCTGAATGCCCTCGGTGGCGGTAGTTCACTTAACATTGGTGATCGGTGCTCTCTGTTGTCTACTTTCGTCTACTTATTAATTGGTTGCACATGTGATGATACTTATTAATTGTTGTAGTAAATGGCACACTCTGGGTTAATGAAAATTGAGCTACATATGGAGTTTGTACATGAGTTGCTAAAAGACTGAATCGATGATTGGTCATATGATGAAAATTCAGATAATGGATATTGGTTGGAGAATGGGAACGAAGGGGAAGATGTTAATGTGAGTGGCATTATCATGTATTTTTTATGGCATCCAACAACATTATATTTTTGTATTAAAAATTTGTAGATGGACATGGATCATGATCCCGAGGAAAACAATTCCAAGGTCTCGCAGGAGGATTACATTAGTCGGTTATGGAGAGTGGAAATTTTTGTTGGCAGACAATGTATGAGTTGATGCTATTAGATCATAACTAACTATATTTTTGTGTTGAATTGTTCAGCTAATTTCAAGCTCTCATAATGTGTGCGACTGTTTTTGAACAAAATAATGTGTGTGACTATTACGGTGAATCCGATGCAGAGACGGACCTTGATGGCGCATGAGCGAGGTACGTATGTAATCAATGTTGTATTCAATGTTGTATGAAAGTAGCGTAAAATCATAGAAAATGGTTTTCATGTCTTTGTTTTGATTGTGTAGGTGACAAAAATGAGGGGAAACAAAATGTCCAAGATACTACACATGCAAATGATAAGAGAGAGATGCTCACGAAGATAAGAAAAATGACTTTTGTGTCTGAACCAATTCCGTACGTTTTCTACAATAGTTATGCTTGAGATAATGGTTTCAGCATTAGAAAGGATAAGGTCAGGTATATCAATGGTCTGTCAAGTCATTTGCGTTTGAGGCGGTATGTTTGTTCGAGGGAAGGGAAATGCGACAACAAGTTGTTGACCGGGGATGGACGCAGCCGCAGGCTCAAAGCCGAGTCTCGATGCAGCTGTGAAGTGCACCTGGGCATGAAGTATGAAAAAAACATGAGGTTTGGTATGTTGGAAGTTTTGAGGACAAGCACAACCATATGTTAGCAAGACCGGACGAAGTATCTTTTCTTTGGTCCCGTAGAAAAATCCAAAAGTACCAGAAAGCTGAGATATTATCAATGGGAGCCACATGGATTACAAATCACACTATAATGGATTCTTTCATCAGCAAACATGCATAGTACTACGGTGTTGGGTTTAGATACGGTATTTGTACAACATTTGCTCCAAAGAGAAGAGGAAGTTACTTTCGAAAGGTGATGCTGCTAGAGCCATAGGCATCATGGCTAGTAGGAAGGAGAAGGACCCTAGCTTATTTTTTGAGTACGAGTTAGATAAATAAGGACATCTGAATATACTGTTTTGGTGTGACTCCTAGTCTCATCAGGACCGAGGACTTTGGGGACGCCGTTGTATTTGACATGTACAATATGAATCACTATGGTATGCCGTTTATACCTTTTGTTGGTCTCAACAATCACCAAAAGACTACTCTTTTTGGTTGTGCCATAGTTTTGGACGAGACCGAAGAGACATATGTATGGTTAACAACTTTTTTGAGGGCAATGTGTCAGAATATGCCAAAGAGTGTAATCACGGGCGCCGACGATGCGAAGATCATGGTAATTCATGAAGTCTTGCCAGATGTGTGGCACCGTGGTTCCTAATGGCCACGCCGACGACCTACTTGCAAGGATAAGATGAAGTCCCTCCACCGCCAGCGTAGGCTAGGCTTCGCCCAACTGCGCTCTCTGGAGGTGGCATGGGAGGGGGAGGAGAGGGGTGGGGGTGCTGGCGGTGGAAGGCTAGGGTTCATCTCGGTCGCCGTATAGGGGCAACACGAGTGGAAGGGGCACGCATCTGTGTTAACATCACATAAATTCCCTCAAAATTGGGGAAGAATTTCACTCTCCCGGCCTCCATTTTTCCAAACCGTGAGTGCCATTGCTCCACCAATTTCCCTCATACTTTGAAACTTACACATGAAGAAATAGTCAATTATATGAGTCAATTAATCGTTATTTAAGAGAACAATGAGAGAGCAGTTGCTAGCAGAATTTGAGACCTCACAAATCTACCTCGTAGCAATTGAAGCCGACGATGTTGAAGTGTTGTGATGAATTGACTAATCAGGTGAAAGCTCTAAAACTGTTATGAGGATGATGATTTCAGATTTACCGCTCCTATCTTAGGTCTGCTTTGGTGGATCTGTGCTGATTGACATACTTCTCAATCTGCTTTACTGTGTTTTGTTGTTGGTTCAAGTATTTCTATTTTGAGCTTACCAATTATGTCGAGGTAATTGGATCCAGTCTGAAGTTAGCGGTTCGTTGGTAAATTTTGATATTGTCCTTGGTGCGCAAGTATGTGATCGGTGCATGACACCTAAGATGATTCTTAATATGACCTCCTTTGTCTGTTATACCTGCGCATGACACCATATTTAATGGGCCGATCAACTTAGCAGCGAACAAGCCTATAATTCTTTGGTAAAACATGGTTAGCATAACTATTTGAGTAGAACGAACCATGTATCCAATCTCTAAAGCAAATGGCACGACCTCTTGTTGTGATTTTTTTATTGTTTGTAGAAAGGTTTCAATCGGTGCATCAACTTGATAGTCTGCTTGATTTTCTTTATAGGCTGCCTCTCAGACACAATCCGAGAAATAGAAAATGCTACAAACTCAATTTTTTTGATCAGTTTTGGTTTGGACAAAAACTCTCAATTGGAGAACAGAAAAATCCTGCAGGACAAAGAGCCATGACCGGTTGAATTGTTTTCCTAGTGTCTCTCATCCTGAAGGTATTGTAACGTTCATTTATCTGTCTTCCTCAAATTCAAACTAGGGCGCCCGAAGCAGTATACAAAATCCAATTCAATACAATGAAATAATATGCAGCTTGACATTCATCTTATGTATGCTTCAATATGGCAGGTGTATGTAGAGAGAAAATGCACATTATGTCAGACAAGCTGGTGTGGCTTAACTCATTGCATGAAATTCACCACAGCAGATATTCACAATGATTGTCCAAGATTCGATTTATAGATGTCGATTCAACAAAATGGTTTGGACGATATGAAATGTTGCATTCACTTAATAATGGTTACTTTAATAAGTAAACATTAAGATAGGCCCAGACTGCGGCTATAAGTGTGACCGCCTGGTGTGGCTTAACTCATTGCATGAAATTCACCAGAGCAGATATTCACAATGATTGTCCAAGATTCGATTTATAGATGTCGATTCAACAAAATGGCTTGGACGATATGAAATGTTGCATTCACTTAATAATGGTTACTTTAATAAGTAAACATTAAGATAGGCCCGGACTGCGGCTATAAGTGTGACCGCCTAGGTTCTAGCATAGGTAGGGCTCTTGTCATGTATATATCTCATTAAAACCTGACGTGAGAGAAGCTCTAGGTAGTCCAAATAAAGATAGGTTTGCAAGAAATAGAAAGATCTTCGAGTAATGTTCCCAAAACTAAGATTCACACATAATCTTTGGTCACTGCACTTCAGAATTCTGAATATTTACTTGCATGGTTATATAGCAGGATATTTTATATACAATACTCCATAAGTAGTTGCAGTTTGAGTAGGGATGGAAGTTTGGAACCTTTAGGGTACGTACCCTCTATTTTAGTCTAGTTCAAACAAATGAACTAATTTTGTCAAAAAGTGATGATTTGTAAAAAATTTGTTTTTTTTTTGCACTAAAGAGGGTAAAGGGTACCCTAAAGTTACCCATTGCCATCCTTAAGTTTGAAGTATTGAAACACTTTTGTTTTTCTGCACTACACTTGGTAGCAATAGAGCTACATAGATGCTACTGTCAAAGGTGAACATATATTTGGTCTCGTTGTAGTTGGCATTTGTTTGCAACCGGTCTTTAAGGCCAGGGAGATAATTTCAATCGCTAGTATCTATATTTGTGAGGCCCCACGACTTTCCACCCATTAGTCTTGTTTAGTTTTTCAAAAAAATCACTAAAAAAGTTTAGAATAGTTGCAGAAAGGCTGTCAGTTGGGGGTCTCTTCTTTGAAGATCTACTAGTAATAAAAATGATTTCAACATATGTGACCAATCAGTCAAGAATATCCCAATGTGATAAGTAATGACTTTTTGATCATCTGAAGTGTAATATTGTAATCTTTAACTGACCTTGGACAAATTACAAGTACTCCCTCCGATCCATAATAAGTGTCGCTCAGTTAGTACAAACTTTGTACTAGCTTAGTACAAAATGAGGGACACTTATTATGGACCGAAGGGAGTACTAGTTCTGAGCTAATAATTTTATCTTCTCCAGCCTAATGGAAATGATGTTCAGTTGTTGTAGGAATTCCATCAGGAAATCTCAGCAATGCTGCAGCCTAAGGTGCCATGGTAGGTTGAATTGTTTCCTCAATGTCCCTCATTCCCTCGTTCAAAGTAACATAAACTAGGGCTAAGTGGGTACAAAATCCAACAAAGTAATACGTAGCTTCATGGGCCATTATTTTGTATGGTATCCTTCGGACTTCGGTTGTCTGGTATATGTAGAGAGAAAGTGCATAGTACAAGCTGGACGCGCATTGAAATGTTAGAGACCAACATGGCTTAACTCATTGTGTGCAATTCACTGCAGTTAATATTCACCTTTAGTATCTTGACACCTCAGTAAAGGAGAAGATTTTGTGGATAGATACTGAATGCATATGCAAAAGTACATATGCTTACTTGGTCTGTAAGGTTGGGTTATGATTACAAGTGAACAGATCAGATCATCAAACCGTGATTACTTGAATGAATACTAGTCTTTTGCCCCGAGTTGTTGACCTTTATTTGAATTCTTAATGAAACTTAGGAGGGAATCAAGTTAAATGAGTCGGCCAATGGATATGCAAGGGAATAATTGGAGTATTATGTTACTCGAACTTGGCCTCACAATCTAGCTCGTCGTAATTGACATCAGCTATCGGCTCTGCAGAAGCAGACAATGTCAAGTGTTGTGATGGACTTACTAATCACACTACTAGAGAAAACCTTATGTGAGGCGCACCTAAAAGCATATGCGAGGCGCATATCGTATGCGCCTCTAGCTTTGAGCCTCGCCTATTTTTTATGTGATATGCGCCTCCTATACTTCATATATGCGAGGCGCATATCGATATGTGCCTCCTATATTCTGCATATGCGAGGCGCATATTGATATGCGCCTCTTATACTTTGCATATGCACCTCCTATATTGTGCATATGTGAGGCACATATTGATTCGAATGCGCCTCGTATATTATTTTTGAATTTCAAAAAAAAGGCGGCTAGATCTAGATCTAAATCTAGATCTAGATCTGGCTAGAATTTTGTCGGAGCTCGTGGGAGACCATGCTCGTGGACACAACCTACCACCCATGGAGCATCTCGTACTTGCGACGATTCTACCCCTAGCTACCTACCCCTTTACTTTCAATAAGGCTTCCAGCCAAGGCTATTCAGCCGAACAATGTACTCCCTCCACTACGATATAAATAAAGCTAAGTGTCTCGCCCCAAACTCGAGTTCATTATTTGCAACTCTACTTTACGCTGCAAACGCACTCGGGGGCTCCCCCACCTCACGATTTCATCGACTGAGGATCACACGTGTACACCTGAGTAGCTGACAACGTCAGGCAAACGAAAAGGACACGTACTCAAACAAAGCACTGCGTTCTTACAACAAACAAACCTTTACAAAGGGCACAACACGCCTGGTCGAAATATACAAATTTTACATTTATCTCTTTTTACAGGTACTACCTATGTTGAAGAATAAGCTGAGCACGCTGTTCAAACAAATCTACGACCTGATCGGCATACTGCCTTACAGCCGCGTAATATGGCCGCATGTCCCACTCACCACCATCCGGCCGAAGAGGTGGCCCAGCTGCCACAACAGCCAAATCTACATCAGGCCGGTGCAGCCTCACAAGAGATAACGCAGCCTTGACTCCAGCGACGAGTTGTTGCCGCACCAACTCCTTGACATTGCTCACGCTTCGAAACTTCGACAGAAGACCCGCAAGGCTCGTCGGTACGGCATCCAAAGGAAACATGACGTGCAACACCGAGGAAAGCGATGTCTGCACTTGGCGAAGCACCCGCGAAACTTGATGCACACGATCCTGCACCGTCGCCAGAGCCATGGCGCGATCACGATCCATCCAGAAGAAGCCGCCAGCCTCCATGTCCTGCTGAGTCAAGCAATTGACCCGAATAGCGACACGCTCTTTCTCTTCCCTAGGAGAAAGGTTAGCACCTGCGACATTTGCACAAAATAAGAGGCAAATCCAGCAGGATCACTCGAAGAATTGAGCTGCAGCTCGAAACAAAGAACAACTTACACTGAAGCTGCTCAGACAGCCGAAGCAGTTCCGCCATCAAGTACTCCTCTTTGGCTGCACCACGATCCGCCTTGGACTTCCACACATCGGCATGACCTCGCAACCCGAGCAACTCCCTCTCCAGACTACGCACACGGTCCCGAAGAAAAGAGAGTTGAGAATGATCATCCAAAAATGGCCGCAGCTGCGCTGCAGGCGAGGTGTCAACAGGGTCGGCACCCAAAGGAACCTAGAACAGCAGGAAAGAAAAGGACACAAACTTTCAGACAGTGGTAGAAGCACAACTCGGGCGAATTCATTAAACATATAAGGCCACTACATGGCACAAGGATTGTGTTCTCCAAAATATTTACAGCAAAAGCAGACTACAAACTATCCTACTTCTACAACGTCTAAGACGCGGCACCCTGAGTCGCCTCGGAGCCGGACTGCCTAGCTTTGGTCCCGCCCTGCTACTGCAGTGCATACTCAGACATCAAATCAATGAGTTTGGGCCCATATCGCTTGCAGCGAGCAGAGTAGGCAGTAAAGGCTACCTCGGATCCATCTGCGGTCGTCGGCATCCGGGAAGTGATCTGGGGCAGATCCAGCTCCGCTCCAGCCGCCAAGGCCATCGCCAGCCCGACGGACGCGCTGATGCCCTTCTGCTTGCGCTTGTACGCCGCAGGCGATTCGGCTGACAGAGCCTCCGCCAGAGCATCCACATCATCGAGGGCCACGCCCTTCGGGAAAAGCTCCTTGTAGAAGCGGCCAAGGACCTCTTTCGCCTTGGCAAGGGAGCTAACGACGGTGCTGCAGCGATCTTCGACCGCCACGGTAGCATCATCTAGAGCACTCCCGTGCTCTAGAGCACCGCGGTCAAACTCGATGCCAGCGGCATCTGAGACAAAAAAAGGAGAGAAGACATGAAGAAAAGCAGCACAGACGAAGACAGGAAACACGAAGAAACAAACACAAATACAGCACTCACCCAAAATAGCCTTGGCAGCAGCCATGAGCTTCGCCGCCACCTCTCTTTCACGAGCAGCCGCAACGGTGGCCAGCTGCTCTTCACGATCCGCGGCCTCCTGCTGCAGACGCTCCTTCGCTTCGGCTGCCTTAGACAGCTCTAGCTCGAGGCGTTCCTTCGCGCCAGCGGCGGCCTCGGTCTTCTGCTCCGATTGGCCAAGGCTCTTCTTGAGAGCGTCGACCTCACGGAGAGAAGTATTATGCTCCTCTTCATTCAAAGCAAACAAACGTCAGAAAGCAGGACCGGAATAAACGGAAAAATCACCAAAAGGCAAATAGGTACCTTGAAGCTGCCGAAGGTTAGCCTCCAGCACCAGACGCTCCTGCACCAGCCGCTTGGCCTCCTGCACAAAAGGCTGCAGAAAAAGAAATAGCAGTAAAAAAAGGACTTGGGGGCTACGCCCAACACAAAGGAGTAAAAGGAAAATTCGCACATGAAGACACTCGGGGGCTCCCCTCGTGGTACGAAGAAGAAGTACTTACATGCTCCGATGGCAACTCCGAAGGCTCGCTGGCGAAATTCTGAGGTGCAACCACTTGCACCTCCTGCAACAGAGGATCCGAAGCAGCGCCACCCGAAGTCGCCACCGTCTGAGGAGGAGGAGACGCAATTTTCGACTCCCCCATCATCTCCCGCGCTCCATCACTGGAGGAATCGTGGGAGGAATGCCTGCATACGATGTAAATCAGCACCGGTGCAAAAATCATGAAGGAAAAAGGACAATAGTACAACAAGAAACTTACGAGCCCAGTGAGCTCAGGTCGAAGACAGGAGGAGTCCTTCGAGATCTCTTCTCCTCCTTCTTCTCATCCTTTTTCTCTTCCTTCTTCTCTTCCTTTTTCCGCTTCGCTGGCGGGTGCGGTGCTACAGCTCGCACAGGAATGGCAGGAATGGGAGAGGAAGAGCCTCCATGACCGTCACTATGACGCTCAAGGCCCAGAGGGTTTCTGGGAGTCG
The DNA here is from genome assembly GCA_910589765.1 of Avena atlantica. NCBI lineage: Eukaryota > Viridiplantae > Streptophyta > Magnoliopsida > Poales > Poaceae > Avena > Avena atlantica. The sequence goes on along the minus strand of OU342733.1, from coordinate 467,756,675 downwards.
GAGGAGTCGAGGCATCCGAAGACTCGCTGGAGCTCCGAGATCGTTTGCGCGTATGGTCCTCACTCGACTCGTCGGCATCCTCCGCCAGAGATCGCGCCAAAGGCAGTTCGGACACGGACTCCACCACTTCATTATCCGGAGCATTCGGATACTTTTCGGGCACTGGCGGCACCATGCCCGGCACTTTGAAGCTCTGCAAATCCAGACGGGACTTTGTTAGCAAACAAAGGAAATAAACATGCAGTCAACAGAAAAACGCTACGCGCACGAATCTACACCTGCGGTACGGCCAACGTCGAATAAAACGGAGGAGTTAGCGACTTCCCCGGGATTTTTTCTCCGGCCTTGAACTTCAGTAGCGCGCGAAGGGCCCTGTCAAGATCCTCCTCGGGGATCTTCTCAGCCGAAACCCTCGTCGGATCACGACGCCCAGAATAAAGAAACATCGGGTGCGCCCTCGCTTGGAGAGGTTGCACCCGACGCTCAAGAAACATCCGGATGATGTCCACGCCGTTCACCTCCTTCTCCGGAATCAGCTGGAGATCCTCCACCCGACGGTAAAGGGCCTCTATCTCCGCCACCTCGCTATCCAAGATTTTGTTTTTCTAAGACCTCTTCGGCTCAATCATTTGGGAGGGGTCAAAAGGAACAAGACCAAAATCTTGCCCAGGCACTACGGAGTCGCGGATGTAAAACCATCGCCTCCGCCAATACTGGACAGATTCGGACATGGAAAAGGAAAAGAAAAGAAGATTGGAACTAAGGGAGATGATGCAACACACAATGGGATAAACACCATCCGAACCAGACTGCCTCTTCACGGAATAAAGTTTCCGGAAGAGGCCAAAATGCGGCTCAATGCCAAGCCAGCACTCGCAAAAAGTGATAAAGCAAGCAATGTGGAGAAGAGAGTTGGGCGACAGATGGTGAAGCTGAATGCCATAGAAAAAGAGTAATCCACGGAGGAAGTTGTGGACTGGAAAAGAAAACCCATGCATAACGAAGGCGAGAAACATAACCCGATACCCAGACGGGGGACGGGGGATTACCTCATTGCCGGGGAGTTTGACGGCCTCCCTATCTTGCGGGGTCAGACCCCGTTCGCGAAGCTTGCGGAGATCGCTCTCCCGCGTTTCTGATCGCCGCCAGCCACCATCGGTGACACGGGTAGCGGTGGCGTCTTTCTTTCCTCCGGCGGCGCTGGTCCCCACTATAGATGACGATTTCTTTGGTTTTCCCATTGCGCTACGGCGGCACCGGTGGTCAAAGCGCAGAAAGGAAGATGGAAATGTGGAAGGAAATCCCAGTGCGCAGCAAGAATCGCTAGAGCACAAGGAGGCAGTGAAAACAAGAACTGATGCGGTGAAAACAAACCGCGGCTTTCCCCAATGATTATAACAGCGAAGACGACGCATGGCAGCCGTCCATCCAGAAGACCTAACGCCAACGACAGATCTGACCGTACACGTGTCAGCATCACAACGAACCGTGGTTACCACGCCATCCACTACACGCAGAAATCGAGGAGACGCCGTAATTATCTCCACGCCGCGCGTGACCGGTCAATTCAAGGTCAGCAAGTGGGACCCACGTTTCGTCAAGTCAAGTCATCTCTGGCGTAGCAGACGCTTAAGGTCATTGATCGTCAGCAATGATGTCATCAAAAGCTATACTAGCACCAACTACAATTCTTCGGCTCCACAGCTAAGAGTACTCACTCGAATCTTCGATTCGACTAAATACTCGGGGGCTACTCCTATCAAGAGCGCTGGCCGCGCACCCGACAGACGAATAAAGACAAAATAATTTTTCGAGTCCTACGTCGAGTCTACGACTCCACTACGGACTCGGGGGATACTCCCATAGGGAGGATGGATTTAAGCATCCGAAATTTTTTGTGTCCTACGGACTTAACAACTGAACAATGTTCGAAGTAAAGTCTTCGCTCGAGTCTACGACTCGAACAGACACTCGGGGGCTACTCCCATAGGGAGCGCTGGTCGCGCACCCTATGAATTCTTCAACTGCGATCTTTCAGATCAGTATGCGAAAACTTTTTGGCAGCTCTGCCCCAATAAAACGCTAAGTGAGAAACGTTCTCCTTGGCCACCCGAAACACCTCCGCGGTGATAAACATTCGGATGTTGTGTCTACGACACAAAGATAAGACCTACAGATATCGTTTGATGGCCTGGCAACGCACCCGACTGCGCTCTGCTAGTATGAATCCGTGCCAACAGGTGCGAAGAAAAATCCCGACGGACGCGTTGGGTACATCAATTAAATTCACTGGAATTCTACTTCTGTAAGTCCTCTGCGGCCTGAGTTGAATTACGCCAGCATACGTTCCAGTTTCGAGTTAAGGGACTCAAAACTGAGGAAGATCGTGTTGTTTCGTCCTAAGACAGTTAACTAACCCTGATCCGTCGGGTGAGTCAGGCACACGCATCAACAATCCCTACACACATATTGTTAATACATAGTTGCACCCGAAGGATTGGAGAGTCCTCAGCCGAATCTACGATTCTACTGATCACTCGGGGGCTACTAACATGGTTATACCCTACGGGTGCGTGGTCTCAGCATACCTAGTCTAGCCCAGGGAAGGCTCACGGTGGATATACGCCAGCCCATGAAGACTTTCGGGTAGCCCAGGCCCATAACGCCTTCGGATCCTTGGAGAGCAAGACTAGAGTATATAGGAAATTCAAAGGGGTAAAATCCTAGAACCTGTAACCGACTAGGACTATGCCCGGGACCTGCCTAAGTCTATATAAAGGCCAGGAGGGCACGGCCTAGATCTCTCGACTCATACTTTCGCATACGCACCACCACCACGCCAGATCGAATCTGCGCACCTTGTAACCTTCGGTTCCGCCGTAATCAAGAGCAGACAAGCAGGAGTAGGGTTTTCCCTCCGGGGGCCTGAACCTGGGTAAATCTCGTGTCCCCTGGTTGCTTGTCTGTTAACCGTTCCACGATCTCCAGCATCCCCATCTTCTCCAAAACCCAAGTCCATAACAATGGGCATTGACGAGTCGAAACCTCGTCAGCAGGCATGTGCGGGAGGCCATGTCCATGGGGATCACACGAGATGGTGGAGGAGGATGACACCACCGAAGGTGGAGGAGGAGATGGTCGGTGTGGTTATGGAGGCCATGGCCGGAGTGGTCGCCGGAGGAGGAGGAGGTCGCCGGAGGAGGAGAAGGTCGTCGGAGGAAGAGGAGGAGGAGGAGAGTGGAGGAGGTGGAGAGTGGAGAAGGAGGAGGAGAAGGGGAGAAGAAGGAAAGATGGAGGAGAAGGAGAGATGGAGGAGGAGAAGGAGGAGAGGTGGAGGAGAAGGAGGAGAAGGATAAGTAGAAGAGGGAGAGGTGGTAGGTGTTATATAGGTGTGGTAGGTGGTTGTTTCGAATTTGAATCTGGCCAGGTTATAGAAGGCGCATATTGCTCCATATGTGCCTCCTATACTTCAAACTATAGGAGGCACATATTATTCCATATGTGCCTCCTATACTTCGAACTATAGGAGGCGCATATGGTCATATGCGCCGACCATATGCGCCTCGCCTATGCGGCCACCTACCTCCACCCGGGCTTGCATGAGTTACTTGAGGCGCACTCTAGAGGAGCAAGAGACTTCACTTACATATGAGTGTCAACCAATGGAGGTTGAGCGAGCTTCTATGGTGAATCAATAGGGGAAATGAGGTGGGGAGGAGGAGGGGGCGACTAGATTTGTCTTGGTGGAGGAGGAAGAAGTGAGACAAGTGAGTGGGGTGGTAGTTAGCTCTATGTGCAAAAAGCTAGAAAAAGGTGGTGCCAGGTTATAGGAGGCGCATATTGCACAATATGTGCCTCCTATAATTTAAACTATAGGAGGCGCATATAGCAATATGCGCCTCGCCTATGCGGCCACCTACCTCCACCCGGGTCCGCAGGAGTTACTTGAGGCACATATGACCATGTGCGCCTCACATATTATCAAATATAGGAGGCGCATATGACCATATGTGCCTCGCATATTCGAGCACCTACCAACACGCGGGCCACACAGATTATGCGAGGCGCATTCTGCCCATATGTGCCTCGCCTATCTGATACTCCCTCCGTTCCTTGGTATAAGGTGTATAGTTTTGTTGCACGAATATTAGCGCATAGGCTAAAAGGAAAAAATTGATACTTTTAGATGTTAATACATGTAGGTGACCGATGTGAGAATACATGAAAATATGGAAATCTCGGTATCTCATCTCTCCAAATCAGTTTGAATCCTAAATTATGTTAAAAAAATCCCACAATCCCACCATATACCTTATATTCTGGAATTTTTTTACAGAAAACTATACGCCTTATATCAAGGAACGGAGGAAGTATATAGGAGGCGCATATGCTAGAATGCGCCTCGCATAATCTGGGGCTGCTTGATTTCGCCCGTACAGGGTTTATAGGAGGCGCATTTATATCATATGCGTCTCGCCTATTTTTATACTAGAGACGTATGGAGAAGGAGTGTGTCTTGCCTATTTTATAGGAGGCACATATGGTTTAAATGTGCCTCCTATAAACATGTCTCCTATAGCCTTTTCTCTAGTAGTGTCATAAGTCTGATAGTATATTAGTCGACTATATAGGATGCTTAGTCGTCACATGCTTTATATATTTTGTTGGTTGGTTCATGTGTCAACTCTAAGCAATCTTCAAGTTTGTTATACCTTTATACTCCCTCCTTTAAAGGACACATAGTGAACGGGATAACCTACATAAAAGACGAAGATCTACGTCGCTAGATTTGGTTGTTGCCGGAAGATATCAGATCACTAAATATCTTGATTCAGCTGCATTCGGTAGGGCGTACATGCACGCGGTCTTTGCATGAAAGTGGATGTCTGCCTTAAAATAATTAAAGTTAATAAGAATTTCTTTTATCAAAGCTTGGATTAGATAAAGTTCCTTAAGTTTGTAGATAAACATGATCCGACAGATGCACATCATATATTGTGCCTATACGATGGTTACATGAGCCATGATGTATGATTCAGTTATTGGCATCATGTTATAAGTACTAATTACAATATTTTTTATTTTTAACGTCAGATAATGATCACGTATATTGTTTCTCATCGCAATGCACGAGTATTGGGCTAGTTATTTTAGTTTATCAAATTCGTTAGGAGGTAAATGTATTCAATCTAGTTTATCAAATTCGTTAGAAGGTAAATGGATTCAATCTAAAACTCTTGATTGGTTGGTATTTGATTCCAACTATGCTTACTGAAATATGATCGCTATATCCATATGGTATGGTAGAGCTGTAGATGCCGCCTGGTTTTGTTCTAAGATGCCTATTTATTGTTCTGACTAATTTTTCAATGAATAAACCTTTTATATTTTTCATAAAATATACTTTATTAAACTCAGAATTTAGCAAATGCACACATGCGTAGCTAACAAATGAAAGCAGAAAATTAGCGCATTGCAAGAAACAAGAAGATCATGAATGACATCTATGGGGTCACTCATGTGGCAAAAAATATCCATCACTGCTCCCTCCAATCATGTACATACCTCCGCAAACATCTCTTAGGGTTGCTTCTATGGATTTGTGTTGGTTGGCAATTTGGCATGCTCTTGGATTTGAATCCGAGGATGAAACTTTTTTGTTATGATATTGGGTATTAATTATTCATTGTTGTGTGGTGTTGCCTTGGGTATTTATAATTTTAGATTAGCACTTCTAAAATTTAGATCCAATTGGAAATTCATAATTCGCTGCAAGTACGGTGATTTGTGTCTGGCAGAGATAAAAGATGCTTATGATATATGATCTCCATCTTTGTATGATAAACTTGCACATGACTCCAAAATTTGGTTTAAGCTTCAATCACATGAATGCAGTCTACCAATGATTAATTCAAGCCCTCCATTTTAAGATTTGTTGACACTAATTGGTTTAGTTAAATTTGTAATGAACCAATCTAGTAGTAAGTTGTGCCCTATCCTTGGGGGTGTTGTTTTGGTCATGGAAAGTTATCAATTTGTTTGACAAATTCTTCATCTTGACTGTATCATCTTGATTCCCTTTATGGTTTGCCATGGTCAGAATTTAAGTAATAGAAAATGATGCAACCTCATATTTCTTCGAGAAACAATCCCCACAAACTAAAGAACCACGATAGATCGAATTATTTTCCCAATGTCGCTCATTCTTAATGTATTGTAACATTTCCTTATTTGTCGTTCCCTCAAATTCAAATTTATATGCATCTTCACGGTCCATTCATTGCATGTATCACTTGGATCTCTGGTATATGTAGAGAGAGAAATTGCACACAAGCTTGTGTGGTTTAACTCAATGGGATTGAATTTAATGTAATAGATATTCACCATAATTGTCTTGATACCTAAGTAAAGGAGAGAAAGATTCGGCAGAATAACCTAATACATTCAAGAATCTGATGCAGGAGAAGTGTTTTGTGCCACGCCACGTTGATTCCTCCTTGCGCCTGCGTGTTGGCCCGCCCTATCTTTCTTTCCTATATATGATCTCACCTCCCGCTTTGGTATGGATATACGACCATCCTCTCTCTAAGCGTCCTCGCCATAAGAAATGTGTTCTGGAGGATGGTGGTATCTATTTCACACCACAAGACATGTAGAGTAGAAAGAGTATTAGTTCACTGCACTAAAATCCATGTAGAGTATTAGGTCACTGCACTTGAAGATTGAATCTTTACTTGCATGGTTATAATGCATAATGGTACTTTATTTTCTACAAAAGTTGTAGTGTGAGATGTTGAAGATAAAGTGTATTCTTTGATAAGTATAGAAATGAATTTTGTGGAAATATCGGATTATTAGCTGAGATTATTCCTTCCATATTGATATTTTCCTTTTCTATTTTTATTCTTTGCTATATGGACAGGATTAAATTAAAGTATAAACAAGCATATGTACAATTTTTCATCATGTGGAAATGGAACAATCTATCTTATGTATGAGGTCAGTTCCATGATATAATCTTGCTTCTTTTTTGCATACATTTTCCTTGATTACTCCTAGTTTTATGAAGCTGGAACTACCTTTATTTTGTACAAAGTACAAACTAAGCTCTATTGAAATGTTATCTCAGCGTGACCCTACGACTCCTGCGCAATATTGAGTCCAGGGCGTGTATTTTACAGTTGATCTCTCACCATTTGTTGTGATATGTTAAATTTATGCAAACTAGGATGGAATAATCGACTTGACCATAGTTTTATACCAAACTATGTTTTTGTACTTCTACAAGATTTTTTTGAAATGGTGATAACCTAGCCTCTGTACATGGATCTACCATCTGAAAAAGTTAATAACATGGAGTGCCTTTGTATCAACATGATACCATTGTTGTTAAACTGATAGTAGCACTGGTTGTATAAATCTTGTGCAAATGTTTCCAAATGGTTGCGCCTAGTAGCCATGGCATGCCTCCATTGATTGGAGAAAGGATCACATACAAATCCAATGCGTGACCAAAGAGATAACCTAGAAAAAGGGGAAGATGTTAATTTGTTAAAAACAAAATCATTGCGTATGTTCCATATAGCCAAAGTAATGTTGGTGGCCAGTCAGTGCCGGTCCTAAGATTTTAGGGGCCCGGGGCGAAACTAAAATTTTGGGCCTCTTATTAAAATTTTTTATGCATATATGAGATAATGAAAAATAAATATTTTAAGTATACTCCTAACTATAATATTTATATAAAAATAACAATGTTTACATGATACCTTAAAATTTCCTCTAAAAATTCCTGAAAGCAAAGTCCGTGATGATGGAATCAATATCAATCTTGTCCACTAACTTCTTCTCGATGCGTAGAGTTGCCAATGCTTTCAAAGATGTCAAACTCATTGAAAACCCAAGTATACTTTTGAATGACTGGAGTTCTTCAAACAAGAACAATAATTACTAATTATAATTAAAAACTAAGAATTAAGAAAGAACAGCTAGTAGCTAGGTTAAACTGGAAGCAAGAACAAAGATTGATTAATAGTTTAATACACTACTCACTAGTAAATTACCAAAAGAAAAAACGTGTTTGAAACGATCAGAGACGGGGTATACTTCGTGTCTAGTGACTTCTTAGTTAACTGCTAGGACTTCATAGTTACTTGGTTCGAGTCAATCTGATTGTTTGAAACGATCGGTGGTGAGGACTCCTAGAGACTTCACAGTAAAAAACGTGTCTATCTGGTTTTGGAGTTTGCTTCTGCTTAATTAGATGATGTAACCTTGGTGAGGCGGCGGCAGATACAGTCGATGGGGCGGAGATTTCTGGTAGCCTAGCAATGGAGTGATGGCCTTCGTGTGATCGCGTCCCGCTTGGGCGAGTGGCTCCCGATCCGATCGGCGAGGTGATCCAGTGGAAGCGAAGCGACGGGCAGGCCGCAGGCGACGGGCTCAGGACTCAGGAATCGGGAAGCGACACCGAGGCTACCATGCTGGGAATTCGGAAGCACGATGATCGATTAATGCCTAGCCGCTTGGAGTCAAGCGCCGAGCGGTTTCCACCGGCCCAATAGCGAAATCCTTTTTTATAATATATACTAGGTTTATATTTTTTTTGGGCTCCTATTTTTTTTGGGCCCGAGGCGGCTGTCCCGCCAGTCCCCCTCAGGGCCGACCCTCTCGTTGTGCCTTCTGGGTAATGGAATCGGTGAGTTCCAGTTCAAAAAAAAAAGTAAAGCACAAACTCTTGCTCTTTATCTTTATTAGAACTTCCAATCAAATCATTTCCAAACAAATTCATGATACTAGTTGGAGGCGAGAGATTAAATGCCGCAAAATGGCATGATAAAAAAAAACTAAATTTGTCGTATTGTTTAGTCTTTGTCACACAGACAACATTTCGTATTACCCTTATTTGTGGTGAGAATGGCTTTTCGTTGAAGAAACCATATAAAGATCCTGATTTACCACACCGGGCTAGAAAGGCCGGACTGGGCCACAATCCAGATTTATCCATCTATGATGGGATTAAATGAATGGGACCTAAAGGAGCGTTTATCCGTGCACATTTTGGTGCTAGGGACTTCTCTTCCCTATATGCTCCCGCTCTCACTCTAAATTTACAGTTATGGCTTTACTTCCTTTTTTCAATTATTACTGCCAAGGATTTAGTTTTTATTTTGAGGGAAGGCTAAGGATTTACTTAAACGTGCCGGGCCTTACGAAACGGGCCCGGCCTTACGTTGGCCTGGGTCATCGATTGGGCCGCAGGCTCAGACCGTGCAAGAAGTCCATAGCGCTTTTCGAGCAGGGTCAGACCGACGACATTCTGTTTTGACTTTGGAGATACGCACACACACACACACACACACACAGAGTTTTAATTTTGCATTTGCATTACCCACACGTAACCAAAGCACCTCTCCAAGGAGACGACGCAGCGCTAGCCAGCACGAACTCGCGCAGGTAAAAAACCCGAGGGCTCGTGCGTGCGCCGTGCAGGGGGCGGACGGGGCAGTTGAGCCGAACAGATCAGGTAGTTGGGAAACCGTTGCGTGGGCGAGCCAGCGCTTCCTCTTCCTCTCGCGGATCTCGTCCCTGGCTTGCATGCAGCCATTCCGCACACGCCCGGTTTGCCCACCTGATCCCACCTTCCCGTCTCTTCCCTCTCACGGTCTCACCCTCCAGTCACAGCTACCCGCAGCTGAAACCCATCCATCGGTACATATACCGCGGCGCCCTCTCCGTCATACTAGCTCCCCGGTCGTCCGTCGTCCGACGTCGACCACTCTAGCTCCTCTCTCTACCCCGCCGATCGACAGCCAAGCCGCGGCGTGTATCCTAGATCAACTATCCATGGACAGTTTTCAGGAGGGAGACGATCAGCTATCGCAGCTGCAAGCGGACGACGAGCTGCTCCGCCACTTGCAGTACCTCCCTCCGTCGCCGCTGGCTCATCAGGCCGCGCTGCTCGACCAGCAGCAGCAGCAGGCGTCCTCGGCGGGGATCCCCGAACTGGTCGACTGGGCGTCTCTGCTTCTCCCGCTCGGACCGGGCACAGCCGGGACGTCGCAGCAGCTGCCCGAGGCGGGTGCCGGCGGGGAGGGGATGATGATGAGCGGCGTGGCGGCGACGGAGACCGGCGGCGGGGAGGGAGCAGGCAGCAGCGCGGGGGCCGGGGTAAGCGGCGGCGGGGAGCAGCTGACACCAAAAGAAAGGAAGGCCGCCGGCGCGCGTGGGAGGAAGGCGACCCGGCCAAGGTTCGCGTTCCAGACCAGGAGCGAGAACGACGTGCTCGACGACGGCTACCGGTGGAGGAAGTACGGCCAGAAGGCCGTCAAGAACAGCGCCTTCCCAAGGTACCTAGATTGTTGCTTGCTTCTCGTCGTGTCATGTCTGACCTTTACCGTACGTTGCAGATTAATTAGCATGTGAAGTATGCATACGTGTCGAAATTAACGTGTTGTGTGTTCTTTTTTTGTTGGCAGTGGAACATCGTTTAATTGGATGTACTATATGTACCATCATATCGTTTAGTTGCACCCTAGCTAGCTACTTAATTGGTCCTCTAGCTAATTTGGTTCACCAAAAAGAAAACTTACTTAGGGCACGTACATTGATGGACTGTTAGATAAACGCTTAGGTGATTTAAAATAATTCTTAGGAAATAGATAAGTCAGCCGAGCCTTCAATCCTCCAACCTTGGACGCTAGTCGAGACGCTTAAGTCCGACTTATTTTCTCACGCGTGGATAACATCTGCTGTTAGAAAACATGCGAAAAAAGTGGAGCGCTCGACGGCTAGATAGACATCGACGCTAGAAAAATTCCGGGAATCAGCCAGGAAGTAAAGGTAACGACCAGGAATCTAAGCATAGCGTCGGCACTTAACGTCTCCACTGTACGTGCCCTTAGTATTGTGCTGTTTGAGACAGGAAGGGCATAGCAATGCACAAAAATGCTTCAGGCAGTTGAGAATAAGCATAGATTCAGATATTAATTAACAAATACAATCGCAATATTAGTTTCTTGTTTGAACCTTTTTTTTTCAAGAGCATGCAAAAGACTTGCATGTCATGGCATTGGCTTGAACCTTAGGGCAGACGGCATATGTTAACATCTCTAACTTATACACCGAAGAGATATCATCAAGCTACATCGAATAATCAAAAACTACGGATGATCTCTCCACAATGTCCGCGTGTTGCTCGACACTTGAATTTCATGAAGTAGTATCTCTATATGAATTCTCTCCGGTGATCAATTCTCGCATGAATAGCCAAGAACCTAGTACGAAAAACGACTCTTTCGGACATGTCATTTAGGTATCTTTGGTAATTCTCTCTCGCACCATCTAGTTTGATCCGCATAGCAATGGCGCCGCTACTACACTTATCGACATCGTTTGTTCTCATCAATTTCATGTCTTGTTTGCTTTTTGGTTCATGATTTCCGGTAGTGGATGTTGTGATGTATAACCTCTATTGTAGCAACTTGAGTTTCGTTAATGAAGCTGGGGAGACCCCTTTTCTCAATAAAACGGTTGCATTGGCATGATCAAGACTTGGGGAAGGATGTAAGGGGCTACACGGTGTTATGGGATAGAATCGATGGGAAGGCTCGGACAAAAAGGGAAGATGTATATATCTAGACATATGAAGTGTAACTCAAATGGGATAACCGAAGGGTGAAGTGTGTGATATGCGTCATGTTTAGGTACCGAACGACCAACACATACACCATCTTATTTTGTGCATGAATTCTCGCACCCTCGTTTTCCACCACTATCTATTCCCTTCTTCCTCCTAGATTCCACCACCGCACACTTGCACCTCGATATGTAGGCACACAAGTTGCAGCGATGTCTAGTCGGCTAGTTGCGCCACAATTAGGCATTCCACTAAGATTATATCTAGTCGGGGTGCCACCATGACACAACCAAGAATTCCACTATGACTTGGGGTGGAGGGGCGTAGGGAGGGGATGTGGTGATCCTTACTCATCTAGAATCTAGTTAGACACCCACATCGTTATCATCGCCATTAAGGTGAACATCGACACTAGTCAAATCATCCACATGCTTCCTCCTTCCCTCTCCCTTCCTTCTTGCTCCCGGCCCTCCTCCCACCATTGAAATCTTTCTCCTTCACCCCCGCCCCATAGACACATCGCACAATGTTCAAGCGTCCGCTCCATAGCATGACTAAGTCGAGCGAGTGTCTGATCCCTATATTTTCCCATTTGACCCTAGATAGGCATATTGCAGACACACTAGATCTAACTGAAGCATGTATAGTTTGATTTCACAACCCAATAATTTGCCCCCATGAGTATGTGTTGCTAAGAATATAATATAGTGTCTAGCTTTTCTATCAGTTCTGACTTTCAGTTGAGTTCGAAACATATGTGGTATTTGGAAGTTGTAAACTTAGCAATGTAGCGCAACAACACAATCCAAATGCAGATCATGCATGCATATGGTGCAATGGCCCATTGTTACCGTTATTGCCGTCAACAACCCAAACCTTAAACGCAGTTATTGTATGCAACTTTAGCTTTACTTATTCCCTTCACAGATTAATGCATGGCATTGCCAACATTTTTGTGGTGTTTCAGGAGCTACTACCGTTGCACGCACCACACGTGCAACGTGAAGAAGCAGGTGCAGCGTCTGGCCAAGGACACGAGCATCGTGGTGACCACGTACGAGGGCGTCCACAACCACCCCTGCGAGAAGCTCATGGAGGCCCTCAGCCCCATCCTCAGGCAGCTCCAGTTCCTCTCGCAGCTCTAATAACCCAGTCAATCAATTAACCGTCTGTGCAAAGCGTACACACTGATCTATATATACAGCCCAGCGTACTCAGTCCGGGGAAGAGAAGGAAAAAACTTGTCCTACCTCCCAAGTCACCATACAACAGCTGATCCACATTTGTATGTACTTATTGGTTCCATTCCGTGCAGTATGCATGTGAAAATGTATGCTTAATTGCAGATAGTCCTCGATCGTCCCTTTATTGAAGAAAAAAGATACTCCTCGTTCTTGTAATGTAGTCGTGCAAATTAATCTTACATGTACCAATTAAATTTATTCAGTCCATCATACGCATAATCAATCCATCCCTTTTTTTGTAGGGTGTAAACTAATTCTCTCTTGCACAAGAATTATATTAGCGCACTCTATCCATCACACATCACATTTTTGTAGGGTGTAATCCTCTCTTGCACGAGAATTCGCGCACTCCATCAGTTCCTTTTTTTGTAGGGTGTAATTTTTCTATGCATACAAACCACTTTATATATTGCACATAACTTTGAACATTGAACGTACAAAAGATGTGAGTTATATGACACAAAAACTGTGCCAATGGATTCAAAGTTTCAAAGAAGATTGTGATTATATACATTACTAACATATAACTCACATTTTGTTAGTCAAATTATCAATCATAATTTGCATACAAATATGAAGTGGCCTTGTACACATAGATCTAGGGAGTATTTTATTAGTTGGGAAGACAGACCGTCCCATAAAGGAAAGGGCATGCAACAAAGTGTACACAAAAGTATTTTTGGAGGGGCAAAGTTGGAAGTGATCAACAAAAAGATCCTCTAGAGAGGCAAATTGCGTATAATAATACAAATCATTTCAAAAAAAATCTCTACCAAAACATACACAATAGAAACCGAAGAAAAGAATCTCTTTTGGGTAGGTTTGATTTTTCATAGTCTTCATGCACACTTTTATCATGGTTTTAATTTATAATATACTAAAATTAGTAAAAGGATATATAACATAAAAGTAATTTACAATACAAAACAACGATACTATCTTACATACACAATCCATATACATCGTTCTGCGCATAATCGTGGTCAAAGTTTATAACTTGACCACATCTAAAGACATAATTGGTGGGGGTAGTATAGCTCACCGCAAAAATCAGATTTGATTAGCCTTTAGATCTTGCTTAGGTAAATCTCTGACATTCATTTCTTTTACCATGGTCGTATAAAAGGGGCAGCTAGGTCGGAAAACCTAGCTGCTGCCGCCGCCTCGCGCGTCTGTTCCCGTGAATCCCCTCGCGGCGTCCTCCCCAATCCTGATTCCACCCACCTCCCTCGTGTCCGGTGGCGCCGTCCTGCCTCCATGGCCCCCACCCACCCTCCTCCTCCTCCTCCTCCCCTCTTCTCCTCTAATGCCTCGTCTCTCCTCTGCCCGCGTCCGCTCCCAAGGATGGCGCTATCGTCGTTGACCAGCGGTCGGCGGCAGCAGAAGAGCGCGCGCCATGGAGCCATCGGCTGATGGGAGATATCAGCGGCATAGGGAGAGGGGTGAATCAGGCGGAGGCTGACGAGTAACAGCAGCAGAAGGAAGATCTTGGCCTACATCTACCACTCTATCTGTGTACTATGTTGGGTGCATGGGCTGCTCACGCCCTTGGCCTCCCCATGTAGGTCAGATTTGATGGTGATGTGTTTGTTCATGATGCGCAGTGATCGATTGGCCGCTGACGAGTTGGAGATGGAGTAGGGCCGCTGCTCATGTTTCTCCGTGGTCGAAGGGAACTGGGAAAGAGTGGAGGTCATCGCCGACAGCTGCTTGAGCTGTTGCTGCTTTCTGCCTTCTCCTCTTTGCATGCGCTCAGCTGAAGCGGCATGGCTCGCTGGTGCGCATTTCTTACTAGAAGTTCATATCGATTGTAAGCATGAGTTTGTGGTGCCTGTAAATTGTTTGATCTAGAAATTAATTGAGCACCAAGATCTAGGTGGTAGCTACCAATTGTTCTATAGAATTTTTTTGCATACCAGGTTCTTTTGTTTATGACTAGATGGTTGGATTTGGTCGTTTGCTAAATTACGGACAATGATTGTTTTAGCTAATAAAATGATTGATTCATTTTCAGCGCACTGACGGTGAACAATTGGCCTCTCTCTACTACCCAGGTGCATCTGCAGCCATGTCTCATCTTCCATTTTATTACATATAGGTCAGTGTTGTTGTGTCCACCGCCCACATATGTTGGTGATTATTAAATTGTTTTTCACATAAGTGGAAATCATCAATTTAGAATTATACGTCACAACAATATTCTTCTCTAAAATCAGTGCATGTTTCATATACTCCAATCAGTCAATTGGATAATTGCAATGATTGGAGTGGCTTAAATGTTTGGATACTAAATGGCTATGTACTACAGGAAATTCAAAGAATTAAGGTTAGTTTTATAAATGTCTCTCCCATGTACTTCCTCAGTATTGATAGAATAAAAAATTGATGTTAGAATGTTGTCTATAATTTGTAGAGCATAACTAATTTCATTATAGGTTTTCCGTTGGTGCGATTGTATCCTGTTTTGCCACCTCACTGACATGGCTCTACTCATGTACTTGGTCGTGCTCATGTGGAATATTTATTTCTAAAAGCACCGTCAAATTTTCAGAGGTGCCGTCCCTTTGCTCGCCTTGGTCTGGTTTGTATAGGTCCCCTCCCGCTTTTTGTAGCTACACCAGTCTCCTTTTCCTCGATGTCAAAAAAGTACTCATGCAGCAGGACTGGTTACCGGTTAGATGACGCGACCCTCAGGTATTTACATGCCTGGTGTTGCATAATGCATCCCATGCTTTGTTTGATATTTTGTTATGCTTTCCATCCTCTATGGAAAATGTGTCTTCAGATGTGTTATAAGCCAAAATTTCTACATTTTAATGTATAACTGAATGATATTTAATAGGAAGGTGATAGCATTATGGTAAAACTGAATCAAGAAACGCTAAATTATGTTAATCTAAATGTATAACCGTTTAGAATAAATTATTCTCTGTTGGTGTTCATGCTTCGTGCCTCATGTTGGGGAAAATTCATTTGTGCAGCCCTGCCAACAAGAGGGCTTCAGAGGCTGCTGATTTCTTGCATGGACCTTTCTTCGTTTGCTTTCCTGTAGATATGAGTTGGTAAGTAGATACACAGATTCAAGTAAACAAACTTGGTATTTTAAGAAGAATTTTTTGTTGTGCTGCCACATTTGTTAGGTGGAATCCCATGTGTTGTGTTCGTCCATGGTTCAGCATGGTCTTGGAGGACACCAGTAGAGGCGCAGCTTCTTGCCCTCATACACCTTTTCTCCCAGCAGATTTATAAACGATTGTCATGTTGCTTCGTTTATTTGGTTATTGCAATAGTAGTCGTGTAAATATATTTGACTAAGTGGGCATTTAAAGTTTGAGAATGTGAATTGTTCCCTTGCAAATTATTTCTTCCCGCATTAGGTGTTAATTTGGCTTGATCGTTACCATGTGAACAGGGATCATTGTTTGCTTATACCTACACTTTTATCTAATAGGTTGTTTGCGAGATTGCAACATGATCTTCATATGCGCTGGAGTCTTAATAGGACCTTTTAAAAAGAGCTAATTGGTATCTCTAGAAAGAGTATACAAGCAAGTCCGATGCAATCCCAATAAATCTAACGAGGTACATCACATTGCTTCTCTCTGTTTGTTCTTGCAATAGTAGTCCTAGAAATATATCTGACTGGATGGACATTTATGTTGTTTGTTTCCTTGCAAAGATATATAGATGTTCTCATCAATTCTATATTATTCGATCAGAAATCATGGTTCAAGTTGCTAGTTTTTGAATAGGACCTTTTTCATCAAAAGTGCTAAATGGTCTCGCTAGAATAGGACCTTTTCATCAAAAGATCAAATGCAGGAGAAATAATTAGTATTGTATTATGAGGTGTTTGAATTTATTTTATAATTTATATTATCTTCCTAGCGTTGCCAGAAGTCTATTATCTTTCTAGGCTTCTAACATATACTCACCCTTATCTTCGTCTTTCTACCGGAAATTTTGGGATAACTCTTTGATATATTCATGTGGCTTTTCTCTCTTCTGGTCATGTCATAGGCTTCCAGATCTTACTTTTTTGTCTGAATTTGATGCTGAGCGATATGTCTCTGAATTTTTCCATTTTTCATTTGTGTTCCGGTATTCTGCTGGAAGTTATTGTTCAGGAACCTCATTATATTCGAATTTCCATCCATAATAGTTGAGTTGTCCTTTTCAAAATTGGACCGATTGCCACCGGTGTTGGCCTCACACCGTGTCGTGGATTTCCCACATTGCGGCATTTACAACCTTCATTTTTTATGTTTGTTATATTGTATGCATTTATGGCGCCACATTCTAAGCTAGACCAGGACACTCCAGGTCCTTGGTATGCCTTTCCATCTTTGCGATTTTAATTTCTCTGAATAGTAAAGTATTGGAATACTTTATGATTTTGATGTTGGTCGCACTCAAATAAGTTCTCATTAGATCTCCATCTTGGCCTTTTAGTAAGATAGAAAAACTACAAATACGGTCAGGCTCCTACTCCTGATTTTTTTTTGCCTCTCTTTCTTTCAAAAGAATTAGGTATACTTAGTTCTTACCTACTACCGTTTTCCTGAAATTCGTAGAGTTCTTTCTTTTTATTTATTGCAGCTCCTACATACCGTCAGGTTTTAGCTTTTAGCAATGTATTCCATGGAATTAAGTAATTATGAGCATTATGGTAGGCTTGTAGCCTGTTTCCATCGCTGTGTATGGTTTCAATGAGAAAAACATCCTCAAAATACAATATATATTTTTTGTTTTATTGTCTTTTAGTTCTGTCAATTGTGTCCCCTTTGGGTTTATATTGTTTCTTCAAGGAATCATGCATTATATAGACACTTTCTAGCTCCCCTTTTCCAAACCGAACATAGACATACATCGTGAATACATTGTTTGATTACAACAACAGGCCCCACACTCTGGTAGTGGTCTATGCCCCCCAAGAACGAGGTAAAAATTATCTATTACAAATATGTTTTAATCACATTCGCTTTTCTTTGCTATCCTTCTATAGTTAAGGTGGTAATTGTTTGTACTTTGGTTTATACTTGAGGCGCCGAGGAGGGAAAAAAGAATTTATGAGGAGATGAAGCAGCTGCATAGCTACATGCTGACTTCTAGAATGGTCCCTCGGGTCTCATCAACAATTTCTTATTGTATATGGTCCATATAGGGTATAAGTTCTGTAGTTCTTTAATTCTGATTATTTTTATGTTGCTTATTTTGGCTAATACCTATCTTGATATTTGTGGTTTGGACAGCACATAGGTGTTTCCAAGTATGGTCTGTAGGACTTCTAAGTTTCATGAGATTTTCAATGTGTCGATTAATTACGAGTATGTTGCTTCGGCAAATGCAACATAACAACCATGGGTAGTGTGGCACTTCTTAATAGTGTATGGAGGTGATATAGAAGCTTCTCTTGCATTTTGTGTATTGCTATTTTTTATTTCATCAGGGAGAATTCGTCCATGCATTTCTCTTCCATTAGTTGTGGCTTCTTCTTAGCCTACATTATCACCGTCTATTGTTGCTAAAAAAATGTACTATTACGACATGGTGAATCCATACTGCAATCTGGAAAGGCAGATATTTTGAAAGGAATTAGTTGTTTCTAGACCTTCTTTACATAAAAAATAGAAGCTTGCAGTTCACATTTGGGTGCAGCATGAAGGGTAAGCCACAATTATTTCTTATAGTTCATTTTTGTGTGTATTTCTTACAGTCATTGCCACGTATTTTTCGAAATGTTTATAACTGGATTAGACAAATTCACCAAATTAAAGAAGTTCATACAATCTCAGTTCACTATCTTTCCCGTACAAGCAAATTAGCTAAGTAATATATTGTCCAGGTACAAAGCCACATACCATTTGGAGGGTTCTATTTAGTGTACCAAGTACTTGATCACCTGTAAGAGTGCTCATCTATTCTATCCAAGTCATGGGTTCTCGTATGCTTACACGCTTGGTTGTAATATCAACCATATGTGCATATTAGATTCAGCTATAACGGAAATAGCTCCATAGTACTTACTTATTCCTTTTTGTAGTACTTGCTCTGAATGCAATAGAGTATGGGCCGATTCTTCCTATCAATTTTATATGCATTTCAGATTTAGTTACTTGACCAACTAGCCCCATATATACTTAAATTTTCCTTTTTGCAATACTTCCTCTCCCATGGAATAGAGAAAGTCTCTGTTTTGGAGTCTTTACTCTATCAAACAGACCAAGTATTCTGCCCGTTTGTTTCATTATGCATCTTGGATGCAAAGCAACCATATAACATAATAGTTTGCTATTTTTCTTACTAAACTTGTGTTATCTCATATGTGTTATTTGTGTTTTCTTGATCCTTATACTATAACAGTTAAGACTGTCGACTTGCCAAGAAATGCTTCGCTTCTATGTATGGACAATCAATTAGGCCATGCAGTACTGTTCCAGCATTTTCTTGATCGACTAAAGGTTGGGGTTGTCCAGCTTGAACAAGCCTGATGGACGACCATACACACAGGTGTTGCTGCTCCGACAATGGACGCCCTCATCGCCACTATCTCCAGCATGGCCTTTCCCCTCGACATCGGGTCACCAGCTTTGGCGTCCTCACCAGGACGTGTGCATGCAGGGACTTCTGCAAGCGGATCACGCGGCAGGGCAAGCGACCAAGAGAGGCGGAGATCGTTAGAGTGACAACAACGGCACCACCAGGGTGAACTTTGAATGACAAAGCAAGGCAATGCCAGCCACTGACAGCTCGAAGAAACAAGAACATCAACACCACGCCGTCATACTATATATGCTATCAACTATGTAACTGAGTAGCAATATATATTACTACCACTTGCTAATGTACAACTTGTGTAACACAATCAGTACCGTATGCAGAGCTATTGAATATTTGGCTCTCATAATTTTTTCTATTTGTAAATGCATTGATTTCAGATTTGGACTATGAACCTTTTCTCTTTGCGCCATTAAGCATCTACAAGGCTGGCGCCTCTTCCACTTTGATTTCGGTGGGAAATTAGTAATTGCTAATCTGGAGTAAATATAACTCATTTTCAGACTAATCAAAATGTAGTTTTTTCATATGGGTGTATTTCTTCTGTTAGTATTCAGATTTAGTAGTCGATTCTTTTGCCGGCATTGTAGAATACTATAGCTGAACAGGGTATGCATGTGTTCCCTGCATATATTTTTCACACGCATGATCTGCAAAGTTCTATTTTGGTCAATACCAACAAATTCCAGTCAAGTAATCCAATCAGTGTGATCCATAACAGTTATGTAATACGTTTCCTTGTGTATTGCCATTATATAAAATGTATATTATCGTGAATTCCGTAGAATCGTGCGCCAAGACGTACCTATAAATCTATAAACGCACCATGTCCCTACTCTGAAAATATATTCTCATTTGAAATCACTACCAAACTTGAGTGTTGATGCTATGGTGATCCATTTGATAAAAACTAACAAATTATTATTATTATTCGCTCGTCTATAATCGCTAATTGGCTCAAATTCAACGGGATCGTGCGCCAAGGCGCACACCTAAATCTAGTATACAATAATGCAAATCGTAATGGGACAGAGGGTGTAGAAAGGAAGATCCTGATTTATATGTTTTTCTTCGAGAATCTTAGAAAACTATCAATTGCTACTCATGTGCACAATTTTCCATATGAAACTTTGACAGTTCTTTTAATATGTAATTGAAAATTTAAACTCGTGATATTATGAAAAAACAAACCATTTTTTGCCAAAAATGTGAAATTTAATTACTAATGATACATAATAGTATAATTATTATATGATTCTCTTTATTTTGTACTCTAGCAAATTTTAGACCAGCAAGTGTATTTGGCTCGTGAGCTCCGGTGCTCCATTTTAAAAAAAAAACTTATTTAAAAGTTTAAAAAAAACTGAAAATAAATTTGGACATAGTCAATGTTATATCCTACCAGCATGCAAAATTTCAATTGCAAATTCTTTGTAGTGTGGGGGTACACAAAAAGACAAAATCTAATAAAATTAGAGACTTGAAAGCATGTATACTCAGATCCACATTTTTGTTATTTTTGTGTAGCTTATTATACAAAGTATTTAATATTCATATTTTACACTTCAGTAGGATACATCATTTTTTTTTTTAGGTATCAGTATGATACATCTTTTTTTTTGAGGTATCAGTAGGATACATCATTAGCTACATCCATTTTTTGTAGAGTTGTTTTGAAACTCTGAAATATGATTTTCGATTTTTTAAAAACGGGATGACTGATCCCCACAGCCCACGCGGACAAAATCTCCAGACATTTCAGACGCACAAGAGAACTGACCACGCAGTAGGCAGTACAGCCCGTTACGCTACTGACCACACATCTAACTCAGCCCATGTAAAGACCATGCGGCCCGCTAAGCGCGTCTGAGCAAAAGAGTCTTCTCCCATTCCCCCACAGGCCACAGCATCGCGTTACCATCTCGCCGCCGGCCGCCGCCACCGTCCTCCGTCCTTGCATCTCGTGGCGCCCAGATCGTTCGCTTCCTAGAGTGTCTCCGTCCACGAAGGTATTCACTGCACTAGTAGCTATAAGACTCCGGTTTTTGTTTGTGATGCTTGTCTATCATGTGCCAAACCTCAGCGCTAGGGTTCTAGGCACGGGAGATCCATATGTGGTAGGAGATTCGTTAGAATCTGCCGGGTTTATGATCGAGCTTATCCCTAACGGGAGGAATTTTGATTATGCGCTATATGTGACAGGATTCATAGCTCGTCAGAGCATACGATTGGATTTGGATCGTAGTGACTACTGCAGGCTAGGTTTGTATCGGCTTTGCTTTGCAAGGGAGAGTCCCAAATACTTTTCGATTTTTGGACAGATTTACATATATTTGGGTGAGATTATGTCCGGCAAACCACAGGGCAAATGGAGTAACTGGAGTAATATATTTGATTTGGACGAGATTCTGTTCGTTGCAGACTTGCAGTGTCTAGTAGTTTTACCTTGTAATTTGAGCGAGGAGAACTGCGCTAAGTTGCATTTGGGGGCAGCCTCTGTTAATGTAACAGCTATCAAAACACACAAATCACTGGATTATGCTGTGAAATAGATTCGGTGTTGGTGACCCATTGTCTGAGATTGTTCATGATAACACATTATATGGTGTCACAGGTTAGGTTACTAATTGGTGTTGTAAGATGGGTTAGTTGGATAAACTTTATGGTAGTGCAAGGTTATGTGCAAAACCAATTAACACTTTTGTGCAGAGATAAGGGAATTGATTTCTGAACATCATACAACTCATGTCATCCTTTACAAATGCACAAATTATTCATCCCTTTAGCAGGATAAAATTTCTTCAGACAGAATAGATGATTAAATAACCGTCACTGGTTGTGTAAGGTGTCGATGACGCTAATTGAGTGAGGACAACTGCGCTGGGTACATTTGGGGGCAGTGTCTGTTAATGTAAGAGCTAGTAAAACACACAAATTACAGGATTAAGCTGTGAAATAGATTCTTTGCTCGTGACCCATTTTCCGAAATTGTACATGATAACACAATATATGGTGTCACAGGTTAGTTACTAATTGGTGTCATAAGATGGTTCAGAGGGATAAACCTTCTGATAGTGCAAGGTTATGTGCAAAACCAATTAACCCTTTTTGTACAGAGATAAGGGAATTGATTTCTGAACATCATACAGCTCCTGTCATCCTTTACAAAAGCACAAATTATTCATCCCTTATCAGGGTAAATTTTCTACAGACAGAATAGATGATTAAATAACTGTGACTGGTTGTATAAGGTGTCGCTGAAGCTAATTGCGGAAACTATCCCTGATATGTCTCATTTGTATGCATCCCGTACCCAGGGGATAAATATCACAAGTATATGTGCAGTATGAGCTCTTATCTTGTTACAGTAATTGATAGCTAGTCCATTGTTTCTTGATGTTGTGAACGTAGGGAGGACATAGTGTGTGAGTCCAGAACTCGAAGATGAACAAGGGGAAGATTTTCAAGTTAGCCAAGGGATTCAGAGGAAGGGCTAAAAACTGCATAAGAATAGCCAGGGAGCGCGTCGAAAAAGCATTGCAATATTCGTACAGGGATCGGCGTAACAAGAAAAGGGACATGCGATCTCTCTGGATCGAGCGCATCAATGCTGGCACACGGCTCCATGGGGTATGTGTCCATTTACATACGAGGTTCTACATGGAGATGAGTTTCTTGCATTCTCATCCTATAATGAAAATTTCAAGCAAACCATCAGCATTCTCATCCAATGTGTCCCTATGTACTCCCTCCGTTTCAAAATATAAGATGTTTTAGCTTTGTGAAGCAAATGTATCTAGACTTATTTTAGTGTGTAGGTTCATTCCAAACCCGAGTGAACCTACACACTAAAATAAGTCTAGATACATTTGCTTCACAAAGCTAAAACATCTTATATTTTGAAACGGAGGGAGTAGTAGCTGAATAAGATACCAAGTCATAAGTTCTTGGGTTTTCTAATATTGCTACTTTAGGCACCTCTGTTTAATATCCTGTCTTTAAACTGACCATCTAGGTGAACTATGGCAACTTCATGCATGGACTGGTGAAGGAGAATGTCCAGCTCAACAGGAAGGTACTTTCAGAGCTGTCGATGCATGAGCCATACAGCTTCAAGGCCCTTGTTGATGTATCCCGCACTGCGTTCCCTGGGAATAGGCCGCCTGTCAAGAAGGAAGGGCTAGCTAGCATTCTATAAAAAAATCCCTTCCTCAACAATTCAGTCTACTGGTTACTGTCACATCTAAAAAAAATTACTGATCTATGTTATCGTTCAGTTTGTAGTCGATGGGTAGGGCATCACATTTTATTTTATGTTATTATTATGTCAGGTCGCCTGTTGAACAGAGGTTATGTGTACCGTGCTTGCACATTTTCTTGGATAAGTTGCTCCGTGTACTGTCAATAAATCCTTTGGAATTGGTTATGATGTAGCAACCGAAACATTTTTTTGTGCACTTGCCTTCATCTGTCCTTGCGAAGATTTGTTGAATAGGCTGCATCATCTTGTTTTGGAAGAACAGAGATCCTTAAATAGCCCACTGCATGCCGATGTATACCATGTGGATGTGCAAAAACCACCATGACAGCAACATGTCTGCACATTGCCTGGCCCTTCTTGCTGTTAGCGTTTCATGCACAGCTCCCAGTTCTGTTAGTACATGTTTTCACATGCCTGTCTCTGTCTGTAGTAACCCTGTTGCTTTTAACCTATCCCTTCTCCTGATAGAAGCTGCATCCCCTGAGGATGAAGATGGCAACCCTTAACTCCAAGCACTAACATAGCTGCCACATGGTGTCACTATCCATCCTTGGGTTGCCGTTGCTTTCTCCTTCATCTGGGAGGGCTCCGGGGCAGGTTCCTCCTGCTGTTAGGTAGGCCGATGGCGAGAACGAAAGCGATCTTCCCCCGGGAAACGGCGCGGAACATCGTTTTCGATCCTGCATGGCCGATCCGTTGCTTGTTCATATACTACTGGGTGCAGTGAGATTGATGCAAAGGAGATTTAGGCTGTTGAGCTTGAGTGCTCAAATCGCACTCAGTTGTTGGTGGCCAGTTCCCAGTTGGTGCCTAGGCCGGTACAGTACTAACTACAGTATGGTACGTGTATAGCAACATAAAGGCAAAGCCCGAGATAAACTCCCTCAGACGTGATTTTGGGTGCTTCTAGATTCGGTGATGTAACATTACATGACGTCGGATTAGATTAGCATGGTGAGGTTTAATTAGTAGTAGTAGTACGGTTAGCGGCATCCGCTCATTAGGTTAATGTGACGGACATTGTGATTATGTGCAGGTTCAGGGCCTCCTCCTTACAGAATAGTAGAGGATGTAATGAGGCATCTGAACTGAACCTGCAATGATTCAGTGTGTCATGGACGCTTGATTGCGCATGTTGCTGGATCATGAATGGGTTGCTAGTAGTAGTGGGATCGATCCAGAAAGTGTTGGGCAACTTCTCGTGGCGATAGATGCCACATGACTCTGTCCAAGGTCGTCTCCCCCTCTGCAAAAGTCAGACGCGGAACGTGGCAGTGATATCCAGGTCAACGGGAAACCCTACTTTTATCAGCCTTGCTGGATCTCTTGATCTTCTCATCATTACAAGGCCAAGAAGCAGCTTGGTAGAGAGTAGCTTGTTCCTTCCTCTCTCTGAAACCGTCCACTGAATTTCTCTATCTTGTCAGCGGGAAGAGGAAGCTAGAATGGGTTAATTAATTCATAGGAAAATTAACTTATGCTAAGAGACATTTCATTGAATATCAACAAAAAAGTATGCAATTTGAGACGTGAACGGGCTATTGACAGAGATGGCTCATGCATGGTGTTCTCCACTAATAAGCATAGCTTGGTCATACTAGTTCCCTTTCGCAGAGTAGCTTGCTAAATAAAGCAGATCGATCAGGATTTGACTTGGCGATGCATTGACTCGGTTTGTCCTGTCGGTCCCAACCGCCATGTTCTGTTTTATCTTCAAGAACCTGAAGAAATGGTGGTGGTGGTGTACGAACACCATCTTTATATGTCAGCACGTATATAAGTATCTTTGGTGCACGAGCTGGCGAATCATGGAAGCTCAGTAGTCAGTAGTAATTGGGTTGAACATTTCCTCATCGAATGGGCAAATCATTGGGCGCCAACAAACTCATTGTTGTCCGGCCGTGGTTCGTTCGGCACACGAATTTCTGCAGTAGTTTCCGGCACCAACAGATTTGAGAGCATACAGTTCGTCTGACAGTGTTCGCCCCTTGACTTAGGCAGCTAGCCCAACGAACGGCACGACGCCATCTGCTAGCACGCGAGCCGTGAACGAAGAAATGGAGAACAAATAAACCAGGATTTCTGCACAGATCGCTCGAGTTTGCTCAGGACGGGAAGGACCGGCACTGTTGCTGCTGCTTTGTTCGTGAAAAATGGGTAGAAATAATGGCCTGTTTCTGAAAGTTCAGCACAGAATTGATTGACCGGACCTGAAAATATTTTAGTACAAAATGGTCTCTTTTCGTTGCGCCGGGTCTGGGGTGACGTGCTAGATAGCGTGATGCTCTGGGGTTGCGGCGCCATACGGGACGTCACGGCGACCTCGGTAGACCAAGCTGCGGCGCCAACCAGCGTAACACCGCGATGTACTGCATGCGTTTCTCCCTCTCCTGTTTCACGGTTCAGAACTCGTCACTCGACCACTCGGGCTCGCTGGGTCAGCGGCCACATGTGGTGGTCGTCAGAGCGAGGGTCGTAGTGCCGTCACCACCTACGTAGTAGGAGTATTGTATACTGAGACAGGGCCCGGCCGGGGGCCAGGAATGTTTGGGCGATGGAGCCACAATGATCTCCTGCCGGAGGTGACAGTCGGTGGGCGCCTAGCTGCCACGCCAAAGGCGTGCTGCCTGGCCGTGTAGCCCATGTTCGCGCTCATGATGATGGCACGAGACCCCGGGGGCCGGCCGGCCGTCACCACCGAGCGTACGTGATGCATTCCCACGCCAGTCGCGTTCGGTGGGTGCGCGCGCGAGCACTCGGCTGGCCACGACGGCGACGATCGAGCGAGCTAGTCCCCGACCGATCCCCCGCGGCACGCCGACGGCACGCGGCGCCATCGGCGTCGCGTCGCGTCGTGTCGTGTCGTAAGATCAGGTCGATAAGTCGTCCTGATGCTCGTGTTGTGCTGGCCGGGACGGGACGGCCGGACGAGGCCGGTGCACGGGGACAGCGCGCCATATGCACACGCGGGGCGTGCACGGGCCAGGGGGAAAGGAGGAGGGGAAGCGTGGCTGGCTCGGCACACGCATGGTCACGAGGAAGTTCGGCAGACAGCCAGATCATCGCCCGTTGGATTCGCGCGCACTCTCGGCCGGTCTGTCGCGTGGCCAAATGGGCAGCCTAGGCGGTGGTTGGATTAATACGGAGGAGGTCCATTTCTGATTTATTAGTGTTTGGATTAATACGCGCAACAATCTACACATAACAGCAATATATAAAATTCTAATTTATTACTAGTGTTTTAACATCGTAGTAATAATCTAAATTCTTCCGATCCCAATAAATAAATAAATAAACAAATATATAATAAATTGCAAACAATGGTCTAAAACCATATACAAAATAAAATAAATCAAACGAATAATGATCTAAGAAAACAAAGTTGGATATGCATAGCTCTATCTTTAATATGCTGGTATGTCTCAAAAAAATTTGCTTGGATCCGGTCAGGGTTTCTTCTCAGTTTCACATGGCAACCAACATTGTCAAACTCAAGGGAAAAGGTCGCATCCCTCCCATCCTCGATGATCATGCTCTGTAGAATCACGCATGTCGTCATGATACCGGTGAGAGATTTCTTATCTAAGAAACTAGCTTGGCCTCGAATAATTGCAAACCGAGTTTGCAGCACACCAAACGCTCTCTCAATGTCTTTTCGGGCTGCTTCTTAATATTGGACAAAATTACTTCGAGTTGTTGGGATGGTATTCACAAATGTTGACCAATGAAGTATACCGATGGCCATTGACGGTGTAGTTGCACGCCAAGGAATCTCCATTCTAGCAAATAAATGAGATATCTGCAAAATGTTGATGTAGTTGAGAGAACCAAGCGGTTCAAAGAAGCAATACCAAATCCATAAGCCCTCAGAGGCAACTTCAAGCACGACTGTTGAATCATGATCATGACCAGTGCATTTCCCATGTCGTGTTGTATGTATGTTCTTCTACCTCCACTGCGTGCAATCGATTCTCCCAAACATGCCTAACCAACCTTGCTTACTCATCACCATTAGCCTCTTTGTGTCCATATTCGGAGCTCGGAGGTATACCCAAATCAATGTCTTTGTAACTAACTTCCCACACTTGAGTATAGTATCTTCTCCGGCACGAATATACTCGTTAGTGTAATCCGTAGGAATATCGTATCCATGGGAATGCCTTAGGTAATCACCCTCATTGTGGCAGCTATCTTTTCATACACACTAAAACCAATGAGGCGGGAAACATTTCTCTTGTGAGTGAAAAACGGCAGTTGGCCTCACATTCTTCCACTATGCGCACGAAGACACATCGTCTCACTCAATAACATCTACGAAGAAGATGTGGAAGGTAGGTGCAAACCTTGGCAAAATGGTGTTTCATGAGCATTTTGTGGAAGAGAGCTCGGTTCCGAGAAATGCATAGCCGATTGATGGTGGATCCCCTCTGCCTTCTCTTCTTGTTCTCGTCACCAATTTTCTTCACGGTAAACATCAAGAGGATATCCCTAGCCTCGTCATCGATCAAAGAATCCTAGTCTGAATCATTCGAGGACAATGAGTCCTCAAAAAAGAACTCCATCGACACACTGAAGTCCACTCCTCTAACATAATTGAGGAAGTTAAGGTCGACATAGAATAAAACTATCAATATTTTTGCTTTTCCTAGGTCTAAGAATTTCAGTGTCGCGGAAAGAGAAAAAAAAAGAGAGATCAAACCAAGCTTGTTCAAGCTATACAAATCTATGCCAGGAGGTGGCGACGTCCGGAGGACTTCCGAGCGCCCTCCTCCTAAAATTTTAGGGGCGCCTCTTTTCCCAAGCGATGCAGGAAACAACAAAAATGGCCGCACGAACCAGGTCTACCGGATACACGATTTTGGATTTGGTGTAAATTAGAAAAGAAAAGATTTGAGTTGAAACATCTTGAGACTGTTGCTCGTGACACAGTTTTCATTGTAACCCACAAAAAACCCGGTTATTATGCAGTTTTGGCTATTTTTGAGTACTTTTAGCAGATCCCACAAAAGTGGTTAAAACACAAAATATACTACGTTTACAGTTTTGGTCCCAAAAAGCGCACCGAAGAACGAACAGATCTTGTAAAAGTGGTCAAAGCCGCAAAAAATTTGCAGTTCCTGCATATCAACCTGTACGTACCCCGTATATCCCGGTTTGGAGTATATTTTTGCAGTTCCCGCAAAACGATCAATACACGCGGGAGTAGAAATTTAAGAACCCGCATTCACCTAAGTTGCGGGAATCCGGTCAAATTTTTGGCGAGGTGGTTTGATTCCCTATGAAAAACTCAACTCACGGCGAAAGGTTTGATTCCCCGCAAAGATATTGTCGACTCGCGGAGAGCAGGGCGGCGTCGAAGTAGGGAGATAGACGGCCTTACTGGAGCTGGGGCGGCGTCGAAGTAGGGAGATAGACGGCCTTACTGGAGCTGGGGCGGCGTCGAAGTAGGGAGATAGACGGCCTTACTAGAGCTGGGGCGGCGTCGAAGTAGGGAGATAGACGACCTTACTGGAGCTGGGGCGGCGTCGAAGTAGGGAGATAGACGGCCTTACTAGAGCTGGGGCGGCGTCGAAGTAGGGAGATAGACGACCTTACTGGAGCTGGGGCGGCGTCGAAGTAGGGAGATAGACGACCTTACTGGAGCTGGGGCGGCGTCGAAGTAGGGAGATAGACGACCTTACTGGAGCTGGGGCGGCGTCGAAGTAGGGAGATAGACGACCTTACTGGAGCTGGGGCAGCGTCGAAGTAGGGAGATAGACGACCTTACTGGAGCTGGGGCAGCGTCCAAGTAGGGAGATAGACGGCCTTACTGGAGCTGGGGCGGGCGGGTAGGAGGCAGGCGATGGTCGGCGACACCGCGCCTTAGCCACGACGGACGACGGGCGGCAGCACCGCCTCAGGCATGAAGGGCGACGGGCGGTGGCACCGTGTCTCAGCCGAGGGTGGCACCGGAACAAGCGTGGCGCGACGAGCAGTGTGGGCCCGTCACGCGGCCGAAGGTGCAGGGCGCGACAGACGGTAAGCGGTGATTGGTGCCGATGAGGCCAAAGTAGGTGGCCGATGAGATAAAGCAGTAGAGAAGAAAAACAAAGAATGTGCTAAGAAACATTCAGTTTTATGGTTTCAGATATAGCATCTGTGCGATTTTTTTTTTAAATAATACGAATTAATTAATTAATTTGAGTTCTATTATGCGTTTTTTAGAAATTCCGGATGTAGCACTTTGTCGGCCAGAGGCAAGCCGACTGGGCCAATCGGCCAGGCCCTGGCCGACTGCATGTGGCACCATGCAATCGACCCTGCCCCACACATGCAATCGGCTTGGAGCAAGCCGATTGGTTCAATCGGTCTGGCCCAGGCGATTAGTGCAATCGGCCAGACCTAGATCGATTGCCTAATCGTCCTGCCCCTAACAAAATCCTGCATGATCAATGCAGCCCTTCCGCTAAATAAGCCTTCGCGCTGATTTTTTCTTCGCGCCGATTTTTCTCGCCAGTCCTTCGCGCCAATTTTCCCGCCAGTACTTCCCGCCCTTTGTTCCCGCCACTACTTCCCGCCCTTTTTTTTCTGCCGCTACTTCCCGCCCTTTTTTTTCCCGCCACTACTTCCCGCCTTTTTTCCCGCCTATTCGCTTCGGTGTCTCTATAAATCCGGGCAACGAGATGTATCCTTTACCAGTTCATCTCTTCCTCCTCTTACTCTCTCATTTCCCTCCTCTCCTCTTGCTCTCGCATTTCCCTCCACTCCTCTCCACTATGACCGACGCGTCTCCCTGGTCTGTAGATATGTCCATTGGGCTTTTCTTCATAGCCAGAACTGTTGTGATAGGCGATACGTATCCAGACTGGGATACGTTGGTAACGAACCATGGTTCTCTCGTTATGCTTGGTAAGTCACTTCATCGAAGAGGGTGGAAACTGAAGACCCCAGATCAGGTACGAGCAGAGCTTGTCAGGATCCAGGCAAGGTGGAACAAGCTCACCTCGGTCCTGGGACAAGCTCGCAGTTTGGAGCGGGCGGATGCACCTTGGTCCTGGATAGAAGATAGCGAAGATGAGGATGATATCTTCATGCCGCCACCAGTTGGAAGCAAGACAAGAGCTGAGTGGGACAAGAGGCAGGAGAAGAAGAAAGAGCAGGCCAAGAAGAGTCAAGCTGACATGATGGAGCAGGTTGTGGCACGTAGGGCCTGGATAGAAGAGAGCGAAGATGAGGATGATATCTTCATGCCGCCACCCGTTGGAAGCAAGGCGAGAGCTGAGTGGGACAAGAGGCAGGAGAAGAAGAAAGCGCAGGCCAAGAAGAGCAAGTGCGAGGGATCGTCCAAGGGAAAGGGTGAGGCATCATCGAAGGGAAAGGAAAAGGCATCATGCTAGGGATAGATAAGACTCTTATTTATGTACCGCAAGTTATGTTGAACTATGTTGCAAGTTATGTTGAACTATGTTGCAATAAAAATCGTGAAATGATAGAATGGTGTCTCATATATAGATAGATATATGTCTCATACATAAGTAGATGTCTCATGCATAGATAGACATGTCTCATACATAGATAAATATATGTATCATACATAGATAAATATATGTCTCAACGACGTCGTCTGCCGCGACGCTCGGGTGGTGGGTTAGGAGGCGTCGTCCAATCGAACCTGTGGGGCGGCCGAACCTGTCGGGGAGGAATCACCGACCCGTGCTCATAGTACTGAGTCTCCTGTGTGGGGTCAGGGGGGGAGTCTGAAAAATGTTCAGCCAACTGCTCTGCGTCATGAAATCCTGAGTGCTATGATCAACGTCCTGATCAGTCCAGGCAGGTGGGATATACTGCCTTTCACCAGGGTTCACGGTGTTGAAATTACCCATTACTCGAAATCCTGACATCTCACCCATCCAAGTATTGACCACAGATTCTTTCAGGTAGTAGGGAGACACGAACGATATGGCGTCCAACCCTAGCTGCCGACAAGCAGCAAGCACATGAGAGCAAGGCAGGTGAAGCAACTTTGGTTTGTTGCAGGTGCACTCGCAGGTTGGCCATTGCTCATTACCAATCTTCACCTCATGTGTTCTTAGTTCATTACCACACCCAAACTTGTCGGTGGCTAGTCGCACCTCAAACCTTCTGTCCTCATTACCTATGCACACGACGGTGTGTGACATAGCCTTCGCCATCTTCTTATCCATGTACCTCATAACCTTTTCACAGAACCGGGTGTTCGGATTGTTCATGATATGCATCTGAGCACCCTGTCGTCTGGTTCTAAAATATGAAATCGTGCCATACAGAATACCTTCGACTATGGCTGTCAGTGGAAGTGCCCTGTTACCTCTGAGGACAAAGTTATATGACTCAGCTAGGTTTGTAGTCATGACACCATACCTAGCTCCATGTGTGTCGTGTAGCAAAGACCACCTCTCCAAAGGCTCGTGCTCTATCCACTGTTGGAAGTTCTTGATCGATCTGCCGAGCCTTCTCCTTGTACCAGGTGGATCAAATCCAGGCAAGTCACAAAGCCCTACAGGATCTTCCTCCACAGGCGCAGCTCCAGTAGCAACCTGTGCAGCTACTGCTGCTTGATGTGCAGCTACGGTTGCATTTTGCGCAACTTTGCTTGCCCTCACATGTTTCTGAGTAAATTCATCGAGCTTTGCGCGTATGAAATCGTGCTTCCATTTTTGGTTCTGCTTGCACAATTTTTTGAATAGATTCATGAGGTTCTTGTTTCTGAACTGTGAGAAGAAATTAGCACCCAAAATGGCGCATGCACCATCGGCTTTGCATGTCAAGCCAAGGTGTTTGCTCTTCCGGCCCTGGCTGTGTCAGCCGTTTTACGACATTGAGTATACATGCATGCCTATCATGAATGATGCACACATTGGGCTTGTCTTTCACAGCTGCTATTTTGAGCTGCCTGAAGAACCATATCCAACTTTCAGTGTTTTTGCCCTCCACGAAAGCAAATGCGAGTGGGACAATCTGATTGTTGCCGTCTTGACCAATGGCGGTAAGAATCTGACCCTTGTACTTGCCAGTTAGAAAAGTACCGTCTACACATATCACTGGACGACAATAAGTGAAAGCTTGGATGCATACAACAAAAGAGAAGAACACTCGATGAAGCACCTTCATGGATGGATCCTCGGGTATCACATAATATTGTATGTCGACATAGGTGCCTGGGTTTCTATCCTGTAGTGTCTGAAGTTGTCGGACCACGGAGTCATACGCGTCTCTAAACGAACCAAACCTCTCCTTAAGAGCCCTTTGCTTTGCCCTCCAAGCCTTGCCATACGAAATGGAGTACTTAAACCGGGTCTTTACTTTCTTCTGTATACTGGTTACTGTCATCGCTTTGCACTCTACTAAGTCCGTGTAAAGCAGCCGAGCTAGAAGTGTGGAGGAGAGGTTAAGATGATCTTCAGGAACATTGTGTAGCTCACATGTGTGCTGCACATAGTCGCTCACCAACCAAGTTGTGTCATACGTAGGGACATAGGCATGCACCCTGTCTGGACAATTTATATCCACGCATTCCATTGTCAAGTATTTCTTAGAGGACACCGTTGTTTTCAAAACCCTGTGTGTTGACATTGCCCAAGCAACGACTGCATCTTGCAAATGTTGCTTGTATTGATATCTGGCACACTGGCAATTCTGTTGCTGTGATATTCCCACGCAGAATCATGAGCATCATCAACGGTCATTCCGGTTGACATGTTTTGATTCCATGAAGTAGGAATCGGCATGTCCTCTCCACCATTGCCTTCTCCATCAGAATCATCAGGGTCATCAGAATCACCACTCTCGCCATCCATGTAATCCTCCTCTTTCATCATGTTCTGCATGCCTCCATCTTCCTCGTCCGCATCTGCCTCTCTACTATAGTCTTCTCCACCTCCGGCCTGACTGCTCTGCCCCGATTCATAACCACCGCCTCCTCCTCCTCCTATCTGACTGCTCTGCCCCGATTCATAACCATCGCCTCCAGCACTGGACATAAAGTACATCCCGTAACTTGAATCAGCACTATGGCGCGAAACATGTCCACCATCGATCTCCTTCAAGACTGGAAGCACTAATGCACGAGGGTTTACATGCATATCTTCGCAGCCTTTTAACCACTTAAACCAGTCTTTGTCTGTATCTACATGCCTTAAAGTTCAGAAAATATTTTTTCTCGACTTTGTTCATAATGCTTGCACGCTGACGGTGTACGTCTCGATGTTATAGCCTAAACATCCTGTCAACCATTTCTTCAACTGACTAACACTCCAGGTTTGAGGGGCAGTCAAATCTAACTGTGTACACATAAACTCTTCCAGATCTGCTCCAAAGACATTTGTTCGAACATTCCTAGGACCGTAATAAAACACGAACTTCACTAAATTGGTCTCTGCTGACATAAAATAAACAACCTAATCAATTAATTATCGACAACGCGTATGGGCAATGCTTGAAAATATTCTAAAAAATATGATATTATTGCTACCGGTCAAATATTGCTACTAATCCACCACCCAAATTTTTGTGCCTAACCCATCGGTTAAATATTTTTACTAATCAACTAGCCAAATATTCTAATAGACTAACCATATGACGAACGTACGTAACCATATACAATATCCATTGATTATCGAGGGATTAGAGTTTATCCTTAAAGCGAGAGAAGCTACCACCAACACAGCTCGAACACTGCCACCACCACAGCCTCAGCTCCTCCACCACAGCTCCACCACCATTGTCATTGCTCCATCACAGCTCCACCACCGTTCCTCCAACAAACCAACACCAAATCGAGCCATGAGCTAACCCATCCGTAGATCGGGCTTCCACTCCCTCTCTAATGGTTTTGGATTGAAGTTTTTGTGGTCAAATCGAGCAAAATCTGAGAAAAAAGGTGGCTGAAAATGAAGAACACGAAGGGGAGAGAGAGAGGCAGCAGCTGGCCAGGCGCGTCGCGTGGAGAAGAAGGCCAGACGCGGCGCGGCGTCGCCCTTATCTAGCCCCAGTCGGCATGGGCCTGGCCGATTGGCAGTCGGCCTGCGCCTGACCGACTGGACCAGTCGACCGTTGTGGGTCCCGCAGCCCACTGGCCGACCTGCTGTCGGCTATCTGCTGGACGATTGCGCTGTTGTCGGCCAGGGCCTGGCCGATTGGCCCAGTCGATTTGCCCCTGGCCGACAAAGTGCTAGATCTGGAATTTCGAAAAAAACGTATAATAGAACTCAAATTAATTAATGAATTCGTATTATTTAAAAAAAAATCGCCAGCATCTGTTGCCTTCCGCGCGCGAACATCTTGTTTGCCAAAATTCGTTTGCACTTTACTGCATATATGCATTTTGCGGAACTGGTATTATACGTGGAGTGTTCACCATGGACCATGGTGCATTGCCGCATTGGTACGGATCGTGCGGGAATCACATCAAATACGCCGAGACCTAAATGCCACATCAAACCACCTTATTAATGCACACAACGGCTCGTTTATGGTCGTGTGAAGCGAAAACGCTCCGCTACGACTTAGGCTAGTCATAGTGGAAGTAACTTGAATAATAACATGGTTCTATATGTATTTCCAACTAAGCATTTAGATGATATTGCATGCAATTAAATAATGAGAGAGGCTTGTGATAACTAACTATGTTATAATAACATCACACATTTGAAGATAAAATGAGTCTATATTGTAATAAATAAGCCTCTGCATGATACCACACATATGTTATTTTCCACTATGAATGTAGTAAATTAGACTAGTAACATAAGCATGTTACTACTCTAAGTTACTCCCCACTATGACCAGCCTTAGAGCACCTCCATTCAACATGCGCATGCGCCGGTCGGGACAAAATCCGACGCTATTTAACGCTGGACGGAATATAATTTTCGCCTTAGAAACGTCCAGTTTTCTATTCCTGTTTCTAAGCCGAGCTCCGATGTTTGAACAAATTCGATGAAATTTGGACGAATATAAGCGATTTTATTAAAAAACAATCGATTTCGTACATATTATGTTAAATTCAGACATATACTCGATTTTTGACTACATTAGGCTAAAAAGGTAAAAAGAACATAGAAATACTACTACGCCGATGCCGACGCCGCCAGGCACGCCTCTCAAATGTTGAAGTTGCGGTAGAAGCATGTGTAGCCGGCGTCCTGAGTGCCGTCATCGTCGCTCGGCGGCTGCGGTGGCCGGGAGCTGCCTTGGTCGGCGTCGCCGCAGTGCCACAACTCTAATGAGGGCCCGACATCGTCGTCGTCGAGGACGATGAGCGACGCCCCTGGTAGACGCGCTCCTGATGGCGAGCGAAGCGGGAGGCCTTGCGCTCGGCCTGCTCCTGATGGCACCGAATGCGGTTGGTCTTCTCCTGCTCCCAGTCGGCCCTGGACTAGGCGCAGGCGTCTGGCTCCAGCATCGGCGACACGTCGTTAAGGGAGCGCTCCATCGTCATCTTGAGGACGAAGGCGTCCTCGTCGACGGGGACGGCCCAGTCGGCCAGCTCGGTCTTCGGCATGCGCATGCGCTGGCTTGTCGGCATGCGGCCCTCGTTGATGATGATGTTGCGTGACCTCGTCCTCGGAGGCGAGCGCACCGCCGACTTCACCTCCCGCTTCACAGGCCGAAGCAGGGGCGTGGCGATTGCGTCGGCGCGAGGCGACTAGGCGGACATGGACCCAGAAGACCGAGACGCCGAGGCCGAGAAAGAGGAGCTGACATCCCATCCTCCTCGGCGGCCATTTCGACGCTAGACGGCGCCGAGCGACCGACAACGACGATAGAGGAGGGAAGCCCAGCTTCGGACGGTCTACTGCGGTGATGCGCTCGAGGATGGCGGCGAGAGTCCGTCCTGGAGCGCTCCACCATCGACGGCGTGCGGCGGCATTGTGCTGCTTCGGTGATGAGCCGACACCGTCGTGCGCCTCCAGCTATTGCCGCCGGTGTTCGGCGACTCCCAGTACAGGAGGTTGTCGGGGTCTTCAGCGAGGTTGGGATCGTCCATGACGGCGATGGACATCTGGATCTCGTCGACAAGGTCGGAGCCGTCCGACACTGGCGGCACAGACACGCCGCCGACGCTTCGCTTCCACGTCGGCGGGCACCGAAAGTTCGGAGACGCCATGTAGCCGACGTCGTGCAGCATCCACGCCTCCCAGAGCTGCAGAGAATGCCGGCCGAAGCCGTTCGCTGCCGCCGGGTCACCAGGGGACCTCTCCGCCATTGTTGCCCGCGGAGTTCTGTTTCTCGTCGCCGAATGGGGAACTTGTGAGTGAGGAAGTGGAGGCGAGAGTGTGTGCTCCAGGAGGCGGCGAGGGCACCAACATTTATAGCCGAAAGAGGAAAGAGCGGCGAAGGCAGGAGGGGTATAGCTGCGTGGGCGAGAAAAAGGGAAACTACGGAAAGGCGAGCCGGCGATGACGCGCCATTACGGCGACACATGACCGACGCGAAGGGCAATCATTGACCGACGGTCCGTCGCGGGAGCCGAGACGACGGGATGAGGACGACTCGGCTTCTCTCGCTGACAGGCGATGCCAGGTTTTTTTTTCGCGGATTCCGTTGTGTACGACATTCCTTTACGATTCGAACACCCTATAAGTTTGGTCCGGGAATGCCAGATGAAAGTTGAAGTAAATCCGGCTCTATTCAACGTCCTAGAAACACAAATACAGCTGGGCGAATTTTGATCATCCGGATGGGAAAATGGGTCTAGAATCGTCGTCATGACAACGCGGGTGGAGATGCTCTTTACCACTACCTGCAGGTTATTCTGAGGAAAAAAGTCTAAATCACCCCCACAAGTATTGAGTTTGGATCGATTGCCCCCCCCCTATGTATGAAATGGGTCATTTAACCCCCCCAAGTTTCAGAAACCAGACAAATTACCCCCCTAGACACTGAGAGTGGTTTTAAGAGCTGTTTGTTGCCAGGTAGACTCTGGTTTAGACTCTGTTTCCTCGTCTCCTTCTTCCCCCAAATCTGCTCGCCTCCTCCTTCGTCCCAACCAAATTCGCCTGCCTCGTCCTCCCACGACACCCAAATCTGGCGGCCTTCTCGTCCCTCACCACCCCGTGGTCGATTTGATGAAGATTCAGTGGACGTGGTACCTGCAGCCGCTGTCAAAAGTAGCACAAGAGATGGAAGAAGCGGCGGCGGCGCTGATGGATTTGGCGGCGGGGCATGAGGATATGTATGTGCCTCGATCGGGGAGCGATCTCCACAGGCTGGGGTGGAGTGCAGGCGCATGCGCGCCGAGCCCGTGATTCACTGGAACAGCGATTTCAGAGTCTCATGCCACCGATCCTCCGCCGTCGCCGCCATCTAGGAGTAACCATCGCCGCCGTCCGGATGAGGAGAGGCGAGCGACCCGCACTGGCGGTGGAGAGGAGGAGAGCGACCTCGTCGCCGTCGTCTCTAGAGATGAGGACAACAGCGTGGTGATCGGGCGCGTCTCGACCAGGTGGTGATCGTGTCTCCACCAGGTGCCGAATGGGTCCGGCTCAACCAGATGTGTCTCCAACGTGTCCAAACCCGCTGTCTAGCATGGCTAAAACCACCGTCAAAACCACTATCAGCGCCTGAGGGGGGTATTTTGTCCGGTTTTAAATACTTAAGGGGGTTAAGTGGCCCATTTCATACATAAGAGGGGCAATCGACCCAAACTCGATACTTGTGGGGGTGATTTGGACTTCTTTCTATTCCGAAAGATTGCTGCAGCCGAGAACTGTACCTTTCATATTGGTAGCTGGCTAGGTTTGCGGTAAGTCTATTTTCCACCTTGGATTGTCCGGGATACACCGGTAAAACCTTTTGTCTCCTCTTTCCTCCTTCTTGGACTGGCTCGCATGTCCATGACACGAGGCCGCGCCGTCCCGTCCTCCACACACGCGCATTACGCAGACGCTGGCCCGAGCACAACGCTTAAGCTAAGCGCGTAGTATTAGGTCGCCGTCCTTGGACTGTTGCGTGAGCTATATCTCCCCATTCTCCCTCCCCCCCTCCTCCGCCTACCCCAAATTCGTCAAACCAGTTCGGTGGGTCGCAGCTGTGTCGGGCGGAAGCACCCCCCCGCGACCGTCTGTGTGGAGCACCAATGATGCGAGGCCCAGGCCCCGGCCCCGGCCCCGGCGGCGGCGCCGCCACCCCGGGCCGCCCGCGCTGGGGCTCGGGCGCCACCACGCCCGCGCGCTCCCTCAGCACCGGCTCCTCCCCGCGCGGCTCCGACCGCAGCTCCGACGACGGCGAGGAGCTCGTCGAGGTCACGCTCGACCTGCAGGAGGACGACACCATTGTGCTGCGCAGCGTCGAGCCCGCCGCCGCGGCGGCAGCCGCGGCCGCCGCCCTCGCGTCGGGGGCGTCGCCGTCCACCGCGGCGGCGGCGCACCGGTGGGCGGCGGAGCCCGGGGCCGGGCCCTCGCGGTCGCGGTCGCCGGCGATCATGCGCACCTCCTCGCACCGCCTGCTGCAGTTCTCCCAGGAGCTCAAGGCCGGGGCCATGTCCCGCGCCAAGCAGTTCTCGCAGGACCTCACCAAGCGCTTCACGCGCACCGGCAGCCGCGCCAACCTCGTCGCCGACCCTTCCTCCTCCTCCTCCGCCGCCGCCGCGGGCCCGTCCTCGGGCATCGAGTCCGCCCTCGCCGCACGCGCCGAGCGCCGCCAGCGCGCGCAGCTCGACCGCACCAAGTCCGGCGCCCAGCGCGCGATCCGCGGACTGCGCTTCATCAGTGGCAACGCCAAGGCCAGCAACAACGCATGGATCGAGGTCCAGCGCAACTTCGACCGACTCCAGCACGACGGCCGCCTCTCACGCGACGACTTCCCGGAATGCATAGGTTCGCGCTTCCATCAAATCTCCCGGCAATCCTTCCTTCCCCAAAGCCCTTTTCGCTTCCTCTCACTCCCTAGCCGCCGCATTTGGTTCAGGGATGACGGAGTCCAAGGAGTTCGCCATGGAGCTCTTCGACACGCTCAGCCGCCGCCGCCAGATGCAGGTGGACCACATCAGCAAGGACGAGCTGCGCGAGATCTGGCAGCAGATCACCGACAACAGCTTTGACTCGCGTCTCCAGATCTTCTTCGACATGTTCGTCATCACTCCCCTACAATCCTAAATCAATTTCTGTGTTATTTATTCGCACCATTTTTGTTGGTTAACGTTCCCCCATTTTCGGACGATTTAATCATCAGGGTGGATAAGGACGCGGACGGCCATATCACCGAGGCGGAGGTGAAAGAGGTATACCGTTGCTGTGCTTCATGTGTCTTTTTTTTACCATTCTCTAAAACTTGGTTGGTCGGTCGTGCTTGGTATTTCTACAGTAGCATACAAATTTTGTGGTGGTAGAATTATTTGGACCATTTTGATGATTGGCCTGTCCTTTTCCCGGACTCTGTATCTATGTCCTTGTTTGCTGGTTGTCTACAAGTTTGTATTCCTGGATTCTCGCAAAAGAATTGTTGCAATCGGTGGCTTGGGAAATACTGCCGACTAAACTGGCGGTGAAAGCATCGTCTCTGGCCGGTCTCCACACACACCAAACTTTCCTAGATATTGAATTGTAGCTTTGTTCTAGAACATGGAGGGGGACGTTGCGTAAATTTACTACTAGTATATGGATGGCGATGGAAGTCCGTAGACCAGAATGCAGTAGTTGGTGGGGGCATTTACGTCAGACTGATCAATTATTATAATCTGTTCGGAAGGGGGACTTTTGGATTAGAGGTTTAATTTATTATTTTCGTTCATGGAATTGTGTAAAGGGCCGAGCCAGGTTGTTTGTCTATCCTACTTTTGCAAGGTGTGATCGAAAGGGATGGTTTCTGATAATTAAAGGTGGCAATTGCTCTGTTCCAGATCATCATGCTAAGTGCGTCTGCTAATAAGCTGTCGAGGCTTAAGGAGCAAGCAGAAGAATACGCGGCCTTGATCATGGAGGAGCTTGACCCGGAAGGCCTTGGCTACATTGAGGTAAACTATAAATTCCTTCTGGCTTCCTATCAGGCCATCACTATCCTCTGGTTTCCTTGAAATGTTTGGCTGTCAAGATAGCAACACTATCGCTACTGAAAAACAAAGCTGTCTATTTTTCTTCTGGGAAAAACTCCGTTTATTTTTTCTGGAAAGGAACCATTCCTTTGAGTCAAATGCTGCCACCAGTCTCCAGCAAATATCCTAGATAAGAGCCTGTATTTGTTCTACATTTGTCCTCTTCCATGTATCTGTTTGACATACCCAAAGTTTGTGCTAGTGACCATCTTACTTGATGGTCAGTATGGGATACAAGTCCCCATTGCTTTTCTCTCAGTGCTTTACTCTGTGTAATTTCTAGAGCTTTAGCGCCATTCCAACCTCTATAAAACTGCAATTATTTGTAATAGAAGGAGCCAGGGACCCACAGCATGTAGATCTTCACAAATCAACCATCTGACTTCAGCAAAGACATGCCATTAATAATTGTATATAAATTCATATTTGTTAGTTCACTAAAGGATTTCCGTTTTAAGCAATATCAATATAGTAGATGTAGGAAAAATGTTGTGGTGATTGGCATGTCTAATACTGAAAACTGACACAACTTACAAAAAACTAACTGACACAACCAAAATATCCATCTAGGACTGCCAAAACTACGAAGAACATGTCCCAGCTGCTTGAACCAATAATCTACCAGTCCCAACTCTCAAAACAGAATATTAACAAAGAGTCCTGATTATGCTTCCCTGTATGACCACTTATGTTCAAAGCTGGTGAGTACCTGCATATCAAAAGATCATATGTAGTTCATACCTCAGTGCAAATCTTCTCATAATATGCTTCCTTCAAATGACGCTTCGTATTTGTGAATCTAAATGTATTGCCTAATCCTAGCAAGAAAGGTATAGTTTATCTTTGCCATCCACCCCGAAATCTTACAATATTGATTTTTTTTGTGCTATCGAGAATAGAGGCTATTGCAGGGCCTGTGCTTTCTGATTTACTCCTGAAATGATTTTGGTTCTGTCTGGATGGAGCTTTTCATAGTCAAATTGTATCCACCATTCTGCCTGATGTTGCATTTGTGAGACAGCGACAGCCACATTGCCCTAATCATACAAGCTTGGTATCAAATCTCATTTTAAATAGGATTGTTGTTCTGGTATCATCAGGGGTACAATTACTGTTGATCTTTTATTAGATGTTAACTGTTATTTGTCTTATTTAGTAGAGAAAGTAATTGTATCCACATCAAATACCACAGCAGCTCCACTTCTGTGATATTCAGAAAATGCAGTGCGTTACGAAAAGTCCTTTTGGCACACGAGCACCGGTGATTTTTGTGTAGCCTACAATATAACGTATTATATAGCAAAACTCTACAGATGTGTAGATAACATGTGCATGTATCCATGTCATTTTTTAGGGATTTTTTGAAACTTTAAATACCATTTGAATTTTTTAAAATACTGAGATCACTAGAGCTTGGGAACCAAAACACCTCTCTCTAGTTAGTTCTATTTTCTTATGTGTGTACGCATTTTCGCTAGGCTGACTTTATTTCTTGGCAGACTGTCCAAGTGTAGCACTTGTACAGGTGAATATTCAATTCGAGGCCCCTCTTTTTTAGGATGGAGTTATTGCATGCATGTTCCAAAACATTTTAGCAGGTATAGTGCACTCATACGGGAGCCATGTGTGCCACCAGATGCAATTAAAATCTCGTGGGGCCTTCTGCAGTTCGGTGGGCTATTTTACTTCAGTTCTTAGACTGATGTGCACTGTTAACCTGCCTGTAGTTTCTGAGAAGTAAAACTAAGGATATTTCCCTTGTTGATTGAGTCATAGCTGTTCAGTGAGATAACACAATAACCTGCAGTGTTAACTCCACAGTACTTAGTTACCCTATAATACCATGGTGGTTGTGGCATGTTAAAAAACACTGCTTTTGCTTTTCGTTGCAGCTCTGGCAGTTGGAGACGTTGCTATTGCAGAAGGATACATATGTGAACTATAGCCAGGCCTTGAGCTACACAAGCCAGGCACTGAGCCAGAACCTTGCTGGCCTTAGGAAAAGGAGCCCTATCCGGAAAATGAGCAGCAAATTAAGCTACTATCTGGAAGACAATTGGAAACGCCTCTGGGTACTTGCACTGTGGATTGGGATAATGGCTGGATTGTTCATTTGGAAATTTATCCAGTACCGCAACCGTTACGTCTTCAATGTGATGGGCTATTGTGTAACGATTGCAAAGGGGGCTGCTGAGACCCTTAAGCTGAACATGGCACTCATCCTCCTACCGGTGTGCCGTAACACCATCACTTGGCTGCGGAATACAAGAGCTGCACGGGCATTACCGTTCGATGATAACATCAATTTCCATAAGGTTAGTCATTGGACTTCTCATTGGATGTATCATTGCTTGTAGATTCTCTGTGGATTTACGCCATGCACTACTGGCCTACAAATTCCCTGCAGAATTCATGTTTGTCTTTATCATATGTTGTCATATGTTGTTGAATGATTGTTTGTAGATTCCTGTGGATTTACGCTATGCCCTACTGTCCTACAAAATTCCTGCAGAATTCCTGTTTGTCTATCATATGTTGTTAAATCCTGCGGAATTAACCCATGTCCCACTCCTATAAATTTCCTGCAGAATTCCTGTGTTCAAACAGGCTCAGGATAAATTTGTGTATTTTGTGTTGGAAAAGATATCTCTGCACAGTTCCCTTTTCTCTACATATTTTCTGTAGTGTAGGGTGGTTGACCTCGCATGGTTGATGGTTTGTACACCTGGGACTGACTTGGCACAGTGTGTCCAACACTACAAAGGGGACTTAGGTACATCATAATAGAGCTTAGGTAGTAGATTCCTCCTGCATACTTTCTGTCTGAAAGCTTTCTCTAATGTCACTAGTACACAATAATTGTTTGGCCTGTATCAGTGCAGGCCTTCCTCCACTAGCAGTTTTTTTAGAAAAAAATCTATTCTGGTGTGGATGGCAAGAAGGCCTATATTTATTGGTTTCAATAGGACTCCTTACGAGCTTTCTTTCTATCTACTATCACTTAAAAACAATCAAGTTTATAAACTGGATCACCTCTTTTCTTCTTAATGAATAGCCAAAGCTCATGGTGGTTGCTCTTAATTTTTTTTATTAATGACTGGACGAAACCATGAAATTATCCCTTATGTGAGAAATTATAGAAGACCCCCTTCAAGATTTGGGTTATTAATCTGAAACAACAAACATGACTAGTTGTTTTTAATTTAATCAGGTCAAAATCTTTTTTATTTGCATCTGTTATACTCCCTCCGTCCCAAAATAAGTGACTTGGGTTTGTCTAGATTCGGATACACCTAGACGTGTTTTAGTGTGTAGAATAGATCCACACAAATTTAGACAAATCGAAGTCACTTATTTTAGGATGGAGGGAGTATTAGATTTCTTGATAAAAAACATATGGATGGAATAGTCATATTCTTCCATTAGCAGTTTTCGCTTGCACAAGCTAGTCAAGCTCAGACCCTGAAAGCATATTTCTATATGAGTGTTAAAGAAACAACCTCGGGTTGCGTGTATATAAACTCTGCACTCAACTAAATTAAGGCACAAGAGAAGCTGAAATCTGTTGGCACCATGCAGAAGTCAGATGGGCCATGATGACAGCCATCAGCTGATAGTAATAGTTGGGCAATTTCAATGTAAATCCAGCTCATGCGAGGTTCAGCATATTTGAATGCTCAAATGAAATAGTTTTTAAAAACAGAAGGAATC
The DNA here is from genome assembly GCA_910589765.1 of Avena atlantica. Taxonomy (NCBI): domain Eukaryota; kingdom Viridiplantae; phylum Streptophyta; class Magnoliopsida; order Poales; family Poaceae; genus Avena; species Avena atlantica. The sequence goes on along the minus strand of OU342733.1, from coordinate 467,712,216 downwards.
CAGGTGTATAATGTGATCATTTGTGGTTCCTAATGTGTCATCATAAATTCCTATGCTAGGCTAATATGGACACATAATGATGTATTGGTATCCAGCCACACCAGGATTATGGCTAACAGTGAACAGTTTTCTTGTGTTGTAATGGCAGACTATTGCGGTGGCAATTGTGGTTGGTGTTATCCTTCATGTAGGAAACCATCTTGCATGTGATTTTCCACGGCTTATAGCTTCATCAGATCAGAAGTATGATCCGCTGAGACAGTACTTCGGGGATACTAAGCCAACATATTTGATGTTACTCAAAGGAGTGGAGGGCGTAACTGGAGTTATTATGTTTGTCTGCATGCTCATCGCTTTTACTCTAGCAACCAGGTGGTTCCGCCGTAGCCTTGTGAAGCTTCCAAAGCCATTTGACAAGCTAACTGGCTTCAATGCCTTTTGGTACTCTCATCATTTGTTCATCATTGTATACATATCACTTGTTATCCATGGAGAGCGTGTATACCTTATCCTGGATTGGTACAAAAGAACGGTTAGTTTATATCTTTTCTTCTCCTTCACCCCGTTTACCAGAATAAGTTTGTAAGCATCTAATCTCTTTTGCAGACATGGATGTATCTTGCAGTTCCTGTTGGTTTGTATGTAGGGGAGAGAACTTTGAGGTTCTTCAGATCTGGCAGTTACTCTGTCCGGCTGTTGAAGGTCAGCCCACATAATAATATTGAAATTTGAGTTACATTTCCATGGTTAGTGTGCTGACACACTTAATTTTCAGGTGGCCATATATCCTGGTAATGTTTTGACATTGCAAATGTCAAAGCCTCCAACATTCCGTTACAAGAGTGGACAGTATATGTTTGTTCAATGTCCAGCTGTTTCACCATTTGAATGGTACATGCCTCTAGTAAAAAAATCTACTCCCTCCGGTCCATATTAATGGCCTCAACTTTATCTAGATTCGTATGTATCTAGTTAAGTATTTATACTAGATGCATCCGAATCTAGACAAAGTTGAGACTTTACATCGTCTAATATGTTTAGTGTATAATATGTTTGTAGAATAGTTACCCATTATACTTCATTCAATGTTAAATACCTCTTTACCCTTTTCAGGCATCCCTTCTCGATAACCTCGGCTCCCGGGGATGATTATCTTAGTATCCATGTTCGACAGCTTGGTGACTGGACACGCGAGCTTAAGCGTGTATTCTCAGCAGCTTGTGAGCCACCTATGAGTGGCAAAAGTGGCCTCCTTAGAGCAGACGAGACAACCAAAAAGGCGTATGTTTATTGTTCCTATTCAGCAGCTCTAATATGTTTGTGCAATTGGGGACTTGACAATTTCTTTTTTCAAATTGCAGTTTACCAAAACTTTTGATTGATGGACCGTACGGTTCTCCTGCGCAAGACTATAGCAAGTATGATGTTTTACTACTTGTTGGATTAGGAATTGGTGCAACTCCTTTCATCAGCATATTGAAAGATCTGATCAACAATATCATCAAAATGGAGGAAGAGGAAGTAAGTGAATCTTCTTTATTATACTAACTACGATAAGGGTGTACCCAGTGCTGAAAGCTCCCACACATTGTGGGGTCTGGGGAAGGAGATTTCTAGGCAGCCTTTCCCCTTGCTTTTTTATGCAAAGAGGCTGATTGGAACCCAGTACCTCGAGGACACAAGTGGAGATACTAACTATAATAAGGACTAGTATAATTGATTCTTAAACCTCTCTATTGCAAATATATTTGTAATAAAACTATGACAGACTAGACTGCAACCTTTATCATATTTGCAACTGGCTTCTTCCTTATACCCTGAAAACAATAAGAACCAGTAGAATAAGATTTGACTATTTAGTTTCGTTATGGGTTATTTATCCATCTATTGTGATATATTTTACTAATACCATGATAAACTAGACCAACTAATTAAATTCATCAACCTATGTCTGCAGGAAGCTTCAACTGATCTTTACCCACCCATCGGACGCAATAATGCCCATGTTGATCTTGACACCCTTATGAGGATTACATCAAAACCAAAGAGGGCTTTAAAGACAACAAATGCTTACTTTTATTGGGTGACACGCGAACAAGGCTCTTTTGATTGGTTTAAAGGAGTCATGAATGAGATTGCTGAACTAGATCAAAAGGTACCTATCAGCTAAACGTTTTTCAAGTGACGTTATGTTTGTTTGCTATTTAGTTTTTACAGCTGTCGTTCTGCATTACTAGAATATCATCGAGATGCACAACTATCTCACAAGTGTTTATGAGGAAGGGGATGCTCGGTCAGCGCTCATCACAATGCTGCAAGCTCTCAACCATGCCAAGAACGGAGTTGATATAGTCTCTGGAACTCGAGTAAGTTATGAGTTATAATAACACCCCAGTCAGCCCTCTTTCCAGTCTTGATATTTGCAGTGTTAGTGTTTTAATTTCGCGGTGTTATTAGGGTGATATATGGTAAAGACGTGTTCTCACTTTTGTGAAGCTGATTTCGCACGGTCAGAATTTACTGATATATTGATTTTGCAGGTCCGGACACATTTTGCGAGACCAAACTTTAAGAGGGTGCTATCTAAAGTAGCCTCCAAACATCCTTATGCTAAGATAGGTAAGTTACTGTTCATACTCCTGATACTATTAAAGCTTGTCTTCTCACACTTTTAGCTGTGAAATAATATATCCATCATAGATGATATTTGTCAGTTCATCAAACTGGGACCAGTATGTATATAATAAATGTAACTAAAAACGTACACAGGCCCCTCAACTTTCAGCATTCGATACAGCAACTAATAGCACGGTTCTGGCTGGCCAAGTAATTTGGGTTAATCTGGTAACCGTAACTCTATTGTCGCATACAGGTGTATTCTATTGCGGAGCTCCCGTTCTGGCGCAGGAACTAAGCAAACTTTGCCACGAGTACAACGCCAAAGGGGCAACAAAATTTGAATTCCACAAGGAGCATTTCTGAGACGAGGTAAATTGTGCACAATAGGAAAAATAACACAGGACAGTGTTGTATGTATGTCGTGTTTGCTTGTTGCGCACTGGATTCGGCGGAGCAAAGGGATAGATACCATCTAGTGTGCTTTCACGGTGCGCCTGCAGCCAGTTGCCAGTGGACACTTGTTGCCTGGGGATACTCAGATACAGTAAGAGCACCGAGAAAAGATAACTTGGGGATCAGCTGTTAGTGCGTACAGACACACGACATCAGATGGGTTCTAAAAGTACATATCTCGGTTTTGCATTGGCGAGGGCATGATCCCTCAAAGAAGTTGATCTCCTGAGTATGGTCTATGGTTTGGACTACATATGCTGGGTGATGTCTATGACACAGGAAAGGCCACCATGTACACAAGTCTAGGTAACTGTATATTTGCACGCAGCTGAGTTGTCATCAGGCCACATCAAGTTTGTTCTAACTTTGTAATTATACACAGATATGGGAAAACAGACAGGGAGTACAGTTTGAAATTGTAATTAGTGTTTGTAGGTTTGGTAGAGGTTTGGGGTCTAGATTGGGGGAACTGAAAGCCTGTAATCGTTGTGTGCTTGTGCCACGAGATAATAACAAAGCATTCTTTTAATCTTTTTTTCTAGGTGATGATGTTGATTACAGGTACATATGTTGTGAGTTGTACTCCCTCCGTTTCAAAATATAAGATGTTTTAGGTTTGTGAAGAAAATAAATCTACACTTCTATAGATTCACCCTAAAGTTGAGTGAACCTACATACTAAAACAAGTCTAGATACATTTGCTTTACAAAGCTATTTTAGGAGAGGCTCTTGCTTGCTCTTCTTAATTTAAACTTGTTCTCCTGTCGCAGAGGATGTTGTTGTATGGAGTCCAAAATCCAGAATTTGTGCTGTGTGTACCTCAAATTTTGAAATTTTGGAACCCTTGCAGGCACTTGTACTCTAGCATAGCATGAAGTTTTGCCCTACCGGGCAACGTGACAAATGGCTCAGGCTACGAGATGGGTCTATTTGGAGGCACACTGCTGCTAGGCTCTGTGCATACCGAGACTAGATTGGGTGATCGAGAATACTCCGTGCACCATCAAGAGATGTGAACCTATGGGTTCGACGTGCATCACGTAGTGCCTAACTGCCTACTGCCTATTATGGTGGGCTGTTCCTACCGAAACCGCCGCCGTCGTCGTCGAGCCGCCTGGCCAGGCGACGCCGGACGCCCAGGCCGTCAAGTTTATGCGAAATAATCTCAGCAGTATGATCAAAGTATCAAAGTCCATGTAAGAGCATCTCTAGCCGAGCATGTAAAAACGCGAACTGAAAACTGGAGTTTAGTTCACCAAACTCGTGCTTACGGGTCAAAAAATGCCTGGCGCAGAACAAATCCCGTAAACCAAAACTATAATCTGTTTTACAATTTTGGTTCAGCGGCTTTCGAACCCGTAAAGACAAGGTTTATCAAAGAATTTGCATATGATTAAAGAAATGACACAATCAAATGCAAACAAGTCATGCATAGTTTATAATGCATACATCAAATGACACAATCATAGCAAATAGTTCATAGTTCACCATCTCCTCTCACCATAGCAAATAGTTCATAGTTCGCGGTGGCTTCCGCTGGCGACGGCGGCGTTGGCGGGGAGGGGAACGGAGGCGGGGCGCCATGGCTCGTCGTCGCCTTCACTTTCGTCCTTTTGGGCGCTGATTTCTTCGTTTTGACGCGGGGTGCCTTCGCTGCGACCGCCGGGACATCAGCGCTGGTCGCCGCGGCACCGGCTTGCGGGACCACATGCGTTCCCACGCGCCGCCGCTTCACCATGCTCGTCGACGGGACCGTGGTAGCGACGTCCACGAGGGTCGCCGGGGTGGTTGGTGTAGCAGCGGAAGCATCGGCGACCGCGGGAGAGGGTGGCAGGGCCTGGGAGCTAGCAACGGCGGCCAGCTGGGTCGATTCGAGACTCATGGTGGAGAAATCGGACAACGGCAGCACAGAGGAAGGTGAGGGCACGCAGATCGGCAGCAGCGGTGGCGGGGAGGAGCTGAAACTTCCCTCACGCGCAAACTAGGGATTCTGTTCGAGCGTTCGGTTCACTCCGTCGGTCTCTACAAATACAGGCCGAGTATGGGTTTCGGTCTCGGCCCGAATTTTTTTCCAGCTTTCTATTTATTTTTAGATTTTTTTAAAACAAAAATAAAGTGAACTGATCGATGCCATTTTTCAGCCAAATCCGTAAATTAACGTTATTTTTCGGTTTTAAACTTTTTACGAGCTCTGCTACAGATGCTCTAACACGTTTACACAAAGCCATGACACCGATCTTAAACATCTAAACAGAACCCTAAAAATCCTTCAGGAACTCAGCGAACGCGGCATGTGACGCCCCGCCGTCGCTCAGCGCGTGCCACGCCTTCTCCTTCGCCGCTACCGCCCGCTCCCGGAGCGCCCGCCCGCCCTCCGACTCCATCACCCACCTCACCTTCGCCTCCACCTCCTCCGCCGCCACCACCTCCGCGTCGTACCCGGCCATCTCCACGCCGGCGCCCATCTCCTCCACGACGAACACCTTGTTCTGCCTCTGCTCCGCGTACAGCGGCCAGCACAGCATCGGCAGCCCGGACACGATCGCCTCCAGCGTCGAGTTCCACCCGCAGTGCGTCACGAAGGCGCCCGTCGCCCGGTGGCGCAGCACGTCCGCCTGCGGCGCCCATGACTTGACCACGAGCCCCCTGCCGCCGGTCCTCTCCAGGAACCCCTCCGGCAGCAGCGCGGCCAGGTCCGGCTCGGCGGGCGCGCCGGCCAGCATGTCCGGGATGCCGCTGTCGCCGCGCGGGGCCTGCACCACCCACAGGAACCTCTGCCCGGACTTCTCCAGCCCGACGGCGATCTCCTCCAGCTGCCGCTTGGGGAAGGTGCCCATGCTCCCGAAGCAGAGGAACACCACGCTCTTGTCCGGCTGCGCGTCCAGCCACGCCAGACACTCGTGCTGCTGCCTCTTCTCCTCACTTCCGCCGGACGAGACCATCGGCCCGACGCAGTACACGGGCGGCATGGCGCGGCCGGGGACGCACGCGCCGTCTCTGAGCGCTTGCAGCGCCCTGGTCTCCAGCGACTCGAACGTGTTGACGAGGATGCCTCTCGACGCCTCCGGGATCCGCTGGAACGCGTGCAGGAAGGTCCTGTACACCTCGTTGTGCCGGTCGAGCGAGAGCCTGGGGAGCTCGGTGGGCCTGAAGGGGCGGTTCCCCGGGAAGGAGAGCGGCGCGTCCCCGACCTCCCCGAAGCTTGTGTCCCCGATCTGGGCCTGCATGTGCGGGAGGTACAGGTTCACGGCGAGGCTGCTGGCGCTGCTGGTGTAGAAGACGTACACCGGCAGGCCGAGCTCCGCGGCGACGTCCACGGCGTCCACGCAGAAGCAGAACATGTCGAGGACCAGGGCGCGCACGGAGGGCAGCACCGAGCGGAGGTACTCGCGGAACGGCGCGTTCATCCGGCGCAGGAGCGCGAACGGGTTGTTGGGCGCCCCGTCGGCGGCGTCCGGCGCCGTGCCGCCGTCCGCGTCGACGTCGGGCGGCGTCGGCAGCACGTGGAAGTGGACGGACGGGTTGGCCTCCGCGGCGCGCGCGACGGCGGCCGAGGTGTCCGCCTCCTTGCCGGCCGGGGGGCCGTTGACGACGACGGTGACGGCGAAGCCGCGGCGCAGGAAGAGCTTGGCCAGCTCCACCATGGGCACCAGGTGGCCCACGCCCAGCCCTGGGTTCAGAACCACGGTGTCTCCCATGGCCGCCGGGCGCTGCGTTGCACGGTCGGCGTGCGCGCTGCTGCGTATGTCTTCGAGAGCCATGGAAACCATCTACCGTCTCTCGTAATATATTGGCCAGACGACACGAGATACTAACAGCACTTTACGTTTAAAATACGGGATTAATTGCAGATTGCCTATAGTTTCGATCGAGACATGGAGGTTCGTTGTCTGTATCCGGCTCCTAGGAACGTACAACAGCCTTGTAAAAGAGTAGCAGATCAGATTGTACGGTTAGGAATTTTCACAATTTAATAAATTATGAGTATATATATAGTTTATACGAAAGGAACATAGCTTTCCCCGAAAAAGAAAAAATCCTTTATTTTCCAAATTCTCATCGATGGTAAAACTATACCAAAACCTGGGTGCTCACGTGGCACGTGGGCACGGTCCCTAAGCAGACGGCCGTTAACGGCCGCTGCCCAAAGGCCACCTGTCGGAGCATGGCTGTGGAGAACGCACACAGCTCGCTTAGCTAGGTCATGGAGTCGGGCACTGTAACGATCCAAAATTTTCTACAAAAAGCGAATTTGAAAACAAATTTGGAAAGGAAAAATTCGAACAAATTGGAATCAAACAAATTAGACAAAAAAAGAGAAGAAAACAAATGAGGAACTTGAAGAACAGCGATGAACCCTAGCCATCGTCGATTCCCCATCACCGACCAGCCACGCCGCCCCCTGGCCCTACTGCCGCTGTAGCCAACGCAAGAAATCAGCATCACGCGTCGCCCGCCCACAACACTGCTCGTCGTCGCCATACCGTGCACTGCTTCGTCGTCACCCCGCCGTACGCGCTCGCCATGCCGCCGCCGCCCAGCCGCTCGCTGCTCGCCAGCTCGCCGTGTTCCTGCTGCTCTCCGCACACGTCCGCCACTTCGAGAGGAAGCCAGAGAACCCCTGCAGCACCTAGACGAGCCCGCCATCGCCACAAATTCCTCTCCGCCACCACACGGCACTCTCCAGAGCTGCTGCCCACGCCTATAAGAACCTCCCCACTTTGCCATTCTTCGATTTCTTCGTGGGAATCAATCTCTCTCAACCTCGCGAGCATCACCGCTTCGTCAATTTTGGCCACCACCGCCAGAGAGATCGCCTCCATCGCTGCCAACCGCCGGTGAGCATCCCCTATCCTCCCGTTCCTCTGCTTCTTCTTTCTTTTTTTTTCTTCTTCCCGAGCGAGCCGAAGAGGCACGCGCTTCAGGCCGCCGCCTGGACTGCGGCCAAGCCCAGAGATGGGCCGGCCAGCCAGCTCCCTCCTCAGCCCAAGGAAAAAAAACGTATGCCAAGCCCTTTTCATTTTCTATTTCAATTTCTGTTTTCATTATAAAGATTGTTTTAAATAACCTCTTTTGCAACATTACTTTGATCAAAATCTCTAAAATAAAAAGGCCCATTTGATCCTCATAACCCTCTGTATGCAAATAACTTTTCTAATGTTTTCAAAAAATTATTTTGTTGGGCTTTTAAACTCAAAAACCTTTATGTATATGTGACAAAATAAAGGCCCATTTTATTTATATTTCAACCTAAATTTACGAATACAAATAATAACCTTGGGCAAATGTCTCTGAACATTTTAGGACCCATTGGTGAAGCCTCAGAGGATTTTGACATAGGAGTGCACCATCTTGGAGTCGAGGATCTTCCGGGAGACCTTTCTTTAGGCAAGTCACCTCTCTCACCGATGAAATTTTGGTGATAAATGATTTTAGAATGTGGAATCTATGTGCAATAGTAGAACCCCTGAACCATCAATATCAATATTTGATGTTATGCCTTGAGACCAACCCTAGTGGAAACCCTGGACTTGCTTGGTGGATGATGCATGATTGTTTGCATGATTGCTTGGAGGTTATATTCACCTTCAAAATCTTGGTATAAAAAGGACTCATCACCTGGACGAGAGCCTTGACTTTGAATTATGTGCCCTAGTATGTGGGCGTGGTTGATGGGTAAACCTATGGTACATCCCCGACACAAAACAATAAAACACACCACATAAATTGTAAGAACCCCCTACTCTATTCCAATGGATTTTCTACAAGGTAGATGGACCCTGGTATGGGTGATCAACGGGAAGACACTCGGAGTCGGGATGCTATAGTATGTTATCGATTTCCGTGGCCCTGACATACTCCCGGTGGGATTCGAGTGATGAGACCTTTCCGGGTAGAAATTTAAAAAGATAGAGTAGATAAAAACTTAGCTTTCGATTAAAGGTTCTGATGCTAACGGTAGCAATATCGCAAACCCTAGTGATTTGAGCCACTGTGGCTTAGCACGGAACCATCGGAGGCACACACTTACATATTTAAATCCATGGAGAAGAGCGAAAGAAAAATATCTATATAAAAGAAAATAAGTGGTACCAAGTGTGGTCACTTGATGAAATTAAGTATGCCACGGGTGGATGATGTTTTCCCTCCGTCTGGCAAAGTGGTGAAAATAATACTATTATGAGATTGACCTTGAGGAAACCCTATGGGATTTTCCTGACTAATTAATCTTAAGTAAATCCTTAAACTGGAAACCGTCTTGTGACTTGCTGAGTACTTTTGTACTCACCCTTGCTATATAAACATTTTTCAGAAATACCTGAAGACACCGTGGAGGTTGATCCTGACTTTATCCTTTGCGGAGAAGATTTCGAATTCTAGGTCATTCCTACGCTCGAGGGCTGATCCTAGAAGTGTAGCCATGTGTGTGAAGTCACCAAGTTTGTATGTTTTAATCAAGGTTTAATGACTTTAAGACAAAGTGAACCTCGTTTTATGCCAAGTTGTAATAAAACTATTTGTGTGACTTTTACTATCCATGTAATAATATTCGTATGAGTTTGTACGCGATGGCTGTGTTTTGTAATCACTCGAAATTTTACGGATTTTTCCTTCGGAGAATTCGTGGAATTTCTAGTCACGGTCCCGAATTTTCGGGGCGTGACAGAGTGGTATCAGAGCCAGCCTTGACCGTAGGAAAGACCCCCGGTTTTGGAAAAATGGTACATGTTTGCACAAAAAAAAAGATTAAGAAAAAGAAATTTTCTAAAGCCTTTATCCAGCTCTTAAAATCTTTTTTTATATATAAAGTTTGTATGATAAAATTTTGTGTAAAAAAAAAATCTTTTTCGCGCTAAAAAAAAGTTATTTCATATATTGTAGGCATGGTGTACTATTTTTATACCTCTCCCGAGACGCTTGGGGGATGGGCCCAACTCTTGTGGAGGATGTTGGGATATCTTTTTGTGCCGAGGCAAGACCTCCCACATTTTCATGCAAAATCTATGTTTGCACATGGGATACTTCAGTATTGGACCGGATGGGTTAACGTAAAAGTTGATGGTACCGAGACCACTTATGTTGGACAAAGGGATATAGAGGAGGACGCAATTCAGGACGCATCCAGAAGGGCTATATTAAACCTGCGACATAAGTACAACGACACATTTGATGAGTCCATCTATCGACTCATACCCCAGGAGTTGAATGATGGAAACGGCGTGGGAGTGCCTTTTCCACCATTCGTGAATGACGGGTCAGAGATAGAGGTAGTGAGAGAAATAGCCTTTGCAGCAGGGCAATATGGGAAGATTCGAATGGAATATCAAGAAGCCCAAGGTGAGATAGTCCAGTTGCGAGGCGAAAATATAGAGCTTCGCCAGAATATACTTGACTTGGAAACAAAACTTAAGGAGGCTATAAGTGCTCAACAGAAGATGGCCAGTCCAAGTGCAAGGCGATTAAGGGCTTGTCAAGGGGATCAATCACATGGACCGGGAGCGAAGAAGATCAAGACCATATGGACCAAGAAATATCTTGAACGCTTCAAGAGTGCTCCGCAAGTGAGGCCGGAAGAAATAGAGGCGCCACCAAGTCAGGAGGATGAAGAGGAAGAGGAACCGATGGAGCGTGAGTTCTATACCAGCAGCAACCCTCCGTCAGATGACGAATAGACACTTCAAGAAAGGCGCTAGTGTAATCTAGGTTTGTGTTTTAAAATGGGTGTGCCATGTTTTGATGATGTGTGCAATATATGCATGTATGTGTGATTAAGTACGAGGTACAAGTAGCCAGTAGGCTATGTAAATCGCTTAGTGTTTCTGTAAAATAAATAAATAAAACTAACATTTTTAATATTTTCCTACTCTTGTATATCCCAAACACGTGTATATTCTCTAACAAAAGTTTTCCTTTCAAATAAAACAGTTGCAAGTCACCAACATGGATGACCACAACTCACAAACAACCCGAGACAATGGAGACTACGGTAGTAATGGAGACCAGCCAAGTCTAGCAGCAATTATGCTAGCCATGGATAGAGGCAGACGACAAACCGAAGAGAACCAGATGAGGATGATGGAAACACATGCCCAGATGTTGGAAAGAATAGCAACAAAATTGGCAGAACAAAAAGGAAGTTCAGAGGCAAAGAAGGAGTCAAGAAAACCAAGGTGGGGAGATTTCCAGAAGACAAACCCACCAATCTTCTCTGGTTCAGAAGAACCACTAGACGCTGATGACTGGCTCAGAGATGTTGAACGACGACTACAAACCATAGGATGTGAGGACCGGGAAAAGGTTTTTTTTGCATCACACCAACTACAGGGATCCGCCGCAACATGGTGGATAAATTTTCGGGAAGCCAGTCAGAACCCAGAAGAAATAACATGGCAAGAATTTGTGGAAGGATTCAAGAAGGAACATATCCCTTCAGAGATAATGTTGATGAAACGTCGGGAATTTTTGGATTTGACGCAAGGAAATCAAACTCTGAAGGAGTATTTGGGAAAGTTCAATTATTTGGCAAGGTACGCGGCTGATGACGTGAGCACTGAGACAAAGAAGATGGAACAATTTGAGCAGGGTCTGCAAGACTCGTTGAAGTACCACATCTCGACTCAAGTATTTCCCAATTACCAGGCTATGGTAAATAGTCTTCTAAAGACTGACAAAGTGAGGGCAAGCATGGTGGAGGATCGAAAGAGAAAGGCACGGAATTTCAACACCCCAATGGATGCCATCCGATCTAGAACTTGGGTGACACCAAGTTCGACAGAGCAGCGGAAAACATTGGCCATAAAGAGGGATGACCAAAGAGGAGGAAATGTTGACAGAATTGTTAACTGCTTTAGGTGCGGAGGAAGACACTCAATAGGAAGTTGTCCACAACGAAAAACAGTGTGCTATCATTGTGAGGATCCTACTCATTTGCGGAATGCGTGCCCAAAGAGGAATTTACCAGTGGAAGTAGCGAGGGCCCAATTCCGACAACAGCAAAGCATGAGGCCGCAAAATATGGCCAATAAAGGGAAAGGATTGTTGCAAGCAGGAAAGGCCATGACTAGACAAAATTCTCAAGGGGTGAACAAGGGAGGAATGAACCAAAGGCCTAATCAAGGACGGGTGAATTATGTGTCTACCGAAGAGGCCACAGAGGCTACCGACGTGATTACTGGTACGTTTTCAGTAATGTCTAAGCCAGCCTTAATTTTATTTGATCCCGGAGCTACACATTCCTTTATTTCAATAAGCTTCACGTTAGAAAATGAGATGCCCTCCTTCCCCTTAGAGAAACCTTATGTGGTTGAATCACCCGGAGCAAAGATGAAAGCTCAAACAAAGACCAATGAGGTAGAAATAGACAACCATGGAGAAAAATTTAAAGCAAACCCCATACACTTGCAATTAAGAGATTTAGATGTCATATTAGGAATGGACTGGTTATATAAATATAAGGCAAAGGTTGATTGTGAGGGGAAATTGGTTTATGTCACCAGTCCGAATAATCAAACACTGAGAATAAAGTCACAAAATTCCTTTTTGAGGAAGCAAAAGAAGAGGGTATGTAGTATGGTAGCAGAAGGAGTAATGCAGATTCCGATGGTTAAAGAATTTGCAGATGTGTTCCCAGAGGAATTACCTGGGGAACCACCAGATAGAGAGGTGGAATTTAAAATAGAACTTAAACCCGGAACAGAACCAATTACAAGGCAACCATACCACATGTCAAGAAAAGAGCTAGTAGAGTTGAAGAAGCAAATTGACGAGTTATTAGACAAGAACTTTATACAACCAAGCATCTCGTCATGGGCAGCACCGGTATTATTTGCAAAAAAGAAGGATGGTAGCTCGAGACTATGTGTAGACTACCGGGGACTAAACGCAGTCACCATCAAAAATAAATACCCTTTGCCTAGGATTGATGACCTTTTTGACCAGTTAAGGAATGCCAAAATATTTTCAAAGATAGACCTAAGGTCTGGATATCATCAACTGAAAATTCGCCCGGAGGATAGACCAAAGACTGCTTTCACTACCAGATATGGATTATATGAATTCACGGTAGTACCTTTTGGATTAACCAATGCACCAGCCTTTTTCATGAATCTCATGAATAAGGTGATGATGGACTTTTTGGACAAATTTGTAGTTGTATTTGTCGATGATATCCTAGTATACTCAAGTAGCCCTGAAGAACATGAGCAACACTTGAGACAAGTTTTGACAAGGCTAAGAGAACATAAGTTGTTTGCAAAGTTTTCAAAATGCGAATTCTGGATGAAAGAAATTTCTTTCCTGGGTCACATTATATCAGAAGAAGGAGTTAAAATGGATCCAGAAAAGGTGAAAGCAATATTGGAATGGAAGGCCCCAACAAGTGTGAAAGAAGTTCGAAGTTTCTTAGGATTGGCAGGATATTATAGGAGGTTTATTGAAGGATTTTCAAGGATTTGTCGGCCACTAACCCAATTGCTGAAAAAAGATAAGGAATACGAATGGACAAATAAGTGTGAAATCGCATTTCAGGAGTTGAAGAATAGGTTAACCACTGCACCAGTTCTGGTTTTACCAGACTCGGACAAAGAATTCCAAATATATTGTGACGCATCAAGACAAGGGCTAGGATGTGTATTGATGCAAGATGGAAAGGTCATATCATATGCGTCAAGACAACTCCGACCACATGAGGAAAATTATCCAACACATGACTTAGAACTTGCAGCAGTAGTTCATGCATTGAAAATATGGAGACACTACTTGCTAGGGAACAAGTGTGAAGTATTTTCGGATCATAAAAGTCTGAAATATATCTTCACGCAGCCCGACTTAAATCTTCGACAACGAAGGTGGTTAGAATTGATAAAAGACTATGAATTAGAATTTCAATATAAACCCGGTAAGGCCAATGTGGTGGCAGACGCATTGAGCCGAAAAGTATATCATAGCACAGTAACTGTGCAACAGGATCAGCTAGAGTTATGGAAGGAGTTTGGGAAATTGAATTTAGAATTAGTTGAAGAAGGAGCAGTGATGACCCTGCAAGTTCAAATCACACTAGATGAACAAATTAAGCAAGCCCAAGAGAAAGATGAAGATATACAAGGGCTTAAGGAAAAGGTGCTGAAAAATGAGGCACCAGACTTTTCGGTAGATAAACAAGGGGTATTGTATTTCCGAAACCGTCTGTGTGTACCAAACAAAAAGGAGTTAAGGGACTTAATCCTGCAGGAAGCACATGCTTCGCAATTCTCCATACACCCAGGAGGTACGAAGATGTACCAAGACTTGAGAAAGAGGTATTGGTGGAGAAACATGAAACGAGAGATTGGTGAATATGTTACACTCTGTGACATATGTCAACAGGTGAAGGCAGGCCACCAAAAACCGGTTGGATTACTACAACCTCTACCCATTCCAGATTGGAAGTGGGAGGAGATCGATATGGATTTTATTACGGGTTTACCCAAAACCAGAAATGGATATGATGCTATATGGGTCATCGTCGATAGGTTGACCAAAGTAGCCCACTTTATACCCATAAAGCAAACATATGGAAAGAATAAGCTTGCAGAGTTATATTTAACCAAGATTGTAGTATTGCATGGAGTACCTAAGAAGATTTGCTCCGATAGAGGGCCGCAATTCACTTCTCACTTTTGGAAAAAATTACATGAAGCCATGGGGATGGATTTGGATTTCAGTACAGCATACCACCCACAAACCAACGGACAAACTGAGAGAGTAAATCAAATCCTGGAGGACATGTTGCGGTCATGTGCGCTAGTTTATGGAGCTACATGGGACACATGTTTACCATTTGCAGAATTCTCATACAATAACAGTTATCAAGCTAGTATTGGGAGATCACCATTTGAAGCCCTGTATGGAAGAAGTTGTAGAACACCATTAAATTGGACTGAGGTAGGAGAAAAGCAACTTCTTGGACCACAAATAGTTCAAGATGCAGAGGCTCAAGTGAGGATTATTAGAGAGAAGCTGCAAGCAGCTCAAACCAGATATAAGCAATATGCCGACAAACACCGACTTGATCTTAGCTTCCAAGAAGGGGATTATGTATATTTAAGGGTCACTCCTTTCAAGTCAATCCAGCGGTTCCACACAAAAGGTAAGTTGGCACCCAGATTTGTAGGACCATTCAAAATTACAAAACGAGTAGGGAAAGTTGCCTACCAACTAGACTTAAGTTCAAAACTGAATAGAGTGCATAATGTGTTTCATATATCGCAACTCAGAAAGTGCTTAGAGCCATCGGAAAAGAAGGTATCCCTGGACGAAATCGAACCCCAAGAGGATCTGACCTATACAGAGAAGCCAGTTAAAATCCTTGAATCCAAGGAGCGACAATTAAGGACAAGGAACATCAAGTTCTGTAAGGTGCAATGGAGTAATCACACAGAAGGAGAAGCTACATGGGAAAAGGAGTCAGAGATCCGACAAAAATATCCGCAACTGTTTCCCGAGGAGGAGTGAATCTCGGGGACGAGATTCTTTTAAGGGGGGAAGGTTGTAACGATCCAAAATTTTCTACAAAAAGCGAATTTGAAAACAAATTTGGAAAGGAAAAATTCGAACAAATTGGAATCAAACAAATTAGACAAAAAAAGAGAAGAAAACAAATGAGGAACTTGAAGAACAGCGATGAACCCTAGCCATCGTCGATTCCCCATCACCGACCAGCCACGCCGCCCCCTGGCCCCACTGCCGCTGTAGCCAACGCAAGAAATCAGCATCACGCGTCGCCCGCCCACAGCACTGCTCGTCGTCGCCATACCGTGCACTGCTTCGTCGTCACCCCGCCGTACGCGCTCGCCATGCCGCCGCCGCCCAGCCGCTCGCTGCTCGCCAGCTCGCCGTGTTCCTGCTGCTCTCCGCACACGTCCGCCACTTCGAGAGGAAGCCAGAGAACCCCTGCAGCACCTAGACGAGCCCGCCATCGCCACAAATTCCTCTCCGCCACCACACGGCACTCTCCAGAGCTGCTGCCCACGCCTATAAGAACCTCCCCACTTTGCCATTCTTCGATTTCTTCGTGGGAATCAATCCCTCTCAACCTCGCGAGCATCGCCGCTTCGTCAATTTTGGCCACCACCGCCAGAGAGATCGCCTCCATCGCTGCCAACCGCCGGTGAGCATCCCCTATCCTCCCGTTCCTCTGCTTCTTCTTTCTTTTTTTTTCTTCTTCCCGAGCGAGACGAAGAGGCACGCGCTTCAGGCCGCCGCCTGGACTGCGGCCAAGCCCAGAGATGGGCCGGCCAGCCAGCTCCCTCCTCAGCCCAAGGAAAAAAACGTATGCCAAGCCCTTTTCATTTTCTATTTCAATTTCTGTTTTCATTATAAAGATTGTTTTAAATAACCTCTTTTGCAACATTACTTTGATCAAAATCTCTAAAATAAAAAGGCCCATTTGATCCTCATAACCCTCTGTATGCAAATAACTTTTCTAATGTTTTCAAAAAATTATTTTGTTGGGCTTTTAAACTCAAAAACCTTTATGTATATGTGACAAAATAAAGGCCCATTTTATTTATATTTCAACCTAAATTTACGAATACAAATAATAACCTTGGGCAAATGTCTCTGAACATTTTAGGCCCATTGGTGAAGCCTCAGAGGATTTTGACATAGGAGTGCACCATCTTGGAGTCGAGGATCTTCCGGGAGACCTTTCTTTAGGCAAGTCACCTCTCTCACCGATGAAATTTTGGTGATAAATGATTTTAGAATGTGGAATCTATGTGCAATAGTAGAACCCCTGAACCATCAATATCAATATTTGATGTTATGCCTTGAGACCAACCCTAGTGGAAACCCTGGACTTGCTTGGTGGATGATGCATGATTGTTTGCATGATTGCTTGGAGGTTATATTCACCTTCAAAATCTTGGTATAAAAAGGACTCATCACCTGGACGAGAGCCTTGACTTTGAATTATGTGCCCTAGTATGTGGGCGTGGTTGATGGGTAAACCTATGGTACATCCCCGACACAAAACAATAAAACACACCACATAAATTGTAAGAACCCCCTACTCTATTCCAATGGATTTTCTACAAGGTAGATGGACCCTGGTATGGGTGATCAACGGGAAGACACTCGGAGTCGGGATGCTATAGTATGTTATCGATTTCCGTGACCCTGACATACTCCCGGTGGGATTCGAGTGATGAGACCTTTCCGGGTAGAAATTTAAAAAGATAGAGTAGATAAAAACTTAGCTTTCGATTAAAGGTTCTGATGCTAACGGTAGCAATATCGCAAACCCTAGTGATTTGAGCCACTGTGGCTTAGCACGGAACCATCGGAGGCACACACTTACATATTTAAATCCATGGAGAAGAGCGAAAGAAAAATATCTATATAAAAGAAAATAAGTGGTACCAAGTGTGGTCACTTGATGAAATTAAGTATGCCACGGGTGGATGATGTTTTCCCTCCGTCTGGCAAAGTGGTGAAAATAATACTATTATGAGATTGACCTTGAGGAAACCCTATGGGATTTTCCTGACTAATTAATCTTAAGTAAATCCTTAAACTGGAAACCGTCTTGTGACTTGCTGAGTACTTTTGTACTCACCCTTGCTATATAAACATTTTTCAGAAATACCTGAAGACACCGTGGAGGTTGATCCTGACTTTATCCTTTGCGGAGAAGATTTCGAATTCTAGGTCATTCCTACGCTCGAGGGCTGATCCTAGAAGTGTAGCCATGTGTGTGAAGTCACCAAGTTTGTATGTTTTAATCAAGGTTTAATGACTTTAAGACAAAGTGAACCTCGTTTTATGCCAAGTTGTAATAAAACTATTTGTGTGACTTTTACTATCCATGTAATAATATTCGTATGAGTTTGTACGCGATGGCTGTGTTTTGTAATCACTCGAAATTTTACGGATTTTTCCTTCGGAGAATTCGTGGAATTTCTAGTCACGGTCCCGAATTTTCGGGGCGTGACAGGCACTACATGTGGCAGCGTAGGCTGCCTTGGTGCGAGGTCGCCGGAGAAGACGGCGGCAGCAGTGGGGTGGAGAGAAAAGCGGTAGTCCTGGCGGTAGTGCAGGTGGGTTATCTCTCTGTAATTTGGACGAGGATGGAAGATCTACGGGAGCTCGAACCTGCTCGTCTCCTACTCGTGGCTCCCATCGGTGGCGGTGCTAGTCGTGTCGTTGATGCCTCGTAGAGCTTGCGTTGGACCACCTCTATCGACGGTGTCGAGTAAGAAATCATCCACCCTCATATATGTTGCTTTTTTTTCAATTTGAGCAGATTTAGGTTTAGAATCAAGTAAATTAAACATGTTTTTCACTTTGTGTAGTTTGGATGATGAATTGTGGTCTGTTAGAGTTCAATTTGAGGACAATGAACATATAGGGAGGAAGACACGGAGGTCTGAGATCACATATTTGTAATTGCTAGCTATTATTGAGACGAAGGGCTATGAAATTAGAGGATCTATGTATTGTCTAAATAAAGATGCAAATGGAGTGGATGGATATGAGTTACTAGATAGAATGGGCAATGCACCATGAATGGTGGGAAAATGTGAGCATAAGCACGTCATGCCGGTCCTTGTTATGAAAGAAAACAAGAAACCATCTCCTAGACTGATCATTGCTTGTGATGATCAAAATGCTTTCTTACAGCAAGCAGATCCAGTGGTTTATTTAGCTGAGGATGAAGGGGTCATTTTTCCTAGTCAACCAATTGCACTAGATGATGAATTGATGTACCTTGGCAGTCAAGAGGGAATTCCTGCCGATTATTTGTTGACTCAACAAGCTGACTCAACAAAGCAACAGTATGAAGAAGGGCAAAAATGTTTGTTTTGAAGAGAAGAATGGTACATAGTTTTTCTGATTTGGTTGAGGATTCTCGGGATGAGTTTGTGTTTGACATAGGGGATTTACTTACTGAAGACTATGATGCATAATTTACTAAGAGAAAATTAAGTTTAGCCACAAGTTAATAGAGATTAAAGGGAGTAGGCAACAACCCGATGGATATGTAAATAAAATATAGAGAAAGGGTAGTGTCCGTGTTAAGATTGCTAGAACAAGAGGTTTTCTTTTTTCCTTTCGAATAGGGCTAGGATAGGAGGTTGATTTGCTGCATTCTAAAAATATACTCCCTCGTTCCGACCCATATTAGTTGACTTGAATTTAGATTCAGATGTATCTAGACATGTTTTAGTGCTAGATACATCCGAATTTAGACAAATGCAAGTCAACTAATATGGGTCGAAGGGAGTAGAAACAAGAAAAATATAAGATCGGAGTCATGCGCACTCTTCTCGAATCCTGCACAAAACTCCCTTGGCACTCACAAAAGTTACATGGTTTTTTCTGCCCACACAGTTTATTTTTTCTCATTAATAATTTGCTCATTTTAAATACCATTACAAGATAAGCACCCATTTCTAACACACTAACTAATCATGATCTTTTCCTAAGCCAGGCCACACAACTGACTTGGCCAAATGCATGCACTCACCTTGACTAACTCGGTCACTCCATGTTTAGCTTACCCGCATCCTTATCCATCTATCCTCACAACTAGCCTCACTAGGAGCTTGCCTACGTGTACGAATCACATATCTAGTGCATGTTCTGTCACAACTTTTAGTGTTGCCACTAAACAAAATATAATCTAATAATCTATACTTAATACTAATAACAAGATTAGTTCTAACATCAAGCAGCATATGGTGCCAAGTTGAGGATTCCCCAAGCTACGCATCACTCTCACGGATCACTTGTCTTCCCGCTGCGAGCACGTGAAAGAATATTTCATGATCTATAGTGTTTTGTGTGTTAGATAACACTGCTAAGAATTATCTTATTATGTGTTTAGTGTTGCAAACTATATTCCCTCCAAATACAGCTAAACAAGAGTTATGTGGACGGATTATCCGCCCATGCCAAGGACCAGATTATCTGCCCTGCCTCAATCGCCAAAGGTGCCAATGAGTGTCATGTTGTATGGGGACAGATTTCCCCCTGGATTGTCCGTCTAGGGCCAGAGCTTTTGCCCGGGTCGGATAGTCCGCCCCCCCAGGGATTTTTCTCAAGACAGCCAAGGCGCGTCATGCAGTATGGGGGCGGATATTACCCCGTATTGTCCGGCCAGGGCCGGAGCTTTTGCCTGGGCAAATAATCCGTCCCTAGGGATTTTTCACAAGGTAGCCAAGGCGCGTCAAGCGGTGCATGGGACGTACATTTGACCCAAATTTTCCGATTTCGGGCTGGATGTTTGTCCCGGACGGATTATTCGGCCTCCACTTTGGCCGGATTATTTGGCCCCTCCTTTTTCCAACGGCAGCTTCCAGGCAGGGAGTATAAACACCCCATTTGATCCTTATTTCAGATCTCTTGGATCATATGAAAAAGTGCGGTGCTCTTCATTCCAATCCTCGCAAGATCTCCACTTTCAACCACCCAAAGGCATCGATCTTTGGGGAATCGAAGGGAGAGGCTTTGATCTTCATCGGCACCAATCAAGATCTCCATTTCCCCTCCATTCACTTAGGGGACTCTTGATCTAGAATTTCTTATGAATCTCTAGATCTCTATTTTGTTTATTGATAAACTTGTTTCTTGTGGCAGATCGTTGTCATCTCGGGAGTCTCTAACAGCTACACCATTATAGTTGATCTCGCTATTCTCAGGATGAGTTTGTGTTTGACAGAGGGGATTTATTTACTGAAGACTATGATGCACAACTTATTCAAGAGAAAATTGAGTTTAGCCAGAGGTTAATAGAGATAAAAAAGGAGTAGGCAACAACCAGATGAGTATGCAAATAAAATATAGAGAAAGGGCGATGTCCGTGTTGAGATTGCTAAGACAAGAGGTTTTCTTTTTTCCTTTTGAACAGGGCTAGGATAAGAGGTTGATTCGCGGGATTAAAAAAATAGAAACAAGAAAATATAAGGAGTCATGCCTACTGTTTTCATACCCTACACGACTGGATTTCTAACAATAATTTGTTTGATTGCTATATATCGCTAAAGGATGAGACAACATATGATGCAAAGCTCTCACGGATCACTTCCCTTCCCCACTGCGAGCAGGCTGAGGCCGCCAGCTCTCGTCGTCCGACAAGAACCGGACGAACGCAGCGCGTGACGATCCACCATCGCCCCAGGCCACGGCCGCGCGACCCGCGCCCTGAGCTCTCTGCCCTCCTCAGACTCCATGGCCAGCCTCACCTTGCGCTCCACCTCGGCTGCCTTTACCAGCCCTTGCTGCGACACAACCATCTCCACGGCGATCCCCATCTCCCCCATCATGCGCATCTTGTTCAATTTATGCTCCGCGTACAACGGCCAGCATAACATCGGCACCCCAGCCGTGACTCCCTCGAGCACCGAGTTCCACCCGCAGTGCGTCACGAACACGCCGTTGGCCGTGTGGCGGACCACGTCGGCCTGCGGTACCCAGTTCTTGACCACGAGACCTCGGCCGCTGGTGCGCTCCAAGAACCCGTTGGGAAGGACGGCGTTGACCTCCGCTGGGTTGTCGCTGAGCGGTGCCCGCACGACCCATAGGAACAGGTGGCCGGAGTTCTCTAGGCCGACAGCGATCTCCTTGAGTTGCTCCTCCGGGTGGTTGTGTCCGGCACTCCCGAAGCAGAGGAACACGACGCTGTGGTCTGGCTGCCCGTCTAGCCACGAGAGGCACTCGTGCTGCTGCTGCTGCTGCTGCTGCTGCTGTTTTGAAGTCTTGGCAGCGACGCCGACGCCGCCAACGAACGGTCCAACGTAGTACACGGGCGACATGACACAGCCGGGGAGACAACGAGGGTCCCCGAGAGTGGCCACAGCGGGAGCGTCGAGATACTCGAACGTGTTGACTAGGATGCCATCGGCCTCTGAGATCCCGATCAGCGACGCCACGATCGCCTTTGCATATGTCACTCTCCGAGTGGTCGAATATTTCATGACCTCTAGTGTTTTTTGTATTAGATAACACTGCTAAGAATTATCTTATTGTGTGTTCAGTGTTGCAGACTATATTCCCTCCAAATGCAGCTAAACAAGAGTTTTGGGGGCACGGATTGTCTGCCCTGCCTTGATCGCCAAAGGTGCCAATGAGTGTCAAGTTGTATGTGGGGGGGGGGGGGGGGGGGGGGGGGGTAGATTTTCCCCTGGATTGTCCGTCCAGGGCCGGAGCTTTTGCCCGGGCCAGATAATCCGCCCCCAGGGATTTTTCTTAAGACGGCCAAGGCGCGTCATGCAGTATGGGGGGGTAGATATTCCCCCGGATAGTTCGGCCAGGGCCGAAGCTTTTGCCTGGGCCAGATAATCCACCCCTCCAAGGGGGCCGGATTATCCGCTCCCCAAGGAGTTTTCACAAGGCAGCCAAGGCGCGTCAAGCGGTATAGGGGGGTGGACATTTGGCCCAAATTTTTCGATTATGGGCCGAATGTTTGTCCCAGACGGATTATTCGGCCTACACTTTGGCCGGATTATCCAGCCCTTTCTTTTTCCAACGGCAGCTGTCAGGCAGGGAGTATAAATACCCATCCTCATTTTAGACCTCTTGGATCATACGAAAAAGTACAGTGCTCTTCATTCCAATCCTCGCGAGATCTCTACTTTCAACCACCCAAAGGCATCGAACTTTGGGGAATTGAAGGAGGAGGCTTTGATCTTCATCGACACCAATCAAGATCTCCATTTCCCCTCCATTCTCTTGAGGGACTCTTGATCTAGAATTTCTTACAAATCTCTAAATCTCTATTTCGTTTATTGATAAACTTGTTTCTTGTGGCGTCTGGGGAGCCTCCAATAACTACACCATTATAGTAATTGCTACTTGGTGTGTGGGAGGTTGGGAGGAACAAGCACAACAGCTACACCATTATAGTTGATCTCGCTATTCTTAGGATGAGTTTGTGTTTGACAGAGGGGATTTACTTATTGAAGACTATGATGCACAACTTACTGAACAGGAAATTGAGTTTAGCCATAGGTTAATAGAGATGAAAAGGAGTAGGCATTAGGCAACAACCATACGAGTATGTAAATAAAATATAGAGAAAGGGTGGTGTCCATGTTAAGATTGCTAGGACAAAAGGTTTACTTTTTTTCTTTTGAATAGGGCTAGGATAAGAGGTTGATTCGCGGGATTTTAAAAATATAAAAATAAGAAAAATATAAAAGATTAGAGTCATGCATACTCTTTCGTATCCTGCACGACTGGATTTGTAACAATAATTTGTTTGATTATATTATACCGCTGCTACGGATGAGATAGTACACCCTCGGATCCTCACTAATTTCAGTGGCCCGCCATGCATTTTCTCCCACAGGAATATCCATTGCAAACTGAAAGTAAAAAAAATAAATTTAATTTATTCAGTTGCACCTGCGATTTAGCATATCCTGTTTGTAATCTATATCATACAGATGCATCAAGCAGCATATGACGCAAAGCTCTCACGGATCACTTCCCTTCCCCACTGCGAGCAGGCTGAGGCCGCCGGCTCTCGACGTCCGACAAGAACCGTACGAACGCCGCGCGTGACGATCCGCCATCGTCCCAGGCCACGGCCGCGGCATCCTTGTGCACCGCCACCCGCGTCCTGAGCTCTCTGCCTTCCTCAGACTCCATGGCCAGCCTCACCTTGCGCTCCACCTCGGCTGCCTCTACCAGCCCTTGCGGCGACGAAACCATCTCCATGGCGATCCCCATCTCCCCCACCATGCGCATCTTGTTCAATTTCTGCTCCGCGTAGAGCGGCCAGCATAGCATCGGCACGCCAGCCGTCACTCCCTCGAGCACCGAGTTCCACCCGCAGTGCGTCACGAACACTCCAGTGGCCGTGTGGCGGAGCACATCGGCCTGCGGTACCCAGTTCTTGACCACGAGACCTCGGCCGCTGGTGCGCTCCAAGAACCCGGTGGGCAGGACGGCGTTGGCGTCCGGCTCCCGCACGACCCATAGGAACCGGTGGCCGGAGTTCTCGAGGCCGGCAGCGATCTCCTTGAGCTGCTCCTCCGGGTGGTTGTGTCCGGCGCTCCCGAAGCAGAGGAAGACGACGCTGTGGTCTGGCTGCCCGTCTAGCCACGAGAGGCACTCGTGCTGCTGCTGCTGTTTTGAAGTCTGGCCACCGACGCCGACGCCGCCAACGAACGGTCCAACGCAGTACACGGGCGGCATGACCCGGCCGGGAAGACAGCGAGGGTCCCCGAGAGTGGCCACCGCGGGAGCGTCCAGAGACTCGAACGTGTTGACTAGGATGCCATCGGCCTCCGAGATCCCGATCAGCGACGCCACCGTCGCCTTGCATATGTCACTCTCCGGGTGGTCGAAGATATCGCCGAAGAGGTGGGATGCAGGCATAGGCGGCATGCCGAAGAAGTCGAGAGGCGGGTCTCGTCGTAGCTCCTTGAACTTGAGGCTTGTGCGTGCCTCGGCGTGGACGGACGGGAGCTGGACGAAGGCGGCGAGGGCGGCGGCGTTGGAGGTGAACATGACGTAGCCGGGGATCCCGAGCCGCCTGGTGACGCGGAACGCCTCGACGGACATGGAGTCGACGACCACGGCGCTGACTTCGCGGCGTGAGGAGGAGGAGGAGCGCAGCAGGAAGTCGTGGAAGCGGTCGTTGTGGCGAGCGATGATGTCTAGGTAGTTGAGGATGAAGTGCGCGCCGGGCGTGAGCGGGCCGTCGACGAGCGGGATCCTGTGGAAGGTGACGGACGGCATGGAGGCGGCGGCGCGGGCGACGGCGGCGGCGAAGGCGTCGTCCAGGTTGATGGCGGGGTCGATGAGCGCGACGGAGACCGCGTAGCCGTGCTCGATGAGGACGCCGGCGAGGTGCATCATCGGGACGAAGTGGCTCACGATGAAGCCGGGGTACAGAACCACGGTCTTCTCCATGCAGGGAGCGGAAGTGGATACCACGGCTGCTGCTATGATTCAGTGGTGATGCTCTTCATCAATCGACTAGTCTTCTTCTTGTACTACTCCGGCGATGCCGATGAGGGCATCAGACGAGCACGTCACTGATTCAGAAATCAACTCAACTGATGATATAAAATCGTTTCTTTTCTTTTCTATAAGATCATGCAGGAGACAAAGAAGCGCGCATGCATTGCATATTCGCGGGGTCTGCCTATTTTATTCGAAAGAAAGAAAATAAACAATGCATG
The DNA here is from genome assembly GCA_910589765.1 of Avena atlantica. Classification (NCBI taxonomy): domain Eukaryota; kingdom Viridiplantae; phylum Streptophyta; class Magnoliopsida; order Poales; family Poaceae; genus Avena; species Avena atlantica. Next base: position 467,686,972 of record OU342733.1, on the reverse strand, counting down.
AAGTCGCGACCGATGGGAACAAGGCAGACGACCCAGGGAACAAACAAAGTCCAAGTCCAAGTCGCATGAATCGATCCACCAATCCACGCCAACCAAACTCAACCCACCGCTGCTCAAAAGTTTAAAAAAATCATGCACCGAAATGTTTTCATAAGAAACACCATATTACTCATTTATTCATTGTTGTTCATGGATTATCTAAGATTGTTTTTAGAGCAAAACACAAGTACAATTATATTTTTCATTTTTCTAAGATTCAGATTTCTTATATGATTTTGGATATTTTATCGTAATATATTTTTAACTGAAAACATCCCATAGGATGTCAAGTTTCACAAAAAATTATCATGGTCATTCGACAATTGATCGTGACTAGGTGTAGCCAAGCATTCCACTTACCTTTGAAAACTCGTTCAGATAATTCTTTTGGGGGTTATCTGAGAAGTCGCCTTTCTCCTAGCTTTTCTAGAAAGTTGGTTAAAAAAATTGCAAGACTTCTAAAATAGTTAAATCTAAATAAATTTGAAAGGTTAGCAAATTTTTTGATCCAACTTTTCCAGGAAAAGCCATACAAAAAACTGGGCCTAACAAGCCAAGTTTTAAACGTGCATCTCGTTTTGAAAAAAAAAAGCTTTGAAACAGACACGTCGAATTGTACCAGCGTCGTACATAAATTATCCATTATATTTTCGGCAAATCTATAATCAGACCGGTCTGAAGTTTATCAAACCTGGCGGGCTCGTGCATGACGTTGGATCAGCTGTCTTCCATCGTGTGGCTCCGAACCCATCGTCCCTTATCCGCAGTTGACCGAGGTTGAACCCACCACACATCGCCACGAGCCCATGATCGAACCCCACCCCACCTCTTTCCCGTCTCCGGCCACGTGCTCCTCGCACCGCGCTCGGAATTCGTGCTCTGCCTAGACCCACATCGCCGCTAGAAGGCCATACCCCACCTGGTTTACTGCGCTGCCGCATGGAGCCCGTGCCCGCCTGCCCCTCTGCGCCGTCGCCTGTGGCTCTCCAGGTCCGATGCGCCGCCACCGGGAGGCTATGGCTCTCCTAGTCTCCCACACTTTCGCCGGGAAGCCATGCTGCTCCTGGTTTCCCGCACCGCCTGAAGGTCGTAGCTCTACTAGGACCAGCGGCTGGCTGCTACCTCGCTGTGTTACTCCTGGAGAAAACTCTCAGCATGCCATAATCCTTAGTCGTGTGAGGCACCAATCTCAGCAGCCAAGCTGCTGCTCGCTGTGCTTATAATGGAAACATGGCTGATGCCTGATGGTCCAGCTAATAAGATTCCAGATACTTAGTCAACATGGCTATTGGATTTATCTAGTAACATCGATGCTAACTATGACTAAAATGAATTTAAATCGGATAGTTAACTCTAGTACCCAAAGCAAAGCATAGATGCTATATTGATCATGGTGTAGTGCTATTTTTGCGGCTCTAGTAGTGTAATTCAGCGAGGACGTTAGTCGTGAAATCTACATTTAGACAGGTCGCCGGATTGTTAAACCCGGCGGGCTAATACTTGCCGTTCAATTAAAACGGGGTCGACCGTGTGGCTCCAAATACGAGTGGATAACTTTTATATACATGTATGGATAACTACTGTATAAATCGGTGGATAACTTGTATAATATGTATGGATAACTGTTGTATAAACTGTTGGATAACTTTATTTTTATACCACCATGTTTGATTTCTTATCTCTGATTATGCTTTTTTTTACTTTCGTCCTACTTTCAAATTTTTGGATATATGTCTAGTGATAACTTCTACATATTAGCATGGATAACTTATATGTTATTGGGTGGATAACTTACATGTTGAACTCTGGATAACTCTCGTGTTACTGATGGATAACTTTTGGGACAAAAAAAGTTGACCACTTCTAATACGTGAGTTATCCATATCATAGTAAGTAAGTTATCCATTCTAACATATAAGTTACCCATCGTATAAACGGGTTGGGTGGAGGTGTTCTCGTATTTCTCATGTGGTTAACTTTTGCATTTTTTGTTCCGTGTATTTTAGTTTAGTTAATTAAATGTGAGCTATTAGCTAGTTTAATTGGGGAGCGTAGCCTAGGTGTTAGGGAACCGAGAGTTTGTCGATGTTAAACATGAGAGAGGCGATGGACGACGAAGCCAATCCGCTAGAATAACTTTTATATTCTATCTGTGGGTAATTTTTTGTAGTGATGGATAACTTACATGTTATTGGGTGGGTAATTTACATGCTGAAGTCTGGATAACTCTCGTGTTACTGGTGGGTATCCTTTGAGGCAAAAGGTTGTGTTATCCACCCCTAACATGTGATTTATCCATATCTTAGTATTTAAGTTATCCATCCTGAAATATATAAGTTACCCACCACCACCAGTCGAGGAGGAGGATGAGTGGGGGAGGAGGGGGAGGACTGTGGCGGGCATGTGGTGGATCCGTCAGATTTTGTCGATGACGACGATGCCAAGTGGGCGCCATATCGATCATGGTCCTACGTTGGGTAACAGAAAGGTTAGGTGCCTCGTGGTAAAAAAAAAATATCGATCATGGTCCGCTACTTCGAGATCACCTGCGAGGAGGAGTTGATGCACAAAGCAACGGAGCACCGAGAGGCAATCATGGCATGGCGGTGGCGCGTGGAAGGCTAGAGAGAAGGAGCTCGTGACACGCCGCGTCCAGCAGGAGATCATCGACATCACGTCCGACTACGACTAACGGCCAATCGCGTCGCCGGCGCAACCCGCAGGCTTCGGTGAGGATTCCCGGCGCCGCGTTTTGGTTAGGGTGGGGTTGTGGCTTCTTTTCTGATGATCCAATGTATATATGATGATTGTACGCGATGATCCAAAGTATGACTAACTGTGTTCGTGGACAACTTTTGGATTCAAATTTTTTTATCAAAACATATATCAACATGAGATCTAGTTTTAAAGATCTCGACGCGACTAGACCAACATTAAAAATAAATTTTAAATCGGATAAACGATTTGGTCTATAAAATATTTTGAATTTTAGATTTTCATAGTAGCTCCTACCAGGCAAGTCTTTTTTGTCCTTTTGTGTTTATGGACTAAACTGTGATGAATTGTCGGTGATTAGGGACTAAATCAATTTTGATTAGCCCTTTCCATGCACATACTCACGCGCTATTTCTTGTTCTTTTGTATTTATTGACTAAGTTGTTCTTAATTACCGTTGATTAGGGACTAAATCAACCCTTGCCATGCACACACTCACGCGCACGGTTGGTCGGGACAAGCTTCTGATCGGTTTTGTCCGATCCGCCGGATGTTGTATTCTATAGAACATCCGCCAGGTATAGTAATGTCTTTCGTGTTGAAATTATCCATATACTACTCACTACGTACATGTCTACATACAGACTCGCAACACGTACTGTACGCCAGCCTCACGCCCTCACCGCTCACGCATCTTCCCCTGCACCAGCAGGAGCCTGCCGGCCGTCCACGTCCGACAAGAACCGGCTGAAAGCGGCGCGCGACGAGCCGCCGTCGCTCCAGGCCGCGGCGGCCGCATCCTTGTGTGCGGCCACGCGCGACCTTATCTCCCTGCCCTCCTGGGACTCCATGACCAGCCTCACCTTGCCCTCCACCTCGCCGGCCTGCACCAGCCCCTGCTGCCATCCGATCATCTCCGCAGCGACCCCCATCTCCCCCACCATGTGCACCTTGTTCATCTTCTGCTCCGAGTGAAGCGGCCAGCACAGCATGGGCACGCCCGCCGTCACGCCCTCTAGCACGGAGTTCCAGCCGCAGTGCGTGACGAACGCGCCGGTGGCCCTGTGGCGGAGCACCTCCGCCTGCGGCGCCCACTGCTTGACGACGAGGCCGCGGCCGCCGGTGCAGTCCAGGAAACCGTCCGGAAGGAGCGCGTCGAGGTCCGGGTCATCACCGCGGGGTGCTCGCAGGACCCAAAGGAACCTGTGGCCGGAGTTCTCGAGGCCAGCGGCGATCTCCCTGAGCTGCTCCTCCGAGTGGTTTGCTGTGCCGGTGCTCCCGAAGCAAAGGAAGACGACGCTGCGGTCCGGTTGCGCGTCTAGCCAGACGAGGCAATCATCGTGCTGCTCTTTCGCCTCGCCGATGCCACCGAGGAACGGTCCGAGGCAGTACACGGGAGGCATGACCCGTCCGGCGGGGAGACACCGCGGGTCCGCGAGAGCGGCCACCGCGCGTGCCTCCAACGACTCGAACGTGTTCACCAGGATGCCATCCCCGGTGTCCGGGATCATGGACATGCCGGCCATGGTGGCCTTGTACGCGTCGCTCTCCGGGTCCTCGAGCGCCTCGCCGAACAGGTGCGACGCCGGAATGGGCGGAAGGCTGAAGAGCTCGACGGGGGTGTCGCCTAGCTCCCTGAAGCTTGCCCCGTTCCCCTTGGTAAGGGCATAATAAGGAAGCTGGGCGAAGGCGGCGAGAGTGGCGGCGCTGGATGTGAACATGAGGTAACCGGGGATCCCGAGCGTCTTGGCGACGCCGAGCGCCTCAGCGGACAGCGAGTCGACGACAACGGCGTGGACGCGCGTGAAGGAGCAGAGGAAGTCGCGGAGGCGGTCGTTGTAGCTGTGCACGAGGTTATAGTAGCTGACTAGGAACTGCGCGCCGGGGGTCACCCTGGGCGGGTCCTCGACGAGCGGGAGCGTGTGGAAACGGACGGACGGCATGGAGGCCGCGGCACCGGCGACAACGGCGCCGAAGGCGGCGTCTGGGTTGACGGCGGGGTTGATGAGCACGACGGAGACTGCGTAGCCGTGCTCGACGAGAGCGGCGCCGAGCCGCATCATGGGGACAAAGTGGCTCACGGCGAGGCCGGGGTACAGAACCACCGTCTTCTCCATCTGCATAGACAACCTCGGATTACCACCTGTGACGGATCCAGAAGGCTTTTTCCTTGATGATTGATCAAATGATATCGGATGGGGGCAGTGGTAGAGTGGGTGGATCAGTGGAATCCTACGCTTATACTATAATTTCTACTGTGGTGGTTGAGAAGCATGCGAAACGCACCGACTGAGAAACATCAACCGACCAGATTATTCTTTTGAAATTTAGATCACCTTTTTCGCTCAATAGTGTTTGAGTCACTTCCTCTGATGTTTCAGGGAATTCCCTGAATCTTCAATTACTTCTATGACAGTTAACTCACTTTTTTGTCATATGTTTTCTGTTTACTTTTAAGATATGTATTTACACACTCTCTTCCACAATCCTTCTCTTGGTTCTGAAGTATCACAATTGCAGTTTTGTCTACACAACTAAATTTTTGTATGCAACTACACTTCTACCTTTTATGCTATTTGTTGTTTCATATTTATTGCAAATGGGCTCACCCTAGACCTAAACCGAATGACATTACTAATAAAACCGTGAACCCTGCATAAACTAAGAAAAAAAGGGAACATCCTATCTATTCAGAATATAAATTACATAGTTTTAGATCTCCTTTAAAAATAAAAAACATTCAATTTGTCTTGTGCTACCCTTATATGTCTCTATGTTTCACCAAGTCTATCTCTTTCCATCATTTTCTTCATATATTGTATTGAACTTCCATAATTTATTTTTAGTGCATGTTAAGTAAAAAAAATAGAGAAAAAATGTAGTGCCCATGTGAAATTGCTAGTCTAAAAGGAGGGTAATATAATCAGGGAGTCTTTGATTCATGGGATTCAAAAGATACGGAAACATTGAAAAGATAGGATTGAAGTGTCAACCTACAAATATTTTATTTTTGGGATTCAGCTCTGCAAATCAAACAACCCATTAGGCAAATTTCCAAGGACTACAATTCTCCAAAACTCCAACGGACACGACTAGAGGAACAAAATATTACCTAATACAGTATGATTTTGTGACCAACATAAAATTATTAATTTGTCAAGCCTGAACCATATAAACTATCCATCCAGATTTAGTCTGGTGGCTCGTGACTTTAGTTAGAACTTTACAAATTCAGCTCTATTTTCACACTATTTCTTATAGTGAAGTCGTTATTGCACATTATCTCAAACAGCGTGCTCTCTTAAACGCTTGCAAATAGAACACTATATTTCCTAGCGATATTATAATAGTAGGTTGGTTGTTTTATTGCAATACTTTAACCACAATTTATACCAAACTATTTAAATTTCTAGTTTCTTATAAACTAATTATACGATGTTTCCAGTTAGGCCAATGGAATGAGTTTTATTTAATATTGTTAATACCTATTATCATATTTGATAACTTTCAATCCTAACTAAGAAATTTAGTATTTCTCCTACTAACATTTGGGAATGATCTGATAACTTAATATTTTCATGTTGGAGCCAAAAAGTTGGAAGTGGACTAATGATCAATTGGGGTAAAACATAGATTCCACATGAACACAATTATTAAGAGAAAAAATAGTCGTAGAACCATAGAAATGCCCCAATAATTATTTGAACGGTAGAAGATCTCTTACAAGAACCGTAGACAAGCTTCGAATCAAACTACAAAAGGTATGAAGAGGGCTTGAGTTCACATACATTGAATTTCTTTGTCTCAACTAACCATAGTTCACACATGTGGTCCATCCATCTTAAATCCCAAAATCAAATTGAATTGGCTCAAATCCCTTAACTACTAATAGTAGCAGCAAGTTCCCCAACTCTATCTACCTCTCACCCTATCCTAAATCACGGCAACAACGGCTCTCTACGGCCAGGAACTCCACTACCAAGATCATTGTTTTGGTTGATCCTTTGTGAGCGATGATAGGACATAAAGGGTTCACCAACGAGAGAAGCGGCACATGGAATTTCTCTAGCACATCTATCTTGCAAGTCAGTTTCCTCAATTTTTTTTACTTTCTCTCTTATTTTGGGTCTGATGATGCTAATTAGGTGAAGCAGGACTCGAAGGGATGGCTAAAAATGTTTTCCATGGCAACTAATGCTTGCATCACAATAGTTGGTGGTTATATTTTGTCTATGCTAACATAATATGGTTAAATCATGTAATATCCATACACGGTTGTGTGAGTAAGAAGTGCAATACAATGTAAGTGTTCCAGAAAATGTCTCATTTTGACATTGCCATAATGAGTGAGTCGATTATCAACACTCGGTTCAAAATTTATAAAATGATTGCATGGATAATTGCATTGTAATTGAAAGTTGCATTCATATTTGATATTGCGTTATTAAAATATTTTTATATCCATTACGGCTGCATGAACGAGAATGAACTTGTGCTTGCAGCTGGATCTAGATATAGTTGAACTCGTGTTTGCAATTGTTTCTCCTTGTGCATTGCTTACTCTGCCTCTTCCCCTCCACCTTTCTCTAGTTGTTATTTTAGCTCTAACAACAATTTTTTCACTATTTATTCTATGTAGGCTCATTTCTATAGGGAAACGCGGCACACAAAAAAATCCAGCACCTAACCAAGACAAATTATGCATGAAGGATAGGCAATAGATCATACCGTCCAAGATCAACCTAGCGGAAGTTGTAGATGACAAGACTGATAAAGACACGTGTCGATCCTTACAACAAGACTTATCAAGTCGCAAGAAGATGTATTATCCAAGTATGGCTCCACGATCAAGTGCTCCAAGGGTCGCATCTCCACCGGTATTCACAAATAAAGAGATCAGCGGCACCACGTCGAAGTGTGATCAAGCACACACTTAGAGCTGGAATGTGTCTATGAAGATCCGGCAGCGCTTCCATAGTCCTGGCTAGATTAGATCTAACAGGAGGTAGAACTCGGACACCACTCTACAATGATGATTAAGTAGATCTCCGCCCGACGTCTATGACATCAACGTGAGAGGGAGAGGGAGGAGCAACGCAATGTCACGAGGGGCGACACGCAGTAGTAGTAGGAAGGGCGGTGGGATTGGCGGTAGGGGCGCATGGGCGAGGGGTTGGCCTTGTGTCGCCCTCCCCCTTTATATATGGTGGCTGCAACCACCCCTCCCAAACCGACCTAGGACTCCCTCCCCCAAACTTCCATAGAGGGAAGGGAGGGGGTGGATACTAACTCAGTCTCCCCCAATCCGGTTGTGGAGTTGGGGTCCAACTCGGGCCCCTTCTCTCCCACCCCTCGCTCGGTAGCCCTAGGAGGGCCCTTGTGGTGTAGGGTTTTGTAGCATGGAAAACAAAAAATTTCTACCGCATACAAACAAACAAGCCAAGATCTATCTACTAGATTGTAGCAACGAATCGATGGAATAACTCACCCTCGAAGATTCCAAAGTGTTTAACAAGAGCGGATTCTCGTGGGTGATGTAGTCGTACTCTTCCCGATCTCAAGATCGCGTAGACGATCCTTCCGGCGCTGCGTTCCGGCAGTGCTTCCGCAGTCGGTCAGACGTTCGGTACTCGACGAAGACCTTCCTCTCCCTTGTTTCAACAGGCAGCGGAGGTTGTAGCACTCTCCTCGCGATTCCGGCAGCACAACGGCTTGGTACCGGAAGTAGAGGGGAGATCTCGCAGGGCTTCGCCTTAAGCCGGAGCGAGTATGGTGGACTATGAGAGAGCTCCTCGGCGATCTAGGGTTTAGACACACCAAGGAGGGGGCAAGGCCGGCGTCTAGGGTTTGCCCTAGGCGGCGGCGAGTGCCGTAGGCAGCGGCGGCTATGGAGGGCGGCTAGGGTTAGGGTTTAGAGGGGGGCAACTTGTGTGCTAGGAGGGGCAGCCCTGCCCCTCCTTTTATAGGTGGGAGGCGCCGGCCAAGGGGAGGGGAGTCCCTCCCCAACTCGGATCCCAAGTGGGCCGGCGGTGGAGGGGAGGAACTCCTCCCCAAGTAGGTTTCCTACTTCCCCTCCACCTTCCAAAATAGTCGTTTGACTTTTCAAATTGGCGTTTGACTTTTCAAACTAGGATTTGATTAAACCCTTTATTTTGTTCAGCGATGACACCTAGTACATGATGCAATCATTCCACCTTGATATGACACATTCAAGTACCCTTCCCCTCCGGAGTGCCGGACATTCCGGAACCTTCTAGAACATTCCCGATGAAAACACTGGAACCATTCTCCAACCCCGAAACAGGACTTTCCTTATATGAATCTTATTCTCCGGACCATTCCGGATCTCCTCGTGATACCCCGGATCCCATCCGAGATTCCGAACAACATTCGGTCTCTTACTCATCTTTCCATAACTACTCAAACAACGTCGAATCCTTAAGTGTGTCTCCCTACGGTTCGTGAATTATGCGGACATGATCGAGACACTTCTCCGAACAATAACCAATAGAGGAATCTAGAAATTCATATGGCTCCCACATATTTCTACGATTACTTTGCGATTGAATGAACCACTTACATACGATACCAATTTCCCTTTGTCTCATGATAGTTTACTTATCCGAGGTTATGATCGTCGGTATCTCTGCATACCTAGTTCAACCTCGTTACTGATAAGTACTCTTTTCTCGTTCCCGTGATATGTGATCCCTTGTGAGCCAGTCACATGCTTGCAAGCTAATTGGATGACATTCCACCGAGAGGGCCCAGAGTATATCTATCCGTCATATGGATGGACATATCCCGCTCTTGATCCATGTGTCTCAACCAATACTTTCCGAACACTCAATGCCACCTTTATAGCCACCCAGTTACGGTGTGGTGTTTGATGTCATCAAAGCATCCTTTCGGTGAACGTCATATGCATGATCTCATGGTCGAAGGAATTAGGTTACTATGTATCAGAAAGAATATAGCAATTGAACTATTAAAATGACTTGATCTTTATGCTACGCTTATCTATAGGAGTATGTCCACCATATCATTCTCCTAACGATATGATCTTGTTGTTAATAACATCTCAATGTTCATGATAGGGAAACCACAATCATTTATTAACCAACAAGCTATTATTATAAAGAGGCTTTACTAGGGACTCTATTTTAGTTTACAAATCACACAAGTATTAATGTTTCCTTGTTAATACTATTATAGCATGAATGTAAACATTTATCATAAACACAAAGATATAATAATAACTACATTTATTATTGCCTCTAGGGCATATCTCCAACAGTCTCCCACTTGCACTAGAGTCATCTAATCTAGATTACATGGTAATATACCGAACACCCATGGCAGTTTGGTGCTGGTCATGTTTTTCCCTCGGGAGAGGTTTAGTCAACGGATCCGCCACATTCAGATCTGTGTGTACTTTGCAAATCTTTATGTCCCCATCTTGGACATGTTCTCGAATAGCGTGAAAACGTAGCTTGATGTGCTTCAGCTTCTTGTGTGACCTTGGTTCTTGCGCATTGGCTATGGCACCCATGTTATCACAGTATATTGACATTGGGTCCAGCGCACTAGGAACCACACCCAGCTCTGTAATGAACTCTTTCATCCATATCGCTTCTTGTGAAGCCTCCGAAGCAGCCATGTATTCCGATTCAGTTGAAGATCTCGCCACAACGCTTTGATTTGCACTCCTCTAGCTAACTGCTGCACCATTCAAAGTAAATACGTATCCAGATTGTGATTTAGAATCATCTGGATCGGTGTAACCATTAACAACGAGCTGTTCATCACCTCCATAAGAAAGAACCATATCCTTAGTTCTTCTCAGGTACTTAAGGATGTTTTTGACCGCTGTCCAATGATCCACTCCTGGATCACTTTGATATCTGCTAGTTAAACTAACAACATATGCAATGTCGGGTCTAGTACATAGCATGGCATACATCAGAGATCCTATGGCTGAGGCATAGGGAGTCTTACTCATCCTTTCTCTATCTTCTGCCGTCGTCGGACTTTGAGTTTTACTCAAGGTCGTATTGGGCAACATGGGCAAGAACCCTTTCTTGCTATCTTCCATTCCAAACCTCTTTAGAACTTTGTCCAAATATGTACTTTGTGACAATGATATTAGGCGTCTCGATCTATCTCTATAAATCTTTATGCCTAATATGTAAGCTGCTTCGCCAAGATCCTTCATTGAAAAACTATTATTCAAATATTCCTTGACACTGTTAAGAAGGTCTACATCATTCCCAATCAACAATATGTCATCTACATATAGTATTAAGAATTCTACAAAGCTCCCACTCACTTTCTTGTAAATACAAGCTTCTCCATAAGTTTGTATAAAACCAAAGCTTTTGATTACCTTATCAAAATGTTGATTCCAACTTCGGGATGCTTGCTTCAATCCATAGATGGACCATTGAAGTTTGCATACCTTGTTAGTATCTTTAGGATCAACAAAACCTTTGGGTTGCATCATATACAACTCTTCATCAATGTCTCCATTGAGGAATGCTGTTTTGACATCCATCTGCCATATCTCATAATCATAATATGCACTGATTGCTAACATAATCCTCACAGACTTTAGCTTCGCTACAGGTGAGAAAGTCTCATCGTAGTCAACTCCTTGAATTTGTCGAAACCCTTTTGCGACAAGTCAAGCTTTATAGACAGTAACATTACCATCAGCATCTGTTTTCCTCTTGAAAATCCATTTGTTCTCGACAGCCTTCCGGCCATCCGGTAAGTCCACCAAAGTCCATACTTGGTTTTCGTACATGGATCCAATCTCGGATTTCATGGCTTCTTGCCATTTATTGGAATCTGGGCTCATCATCGCTTCCTCATATGTCGCGGGGTCGTCGGTGTTGTCCACCAACATGACACTCATAACGGGATCATACCAATCAGGAGTGGTACGAGTTCTCGTTGACCTGTGAGGCTCTGTAGCAACTACAACCGAAGTTTCATGATCATCATCATTAGCTTCCTCTCTTATTGGTGTAGGCGTCACAGGAACTACTTCCGGTGCTGCGCTACTCGCAAGTTCGAGAGAAGGTTCGACAACCTCGTCGAGTTCTACTTTCCTTCCAGTCACTTCTTTCGAGAGAAATTCCTTCTCTAGAAAGGATCCATTCTTGGCAACGAAGATTTTGCCTTCGGATCTATGATAGAAGGTATACCCAATAGTTTCCTTCGGGTATCCTATGAAGACGCATTTTTCCGCTTTGGGTTCAAGCTTGTCCGGCTGTAACTTCTTTACATAGGCTTCGCAACCCCAAACTTTAAGGAACGACAATTTAGGTTTCTTCCCAAACCATAATTCATACGGTGTCGTTTCAACGGATTTAGATGGTGCCCTATTTAAAGTGAATGCGGTTGTTTCTAATGCATAACCCCAAAATGATAGCGGTAAATCTGTAAGTGACATCATATAACGAACCATATCTAAGAGAGTTCGATTACGACGTTCGGACACACCATTACGTTGTGGTGTTCCCGGCGGTGTCAATTGTGAAAGTATTCCGCATTTCTTCAAATGCTCGCCAAACTCGTAACTTAGATATTCACCTCCACGATCAGAACATAGAAATTTAATCTTCTTGTTATGTTGATTCTCTACCTCACTTTGAAATTCCTTAAACTTCTCGAAAGTTTCGGACTTATGTTTCATGAAATAGATATACCCATATATACTCAAGTCATCCGTGAAGGTAAGAACATAACGATAACCACCGCGCGATGCTACACTCATTGGACCACACACATCGGTATGTATGATTTCCAATAAGTCCGTAGCTCGCTCCATCATACCAGAAAATGGAGTCTTAGTCATCTTACCCATCAGACATGCTTCGCATCTTTCAAGTGATTCGAAATCAAGTGATTCAAGAAGTCCATCGGGATGGAGTTTCTTCATACGCTTCACTCCAATGTGACCAAGACGACAGTGCCACATATAGGTCGAGTTATCGCTCGATTTCAAACGTTTAGCCTCAATGTTATTAATATGTGTATTTCCACTATCGAGATTCAATAAGAATAGACCATCTATCAAAGGTGCATGTGCATAAAACATATTACTCATATAAATCGAACAACCATTATTCTCCGACTCAAACAAGTAACAGTCTCACAATAAACAAGATCCCGATATAATGTTCATGCTTAACGCAGGCACCAAATAACAATTATTTAAGTATAAAACTAATCCCGATGGTAGATGAAGGGTAGCGTGCCGACCGCGATCACATCAACCTTTGATCCGTTTCCCACGCGCATCGTCACCTCGTTCTTCGCTAGCTTCCGTTTATTCTGCAACACCTGTTTCGAGTTACAAATATGAGCAACCGAACCAGTATCAAATATGAGGAAGCGATGATGAGCCTAGACTCTGAGAAATGGATAAAAGCCATGAAATCCGAATTGGGATCCATGAGCGAAAACCAAGTATGGACTTTGGTGAACCCTCCTAGCGACCGAAAGGCCGTTGAGTGCAAATGGATCTTCAAGAAGAAAACGGACGCAGATGGTAATGTTACCGTCTATAAAGCACGGCTTGTCGCGAAAGGTTTTCGACAAGTTCAAGGGGTTGACTACGATGAGACTTTCTCTCCCGTACTGATGTTTAAGTCCATTCGGATTTTATTAGCAATTGCTGCGTTTCATGATTATGAAATATGGCAGATGGATGTCAAGACTGCTTTCCTCAATGGCAACATTGATGAAGAGTTGTATATGATGCAACCCGAAGGTTTTATCGATCCTAAGGATGCTGATAAAGTATGCAAACTTCAGCGTTCCATTTATGGACTGAAGCAAGCATCTCGGAGTTGGAACCTTCGTTTTGATCAAGTGATCAAGAGTTTTGGATTTGTTCCAAATTGCTACGAAGCTTGCATCTACAAGAAAGTGAGTGGGAGCTCAGTGACGTTTCTGGTACTATATGTGGATGACATATTGATTATTGGAAATGACATTAACATGCTTAATGATGTGAAGAGTTATTTGAACAAGTGTTTTTCAATGAAAGACCTAGGTTAAGCTGCTTATATATTGGGCATCAAAATCTATAGAGATAGACAAAGACGCCTGATAGCTTTAAGCCAGAGTACATACCTAGACAAAGTTCTGAAAAGGTTCAGAATGGATAAGTCAAAGAAAGGTTCAGTGCCTATGTTGTCAGGTAAGATATTGAGCAAGGCTCAGTGTCCAGCTATGGTAAATGATAGGGAAGCTATGAGCAAAGTGCCTTATGCCTCGGCCATAGGTTCTATCATGTATGCCATGCCGTGTACTAGACCGGATGTGTCCAATGCTCTTAATTTGACGAGCAGATATCAAAGTGATCCTGGAGTGGAACACTGGACAGCCGTGAAGAACATCCTAAAGTACCTAAATAGGACTAAAGAAATGTTCTTAGTCTATGGGGGTGATGAACAACTTGTCGTAAAAGGTTACGTCGACGCTAGTTTCGACACCGACAAGGATGATTCTAAATCTCAGACAGGATACGTGTATATTTTGAATGGAGGAGCTGTGAGCTGGAGAAGCTGCAAGCAAAGCGTGATCGCGGGATTTACAGTAGAAGCGGAATACATGGCTGCTGCAGAAGCGTCAAGTGAAGGAGTTTGGATCAGGAACTTCATCACTGAGCTTGGTGTGGTTCCAAGTGCATTGGACCCACTGGAGATATTGTGTGACAACACTGGCGCCATAGCACTTGCTAAGGAACCAAGATATCATCCAAAGACCAAGCATATCAACCGCAAGTTTCATATAATCCGAGATTATATAGCAGATGGAGATCTGAAGATTAGCAAAGTACATACATATCTGAATGTCGCAGATCCATTGACTAAACCTCTTCCACATGTAAAACATGATCATCACCTCAGTGCCATGGGTGTGAGATTGTTGCCAAATGTAAACTAGATTATTGACTCTAGTGCAAGTGGGAGACTGTTGGAATTATGCCCTAGAGGCAATAATAAAGATGTTATTATTATAATTCTTATTCATGATAAAGTTTATATTCCATGCTAGAATTGTATTAAGCGGAAACTTTAATACTTGTGTGGTTTGTGAACAACACCGTGTCCCTAGTATGCCTCTATGGACTAGCTCATTGATTAATGATGGTTAAGGTTTCCTAACAATAGGCATGAGTTGTCAATTAATAATGAGATCATATCATTGGGAGAATGACATGATGGACAGACCCAAACTAAGCGAAGCAATTAGATCGTGTCATCGTGTTCGTCTTTGCGAAGCTTTTCTTATGTCAAATATTGCATTCCTTAGACCATGAGATAATACAACTCCCTGGTATCGTGTAACACCCTCAGAATCGGACCTATGCAAGTTTTAGCGAAACCCGCCAAACCCGCATAGAAACGATTCAAAGGTGCCCACCAGGCACTTTCGTGCGGGTGGAATACGAAGTAATAACATTACACAACAGTCCTCGATGGGACCCACAGAACAGATATATATAACAGCGACTCAAAGAGTCAAGAATACAGATATATTATACAAAGATCCAAATCACCTTGAAAATGATAGAGCGTCCTTCTACGGACAAGATGCAAATGGGGCTAAGAGCCCTGAAGAATAACCAATGGCGTCCATAACCCTGCCCAGGCCAAGCCGGAAGGGTAACCCTGCTAACGGCGTCGATCTCAAAACCTGCTTAAACAAAAGGGGTGCCGACAAAGGGCAAAAGAAAAAGAGGAGCGTCAGTACTGAGGCCAGTACACGGCGAGGCTAGAATTCGGCGGTCCTCGCCTACATAGGTATGGTGGACTGAGCGGCAGCGGCAGCAAGCACTGAACAACCTATAGAGACTCGATACAACTAGCGACAATCAGAGAGGGGTAAGAAAGACCTATTCAGATCCAACCTGAAGCTAACACCAAACAAACCCATCCTGGTATTTCCCCCTCGAGACCAAACGAGGAAGTCAACCGAGGAACTCACACGGTTGGCAGTTTTACTTATTTGGTTATCGTTGCAGCAATTACTAGTCAGGTATAGATAACCGTCCTGATAAAGTAAGCAGTGGGCCCTTTTAGTTAACCATTCCGTTATAGTTGCAACACTTACTAATCAGATACAGATAGCATGGGATAACCCAAAACCCCGCAGTTGTTGGTACTTTTATTCAGCCATTCCGTTGTAGTTGCAATACTTACTAGTCAGATACAATTGTCGCAAGCGACAAACCAAACAAGCAATTGTGGGCAGTATTATTTAGTCATTCCGTTGTAGTGAAGCTGATTACTAGTCATTATGAAGTCAAATTTATAGCAATAAACTTTAGTTATGCTTGTCTATGATCGAGATACTGTGCTCCAAGTCGTCCATATCCGCGGACACGGCTTTTAGAAAGTTTTACCCGGCCGGGGTGCACCAATAGCAACACACGCTCGATCAACCTCGGAAAAACCAAATCAAAACCCAACGAGGCTTTCACGACTGAACAATCACAGGATTCAGAAATATTTCCGGGGGCCACCCCTTGGAGTACACCCGCAACAAAGTAAGCAAGCTTCGAGACGGACTCAAGGTTTGCGTCAATGGCTGTAAGCGACTGGGAACCCGAAAACTCGGGGTGTCGATACCGCGTAATCACTCTGCTGACCTAAACAGTACAGTGTGCTATCTGTCGCACAATTTAAATACATAAGTAGCATGGCATAAGTACAGGATCGTAAATAAAACCTCAAACTAGTTTGTGGCCCCAAGAAATAAGACTGAATCAAGCTCTGACTCAGGGGGGTCCCATATACCTCCCGGATGTGGATAGCGCGATAAATCAAGGAACAGGTATCAAGTACTCGGGGTCTTACAGGACACAAGTGGGCGTTCGGAAACCAAATATTATCTATCACCCACCGATGCCTCTGCTTATTTCAATTTTAGTTGTTAAACAAGAATTAAAATGAACGGTTCGCTACACAAATTTAAATGAGGCCAATATAAGGCTAGATTTGCCCGCATATGGGCCCCATATTTAATTATTAGGTGAATCGGCATAAGGCCCCCAAACCACATGATATGCATGCGAGATGAATGATTTAATATGCCACAAGTTGTTATTATGTTATAAAATAGGGTTTCCGGAAAAGGGGTTCACACATTAGGGTTCGACGAACTTGGTGTTCCGGGGTTCGAGGTCCGGTCTCAGGGTCCGGATCTGGGTTTCGACGGGGTCGTTCTCGGACTCCGGGAAGGACTTGGTTCGGTGTCGGGGGCACCTCGGACTCGCCCTGGTCGGTGTCGTTCTTGTTGTCGCGATGGTCTTGCCGGGTCCGCGCCATCGAGTCGGTCTTGGCATTCAGGATGAAGTACTTGACGTTCCTTGTCTTGTCGAAGTCCCTGTTGCTCTACGGCGAAGATCTTATCGTCATCGGGGTCCGAGAAGGAGATCTTGACGCGGCACCGGGTACGGAATCGGCCTTCGGGGTTAGGGTCTTCGGATCGGGGTAGTTCTTGCCGCACGGGATGAAGCGCTTGGCGTTCTCGAAGGTGTACTTGTCGCACATGTGGTCTTCGGGTTCCCTGTCGATGGCCTTCGGGTCCCGTGGAGGATGTCTTGTAGTGCCGTAATCCTCGGGGTCGGTCATCGGATCCGGCGACGGGGCTCCGAAGCGCTTGTCATGGGGCCTGCCTTGTATCTCCGGGTCGGTCGTGTACTAGGGCGTCGACTAAAGGAACAGAGGCAAAGATGAACGGTGGCATGCGACCACGAGGGGAGGGCAGCGGCCTCGGCTGCTGAAGACGGCGGCACCACGCGGGGCCAGAGAGGAGGACGGCGGCCTTGGGCGGAGGCGGGCTGGGGCGGTGCCAGACGAGGCTGCGGCGAGGAGGGAGCCGGGTGGAGGCGGAGCGCGGACGGAGAGCTCGCAGGGGGCGGAAGGCGGCGCATCGCGGACGACGGCGGACGACAGAGGCGACGGCGAGGTTGGCCGGAGGGGGGCCGCGCGGGCACCGGCGGAGGGAGGCGGAAGGCAGGCCGGCGAGCGCAGGAGGTGGCGGGTCGCGCGGAGCGGCGGTGGACGGGCGCGGGCCGGAGGAGGGAGAGCGGCGGGGAAGGGGAGCCGCGCAGGCCCAGGAGGGAAGAGAGGATGGGCGGAGGAGGGCGGCTCCGGCGAGGCGGGGTTGGTGGCGGGGATGCGCGGGGCGAGGGATAGGCGGCAGAGGGTGGCCGGAGGCGGGGAGAACGACGGGCGAGCAGCGAGGCGGCGCCGGAGGAGGCGGGGCGGGCGGTCGCTGGGAGCAGGGTCGGAGGGAGGTTCGAGCGGGGGCGGCCGGGCCGGCGACGCGGGATGCGGAGGAGGCCGGAGGTGGCTCGGACGGAGGCGGTTGGCGAGCGCGGCCGCGGCGGCGCCGTGCCGGAGAGAGAGAGGGAGAGCGGCGGAAGGTGAGCAGGGTGCAGGGAGGGAGACGTGGGGCGAGCGGCACGCGGGGAGGACGCGGTTGCGGGAGTGGGGACGAGGCAGGGACGCGGTCAGGGGGTGGGACCCAGGTGGGGTCCAGGCTGGCGAGTGAGGCGTGCGTGCTTGCTGTGTGCCGTGTGCGGTAGGGCGCGTGTAGAGGCTGTGTGGTGGGGAGAGAAAGGAGTGGGGTGAGAGAGGAGGGGTGAGGTGGAGCGATCTGGTTGGGTGGGAGGAGAGGAGAGGGTGAGGTGGCGCAAGGGGAGTGGCCAGGGTGATGTGGAGGCTGGGTTGGGGTAGAGTTTTAGGTAGATGTAGGTTTTAGAGGAGCTGGTTGGGTGGACCGATTTAAAATCCTGGGGGTGGTCGTTCGGGTCGATTTGGCCCGTTCGACTGCCCCCACTAGAATAATTAAATCTTTTTATTTAATTTGCGATGAACTTTTGCAAGTGGTTTTTAGACAAATAAAATATCCGGCCGCAACCGGGGTTTGGCGTTTGAATAAAAGACGGGGCGTTTTTAGAAAACAAAAATAGGTTTTTCTGAAATAGTTTTATGCAAACAATGCATGATGATGATGATGCAATGCACAAATTCAACGCGATTTTCTAGTAGTGGTTTTGCGGGATGCCACAATTCGACACCACTAACAAAGGATCTCGCCCTCGAGATCCGCCTCATGGTACCGGAAGGAAAGGTCGGCGATCTGCGTCTTCTCGCTTTGTGTAGATCCTCGCGACACCACTAACAAGAGGTCGTTGTCCGTGATCGTCGAGAGAACACTCCGGTAACAAAAGGTCGAAGGTAGAGGCACCAACAAATAAAGCCACCCCTAACTTCCGTGGACGGAGTAAAATCGCTGGATCCACTGATTCGATGTACAAGAGCGAATGATAAGAGTAGTCGGATGGTGATCAGTCCATCGCGCACCCAAACCATTACTCTGCACACGAATAGGCGGATTATGCAACCAACTCTCGGAATCAGACTGAAGATCTCGACAAACGAGGTTCGGAACAACGGATGGATGCAGACTCTGCATCGGATCTGGCGTAGATGATGTCGTCACGTCGGAAAAACACCGGAAGGCACAAACAAGGAACAAAGAATGGTAACACCGTAGACGGATTTATCAGGCAGCTTGAACACCGGACGGTAGAACACCGTTACCAAAGGAGGAAGCGAAACCCTGAAGGTACGACGGAAAACCCAACCACGAGAAATCCTGGACTCGAAGAGAAGATAAGAGAGCAGGTTCAAAACACGTCGAGATAAGAGGGGAATAGCAGAGGGGTAAGGAGTAAAATCAGACCTAACCAGATCTAGCCAACCGTTTTTCCAAAATAGTTTCGACACTCTACTTCGGCCGTTAGCTAGGTTATCCTACAGGCTGGACTTGTGGGGTATCGCAACTGCTGTGCTCTGATACCACTCTGTAACACCCTCAGAATCGGACCTATGCAAGTTTTAGCGAAACCCGCCAAACCCGCATAGAAACGATTCAAAGGTGCCCACCAGGCACTTTCGTGCGGGTGGAATACGAAGTAATAACATTACACAACAGTCCTCGATGGGACCCACAGAACAGATATATATAACAGCGACTCAAAGAGTCAAGAATACAGATATATTATACAAAGATCCAAATCACCTTGAAAATGATAGAGCGTCCGACTACGGACAAGATGCAAATGGGGCTAAGAGCCCTGAAGAATAACCAATGGCGTCCATAACCCTGCCCAGGCCAAGCCGGAAGGGTAACCCTGCTAACGGCGTCGATCTCAAAACCTGCTTAAACAAAAGGGGTGCCGACAAAGGGCAAAAGAAAAAGAGGAGCGTCAGTACTGAGGCCAGTACACGGCGAGGCTAGAATTCGGCGGTCCTCGCCTACATAGGTATGGTGGACTGAGCGGCAGCGGCAGCAAGCACTGAACAACCTATAGAGACTCGATACAACTAGCGACAATCAGAGAGGGGTAAGAAAGACCTATTCGGATCCAACCTGAAGCTAACACCAAACAAACCCATCCTGGTATTTCCCCCTCGAGACCAAACGAGGAAGTCAACCGAGGAACTCACACGGTTGGCAGTTTTACTTATTTGGTTATCGTTGCAGCAATTACTAGTCAGGTATAGATAACCGTCCTGATAAAGTAAGCAGTGGGCCCTTTTAGTTAACCATTCCGTTATAGTTGCAACACTTACTAATCAGATACAGATAGCATGGGATAACCCAAAACCCCGCAGTTGTTGGTACTTTTATTCAGCCATTCCGTTGTAGTTGCAATACTTACTAGTCAGATACAATTGTCGCAAGCGACAAACCAAACAAGCAATTGTGGGCAGTATTATTTAGTCATTCCGTTGTAGTGAAGCTGATTACTAGTCATTATGAAGTCAAATTTATAGCAATAAACTTTAGTTATGCTTGTCTATGATCGAGATACTGTGCTCCAAGTCGTCCATATCCGCGGACACGGCTTTTAGAAAGTTTTACCCGGCCGAGGTGCACCAATAGCAACACACGCTCGATCAACCTCGGAAAAACCAAATCAAAACCCAACGAGGCTTTCACGACTGAACAATCACAGGATTCAGAAATATTTCCGGGGGCCACCCCTTGGAGTATACCCGCAACAAAGTAAGCAAGCTTCGAGACGGACTCAAGGTTTGCGTCAATGGCTGTAAGCGACTGGGAACCCGAAAACTCGGGGTGTCGATACCGCGTAATCACTCCGCTGACCTAAACAGTACAGTGTGCTATCTGTCGCACAATTTAAATACATAAGTAGCATGGCATAAGTACAGGATCGTAAATAAAACCTCAAACTAGTTTGTGGCCCCAAGAAATAAGACTGAATCAAGCTCTGACTCAGGGGGGTCCCATATACCTCCCGGATGTGGATAGCGCGATAAATCAAGGAACAGGTATCAAGTACTCGGGGTCTTACGGGACACAAGTTGGCGTTCGGAAACCAAATATTATCTATCACCCACCGATGCCTCTGCTTATTTCAATTTTAGTTGTTAAACAGGAATTAAAATGAACGGTAAGTAAAACTAGAATCATCTCCAACAGCAACATGCGGCAATACATCAACAACTGTGGCACTGGACGAAACGCAACAGCACGTGAGCAAGCGACTACGACGCGCAAGTCCAACTATCTACCAAACCACAGGTAATAGGATGTGTCCAAGGCAATATAGGGCTGCACGGTATATCACAGGTACGGAAACTAAAGCATCGCAACACAGATAGCAATAGATCAACAGGAGGGAATAAATACTATAAAAGTAAGATAGGTAGAAAGGGGGAGATGCTCGCCTGAAAACATTGTCGAAGGGTCATCCGAAGATCGGGGCGAAGCTCACATCAACTCAACGGCCTTATCCGCGAAGAAGCAAAGCACTAGAAGAAACACCGGATGCACTACTTAATACAACGGCAGAAGATCGGCATGATGCATGTATGTTGTATGACATGGCAAAGGTGCGATGCAATTAGGTCATATTAAGCGGAACCGGGGTCCCGACAATTATTTAGGTGGTTCATGTTGTTTATCTACCCCGCAAATTAAATGTGGTTTAGCATGGCAAAGGATAGCACCGGTTCGCTACACAAATTTAAATGAGGCCAATATAAGGCTAGATTTGCCCGCATATGGGCCCCATATTTAATTATTAGGTGAATCGGCATAAGGCCCCCAAACCACATGATATGCATGCGAGATGAATGATTTAATATGCCACAAGTTGTTATTATGTTATAAAATAGGGTTTCCGGAAAAGGGGTTCACACATTAGGGTTCGACGAACTTGGTGTTCCGGGGTTCGAGGTCCGGTCTCAGGGTCCGGATCTGGGTTTCGACGGGGTCGTTCTCGGACTCCGGGAAGGACTTGGTTTGGTGTCGGGGGCACCTCGGACTCGCCCTGGTCGGTGTCGTTCTTGTTGTCGCGATGGTCTTGCCGGGTCCGCGCCATCGAGTCGGTCTTGGCATTCAGGATGAAGTACTTGACGTTCCTTGTCTTGTCGAAGTCCCTGTTGCTCTACGGCGAAGATCTTATCGTCATCGGGGTCCGAGAAGGAGATCTTGACGCGGCACCGGGTACGGAATAGGCCTTCGGGGTTAGGGTCTTCGGATCGGGGTAGTTCTTGCCGCACGGGATGAAGCGCTTGGCGTTCTCGAAGGTGTACTTGTCGCACATGTGGTCTTCGGGTTCCCTGTCGATGGCCTTCGGGTCCCGTGGAGGATGTCTTGTAGTGCCGTAATCCTCAGGGTCGATCATCGAATCCGGCGACGGGGCTCCGAAGCGCTTGTCATGGGGCCTGCCTTGTATCTCCGGGTCGGTCGTGTACTAGGGCGTCGACTAAAGGAACAGAGGCAAAGATGAACGGTGGCATGCGACCACGAGGGGAGGGCAGCGGCCTCGTCTGCTGAAGACGGCGGCACCACGCGGGGCCAGAGAGGAGGACGGAGGCCTTGGGCGGAGGCGGGCTGGGGCGGTGGCAGACGAGGCTGCGGCGAGGAGGGAGCCGGGTGGAGGCGGAGCGCGGACGGAGAGCTCGCAGGGGGCGGAAGGCGGCGCATCGCGGGCGACGGCGAGGTTGGCCGGAGGGGGGCCGCGCGGGCACCGGCGGAGGGAGGCGGAAGGCGGGCCGGCGAGCGCAGGAGGTGGCGGGTCGCGCGGAGCGGCGGTGGACGGGCGCGGGCCGGAGGAGGGAGAGCGGCGGGGAAGGGGAGCCGCGCAGGCCCAGGAGGGGAGAGAGGATGGGTGGAGGAGGGCGGCTCCGGCGAGGCGGGGTTGGTGGCGGGGATGCGCGGGGCGAGGGAGAGGCGGCAGAGGGTGGCCGGAGGCGGGGAGAAATATGGGCGAGCAGCGAGGCGGCGCCGGAGGAGGCGGGGCGGGCGGTCGCTGGGAGCAGGGTCGGAGGGAGGTTCGAGCGGGGGCGGCCGGGCCGGCGACGCGGGATGCGGAGGAGGCCGGAGGTGGCTCGGACGGAGGCGGTTGGCGAGCGCGGCCGCGGCGGCGCCGCGCCGGAGAGAGAGAGGGAGAGCGGCGGAAGGTGAGCAGGGTGCAGGGAGGGAGACGTGGGCGAGCGGCACGCGGGGAGGACGCGGTTGCGGGAGTGGGGACGAGGCAGGGACGCGGTCAGGGGGTGGGACCCAGGTGGGGTCCAGGCTGGCGAGTGAGGCGTGCGTGCGTGCTGTGTGCCGTGTGCGGTAGGGCGCGTGTAGAGGCTGTGTGGTGGGGAGAGAAAGGAGTGGGGTGAGAGAGGAGGGGTGAGGTGGAGCGATCTGGTTGGGTGGGAGGAGAGGAGAGGGTGAGGTGGCGCAAGGGGAGTGGCCAGGGTGATGTGGAGGCTGGGTTGGGGTAGAGTTTTAGGTAGCTGTAGGTTTTAGAGGAGCTGGTTGGGTGGACCGATTTAAAATCCTGGGGGTGGTCGTTCGGGTCGATTTGGCCCGTTCGACTGCCCCCACTAGAATAATTAAATCTTTTTATTTAATTTGCGATGAACTTTTGCAAGTGGTTTTTAGACAAATAAAATATCCGGCCGTAACCGGGGTTTGGCGTTTGAATAAAAGACGGGGCGTTTTTAGAAAACAAAAATAGGTTTTTCTGAAATAGTTTTATGCAAACAATGCATGATGATGACGATGCAATGCACAAATTCAACGCGATTTTCTAGTAGTGGTTTTGCGGGATGCCACAATTCGACACCACTAACAAAGGATCTCGCCCTCGAGATCCGCCTCATGGTACCGGAAGGAAAGGTCGGCGATCTGCGTCTTCTCGCTTTGTGTAGATCCTCGCGACACCACTAACAAGAGGTCGTTGTCCGTGATCGTCGAGAGAACACTCCGGTAACAAAAGGTCGAAGGTAGAGGCACCAACAAATAAAGCCACCCCTAACTTCCGTGGACGGAGTAAAATCGCTGGATCCACTGATTCGATGTACAAGAGCGAATGATAAGAGTAGTCGGATGGTGATCAGTCCATCGCGCACCCAAACCATTACTCTGCACACGAATAGGCGGATTATGCAACCAACTTTCGGAATCAGACTGAAGATCTCGACAAACGAGGTTCGGAACAACGGATGGATGCAGACTCTGCATCGGATCTGGCGTAGATGATGTCGTCACGTCGGAAAAACACCGGAAGGCACAAACAAGGAACAAAGAATGGTAACACCGTAGACGGATTTATCAGGCAGCTTGAACACCGGACGGTAGAACACCGTTACCAAAGGAGGAAGCGAAACCCTGAAGGTACGACGGAAAACCCAACCACGAGAAATCCTGGACTCGAAGAGAAGATAAGAGAGCAGGTTCAAAACACGTCGAGATAAGAGGGGAATAGCAGAGGGGTAAGGAGTAAAATTAGACCTAACCAGATCTAGCCAACCGTTTTTCCAAAATAGTTTCGACACTCTACTTCGGCCGTTAGCTAGGTTATCCTACAGGCTGGACTTGTGGGGTATCGCAACTGCTGTGCTCTGATACCACTCTGTAACACCCTCAGAATCGGACCTATGCAAGTTTTAGCGAAACCCGCCAAACCCGCATAGAAACGATTCAAAGGTGCCCACCAGGCACTTTCGTGCGGGTGGAATACGAAGTAATAACATTACACAACAGTCCTCGATGGGACCCACAGAACAGATATATATAACAGCGACTCAAAGAGTCAAGAATACAGATATATTATACAAAGATCCAAATCACCTTGAAAATGATAGAGCGTCCGACTACGGACAAGATGCAAATGGGGCTAAGAGCCCTGAAGAATAACCAATGGCGTCCATAACCCTGCCCAGGCCAAGCCGGAAGGGTAACCCTGCTAACGGCGTCGATCTCAAAACCTGCTTAAACAAAAGGGGTGCCGACAAAGGGCAAAAGAAAAAGAGGAGCGTCAGTACTGAGGCCAGTACACGGCGAGGCTAGAATTCGGCGGTCCTCGCCTACATAGGTATGGTGGACTGAGCGGCAGCGGCAGCAAGCACTGAACAACCTATAGAGACTCGATACAACTAGCGACAATCAGAGAGGGGTAAGAAAGACCTATTCGGATCCAACCTGAAGCTAACACCAAACAAACCCATCCTGGTATTTCCTCCTCGAGACCAAACGAGGAAGTCAACCGAGGAACTCACACGGTTGGCAGTTTTACTTATTTGGTTATCGTTGCAGCAATTACTAGTCAGGTATAGATAACCGTCCTGATAAAGTAAGCAGTGGGCCCTTTTAGTTAACCATTCCGTTATAGTTGCAACACTTACTAATCAGATACAGATAGCATGGGATAACCCAAAACCCCGCAGTTGTTGGTACTTTTATTCAGCCATTCCATTGTAGTTGCAATACTTACTAGTCAGATACAATTGTCGCAAGCGACAAACCAAACAAGCAATTGTGGGCAGTATTATTTAGTCATTCCGTTGTAGTGAAGCTGATTACTAGTCATTATGAAGTCAAATTTATAGCAATAAACTTTAGTTATGCTTGTCTATGATCGAGATACTGTGCTCCAAGTCGTCCATATCCGCGGACACGGCTTTCAGAAAGTTTTACCCGGCCGGGGTGCACCAATAGCAACACACGCTCGATCAACCTCGGAAAAACCAAATCAAAACCCAACAAGGCTTTCACGACTGAACAATCACAGGATTCAGAAATATTTCCGGGGGCCACCCCTTGGAGTACACCCGCAACGAAGTAAGCAAGCTTCGAGACGGACTCAAGGTTTGCGTCAATGGCTGTAAGCGACTGGGAACCCGAAAACTCGGGGTGTCGATACCGCGTAATCACTCCGCTGACCTAAACAGTACAGTGTGCTATCTGTCGCACAATTTAAATACATAAGTAGCATGGCATAAGTACAGGATCGTAAATAAAACCTCAAACTAGTTTGTGGCCCCAAGAAATAAGACTGAATCAAGCTCTGACTCAGGGGGGTCCCATATACCTCCCGGATGTGGATAGCGCGATAAATCAAGGAACAGGTATCAAGTACTCGGGGTCTTACGGGACACAAGTGGGCGTTCGGAAACCAAATATTATCTATCACCCACCGATGCCTCTGCTTATTTCAATTTTAGTTGTTAAACAGGAATTAAAATGAACGGTAAGTAAAACTAGAATCATCTCCAACAGCAACATGCGGCAATACATCAACAACTGTGGCACTGGACGAAACGCAACAGCACGTGAGCAAGCGACTACGACGCGCAAGTCCAACTATCTACCAAACCACAGGTAATAGGATGTGTCCAAGGCAATATAGGGCTGCACGGTATATCACAGGTACGGAAACTAAAGCATCGCAACACAGATAGCAATAGATCAACAGGAGGGAATAAATACTATAAAAGTAAGATAGGTAGAAAGGGGGAGATGCTCGCCTGAAAACATTGTCGAAGGGTCATCCGAAGATCGGGGCGAAGCTCACATCAACTCAACGGCCTTATCCGCGAAGAAGCAAAGCACTAGAAGAAACACCGGATGCACTACTTAATACAACGGCAGAAGATCGGCATGATGCATGTATGTTGTATGACATGGCAAAGGTGCGATGCAATTAGGTCATATTAAGCGGAACCGGGGTCCCGACAATTATTTAGGTGGTTCATGTTGTTTATCTACCCCGCAAATTAAATGTGGTTTAGCATGGCAAAGGATAGCACCGGTTCGCTACACAAATTTAAATGAGGCCAATATAAGGCTAGATTTGCCCGCATATGGGCCCCATATTTAATTATTAGGTGAATCGGCATAAGGCCCCCAAACCACATGATATGCATGCGAGATGAATGATTTAATATGCCACAAGTTGTTATTATGTTATAAAATAGGGTTTCCGGAAAAGGGGTTCACACATTAGGGTTCGACGAACTTGGTGTTCCGGGGTTCGAGGTCCGGTCTCAGGGTCCGGATCTGGGTTTCGACGGGGTCGTTGTCGGACTCCGGGAAGGACTTGGTTCGGTGTCGGGGGCACCTCGGACTCGCCCTGGTCGGTGTCGTTCTTGTTGTCGCGACGGTCTTGCCGGGTCCGCGCCATCGAGTCGGTCTTGGCATTCAGGATGAAGTACTTGACGTTCCTTGTCTTGTCGAAGTCCCTGTTGCTCTACGGCGAAGATCTTATCGTCATCGGGGTCCGAGAAGGAGATCTTGACGCGGCACCGGGTACGGAATCGGCCTTCGGGGTTAGGGTCTTCGGATCGGGGTAGTTCTTGCCGCACGGGATGAAGCGCTTGGCGTTCTCGAAGGAGTACTTGTCGCACATGTGGTCTTCGGGTTCCCTGTCGATGGCCTTCGGGTCCCGTGGAGGATGTCTTGTAGTGTCGTAATCCTCAGGGTCGATCATCGGATCCGGCGACGGGGCTCCGAAGCGCTTGTCATGGGGCCTGCCTTGTATCTCCGGGTCGGTCGTGTACTAGGGCGTCGACTAAAGGAACAGAGGCAAAGATGAACGGTGGCATGCGACCACGAGGGGAGGGCAGCGGCCTCGGCTGCTGAAGACGGCGGCACCACGCGGGGCCAGAGAGGAGGACGGCGGCCTTGGGCGGAGGCGGGCTGGGGCGGTGGCAGACGAGGCTGCGGCGAGGAGGGAGCCGGGTGGAGGCGGAGCGCGGACGGAGAGCTCGCAGGGGGCGGAAGGCGGCGCATCGCGGGCGACGGCGAGGTTGGCCGGAGGGGGGCCGCGCGGGCACCGGCGGAGGGAGGCGGAAGGCGGGCCGGCGAGCGCAGGAGGTGGCGGGTCGCGCGGAGCGGCGGTGGACGGGCGCGGGCCGGAGGAGGGAGAGCGGCGGGGAAGGGGAGCCGCGCAGGCCCAGGAGGGGAGAGAGGATGGGCGGAGGAGGGCGGCTCCGGCGAGGCGGGGTTGGTGGCGGGGATGCGCGGGGCGAGGGAGAGGCGGCAGAGGGTGGCCGGAGGCGGGGAGAACGACGGGCGAGCAGCGAGGCGGCGCCGGAGGAGGCGGGGCGGGCGGTCGCTGGGAGCAGGGTCGGAGGGAGGTTCGAGCGGGGGCGGCCGGGCCGGCGACGCGGGATGCGGAGGAGGCCGGAGGTGGCTCGGACGGAGGCGGTTGGCGAGCGCGGCCGCGGCGGCGCCTCGCCGGAGAGAGAGAGGGAGAGCGGCGGAAGGTGAGCAGGGTGCAGGGAGGGAGACGTGGGGCGAGCGGCACGCGGGGAGGACGCGGTTGCGGGAGTGGGGACGAGGAAGGGACGCGGTCAGGGGGTGGGACCCAGGTGGGGTCCAGGCTGGCGAGTGAGGCGTGCGTGCGTGCTGTGTGCCGTGTGCGGTAGGGCGCGTGTAGAGGCTGTGTGGTGGGGAGAGAAAGGATTGGGGTGAGAGAGGAGGGGTGAGGTGGAGCGATCTGGTTGGGTGGGAGGAGAGGGAGAGGTGGCGCAAGGGGAGTGGCCAGGGTGATGTGGAGGCTGGGTTGGGGTAGAGTTTTAGGTAGCTGTAGGTTTTAGAGGAGCTGGTTGGGTGGACCGATTTAAAATCCTGGGGGTGGTCGTTCGGGTCGATTTGGCCCGTTCGACTGCCCCCACTAGAATAATTAAATCTTTTTATTTAATTTGCGATGAACTTTTGCAAGTGGTTTTTAGACAAATAAAATATCCGGCCGCAACCGGGGTTTGGCGTTTGAATAAAAGACGGGGCGTTTTTAGAAAACAAAAATAGGTTTTTCTGAAATAGTTTTATGCAAACAATGCATGATGATGACGATGCAATGCACAAATTCAACGCGATTTTCTAGTAGTGGTTTTGCGGGATGCCACATATCGGAAGAAAGCTTTGAGGTCATCAAACGTCATCCTATGAGAGGGTGATCATAAAGGTGTCTCTCAGGTGATCGGAAAGTATCTGTTGGGTTGTATGTATCGAGATGGGATTTGTCCCTCCCAAGTCGGAGAGATATACTTCGGGCCCACTCGGTAATCGATATCAACACCGCTTGCAAGCATGTGGTTAAGGAGTTAATCATAAAGTGATATCGGATTACAGAACGAGTAAAGTACTTGCTGTGAACGAGATTGAACTAGGTATGACAGTACCGACGATCAAATCTCGGGCAAGTAAAATATCACGAGATGAAGGGAATATATATATGGGATTGATTGAATCCTGGCATCGTGGTTCATCCGATGTGATCATCGATGAATGTGTGGGAGTCAATATGGGTTTCCAGACCCCGCTGTTGATTATTGATAGAAGATCATGTCTGCATATTCTCGAACCCGCAGGGTCACACACTTAACGTGTCTCGACGCTAGGATAGATTGGATAATTGGTTTATGAGTTTTTGTTCGGAGTCTCGGATGGGATCCGGGACATCACGAGAGGTTCCGGAGTGGTCCGGAGAATAAGATTCATATAAGGCAGTGCAGTTTTTGGAGTTCGGAATTGTTCCGGGTTAATCGGTATTGTACCAGAAGCTTCTAGAACCTTCCAGAAGGGGACCAACGTGGCCCCACCTTTCGGGAGGGGGCATGGGCCTATGAGGGAGTGCCCTGGCCGCATTGGGCCAGGGGCACAAGGCCCCATAGGGCCCAGCCGGCCAAGAGAGGTTTAAACTCTAGATAGAGCTTCTAGAAGGGGGGGTTTCCTTGCCCCCCACTCTTCCTCCTTGGGGCCGCCGGCCTTGGCTTTGGGGAGGGGCTAGGGCTGCGCCCACCCCTCTATATATAGAGGGCTGGGGGCGCACCAACCCCCTACACCTTCCCCTCCAACCCTAGCCGCCCTGCTGCCCTCCTCTCTCCCTCCCGACTGCTTGTAGGCGAAGCCCTGCTGCAGAAAATCTCCACCAATTGCACCGCGCCGTCGCGTTGTAGATCCAACCCATCTCTGCACCATACTTGCTGGATCAAGGAAGGAGGAGACGTCGAGGTGCTGCACGTGTGCATCTCACGGAGGCACCGCCACTTGTGGTGCTAGATCGGATCGGATCGCGAGGAGGAGAAGCGAGTACGACTACATCACCCACGTTCCGACGAACGTTCCGCTGTGCGAATCTTCAAGGGTATGAAGATCTAATTCAATCTCTCTCGTTGTTTGCATCTCCTAGATTAGATCTTGGCTTTCCCTCTGTTCGCGTCCAAAGAAAATTTTGATTTACTATGCCGCGAAACCCTTCAAATTCCGCTTCCAGTGACCTTCTCCCTTGCAGTAAAAGCACTCAGAATCAGGCTTAGGTCCAGCCTTGGTCTTCTTCGTCGGCGCGGTAACTTTCTTACCACCCTTCTTGAAGTGTCCCTTTTGCTTAGACTTGCCTTTCTTGAATTTGGTGGTCTTATTGACCATCAACACTTGGTGCTCTTTCTTGATCTCCACTTCTGCAGATTTCAACATGGCAAAGAGTTCTGGCAACTGCTTGTTCATGTTTTGCATATTGTAGTTCATCACAAAGTTCTTGTAACTTGGTGGTAGTGATTGGAGGACACGATAAATCCCCAAAGCGTTAGGAATCACTATACCCAAGCTTTGAAGTTTGTTTGCGTGCCCAGACATCTTAAGCACATGCTCACTGACGGAGCTGCCCTCTTCCATCTTGCAGTTAAAGAACTTTTCAGAAGCCTCATAGCTCTCAATTGCCGCGTGAGTCTCAAAGATCAATTTGAGATCACGGACAATATCATGTGGGTCTGAATTCTCAAACCTTTTCTGAAGCTCTGATTCTAAACCATACAAGATAGCACACTGAACTATGGAGTACTGAGTCTTCCGAGCGAGGTAAACATTCTTTACTTCATTGGTAGCAGTAGCTGCAGGTGGGTCACCCAGCGGTGCATCCAGCACATAGGTCAAATTACCAGCTGTGAGGACAATCCTCAAATTGCGGAACCAATCCGCGAAGTTGCTTCCATTGTTTTTCAACTTTTATTTCTCTAGGAACGCATTAAAATTGATGGTAGGGGCCGCCATTGATCTACAACATATTTGCAATAGTTTAGACTAAGTTTATGACAAATTGAGTTCTAATTAATAGTTAAATTAATCTAGGTGAACTCCCACTCAAAACAATATCCCTCACATTGTTTTAGTGATCACACGAACCAAATTCACCACATCAACACCGATCATCACGAGAGTTGATATAGCTTCAATGGCGAACAATCGACATGTTCATCATATCTACTATATGATTCATGCTTTACCTTTCGATGATCCGTGTTCCGAGACCATGTCTGTACATGCTAGGCTCGTCAAGATCAAACCTTAGCTTCCGCATGAGCAAATCTGGCTTGCTCACGTTGTATACACTTGCGGAATCTAACACACCCGATCATCACGTGGTGCTTCGAAACAACAAGCTTTAGCAACGGTGCTTACTAAGGGTGAACACTTTAGGACTTTAAATTCATGTGCATGAGGGATCATCTTATAATGCTACCATCGTTAACTAAGCAATACAAGATGCATAAAGGATTAACATCATATGCAATTCATAATATGTGATATGATATGGCCTTTCTTCTTTGTGCTTCCGATCTCCATCTTCAAGCACGAACATGATCTCCATCATCACCGGTATTGCTTCAAGGTCAATGACGCTGCTCCATGGTTGTCGTCCACCGGCTTCAACTATTACAACTACTTTGAATAGACACGCGGGTCTTAACAAAATTAAAGACAACCATATGGCTCCTGCCGGTTGCCAACTTACAATAAGGAACATTGCATACATCAAATATAATCATAATCATGGCCATATCACATCACAGCACACCTCTGCAAAACAAAATTAGACGCCTCTACTTTCTTTGCATGTTTTACGTGGTTTGGGGCTTTCAATAAGTGTCGTTCTAACTTACGAACAAGAACCACAACATTGATACTAGTATTGTCAATCACCCATTGTAAATTGGATCTTAACTATGTTGGGAGAAACAGGCACCCGCAAAGCCACTTATGCAATACAAGTTGCATGTCAAGCATGGAGCAAGTCTCATGAACGATGTCATGTAAGGTTAGCCCGGTCCGCTTCATCCCACCATCCCGCAAGAAGCAAAGTACACAAGAAGCAATCGACAACAAAAGCATCAATGCCCACAATGACCATTGTGTTCTACTCATGCAATAGATCTACATATAGACACGACTCTGATACCACTGTAGGGTTTCGTAGCATGGAAAACAAAAAAATTCTACTGCATACAAACAAACAAGCCAAGATCTATCTACTAGATTGTAGCAACGAGTCGATGGAATAACTCACCCTCGAAGATTCCAAAGTGTTTAACGAGAGCGGATTCTCGTGGGTGATGTAGTCGTACTCTTCCCGATCTCAAGATCGCGTAGACGATCCTTCCGGCGCTGCGTTCCGGCAGCGCTTCCGCAGTCGGTCACACGTTCGGTACTCGACGAAGACCTTACTCTCCCTTGTTCCAGCAGGCAACGGAGGTTGTAGCACTCTCCTCGTGATTCCGGCAGCACAACGGCGTGGTACCGGAAGTAGAGGGGAGATCTCGCAGGGCTTCGCCTTAAGCCGGAGCGAGTATGGTGGACTATGAGAGAGCTCCTCGGCGATCTAGGGTTTAGACACACCAAGGAGGGGGCAAGGTCGGCGGCTAGGGTTTGCCCTAGGTGGCGGCGGCGAGTGCCCTAGGCGGCGGCTATGGAGGGCGGCGGCGGCTAGGGTTAGGGTTTAGAGGGGGCAACTTGTGTGCTAGGAGGGGCAGCCCTGCCCCTCCTTTTATAGGTGGGAGGCGCCGGCCAAGGGGAGGGGAGTTCCTCCCCAACTCGGATCCCAAGTGGGCCGGCGGTGGAGGGGAGGAACTCCTTCCCAAGTAGGTTTCCTACTTCCCCTCCACCTTCCAAAATAGCCGTTTGACTTTTCAAATTGGCGTTTGACTTTTCAAACTAGGATTTGATTAAACCATTTATTTTGTTCAGAGATGACACCTAGTACATGATGCAATCATTCCAACTTGATATGACACATTCATGTACCCTTCCCCTCTGGAGTGCCGAACATTCCGGAACCTTGTAGAACATTCCCGATGAAAACACCGGAACCATTCTCCAACCCCGAAACAAGACTTTCCTTATATGAATCTTATTCTCCGGACCATTCCGGATCTCCTCGTGATATCCCGAATCCCATCCGAGACTCCGAACAAAATTCGGTCTCTTACTCATCATTCCATAACTACTCAAACAACGTCGAATCCTTAAGTGTGTCTCCCTACGGTTCGTGAATTATGCGGACATGATCGAGACACTTCTCCGAACAATAACCAATACAGGAATCTGGAAATTCATATGGCTCCCACATATTTCTACGATTACTTTGCGATCGAATCAACCACTTACATACGACACCAATTTCCCTTTGTCTCACGATAGTTTACTTATCCGAGGTTATGATCGTCGGTATCTCTGCATACCTAGTTCAACCTCGTTACTGATAAGTACTCTTTTCTCGTTCGCGTGATATGTGATCCCTTGTGAGCCAGTCACATGCTTGCAAGCTAATTGGATGACATTCCACCGAGAGGGCCCAGAGTATATCTATCTGTCATATGGATAGACAAATTCCACTCTTGATCCATGTGTCTCAACCAATACTTTCCGAACACTCAATGCCACCTTTATAGCCACCCAGTTACGGTGTGGTGTTTGATGTCATCAAAGCATCCTTCCGGTGAAGGTGATATGCATGATCTCATGGTCAAAGGAATTAGGTTACTATGTATCAGAAAGCATATAGCAATTAAACTATTAAAATGACTTGATCTTTATGCTACGCTTATCTATAGGAGTATGTCCACCATATCATTCTCCTAACGATATGATCTTGTTGTTAATAACATCTCAATGTTCATGATAGGGAAACCACAATCATTTATTAACCAACAAGCTAGTATTATAAAGAGGCTTTACTAGGGACTCTATTTTAGTTTACAAATCACACAAGTATTAATGTTTCCTTGTTAATACTATTATATCATGAATGTAAAAATTTATCATAAACACAAAGATATAATAATAACTACATTTATTATTGCCTCTAGGGCATATCTCCAACATGTGGCCCTCGGCCCATGGGTCCCTATGTTTTCGGCCTTTTGGATCCTTTAGAACCCTTCTGAAGCTTCCGGGACTTTCTAGATCATTCCATAACCTTCTATGATATGTCCAGAACAATTCCGCACACTCTCGGTAACATTCCGTACACAACCCAAATATTTTGAGACACTTCCGGACAACCTTCGGAACCACATCATACATATCTTACTATTGCATTCGTATTCTACTTGTCGCTAAATTCTTAAGTGCGTGAGCCTATGGGTTAGAATATGTGTGGACATTGTTGAAAATATGCCCTAGAGGCAATAATAAAGTAGTTATTATCATATTTACCTATTCTTGATAAATGGTTATACTCCATGGTATAATTGTATTAACCGGAAACATAATATATATGTGGTTTCATAAAGAACGTAGTGTCTCTAGTGAGCCTCTACTAGACTAGCTCGTTGATTAAAAGATGGTTAAGGTTTCCTAACCATAGACATGTGTTCTTATTTAATAACGAGGTCAATCATTAGTAGAATGATGTGATGGATAGACCCAATCTAAGACTAGCATTTGACCATGTCACTAAAGTTTAATGGCTATGGATTTCCATGTGTCAAGTACCATTTCCTTAGACCATGAAATTATGCCACTCCCTAGTATTGGAATTAAATTCTCACTTTATAACTGGATGATTATAAAGGTGTTTTTCAGGTATCTCAAAAGATACTTATTACGTTGTATGGATCAAGGGCGAGATTTGTCTATCTATCTGACGAAAAATATATACTCTGGGTCCACTCAGTAACACACAATCTATATCGCTTGCAAACATGTGGCCAATGGGTTTGATCAAAATGATGTTGTATTATAGAACGATTAAAGAGTATTTGCCAGAGAACAAGATTAAACTAGGTCTGATGGTACCGATGATAAAATTTCGGGCAAGTAAAATTTCGTGGGATAAAGTGTAACAACCTAGGAAATAATAATAGGAAAGGGCAGACGTGTTAATTGTGCATTTTCATTGCATGCATTAAAAAAGTTAGGGTCAACTTGAAATTTCAAAATCTTCATTTGAATTTTCCCTAGTGAGGTCCGGCGTGGAGGATAGGTGGCATGGTCGAAGTCAGCGCCACTGCGGAATACGGTGCAGTCCGGCATGTTAGAGAGATCAGCGCTGCCACGGAGGACATGTGCACCGGCATGGCGGAGAGGTCATTTCCACCGTGGAGATGGAGCTAGGGTTAGGGTTGGTGTGGGATATTTTGGCATAAGGATGAGAGTGGCCTATGTGGGCGAAAGGGGAAAGAACTACGATTCTTAACTACGCCAATCTTTGCCTTATCAACCTTTTTGCAAGTCAAACGTGTTCATATTTTTACAACATTATGTTTGATTAACATTAGTGTTGATTATCAAACCACCAAAAGAACACACAAAAATGGGGATATCAGTACACATGTACTTGTACATGAATCGTGGCAATATACTATCCAAAATAAAGAAGCCACCAAAATAACATTACAAACGCCGATATTGATACTAGGGTGGCAATATACTATCCAAAATAAAGTACTTGTACATGTACTATGGTGTATCAAAATGTCGATATTGATGGACAGCTAGCGCCGCACATTTTAACGCCGTAAATAAATTTTCCATGGTATATAGTCGCCCGTCGCCCTTGTTTTCGCCGTGAATACTCTATATGCCAAGTAACCAACTTTTGCACGTATTTTTTACTTGTGCTACCCAAAAAAGTGTAGCATACTTGCACGTATTTTTTACATGTGCTACCCAAAAAAGTGTAGCATACTTGCGCATATTTTTTACTTGTGCTACCCAAAAAAGTGTAGCATACAGGAGGTATTTTGTAGTGTGAATAAAACAACTCAATTCAAGAAGAAAAATCTAGGGGTAATAATAAGAAGGGCGCGACTAGCCACATGCCTAACAAGGGCAAGGCTCCCAATCCAGGCCCTGCCCTAGATACTGAATGTTTCTTCTATTCAAAGAAGGGTCATTAGAAGAACAATTGCCCAAAGTACTGAGCAGATAAGAAGAAGTCTAAAACGTCCAAATCAGATATATATGATACACATGTTATTGAAGTTTACTTGCAAGGTCCTAAAAGTAACTCTTGGGTATTTGATACTAGATCGGTTGCTAATATTTGCAATATGACATCGGTGCCGGTCATGAAGTCTTGGCCCTTCTCAAGTCAAATGCAAAAGCGAAATCCACTGAGCAAGAAGCGGGTGATCCCACAATCATCAAAGTGATACATATGACATATTGGAAATTAGGCTTAGTTTATAGTTGTGTAGTAATGCACTTATTTGTTGAGAAATATGTTATTTCAAGTAGAGCATACTTGGTAGAAAGGAGGTGGCAGAGCTGGGAAGAGGATTAGATTTTATTGATTACTCAGATATAGAGACCAATTATAGAAAGAAGACAATAGCTGAGTGAGTTTTATGGATCTAGTTTATCAGCAACTTAACTAAAAAAGCAAGCACAAGGAATAAAAGAATGAATTGCAAAAATAGAGGAAGGGCGGATAGCATTTTCGAATGCTAGTTTGAGTGAGATAGTTTCTGTCAGGAGCTACGAAATCCTAGGAAGCTTGAAGAGAACGAGGTGACGATGCGTGTCAGAAATAAAGCAAATGTTGGGATTAATATTAGAACTTAGTAATTGTTAAAATATACATGTATTATGTAAGACTATTATATCAGGATATTGTATCTTACAAGATGGTTATTCATTTAAGTCTGAAAATAATAATTGTTCTAATTATATAAATAATGTATTTTATGCACATGCTCCCGTGAGGAGTGGGTTGTTCATTATTAATCTTGATTGTGAGACACACATTCATAACAGTAACGATAAACGTCAAAAGACTAACGAGTTGAATACCACTTGTGGCTCTATACATAAATCTGTGTAGCAATTTAACTACACCATTGATTGAAGCCATGGTATGTGATGACGACACATTAACTTAATGCACATATGAGATTATGTCAAGCTAAATTAGTACTTCTCTATTTTAAATTAAATTTACGCCACTCATTAAACCTAGATAGATTTAGGCAATCTGTGTCAATTAATTTTGAATGAAGGAAGTATTAACTAATCGATTAAAACAACATAAATATTACATAAACCTTTAATTATCCACTCCACGCAATGTCGAGCAAAACATCTAATAGATAACCATAATTTTCATCCAGTCACATAGCATGCACACACACACACTAATATATGCCTAATCATCAAAAATATCAGCCCAAAACCATGTTTGTCCATCACTTCTCAAAACCCCAAACCGAGAACAAAAAAAGGTGGAGAACAAGATCAAAACGTACCTAAATCAGGAAGGATACCATATTGTTTTTTGCTGCACCAGCTGGTTCTACGGTTCTCTACCATGCATCAGCAGCATTCAAGCCATATACTTTGATGCAATGGCGCATAAACATCTATGTTCCATGCTATGGCTCTTTGTCTGCTCGACCAAACGTACGGATGAAACATGGAGTAAGAATTATAATATCCAGCGATCTAGGGAGTTTCGTACAAAATTAAGAGAAAGATGTGGTGCAAAATAATATTATCAAGAAGTTGTTCCGCAAAAGTAACACGTTTGTAAAAGACACCCTACATTTCTACTATGTTGTGAACTCATCGGTTAATATGGATATTTGGATCCAATGGTAGGATTTGGATCAAACTTGCGCTAGTCGCCAAGTTTTGTGGATGCTTGAATGATTTTCTTATTAATAAACTAGTACATCCTCACTAATTTCAGTGCTCAGCCATGCAATTTAGTCCAACTCGAATATCCTGGAGCTTTTATATGTTGCTTTTGGCGCCTATTGGGGCACTAACATTTGAAAGGCTTTGTGGGTGACCCCCATTTGGTGTGAACCAAATAACAGTACATACTTTTTGGATAAAGAATATAAATTATTTCTTTAGCATAATAAATTTAGAAAACAGAGAAACAAATGTTCACATAGTTCAGAGAAATTGTTCACGAGGTTTTTAAAATTGTTAGGAAGGTTTAATGAATGCTCTTGTAATAAAAAAAATTGTTAGAGAGGTTAAAAATTTGCACAAGGTTTGAAAAAATGTTCACATATTATAAAATAATTGTTCAAGGGGTTAACAAAATGCTAGTGTGTTACAGAATACAAATTTTGATGTTAATTTTGGAAGAAGAAACAAAATATAAAACAAAAACAATAAAACATGAAGAAATGTAAAAAATAAAAAAAGAAAGAAAAGGAAAAACAAGAGAAACAAGAAAAGAAAAGGAGGATATAATAAAAGATAAAGGGAAGCTAACCTTGTTGGCCAGCCCACCAGATGATTCTCTTCAAGCGTTTTGGTGTTAGCCAACTTAATGTGCATTGTATTATTTTTGGGCGTTTCGGTCCTAGTCGGCACAACGAGCGTTGTAAGGGATTCACCTATCAATTGAAAAATAAAAGTGCAAATATCACGGAAAGGTCTTTTAGCTCTCGAGCTATTTTTGTGTCACTCAAAATACAATACATTTTGAATTGAGATTTTGTATGTTTGTGGAATATATCATTAGTTCCTTTTAATATTTTATTTCACGATTTTTTGAAACATGTAAATATATTTTAAAAAAAAATACAGGGAGCACCGGAGCCCGGGGGCCAAAAATCTCCACTCGTCTAACAATGGGATACTATGGTGGAATCAAAGGCCTTCATGGCCTCTTTGATTCATAGGAATAGTAGAGGATAGGCACATGCATATGAAATTTTCCTTTGGTACCACAATTCATTCCTTTGATTCAAACGAATGGTGTAGAGAAAAGAAGAGGATTTTTCATTTTATTTAGGTTTCAAAAGGGGGAAATGATTTTTACAATCCACTCAAGGTTTCTTTTTTTGCATTTCTATGCACAAAGACAAGAAAATGACATAAGTTGCATGAAACAAATTTCAATAAAGGCATCACAGAGACACAATGACATCAATGATATATTACCCAGCCAAAAGTCTTCTAAGGCCTTTCACAATGGGGATATCTTATCTCGTTATCCTAGTCAGTGATATATCCTAAGCGACAACTAGTACAATAGATTGTATCTTAATAGTATCTATATTTAATGATTTTAATTACATGCATGCATGTGATTGGACTAACCATGTATTTTGTCTAAGATACAACCTCACCTTCTCTCTTTATTAAATATAGTGTCACATAAGCAATTTTCCTATGATACCGTGCTAAGAAACGCCCATTGGAACTAATACATGGTTAGTCCAATCACATACATGCATGTACTCAAAATCATTTAGATACAACTCTGAAGATACAATCCACTGTTAAGATACACCATTACCTAGGATAACGAGTTAAGATACACTCCATTGTGTAAGGTCGTCTCTTAACGCTTTATCCTAGGTAAAATGCTTATGTGGCATTTTATTTAATAATAAAAAAGAAGGGTGTT
Organism: Avena atlantica; assembly: GCA_910589765.1. Taxonomy (NCBI): domain Eukaryota; kingdom Viridiplantae; phylum Streptophyta; class Magnoliopsida; order Poales; family Poaceae; genus Avena; species Avena atlantica. Next base: position 467,647,224 of record OU342733.1, on the reverse strand, counting down.
ATATCTTACTCCCTCCGTCACGGTTTGGAGGGCGTTTTAGAGAGATTGTTGGGATCTAGGTGGACGCTGATTAGGGTCAGATTTATGCCAAAAACATGCAAATTCGCTCGGAAAAAATAGGCCCATTAATTATACGATGTCCTATTAAATGTAACTACTAAATAGAAACAAGGAGTTCATGCGCATGCATTGGTTGTTAGCGTTGCAAAAATTAATTCCTTGGCTGCATGGAGTAGGAAGCGAGGAAGAAAAAGGGGACATTAATTTTGTGATTAAGTCTAACACGCCTAGGAGGAGAGGAATTTTGGAAACGCATGATTTTTATAAGACGCCCTCCAAACCATGACGGAGTAACTAAGATACAACACTTGCATGCTATCATAGACAAAAACTTGCTAGTACAATCACACATGCATGATCATAAAATCATTAAATACAACATCTTTAAGAAACACCATCTAAGATACATCTCATTGTGATAGTTGTTTTTTAAGTTTTAATAGCTCCTATAAAAACATGCTAAGATACGTCTACTTATTGGAAAAAGCCTAAAATCATTCGCCAAAACGCATCCCTCTTAAAAAAACCATCTTTCATATTCATTAAACCTTTTGAAATGGGAGAGTCTCTAGGTTTCGTCACAACTTGTGACACAGTTTTACAATGGATATATTTTTTTTTGACATATACTCTCTCTTCATTAAATAGTTTAAATAGCCACCGCTAAGTACTTTAAGTGACCATATTGTAGTTGATCATATTGTACTAGTAAACACTTTAAGTGACCATATTGTAGTTGATCTGATCCAGTTTTTTTGTCCAGGGCGTGCACGATTGTCAGAGGAGTAGTATAAACTTTTGAAGCCAGACGACGGCATCTGAAGTCGTCTCGCATATCAAAGCAGATTTTGTTAAGCACCAATTATCTTAATCATTTACTATCTCTGTTTAGGATTATAAGTCCCGCGTGGATAACTAGATTGTCAATTTGAACAACAAAATATACATATTATAGCATAAAAATTATACCACTAGATACCTTAGAGGTTATATTTTCTAATGGTATGATTTTTGTGATATATAAGTTATATTATATTAATTAAATTAACAACCTAGGTATGCGCGTAGAACTTATAATCCCGAACAGAGGGAGTACTTACTATGATTAGCGCGAGAAATCAAGGGGATCAGCTAAAGACCAAAGACGGTTTTATCCTTACTTTGTTGTTTACCGTTTGCTAACAAACGACCGGGCAAGTAGCTATTGCACCTCTGGAAAGTAGCATAGATCCAAACAACACTCGTCACAAAGACCACCGGAAAACTTCTCCGCTCGTCGCCGGCTTCTGCTTGGCCTCGCACTGTGAGCCCTTCAGCTCATCACCAATGGAGGCCACTCCCAATCGGACCGTAGTGCTGTTCGCCGGCTTGGGCGTGGGCCACCTGACCCCCATGGTGGAGCTCGCCAAGATCTTCCGCCGCCACGGCGTCCCCGTCGTCATCGCCATACCCACCGCGCCGGCCTCCGCGGCCACCGTATTCGCCGCCACATCTTCCGACGGCCCCAGGATCGCCGCCGCCAACCCTTCCATTCCATTCCACCACCTCCCTCCCCCGGACTACCCGAGCCCGGACCCGAACCCCTTCCTGCAGGTGCTCGACGTGCTCCGCCTCACCGGTCCGTCCCTCCTCGCCTACCTCCGCTCCCTCCCCTCCGTCGCCGCGCTCGTCCTCGACCTCTTCTGCATCGACTCCCTCGACGCGGCCCGCCAGAGCGGCGTCCCGGCATACGTCTACTACACCTCGGCCGCCGCCGACCTCGCCGCGTTCCTCCACCTGCCCCACCACTTCGCCACCACGGAGGGGGACTTCAAGGACATGGGCAAGGCGCTCGTCCGCTTCCCGGGTGTCCCGCCGATCCCGGCGTCTGACTTGCCGCAAAGCGTGATGGACCGCGCGAACCGGACCTGCACGGCCCGGATCGGGCACTACAGACGCATCCCAGATGTCCAGGGCGTGCTGGTCAACACCTACGAGTGGCTCGAGGCGAGGGCCGTGCAGGCGCTCCGGGATGGCGCGTGTGTCCTCCACCGCCCGACCCCGCCGGTGCACTGCATCGGGCCGCTGATCGTGAAGGGCGCGACGGCGGAAGGCGAGCGGCACGCGTGCCTGTCGTGGCTGGACGCGCAGCCTGAGCGGAGCGTGGTGTTCATCTGCTTTGGCAGCCTTGGCGCCGTGTCGGCGGCGCAGCTGAAGGCGTTAGCCCATGGGCTCGAGAGCTCCGGCCACCGCTTCCTGTGGGTCGTGCGGAGCCCGCCCATTGACCCGGCCAAATTCTTCCTCCCGCGTCCGCCGCCAGACCTAGACGCGCTCCTTCCCGAGGGCTTCATGGAGCGCAATGTGGACAAAGGGATGGTGCTGAAAATGTGGGCGCCGCAGGCGGAGGTGCTGCGGCACGCCGCCACCGGCGCGTTCATGACGCACTGCGGGTGGAACTCCATCCTGGAAGCGGCATCAGCCGGGGTGCCGATGCTGTGCTGGCCGCAGTACGCAGAGCAGAGGCTGAACAAGGTGTTCGTGGTGGACGAGATGAAGGCTGGGGTGGTGATGGAGGGGTACGACGAGGAGCTTGTGAAAGCCGAAGAGGTGGAGAAGAAGGTGAGACTGGTGCTGGAGTCGGAGGAGGGCGAGAGGCTCAGGGAGAGGCTGGCAATGGCGAAGGAGAAGGCCGCGGAAGCAATGGCCGACAGAGGGTCGTCGCAGACGGCGTTCGCCAAGTTCTTGAAGGATCTGAAGCTCACAGAGTGATCAAGCACAGAAGGTAGCAACAAGGTGGGTTTTAGGAAGTGTGATTTTGAAGGTTTGCATAAATTCCCCTCTGAACAGTTACAGGCTTAGAGGAGGTGGTGCCGCAGATTAGCTGCTTCAGGAATTATACTCGAAATGATTTGGCATAGATGGACAAGTTGTGAAAACCGCAAACATTTCTGGGTTATGCTGGATCACAATTTCATCAATCGAGAATTGAAAATCACGTTGCATTTAGCCAAAGTGTGCTTGCAAGTTCTGAATTGAACCTGTGAAAGTGCAGGCTCAGCTTCCTGTGTTACGTGTGACTAGTATGTTAGGGTGTTGAGTTAATTGCAACTGTGGCTAGTGTTTCGAAAACATTAGCTTCCATTTTGTTTCACAAATAACAAAACGGCAATCCACTGTAAACACGTATGATCACGCTTTGACAACAATACTAACCGCTTGGGTTCACCCGTCAGCGCTGACATGGCGGTCCATGTGGATGGATGCTGAGATGGGCATGGGACCCACCGGTTACTTCGATCTTCTTCCACACGCAATTTGGCCAGAAATAACTTCTTTGAAAACAAATTCACGAAATGAACTCTGGCCAAAACTAATTTACGGAACTAACCCTTTTTGCAACGCCATCCACGGTGGCGCCACACCTTGAAGAGCAACGCTATGGGTAATGGCGTCGCGCACCTGCCAGCGTGGCCTTGCCCGTGGCCTCGTGGGCCCCGGTTTCGTAAGTGCGGCGCCATGGGTTGTGGCGCCGCACTGTGTAGTGCAACGCCATTGCGGGTGGCGCCGCACTTTAGATCTAGTACCAACGCGCGGCCCGCCCTAGTCCCCGACCCTCATTCTCTCCCGGACCAGAACAGAGCAGGAAGCATGGCGGTTAGGGTTCGGCGCTCCCCCACTCAAATCGACTAGATCCGAAGCAATACTCCAAGAAACTTCCTTCCCAATTCCTCCCCAGGTATTCTCTCCCATATCCTAGCAATTTCATCCGCAAATTTCTTCCAATTTATCCTCTATTTGTAAAATCGGGTGAAACCCTAGACTATTGGATTTTGAAATTTATATGAATCATTGCAATGCTTATTTGAAATTTAGGTTTAGATATGGAATAGTACTCATTGGTAGAACTCTAGTTGGTTGATTTAGCTTACAAGTATATGTTAGGTGTTTTGTTCATATTTGCAATTCCATTTTAGGTATATATGGTAGAACTCTAGTTGGTGTTTTGATTTAGCTTACGTCTAGGTGTTTTGATTTAGCTTTCATTTAGGTGTTTTGATTTAGCTTACAAGTATATTGTAGAACTCTACTTGGTTGATTTAGCTTACAACTCTAGATTCTAGAACTATAGGTAGAGTAGGATGAAATTTTTGTTCATGTTACAATTATAGGTAGAGTAGGGTAGGATTTTTGTCATTTTAGAACTATAGTTATAGTAACATGGAATATATGTTAGAACTATAGTTGGAGTAAGATGGACTTTTTGTAATTGTTCTTATTGTCTCTATTGTTTTGAATATGTAGGATGACACTTAACAATCCTCACTACGATGTTCAACACCGTGCCTACAAGTTGTCGAAGAAGAGAGAGGTACTAAAAACTTCCATGCTAATCCAACAAGATGCCATGTTTGTTGAGATGGATAACCTTGGCCATTGTATGTTTGCAGGAGCTTCTACCCATTCGACTTAGGCACCATGAGGTCTCGTCCAACAAGATGCCTTATGATGAGCGGTACACTCCGTACATCCAACATCTAGGACTCCTCCCCTTTATCCACATGGTCACTTGGTCGACACCGAACTTCAACCCCGCTAAGATCACCGCGCTTGTCGACCGGTGGAGGCCGGAGACACACACTTTTCACCTTAGGACCGGTGACACTACGGTCACTTTGCAGGACATGAGCATGATCCTAGCACTCCCAATCGAGGGAAACCCTGTGTGCATAAGCACGGATTCAGACAGGTGGCGTGAGCAGATGGTCAGCCTTATAGGGAAGGATCCACCCGAGGTTGTAAACAAGAAGGGGAAAGACCGAGGGTCGTTGCCGGGGCTACTTTTAGTTGGATCATCCATAATTTCAAGACATGCCCCAAGGTTATGAGGAGACGATCATGACGTACACTTGTGTGTATGTGTGGTACATCATCAAGAGGACTCTCTTTTCTGACAGCGGTGGGGATTGTGGTCAGTAGCATTGGCTTAAGGTGCTCACAATTTTTGACTCTAAATTGAGTTGGGGTTCGGCGGCGTTGGCCTGGTTGTACCGTCAGGTAATCACTTCTTTACAAATATTGTCTATCTCTGCATTTCCTCGGGTGTGGTCAATTATATTTCTTGAACTTGTAATCTTCGAACTTGACATGAGTGTGGTATGCTGCAGGTGACGTGGGATCCATACGGTCGAAGGGAAAACTTTGGTGTCCTGGACGACTGTCGCTTTAACCCGATTTGCATCGAAGAAGCCCGTCTATGGCTAATGTGTTGCCCCATGGTATGCATGTGGGTTGTTAGCATCACCAGCCACAACGTCTCATGACCCAGTTTGGGTTATTTCGAATTGTCCCGCCTGAGTGGAAGGACATGGACATAGGGCTCCATGGGTAAGATATGAACCGCCTTAACCTGCGATGTATTTATCCTTCGACAAATAACGCTCTAGGACTTGTTGTTGTGTGCAACTACGACAGGAAGAAGCAGAGGAAGAAGGATTGGGACAAGCTTCACAAGAAGAATGTTGAAAAATTTAAGAGGTGTGTGATCGAGGCTAAGAAAGAAAAAGGAACACAATAAAGGGGCTTCAATCAGGATGCTTTCAACAACTACATCACATAGTTCCTTGACAACACGCGGGTGGAGATATACCCACGAGCATTTCAGGAAGAAATCTAGGAGGAGCCATTGTTGTTTGATGAGCTTGCAGCTGAACAATACAACAAGATGGTCAGAGAAGGGCGACAAGCTGAGTTTGATCCTTTGGTCAACTTCGTGGTAATGTGTGCCGAATGTTTGTTTTCCGTCTTGGCCCTTTTCACACCTCACACGGATGACTTACTCGTTTATTCTTGTCTATGACAGAGCGCGGAGGTAAGAAAGTCCGCTGATGCATGCGAGGATGCTTTCGAGACATGCCCTCGCGGGTAGAAGGGAGAGAGTTTGTTTAGAGGGTTTGTTAAGAAGCAAGCCCAACGGTTAAGACGGCTGTCAAACTTGCTAGTTTGTCGTGACCCTGAGGTGGCAACACCGTCCGCGTCACGGTCCAACATGCCCCAAGATGACCATTTTGGCGATCATCACTCAACATCCAAGGACGAGTCAAACACACCTGAGGTAGCAAAGCATTGCATCCCCACTAACCTTTGCATTACCATATGTCATTACCATTCTTCTTTTGTTGACAGCCCCAAGATGATAAAAGATTCTTCGACGAGATGACATTGGGAAACTACACTCGATACAAGGTCGATGTGCGGTTCGACTACGTGCTCAAGCCAAGGCAACCCAAGAAGCCTTACACACCCGACCCCTCTGTGGCTAAGGCAAAGAAGTCCAAGAAGACGCACCTTTAGAGGAACCGAGGAGGAGGAAGATTCCTGCGAGAAGGGGCCAAGGAAAGAAGACGACCCATGGGAAGTAGAGTAGATGTGGTCTTGTTAGCTTCTAATGGAACTTGTTAGTACTTGTAATGGACCTATGTTTGAACCTCTCTTTTATACCATATGTAATGGACCTATGTTTGAACTTGTTAGTACTTGTAATGGAACTTGTTAGTACTTGTGGTCTTGTTAGTTTCTTAGTAGATGCCCTATGTTTATAAATGTCAATTCATCCATTACAGTATAGCTAGAAGTAGCACCTCCATCTACCTTTCCCAAACAAGCAGAAGAAGGAAACCACTATAGCCAGGAAAGTGCGGCGCCACAACCCATGGAGCCGCACATGAGCTATGTACTTGGCAGCCGGTTACAAGAATGTGCAGCGCCATGGCTGATGGCGTTGCACACTACAACGCCACCGGAAAGAGCGTTGCACAGTGCGACGCCACGGACCATGGCATTGCACTTTGGAACCAAAATAGACAGAAGCTTTTGTCAATTTTGGAACCGAAGTGCGGCGCCATTGCTGATGGCGTTGCACCCTGCAACACCAACGCCAAGTGCGTTGCACAGTGCGGCGCCACGGACCATGGCGTTGCACTTTGGAACCAAAAGAGACAAAAGCTTCTGCCAATTTTAGAACCGAAGTGCGGCGCCATTGCTGATGGCGTTGCACCATGCAACGCCACCGCCAAGAGTGTTGCACAGTGCGGCACCACGGTCCATGGCGTTGCACTTTGGAACCAAAAGAGGCAGAAGCTTCTGTCAATTTTAGAACCAAAGTGCGGCGCCATGACTGGTGGCGTTGCACCCTGCAAAGCTATCACCTGTGGCGTTGCACATTTGTTCTAGAACCAACAGAAGCTTATGTTGATTTTGGAACCGAAGTGCAACGCCATGGCTGATGGCGTTTCACCCTACAACGCCACCGACCAGCGCGTTGCATTGTGAAATGCCATCAGCCATGGCGCCGCACTTCGAGGGGGTAATATCTTGGTTCTCAAAATATGGAAGAACCATTCCCGATTATCATTTTTTTGCCTCCACCAAAGCAAAAGCCAAAGAAATCAACCGGTTGTTGGCATCATTGGCTATTGCAATCAAGATAGTGCTCCTCAATTGTCCGATCATAAAGGTGCCATCAACGAATATAACCAGCCTACAATGTTCAAAAGCCCAAACACATTGCTCTAAACCCCAAAATGCATGGCCAAAAACTCTTACGGTTCTTCCGTTTATTATCCTTGTCTTGTTCCCATAAGGTTCAATGACATGATGTTGGAGATATGCCCTAGAGGCAATAATAAATGTAGTTATTATTATATCTTTGTGTTTATGATAAATGTTTACATTCATGCTATAATAGTATTAACAAGGAAACATTGATACTTGTGTGATTTGTAAACTTAATTTGAAGTCCCTAGTATAGCCTCTATACATCACTAGCTTGTTGGTTGATAAATGATTATGGTTTCCCTATCATGAACATTGAGATGTTATCAACAACAAGATCATATCGTTAGGAGAATGATATGATGGACATACTCCTATAGATAAGCGTAGCATAAAGATCAAGTCATTTCAATAGTTCAATTGCTATATGCTTTCTGATACATAGTAACCTAATTCCTTCGACCATGAGATCATGCATATCACCTTTACCGGATGGATGCTTTGATGACATCAAACACCACACCGTAACTGGGTGGCTATAAAGGTGGCATTAAGTGTTCGGAAAGTATTGGTTGAGACACATGGATCAAGAGTGGGATTTGTCCATCCATATGACGGATAGATATACTCTGGGCCCTCTCGGTGAAATGTCATCCAATTATCTTGCAAGCATGTGACTGGCTCACAAGGGATCACATATCACGGGAACGAGAAAAGAGTACTTATCGGTAACGAGGTTGAACTAGGTATGCAGAGATACCGACGATCATAACCTCGGATAAGTAAACTATCGTGAGACAAAGGGAAATTGGTATCGTATGTAAGTGGTTCATTCGATCGCAAAGTAATCGTAGAAATACGTGGGAGCCATATGAATTTCCAGATTCCTCTATTGGTTATTGTTCGGAGAAGTGTCTCGATCATGTCTGCATAATTCACGAACCGTAGGGAGACACACTTAAGGATTCGACGTTGTTTGAGTAGTTATGGTATTATGAGAAAGAGACCGAATGTTGTTCGGAGTCTCGGATGGGATCCGGAATATCACGAGGTGATCCGGAATGGTCCGGAGAATAAGATTCATATAAGGAAAGTCCCGTTTCGGAGTTCGGGAATGATTCTGGTGTTTTCATCGGGAATGTTCTAGAAGGTTCCGGAATGTCTGGCACTCCGGAGGGGAAGGGGTACATGAATGTGTCATTCCATATTGGGATGATTACATCATGTACTAAGTGTTCTCGCTGTTCCAAATAAAGGATTAAATTGAATCCTAAATTGAAAAGTCAAATAGCAAGTTTGAAAAGTCAAACGGCTAAAATTGGAAAGAGGGAAAGAGGAAAGAGAGGGAAACCGAGTTGGGGAGGGAATCCCTCCTCCAACCGGAGGCGCCTCCTCCAAGCCGAGTTGGGGAGGGACTCCCCTCCCTCCCCTTGGCGCGTCGGCCCCTCCACCTATATAAGGAGGGGCAGGGCTCCCTCCTCTAGACACAAGTTCCTATCCTCTAAATCTAAACCCTAGCCCTAGCCTCCGGTTTAGAGTAGTTTTGGTTTAGAGCTTCTAATTGCCCTAGCCTCTGGATTAGAGCCTTCTAATTGGTGTGTCTAAACCCTTGACCGCCGAGGAACTCTCTCATACTCCACCATACTCGCTCCGGCTTAAGGCGAAGCCCTGCGGGATCTCCCCTCTACTTCCGGTACCACGCCGTTGTGCTGCCGGAATCGCGAGGAGAGTGCTACAACCTCCGCTGCCTGCTGGAACAAGGGAGAGGAAGGTCTTCGTCGAGTACCGAACATGTGACCGACTGCGGAAGCGCTGCCGGAACGCAGCGCCGGAAGGATCGTCTACACGATCTTGAGATCGGGAAGAGTACGACTACATCACCCACGAGAATCCGCTCTCGTTAAACACTTTGGAATCTTCGAGGGTAAGTTATTCCATCGACTCGTTGCTACAATCTAGTAGATAGATCTTGGCTTGTTTGTTTGTATGCGATAGAAAATTTTTGTTTTCCATGCTACGAAACCCTACAGTGGTATCGGAGTCGTGTTTATATGTAGATCTGTTGCACGAGTAGAACACAATGGTCATTGTGGGCGTTGATGCTTTTATTGTCGATTGCTTCTTGTGTACTTCGCATCTTGCGGTATGTTGGGATGAAGCGGCCCGGGCTAACCTTACATGACATCGTTCATGAGACTTGCTCCACGCTTGACATGCAACTTGTATTGCATAAGTGGCTTTGCGGGTGCCTGTTTCTCCTAGCATAGTTAAGATCCAATTTACAACGGGTGATCAACAATACTAGTATCAATGTTGTGGTTCTTGTTCGTAAGTTAGAACGACACTTATTGAAAGCCCCAAACCACGTAAAATATGCAAAGAAAGTAGAGGCGTCTAACTTTGTTTTGCAGGGGTGTGCAGTGATGTGATATGGCCATGATTGTGATTATATTTGATGTATGCAATGTTCCTTATTGTAAGTTAGCAACCGGCCGGAGCCAGATGGTTGTTTTTAATTTATGTTAAGACCCGCGTGTCTATTCAAAGTAGTTGTAATAGTTGAAAACCGGTGGACGACAACCATGGAGAAGCGTCATTGACCTTGATGCAATGCCAGTGATGATGGAGATCATGTTTGTGTTTGAAGATGGAGATCGGAAGCACAAAGAAGAAAGGCCATATCATATCAGATATTATTGAATTGCATGTGATGTTAATCATTTATGCATCTTGTATTGCTTAGTAGACGACGGTAGCATTATAAGATGATCCCTCATGCACATGAATTTCAAGTCATAAAGTGTTCACCCTTAGTTAGCACCGTTGCTAAAGCTTGTTGTTTCGAAGCACCACGTGATGATCGGGTGTGTTAGATTCTGCAAGTGTATACAACGTGAGCAAGCCAGATTTGCTCATGCGGAAACTAAGGTTTGATCTTGACGAGCCTAGCATGTACAGACATGGTCTCGGAACACGGATCACCGAAAGGTAAAGCATGAATCATATAGTAGATATGATGAACATGACGATTGTTCGCCATTGAAACTATATCAACTCTCGTGATGATCGGTGTTGATGTAGTGGATTTGGTTCGTGTGATCACTAAAACAATGTGAGGGATGTTGTTTTGAGTGGGAGTTCACCTAGTTTAATTTCATTATTAATTTGAACTCAATTTGTCATAAACTTAGTCTAAACTATTGCAAATATGTTGTAGATCAATGGCAGCCCCTACCATCAATTTTAATGCGTTCCTAGAGAAAGAAAAGTTGAAAAACAATGGAAGCAACTTCGCGGATTGGTTCCGCAATTTGAGGATTGTCCTCATAGCTGGTAATTTGACCTATGTGCTGGATGCACCGCTGGGTGACCCACCAGCAGCTGATGCTGCCGATGAAGTAAAGAATGTTTACCTCGCTCGGAAGAATCAGTACTCCATAGTTCAGTGTGCTATCTTGTATGGTTTGGAATCGGAGCTTCAGAAAAGGTTTGAAGATTCAGACCCATATGATATTGTCGAGGATCTCAAATTGATTTTTGAGACTCATGCGGCAATTGAAAGCTATGAGGCTTCTGAAAATTTCTTTAACTGCAAGATGGAAGAAGGCAGCTCCGTCAGTGAGCATGTGCTTAAGATGTGTAACAAACTTCAAAGCTTGGGTATAGTGATTCCTAATGCTTTGGGGATTTACCGTGTCCTCCAATCACTACCACCAAGTTACAAGAACTTTGTGATGAACTACAACATGCAGAACATGAACAAGACGTTGTCAGAACTCTTTGCCATGTTGAAATCTGCAGAAGTGGAGATCAAGAAAGAGCACCAAGTGTTGTTGGTCAATAAGACCACCAAATTCAAGAAAGGCAAGTCTAAGCAAAAGGGACACTTCAAGAAGGGTGGTAAGAAAGTTACCACGCCGGCAAAGAAGACCAAGGCTGGACCCAAGCCTGATACTGAGTGCTTTTACTGCAAGGGAGAAGGTCACTGGAAGCGGAATTGCCCAAAGTACTTGGCGGATCTGAAGAACGGCAACATCAAGAAGAAAGGTATATCTGATATACATGTTATTGATGTGTATCTCACTAGTACTCGTAGTAGTGCCTGGGTATTTGATACTGGTTCGGTTGCTCATATTTGTAACTCGAAACAGGTGCTGCAGAATAAACGGAAGCTAGCGAAGAACGAGGTGACGATGCGCGTAGGAAACGGATCAAAGGTTGATGTGATCGCGGTCGGCACGCTACCCCTTCATCTACCATCGGGATTAGTTTTATACTTAAATAATTGTTATTTGGTGCCTGCGTTGAGCATGAACATTATATCGGGATCTTGTTTATTGCGAGACGGTTACTTGTTTAAATCCGAGAATAATGGTTGTTCGATTTATATGAGTAATATGTTTTATGCACATGCACCTTTGATAGATGGTCTATTCTTATTGAATCTCGATAGTGGAAATACACATATCAACAACATTGAGGCTAAACGTTTGAAATCAAGCGATAATTCGACCTATATGTGGCACTGTCGTCTTGGTCACATTGGAGTGAAACGTATGAAGAAACTCCATTCCGATGGACTTCTTGAATCACTTGATTTTGAATCACTTGAAAGATGTGAAGCATGTCTGATGGGAAAAATGACTAAGACTCCATTTTCTGGTATGATGGAGCGAGCTACGGACTTATTGGAAATCATACATACCGATGTGTGTGGCCCAATGAGTGTAGCATCGCGCGGTGGTTATCGTTATGTTCTTACCTTCACGGATGACTTGAGTAGATATGTGTATATCTATTTCATGAAACATAAGTCCGAAACTTTCGATAAGTTTAAGGAGTTTCAAAGTGAGGTAGAGAATCAACGTAACAAGAAGATTAACTTTCTACGTTCTGATCGTGGAGGTGAATGTCTAAGTTACGAGTTTGGCGAGCATTTAAAGAAATGCGGAATACTTTCACAGTTGACACCGCCGGGAACACCACAGCGTAATGGTGTGTCCGAACGTCGTAATCGAACTCTCTTAGATATGGTTCGTTCTATGATGTCACTTACAGATTTACCGCTATCATTTTGGGGTTATGCATTAGAAACAGCCGCATTCACTTTAAATAGGGCACCGTCTAAATCCGTTGAAACGACACCGTATGAATTATGGTTTGGGAAGAAACCTAAATTGTCGTTCCTTAAAGTTTGGGGATGCGAAGCCTATGTAAAGAAGTTACAGCCGGACAAGCTTGAACCCAAAGCGGAAAAATGCGTCTTCATAGGATACCCGAAGGAAACTATTGGGTATACCTTCTATCATATATCCGAAGGCAAAATCTTCGTTTCCAAGAATGGATCCTTTCTAGAGAAGGAATTTCTCTCGAAGAAGTGACTGGAAGGAAAGTAGAACTCGACGAGGTTGTCGAACCTTCTCTCGAAATTGCGAGTAGCGCAGCACCGGAAGAAGTTCCTGTGGTGTCTGCACCAATAAGAGAGGAAGCTAATGATGGTGATCATGAAACTTCGGTTGAAGTTGCTACAGAGCCTCGGAGGTCAACGAGAACTCGTACCACTCCAGATTGGTATGATCCCGTTATGAGTGTCATGTTGGTGGATAACACCGATGATCCCGAGACATATGAGGAAGCGATGATGAGCCCAGATTCCAATAAATGGCAAGAAGCCATGAAATCCGAGATTGGATCCATGTACGAAAACCAAGTATGGACTTTGGTGGACTTACCGGATGGCCGGAAGGCTGTCGAGAACAAATGGATTTTCAAGAAGAAAACAGATGCTGATGGTAATGTTACTGTCTATAAAGCTCGACTTGTCGCAAAAGGGTTTCGACAAATTCAAGGAGTTGACTACGATGAGACTTTCTCACCAGTAGCGAAGCTAAAGTCTGTGAGTATTATGTTAGCAATCGCTGCATATTATGATTATGAGATATGGCAGATGGATGTCAAAACAGCATTCCTCAATGGAGACATTGATGAAGAATTGTATATGATGCAACCCAAAGGTTTTGTCGATCCTAAAGATGCTAACAAGGTATGCAAACTTCAACGGTCCATCTATGGATTGAAGCAAGCATCCCGAAGTTGGAATCAACGTTTTGATAAGGTAATCAAAAGTTTTGGTTTTATACAAACTTATGGAGAAGCTTGTATTTACAAGAAAGTGAGTGGGAGCTCTGTAGCATTCTTAATACTATATGTGGATGACATATTGTTGATTGGGAATGATGTAGACCTTCTTAATAGTGTCAAGGAATATTTGAATAATAGTTTTTCAATGAAGGATCTTGGCGAAGCAGCTTACATATTAGGCATAAAGATTTACAGAGATAGATCGAAACGTCAAATATCATTGTCACAGAGTACATATTTGGACAAAGTTCTAAAGAGGTTTGGAATGGAAGAAAGCAAGAAAGGGTTCTTGCCCATGTTGCCCAATACGACCTTGAGTAAAACTCAAAGTCCGACATCGGCAGAAGATAGAGAAAGGATGAGTAAGACTCCCTATGCCTCAGCCATAGGATCTCTAATGTATGCCATGCTATGTACTAGACCCGACATTGCATATGCTGTTAGTTTGACTAGCAGATATCAAAGTGATCCAGGAGTGGATCATTGGACAGCGGTCAAAAACATCCTTAAGTACTTGAGAAGAACTAAGGATATGGTTCTTTCTTATGGAGGTGATGAACAACTCGTTTTTAATGGTTACACCGATGCTAGTTGGAACACCGATCCGGATGATTCAAAATCACAATCTGGATACGTATTTATTTTGAATGGTGCAGCAGTTAGCTGTAGGAGTGCAAAGCAAAGCGTTGTGGCGAGATCTTCAACTGAATCGGAATACATGGCTGCTTCGGAGGCTTCACAAGAAGCGATATGGATGAAAGAGTTCATTACAGAGCTGGGTGTGGTTCCTAGTGCGCTGGACCCAATGTCTATCTACTGTGATAACATGGGCGCCATAGCCAATGCGCAAGAACCAAGGTCACACAAGAAGCTGAAGCACATTAAGCTACGTTTTCACGCTATTCGAGAACATATCCAGGATGAGGATATAAAGATTTGCAAAGTACACACAGATCTGAATGTGGCGGATCCGTTGACTAAACTCTCCCGAGGGCAAAACATGACCAACACCAGACTGCCATGGGTGTTCGGTATATTACCATGTAATCTAGATTAGATGACTCTAGTGCAAGTGGGAGACTGTTGGAGATATGCCCTAGAGGCAATAATAAATGTAGTTATTATTATATCTTTGTGTTTATGATAAATGTTTACATTCATGCTATAATAGTATTAACAAGGAAACATTGATACTTGTGTGATTTGTAAACTTAATTTGAAGTCCCTAGTATAGCCTCTATACATCACTAGCTTGTTGGTTGATAAATGATTGTGGTTTCCCTATCATGAACATTGAGATGTTATCAACAACAAGATCATATCGTTAGGAGAATGATATGATGGACATACTCCTATAGATAAGCGTAGCATAAAGATCAAGTCATTTCAATAGTTCAATTGCTATATGCTTTCTGATACATAGTAACCTAATTCCTTCGACCATGAGATCATGCATATCACCTTTACCGGATGGATGCTTTGATGACATCAAACACCACACCGTAACTGGGTGTCTATAAAGGTGGCATTGAGTGTTCGGAAAGTATTGGTTGAGACACATGGATCAAGAGTGGGATTTGTCCATCCATATGATGGATAGATATACTCTGGGCCCTCTCGGTGAAATGTCATCCAATTAGCTTGCAAGCATGTGACTGGCTCACAAGGGATCACATATCACGGGAACGAGAAAAGAGTACTTATCGGTAACGAGGTTGAACTAGGTATGCAGAGATACCGACGATCATAACCTCGGATAAGTAAACTATCGTGAGACAAAGGGAAATTGGTATCGTATGTAAGTGGTTCATTCGATCGCAAAGTAATCTTAGAAATATGTGGGAGCCATATGAATTTCCAGATTCCTCTATTGGTTATTGTTCGGAGAAGTATCTCGATCATGTCCGCATAATTCACGAACCGTAGGGAGACACACTTAAGGATTCGACGTTGTTTGAGTAGTTATGGTATTATGAGAAAGAGACCGAATGTTGTTCGGAGTCTCGGATGGGATCCGGGATATCACGAGGTGATCCGGAATGGTCCGGAGAATAAGATTCATATAAGGAAAGTCCTGTTTCAGAGTTCGGGAATGATTCCGGTGTTTTCATCGGGAATGTTCTAGAAGGTTCCGGAATGTCCGGCACTCCGGAGGGGAAGGGGTACATGAATGTGTCATTGCATATTGGGATGATTGCATCATGTACAAAGTGTTCTCGCTGTTCCAAATAAAGGATTAAATTGAATCCTAAATTGAAAAGTCAAATAGCAAGTTTGAAAAGTCAAACGGCTAAAATTGGAAAGAGGGAAAGAGGAAAGAGAGGGAAACCGAGTTGGGGAGGGAATCCCTCCTCCAACCGGCGGCGCCTCCTCCAAGCCGAGTTGGGGAGGGACTCCCCTCCCTCCCCTTGGCGCGCCGGCCCCTCCACCTATATAAGGAGGGGCAGGGCTCCCTCCTCTAGACACAAGTTCCTATCCTCTAAATCTAAACCCTAGCCCTAGCCTCCGGATTAGAGCCTTCTAATTGGTGTGTCTAAACCCTAGACCGCCGAGGAACTCTCTCATACTCCACCATACTCGCTCCGGCTTAAGGCGAAGCCCTGCGGGATCTCCCCTCTACTTCCGGTACCACGCCGTTGTGCTGCCGGAATCGCGAGGAGAGTGCTACAACCTCCGCTGCCTGCTGTAACAAGGGAGAGGAAGGTCTTCGTCGAGTACCGAACGTGTGACCTACTGCGGAAGCGCTGCCGGAACGCAGCGCCGGAAGGATCGTCTACACGATCTTGAGATCGGGAAGAGTACGACTACATCACCCACGAGAATCCGCTCTCGTTAAACACTTTGGAATCTTCGAGGGTAAGTTATTCCATCGACTCGTTGCTACAATCTAGTAGATAGATCTTGGCTTGTTTGTTTGTATGCGATAGAAAATTTTTGTTTTCCATGCTACGAAACCCTACACATGAACCATGCCCGGGTTATCATTGGCCATCGCTCCCAACAACCTTGAGATTCGGTTATAAGATTCCTCCCAATCACCATACAACATCTTGAATGCGGCTTGCTTAGCCTTCCATGCCTTCCTATACTTCACCTCGTAGTGAAAGAGGGCTTTCACAAGGCCCATGACCATCTTGATGCTCATTATTGGAAATGACACGATGTCATTGGAAATCCTATAAGTGAGGAACTAAGAGGTGAGTTGCCGGTGCTCGTGCTTCGCATCCTTGCCATCCACCATCGGGCAGCGACACATGTGAGTTGATACACAACTAATTGTTCCAATCGGGACCTCCCTTGAATGGTCTTTGATGCACAATCCAAGGACATCCTTCCTCCTCACACTTCACCATGTAATGCTTCTTGATGTCCGAGTGCACGACCGTGTAAGGACGATGATGCTTAACCGAGTAGTCCTTTATCCATTGCTTAAATTCCAAAAAGGGCTTGAACCTTGATCCTTTGGAAAAACCATTATTCACGTGATTGTCATCCCGGTAAGAACTTGTCCTTGGTCCAAGGACTATGTCCTTGCCACCATCAACCGTGACTTCATTTATGAGACTAAGATCACTAAACAAAGACACCCGATGGTCCCATCCCAATCCGATATCGTGGATTTCGGCCTCTCTAGCCGTGAAACCCTCCTCGTCAACTTCTTCTTCGGGACCATCATCATCTGAGTCCGATGCATAAACTCGAGAATACGGGAGGACACAGTCCATGTCATCTTGGGTGATATATTTGTCTAAATCTCCAACATTGTTGTCGTGGAGTTCAACATCATCATCATCACCCCCACAATCATCATTGTCCTCTTCCAACACTTCTTCTTGGTGTTTTGAAATCGGGCTCAATGTTTGGGTCAAAGGAGGTTCACTCCATAGCTCTTGGTTAATGGGTGGAGGATTCCAAGTATCCAATGGGGAGGCAAGACAGTTCAAGTCCAAAGGCAATGAACTATCAACTTTCTTGGTGGCAAATAGCTTAAGAGCCTTGTCTAGTGATTCGGCCACCACCTCCTTGTATACAAGCCAACGGGCCTCAAAGAAGATACACATAGTCTTCCAACGGACATGCATTCCCAAGCTAACATTGTGTCTTCCCTCCAAGTCAACAACATCATTTGGGTACATCCGTTTCAATTCAATCCTCAATTGCTCCAAGACCTCGGCATAGGTTGGAGTACGCTGAAACACCAAATCAAGCTCGTCCGGGACCGGTTCTATGTTACCTCTCAAAAAGGAATCCTTGTCTACATGGTAAACATGAACAATTCTTGCCATTCCTAAGATAATCACAACAACAATACCATAGTCAACATACTCGATAGACACTCATTCTACCATGAACACAATACCCAACCCATATTCCAATGCAACAACAATCTACCATTCATCATACAAAACAACCTATTAGGGTTTGCAAGATATGGGTCAAAACAATAATTCAATGGGTGAAATCAAAGAAGAAGGGGAAGAATACCTTTAGGCACTTTGGGGGATCGAAATCCATGGAGAGGAGCTTCTAATTTCGCCATTAGGAGGGAGGGATTTGAGAGGGGACCCGAGCCGCTGCCGCCGCTGTGTGTTGGTCAATGGGGGAGAGAAGTGAGGACTGGGTCGGGGTTGGGGCGGCCGTGCGGGGTAACCCTAGTTCTAAAGTGCGGCGCCACCCACAATGGCGTTGCACTACACAGTGCGACGCCATGAGCTGTGGCTCCACACTTACGGAACCGGGGCCCAAGAGGCCACGGGAGATTCCACGCTGCTAGGTGCGCGGCGCCATTACCCATGGCATTACTCTTCAGGGTGCGGCACCACCGTGGATGGCGTTGCAAAAAGGGTTAGTCCGGTGAATTAGTTTTCGCCGGAGTTCATTTCGTGAATTTGTTTTTAATAAGGGTTATTTCTGGTCAAATTGCATCTTCCACAAGTATGTTTATGGCACAAAGATAAAGACACGTTATAATGGAAAACGAAGTGATTGTCTATTTTTTCCAGCAAAGATTATTGATAGATTGGTGAACAATTAACTTGTGGAGACACCGAGTCATATGTTGATCTAACAAGAAAGGTGACATGTTAGAGTTGATTTGTTTGAGCCTTGCAAAACTAAATATTAATTCATCATCAATTAAGTATAAAGATGTTTAAAAAGCACCAAATAGACTTAAATAGAATGCTCTAGATAAACACTAAAATCGTTAAAAGATACTTACAAATCAACAACATACACATTCTTGTCTGGCATGTGCCTGCAAAGTTTTGTGAAGAAGGTACACATGTCATTTTCTAGTCATGTTCCAAAAAAAACATATTCTGAAGCACCAAAGTTATTTCTTCTTCCAGGCATGCCACAAAACTTAATGTTGTACGAAGAAAGTTTCCTTGTAGACAAGGAACTCCGATATTAAGATGTCTATTTATTTCTATTTTTCTCTACTACGTAAACAAGAAACCGGGTTCCATTGTCGACCAATATGTCAATGGTTTTCACACTCTGAACAACATTACTCGCACCTTTTGATCCAAGCTAACGTGCCACCATGTTACTGGGTTGAAGCTCTCAACAATGTTGTTACTTTACATAGTCGGCTGCCATCCAAAACTATTTCAAATCGCATTTTTTATGGTCCGGATCCGGCATATGCTACATTGTCATGGTGGACAAAAGTGGCAAGGCTCTATCACCTCCATGTGGTCGTCATGGCCAGCACCAGAGATCATATAGCGATTTGGTAGAAAAGATCAATATGTACTAATCTAATAGGTTTTGGTCCAATGCTTCAGCTTGTTCCGGGACGAAGACGGTTTTAAGTGTGTTTTCATTGGGTTATGCCTTCTCATTTTCTTGTGTTCTATTTCTTATTTATTTAGTTTTGATAAAATGAGCTTCATTAACTCAATCGTAGCATCAGGATGATACTCGTAAAGAGTAATACTCTAACACTAGGAAGCAAAAGAATCTAACAAAATAAACCAAGGCTTGTTTTACGGTCCACCGAGCATTTTACCAAATTATGCTATTTTATGTATTGTATGATGGGCGGTCAAGGTGAGAATGGGGCAAAACCCACACCTTATCCAGTCCACACCGCATGCACTTAACCTAATTACTAATCCAGTCCAAGCCACATTAATTTCTATCCTAAACCCACACCACTCCGTCCCGCAAGATTTTTACACCCGCACCTGGCCCGCTCCATAGCAGAATGTGGCCTGAACGTGCGGGTTCAAACCCGTGGTTGCTGGGATAGCTGGCCTCGGCGATTCACACATGCAAGCTAGCTAGCCCATGAACGCCTACTAGCTATAGTGTTGCATCTCAGGAAAGTGATACGGGGTTGAATCCACGGGTTGAACCCATGGGTTCAGCCGTTTTGTATGTTTTTTTTCCTTAGACCGCACCGCACCAATCCAGTCCGCTATTCTGCTAAACCCGCCCTGCTCCGCTCCAGTAAGTAGTTTGCCCCATTTTCGTCCAAACCAGTCGACCCCACAGGATAACCGCACCAAAGGGCTCATTACTAACTGCACCATTCTCAGCCTGTCTCACCATGGCTTTTTAGAACTATCGAAGGGGTCTGCTAGCTAGCAGGCACGTGTGGGCTGACTTGACTTGAATATCAGTAGCGAAGCTTGCAATGAAAAGCTGGATGGGCCAACAGGCTTAAGGAGACTAAAGAGGGTTATTATTTAGCTAAATTTACGAGTATGTAAGCAGAAAATCTTCTAAGCTGGACGGGCCATAGTCTGGTTTTATTTCAACTAAGTTATGTCCGTGTTAGCTATCAATGTTTGTCGTTTTGCTATTAAAGTCTAACAAAAAGGAAAGAAGTACTTACACCTTGCCATGTAGTGCATCACTATCACTGTTGCAATTCTCAAAAAAAAAAACTATCATTGTTGCCCTTCATAGACTCCACCACCACCATCTCCTCCATCTCCATGTCGTCAGCACCGACTGTACCCCAGCCACCACCACCTATGGCCAACGTCGTTGTTGCGCCACCCTCCCATGCACCGGTGAAATCCCTACCTCTATTGGACCTCCCCATGCCATCCATCTAAGCTCCCCCACTATTTTCTACAGTGTTGGTGTCGATATCGGTGACCCGCACCCTTGCTCCTAAGGTTTATCTCTCGCCTGTGATGGTGCCACCGTTCATAGTCGACACCTCTTTTGGCAAGGTCTAGGCTCGCCGTCGCCATCTCTGCCATGAGAAAAACAATAGGAAGGGGATTAGGAGAGATGGGTAATAAGTGGTGCACCCCATGTCAAACTACAGTGCGGACGTGTCCACGATCAGCAGCCAACTTAGCGTTTTGAGGTTATTCGAGGATCGACACACGTGCCCAGACCCGTCATAGGCCGACCCGACACGTGGCTTACCAGGTTGTAACTGGCCCGTGGCCTGACCTGGGCCATGGCTAAGACTAGACCTGGAGCCCGCGTGCCCGGGCGACAAGGCCTGTGAGTTTTTTTTCTCATTTTCACCCTATCTTTCCTGTTATTTTGTATGTTAACAGGCTGGTTAAGCATAGCGGGCCGGCACACGCCGCCGGCCGGCCCGATGGCCGCTAGGTTTGGTTTAGCGTGTTGCAATTCGTTTGTCATTTGGGTTTGTACAAGACCCCGCAAAGTGCCTCGCACTGTACACACACTACACTCCGCCTCATCCGCTCATCGTCGTCGGCGCGTCGCTAATGGAGCAAAATTCCGATCCGACCGTGGTGCTGCACGCCTGCTTGGGCGTGGGCCACCTGATTCCCATGGTAGAGTTCGCCAAGCTCTTCGTCCGCCGGGGCATCTCCGTCGTCATCGCCGTACCCACCCCGCCGGCCTCCGCGGCCGATTTCTTCTCCGCCTCCTCCTCCGCCGTTGCCAGCATCGTCGCCGCCAACCCTTCCATCGCCTTCCACAGCCTCCCGCCCCCGGACTACCCAAGCCCGGATCCCGACCCCTTCCTGCAGATGCTCGACCTGCTCCGCCTCACCGTGCCGTCCCTCCTCGCTTTCCTCCGCTCCCTCCCCTCCGTCGCAGCGCTCGTCCTCGACCTCTTCTGCATCGACGCCCTCGACGCCGCCGCCGAGAGCGGCGTACCGGCCTACATCTACTACACCTCCTCCGCCGGCGACCTCGCGGCGTTCCTCCACCTGCCCCACCACTTCGCCACCACGGAGGGGGACATCAAGGATATGGGCAAGGCGCTCCTCCGCTTCCCCGGTGTCCCGCCGATCCCGGCGTCCGATATGCCGCACACCGTCCTCGACCGCGCGAACCGGACCTGCAACACCCGGATTGCGCACTACGGGCGCATCCCGGAGGCGCGGGGCGTGCTGGTCAACACCTACGAGTGGCTGGAGGCGAGGGCCGTGCGCGCGCTACGGGAGGGCGTGTGCGTCCCCGACCGCCCGACCCCGCCGGTGCACTGCATCGGGCCGCTGATTGTGAAAGGGGCGGCTGCGGAAGGGGAGCGGCACGCGTGCCTGTCGTGGCTGGACGCGCAGCCGGAGCGGAGCGTGGTATTCATCTGCTTCGGCAGCCTAGGCGCCGTGTCGGCGGCGCAGCTGAAGGCGATAGCCCATGCGCTGGAGAACTCCGGGCACCGCTTCCTGTGGGTCGTGCGGAGCCCGCCCATTGACCCGGCCAAATTCTTCCTGCCACGTCCGGAGCCAGACCTGGACGCACTCCTCCCGGAGGGGTTCACGGAGAGGACGCGCGGCAGGGGGATAGTGCTGAAGATGTGGGCGCCGCAGGTGGAGGTGCTGCGGCACGCCGCCACCGGCGCGTTCATGACGCACTGCGGGTGGAACTCCGTCCTGGAAGCGACGTCGGCCGGGGTGCCGATGCTGTGCTGGCCGCAGTACGCGGAGCAGAGGCTGAACAAGGTGTTCGTGGTGGACGAGATGAAGGCCGGAGTGGTGATGGAGGGGTACGATGAGGAGCTGGTGACGGCCGAGGAAGTGGAGAAGAAGGTGAGGCTGGTGCTGGAGTCGGAGGAGGGTGAGAAGCTCAGGGAGAGGCTGGCATTGGCGAAATTGAAGGCCGCAGAAGCGTTGGCAGACAGCGGGCCGTCGCAGACGGCATTTGATGAGTTCTTGAAGGATCTGAAGCTCTCTAAGTGATCAAGCACAGAAGTTATAGCAACAAGATTGGTACTGGAATGCGTGGCTTTGAAGGTTTGCATCAATTCTCACTGTGATGGTGATCGTAGTTATGCTACGCAGATTAGCTGCTTCAGCAATTGTACCCTTGAAAAATGTTCAGATTCAAAGTCCCAAAAGGAAGCTCTGAAAATGCAAACATTTCTCAGTTATGCTCTATCACAATATGCTACTCCAGATAATAATACAATGCATCGATTCAAAATTGATAGTCTCGATGAAGAGTTATATTTGAGATCTGCCTATATTTAGAACATTTCCCCTTGATGTTTTACTGCTGTTACTTCTCGATTCTACTTATATTTCTGTTCTATTTAGCACATTTCTCTTACAAGGTTTGCATCAATTCTCCTTGGTGCAATGGATGCAGTAATACAGAACCATACTTTCAGTCTAGTGCCGATGAGAAATTCTGTACTATCTGACGTCTAGAAGTTTTACCACCATTCTTTCAGGGTTCATCTGTTATACAGCTTGATCAATTCTTTTCTCAGTCCTACACACTGTTATTCTCCAAATTTATCAGGAACTTCTTCCCTTCCCCTGTCTCCATCACCAGACTCAGCTTCGCTTCACCAGTCGCAGAAGCACTGGCAGACAGTGGGTCGTTGCAGATGGCCTTCGCTGAGTTCTTTAAAGGATTTGAAGCTCCATCGAGCATGGAAGATAGCAACGAGATTGCTCTTAGAAGGTGCGCATCAGTTTCTTCTCTGAAGTATGAAGGACTATGAACTGTCTCTTGTGACGATACAGAGCAAGTAGACAATGGTTTGAGGCTTCAGCCTTATAAGAAGAATTGAAGTGAAGGGAGCGCAGCAAGCTAGTTATGCTACGCAGATTAGTTGCTTCAGTGGTACATTATCGAAATGATTCCACACAGATGACTGTGAAAACTCAAACATACCCAAGTTCATCAGTCATACAGCTTGATCGACTGAGTTCTCCAAATCTCTCAGGAACTCGGCAAATGCCATTTCAGAGGACCCGCCATCGCCAATCGCATCCAACGCCATCTTCCTCGCCACCACCAGCATCTCCCGGAGCTTCTTCCCTTCCTCCGTCTCCATCACTAGCCTCACCTTCGCTTCCACCTCCTCCGCGTTCACCATTCCTTTTTTCTCGTATCCCTCCAACGCCACGGCGATCTTCATCTCCTCCACCATGAACACCTTGTTCAGCCCCTGCTCGGCGTACAACGGCCAGCATATCATCGGCAGCCCGGACATGATCGCCTCCAGCGCCGAGTTCCACCCACAGTGCGTCACGAAGGCGCCGACCGCCTCGTGTCGCACGACTTCGGCTTGTGGCACCCAGTTCTTTACAACCATGCATCTGCCTCTCGTCCTCTCCAAGAACCCCGCCGGAAGCAGCCGCTCAATGTCCGGCTCGGTGGACTCGCTCTGTATCTGCTCCTCCGGCGGGTTCCTCACTGCCCACAGGAACCGCTGCCCGGAGCTCTCCATCCCACGAGCGATCTCCTTCAGCTGCGCCGCGCAGAACGCGCCCATGCTGCCGAAGCAGAGGAACACGACGCTCTGCCGCGGCTGCGCGTCCAGCCACGCAAGGCACTCGTGCCGCTTCTCGCCGCCGTCCCCGCCGTCGTTCACTAGTGGCCCAATGCAGAACACCCTGGGCGTCGGCCGGCCGGGCACGCAGACGCCGTCCGCGAGCGCTCTCAGGGCCGTGCGCTCCAGCCAGTCGAAGCTGTTCACCAGCACGCCCCGCCCCTCGGCGATTCGGCTGAACTGGTACAGACGGACCTTGCACGGGTCGCTCTCCCTGTCCTGGATACTTAGCGGCATGTCCAGCGCTCGGACCGGCGGCATGCTGCCGGGAGTGTGCACGAGCGCCTCGCCCATGTCCTTGAACGACGGCAGGTCCGGGTAGCTGGACGGCAGGTTGAGGAAGACGGCGAGGTCGCCGGCGGCCGAGGCGAAGAAGAAGTAGGCGGGCACGGCGAGCTCGGAGGCGACGTCGAGCGCGTCGACGCAGAACATGTCGAGCAGGAGGGCGTGGGCGCCTGGGGCGGGCAGGGAGAGCAGGAGGTCGCGTAGCACGGGGTTGGCGAGGCGGAGCGTGTCGAGGCTGCGCTTGACCGGGTGCGCGGCGGTGTCCGGGCTGGGCGGGGCGGGCAGGAGGCGGAAGGCGATGGAAGGGTTGGTCACGGCGAGGCGCGCCAAGGCAATGGCTGAGATGGCGTCACCGTCGGGCGGGTCGACGACGACGGCGACAACGACACTGTGGCCGTGGCGCAGCAGGTGCTTGGCCAGCTCCACCATCGGGTTCAGGTGGCCGACGCCCGGCGACGGGTAGAGCACGAACGTCTTCTTCGCCGGAGCCATGGCTGAGATCAGAACGGGACGGCGAAAGACGGGAGTATGCATGGTCAGAGTCATTTCGGATGCTCGTTATTAAGGGAAACGGAAATCGAAGTGAGTGGTCAGAACTCGTAAAACGTTAGACAGTTTCGTGAGCGACGACGATACATTGACTGACCGACTGCCCGATGGTGACGAGGGCCTTTACCAGAGCCAGTTACGTCAGCTCGCTATAATGGTGCTTGCCAGTAGGATTGGAAGCGGGAACTCATTTGAAAAATTTCTAGTAGCCTACACTAAAAGTTGAACTAGAAAACACCCAAATAAAAAAAATTCGGCAGATGTGAATGAACGCTTCAAAGTTGACTTTAATAACTGCGCAGGAGAGCGGTGGAGAAGAAGGGTGTGCCCAAACACCGGAACCAAAGATAAAAAGACCTTGATTTTCACAAAAAAAAAGGAGTAGGCCAAGTGGCCGACCAAGAAACACATGTCTAACACAGGTAGTCAAGCTGCCAGAAAGCGCAGGGTGATTAATTTCACGGTAGCAGGTGCCAGCGCCCGGGTAGGAAGCTAGTGCTTGTATCATAAGGCTGGTCCTGATGGTAGTATCATACTACTAGTATCATGCATATGGTACTAGTGCATGATACTATGTCTCTAGTGCATTGTATCATATAGTAGTATCATAGTAGTGATATATTTATTGATTTGTAGCATCTCTATGTAAAATGTGTGTACAAGATTTACTTGCCATTATGATTTCTAGCTTTACGTGCTATGATACGGTATCTACCTATGATACACTAATCACCTCTCTCTTCATTAATTATGGCGCCACATCAGATTTTTGCCAAGTTGGCATGCATGATACACCTTATGATACTAGCACTAGGACCAGCCTAAGATGTATCATGCATGCCAACTTAGCAAAAATCTGATGTGGCGTTATAATTAATGAAGAGAGAGGTGGTTAGTGTATCATAGGTAGATACCGTATCATAGCACGTAAAACTAGAAATCATAATGGCAAGTAAATCTTGTACACACATTTTACATAGAGATTCTACAAATCAATAAATATATCACTATTATGATACTACTACATGATACAATGCACTAGAGACATAGTATCATACACTAGTATCATATGCATGATACTAGTATTATGATACTCCTACTAGAACCAGCCTAATTAACGGGCTGAAAGGTGCTTGATTAAACGGGCCAGCAAAACACGGTAGGGTCCTAGACAACGCGCATGACGGCTTTAGGGCTACCCAGCGACTCAACGTGATTTGCTCGTGAGTTAAATTCATGATTAGTCATTAAACTTGTTTAGCAAAGTCAGAAGTAGAAAATATGATTTTACAGTCATGAAACTTGCACGAGAGCATCAACCATGGACACGGAGCGACAAGTAGCTCTGAATTAGATGATGTTAGTCACAATGTCAGTTGACTAGATGGGTAAGTTAGGGAAGAAAACAGTTTGAGAGGGGTTTTATTGCAAAGTCGTGGATGTGTACTAACCCCGTGTTCCAACCGGCCCCGTTCATTTCGACCCCCGTCGTTCTGCCCCTCTATTGCCTTGTTCTAACCCTAAATCAGCGTTGTCGCTCGAGGAGAGTAGGAAGCTGCTGTCAGGGGTCTTACTTCCGTAGTTACCACGCCATGTCCAGCGCAAGCTCTCGCTGTTGTGCGCTCTGCCGCCAGGCTCCACCGTTTCCGCTCATCGATTGTCCTGATTGCGGCTAGTCGGTGAAGAAGGCCAGCTCGGGCATGCTTGACCATCTAGGATGGACGTACTACAAGTGTAAAAATCATGGGATAAGCCTCTGGTGAAGCTTTTGGAGAAAGTCAGGCAAATTTTGGTACTTGTTAAAATTGCAGTGGGTGTGATGTGTGTTCCATGTGCTATGTTTGTTGTTATACTAGTGAAGCAGAGGGAGTAAAATGCATCTATTTAGTTTAGGGTGCATTGGATTTTGTAGTGTTGATCTGCTCTTGAGTATGTAGTAGTGACTGTACTATGTTATGCCTTTTGGCCATTATGTGTATGAACATGATGAAATACAGTTAAATGTAAGAGCATATCCACTCGTCTACCTAGAACGCCGATCCCAGGGCATTTTTTTTGTCCGGACGCCAAAACTCGGCCTAGTCGCGTTCCCAGGACCCCAGTTTCGTTCGGATTTGGGCCAACTTTGGTCCAGACCTCCCAGGACATTCCCAGCATCCCGGGAACGCCCTGGAAACGCCGTACGAAGCGAATTCGGCGAAAAAAGCAAACGACGAGTGGACCTGCCCAGTCAGTGACGGAAGCCGAGTCATTGTCATCCTTCCGCATCGGAACCCCGCGGATGACCGCCGGACAATAACTGCGCGTCGCTTCGGCCACACGTCGCCGTAATGCCGCGCCACTTCCGCATCCTAGGCTCCCGCGACGGATCGACGGGTAATAACTTCCCGTCGTTCCCCTTTTTCCCGCCCTCGCCGCTACACCCCTCTCGCCCTCGCCGCCCGCCTCGGCCTATAAAAGTCGTAGCCCTCGCTGGAACCCTTCACACTCTCTCATAGCTCCCCTTCTCTTCCAACTCCGGCGAACCCCACTCTCCGGCGAACTCACCACACTCCCCCCACTTCCCATGGCCGAGCGCTTTCCCGGCGCCCCGTGGTGGCAAACGGCTTCGGACGACGCACGCTCCAGCCGTGGGAGGCGCGCATGCTGCACGACAACATCTACATGGCACCACCCGACGTTCGCCTTCCCTTCGGCCAGAAGCTCAAGACCGGTGGGATACCGATTCCGCCGGTGCCCAAGGACGAAGAAATTGTCGAGGAGATCCAGGCGGCCATCGCCGGCAAGGAATACCTGGATCTCGCCGAGGATCCGGGCAATCTGCTCTACTGGGAGCAGTTTTTGTGGACCGGCGGCTCCAGGAGCTCACCCGCCACGAGAGTCCGCCGGGGTCGCCGCTGACATGGTTATACCCTACGGGTACCCGATGTTAGCCTACCTGGTCCAGCCTGACGGAAGGCCCACTCGACGACCTGCTCGGGTCCATGAAGCCTATGACGGTTCGGCTGGAACGAAGCCCATATGGACACGGAGTCCCAAGCGCACAAGACAAGGAAACCTCAAGACTAGAGTTCGAATCTAACTTGTAATCTACTTGTATCGGTACCTGAGACCTAGCCTCCCCATATATAAAGGCTAGGAGGATCCAATGAGGAGGGAACATACACAATAGACAGATCTACAGATATACAATCTCTCTCTCGACTCATACTTTCGCACACGCACCTCCACGCCAGATCGAATCTGCGCACCCTGTAACCTTCGGTTCCGCCGTAATCAAGAGCAGACAAGCAGGAGTAGGGTTTTCCCTCCGGGGGCCTGAACCTGGGTAAATCTCGTGTCCCCTGGTTGCTTGTCTGTTAACCGTTCCGCGATCTCCAGCATCCCCATCTTCTCCAAAACCCAAGTCCATAACAATGGACATTGATGAGATTAAACCTCGTCAATTGGCGCCGTCTGTGGGAATCGGGGCTGCTGATTGTGCGATAGTGACGGTCCTGACCCGGTCGATCTACAACTCCGCGGCGACGGAGAATCACCTCCTCTTCGACGCTTTCGACTTCACCGCCCACTCGCCGGCCACCATGAAGGATTTCGAGCCCGTAGGCGACGGACTCGAAATTTTGTTCGGGAGCTTCTGCTTCCAGGTGGGACAAACTGGCACCCTCCGCCTTCTTGAGCGGGTGCCCGTGCCATCAATCAGGCCCGCCTCGTGGGCTCCACACCCCGTGCTGCGCACATCACCATCGACAGATGAGTTCTACGACAGCAACAGCTGCAAATCCGATATGTGCGATCCACCTTCGGATGAAGGGACCTACGGTTCCGGATCCGAAAGCTGCGGCAGCAGCGGACCGATATACGAGCGCTACCAATGCACCGCAGTCATCCAGGAGCAGCAAACGCCTAACCCACGTTAATTGACGAGTTTCCGTATGCATCACACGCATAGTATTTTCTAGATCAGATTAATCTGCCTGACGAAGAGACGCGATGACTTTGTCGAAAAAGACTCTCGACCGCCACGCTCGGAGATCCTTCGACTCCGGTGACCCGGTGTGATTTCCAACTCCGTCGAGTGACCTTCTACAATCTTTAGATGCGACAATCCTGACATGATCTTCGATTGCGTCAACTGGCCGCATCGGCTTCAACGATCGCGAATTGGGGGCTCCTTCGACTCCGTTCATCCTCTACGTTCTTTGGCTCCGACGACTCGGGGGCTCCCTCCGCTTCGGCGACCAGCCGCGGCTTTCGGCTGCGATGACTCGATACATCCTTCGGATGCCGGTAATCTTCGGATGCGGAGCTCGCTACCACCATCAACTCCGGAAACCCGTCGTCGCTATGACTGTGGTTCGCTGCGTCGACCACGTCCGCGCGTGACCCACTACCGCGTCGACTCCGTCCACGACAACTACAACCAAAGCTAAGTTCTCTACTCAGAGTATATTTTCTTTCTTACTTTAATCGCACTCGAAACACTCGGGGACTGCGCCCTCTTCAAGTAACCTAATGTGCCATCGGCTCCACGCACTCGAGCACCTCATACGCGACAGCCCGAGTAGCTGATTCTGCCTGATCGTCGAATCCTTGAACTCCGAGTGCCTCGGCAAGGTACTGAGACTAAGGGTAATCAGGCTAACGAAAAGGCCTAGCATACAGTGCAACAGTGTCGACTCGATCGGCACCAGAATCTTATTGTACGAGTTGAAAGGCAAATATTCTTTACAAGATACAAGTACTTCACAATTATTCATGTTTTCTGCAGCTTATAAAGACGTCGACTGTGCCGAGCTATTCTATCGATTCCTCTAACAGGAGTCGACGAAATAACTGGCTACGCCATAAACTCAAGACCCGAGTCGAGTCCCTCCTCGGATGGTTGCATCGCTTGATGCTACAAAGGCGCAGCACTGGTCGCGCACCCGACAGAAGCAACGACGTCGATTTCATCCGCAACGTCGAGTCCTTTCGGCTAAACGCCGCACGACTCCGCCACGTCAACTCCGACTGCATCATCGATTCTTGGCTCCTTATGCATGATACACTAACTCGATGCACTTCCGGTTCAGTGGTTTCTCCTCGCATGAGTCTCCACTCGAGTCTGCGACTCAACTAGACACTCGGGGGCTACTCCTATCAGGAGCGCTGGTTGCGCACCCGATGTACTT
Organism: Avena atlantica; assembly: GCA_910589765.1. Lineage (NCBI taxonomy): Eukaryota > Viridiplantae > Streptophyta > Magnoliopsida > Poales > Poaceae > Avena > Avena atlantica. The sequence goes on along the minus strand of OU342733.1, from coordinate 467,616,750 downwards.
CCGGGTCAGCGATACGCCCACGAGATTTTCGGCTACAACTACATGATACAAGACTCGAGTCTCTGCCCGAGTCTACGACTCCGCCAGACACTCGGGGGCTACTCCTATCAGGAGTGCTGGGTCCGAAGCATGAATAGCGTACTACACCAATGACTTATTCTTGAGTCCTACGTCGAGTCTACGACTCCACTACGGACTCGGAGGCTACTCCCATAGGAAGGATTGATTCCAGCATCCAAAAAATGTGTGTACTACGGACCTGAAGCCCATAATGGCTGAATTAAAGTCTCTGCTCGAGTCTACGGCTCGAACAGACACTCGGGGGCTACTCCCATAGGGAGCGCTGGTCGCGCACCCTATGAATTCTTCGACTACGATCCTTCGGATCAGAATGTAAAAAATTTTCGGCAACTTTGCCCCAACCAACGCTAAGTGAGTAACATTCTCCTTGGCCACCCGAAACACCCCCGCGGTGATAAAATTTCGGATACTGCGTCTGCGACGCAAAGATAAGACCTACAGATACCATCTGATGGCCTGGCAACGCACACGACTGCGCTCTACTAGTGAAAATCCGTGCTAACAGGCGTGAGGAAAATCCCGACGGACGCGTTGGGTACATCATTCGAAAACTACTGGGATTCTACTACTAAACATCTGCACCCGAAAGATTGAAGAGTCCTTGGCCGAATCTACGACCCGACTGAACACTCGGGGGCTACTGACATGGTTATACCCTACGGGTACCCGATGTTAGCCTACCTGGTCCAGCCTGACGGAAGGCCCACTCGACGACCTGCTCGGGTCCATGAAGCGTATGACGGTTCGGCTGGAACGAAGCCCATATGGACACGGAGTCCCAAGCGCACAAGACAAGGAAACCTCAAGACTAGAGTTCGAATCTAACTTGTAATCTACTCGTATCGGTACCTGAGACCTAGCCTCCCCATATATAAAGGCTAGGAGGATCCAATGAGGAGGGCACATACACAATAGACAGATCTACAGATCTACAATCTCTCTCTCGACTCATACTTTCGCACACGCACCTCCACGCCAGATCGAATATGCGCACCCTGTAACCTTCGGTTCCGCCATAATCAAGAGCAGACAAGTAGGAGTAGGGTTTTCCCTCCGGGGGCCTGAACCTGGGTAAATCTCGTGTCCCCTGGTTGCTTGTCTGTTAACCGTTCCGCGATCTCCAGCATCCCCATCTTCTCCAAAACCCAAGTCCATAACAATGGGCATTGATGAGATTAAACCTCGTCAACCGCCGAAGAGGAACAACGTGGCGTCGCGCCGCCGCTGGTGGAGCGCTCCAGGGAGAACCCTCGTCGCCGTGCTGGAGCACATCCATGTCGACAACACTCCCCGCCTCGGCTTCCCCCGCAACACGACGCCGGCGTCAAGGGAGAGGGCTCGTTCTCCGGACAATTGGTTGCCGAGGAGGATGGCTAGACTCTCCTCCTCCTCCGTAGCCTCAACGTCCCACTCCTCCGGGTCCACGCCGACGATGTCATCGCCTATGCGGTCGATCAAGCGCGATCCGGAGACGCCGGTTCTCTCACCACCGAGGATAAGGGCGCGCGACATCATCATCAATGAGCCGTGCGTGACATGGTTATACCTTAGGGTACGTGACTTCAGCATACCTGGTCCAGCCCAAGGAAGGCCCACAGCAGACATACGCTGGCCCATGAAGATTTTCGGGTGGCCAAGGCCCATGACGCCTTCGGATCCTTGGAGATCAAGACTAGCATAGATAGGAAATTTAAAGGGGTAAAACCCTAGAACCTGTAACCGACTAGGACTATGCCCGGGACCTGCCTAAGTCTATATAAAGGCCAGGAGGGCACGTCCTAGATCTCCCGACTCATACTTTCGCACACACACCTCCACTCCTGATCGAATCTGCGCACCCTGTAACCATCGGTTCCGCCGTAATCAAGAGCAGACAAGCAGGAGTAGGGTTTTCCCTCCGGGGGCCTGAACCTGGGTAAATCTCGTGTCCCCTGGTTGCTTGTCTGTTAACCGTTCCGCGATCTCCAGCATACCCATCTTCTCCAAAACCCAAGTCCATAACAATGGGCATTGATGAGATTAAACCTCGTCAGCGCGTGCCCTCGCCGCCCACTGGGCGTCTCCGGCTTCACCATCCGAAGCTAGAGTCGGTCGATTGGGCAGTGCCCGTCGACAAGGACGCATTCGCCATGAAGATTGTTGTCGGATTGTCGACAAGTATGCCATAGGTGGTCCTGACGGCGTTGAGAAGATGTGGTGCGAGATGTCGGATGTTCCAGGAACGGTGTACACAAGTTTACCCATATTTAGATCCGACTGCGATGATCGGATCCTACTCCTAGTAGCAACCCAGTAATATATCGGCAAGAGCCGTATGTTACAACGGATTACAAGAGAGGTTCACTTGTGCGAGTTGTGATTGTGGTTATTGATATGGTTGTGCCCTAAAGGCTCCCATAGGGCTAGTTTATATAGTCACTAGGACCTAGGGTTACAGGAGAGACCTATCCGGATACGTTTACAGAGTCGGTAACTAGATACAGCTTGTACTAGAATTAATAGTACAGGACTAAGTCGGTAACTATTCTGGGCCTTGTCGTAGCCGGAACTGGCTCCTCCTCTTTTTCTGACTGGGCCGCCCGTGAAGCAAAGCTCTAACCCATTGGTGGGCCACCCTGGTCAGCGAGTCCTGTGGGTATACCCGGAAAGTATATCCCAACAGTAGCCCCCGGAAGTCTCCAAGATCCAAAGTCGGATAAATCGTTTAGCTTGATGGTTTCTTCGTCTTGAGAATCTTGAAGGGTTCCCGAAAACTTCATTCAACAGTGTAGGATTCTGAGTCATCTGAGTCGGATATATCTCATTCTGACTTTTAGTCTTTTCCTTGCTCAGTTTGAAACATGAGCCGGATTTCAAACAGCGGCGTGCTGGCTGACAACTTTTCAAGCCAGGTCCTGTCACTGACAGGAGTCCCGTCAACACGACCGTTAGTGGGTCCACTTCCTATAGAACAGAGCACCGTTTTAATACTCACGCGAGAATCGAGGGGGCGGAGGAGTCGCAAGGAATCCACCTCCCACTCTCCTATACGTGTGACACAAATCGCGCAATTGAAGAACAAATCTGGGCGCATAGGCAAATAAAATAGAGTATAAAGCCTTCTCTCCCAAATCCATATCTCCGCTGTTTTCACTTATTGCCTCCTCGTACTCCTCAAGCCCTCCTCACCCACTCTCATCTGCACGCCACGAGATAAAACTTCTCCCCTCACCAATCCTTCATCTTCGCCAAGAGCTATGGCCTCTGAATCTAGCCCTGGAGCGGTGGTGACGGGCTCGGCGGCGATGGATGAAAGGAAGATGCGGGGCCTATGGGTCCTGAGCGTCATGGACGACGCTGAGCTCCAGGTCATGGAGGAGGAGGGCTACCTCATTGTCGGCGCGTGGTGGAGCGCCGCTGGACACGTCACTCCAACCCTGCGTGACGGCGAGCTAGTGCTGTTCGGCACGCTGATACGTCCAATTTGCATCACCATTCTATATCATAATTTGCATCTATTCATTGATATATTTCATATTAAGAGGTGTTACTTATGTCTTTTCATCTGTTTTTGCATGTTGGATGATTCTTGGAGGATGAACTGCCGGATTCAGGATTCTGATGGAAAAAGCGGTGTTTTGATGCAATTTCACGAAGATCAGAAAATACCAGAAACACTATAGAAAATTATATTTTCCTAGAAGACGAAGGATGCCAAAAGGGGAGACGGAGTTGGGCCATAGGGAGCTCACACACCCCAGACGCAGGCCACCCTGGGTCGCGCCTACAGGGTGTGTGGCCACCCTGGACCATCTCGGGCTCCACCCTCTCGCATATATCTTCTTCTCGAAACCCTAAAGTCGGGGGGAGCGACCAAAGAAAGATTCTGCCGCCTCTGCGGGGCGGAAAACACCGAGAGAGAAAGATCTCTCCAGCATACAGAGCTATTACTGTACAGAGAACACATAGTTCAAAAGCCAATCATTGGTCTAGTTTTGAACAGAAGATACATACAGGTTCGGAAGAGCAAAGAATACAAACAATGTTTAGGAAAATACACGAGTTGTGAAAATGAGCACACATCCAATGGTACTCATCGTTCTGTGGTGGTTAAATTATATTCAGACCAATCCACACATGAGTTCAGTAAGCAGACAAGTGATGCTTGAGCAGAAAAGAGTTTTACCCATCCTCAGATTGTGATACCAGACCATTCAGAAGGAAGGGCAGAGTGCCTGAAGGGCATCTAACTCAAAACAGTTATGTCACGCCCAGAAAATTCGAGACCATGACTAAAAGTTTCACGAATTCACCGAAGGCAAATTTTGCGAAATTCAGAGTGATTACAAAACACAGCCATCGCATACAAACTCATAGGAATAATATTACATGTGTAAATAATATCACAAGAATAGTTTTCTTACAATCCAACATTAAATGATGTTCTCTTTGTCTTAAAATCATTAAACCATGACTAAATCATACAAACTTTATTGATTTTACACACATGGCTATATTTCTAGGATCAACCCTCGAGCGTAGGAATGACCTAGAACTCGAAATATTCTCCATGAAGGAAGATATCAGGATCAACCTCCGCGACATCTTCGGGTGTTTCTGAAAAATATTTATATAGCAAGGGTGAGTACTAAAGTACTCAACAAGTAACAAGATTGTTTCAAATTTAAGTTTTATTCAAGATTATTTAACCAGGAAAATCCCATAAGGTTTGCTTGTGGTCAAACCCATAGTGGTATCATTTTCACCACTTTGCCAAACGGAGGGGAAAACATCGTCCTCCCGTGGCATACTTAATTCCACCCAATGATCACACTTGGTATTATTTATTTTCTTCAATATATATTTATGTTTCTTTCATTCTTTACCATGGATTTTAGATATGTAAGTGTGTGCTTCCAATGGTTATGTGCTAAGCCATAGTGGCCCAAACTACTAGGGTTTGCGATATTGCTATCATTAGCATCGGAACCTTTAATCGAAAGATAAGTTTTTATCTACTCTATCTTTTGAAAATTCTACTCGGGAAGGTCTCATCACTGGAATCCCGCCGGGAGTATGTTAGGGCCACGGAAATCGATAACATACTATAGCATCCCGACTCCGAGTGTCTCCCCGTTGATCACCCATACCAGGGTCAATGTACCATGTAGAAAATACATTGGAATAGAGTAGGAGGGTCTTACAATATATGTGGTGTGTTTTATTGTTTTGTGTGAGGGATGTACCACAAGTTTACCCATCAACCACACCCACATACTAGGGCACATAATCCAAAGTCAAGGATATCATTCAGGTGATGAGTCCTTTTTATACCAAGATTTTGAAGGTAAATATGACCTCCAAGCAATCATACAAACAATCATGCATCATCCATCAAGCAAGTCCAGGGTTTCCACTAGGGTTGGTCTCAAGGCATAACACCAAATATTAATGGTTCAGGGGTTCTATTATTGTACATAGCTTCAATATTCTAAAATCATTTACCACCAAAATTTCATCGGTGGGAGAGGTGACTTGCCTAAAGAAAGGTCTCCTGGAAGATCCTCGACTTCGAGATGGTGCACTCCTATGTCAAAATCCTCCGAGGATTCACCAATGGGTCCTAAAATGTTCAGAGACATTTTCCCAAGGTTATTATTTGTATTTGTAAATTTAGGTTGAAATATAAATAAAATGGGCTATATTTTGTCACATATACATAAAGGTTTTAAGTTTTAAAAGCCTAACAAAATAATTTTGAAGGCATTTGGAAAAGTTGTTTGCATACAGAGGTTTATGAGGACTTATATAGCCCTCTTTATTTTAGAGATTTTGATCAAATGAATGTTTGCAATAAGAGATTATTTGAAACAACCCTAAAATGTAAAACAGAAATTTGAAATGGAAAAAGAGAAAGACTTAACCTGTTTTTCTGCTTGGGCTGGGGAGGGACCAGCCAGCCCATCCTTGGGCCTGGCGGTGGCCCAGAAGGCAGCCCGCAAGGGGCATACCGCTTCAGTGCCGAAGAAAAAGAAAGAAAAAAAATAAACGAAGCAGAGGAGCGGGAGAAGAGAGGGAGGAGCTCACCGAAGGCGGCGTCGGATGCGAGCTTGGCGGCGGCGGTGGACTAAATTGGCGCTTCTGTGATGCTTGGGAGGGTGAGAGGGTTTTATTCCCGAGAAAATCGAAGAGAATGGCGCGGCGTGGGGATTTATAGGCGACGGCGACGGCTCGGATGGGTGTCGTGTGGCAGTGGAGAGGAATTGGCGGCGGCGGCGTGCTGGCCTAGGCATCGCGGGGCCGCTCTGGGTTCCTCTCGAAGCGTCCGACGTGTTCTTACGGTTCCTAGAGCGTGGCGAGGTGGCGAGCAGCGATGATTTGGACGGCGGGCAGCGGCATGGTCTCTGTACAGTGGAGCGGTAGCGAGGTATGGCGATGGTGGCATGTGCTGCGAGCGGGCGACGCGCGGAACGGCGTGCGCGCGTCAGCCACAACGCTGGTCGGGCCGGGGCAGCGGCGGCGCTGGCCGCCGATGAGAGGATCGCCGGCGAGCCCAAAACTAGGGTTCGACCTCTGTTCCTCAATTTTCATTTTTTTCTGTTTGCTTTGTCTGTTTGTTTGAATTTGTAAATTCGAACTCGTTTTCAATCTAGATTCAAATCTCACTTGGATTCGAATTTTTGGGGTTGTTACAAGTTACACGTTACACTTTCAACACCGCCTTGTGGATCATGGTCTCCTTGTGTATTTGGTGGCAGCTCTTCTCAACGAGGTCAACTTGGTTCTCGAGGTTCGACGACCAAGAGCACCCCTTTGCTGTCCTAAGCTGTTCGGAACGATAGGATCCAATTGGTCTGTCAATCTTCGCAATCAAGGCATTTGAGCTCACCATGTCTGAAAGATGTTTCTATGCTTCCTGGAGGACAATGCTAGGCCAATTAGTTACTCTACATACAGTCATACACCATATCTATAACATCATCAGATAATTAATGGAAAGAAGGTGCAATGTTGTTAAGAGAGGTAGGAAATACAGACCTGCAAGCTCAAGCAAAGAAGATCCGCAATCCTCTCGAGGGTGATCCTTGCATAGTACTTATAAACAACCAAGATATTCTGAACAGAGCAAGAACTGGAAATCGATCGACAAGCACAATGGAAGAACTAAATAAACATACAATGAAAGCCAATTAAACAATACATGTTGGATGATCCTTAGCTTCAAATCTTCTGCAGATATGGTAACTATAATCATAACAAACTCTAATAGCTAGATTTATTCAACATTGTGCTGGAAATTTGGGATCTCGGGAAGATTTTTATCCTCTAGTGTAGCATTTAGAAGGTTCGACTGCATTGGATCATGAGGAGCCAACAAGTAACAACAGATCTTCCTAAGGACCTACAAATGGAATCATGCAGTTAGATGAAGTTAGGTACTTAGGTAGAGCACATACATGTAACCAGAGAGTGAGGGAATAGCGGCAATATTTATATGTCAAATTAGTCTGTTCTGTACTAGGTCAGGACTATATATATGCAAAATCTGAAAGTTAGTCTAAGCCTGAATCCCACCGGGAGCTAGAAGAATAGTGCTACATTCAAATCCAACTCAGAAGTGGCGATATCAGAAGAGTGGTCAAGTACCCTCCCAGTCCCAGCCACCCCACCATCGACTCCCTCCCCTGCTCCACCCCCTCGCCGGCCTCCTCCCCATCCATAGCAGCTCAACCACACCGTGGTTGGCCTCCCTCTCTGAGTGTTCGTTCGCGGCGGCGCCGCCGATAGAACCAAGACCGGCGACCGCGTTGTGACGGCACCCACGCAACCGAGGTGGAAGGCGTTGCTGGATCACCACAGCCGCCGCATCCGCCTCCTGGCAGTTTCCCGTTTAAGGTCAAGACCGTAGACCTGCTTATGGATCCGTTGCTCTTGGCGGCGACTCGCATAAGAAGCGAGGAGGGACGCGCCCTCGTTGACGAGGTACACCGGAACCCTGCGGCGGTGCGAGGAAAGGCGACGGAGGGGGACTTCATCCGGAGGAGGAGTTCGTGGACGAGATCGATAGCAGTGCGGAGTACGACTATTCTTTTTTGGGAGACAAGTAACAAGTAATTAGACTCTCTTCAGCCACAGAGGCCCTCTGGGGAGTTGATAGCATAAAACTACCACTTTGTATGTCAAATTTCCCATTTTATACTAGTCGCTCTCGAAATCGCAAAACGATACCATATTTAACTCTGATTGTAGCAATGTGCACCGATTGCACTCTAATAGCGAATTGACACTGCCTAAGACGCGCGGGCCCACCTGTCAGGCCGAGCCGCCAGTGCCGTTTTGCATGCAGGTCCTCAAGTTTTGATAAAAAATTGCGCAGAAGTCCCTGACACTATTAAAACCTTCATAACTTTTGAATACGAATTCAAATGGAAAAAGTTCAAATACGAAAAGTGCTCAGAATTGTTTGAATATTTTTTACAAACTTTATTTATTATTTTATATAATTAAAATATACAAAAATATAAAAAATATTTTATTAATTATAAGAAGTTATTTTATTAATTATACAAAAACTTTGGAAATTCATAACTTTAACTATATAACTCCAAATAATATAAATAATATGTCTAAATTTATTAGAAAAATTCAAGGAATCCATTTCTTATATTTATAATACATGAATCATAATCGTTTCTCTCGGATATTTTGATTATGCAAATAATCATAATAATAAATATGTGCCATTTTATTTATTTTACTAACCATATATAACGCCACGTGCTAGTAGTAGCAGCGAGAAAAAAAAAGAAATTATATAAGTAGCGCGTGCGTGTGTAGGAAAAGACGTCACGTGTCAGAGTCAGGAACAGGCAAACGAAAATATAAACAGTACGTATCTGCAAGGAATAAAAGACGAATAAAAGTACCTGCAAGGAACACACTACCTCCCTTCAAATACACGCAGCCGCACCACGCTCGCACGTACATTACGTACGTCGGCACCCACTGCACCGACTAATAAAATATAAGCAAATAAACCAACAGCCACATCCATGGCGCGATCAACCCACGCGCTGCTGCTCCTCCTCGCCGTGGCCGGCCGCCGTCGCGGCGGCGTCCTGCTCCTCGGCTGCGGCTGCAGGCCTGGAGGTTGCCGAGGTGTGCAAGGGCACCCCGTACGTTGAGCTGTGCAGCGCGACGACCGAGAAGCAGGCGTCGCGCTACCCGACCGTGGACGCGCTGTCGGTGCTGAGCATGCAGGTCGACGCCTTCTCGAAGCGCGCGGCGGCGGCGCGCCTGCACGCGATGAAGATGGCCGCCGACCCCGCCTCGACTCCACGGGCGGTGAGGACGCTCAAGACGTGCGACACCCTCTACTCGGACGTGGAGGACAACCTGGGCGCCGCGCGTCGCGCCATCGGATTCAAGGACGCCATCACCATCCACGCCATGATGGGCATGGCGCAGCAGGACATGCAGAACTGCGACGAGGAGTTCAGGAAGGAGGGCGCGGAGAACCCCATGACGCGCTTCGACCAGTCGCTGCTCAATATATCAGAGAACTGCCGCGCACTCTCCAACTTGATCTGATCTCCTACCTCGTCTCGGATCGGACGACGCGCGCCTAGCTACTACGACGAACGATCATCCGTTCGTCCACCTCAACTTAATTTACACTGCAGTTGACGCTGCTCACATTATTTGAATATTCGTCATGTACGTGTTGTTTCTACTTATTATTTCCTTTCCTTTCGTCACATCCGAGACTTCTCGCAGGAACGTACAGTTTATATTTTCTCTTAAAAGACGAATATATGGTTAGTAAAATAAATAAAACGACACACATTTATTATTATGATTTCTTGCATAATAAAAAATCCGAGAGGAACGATTATGATTCATGCATTATAAATATAAGAAATGGATTCCTTGAATTTTTCTAATAAATTTAGACATATTATTTATATTATTTGGAGTTATATAGTTAAAGTTATGAATTTCCAAAGTTTTTGTATAATTAGTAAAATAATTTCTTATAATTAATAAAATATTTTTTATATTTTTGTATATTTTAATTATATAAAATAATAAATAAAGTTTGTAAAAAAAGATTTAAACAATTCTGAGCACTTTTCGTATTTAAACTTTTTCCATTTGAATTCGTATTCAAAAGTTATGAAGGTTTTAATAGTGCCAGGGACTTCTGCGCAATTTTCTGTCAAATTTTGAGGACCTGCATGCAAAAAGGCAGACGGTACGCCGTCTCGCGCTGCCACGTCAGCCTGACAGGTGGGCCCGCGTGTCTTAGGCAGTGTCAATTCGCTATTAGAGTGAAATCGGTGCACACTGCTACAATGAGAGTCGAATGTGGTATCGTTTTGCGATTTCGAGAGCGACTGGTATGAAATGGGAAATTTAACATACAAAGTAGTAGTTTTATGCTATCAACTCCCTTCTGGGCCGGGGCCTGTCTACATATTTTTGTTTTCAGTGCTGATTTTTCTGAGTAGTGTAATAAATTGTATTAGTCGTGTTTTTGTCACTAGTATAAACAGTTTCAGGCCTTTAGATGAACGAAAATGGATGACTGTAATTTATTGGAGGGTACTGTAAAACAACTCAAGTCCAGACCCACAATACCACCCACGCATAAATGGCTGAAAGGGACTCCAGAGATGCCCACGGCAGAGATATTGAAGCTGTGAGCGAGCTCTCTATATCAATCCAACAGGCTTGTGGTAGATGCAGGTTCAGACTTGTCAAACAAATTGATAGTACTAACTGGAGTAGCATTTGCGTTGAATGGGAACCAATATGTGGTTGGATGGTCAGGAACACAGACCAATATTAGGGATAACCAATCAGATGACCAGTATGTGGTTGGATGGTAGACCACATGACCAGCCCAATGAGACGTCGACGTACCCTCCCTTGACCGGCACAACGGCATAACCAATCAGTCAATGGCGCACTAGCGCCATGGGACGAGTAGACCACCAGCCTACCTCCAAAATACTTCCATCTTTCCGGGCACCGGTGATCAACTGATCACGTACGTCTCCCCCGTCGGCGGTAAGGTGTGATGACTGTGTTAACTTGTTGTATCTAATCTGCAAGCCCGCCCCCAGTTTCTTTCTACCTTTCTCCACGTGCTAACCCATTCTTTGTAAAAAAGATTTGCAGTTCGCGTTGAAGAACATACATACATACCATGGGTCCTGCCGCTCTCTTCATCGTGCTCGCGGCTGCAGCACCGCTGCTCTTGGCGGCGCAGAGCTTGGAGTATAATTCCACGGCCAAACCCTCAACAACTTGGATTAACAACAACACCCTTTCCGCCGACACCTTTTCCGACTACGACGTCCGCAGCATCTTGACCATAGTACAACCCCGAGCTCACTCCGGCGTTGTACCTACCATGACTGCCGGGTTCTCTTGTGCTCCCTCTTCCCCTGACTGCGAGGAGTTCCTCTTTGCGGTATCCTTTGGCGATTTGGAATCCTTTGGCGATTACCTGGAGAACCTTTACAATTCGCAGATCGGTCCGCCAACATGGCTCGCCCTGTCAGGGAGAATGCCACCCTTGAGTTCACCAAAGATGGAAACTTGGTCCTCCGTGATGCTGATGGTACCCACGTGTGGTCAAGCAACAGCTCGGGCCGATCTGTACATGGCATGAAGATCACCGAGACCGGCAATCTGGTGTTGTTTGATCACAAGAATGCAACTGTGTGGCAGTCATTTGCTCATCCTACAGACACAATGGTCCCTGGGCAGTCACTTGTGGAAGGTATGAGGCTCGTCACAGCATCTACTTCCGCAACAAATATGTATCTCACTGTAGTGCCAGATGGGTTAGCTGCTTATGTTGAATCCACACCACCACAGCTCTATTTTGAGCAAGCCCTGGTATCTCGAATAGAAAATGACCCAATTAGTGTTACATTAATCAACGGAAGCCTTGATGTCATGTCGGGGCCTAATATCGCATCGCCAAGAGGTCAATCCACCCAGTACATGAGATTAGATTCAGATGGACACCTGAGACTATATGAATTGTCAAACTACTCGGGCTGGGGAGTGGTGTATGATATCATGGAAAGAATGAATGTTTGTGATTACCCAACAGTCTGCGGGGAGTACGGCATATGCACTGGGGGGCAGTGCACATGTCCACTTGAGAACAATTCGAGTTCAAGCTACTTCAAGCCGGTAGATGAACGCAAGACAAATCTTGGTTGCACACCATTAACTGAAGTTTCTTGTCAAGACATACGACACCATCGCCTCTTGACAATTCCCGGTATCTCTTACTTTGACTATAGCCACATTGGTAATGCAACAACCGTCGATGCCTGTAAGCAAGCCTGCTTGAAGAACTGCTCCTGTATGGCCGTTTCGTTTGGAGCTGGACAATGTGTGTGGTTGACAAAGGTGTTCTCCATTAGATCAATACAAGGTGAAACAATAGGTTCTGAATCCTCTTTTTACCTCAAGGTGCAACTTAACCCCTCTAATGAAAACAAAAGGAAGCTGATGCTCGGTGCTACACTTGGAGCTGTTACTGCTCTTATATTGCTTGTCATTGTTGTCGCTCTTTATCTTCAAAGGATGAGAAAATATGAAGATAAAGATGAAGAATTTGATTTTGATCAATTCCCTGGACTGCCGACGAGGTTTTCTTTTGAAATGTTGAGGGAATGCACTCAAGGGTTCATCAAGAAACTCGGAGAAGGTGGGTTTGGATCGGTTTTTGAAGGTAAATTAGGGGAAGAGAGAGTTGCAGTGAAACGTTTGGAAGGTGCCAAACAAGGAAAGAAAGAATTTGTGGCAGAGGTTGAGACCATCGGCAGCATTGAACACATCAATCTTGTCAAACTGATTGGATTTTGTGCAGAAAATTCTGAGAGGCTTCTGGTATATGAATATGTATCAAGAGGGTCTCTTGATAGGTGGATCTATTACCGACATACTAATGTCCCTCTTGATTGGTTCACCCGGTGTAGGATCATTATGGATATTGCCAAGGGCCTATGCTATCTCCATGAGGACTGTAGGAGAAAAATTGCTCACTTGGATATCAAACCACAAAATATTCTCTTGGATGACAACTTCAATGCCAAAGTGGCTGATTTCGGACTATGTAAGTTAATAAATAGGGATGAAAGCAAGGTAGTGACTATGATGAGAGGAACACCTGGATATCTGGCGCCTGAATGGTTGACATCGCGGATCACTGAAAAAGTTGATGTCTACAGCTTTGGAGTTGTCATCATGGAAATAATAAGTGGAAGAAAAAACATCGACAACTCTCAACCCGAGGTTAGTGTTCAGCTCATAAATATATTACGAGAAAAGGCTCGAAACAACCAATTGATCGACCTAATTGACAAGCACAGTGATGATATGGTCTTACACCAAGAGGAAGTGCTTCAAATGATGAAGCTCGCAATATGGTGCCTGCAATATGACAGCATTCAAAGGCCTTCAATGTCAATAGTGATCAAGGTATTGGAAGGTACGACGCACATAGAAACTTTTGATGCAGATTCAATCATGTTTGTTCATGATAACCCATCCGCATACTCAGCTCCATCTCAAGCATCCATCTTATCTGGCCCGAGGTGAAGGCCAATGAGCAGAATCAATTTAACGTTCACTTTTGCTTCGGTCTTAAGTTTGAAGGGGTTAACCTTGGCCTTTTGAAGTGTGCTTGGATTGGCATCAAATGGGCAATATCCAGGAAATATATATGTCTGGTTATTGGTGGAGTCGTATTTCTACAAAGGTAGTAGTGCGATGTGGTCTTTTTTGGGATAAAGAGTGCGATGTGTTGGTGTTCTCCTAAAAGATACTAGGTGATGGTTTTCTTGGTGTCATGTGTGAGTCGCAGCTCGTATTGTATTAATATGCAGTTATAAGGCATATCTAGCTGTGTCAAAAGCTTCAATGTTTTACTTCCAATGTGTAGTGAAAACAGAACATTAGGGTTGATTTACAGGAGAGCAGATCAACAGTACCGAGAAGCTAATTTTTTTTTTGAGAAAGAGAAACTTTTCATTCATCGTTTTGCAGTAGCAATAGCAAAGTAATAGCAGCAGTAAAATAAAAACAGTAGTAACAACTGTAGTAAACAACAAGATCTAAATTATGGTAGGCATAGGGATGGATGAACGGGCGTTGTATGGATAAGACAAATCATGTAATAATCAAGACAAGGGCATTTGTAGAGAAATAAGATAAAGCATCCAAGTACTAAGTAATCACGGGCATGTGTTACATATATAGTCATACGTGCTCGGGATGAGAACTTGCACAACATCTTTTGTCCTACCAGTCCGTTGCAGCGGGGCCTCAAGGGAATCTACTATTAATTACGGTGCTCCTTTTAATAGAGCACCGAAGCAAAGCATTAACACTCCGTAAACACACGTGATCCTCATATCACGGCCTTCCCCTCCGGTTATCCCGATTTCTGTCACTTCGGGGCCTCGGGTTTCGGACAATAATATGTGTATACAACTTGCAGGTAAGATCACAAACAATAATATCATCATGAATCAATAACATATTCAAATCTGAGATCATGGCGCTCGGGCCCTAGTGACAAGCATTAAGCATAACAAGTTGCAACAATGTGAAAAAGCACTAACAATAGATACTAGGCACCATGCCCTAACAATCTTATGCAATTACGTGAGAGATCTCATCCAATCCTTACCATCACCATAGCCTACAACGGGGGATTAGTCACTCATGGATGGGGGGGGACATGGATGGTTGATGGAGAGGCGTTGGTGATAATGATGGCGATGATCTTCTCCAATTCCCCGTCCCGATAGGGTGCCGGAACGGAGTTTCTGGTTCCGAATCGTGATTTCTGATGGTGGCGGTACAGCGGAACTCTCTCTAGAAAAACGTTGACCCCCCCTCAGTTTTTAGGTCAGAGGGATTATGTAGGCGAAGGGAGAAGTCGAGGTGGTGCCCGAGGCGGCCATACCACCCCCTGGCGCAGCCTGGCCTGGCCCGCGCCACCAGGTGGTGGGTCCCCTCGCAGCCCTTCTCCGTCTCGTCTTTTGGCTCCGTATGCCTTTTGGTAAAATAGGAGTTCTGCGATATTTTTCGGAATTTTTCCTGAAAGTTGATTTCCTACACAAAAACGAGACACAAAAGCAATTTTGCTGAAAACAGCGTTAGTCCGTGTTAGTTATATCCAAATCACACAAATTAGAGGAGAAACAATAACAAAAGTGTTCGGAAAAGTAGATACGTTTTGGCATATTTTCCGAGATTTTTCCTGAAAGTTGATTTTCTGCACAAAAACTAGACATTAAGGCAATTCTGCTAAAAACAGCGTCAGTCCGTGTTAGTTGTATCCAAATCACACAAGTTTAGAGGAGAAACAATAGAAAAAGTGTTTGGGAAAGTAGATATGTTTTGGACGTATCAACTCCCCCAAGATTAGTTTATTTCTTGTCCTCAAGCAATTCAGTTGAAAATTGAGTGCAATAAAAGAAACTTTCACGAACACATTTGCTTTATGTAATATAAATATTCTCAACATATGATCAGTACTTAGACAATTCATAATAAGTAGTATGCAACTAAGTCTACTCAATAGTCATTGCAAGATATGAAGAGATTCCAACACAATAATAATAAGTAGCATAAAACATAAACATAAGCAACATTGCAATGCTCATAAGAAGGTATGATAGAGTGGTATCTCGCTTGCCTTTGATTGTGGAGCAAAACATAAATGCCAAGGCACCTCTAAAGTTCAAATGAATACTAGAAGTAAATATATCAAAGATACAAGCATCAAAGTCATGACATAATTAACCAAGTTTTTGAGACAAGCACATTACACTAAGAATGACAACTATGCTCTCAAGAAGGTGCTCTTAGAATAAGTGGTGACTCAACAAGGAAGTGAAAAGGTTTTGAAAAGTTTGAAAGGCTTCCCAAATGCTGAAAGTATGGTATTCATTAGCTTTGAGCTCCCGTTGCCCCTATCATATGCATCTTTAGATGGTTAAGGTGAAAGTGAGGTCCAATATGAGTTATATGCTTGACATACCATAAACTGGAAATCTCATGTCCCTTGAGTATGAGGGCCGCTCCTCATGTTACTTAACTTTAGTCACCGGTAAGTTCTTGTCATAGTAAATACATGCGTATTATAGAGAACCGCCAACGGGGTACCGCTTGCACATGATACATGAGCTATCCCATATCAAAATGACAAGGCATCAGATAATGAGCATCTCAACGATCTTTTTATTTGCTATTTGCATAAGTTTTATTGAGGATGCTCACAGATTGCTCATTATGGTTATGCTGCAAGTTTCCACCATGATTAGGCATGGCTTAGGATAGCGGCCCAGGCGTTTCTCCGACACATATACATAACTCCATGAACTTACAATCTCCCTTTTTATTTCACACCGACGATATCCGTAAACAAAAGAGCATGATATCAACTGGGTATATAATTACAGGTGTTAAAAGTGTTCCCCGTGACAGCACGGTTCTGCTAACTCCCAGCCTATAATTTGCAAGCATATAACTTTCGTGGATAGTCACAATGGTTCAGATTAATTAAGTGCAAAAGTGTGCCATCAAGTTCATGAGAGCTTTACTAACTAACTTTCTCATAACAAGCAAACATTTTATTTGGAAGAAAACAAGGCATAATAAATATGCACTGAATAGCAAATGATGCTAGTAGGTAGGTATGGTGGACACTTTTGACAATATTGGTTTTGGGGAGTTGGAAGAACGAGGAGAGCTCATACTCAGTGCAAGTGAAGGCTAGCAATAGAAAGGAAGCGACAAACGAGAGACCAATAACTATCATAATCATGCTTGCAACAAAACAAAATTAATTATGGCATAAAAGTGATACAAGAACTCTGACAAAATAAATCATCGAGGATTAACTGACTTTTGGTTCAGTCATATGCATGCGTGAGCATGTGCCAAGTCGATTCAAATGAAACATTTAGAGGAGGATACTGTCGTGGTATTGCCGACGAGTACGCCATGGAGGGGTCCTCACAGTGCGTGTTTAGAGACGTGGGGGAAGAAGGACGGTTGAAGGGTACGAGGTAACACAGCTTACCCAGGTTCAGATCCCACGACGGTGGCGGAATCCTACTCCTGCTATAAATCACTATAAGGGCAATACGCCGAGTTACAGGGATTGGTTCGCTGTGTGAGGTTGTGTGAAGTTGTCTCACTTGTCTGAAGTTGTGCCCTAAAGGCTCCCGTAGGCCCGACTTATATAGTCGCCAGGTCCTAGGGTTACAGGGAAAGTCCTAGACGGACAGGTTACAGAGTCCTACATCGTCTATTACTAGTCTTGTGTATCTTGCACTCCAAGGCTCCGGGTACACTGGTGACTCCACCGTAGCCTTCCTTTATCCGGCATGGGCCTCCCTTGTGGATCCATCTAACTGGGCCGTCCAGCAGGCCATAGGCCATGCTACCAACTGTGGGCCACCCGGGTTAGCCGGATAAGCGACATGCTATAGGGATACCCATATAGCATATCCCCAATAGTAGCCCCCGGAGAACTCCGAGATCTTGCGCCGTCTTGCCTCTTCACGTGGAATGCTCTGTCTAGATGGATGTCGGCAAATCGTCAGGCAATATCTTGTAGTCCTCCCAAAGAACCCTGCAAATCTTTCTCCATCTTCAACTTGCAAGTCAGAGAAATGTTGAATCTTCCATCGTACTCTTCCGTAGTCAGATCGGGTCCGTCCATGTCCGAATCTTCGATGTGACGGCTCATCTGCCTATGTCAGCTAGGACGACGTAGGATTAGGTCAGCGAAGCCTTGTAACTCACACATGCAGAGAACGCAATCATATCCGATTTTCCCACGCGAGCAATACAAACCGTTGGCGGTGACGGTTGGAGACGTGGCGAAATTTCCGCGCACGTTCGCGAACACGTCGCCTACGCGATAACCGTCCGATTAAGCTGCACGAATCTTGACACCGAGGATGATAAATAGTAACTGTGGGGAAATTTCCACCTTTTACCTCATTCTCCTTGCATCGTCTTCTTCCTCCAGTCGCGTATCTCCTCGAGCTCTCCGTGAGAACTCTCGAAAAAACCCTAGCTCCAATCTGCACCAGTCGCACCCAATCCTCACTCCATGGCTAGTAGCAGCACTTCTCCATCAATGGCAGCGTCGAGCGAAGCCACGGCGAAGCCGGCGAGCTCCATCGTCGTGCCTCCAGAGGGCCTAGTCATTCCCGCATCGGCGGTTATCGAGACCACCGGCGACGACCTTAATCTGGCGGTGCTGGAGCCGTTGGAGGAGGAACCAGACTCGCACAAGGGCTACTGGCGCGGATCGGATATCACTGACCATGACATCTAAGAGATGATCGCCGAGGGATACCTCCCCGCGACGGAGGGGCTTTCCTGGCGGGCGGCGCCGGCCGGTGAGGTGACACCTTCTCCCCAAGCCGGAGAAAAGGTGTACCTAAAAGCTCAACTGGTACGCGGCGTCTTCCTGCCCATCTCCAACTTCTTCCTCTCCGTCTTGAACCACTATAGGGTCCAGCCCCAGAACCTTTCCCCCAATAGTATCTTAGTGCTAGCAACTACGCGGCACTTTGCGAGGGATACCCAGGGATAAGGCCTAGGTTAGACCTTTTTGTGTACTTCTTCACCGTCAAACGTGAAGCCGGACATAGCAAGGAAGAGCTTAGGAACTGCGGCACCATAAGCTTCAAGATTCGACCTGGTCGGCGGTTCCCCGACATTGTCGGTCACGAGTCCTGCAAAAATTGGCAGCGGACGTACTTTTACGGCCCAGACATTCCTCTGGCTAACTGACAAGTTACGTACCCGGACTTCGTTGATGGAGCCGCCGCTGAAGCCTCGTCATGGAGATCCCAGGCCTCCCTTCCCTCCGACCTTGACGCTTCTCGCGCCATAAGGCGGATCGAATGGTTTGTAGAGACGGGTTTGACCGGCTTGGACCTAGCCATGTGCTGGTTCATCAGGCGAATCCAACCTCTGCATCACCGCGCGAAGCTCATGCACGAGTATACCAACGACAGAAGGGATAGTCTCCGTATCTCCGTGGACAACTTCTCGAGCGACTCCGTCAAGCTCCGCCTTAAGGACATCGTCAAGGTGAAGGATAAGAAGCGTGGCTTCACCATCACCTACGACATGTACGTAGACGGCAAGTTCCCAAAGGTAGGTATTTATTTTCCGTGTATGACATATACTCCAGTTCTTCCGTCTTGAAAATGTCTTTTTATCTAACACGGTGATTTCTTACTTAACAGCTTAGCGATCTAGAGGAGGGCAACCTGGCTGCCCAAATCTATGATCCAAATATGAAGGAAGTCACGGTCGTGTCCGATGACGAAGCTCCGGTGGCGCGAAAGCGGAAGAGCTCCACCTCTGACGCTGCCGACGGAGGCAAGAAGAAGAAGACGAAGGGTGGAGCCTCCAAAAAGACTGCCGCCGCCATGGAGGCGGAAAAGAGAAGAGTTGTCGGGATCCCCTTTGCCAAAGCACCCCCACTTGTGTAAGCTTATCATTCTCCGACATTGCCTATTTATCTGTCCTGCTCCTGTACTTATGCATTTTGCACGTTTCAGGAAGAAAGCCACGACCAGCCTCAAGAAGTCCTCCAAAACATCAGGGGATTCTCAAAATATCAAGGATATGCTGCATCGCGACGCCTCTCCCGCCATCGCCCCTGCCACTCCTGCTGTCAAGCCCTTGTCTGCCCCGACAAGCTCTCAGGCTAAGGAGGCATCAGGCCCTTCCGCCATGGAAGTGGACTCTGGCGCCCCTACTGAGCTTGCTGTTGTAGGCGAGCAGGCGACGCAGGAGAGTACCGCCCATCAAATGGCTGAAGCTCCGGCTAAGGATGCCATCGGTGGCGGAAAGGCGGTGGTGGAAGCTGGTACTTATGCCGAAGGCGGTGCCCTTGCTCCCCAGAAACCCTTTGAGTTTCCAAAGATAGTCTACCCGAAACTTACGCCGAGTAGCACAACTCTGGTTCCTGGAGGAGTACTGACATCTCCGACGTGCGGTCTTGAGGAGCTCCTCCGATAAGTAGACATATTGCAAGGGAACATTATCTCCTTTGGCAAGCTGCTAGCCGAGAGCGCTACCAATCTCAAGATCATTGCACTGGTAAGTTTTATTTTCCTTTTTGTATTCTATATGACTATCCCACTGTAGCCCCCGAGGATGTAGACGGAAAACCATAGGCTTTTGCTTCTAGATGCTCTAAGAGTGACTAAGCTAGAAAACTTCTCACTGTAGCCCCCAAGCATTTAGATGGAATGAAATGTTCTTACTAGATGCTTTAAGAGTAGCATATGCAATGTTTATAAATTTCAGTACTGTAGCCCCCAAGCTTCTAGTTGTAACTGAATTAGTTCCGACTAGATGCTTAAAGAAAGCTAAACATATAGCTGAGTTAAAAACTTTATACTGTAGCCCCCAAGCCTCTAATCGAAAACTGAATTAGTTCTGACTAGATGCTTAAAGAAAAGCTAAGCATGTTGCTAAGTTAAAAACTCTCGCTGTAGCCCCCGAGCGTCTAGGTGGAGGATTTCCGGCTAGATGCTCCAAGCAGACTAAGCAACGTTTTAACTTTGTCCTTTTTTCCACAGAACGAGAATGCTCGGAGGGGCATGGCCAATGATAAGTATCAGAAGATGCGTGCAGATCTTGAAGCCGAAAAGGGTAAAATTGCCTTCTTGAAGGAACAGATCATCAAAAACAAGAGTCTGTTTTCTTTTTGCGCATTCCGTCTTGTTTTTGTGCCTACATTCTCCAAGTACTCACTGTGTACTTTGTTTTCTCCGACTTTGTAGAACATGTTGCCAAGGCCAAGGACATTATCAAGCAGTCCAAGCACATCCAGCAGCTGGACAGCGAGAACAAGATCCTTAAGGAGGAGAGGAAAGACATGCTGAAAATGCATGAGGATTCGATGAAAGCCCTGCAGGACTCCACCACCGCAGAAATCAATCGCTTGAAGGAGGAGCTTGTGATCTTAAGAGATCAGAAGCAAGCTGCCGATAAGAAAAATCAACGCCACAGCGAGGCATATAAGCTCCTCCAACAAGAGAAAGAATCCTTGGCGGACATCCTCTGGAAAGCTGAAGCCAACATCTTCAGTAAGTTTTTGCCGCCTTGGATTTCTGTAGTCCGGATATTTTGAACTGTTGAACTCATGCACTCATTGTCGGAATTTTCAGCTCCTCTGGGTTTGACCCGTTCACCTCCTCTGGCCAAGGAATGCATGGTTCTTGCCGGCAACTTTATCAACACCGCCATCACGCAAGCCAAGGAGATCGCCAAGACCCTCCAGATAAACATCAAGGCATCGGACTCTAAGGTGAAGTACTCGGAAATTCTGCGCCGAGCCCCCGAGCGTATCACGAGCTAGAAAGCTTCTTGTGCACGGGCTGGCGCAAGGATGGCGCTGTCGATGGTGAAGGCACACTATGAAGATGTCGACATCGACACGGTGACCTCTGGCATTCCCGACGCAGACGATGATGGCAAAGAGATTAATCATGAAGCCATCCTGTCATCGCTCACGGGTTATGACACCAGAGTTGCCGAGTTGGTGGACGTCGACGTCTTCGTGCCGATGAACACCATTTATGGCGGCAACCACAGCTCCTTCGAGTCTCTTCACACCGCCGACTTTGAGGGTGGTTCTCTTGCTGCTGATGAAGCTGCGTCCAAGTCGCCTGTGTCAAAGGAATGAAAAACAACTTTGTAATATTTGTTTCACCTTTGATGCGTATGTGGAAAAAACTATGTATGTAACTTAAGGAGGAAAACAATGTTGTATGTCCTGCTATTTAAGAATCAGTTTCCACCATGTATATATTTTTTAAGCAAGTGTTGGCTTATCCATTACTTTGGTTCTTATGCTTGACCTTTCGTGAGTCAGAAGAATCGTTGTCGGAACCATGCGCTCAGGTGATGATGCCCAATGGCACCGTCAATAACCTAAGCACAAAATCGCCGACAATAAGTGCCAAAAGTCACTAATCCAGAATCCACATAAAAACGACAAAGAACGTGTAGACCGGAAAACTTAAGATAACGCCCTTGGGCGGAATTTTCACAAGTGCAATCGCAAAACTTGTGCATAGAGGTTTTACATGATCCAAAAATGAACACTAAAGGAGGTAAAAGACTCAGAAATATGAGTGAACCAGAGAGCTTTATTTCATTGATCATATAAGAGGTACACAATTAGATAAAAAATGCTAAGTGTAAAAAGGACGTAGCTGTGCTATGTTCCATGGCCGGTCAAGCTCCGGGTAGTCATCATCCGGGTCACGTCGCTTACGCTTATGATCCTCGTTGGGTCTATCCTTCAGTTCACGATTGTCAACGAGGTAGTAAGACCCATTAAGTAGCGCCTTGCTTATGATGAATGGTCCTTCCCATGGCGGGGATAACTTGTGTGACTTCTTCTGCTTAAGTCGGAGCACCAAATCCCCCTCTTTAAACGAGCGATGCCGGACGCGGCGACTATGGTAGCTGCGTAGCTTCTACTAGTAGATTGAGGATCTTTGGCATGCCAAAACACGCTCCTCCTCGAGAAGGTCAACATCTAGGCATCTGGATTCTTCAGCGTCATCTTTGTCGTAGGCGGCAACTCTTGGCGCATCGTGAAGTATGTCGCAGGGCAGGATGGCTTCTGCTCCATATACCATGAAATAAGGGGTGTAGCCGGTGGATCTGTTGGGTGTAGTTCATAAACTCCACAGCACAGATGGCAATTCTTCCGCCCAGGCTCCAACTGCTCTATGTAGCGGTGCCTCAAGACGTGGCTTGATTCCCTGCAGAATTAATCCATTGGCTCGCTCAACCTGACCGGGGGATTGTGGGTGTGCCACAGATGCAAGATCAAGTCGGATGCCTTTCTCCCAACAATAAGCCTCCACTTATCCGAGTGAAAAATTGCTGCCGTTTTCGGTGATAATGCTGTGTGGGAGACCAAATCTCACCACTAGATCCCGGACAAACCTGAGGGCAGTTGCCCCATCAAGCTTTCTAATGGGTTTAGCTTCTATCCATTTTGTGAATTTATCCACTGCTACAAGCAGATGTGTAAACCCACAAGGTGCCATCTGTAACGGTCCCACCATGTCTATCCCCCAGACTGCAAACGGCCAAGTTATTGGTATTGTTCGCAGTTCTTCAGCAGGAACATGTGGTTGTCGGGCTTAATACCGGCATCCCATGCATGTCTCAACCAGCTTGTCGGCGTTCGCCTTCGCGGTCAGCCAGTAGAATCCTTGCCGGAAGGCTTTCGCGAGCAACGATCGAGGAGATGCGTGATGCCCGCAATCTCCGAGATGGATTTCGCGTAGGATTTCCATACCTTCTAGCTAGGAAACACACTTTAGGTATACACCAGTAGTGCTCCTTTTGTAGAGTTTCCCATTGATTATGGTATAACGCTTTGCTCGTTGTACTATTTGCCGTCTTTCAGCTTCGTCGTCGGGCAATGTTCCGTGTTCGAGATATTACATGAACGGTTTTGTCCAAGCCGGAGGGACCTTAGTCACCATGTTGACGAAAGAGTCAGCTCTATCCGGGTTATCGATGTCGTCTCCCTTCACAGATGGTGTGCGCAGATGCTCTGGGAAAACTCCTGGAGGGATTTGCTTGCGCCCTGATCCAAGCTTAGATAGCAGATCAGTCGCCTCGTTCTGCTCCCTTGGTACATACTTGACTTCGTAGCCCAAGAAGCTCTTGGCTATCTCGTCTACTTCGTCTCGATATGACGCCATCATAGGGTTCCGCGCATTCTAGGTGCCAGCCACCTACTGGGCAACCAAGTCGGAATCTCCACAACAAACTATGCGCTTGATTCCAATATCCTTGGCTACACGTAGTCCGTGAATGAGTGCTTCATACTCCGCCATGTTGTTTGTAGCCTCGAAGTGGATCTGCAGAACGTAGTGTAGCTTGTCTCCTGTTGGTGACTGTAGCAATACACCAGCCCCCAAGACGTTGAGCAGCTTTGATCCGTCAAAGTGCATCACCCGGTATTCTGGTTCCAGCAATGGAGTAGTATATGGCGTCTCCATCCAATATGCAATAAAATCCGCCAAGGCTTGTGACTTGATAGCGTCGCGCCTCTTGTAGGTGATCTCGAAGGCGGCAAGTTCAATGCCCCACTTCGCGACCCTTCCTATAGCGTCGCTATTGTTGATAATGTCGGACAATGGAGTCTTGCTCACCACTGTGATTGGGTGCTCCTGAAAGTAATGCCTCAGCTTTCGTGAAGCAAGGAATACTCCATAAGCTATCTTTTGGTAGTGCGGGTAATGCTGCTTGGACTCCGTCAAGACCTCGCTTACATAGTAAACTGGTCATTGAACTCCGTGCTCATAGCCTCGTTCGTTCCGCTCTACCACGACGACGATGCTGATTACCCAGTTGGTTGCCGCCATGTAGATTAACAGGGGCTCTCCATGCTCGGGTGCTGCAAGGATGGGCGCTGAGGAAAGAATCTCCTTGAGCTGCTTCAATGCTGCATCTACTTCGTCCGTCCATGTGAATTTGTCCGCCTTCTTCAGCAACTTGTATAGCGGCAGAGCCTTCTCTCCAAGTCGGCTGACGAACCGACTAACTGCTGCAACACAACCTGTTAGTCGTTGAATGTCCTTTAGGCATGTCGGACGGTTTATGTTTAATATGGCCTTGATTTTCTCTAGGTTGACCTCGATTCCGTGTTGGGAAATGATGAAACCCAACAATTTGTCAGCTGGAACCCCGAAGACGCACTTCTTAGGGTTAAGCATCATGTTGTATTTCTAAAAAAAAATTAAAGGTTTCTTTTAAGTCGGAAATTAAGTCGTTTGATTTTTTTCGACATCACCGCGATATCGTCCATGTAGGCGTGAACGTTCCGACCAATTTGGTCGTGGAGGCAGCGTTGCATTGTCCGCTGGTACATAGCACCTGCGTTTTTCAGCCCAAAGGGCATCGTAACATAGCAAAACGTGCCGTATGGTGTAGTGAACGAAGTGGCCAATTGGTCCGACTTCCTCATCTTGATCTGGTGGTATCCTGAGTATGCATCGAGAAAACACAAAAGCTCTGAGCCAGCCGTCGAGTCAATGACTTGGTCAATGCGATGCAAAGCAAACGGATCTTTGGGACATGCTTTGTTCAAGCCGGTGTAATGAACGCACATTCTTAATTCATTGGTTCCCTTTTTGGGGACAAGTACAGGATTGGCCACCCATCGGGTGTGAAGGACTTCTCGGATAAAACCCAGCTTTAAGTAACCTAGATATCTCTTTGCCAATGGCGCGTATCTTCTCATCTCCGAAGCGTCGTAGAGGTTGTTTCACTGGCTTGCATCTTGGATTGATGTTTAAGCTGTGCTCGGCAAGTTGCCTAGGTACACCTTTCATGTCGGCAGGTTGCCAGGCAAAGATGTCCCTATTCTCACGGAGGAACTCGATGAGCGCGCTTTCCTATTTGGGATCCAGGTTCGTCCCGATGGCGACGGTCTTGGAGGCATCGCCTGTAGGGTTTCGTACCAAGGAAAACAAAATTTTCTACCGCATACAAACAAACAAGCCAAGATCTATCTACTAGATTGTAGCAACGAGTCGATAGAATAACTCACCCTCGAAGATTCCAAAGTGTTTAAGGAGAGCAGATTCTCGTGGGTGATGTAGTCGTACTCTTCCCGATCTCAAGATCGCGTAGACGATCCTTCCGGCGCTGCGTTCCGGCAGCGCTCCCGCAGTCGGTCACACGTTCGGTACTCGACGAAGACCTTCCTCTCCCTTGTTCCAGCAGGCAGCGGAGGTTGTAGTACTCTCCTCGCGATTTCGGCAGCACAACGGCGTGGTACCGGAAGTAGAGGGGAGATCTCGCAGGGCTTCGTCTTAAGCCAGAGCGAGTATGGTGGGCTATGAGAAATCCCTCGACGATCTAGGGTTTAGACACGCCGAGGAAGAGGTGCTAGAGCCGGCGGCTAGGGCTTGGTGGTGCCCAAGTCGGCGGCAAGGAGATCCCTAGGCGGCGGCGGCTTGGAGGGCGGCGGCGGCTAGGGTTAGGGTTTTCGGGGAAAGGGACTTGTGTGCTAGGAGGGGCAGCCCTGCCCCTCCCTTTATAGGTGGGAGGTGCGGCCAAGGGGAGGGGAGTCCCTCCCCAACTCGGCTTGGAGGTGGGCCGCCGGTTGGAGGAGGGAACTCCTCCCCAACTCGGTTTCCACCTCTCCTCCTCTTTCCAAAAAGTGTCGTTTGACTTTCAAACTAGCCGTTTGACTTTTCAAACTAGGATTTGAATAAACCCTCTATTTTGAACAGCGATGACATCTAGTACATGATGCAATCATTCCAACTTGCAATGACACATTCATGTACCCCTTCCCCTCCGGAGTGCCGGACATTCCGGAACCTTCTAGAACATTCCCGATGAAAACACCGGAATCATTCCCCAACTCCGAAACGAGACTTTCCTTATATGAATCTTATTCTCCGGACCATTCCGGATCTCCTCGTGATATCCCGGATCCCATCCGAGACTCCGAACAACATTCGGTCTCTTTCTCATCATACCATAACTACTCAAACAACGTCGAATCCTTAAGTGTGTCTCCCTACGGTTCGTGAATTATGCGGACATGATCGAGACACTTCTCCGAACAATAACCAATAGAGGAATCTGGAAATTCATATGTCTCCCACATATTTCTACGATTACTCTGCGATCGAATGAACCACTTACATACGATACCAATTTCCCTTTGTCTCACGATAGTTTACTTATCCGAGGTTATGATCGTCGGTATCTCTGCATACCTAGTTCAACCTCGTTACCGATAAGTACTCTTTTCTCGTTCCCGTGATATGTGATCCCTTGTGAGCCAGTCACATGCTTGCAAGCTAATTGGATGACATTCCACCGAGAGGGCCTAGAGTATATCTATCCGTCATATGGATGGACAAATCCCACTCTTGATCCATGTGTTTCAACCAATACTTTCCGAACACTCAATGCCACCTTTATAGCCACCCAGTTACGGTGTGGTGTTTGATGTCATCAAAGCATCCATTCGGTAAAGGTGATATGCATGATCTCATGGTCGAAGGAATTAGGTTACTATGTATCAGAAAGCATATAGCAATTGAGCTATTGAAATGACTTGATCTATATGCTACGCTTATCTATAGGAGTATGTCCACCATATCATTCTCCTAACGATATGATCTTGTTGTTGATAACATCTCAATGTTCATGATAGGGAAACCACAATCATTTATCAATCAACAAGCTAGTGATGTATAGAGGCTATACTAGGGACTTCAAATTAAGTTTACAAATCACACAAGTATCAATGTTTCCTTGTTAATACTATTATAGCATGAATGTAAACATTTATCATAAACACAAAGATATAATAATAACTACATTTATTATTGCCTCTGGGGCATATCTCCAACAGTCTCCCACTTGCACTAGAGTCATCTAATCTAGATTACATGGTAATATACCGAACACCCATGGCAGTTTGGTGTTGGTCATGTTTTGCCCTCGGGAGAGGTTTAGTCAACGGATCCGCCACATTCAGATCTGTGTGTACTTTGCAAATCTTTATTTCCCCATCTTGGATATGTTCTCGAATAGCGTGAAAACGTAGCTTGATGTGCTTCAGCTTCTTGTGTGACCTTGGTTCTTGCGCATTGGCTATGGCGCCCATGTTATCACAGTAGATAGACATTGGGTCCAGCGCACTTGGAACCACACCCAGCTCTGTAATGAACTCTTTCATCCATATCGCTTCTTGTGAAGCTTCCGAAGCAGCCATGTATTCCGATTCAGTTGAAGATCTCGCCACAACGCTTTGCTTTGCACTCCTCCAGCTAAATGCTGCACCATTCAAAATAAATACGTATCCAGATTGTGATTTAGAATCATCCGGATCGGTGTTCCAACTAGCATCGGTGTAACCATTAACAACGAGCTGTTCATCACCTCCATAAGAAAGAACCATATCCTTAGTTCTTCTCAAGTACTTAAGGATGTTTTTGACCGCAGTCCAATGATCCACTCCTGGATCACTTTGATATCTGCTAGTTAAACTAACATCATATGCAATGTCGGGTCTAGTACATAGCATGGCATACATTAGAGATCCTATGGCTGAGGCATAGGGAGTCTTACTCATCCTTTCTCTATCTTCTGCCGATGTCGGACTTTGAGTTTTACTCAAGGTCGTATTGGGCAACATGGGCAAGAACCCTTTCTTGCTATCTTCCATTCCAAACCTCTTTAGGACCTTGTCCAAATATGTACTTTGTGACAATGATATTTGGCGTTTTGATCTATCTCTATAAATCTTTATGCCTAATATGTAAGCTGCTTCGCCAAGATCCTTCATTGAAAAACTATTATTCAAATATTCCTTGACACTATTAAGAAGGTCTACATCATTCCCAATCAACAATATGTCATCCACATATAGTATTAAGAATGCTACAGAGCTCCCACTCACTTTCTTGTAAATACAAGATTCTCCATAAGTTTGTATAAAACCAAAACTTTTGATTACCTTATCAAAACGTTGATTCCAACTTCGGGATGCTTGCTTCAATCCATAGATGGACCGTTGAAGTTTGCATACCTTGTTAGCATCTTTAGGATCGACAAAACCTTTGGGTTGCATCATATACAACTCTTCATCAATGTCTCCATTGAGGAATGCTGTTTTGACATCCATCTGCCATATCCCATAATCATAATATGCAGCGATTGCTAACATAATCCTCACAGACTTTAGCTTCGCTACTGGTGAGAACGTCTCATCGTAGTCAACTCCTTGAATTTGTCGAAACCCTTTTGCGACAAGTCGAGCTTTATAGACAGTAACATTACCATCAGCATCTGTTTTCTTCTTGAAAATCCATTTGTTCTCGACAGCCTTCCGGCCATCCGGTAAGTCCACCAAAGTCCATACTTGGTTTTTGTACATGGATCCAATCTCGGATTTCATGGCTTCTTGCCATTTATTGGAATCTGGGCTCATCATCGCTTCCTCATATGTCTCAGGGTCATCGGTGTTATCCACCAACATGACACTCATAACGGGATCATACCAATCTGGAGTGGTACGAGTTCTCATTGACCTGCGATTCTCTGTAGCAACTTCAACTGAAGTTTCATGATGATCATCATTAGCTTTCTCTCTAATTGGTGCAGGCACCACAGGAACTTCTTCCGGTGCTGCGCTACTCGCAATTTCGAGAGAAGGTTCGACAACCTCGTCAAGTTCTACTTTCCTTCCAGTCACTTCTTTCGAGAGAAATTCCTTCTCTAGAAAAGATCCATTCTTGGCAACAAAGATTTTGCCTTCTGTAGGGGTCTCAACCTAATAAGGTAGATTCCTCCTGTGTTTTACAATGCTAGTCCCTGGATCAATAGCTAGCATCCACAGTTAAGATGTAATATCAAGAAACAAAGGTCATAATATAACTTTTTAACCAGGAATAACATAATTTTATTACATCTTTCATAGCTCATATGGCTATTACATTACATTGCAGCGGAATAACTATAAGCATGGGGTCCTTCATCTTCAAAGTGCCACATGCAGATGTTGGTTGTAGACTTTGTAATCCTAATCAAACATTCTTCTCTAAAAACAATCAACCTGCAACATACAAGTTACAGCCACAAAGGGTCAATACATTTGAATTGTATTGGCAAGTGATACTATGGTAGTATAGTGGAGTCTATCTTCTATATGCATTTGGCTAAGTGGAGTTGAGGCTTGCATTGCTCAAAATAGATTTTTCCTTAACATTTGAAAATACTAAGTTTTGTTTGACAAAATCATTTTTCTCAATCAAAGATTAAAGATCCTTTCCAAGGCATCTATCAACCAAAGATTGAAGATTTCAAACAACCCTTGTTCAATCCACAAGTTTTAACTTTAGAAATTTGAATGATGAGATTCTTGATTGCTTCCATGTCTTGATGCTCAAATTGTCCTTTACCAGGGACATGGCTAAGTACTTAGATTTTACACTCTGCAGAGGTGGTGCACTTTCCCCACAAGACTTGGTTTCCCAAGACAAGATCTTTCAGAAGCCTTCCTTTAGACCAAAATGGACGCGCTCCAACCTATAAAACACTACCACCCACTGTCCATTTGGCTAAGTTCTTGCAACCTATATGATCATGGCAGAGCCCATATTGCCAAGTGGTTGCACTTGAAGCTTCTAAACATTTGACATCTCAAATCTCTTTGTTTCCTGGGTGGCCATCCACAAGTGAGATACACAATCCAAGTCCATGGCCTTGTGAACCACTCAACCAATCACCACCAAGCTATACCATTCCACCCAGGTGATTCATTAACTTAGTTGTTTTATTAGACAAAATCACAAGTCCTCAGACTTAGAATATTTTTCCATAGTGTGAATATATATTCCACCCATGTTTTCTATTAGCTAGGCTAAGCTTGGTAGTAGTAGGAATCTCTAACTTAGGAAAATCCTACTAAGGTTTCATCTACTAGTTTTCCTATAGTAAGGTTTATACTTAGCAAAATCCATGCAAGTTTTACTTAGTAAAATCACTAATGCATAGTGAAAGTAATGGGATATAAAGTATGAAGCATCACTTGCCTTTTTGGCAGGGAATGGTAGTTCACTCCTTGATCTTGTTAGTCTCACACTTCACTACAAGTCAAACAAGCAAACACCAATTCAATTTACATTCCAAACCAATAATCACTCAAACAATTTCACACACACAAGACAATGGAAACCAATTCATGCATGGGAGCATGCACAAGATAGTCTTATTTTGCAAAGGGGTCTCTATGGGGTTTCTAAACTTTGTAAGATCCAAATTTGTCATTTACCAAAGTGGCAAAGTGTTTAGCAAATGGGTTTTATCAAAAACCACTTTTAAATCCATTCATCATTTCATGTGGTGAAAAATGTTTTTATCAAAGCAAAACTTTATGTTTTTCACCAAATGAGTTGCTATTGCAAAACTTGGTGTTTTTATGTTAGTAGGTTTGGTCCAAACCAA
This sequence comes from Avena atlantica, assembly GCA_910589765.1. Taxonomy (NCBI): domain Eukaryota; kingdom Viridiplantae; phylum Streptophyta; class Magnoliopsida; order Poales; family Poaceae; genus Avena; species Avena atlantica. The sequence continues at coordinate 467,585,595 of OU342733.1, read as the reverse complement.
GTTTTCTTTCCATAACATTTTCATAACAAAAACCATTCTTTTTATTTGGCTAGAAAATGACTAAGTCAAGTAATCCAACCTAAATTTTATCAAAATCATTTTTAACACCAAGGGTTGGTTCCTAGGGTCAGTAAGGTCACAACAAACCATTTTGCAAAGGTTTTAACCCAAAAATCAATTTTGAACAATTTTTCTAATCTAAACAAGCTCACAAATGAATCTGCAAAAACAAGCAAACTAACAGATACTATCTGCAAAACCAAGGGTATGGTTGGCTAGGTCTTGCTCTCCTGAATCCAACGACATAAAATTTGTAATTTTTCGACGTGTGGATCCAAAGTTATGGGGGTTTGAAATTTGCAATTTAATCAGATTTCAAATCAGTTCTAAACCTAACAGGGGACACGCGGCGTGTTTCTATTTGTGGGTACCGATTCGGTCGGATCAGCAGCGAGGTGCGTTGGATCTGGCTAGATCGCACGGTCTAGATAACATACCCCTTCGTGGTTTAAGTAAACTATCTGATTCGTCCGATCCAGATCTAACGGCTGCTATTGCCTGGTCATAGATGGGCGGCGCTGCGCGGCGGCTGGTGGCGGCGCGCGCTCAGACGGTGGTCCAGCGGTGGTCCTAGGGAGCAAGGAGGACAGGGGAGGGTCTTACCGTGTTCGCGTGATCGAGGGTATGCTCAAGGTACTCTCGAGGAAGCAAGGGGCGCTCTGGTCTTGGCAGGATTGCTCGCCGGAGTCGTCGTCGGCGTCAGACTGTTCTGCTCGAGGTCGGAGACGGTGCTGTGGTTCACCCCAAGGCAAACATCGACGCGGTTAGATGCAGAAGGATGTGGCGAGTATGGGAGTGTGAACGAGGAGGCGCGGGGCGGTCAGAGACTACCTGGGTGCTTGCCGGAGTTGGAGCGGACGGCGGCGCTCGAAAGTTCGACGCTCTGGGGCGCCCGCGGTCGAATGGGTGATACTGGCAGATGCGCCTGGGAGTGGGGAAGCTGCCAGGGCGCTCAGGGAGGCAGGGGTGGTGTGTACTGGCTGGGATTGGAGATGGGAGCTCGTCGGAGCAGCGGCGGTGCAGGAGTGATTCGCGACAGCCTAGGGGCAGAGAGGGAGTGGCGACAGAGGGGAAAGGAGGGGAAGGCGCTGGCGCTTAAGTACGCAAGGTCAGAGGCGAGATTAACGCAACCATTATGAGGAATTAAGCGCGCGGATTGACGACAGGGAACGGCAGCGCGGTTTGGGGAAGAAGGGGTCGCGCGGGTGAGGACGACGAACAGTAGCGGTGGCGTCTACCTGTCAGCGGGGAAAGGAGTAAGGGAGAGGTCCACCGGTCATTCCCTCTGCGGGTTATTTACTGAGTGCGAACCGTTTTCTTGCGGGGCGATGAAACTGGGCTGGTGCTGGGCCTATTGGGCTGCCTGGGTTGGGTCGGCCATGTCTTATTTTTTTTTATTTTTTTTCTGTTTTCTTAATCCTTTTCTATTTCTATTTTCTGTTTTGATTTTTCCAACACACAAACAAGTTCAAATCAATTCAAACCATCACCAAATCTTTGAAAGTTTGATTTTTTTTGGCTCTGATCAGTAACTTAAACTTATTACAGAAAATAAAATAATGTTTTTGATCAATTTTAAGATCCTTTTATTATTTAAATAGAATGGTCATGGTTTATTAATTAAATAGGGTTTGGTTTATTTAATAAAATCTTCATTTGAACTCCAAATACTTTCAAAACCAATCAGTAGATTTTATTTGGAAATAAATAATATTTGGAAAACTTGTTTAAAACAAAATAACATTTTATTTTAGAGTCCATTATTAATTAAATATAATAGACTTTCATTATTAAATCAAATAGGATTTGTTTTATCGAGATATTTATTTTGAAACCTAAAATAAAGCCCAAAACACTTTAGTAGGTTTTATTTGTGAATATCAAACATTTGAAAAACTTATTTTAAATAATTTAATAAGTTTTGATGTTTCAATTAAAATGGTAAAACCTTTTATTTAAATAAAATTTGAATATTAATTCCTTATTATTTTATTTAAATAAAACCTTTGTTATTTTTATTCAAAACAAAACATTTGTTTCAAAATATTGGTCAAGGTTTAATTTGGCTATATAAAATATTCTTTATTTATAAACTTCTATTCCATTTGAAAACAATCTTTTCATTTAATTGTTTCAAAATAGTATTTCCAAATGTTTTTATTTTTCCTTTTATAAAATGTTTATCTTTTTAAATCCCTAGTAGGTTTTATTTGACTCAAATTGGTTTGAAGGTTTCCAATTGGATTCAAAAGTTTCTTCTGGCTCTGAAAATCAAACAAAGTTTTATTTTATTCATTTATTTTCACATTACAAGATTTGGAAAATCTTGGGATGTGACAGGCTACCACCCTTAAAATAAATCTCGTCCCGAGATTTGGGAAGGCTAGGGTTACAAGCAAGTTCAAAACAACTAGGGTACTACCACCCTTAAAAATTTTCAAACAAAAATTACACATTGTCCTTCTTGGGATCATGAGAAATTCTTTCTCTAAGCAAACAGTTGCATTTATGTCCTTAATTTCCATGCTTGACTCATGGGCCAAGGTTGAGATCCTTCATAGACTTGTTTAACTTATTCTTCATCTTTTCTGGACAATTGCTTGCATAGTGGCCTAGTTCCTTGCATTTGAAACACATCACTTGGCTGATATCTTTCTTTTCCTTTGGTATCATTGCCTCTTGTTTGTTTCTTTGATTCATCTTCTTTTCTGGGCATTCATTGGCATAGTGTCCCATCTCTTTGCAATTGTAACATTGCTCTTGAGTAATATCCTTCTTGTTAGGGTTGGGGCATTTCTTCTTCTTCTTGGGTTTCTCCAAAGCTAGGAGTTTTTCCAGTTCATATTCTTCATGAGTGGGAGATCTTTCTCTCTTCTTGGGGTATTGATCCTCATGCTCCTTGGATGCATGATCCTTGTCTCTAAAAATATTGCTAGCTTGGGTTCCTTCTAGAATAGCATCTTTGTCATCCTTGTTGTCATTAGCTCCTTGGGAAAAGTTTTCTCCTATGTTGATCATTTGAGTAACCAATCCTTGCAATAATTGGGATTGAAGTTTCAAAATCCTTTGTATGGCTGGGTCTAGTCCATTGTTGTTGGCTAAAAGCTGAGTTGTCTCTTGGCTCAACTGGTTTTGGGTTTCTATAAGTTCTCTCATGTTGTTCTCTTGGTTGTTGTTGGTGTCATCAACCTTGATGTTGGAGTTTCTTGGAGTAGTCATCTGTTTGGGTTTGAAGGGAGGTCAGAATAGGCAAGATATTTCTAAGGACTCAATTCTAATCACACACATTATATATCACACAAGCAATGTGCATGCAATCACAACCAAACACTCACAAACAACTTTGCACTCAAACAATAAAGTTCAAGCACACACTTAGGCAACAAAATATTTTTGTTACACCACATAAGTTGGTGAGTTTTGACTTATCTAGAATATGGTGGTCCATCTATATGGTTTACTTGTGATCTTTTCATCCTTCTTGGTTGATTCTTCTTGCTTGAGATCATTGTTTCCTTGAGAAAAACTCTTGGTTGCAATACTTTAAAGTTGTTGATGGCTCCTTCTTATTTTGCATTCCCTTAGACTCCAAATCTTGAGTAAGATTTCCTTGTTTCACTTGTGGTCCTTAGTAGTTTCCAAGTTGGAAGTCCTTGGAGAATATGCTGAAGAGGTTGAAGTCATTAGAGTTGAAGAAGTTGAAGTCATTAGAGTTGAAGAATTGCTTTGCTCATGATGAAGTCTTTGGCCATGGAAAAGGCTTGTCCATCAAGTTGAAGTAGAAGAGATGTAGAGTTGAAACCAAAATGGTTGAGGAAAGAGTTTACAAGTGCTTTTGTAAATAAGTTTTGGATCAAAATATAACTCCTATTTTTCTAAGGGTTTTTGTCCAATCCTAGGTTTACAAATCCTATAGGCAACACAATGCTCTGATACCATCTGTAGGGGTCTCAACCTAATAAGGTAGATTCCTCCTGTGTTTTACAATGCTAGTCCCTGGATCAATAGCTAGCATCCATAGTTAAGATGTAATATCAAGAAACAAAGGTCATAATATAACTTTTTAACCAGGAATAACATAATTTTATTACATCTTTCATAGCTCATATGGCTATTACATTACATTGCAGCGGAATAACTATAAGCATGGGGTCCTTCATCTTCAAAGTGCCACATGCAGATGTTGGTTGTAGACTTTGTAATCCTAATCAAACATTCTTCTCTAAAAACAATCAACCTGCAACATACAAGTTACAGCCACAAAGGGTCAATACATTTGAATTGTATTGGCAAGTGATACTATGGTAGTATAGTGGAGTCTATCTTCTATATGCATTTGGCTAAGTGGAGTTGAGGCTTGCATTGCTCAAAATAGATTTTTCCTTAACATTTGAAAATACTAAGTTTTGTTTGACAAAATCATTTTTCTCAATCAAAGATTGAAGATCCTTTCCAAGGCATCTATCAACCAAAGATTGAAGATTTCAAACAACCCTTGTTCAATCCACAAGTTTTAACTTTAGAAATTTGAATGATGAGATTCTTGATTTCTTCCATGCCTTGATGCTCAAATTGTCCTTTACCAGGGACATGGCTAAGTACTTAGATTTTACACTCTGCAGAGGTGGTGCACTTTCCCCACAAGACTTGGTTTCCCAAGACAAGATCTTTCAGAAGCCTTCCTTTAGACCAAAATGGACGCGCTCCAACCTATCAAACACTACCACCCACTGTCCATTTGGCTAAGTTCTTGCAACCTATATGATCATGGCAGAGCCCATATTGCCAAGTGGTTGCACTTGAAGCTTCTCAACATTTGACATCTCAAATCTCTTTGTTTCATGGGTGGCCATCCACAAGTGAGAAACACAATCCAAGTCCATGGCCTTGTGAACCACTCAACCAATCACCACCAAGCTATCCCATTCCACCCAGGTGATTCATTAACTTAGTTGTTTTATTAGACAAAATAACAAGTCCTCAGACTTAGAATATTTTTCCATAGTGTGAATATATATTCCACCCATGTTTTCTATTAGCTAGGCTAAGCTTGGTAGTAGTAGGAATCTCTAACTTAGGAAAATCCTACTAAGGTTTCATCTACTAGTTTTCCTATAGTAAGGTTTATACTTAGCAAAATCCATGCAAGTTTTACTTAGTAAAATCACTAATGCATAGTGAAAGTAATGGGATAGAAAGTATGAAGCATCACTTGCCTTTTTGGTAGGGAATGGTAGTTCACTCCTTGATCTTGTTAGTCTCACACTTCACTACAAGTCAAACAAGCAAACACCAATTCAATTTACATTCCAAACCAATAATCACTCAAACAATTTCACACACACAAGACAATGGAAACCAATTCATGCATGGGAGCATGCACAAGATAGTTTTATTTTGCAAAGGGGTCTCTATGGGGTTTCTAAACTTTGTAAGATCCAAATTGGTCATTTACCAAAGTGGCAAAGTCTTTAGCAAACGGGTTTTATCCAAAACCACTTTTAAATCCATTCATCATTTCATGTGGTGAAAAATGTTTTTATGAAAGCAAAACTTTATGTTTTTCACCAAATGAGTTGCTATTGCAAAACTTGGTGTTTTTATGTTAGTAGGTTTGGTCCAAACCAAGTTTTCTTTCCATAACATTTTCATAACAAAAACCATTCTTTTTATTTGGCTAGAAAATGACTAAGTCAAGTAATCCAACCTAAATTTTACCAAAATCATTTTTAACACCAAGGGTTGGTTCCTAGGGTCAGTAAGGTCACAACAAACCATTTTGCAAAGGTTTTAACCCAAAAATCAATTTTAAACAATTTTTCTAATCTAAACAAGCTCACAAATGAATCTGCAAAAACAAGCAAACTAACAGATACTATCTGCAAAACCAAGGGTATGGTTGGCTAGGTCTTGCTCTCCTGAATCCAACGACATAAAATTTGTAATTTTTGGACGTGTGGATCCAAAGTTATGGGGGTTTGAAATTTGCAATTTAATCAGATTTCAAATCAGTTCTAAACCTAACAGGGGACACGCGGCGTGTTTCTATTTGTGGGTACCGATTCGGTCGGATCAGCAGCGAGGTGCGTTGGATTTGGCTAGATCGCACGGTCTAGATAACATACCCCTTCGTGGTTTAAGTAAACTATATGATTCGTCCGATCCAGATCTAACGTCTGCTATTGCCTGGTCATAGATGGGCGGCGCTGCGCGGCGGCTGGTGGCGGCGCGCGCTCAGACGGTGGTCCAGCGGTGGTCCTAGGGAGCAAGGAGGACAGGGGAGGGTCTTATCGTGTTCGCGTGGTCGAGGGTATGCTCAAGGTACTCTCGAGGAAGCAAGGGGCGCTCTGGTCTTGGCAGGATTGCTCGCCGGAGTCGTCGTCGGCGTCAGACTGTTCTGCTCGAGGTCGGAGACGGTGCTGTGGTTCACCCCAAGGCAAACATCGACGCGGTTAGATGCAGAAGGATGTGGCGAGTATGGGAGTGTGAACGAGGAGGCGCGGGGCGGTCAGAGACTACCTGGGTGCTTGCCGGAGTTGGAGCGGACGGCGGCGCTCGAAAGTTCGACGCTCTGGGGCGCCCGCGGTCGAATGGGTGATACTGGCAGATGCGCCTGGGAGTGGGGAAGCTGCCAGGGCGCTCAGGGAGGCAGGGGTGGTGTGTACTGGCTGGGATTGGAGATGGGAGCTCGTCGGAGCAGCGGCGGTGCAGGAGTGATTCGCGACAGCCTAGGGGCAGAGAGGGAGTGGCGACAGAGGGGAAAGGAGGGGAAGGCGCTGGCGCTTAAGTACGCAAGGTCAGAGGCGAGATTAACGCAGCCCTTATGAGGAATTAAGCGCGCGGATTGATGACAGGGAACGGCAGCGCGGTTTGGGGAAGAAGGGGTCGCGCGGGTGAGGACGACGAACAGTAGCGATGGGGTCTACCTGTCAGCGGGGAAAGGAGTAAGGGAGAGGTCCACCGGTCATTCCCTCTGCGGGTTATTTACTGAGTGCGAACCGTTTTCTTGCGGGGCGATGAAACTGGGCTGGTGCTGGGCCTATTGGGCTGCCTGGGTTGGGTCGGCCATGTCTTATTTTTTTTATTTTTTTTCTGTTTTCTTAATCCTTTTCTATTTCTATTTTCTGTTTTGATTTTTCCAACACACAAACAAGTTCAAATCAATTCAAACCATCACCAAATCTTTGAAAGTTTGATTTTTTTTGGCTCTGATCAGTAACTTAAACTTATTACAGAAAATAAAATAATGTTTTTGATCAATTTTAAGATCCTTTTATTATTTAAATAGAATGGTCATGGTTTATTAATTAAATAGGGTTTGGTTTATTTAATAAAATCTTCATTTGAACTCCAAATACTTTCAAAACCAATCAGTAGATTTTATTTGGAAATAAAGAATATTTGGAAAACTTGTTTAAAACAAAATAACATTTTATTTTAGAGTCCATTATTAATTAAATATAATAGACTTTCATTATTAAATCAAATAGGATTTGTTTTATCGAGATATTTATTTTGAAACCTAAAATAAAGCCCAAAACACTTTAGTAGGTTTTATTTGTGAATATCAAACATTTGAAAAACTTATTTTAAATAATTTAATAAGTTTTGATGTTTCAATTAAAATGGTAAAACCTTTTATTTAAATAAAATTTGAATATTAATTCATTATTATTTTATTTAAATAAAACCTTTGTTATTTTTATTCAAAACAAAACATTTGTTTCAAAATATTGGTCAAGGTTTAATTTGGCTATATAAAATATTCTTTATTTATAAACTTCTATTCCATTTGAAAACAATCTTTTCATTTAATTGTTTCAAAATAGTATTTCCAAATGTTTTTATTTTTCCTTTTATAAAATGTTTATCTTTTTAAATCCCTAGTAGGTTTTATTTGACTCAAATTGGTTTGAAGGTTTCCAATTGGATTCAAAAGTTTCTTCTGGCTCTGAAAATCAAACAAAGTTTTATTTTATTCATTTATTTTCACATTACAAGATTTGGAAAATCTTGGGATGTGACACCTTCGGATCTATGATAGAAGGTATACCCAATAGTTTCCTTTGGGTATCCTATGAAGATGCATTTTTCCGCTTTGGGTTCAAGCTTGTCCGGCTGTAACTTCTTTACATAGGCTTCGCAACCCCAAACTTTAAGGAACGACAATTTAGGTTTCTTCCCAAACCATAATTCATACGGTGTCGTTTCAACGGATTTAGACGGTGCCCTATTTAAAGTGAATGCGGCTGGTTCTAATGCATAACCCCAAAATGATAGCGGTAAATCTGTAAGTGACATCATAGAACGAACCATATCTAAGAGAGTTCAATTACGACGTTCGGTCACACCATTACGCTATGGTGTTCCCGGCGGTGTCAATTGTGAAAGTATTCCGCATTTCTTCAAATGCTCGCCAAACTCGTAACTTAGATATTCACCTCCACGATCAGAACATAGAAATTTAATCTTCTTGTTACGTTGATTCTCTACCTCACTTTGAAATTCCTTAAACTTCTCGAAAGTTTCGGACTTATGTTTCATGAAATAGATATACCCATATCTACTCAAGTCATCCGTGAAGGTAAGAACATAACGATAACCACCGCGCAATGCTACACTCATTGGACCACACACATCGGTATGTATGATTTCCAATAAGTCTATAGCTCGCTCCATCATACCAGAAAATGGAGTCTTAGTCATTTTACCCATCAGACATGCTTCACATCTTTCAAGTGATTCAAAATCAAGTGATTCAAGAAGTCCATCGGAATGGAGTTTCTTCATACGTTTCACTCCAATGTGACCAAGACGACAGCGCCACATATAGGTCGAATTATCGCTTGATTTCAAACGTTTAGCCTCAATGTTGTTGATATGTGTATTTCCACTATCGAGATTCAATAAGAATATACCATCTATCAAAGGTGCATGTGCATAAAACATATTACTCATATAAATCGAACAACCATTATTCTCGGACTTAAACAAGTAACCGTCTCGCAATAAACAAGATCCTGATATAATGTTCATGCTCAACGCAGGCACCAAATAACAATTATTTAAGTATAAAACTAATCCCGATGGTAGATGAAGGGGTAGTGTGCCGATCGCGATCACATCAACCTTTGATCCGTTTCCCACGCGCATCGTCACCTCGTTCTTCGCTAGCTTCCGTTTATTCTGCAGCACCTGTTTCGAGTTACAAATATGAGCAACCGAACCAGTATCAAATACCCAGGCACTACTACGAGTACTAGTGAGATACACATCAATAACATGTATATCAGATATACCTTTCTTCTTGATGTTGCCGTTCTTCAAATCCGCCAAGTACTTTGGGCAATTCCGCTTCCAGTGACCTTCTTCCTTGCAGTAAAAGCACTCAGTATCAGGCTTGGGTCCAGCCTTGGTCTTCTTCGTCGGCGTGGTAACTTTCTTACCACCCTTCTTGAAGTGTCCCTTCTGCTTAGACTTGCCTTTCTTGAATTTGGTGGTCTTATTGACCAACAACACTTGGTGCTCTTTCTTGATCTCCACTTCTGCAGACTTCAACATGGCAAAGAGTTCTGGCAACGTCTTGTTCATGTTCTGCATGTTGTAGTTCATCACAAAGTTCTTGTAACTTGGTGGTAGTGATTGGAGGACACGGTAAATCCCCAAAGCATTAGGAATCACTATACCCAAGCTTTGAAGTTTGTTTGCGTGCCCAGAAATCTTAAGCACATGCTCACTGACGGAGCTGCCCTCTTCCATCTTGCAGTTAAAGAACTTTTCAGAAACCTCATAGCTTTCAATTGCCGCATGAGTCTCAAAGATCAATTTGAGATCCTCGACAATATCATATGGGTCTGAATTCTCAAACCTTTTCTGAAGCTCCGATTCTAAACCATACAAGATAGCACAATGAACTGTGGAGTACTGAGTCTTCCGAGTGAGGTAAACGTTCTTTACTTCATCGGCAGCATCAGCTGCAGGTGGGTCACCCAGCGGTGCATCCAGCACATAGGTCAAATTACCAGCTGTGAGGACAATCCTCAAATTGCGGAACCAATCTGCGAAGTTGCTTCCATTGTTTTTCAACTTTTCTTTCTCTAGGAACGCATTAAAATTGATGGTAGGGGCTGCCATTGATCTACAACATATTTGCAATAGTTTAGACTAAGTTTATGACAAATTGAGTTCAAATTAATAATAAAATTAATCTAGGTGAACTCCCACTCAAAACAATATCCCTCACATTGTTTTAGTGATCACACGAACCAAATCCACCACATCAACACCGATCATCACGAGAGTTGATATAGTTTCAATGGCGAACAATCGACATGTTCATCATATCTACTATATGATTCATGCTTTACCTTTCGGTGATCCGTGTTCCGAGACCATGTCTGTACATGCTAGGCTCGTCAAGGTCAAACCTTAGTTTCCGCATGAGCAAATCTGGCTTGCTCACGTTGTATACACTTGTGGAATCTAACACACCCGATCATCACGTGGTGCTTCGAAACAATAAGCTTTAGTAACGGTGCTAACTAAGGGTGAACACTTTATGACTTGAAATTCATGTGCATGAGGGATCATCTTATAATGCTACCGTCGTCTACTAAGCAATACAAGATGCATAAAGGATTAACATCACATGCAATTCATAATATGTGATATGATATGGCCTTTCTTCTTTGTGCTTCCGATCTCCATCTTCTAGCACGAACATGATCTCCATCATCACCGGCATTGCATCAAGGTCAATGATGCTTCTCCATGGTTGTCGTCCACCGGCTTCAACTATTACAACTACTTTGAATAGACACGCGGGTCTTAACATAAATTAAAGACAACCATATGGCTCCTGCCGGTTGCCAACTTACAATAAGGAACATTGCATACATAAAATATAATCACAATCATGGCCATATCACATCACAGCACACCCCTGCAAAACAAAGTTAGACGCTTCTACTTTCTTTGCATATTTTACGTGGTTTGGGGCTTTCAATAAGTGTCGTTCTAACTTACGAACAAGAACCACAACATTGATACTAGTATTGTTGATCACCCGTTGTAAATTGGATCTTAACTATGCTAGGAGAAACAGGCACCCGCAAAGCCACTTATGCAATACAAGTTGCATGTCAAGCGTGGAGCAAGTCTCATGAACAGTGTCATGTAAGGTTAGCCCGGGCCGCTTCATCCCAACATACCGCAAGATGCAAAGTACACAAGAAGCAATCGACAATAAAAGCATCAACGCCCACAATGACCATTGTGTTCTACTCGTGCAACAGATCTACATATAGACACGGCTCTGATACCACTGTAGGGTTTCGTAGCATGGAAAACAAAATTTTCTACCGCATACAAACAAACAAGCCAAGATCTATCTACTAGATTGTAGCAACGAGTCGATAGAATAACTCACCCTCGAAGATTCCAAAGTGTTTAACGAGAGCAGATTCTCGTGGGTGATGTAGTCATACTCTACCCGATCTCAAGATCGCGTAGACGATCCTTCCGGCGCTGCGTTCCGGCAGCGCTCCCGCAGTCGGTCACACGTTCGGTAATCGACGAATACCTTCCTCTCCCTTGTTCCAGCAGGCAGCGGAGGTTGTAGCACTCTCCTCGCGATTTCGGCAGCACAACGGCGTGGTACTGGAAGTAGAGGGGAGATCTCGCAGGGCTTCGCCTTAAGCCGGAGCGAGTATGGTGGGCTTTGAGAAATCCCTCGACGATCTAGGGTTTAGACACGCCGAGGAAGAGGTGCTAGAGCCGGCGGCTAGGGCTTGGTGGTGCCCAAGTCGGCGGCAAGGAGATCCCTAGGCGGCGGCGGCTTGGAGGGCGGCGGCTAGGGTTAGGGTTTTCGGGGCAAGGGACTTGTGTGCTAGGAGGGGCAGCCCTGCCCCTCCCTTTATAGGTGGGAGGTGCGGCCAAGGGGAGGGGAGTCCCTCCCCAACTCGGCTTGGAGGTGCGCCACCGGTTTGAGGAGGGAACTCCTCCCCAACTCGGTTTCCACCTCTCCTCCTCTTTCCAAAAACTGCCGTTTGACTTTCAAACTAGCCGTTTGACTTTTCAAACTAGGATTTGAATAAACCCTCTATTTTGAACAGTGATGACACCTAGTACTTGATGCAATCATTCCAACTTGCAATGACACATTCATGTACCCCTTCCCCTCCGGAGTGCCGGACATTCCGGAACCTTCTAGAACATTCCCGATGAAAACACCGGAATCATTCCCCAACTCCGAAACGAGACTTTCCTTATATGAATCTTATTCTCTGGACCATTCCGGATCTCCTCGTGATATCCCGGATCCCATCCGAGACTCCGAACAACATTCGGTCTCTTTCTCATCATACCATAACTACACAAACAACGTCGAATCCTTAAGTGTGTCTCCCTACGGTTCGTGAATTATGCGGACATGATCGAGACACTTCTCCGAACAATAACCAATAGAGGAATCTGGAAATTCATATGGCTCCCACATATTTCTACGATTACTTTGCGATTGAATGAACCACTTTCATACGATACCAATTTCCCTTTGTCTCATGATAGTTTACTTATCCGAGGTTATGATCGTCGGTATCTCTGCATACCTAGTTCAACCTCGTTACCGATAAGTACTCTTTTCTCGTTCTCGTGATATGTGATCCCTTGTGAGCCAGTCACATGCTTGCAAGCTAATTGGATGACATTCCACCGAGAGGGCCCAGAGTATATCTATCCGTCATATGGATGGACAAATTCCACTCTTGATCCATGTGTTTCAACCAATACTTTCCGAACACTCAATGCCACCTTTATAGCCACCCAGTTACGGTGTGGTGTTTGATGTCATCAAAGCATCCGTCCGGTAAAGGTGATATGCATGATCTCATGGTCGAAGGAATTAGGTTACTATGTATCAGAAAGCATATAGCAATTGAACTATTGAAATGACTTGATCTTTATGCTACGCTTATCTATAGGAGTATGTCCACCATATCATTCTCCTAACGATATGATCTTGTTGTTGATAACATCTCAATGTTCATGATTGGGAAACCACAATCATTTATCAATCAACAAGCTAGTGATGTATAGAGGCTATACTAGGGACTTCAAATTAAGTTTACAAATCACACAAGTATCAATGTTTCCTTGTTAATACCATTATAGCATGAAAGTAAACATTTATCATAAACACAAATATATAATAATAACTACATTTATTATTGCCTCTAGGGCATATCTCCAACATCGCCTACCACAAGTTCCACCGGCTTGGTCTCGATGGCGGCCTTGAACGCAGGAGCGAAGTCGGAGATCTGCTTCTTCGACGCGGGCATCTCGGAGTCATCGACCTTGCTCTGGATCTCCTTGAATTCTTCGCTGTAGAGGACAGCTTCTACAACGGCTGCTTCATTAATCTCGCAGTCCCTTTCCTTGGTAAAGCTTCCGGATACGGTGATGACACCTTTTGGTCCGGGTATCTTGAGTTTGTTATAGACGAAGCATGGCTTGGCCATGAACGTGTGGAATATGTCGCGGCCGAATATGACGTGGTACACGCTCTTGAAGGGGACCACCTAGAAGGTCATGCGCTCTTGGAGGTAATTGTTAACATCGCCAAAGGCAACCTGAAGTGTAATGCACCCAAGGGACCGAGCCTCTCGACCCGGGACTACGCCGTGGAAGATGGTGTTGGTCTGCCTTAGGTTTGCCACCGTCAAGTTCAACTTCTGCAGTGTATCCAGGTACATGATGTTGATGCTGCTTCCACTATCCACCATACACTTAGTGAATTCCACGCCATCAATCAAAGGGTTGATGACCATGGCGTACTGGTTCTCCGTAGGTATAAGGTCTGGGTGGTCCATCCTGTCCCAAGTTATTGGAACCTACGACCAGCGCATGTACTGGGGAACTGGGGGGAGAGTGGCCATCAGGATCCTCAGAGAGGTCTTCTGTTGTCGGACGGTGGGGGTGCCAAGGAAAGTGTGGTAGACTGGAGCCTTTTTCGCAAAGGGGTTCTTGCCCTTGTCATCTCTCTTGGCGGCGTCCTTGGGGTCAATGTCTTCGTCCATGTCACTTGAATCCTTGGACTCCTCCTCCTTCTTCTTCCCCTTGCCCTTGCCTCGTGGCCTGTTCTTCCGACTTTGCTTGTAGCTAGACTCTGGGTCTTCCTTGAGGTCGTTGACGAACTTGCAGTGTCGATTGGTATGGGTGTCTTTACCATTAGCATCGAGGTGTACGAGGCACGGCATATCGCGGTACTCCTCGTAGGTTTGGGGAACGCGGAGCGGCGCCGAGGTGGTTTCACTTCCTCGTTGCTGCCCACGACTAGCTCCTCTTCCTCGGCCACGTTGTCCGCCTTCGCCTCGTCCTGCAAAAGTCATAGCGACCATGTCGGTAGATTGCTTTTCTTCTGGAGCGTTTTTCCGCTTTGTACTGCTGTTCCTCGGAGCTTGAGTTGGAACGGCTGTTGCCGGCAAGGAGCCACGAGCATCATCGTCGGCAGCTACGAACTCATTAGCCAACTGAATCATCTGGTTCAAGTCCAGCTGGTGATTGTCCTGCAAGTGCTTCAGCTTATGTCGGAGCAACGTGCCTCTTTCCAATTCGTCGATGAAGGCGGCCATGGCGGTCTAAGCGTGCACTCATGTGCATGAATTCTTCATGTCCAGCCAGCGAGAGAGGTAGGCGCGAGATGTCTCGTCTTTCTCTTGCACGCACCGCTGTAGATCGCCCACAATGCAGGGACACTTGTATGTACCCTCAAAGTTCTTGGTGAACGCCTCTTGCATGTCCAACCAGTTGTAGATAGATTTCTCCGGCAAGTCGTCGATCCATTGACGGGCTGTGCCCGCCAACATTAACGGGAGGTACTTGACGATGACGTTGGGGTTGCCACCAGCAATCTCCACCGCGTTGCCGTAGTCCTGCAACCATGTGGCTGGATTGGCAGTGCCGTCCTAGGGCTTGATGGTCTTGTCAATCCGGAAACCTTTGGGGTAAGTTGTGGACCGTATTGCAGGTCCAAAGCAATGTGGTCCCAAGTATGGTCCTTCCCGGGCCTCGTGGATCTTATTGATCCGTGAAAGCGCATCTTATGGCTTCGGGTTCTTTTTATTCTTTCCAACATGGGACAGGCTGCGTGAACGACGTGGGCCCCCTTCTCCATGGTGACTGCTTGGTGGTGACAGAGGAGGAGGTGGCGGTGGGTTATTCTTGCTGTTACCCTCCTGCGACTCCTCACGCCTGTCACAATTGCTTGTCGGACGCGGAGGGTCCTGGTGCGACCTGCTCCTGTGTCATTGGTTGTGCTCTCCGTCATGACGAGTCTGCTCCGTGTTGTCGCGGATGACGATGTCGCACTGCTTTGGTGGGGGCATATCCGTTCGATGGTGAGCCTTGTAATCGTTGCGATGTCGGGGAGATCGGGGTGGTGGCGACGGGCGGCAGGTTCGGGCCTCTTCTCCGTGGTCGGAGGACATGGGGATGGCATCCTTCCTATTGCGCGCGTCCCTCCGTCTTCGTTCTGATGAACCCGTCTGGGACCCGACATCAAGAGGAGATCTGTCCCTTGGCGGTTTGTACTGACTAGACCGGCAAAGCGCTGGATCGGACTCGAGCCTCTGAGAGGTGGCCTTTTCCTGCTGCTTCACCGCCTTGGCCACTAGGTCATAGACCTGTTCCACTGTGTCAGGCGATCTATCCTGCTCTAGAAGGGTCTTGGCGACGGCGAGGTTAAGGAGTAGGGTGGGCATCACCTGCTTGCCTTGACTGTCAATGTATGGCTTGGCTTGTGCCGGCTTCGAGGGAGCCCATCCTTGGTTGCGCCGTACACCAGGATCGTTGATGACGCGAGCCGGAGCTTTCTTAGCCTTCTGCTGCTGCAGCAAAGTCTTGTACTCGGCCTCCATTGATCTAGCCTTCTCTATAGATTTCTGCGTGTTGACCAGATCTCGATCTAGCTTGGCGCCTTGCTACGCGATGGCCTGCGCTTCCTCCAGCAGCTGCTGGCGCTTCTCGTCAAGATGAGTCACGTTCCGGATATGAGCAACGACCAGTGGATCACGAGGAGATTGCCGTACATTACTCTATCAGCTGGAGTAACTTGGGCTGCTGCAGATGTGGATGCTGGTGGCGGCAAGTTTGCGGTGTTATTGTTGCTCGGGCCGGTACCGAGTTCATGCTGCTGCACTGGGTTAGGCGGCGGAGGCATGACCTTTGCGCGATCATCGTCAGCAGCAATAAGTGGGCTCTTCCCCTTTTCCAGTGCTGTAGGCGGAGCTTGTCCGGGTTGATATTCATCCATCGCCGTCCCAATGGTGACAAAAACCCCTCGAGAAGTGACGGCGTTGTTGATTTGCTCATCGCGCGAGTACTCCTCCTCCATCTCCTGCATAGCGGAGTCTAGCTCTTCTGGACTGAAATCTATCTCCTCTGAATCTGCACTGAAATCAGCATAAAGCGCATCAATGACAGAGTCGGAGGGTGCTAGGACTTCCTCGATGACGGGCGGTGGAGGTGCGACGGCTGTGATGATGACTGGAGGTGGTGGTGCTGCTGCGGCGATGGCGGCCGGAGGCGATGGTAGCGGTGGCTGAATCGGAGGTTCTCCGTCGATGAGTGCGAGTGCCTTCTGGGTCTCCACGTCAGCCTCCGCGTAGTTGTTGGCGGTGCTCACCATCTGTTCGAGGGTGAGACGTCCTGTTGCCTGCTGCCGTCTTAGAGAATGCCGGAGGAGCGTGCCACGGTCTAGTCCTTCCACGAAGTGATACAGAGTGTTATCATCGGGGTAGTGGGCCAGATCGGCTAGTATACGGAGCCACCTGGCTAGGTAATCGCGGGGGTTTTTGCCATCTCTCTGAACACAGCGTGCCAGATCGAAGATGGTGACCACGCCGACGAACTTGGATCTCTGATTTCCAGATGCACGCGCGAAGCCGGCGGATTTGCAGTGGTCTTCCACCTTTATATCCTGCACATGGGCGGTTTGGGTGGGCCTTGAATTTTTCTGATCTTTGCCGGCAAACTCCGAAGAGAGATCCGACATCGATCCTTCCGCGAATGTATCCTGCCCGTAGGTAGTCCATGTGGGCCTTGAATTTTTCCGATCTTTGCCGACAAACTCCGAAGAGAGATCCAACATCGATCCTTCCGCGAACGTATCCTGCCCGTAGGCGGTCCGTGCGGGCCTTGAATTTTTCTGATCTTTGCTGACAAAATCTAAAGAGAGATCCGACATCGATCCTTCCGCAAATGTATCCTGCCCGTAGGCGGTCCGTGCGGGCCTTGATGCTCCTCCGACTCCCAGGGAACTAGTGCCTGAGTCGGTTTCGCCAATGAAGAGGTGGATGTCTCCGATAGGAACGATCGAACACTGCGTAGGGTTCGTCTTTGCCGGGATCCAGAACTCGTCGGGAGGGATGATCAGAACGTCGCTGGAGAAGAGAACGCGACCAATGGCTACGGTTTCGCCGATTCCCGCGAAGATCTTGGTCCTCGCCCGCTGAAGAGCCTGAAGCGCCTCTTGCCCCACGGTGGGCGCCAACTGTCGTGGTATTGCCGACGAGTACGCCATGGAGGGGTCCTCACATTGCGTGTTTAGAGACGTGGGGGAAGGCGGACGGTTGACGGGTACGTGGTAACACAGCTTACCCAGGTTCAGATCCCACGACGGTGGCGGAATCCTACTCCTGCTATAAATCACTATAAGGGCAATACGCCGAGTTACAGGGATTGGTTCGCTGTGAGGTTGTGTGAAGTTGTCTCACTTGTCTGAAGTTGTGCCCTAAAGGCTCCCGTAGGACCGACTTATATAGTCGCCATTTCCTAGGGTTACAGGGAAAGTCCTAGCCGGACAGGTTACAAAGTCCTACACCGTCTATTACTAGTCTTGTGTATCTTGCACTCCAAGGCTCCGGGTACACTGGTGACTCCACCGTAGCCTTCCTTTATCCGGCATGGGACTCCCTTCTGGATCCATCTAACTGGGCTGCCCAGCAGGCCATAGGCCATGCTACCAACTATGGGCCACCCGGGTTAGCTGGATAAGAGACATGCTATAGGGATACCCATATAGCATATCCCCAACAGATACCACAATGTCATACCTAGTTATGAATAGAACAATTCAAGCAAACATTCATATGACATGCTATAAACTAATAGCAAGCTGGAGCTAATCATAAGAGAGCAAGAACTACTAAGCATCCAATAAATACATACACCTTACATGAATAGACTAAGCATGCTCACAATGCTGAGTATATGTACAAAAATGAAGACAAATAGAGTTCTTACCAGCCTCTTACCACACCTCAAGTTTGTCATTAATCATAATTATTGCCCTTCACTTGTGTGGCTTGAATAATAACATGAAACCAAACTCCACTGAGGACCGCTGAACCCTGCAACGAACTTCACAAAACCAAAGAAGAACAACAAATATTTTTGGTGTTTTCGATTTTTTTAAAGCAAGCAAACAAAGCAAAATATTTTTGGATTTTTCTTAAAGCAAACCAAAGCTAAAAATCAAAGAAACAAACCAAGAGAAACAACAAAAATATTTTAGGTCTTTTTGTGTTTTGGGAAAAACAGAAATAAAAACCAAAAAGAAAGCGAAACATGGATAAAAAATTACCGACGAAACATGATATATAGATGAGTGTGATGTCGGTATACCTCCCCCCAAGCTTAGGCTTTTGGCCTAAGTGGAGCTCAATCAATAACGCAGGTAGTAACCCCAAGCTAGTGGGTCTTCATAGGAATTATCATAATCGGGCCCTCGCGATGAAGAAGAATAAGCGCCCCAATCATAGGAGGGCTACTGGTATGAAGACTTCCCCATGTTGGAGGGCTAAATCGAATCATCTCCGTCATCCTCTCCAACATTATGCTCTTGCTGGGAGAGCTCCGCCACGTATGTGTCAAGTTCTTCCTCCGTGAGTGACCATCCATGCATGTTATCAAAGTTAAACAAAGCAGGTGCAGGCAAAGAGACTACTTTCTCAGACATACCCCCTTTCCAACCACGCTTGACAAAGGTTTCATACGGTAGCTCACTCAAAGTAGCCCAAGAGGAAAAAAATTATGCTAAACCATGGAACTGAGATCAAGCCTCTCTATGGGGAACTGAAAGTCTGAATGATGAGGCTCTAAACCATGAAAAGCTAGCAAACGAGAGGCAATGAGACCTCCACAAATTCCACCTTTCTCACGGTTAGTAGCAAGACGGAAAGCTATCAAAGCACCCAAGTTATAAGTTCTATCCGTATTCAAAGCAGCTGAGATAAAATCTAGATCAAATAAAGATAGCTTTATAGCAGTGTTCCTAGCAAGAACACACTTGGCAATGAAATAGGAAAAATATCTAATGGAAGGGAAATGAATATTCCGGATTTTACCACTTTCCTTTGAGAAGTCGCAACCTTGGCAAATTTCAGCATATAAATCCATGAGTGGCTTAGGCCTCTCTCTAATCTTCTCGCAAGAACCCCAATGTGGCACTCTGATAGCGGCACAAAAATCAACAAAAGGAAGGTCAACAACTATATTATAAAATTTTTAGTGGACCATAGGATTAGACAAGGACCAACTTGTCGTGGGAATGGCCACGGCAGATGCTGCGAATGGCAGTGAGTAGTAGAACGAGGGGCAAGGGCGGCCAACCATCTGCGGTGCGAGATGAGGGCAAAGACGCAAGGTTTTACCCAGGTTCGGGCCCCGGAGGGGAAAGACCTACTCCTGCTAGATTATATTGCTGAGAGATTACAAAGGGCGAGCTCGGCGGCTAGGCAGCGAGTCGATGGGGTGTATGATGGAACCTAAGTGCTATGCGTGCCCTAGGGAGGTTTATAAAGAGTCACCTCGCTAGGGTTTACAGATGTACAACCGAGTTGGATAAGGACTCAGAGGGTTTTGACCTAATCCGACTGGGCCTAGCTACGCTTCTGGGCCTTCAGCTTCTAGTCGCCTAGCTTCCCCTTGGGTCACGGTCCAGTCGCCGTCCTACAGGCCCACTCGCTAGGAGTATGATCCAGTAGGGAACGTCCTGCTAGGTATACCCCACTCGGCATATCCCGATCAGTAGTCCCCGAGATCGTCGTTGATTTGTTGCAGGTGTTCTTTGGCAATCGGAATATTCGGGTCCAATTCGGACGCCCAGTCGAATCGGCAATGGACTCTTTCAGTGAGAGAAAGAACCTTCAGGATGTATCTCCAGTCGCAATATCGGCGACCAGTCGAATCGCCAATTTGGCAAGTTGTCGAGTCGTAGCTTTGGCGAATGGGTTGGCGAGTCGAGTAGATGAAGTTGGACCGTCATTTTGGTCAAACTAGCCGTTGGGTAATCCAACGGTAATATCGGCGTAATCACCACGCGGTAACGGCTCCTCCGAAGTTGCCGGAGGCAACCACTATATAAGGAGAGTGACGGGTGAATTGCAAGTACTCTTCTCATTTCCTCCAATTCCGCGCGGCCTTCTGTCTCCCCTTTCTCCTCGATCCAGCAAACCCAAATTCTTGATCCGATGGCGCCTCCAAAGGAACTATGAGGGAGGTCCAAGTGCACCAGGGCGACGCTGAAATCCTTTGAGGATTGTAACTACCTCGGTGAATTACGCTCCTAGTTACAAGCCTGGATGAGCGGAAATGGTTGAAATAGTACGGTGGGGCCCAAATTCCACTCACAGGTAGACCTTTCGGCCGTCCCAACCATTTGCACACATCGGGACAAGAACGGGCGGCGTAATCGGCAGGCGAAGGGATCAACTACATACACAAATGAGTATGTATGCAAGCCACCATACAACAGTACATCAGAGCCATTCCATCTAAAAAGAAAGGAAATATAGCAACGCCATACAGCAAGATTCAAATGTCCTAGATAGATATAATAATTTAGGATATCTCCTCATACATCAAACATCAGAGTATCAGGCGGAAGCGGCAAACAAGATCCGAGTACGGATAAGAAGAAAATCGGCATAAGATGCCCCATAAATAAGCACATCTCGCCCACAGATCTCACGGATCCCCGTTCCCGGAATCTCTACACCGAACGATCGTTGCCCACATCGTCCGCCTCCTCCACCCAGTAGCCATCTTGTGAGTGTACCTGCTCATCTGAATCAAACAATTTATCGTGTGAGACCCTAGGGGTACTCAGCAAGTCTTTATGCCTCAAAAGGGGACACAACCTGGGGTGACGCAATTGCAGCAAAAGATAAACCCTAACAGTTCTATAGATACTCGCTAACCATCCGCCTAACCAAAGATAGACGGATGTCCGTGAATTAATGACAACAGTTATAACAGTAATATCATCAGATCCATCCTCCTCCTCGCTTACCAACGAGGAAGCGGACGAACAACCCCCATCCGTTGGCAATTTTATTAACCATTCCATGAGTGTTGCACTATTTACTAGTCAGTTACTTAGTCAAATTAAAGCGGTACTTTAGTTATGCTTGTCTATGATCGAGAAACTGTGCTCCAAGTCGTCCATAACCGCGGACACGGCTTTCAGAAAGTTTTTCCCTGCAGGGGTGCACAAATAGCAACACACACTCGATCAACCTCGGAAAAACCAAATCAAAACCCAACGAGGCCTTCACGACAAAGCAATCACAGGATTCAGAAATATTTCAGGGGGCCACCCCATTGAGTACACCCGCAACGAAGTTAGATGACTCCGAGACGGACTCAAGGTTTGGGTGGACGGCTGTAAACGACTGGGAACCCGAAAGTGTGACTGGGCTTGTCGATACCGCGAAATCATGTCCCGATCCTAAACAGTACAGGTGCTCCTCGCACAATCGTAAATAAAGCAGTAAAGCATGGCATAAGTACATGATAGTAAACAAAGCCTCAAACTAGTTTGTGGCCCCAAGAAATAAGAATGAATCAAGCTCTGGCTCAGGGGGGGTCCCATAAGCCTCCCGGATGTGGATAGCGCGAATAATCAAGGAACAGGAATCAAGTACTCGGGGTCCTACGGGACACAAGTGAGCAGGAAAAACCAAATAGCAGATATTGCTCACCGGTGCCACTTTCATTAGTTATCCCATTACTACTCAGGTTAAGTTGTTTAGGTACCTCGTTATCCATCAGACACTCACATACCCTACACATGCTGTTCTACGACTCACATGGCTCAAACAACTCCTGTAGTAATGGCTCATGGGATGGAGGAACAAGCTTTGGTGGGGTTTGAAAGTAAAGGCTATGCAATACTTGGGATACAGTTTAATGCAATCGCGACTCAATGGTGCAAGAATAAGATAGAGGCAATAGGTACTATATGTATGCAAGCATGTGGTAGTGCTTGCCTGGCAGCTCAGTTGAAGCGAGAGAAGGATCTGGGTAGTGCTCCTGGTTCTCTTGATATATTCCCTGCTCAGCGTCTATTCGAAGAAGAACCAAACAAACAAGGGCCAACATAAATAAAGTGCGCAATCATATGAATAAAATGCGACAAGCAAACAATCATGCCATGATGAATGATGCACAATTTGCATGGCAATAATGTAGCATGGCATGGGTGAGGTGTGGGGTGCAAGAATAAGGCATTTTATGGAGTTTTAGTCACATTTTATCCTCATATAAGTTGCTGAATGCTTTATATTTATATGATGCATGCTGCAATTCAGAACATGGAATGCATAAACAGAAAGGTATCGTCGAGCTGATCATTTTAGACATATCATTTGTTAAATTTGGAGTTATAAAACAAAAGTTATTAATTAATTAAGGCCAAGGGCATTTTATTGTAATTTGGAACAACTTGAAATTTAAAGTGTTCAAAAATATATTTTGAAGGGCATATTTTGAATTCCTCTCATTTTTCTGATTTGAAAACATATATTATTTGTATTAATTGGGTTTGTATTTTAGAAGTTATTTTAAAACAGATTTAAAATTTGAATTTGAATTAAATTTGAAAAGGTTTGAATTAAACAGATATTCAGAAAAGATTTTGTTACACGCACAGAACCTAGCCACAGCCAATGACCAGTGGGGCCATGCTGACTGGGCGTCCACGCGCGCAGAAAAGCGTTTTACACTGCGGCCTGCTCTAGTCTCAGAGAATGACAGGTAGGGCCAGGGCGACCTCAGGGTCCACTGCGCGCGCAGCCGTCCAGCGGAGGACACGTGGTGGATCCGAGGACTGCGGTTGAGGAGTACAAATCTCCGAGAGCCTTTTTGCAAAAGCGCCACGAAGGCTGACATGTGGGTCTAGGGGGAGCGCGGGTTTAGGAATAAAAAGCTAGAGGGGGTTTAACGCAAAACGACATCGCGATGCACTGTGCTTCTTCTCTCTCTGCACCGAGCGACGGATCGGTGCGCGGCGCGGGCGGGGATCGATCCGGGGACCTGGCGTGCGCGCGCGGAGGCGGCAACCAGTGCGGTGGGGTGGGGGTTGTTGGCAGAGAACAGATCGGTGGCTAGGTAGGGTTTCTGCGCGACGCGGAAGCGAACAGACGCTGCGCTCGCCGGCGCACAGAGCGTGCTCGGCACAACGTCCGGCGAGGCTAGGGCAGATCAGAGAGGCGGGCCATGTCAGGGAGGTACACGGGCTCACCGAGAGTGTGCTGGCGGCGTTGGTTCGGGCAGGGGCGCTGGCGATCGTCGACGTGGCTCGCGAACGGCGGCTAGGGTTTGGCGTCGGCCTTGGCGTCGATCTGGTGGTTCTGGTTCGCCTCCTCCTCGTTGCCGTGTACAGGGCGATGCAGGGGACCCTCCTTGTACTCCTCGATCACCTCCAAGTCATGCTCGTCGCCCGGTACGATGTAGCCGAGAGGAGGCCGAGGGTTTGCCGGCGATGGGGTAGACGGATGCGGTGGAGAAGAGGGGGAGAGGCAGGGCGCTGGGGCTGGATCTGGCGAGGCAGAGAGGTGGTGGGGGATGGGATAAAGCAGAGAGGGGTAGGTAGATGCCGTGGGGAGGTGGTAGACGAAAAAGGTGGCTAGGTCGGGCAGGGGCAGGGCAGGGCAGGTCAGATGGAGCTGCCAGGTGGGGCAGGGCAGGCCAGGCTCGGTGGATTCGGTGGAGGGGCCCTCATGGCAGAGATAGAAAGGAGAGGGGGAGGCTCGGGTTAGGGTTGCACTAGGGCCGGGTTAGGGTTTGTCTTGGCAAGGTGGGAGGTAGCTAGGTGGAGCTAGGGTTTAGTGAGAGGGTGGACAAGTGGGGCCAAGCTAGGACGAGAGAAGAGAGAGGCCGAGAGGGGTGATGTGGTGGCTAGGGTGGTTAGGTTAGATGAGGATAGGGGTATGGTGATAGGGTAGGTGATTAGGGTTAGGGTTTTGGTAGCTTCGGGTGGGGTTGGTGTAGGGAGTGGAGAGGGGAGGTGGTAGGGTTTAGAGATAGTAATAAAGAGAGGGGTAGCTTAGATTGAATCCAAATGCAAAAACAAGCTCAAGGGTTTTGAATCAAGCATAAAAAGAGACAAGACAAGAAGTGAGAATGGGAATGGTTATGGAGTAAGCATGTGGCATGCACAATTGCACACATGCATGTGGTGATTCAATAGGGGATATGTATGATCTTGATTAAGTGTGGAGTGAAACCATACCAAGTGCATGTGGGATAGAGTTAAAATCCAAAGAGAATACAAAACCCACTCACATGATAGATGGTAGGATTAAGATGAGATTAAATAGAAGTTGATCTTACCAAGTTAATAGGTGGAAGGATTTTTAAAAGAGATGCCCTCAAGTCAACTTGGGCATTAAACATTATATCAAAAGCCAACTACAATATCAAGAGGCAGAAACAATTGACAATGCATATGGGAGAAAAACCAAAATAAAAGGGTTTTATATGATGCTCAAATGCAAGGTGGCATGATGGCATGAGCATGATATAATGATGATGCAACAATTATATATATGAAGTAGACATTATAGTACTAGACCAAGTAGCATTACAATTGTTAGACAAATGGGATGCTACAACTCTCCCCCACTAAACAGGAATCTCGCCCCGAGATTCTAGGAAGAAGAAGAAGACTCAAAGAGGGTAGGATAGTTGGCACGGAGCTCCTCTTCACGCTCCCAAGTGGCTACATCAATAGAATCATGCGACCACTGCACCTTGCAGAACTTGATGGACTTGTTGCGAGTCCTTCTTTCTGCGATCTCAAGGATTTTTGTGGGGTGTTCTTGATAAGACAGATCTTCTTGGAGATTTATTAGCTCATGATCCACGGTCCTGCCGGGATCCTTGAAGCACTTCTTGAGTTGAGAGATGTGGAAAACATCATGGACCTTGAGTTTTTCCGGGAGCTCAAGAGCATAAGCAACTTCTCCTCTTCTACCACGAATTTTGAAAGGACCGATGTATCTAGGAGCCAGCTTTCCTTTGATACCAAAACGGTGCGTGCCTTTCATGGGAGTGACACGAAGGTAAACGAGATCACCAGGAACATACACCATGTCCGTGTGCTTTCTGTCATAATTGCTCTTCTGGCGACTTTGAGCAATCTTCAGATTCTCAAGAATGATATGCACCTTCTCCTCCGCTTGAGTTACAATGTCAAGGCCAAACCAAATTCTTTCTCCTGCACCCGACCAACCAATCGGAGTTCTGCATTTGCGGCCATAGAGAGCCTCAAATGGTGCCATCTTCAGAATTTTCTGGAAGCTGTTGTTGTAAGAGAATTCAGCATAAGGAAGACATTCCTCCCACTTCATGCCAAAAGAGATGACGCAAGCACGAAGCATATCCTCCAGAATCTGATTGATCCTTTCCACTTGTCCTTGCGACTGAGGGTGGTAAGCTGTGCTTAAGTTCAATTTTGTTCCCAAAGCATTTTGGAAACTTTCCCAGAACTTGGAAGTGAAGATGCTTCCACGGTATGAACTGATCTCAAGCGGAACCCCATACAGAGAGACAATTCTGTTGATATAGAGCTCAGCCAACTGAATTCCAGAAATTGTTTCCTTGACGGGGAAGAAGTGATCCACTTTATAAAGCCTGTCGATGACAACAAAGATTGCATTGTTGCCCTTCTGCGACCTTGGAAAACCAGTGATGAAATCCATCTCTACTTTCTCCCATTTCCATTCCGGGGGTTTCAATGGCTGTAGAAGACCGAAAGGTTTCTGATGGACAGCTTTTACTCTGCGGCAGACATCACACTCCGAGACATACTTGGCACAATATCGTTTCAATCCCGGCCACCAATATTGTGTTTTCAAGTCCATGTACATCTTTGTGCTGCCAGGGTGGATAGAAAGAACAGAATCATGCGCCTCCTTGAGAACTTGCTCTCTCAAACCCGGGTAGTTCGGAATAAACATCCGGTGTTCAAAGAAAAGCGTGCCTTGATCATCGACGTGGAAGGACTCATACTTCGGAAGCTGAAGTTTTGAGATGATCTTTTTGGTGTGTGGATCACCAAGCTGACGAGAGCGAATCTTTTCTTCCAAGAGAGGGGTTGCTAGAAGGTTCAGGAGATACCCTTGTTCCACAATTTCAAGGTTGAGCTGACGGAATTCCTCGCACAAGAGAGGCTGTTGTTCTTCCATCACGAGGTTGTTGACATAAGCTTTGCGGCTGAGAGCATCGGCCATGACATTAGCTTTGCCCAGAGTGTAGTTGATGGTCAAATAAAAATCATTGATTGCTTCAATCCATCTCCTCTGCCGAAGGTTGAGATCAGGCTGAGTGAAGATATACTTCAGACTCTTGTGATCAGAAAATATTTCACAACGGTTGCCAAGCAAGTAGTGCCTCCATAGCTTCAAAGCAAAGACAACTGCTGCGAGCTCGAGGTCATGTGTAGGATAGTTGATCTCATGCGTCTTCAACTGTCGAGAGGCATAAGCAACAACTTGTTTTTCTTGCATAAGGACCGCACCCAATCCTTGCAAAGAGGCGTCACAGAATATCTGGAAAGGCTTAGATGTATCCGGAGGAACCAAGACTGGTGTGGAAGTGAGCTTCTCTTTGAGTGTCTCAAAGCTTGCTTGACATGCAGGAGTCCAAAGGTATTTCTTGCCTTTCTTGAGGAGATCGGTAAGAGGCTTCGCTATCTTCGAAAAGTTCTGAACGAAGCGACGGCAATAACTAGCCAAACCAAGGAAACTCCGTACTTCTTTGACATTAACAGGAGGAAGCCATTCAACAATTGTCTTCACAGTTTCCGGGTTGACTGCAATGCCCTTGGCAGAGATGACGTGACCAAGATAGGTTACTTGAGGCAGCCAAAACTCACACTTTGAGAACTTTGCATACAAGCGGTTCTCACGAAGCTTGTTTAGGACACACCGAAGGTGTTCTTCATGCTCTTACTTTGACTTAGAATAGACTAAGATGTCATCCAGATAGACCACAACGAACTTATCAAGATACTCCATGAAAACCGAGTTCATGAGCCTCGAGAAGGTGGCAGGTGCGTTGGTGAGACCGAAAGACATGACCGTGTACTCATACAGGCCATAGTGGGTGGTGAAAGCTGTTTTAGGCACATCTTCCTTGCGAATCTTGATTTGGTGATAACCACTTCTCAAGTCTAGCTTAGAGAATACCACAGCTCCATCTAGCTGATCGAAGAGATCATTAATCCGCGGAAGGGGATATTTGTTCTTGATGGTTTTAGCATTGAGAGCCCGATAGTCAACACAAAGTCTATCAGTCCTGTCTCGCTTCTTCACAAAGATTGTTGGGCTACCCCAAGAAGAAGTACTGTGTTGAATGAAACCTAACTTCGCTTGTTCATCAAGCTGACGTTTGAGTTCAGCCAACTCAGCAGGACCCATTTTATAAGGCCGCTTGGAGATAGGAGCCGTTCCAGGTTCAAGCTCAATTACAAACTCAACCTCACGATCCGGAGGCATACCTGGCAACTCTTCAGGAAAGACATCCGGGAACTCACAGACCACTGGAACACTCTGAATAGCTTCCATAGCATCATCATTCAGAGCCGCCAAATAGAAAAGCTGGATAGCAGGAGTCAGACTTGGAGAAAAGACTATATGGCCTTCAGGAATCTTCAGAGAAACCGAGCGTTCAGCACAATCAATCACAGCTGCATTTGCTGTCAACCAATCCATGCCCAAGATGACATCAATGTCAGAATTGCCCAGAACAATTAAGGACGCCGAGAACGAAGAGCCACCAATCTCAATTTGATTGCCATGGCTGATATGAACAGCCCTCATGTTTGCTCCAGGAGAAAGGACCATTAACCGCTTGAGGAGAGGAACCATAGCTAACTCATTTTCATTTGCAAACTTGTGAGAAACAATGAATGCGATGCACCATAATCAAACAAAACTCGTGCAGGGACTGAGTTAACGGGAAGCATACCCATCACAACTCCAGGTGCATGCTCAGCTTGAGCGGCGTTGACACAGTTGGCACGAGCAACAGTAGACCCGGGCTTGGTGTTGATGTTGAGAGCCCGAGGTGGTGGTGCACGAACCAAAGGAGAGCTTGCCGCAGATCTTGGAGGTGGTGGAGGAAGAGCTTTGTTTTTCATCGGACAGTTCCAGCTTTGATGCCCAGAGTCTCCACACGTGAAACAAGCACTAGGTAGACGTGGAGCAACGTAGCCAGGGACTCCGCCAGGCGCTCCAGGGTAGTGGTGGTTGTAGCCCCTGGGAGCAGCAGTGAGGAAGTTTGGTGGCCTCGCCGCGTAGCTTGCAGGTCTTGATGGAGCCGGAAGCGACGGTGGGGTGTTAGGAACCCAAACACGGCGCTTAGAGGGAGCTGACATAGCTGAAGAGCTTGCTGCATCACGGTTGTGTTTCTTTGACTCCTCAAACACTTGCCTACTTGCTTCTTCCTGCAAAGCTGTATGCTGAAGTTCCAGAAAAGACGCCGGCCTTGCATGTGTGATTGCATATTTAATCGATGCATTGAGCCCTTGCCGGAACCTCTTTTGCTTCTTCTTGTCATCGGAGATCTCATCGCCACCATAACGAGAAAGGTTCATGAAGTTCCTGATGTAGGTATTGACATTGTCATTTCCCTGGTTGAGGTTGAGAAACACTTCCTTCATCCTTTCCATGACAATTTCTAACAGATACTGCTCTTTGAATGCTCCAGTGAACCGTTCCCAAGTAGGCTGAAAACCAGTGCAGTTTGCCTTCAGGTAATTCTCCCACCAGAGAGCTGCATCTCCCTTCAGAAGGTGAGTAGCACAATTTACCCATTCTTGCTCAGGGACATCAGCAGTCTCCAGTAGCCTTGACATCTCACGCAACCAATCATCAGCATCAAGTGGTTGATCAAAAACATCAAATTGGCGAGGGTTGAACTTCAGGAAGCTTTTGATGTCTCCTCGCTTGGGAGGTGGAGGTAGCGGAGCAAACTCATTCTTCCGAACACTCTCTTCAAAACGCTGCTGGTTCTGCTGCATTGCTGCCAAGGCATTGGCGATGTTTGACAACGCGGACCCCAGTTCAGGTGGTATGTCCTCATCAGAACGGCGTGGTGGAGCCATCCTGTGATTGATATAAAACACAAGTCAGTACTATAATGGAGAATAATAATAATCCAAAATAGTACCAAGATGGAATTAACCAAGATTAAAGGATACAATTTACTAAGATGATATTAAAATATCAACAAAGTTCAAAGCACCTAGAAGATATTAAGCATATCGCACACGACTGAAAAGGAGTGTGGTACACAGGTATATCAAGAAAAATTTTCCTCAAATTTCGGCATTAAAATACCAATAGATGCGCAAAATCACTTAACGAATCAAGATTAGTGACTCTACCAATTCAATATACAAAAGCGAATGATAGGAGTAGGGGTATAGTCGCGACTCCATCCCGCACTCAAATCATTACTCCGCACATGAATAAGTGGAACACATATCCTAACCCCTTCTTCTCACGATGAACCTAAGATTAGTAACTACGGAAACGAACAACCCAAACAAGATAACGTCGGATAATAAAGAGTAAGACAGATCGCGGCGGTATACAACGAATCAGATAGATCGCGTCGGTTTGCAAAAGCCTGTCGGTATGGAATGTGCCAACAGTTGATAACCAAAAAGGCCGATTGTGATAACAACTTGGATGCAACAGATAGACAAGGAATTACACACACACACACACACACACACACACACACACAAACACACAACCTATGGTACTACAGAAACCCAGAACACGTGAATCCTAGTTTGAACTTTTAAGAAGAGGATTGAAAACGTTACACTTCCTTACCAGAAAAGGGTGGGTGGGTGGGTAAGAAGAAAAGTGGAAGCAGTCCTACTCTCACGTTTTGTTTTTCCCTAGTATACATAGCTACCAAAAATATTTTCTAGACTGACAACGACCATTTGGCTGAGACCCTGAAGGGCGGGATGGCTCTGATACCAATTGTAACTACCTCGGTGAATTACGCTCCTAGTTACAAGCCTGGATGAGCGGAAATTGTTGAAATAGTATGGTGGGGCCCAAATGCCACTCACAGGTAGACCTTTCGGCCGTCCCAACCATTTCTACACATCGGGACAAGAACGGGCGGCGTAATCGGCAGGCGAAGTGATCAACTACATACACAAATGAGTATGTATGCAAGCCACCATACAACAGTACATCAGAGCCATTCCATCTAAAAAGAAAGGAAATATAGCAACGCCATACGACAAGATTCAAATGTCCTAGATAGATATAATAGTTTAGGATATCTCCTCATACATCAAACATCAGAGTATCAGGCGGAAGCGGCAAACAAGATCCGAGTACGGATAAGAAGCAAATCGGCATAAGATGCCCCATAAATAAGCACATCCCGCCCACAGATCTCACGGATACCCGTTCCTGGAATCTCTACACCGAACGATCGTTGCCCATATCGTCCGCCTCCTCCACCCAGTATCCATCTTGTGAGTGTACCTGCTCATCTGAATCAAACAATTTATCGTGTGAGACCCTAGGGGGTACTTAGCAAGTCTTTATGCCTCTAAAGGGGACACAACCTGGGGTGACGCAATTGCAGCAAAAGATAAACCCTAACAGTTCTATAGATACTCGCTAACCATCCGCCTAACCAAAGATAGACGGATGTCCGTGAATTAATGACAACAGTTATAACAGTAATATCATCAGATCCATCCTCCTCCTCGCTTACCAACGAGGAAGCGGACGAACAACCCCCATCCGTTGGCAATTTTATTGACCATTCCATGAGTGTTGCACTATTTACTAGTCAGTTACTTAGTCAAATTAAAGCGGTACTTTAGTTATGCTTGTC
The DNA here is from genome assembly GCA_910589765.1 of Avena atlantica. Taxonomy (NCBI): domain Eukaryota; kingdom Viridiplantae; phylum Streptophyta; class Magnoliopsida; order Poales; family Poaceae; genus Avena; species Avena atlantica. Next base: position 467,554,311 of record OU342733.1, on the reverse strand, counting down.
TATGATCGAGAAACTGTGCTCCAAGTCGTCCATAACCGCGGACACGGCTTTCAGAAAGTTTTACCCTGCAGGGGTGCACAAATAGCAACACACACTCGATCAACCTCGGAAAAACCAAATCAAAACCCAACCAGGCCTTCACGACAAAGCAATCACAGGATTCAGAAATATTTCAGGGGGCCACCCCATTGAGTACACCCGCAACGAAGTTAGCTGACTCCGAGACGGACTCAAGGTTTGGGTGGACGGCTGTAAACGACTGGGAACCCGAAAGTGTGACTGGGCTTGTCGATACCGCGAAATCATGTCCCGATCCTAAACAGTACAGGTGCTCCTCGCACAATCGTAAATAAAGCAGTAAAGCATGGCATAAGTACAGGATAGTAAACAAAACCTCAAACTAGTTTGTGGCCCCAAGAAATAAGAATGAATCAAGCTCTGGCTCAGGGGGGGGGGGGGTCCCATAAGCCTCCCGGATGTGGATAGCGCGAATAATAAAGGAACAGGAATCAAGTACTCGGGGTCCTACGGGACACAAGTGAGCAGGAAAAACCAAATAGCAGATATTGCTCACCGGTGCCACTTTCATTAGTTATCCCATTACTACTCAGGTTAAGTTGTTTAGGTACCTCGTTATCCATCAGACACTCACATACCCTACACATGCTGTTCTACGACTCGCATGGCTCAAACAACTCCTGTAGTAATGGCTCATGGGATGGAGGAACAAGCTTTGGTGGGGTTTGAAAGTAAAGGCTATGCAATACTTGGGATACAGTTTAATGCAATCGCGACTCAATGGTGCAAGAATAAGATAGAGGCAATAGGTACTATATGTATGCAAGCATGTGGTAGTGCTTGCCTGGCAGCTCAGTTGAAGCGAGAGAAGGATCTGGGTAGTGCTCCTGGTTCTCTTGATATATTCCCTGCTCAGCGTCTATTCGAAGAAGAACCAAACAAACAAGGGCCAACATAAATAAAGTGCGCAATCATATGAATAAAATGCGACAAGCAAACAATCATGCCATGATGAATGATGCACAATTTGCATGGCAATAATGTAGCATGGCATGGGTGAGGTGTGGGGTGCAAGAATAAGGCATTTTATGGAGTTTTAGTCACATTTTATCCTCATATAAGTTGCTGAATGCTTTATATTTATATGATGCATGCTGCAATTCAGAACATGGAATGCATAAACAGAAAGGTATCGTCGAGCTGATCATTTTAGACATATCATTTGTTAAATTTGGAGTTATAAAACAAAAGTTATTAATTAATTAAGGCCAAGGGCATTTTATTGTAATTTGGAACAACTTGAAATTTAAAGTGTTCAAAAATATATTTTGAAGGGCATATTTGAATTCCTCTCATTTTTCTGATTTGAAAACATATATTATTTGTATTAATTGGGTTTGTATTTTAGAAGTTATTTTAAAACAGATTTAAAATTTGAATTTGAATTAAATTTGAAAAGGTTTGAATTAAACAGATATTCAGAAAAGCTTTTGTTACACGCACAGAACCTAGCCACAGCCAATGACTAGTGGGGCCATGCTGACTGGGCGTCCACGCGCGCAGAAAAGCGTTTTACACCGCGGCCTGCTCTAGTCTCAGAGAATGACAGGTAGGGCCAGGGCGACCTCAGGGTCCACTGCGCGCGCAGCCGTCCAGCGAAGGACACGTGGTGGATCCGAGGACTGCGGTTGAGGAGTACAAATCTCCGAGAGCCTTTTTGCAAAAGCGCCACGAAGGCTGACATGTGGGTCTAGGGGGAGCGCGGGTTTAGGAATAAAAAGCTAGAGGGGGTTTAACGCAAAACGACATCGCGATGCACGGTGCTTCTTCTCTCTCTGCACCGAGCGACGGATCGGTGCGCGGCGTAGGCGGGGATCGATCCGGGGACCTGGCGTGCGCGCGCGGAGGCGGCAACCAGTGCGGTGGGGTGGGGGTTGTTGGCAGAGAACAGATCGGTGGCTAGGTAGGGTTTCTGCGCGACGCGGAAGCGAGCAGACGCTGCGCTCGCCGGCGCACAGAGCGTGCTCGGCACAACGTCCGGTGAGGCTAGGGCAGATCAGAGAGGTGGGCCATGTCAGGGAGGTACACGGGCTCACCGAGAGTGTGCTGGCGGCGTTGGTTCGGGCAGGGGCGCTGGCGATCGTCGACGTGGCTCGCGAACGGCGGCTAGGGTTTGGCGTCGGCCTTGGCGTCGATCTGGTGGTTCTGGTTCGCCTCCTCCTTGTTGCCGTGTACAGGGCGATGCAGGGGACCCTCCTTGTACTCCTCGATCACCTCCAAGTCGTGCTTGTCGCCTGGTACGGTGTAGCCGAGAGGAGGCCGAGGGTTTGCCGGCGATGGGGTAGACGGATGCGGTGGAGAAGAGGGGGAGAGGCAGGGCGCTGGGGCTGGATCTGGCGAGGCAGAGAGGTGGTGGGGGATGGGATAAAGCAGAGAGGGGTAGGTAGATGTCGTGGGGAGGTGGTAGACGAAAAAGGTGGCTCGGCCACCTTTCTCTCCTCCTCCTTCTCACGTGCTAGGTCGGGCAGGGGCAGGGCAGGTCAGATGGAGCTTCCAGGTGGGGCAGGGCAGGCCAGGCTCGGTGGATTCGGTGGAGGGGCCCTCATGGCAGAGATAGAAAGGAGAGGGGGAGGCTCGGGTTAGGGTTGCACTAGGGTCGGGTTAGGGTTTTTCTTGGCAAGGTGGGAGGTAGCTAGGTGGAGCTAGGGTTTAGTGAGAGGGTGGCCAAGTGGGGCCAAGCTAGGACGAGAGAAGAGAGAGGCCGAGAGGGGTGATGTGGTGGCTAGGGTGGTTAGGTTAGATGAGGAGAGGGGTATGGTGATAGGGTAGGTGATTAGGGTTAGGGTTTTGGTAGCTTCGGGTGGGGTTGGTGTAGGGAGTGGAGAGGGGAGGTGGTAGGGTTTAGAGATAGTAATAAAGAGAGGGGTAGCTTAGATTGAATCCAAATGCAAAAACAAGCTCAAGGGTTTTGAATCAAGCATAAAAAGAGACAAGACAAGAAGTGAGAATGGGAATGGTTATGGAGTAAGCATGTGGCATGCACAATTGCACACATGCATGTGGTGATTCAATAGGGGATATGTATGATCTTGATTAAGTGTGGAGTGAAACCATACCAAGTGCATGTGGGATAGAGTTAAAATCCAAAGAGAATACAAAACCCACTCACATGATAGATGGTAGGATTAAGATGAGATTAAATGGAAGTTGATCTTACCAAGTTAATAGGTGGAAGGATTTTTAAAAGAGATGCCCTCAAGTCAACTTGGGCATTAAACATTATATCAAAAGCCAACTACAATATCAAGAGGCAGCAACAATTGACAATGCATATGGGAGAAGAACCAAAACAAAAGGGTTTTATATGATGCTCAAATGCAAGGTGGCATGATGGCATGAGCATGATATAATGATGATGCAACAATTATATATATGAAGTAGACATTATATTACTAGACCAAGTAGCATTACAATTGTTAGACAAATGGGATGCTACAAGGATGCAGGGATTCTCTGCTCCGGAAGATGGCGACTCCCCTCGGCCGTAGAGGTGGAACCAAATCCGTGCGCCGGCGAGTTCATTTGCTTCACCAGCCACCTCGAGAGGGGGCTCAGATTCCCCACCTCGCACTTCTTTCACCGATTCTGCGCCTACTATGGTATCCAGCCGTCAGATCTAGGGCCTCACAACATCGAGCAGCTCGCCATTTTCGTGGCGTTCTGCGAGTGCTACTTGGGCTACCGCCCATACTTGCCCCTGTGGAAGGAGTTGTTCCACGGGCGGATTAGTCGCAACAGGGCAGGCGACCCGATGCTGGCGGTAGGCGGCCTTACTTTCCAGCTGAAGTCCAAGGCCTCCTTCATCGACCTCATGCTGCCGAAGAAGGCGGCAAGCGAGTGGAAGAAGCATTGGTTCTACATCAGCGAGTTGACGCCGGACGGCGAGATGTTGCTCCCAGTGTACTCCGCCGAGTGAACCGAACCACGCCGGCTGTAGGTCGCCAAGCTCCCGCAGGACAAGAAGATGGTGGTGGACGAAATGCTGATGACCATTCGTCAGCTAAAGAAAGATGGGCTCGAGACCATCAATTTATACAAGTTTACCCAGGTTTAGATCCGACTGCGGTGATCAGATCCTACTCCTGCTAGCAACCCAATAATATATCGGCGAGAGCCGGATGTTACAGCGGATTGATACGTCGGAAATGTATCTATAATTTTTGATGTTCCATGCTTGTTTAGTATCTACTTTGCTATGCTTTGTCTACACTTTGAGGTGTTTTTTATATGTTTTCTGGGACTAGCCTATTAACAATATGCCATAGAGCCAGTTGTCGGTTTTCTGCTATTTTTGGTTTCAGAAAAGCTAGTGAAGAAATATTCTCGGAATTGGATGGGACAAAAGCCAAAGTCAATATTTCACCGAGGATAACACAGAGACCAAAGGGCGACCGGAGGGGTGCCATAGGGTGGCCACCCCCCAAGCGCGGGCCTACCCTGTGGCACGCGTGGGCAGGATGTGGGCCCCCTGGCTTCCCTCCTGCCTCGCCCCTTCGCCTATAAAGTCACCCTGATGCCAAAACCCTAAGTACCCGATCTGATCTCCACGAAACAGTATGTAACCGCCGCCACCATCGTCCCTAGATTGGGGGGATCTGAAGCTCTTCCCAGCACCCTGCCATAGGGGAGAGATCATCCCGGAGGCCTTCTTCATCACCATGCCAGCCTCTGGTGTGATGCGTGAGTAGTTCCACCTTGGACTATGGATCCATACAGTAGCTAGATGGTTGTTTCTCCTCCTTTTTGCTATTATGTCTAGATCTTGTGAGCTCCGTTCATGATCAAGATCATCTATTTGTAATCATGCATGTTGTGTTTGTGGGGATCCGATGGATATTGAGATGACTATGCCAGATTGATTAATGATTCTATCTTGTCTTCTTGATTGTTGATTCTATCATGTCTGTGTTGTTTGATATCTTACATGATCTCCATTTCTAGTACCTATCTTGGCCAAGTAGGTGCTAGTGACTCCAAGAGGGAGTATTTATGCTCGATAGTGGGTTCATGCCTCTATTGAATCTGGGGAAGTGACATAGATCTCTAAGGTTGTAGATGTGATGTTGCTACTAGGGAGAAAACAACAATCTCTTGTTCATGGAACAATTGTATTGCTTACTTTACACACATTGCTTAAAGCAGTTATCCGTTGCTTGCAACTTAATACTGGAGGGGGTTCGGATGATAACCTGAAGGTGGATTACTAGTCATAGATGCAGTTGGATGGCGGTAATATGTATATTGTTGTAATGCCCAATCGAATCTCATAGGATCATGAATGCCTAGTATTGCATTGTTATGCCTTGCTCAATCATGTCAATTGCCCTGCTGTAATTTGTTTACCCAGCATGTTATGTTGTTTATCTTAAGGAGAACACCTCTAGTGAACTTAGGACCCCGGTCCAATCTTTATCATTGATACATCTTCCATTGTTACTATTTACTTTCTGCAAGCTACCATTACCTTCCACGCCATACGTTTAATCCTTTGTTTTCAGCAAACCGGTGAGATTGACAACCTCACTGCTCATTGGGGCAAAGTCTTGAGTTTGTGTTGTGCGGGTTCCAAGTTGTTAGCAACACCTTGGGGTCGTTTCCTTCCTCCTACTGGTTCGATAACCTTGGTTTCTTACCAAGGGAAGACTTACTGTTGTGCTCATCATACCTTCCTCTTGGGGTTTCCCAACGAAGCTCTACAGTGATCTGAGCCGCATCAAGACGTTTTCTGGCGCAGTTGCCGGGAAGTTAAGGACAGCTTCACAAGGGGAGTCCTTCAAAACCTTTCTCTTTACTTTTTTTGTTTTGCTTGGTTTCTTTTGCCTTGTTTTGCTTGCTTATTTTATCAAAAAATACAAAAAAAATAGTTTTGTTTGGTTTGCTTTTTCTTATCAAAAACACAAAAAATTAGTTCCTACTCTAGTTGCTGCTGCTGTTGGTTTGCTCCACCTTTGCAAAAATGAACTCTGCTAAGAACACCAAGTTGTGTGACTTCACTAGCACAAACAACAATGATTTCCTGAGTACACTTATTGCTCCACCTGCTCTTGATGCTACCTTTTATGAAATTAAGCCTCCTTTGTTGAATCTTGTTATGAAAGAGCAATTTCCTGGTACTAGTTCTCATGACGTTGCTGCCCACCTCAATAACTTTGTTGAACTTTGTGAGATGCAAAAGTATAAGGATGTAGATGGAGATATTATTAAGCTCAAATTGTTTCCTTTCTCCTTGAGAGGAAAAGCTAAAGAATGGTTGATGTCCTTGACTAGAAATAGTATTGATTCTTGGATTAAGTGAAAAGATGCTTTTATTGGAAAATACTATCCTCCTGCTAATATTATATCTATGAGAAGTGAAATAATGAAATTTAAACAACTTGATAATGAACACGTTGCTCAAGCTTGGGAAAGAATGAAATCTTTGGTAAAGAATTGTCCCACCCATGGACTGACTGCTTAGATGATTATCCAAACCTTTTATGCAGGACTAAACTTATTTTCAAGAAATTTGTTGGATTCTGCTGCTAAAGGTACCTTTATGACTATTACTTTGGGTACTACAACAAAGCTCCTTGATAATATGATGGTCAACTATTCTGAATGGCACACTGAGAGAGCTCCACATGGTAAGAAGGTAAATTCTGTTGAAGAAACCTCCTCTTTGAGTGATAAAATTGATGTTATCATGGCTATGCTTGTTAATGGAAAAGCTCATATTGATCCAAATAATGTTCCCTTATCCTCTTTGGTTGCTCAAGAAGATCAAGTTGATGTGAACTTCATTAGAAATAACAATTTCAACAACAATTCCTATAGGAATAATTTTGGTAATAATAATAATTATAGGCCTTATCGTCCTAATAATGGCAATACTTATGGAAATTCCTACAACAATACTAGAAGTGCTCCCTCTGAACTTGAAGTCATGCTCAAATACTTTATTAGTAAACAAACTACTTTCAACAAGACTCTGGAGGAAAAGCTTTTGAATGTTGAGAAAAATATTTTATCTTTGTCTGAAGCACAGTCTTCTTTGATTAATAAAATGGCTGCTAAACCTGAAACCTTGGAAAGTACCTTTGCTGATACTCATGCCATACAAGTTACTATTGATGAAAATGTTATACTGTTAGCTAAATTGCATGCTAAGTGGGAAAGAGAAGCTTAAATTGCTAGAAACAATAGTGTTTGTACTATCACCACCACCAATATGGATGCTACCAAACCACGAGAAGTCCCTATTCCTCCTACCATAATGCCTAAACTCAATAAGTCTACTACTTGTGATGCTAAGTTTGATTTTGATCTTGATGGTTGCAATATCTCTAAAGTGATTGTGTTCCTACAAAATCTTGCTAGAAGTCCTAATGCTAGTGATATGAATATGGCTTTCACCAAACACATTACATATTCTCTCATTAAAATTAAGGAAGAAAAGTTGAAACACAAAGCTTCTATTCCTAGGAAAGTAGAAATAGTTGGGAACCCATCATTAATAGGCAAGTGAATGACTTTGATCTCAAAGCTTCATGTGACCTTGGTTCTAGTGTCTCTATTATGCCTAGAAAGATTTACGAAATGCTTGATTTGCCACCTTTGGAAGATTGCTATTTGGATGTCCCACTTGATGATAATACTAAAAATAAACTCATGGGGAGTATTAATGATGTTCTTATTGTGGTTAAAAATGCTTATGTTCCTGTTGATTTCTATGTTTTGGATGTTGAATTCAATTTGTCCTATCACTTTGGGAAGACCTTTTCTTAGAACTGTTGGTGCCATCATTGATATGAAAGAAGGCACCATTAAATATCAATTTACATTCAAGAAAGGTATTGAACACTTCCCTATGAGGAGAGAGAAGTCACCCTTTGCTCCTCCTTTTAAAGCAAAATTTGATGTTAATGCTTCTTCATTTGAAAATACTTGATTCTTGCTTCTTGTGCCTAACTTAAAGGCATAAAAGAAAAGTACTTCTTGGAATATAACCCAATAGTTCTCTTGAGTCTTGGAAGTTATTACTTCTGTAATAACCTCCCCTTATCCTTTTTGTTTGATTTTTGTGCCAAGAATAACCTCTAATGAGAGGGAAGTAAGATTTGGGGAAGTGCTATCCCGAAACAGATTTTTGTGCTCCACTGTAAAAATTCGTGAAAAATGTCTTTAAGTCGGATTGCGTTGTAATTGTCTGAATAAACCCCCCAGGTTGTTAGCTCACTTTTGTTAGTTCAACACTTTTTGATTTGAGCAACATAAGATCTTCAAAAAAATCGGTTTCTACCTGCTGGTATGTTTTGACAGATTTCTGCCATTATTTGCATTTGCCTCTTTATTGATTTCTTTTTGGGTTCTCTTTGGGAAATTGAACTTTTTGAGGGAATTGCTACAGTATCTTGTGTTTTTAATGAAAGCTTTGCTGTTTTAAAACTAAACCCAAAGGTCTATTATCTTTTGAATGCACTAATGTTGCTAATGAAGATTGTGTGAAGTTTTGTATGAAGGAAAATTTTCAGGTGTAAGGTAAGAATGATGTAATGAGATGAAGAATGGACAAAATATCAAGCTTGGGGATGCCACCCCGTGTCACCACAAGAAATATTCAAGAGATACAAGCGTAAAAGCTTGGGGATGCCCAAGGCATCCCCTTCTTCATCAATAAAAATCTCAGGTCTTTCTAGACACTTCGTTTTTATTGTTTCATGCACAGTTCTGTTGTTCTTGGAGCATCTTAGTTTTACTTTTTGGTTTTTGTTTGCTTCGTTTGCTTGAATAAAGTAGTTGGACCCCCTCTTTCGATGTGTTTCTTCAAATAAGTTGATTGGTGTTGGAAATGAGTAAAAAGTTCTTGCTTTAGTAGTACAAAAGGGAGCTTGCTTTGACTGTGACTTAGACTTTATCATGTCATGCTAGATGTTGTTTTGACCTTATGCTTAGTGATTACTGTTGTAGAATGACTTGTTCCAAACATTTGAGATTGCTTAATGTTCCTTGAAAGAATCATGTGTTGTTTTAGCATACAAAAGCATAGTATTGTGGTATTATCCTTTGATGCTTTGTTTGGGTTGACTTGGCACATGCTCACACCATGTTATGACTATGAACCAGTCACCTTAGCCTCTATGATCATTTAGTTTTTGACTTGTGGTACCACTTTATGCTTTGATTAGTAATGTTTTGTCGCTTTGCATGATTATGGCCATTATTGCTCTCTTAGTTGGTCGCTCACAGTCTTTTGCTAGCCTACACTTGTATTGAGTAAGCTCTACTCATGCATCAAACTCCCAAGAAACCAAGTTATTACAAAGTGTCCACTATAAATTCCTATGCATGGTGTGTTACACCATTCCAAGTATATTCTTGTTTTACCTATCTTCCAAATTAAACTTGTTATGAGAAAGTTAGTGATTAAAGCTCTCACAAACTTGAAGGCACACTTTATTTTTCTTGACCCTAATAAACTTGAACCATTGTGTCATCTATGTTGTATATGCTTGCACTTATAAGTTGGGAATTAGCGGAACCATGTTGTCATGGGGAACGCTTTCAACATTGCACATGTACATGTTACCTAGTTGATATCATGATCTTTTGTTTGCGGATGTCGTCGGTGTGAAATAAAAAGGGAGATTTTAAGTCCATGGAGTTATGTATGTGTGTTAGAGAAACGCCTGGGACGCTAGCCTAAGCCATGCCTAATCATAGTGGAAACTTGCAACATCACCATAGTGAGCAATCTAAGAAGCATTCTTCTTATAAAAAAGAGAGATAGAAAAAAAGAGATTGACAAAAAGAAAAAAAAAGAGATATAGAAAAGAGGAAAGAAGAGAAAAAAGCACCATTTTGCCATGGTAAATAAAAATATTGCTGAGATGCTCATTGTCTGTTTGCCTTGTCATTTTGATATGGGATAGCTCCTGTATCATGGGGAAAGGGGTACCCCGTTGGCGGTTCTCTATGATACCCATATACTTACTATGACAAGAACTTACCGGTAACTAAAGTTGAGTAGCATGAGGAGCGGCCCTCGTACTCAAGGGACATGAGATTGCCAACTTATACTTTGTCAAGCATATACTCCATATTTTGTTCATTTTAACCTTAATCACTTCAAGATGCTTATGATAGGGGCAATGAGAGGTGAAAGCTAACAAGCACCATAATTTTTGGAAGCTCTTTATGAGACTTGAAATCCCTGCTTCCCTTTGAAGGGCCTTTCCTCCACTTTTATATTGAGTCTCCACCTTCTATCCTTATGCACCAATTAAGAGAGCATAGTTTCCATTCTTAGTTCTATGTGCATTGTCCCAAAACTTATTGATTTATTCATATGGTTGATAGTGCTTGCTCTTGAACTATTTGTATCTAGTCATCCTTATGAACTTTGAAGGTGTCCTATGCATTTATGTTTTGCTACTCCATGAGGGACAATATGAATGCCACTATGATATGTTTTCTATATGTGAAACAAACAAACGTCTTTCAATGCATTGTTATTCATGAATCTTTGTGTGTATCCTTTCATGTTGCAGCATAGTTACTATGTCTTATTGTTAGAACTTCATCTTTCATGATCATGTTTAGAGTACTTTGATCCTAGCTTTCAATGCTTGCAAATGGTTTGATCTTGATTGTGATGGTGCATGTCACCTGAAAAATTATTCTTTTTGTCACTTACCTACTCGAGGACGAGCAGGAGTTAAGATTGGGGATGCTTGATACGTCGTAAACATATCTATAATTTTTGATGATCCATGCTTGTTTAGTATCCACTTTGCTATGCTTTTTCTACACTTTGAGGTATTTTTATACATTTTCTGGGACTAACCTATTAACAAGATGCCACAAAGCCAGTTGTATGTTTTCTGCTATTTTTGGTTTCAGAAAAGCTAGTAAAGAAATATTCTCGGAATTGGACGGGACAAAAGCCAAAGTCAATATTTCACCAAGGAGAACACGGAGATCAAAGGGCGACCGGAGGGGTGCCACAGGGTGGCCAAACCCCCTCCCCCCACGTGTGGGCTAACGTTTACGCACTTCTATTCTTGTAGACAGTTGTTGGGCCTCCAAGTGCAGAGGTTTGTAGAACAGCAGCAAGTTTCCCTTAAGTGGATTACCCAAGGTTTATCGAACTCAGGGAGGAAGTGGTCAAAGGTATCCCTCTCAAGCAACCCTGCAATCAAGATACAAGAAGTCTCTTGTGTCCCCAACACACCCAATACTCTTGTCAGGTGTATAGGTGCACTAGTTCGGCGAAGATATAGTGAAATACAAGTGGTAACGGTGCCAGAAAATAGCTTAACGGTGAGGTAAAGACTGGAATCAAGCAAACATGTAACAAATCTAGTTGCAAACGGTGTTTCAATGCTTAGAAACAAGTCCTAGGGATCATACTTTCACTAGTGAACACTCTCTCATATAAATATCTTCTCTTAATGATACTACTCTTAACTAATCTCCGGCTGGACACTCTAATCCATGGTAGGGCTGTAACAGCACACCTCAAAGTCTGCCTTCCCCAATCTAGATAACCCCACACTGTCACCTTGAGCTCTAGATAGTTCCAACAAACACCACAATTTCATAGAGACATCCAACTCCAAATATAACTCATGATATATATATATATAACCTAGCTTAAGTGCCACATACGGCGTGCACGTTGTCACTTTCACACACGTGGGGAAAAGCATAGATCTATTAAAGTACGATGAGTATTTATGTAGACTCTAGCCTAAGTGCCACCATGGCATGCACGCTGTCACTTTCACACACATGGGGAGAGAAGAGATCTATTGAAGCACTTGAGTAGCAAGGTAGATCTACTTGATTACAAAGCTCATGACCACAACAAGATCATGCATAGAGAGAGAGATGAACACACAGCTACCGGTAGAGCCCTTAGCCTCGAGGAAGAACTACTCCCTCCTAATCATGGGAATCAGCAACGGTGATGAAGATGGGGATGGAGATCAATGGAGATGGCTCCGGGGGCACTTCTCCGTCTCGGCAGGGTGCCAGAACAAAGACTTTCTGTCCCCTGAATCTCCCCTTCGGTGGCGGCAGCGCAGCGGAACTTTTTCTGGAAGTATGATGGATTATTTAGGGTTTTTGGGTCAGAGGCTTCTTATAGGCGAAGGAGGAAAGGTCGGTGGAGGGCCAGGGGGGCCACTGTAGGGGTTCGTAGCATGGAAAACAAAAAAATTCTACCGCATGCACACAAACAAGCCAAGATCTATCTACTAGATTGTAGCAATGAGTCGATAGAAGCACTCACCCTCGAAGATTCCAAAGCGGTTAACGAGAGTAAATTCTCGTGGGTGATGTAGTCGTACACTTGCCGATCTCAAGATCGCGTAGACTATCCTTCTGGCGCTGCGTTCCGGCAGCGCTTCCGCAGTCAGTCATACGTTCGGTACTCGATGAAGACCTTCCTCTCCCTTGTTCTAGCAGGCAACGGAGGTTGTAGTTCTCCCCTCACAATTCTGGCAGCATGACGACGTGGTGACGAAAGTAGAGGGAAGATCCCGCAGGGCTTCGCCTAAGTCGGTGTGAGTTATGGTGGATCTAGGGTTTCCCGGTGATCTAGGGTTTATAAGACCGGGAGGAGGAGGAGGTGTCAGCGGCGGCTAGGGAGGCAGCGACGGACCGGTGGTGGCGTGGCGGCGGCTAGCGGCGGCGGCGAGGCGCGACGGCAGCGGCGGCTTGGGTGTGGGAGGGCTAGGGCTTGGCTTTTGGGGCAGCCCTCCCCCTCTATTTATGAGAGGGGGCAGCCTTGGGAGGGGTGGGTTTGAATCCAAACCCAAGTTGGATTGAGAGAAGGACTCTTTCCTTCTTCCACTAGGAAACCATTGTTCCAGTTTGACTTTTCAAACTTCCCGTTTGACTTTCAATTTAGAGCTTTAATTCTCTCTTGCAAATGACCAAACCAAGTGACCTAGCATATGATCCAATCATTCCACTTATCCATGACACATTCATGGCCCATTCCCCTTCCGGTCTGGTGAACCTTCTAGACCCTTCTAGAACCTCTCCGACGAAAACATCAGAATCTTTCCCGAACTCCGGAATCAGACTTTCCTTATATGAATATTATTCTCTGGACCATTCCGGATCTCCTCGTGATATCCCGGATCCCATCCGAGACTCCGAACAACATTCGGTATCCCTACTAACATTCCATATCTACTAAACAACATCGAATCCTTAAGTGTGTCTCCCTACGGTTTGTGAATTATGCGGACATGACCGAGACACTTCTCCGATCAATAACCAATAGAGGAATCTGGAAATTCATATGGCTCCCACATATTTCTACTATTACTTTGCGATTGAATGAACCACTTACATACGATACCAATTTCCCTTTGTCTCGCGATAGTTTAGTTATCCGAGGTTTTGATCGTCAGTATCTCTGCATACCTAGTTCAACCTCGTTAGTGATAAGTACTCTTTTCTCGTTCCCGTGATATGTGATCCCTTGTGAGCCATTCACATGCTTGGAACCCAATTGGATGACATTCCACCGAGAGGGCCCAGAGTATATCTATCTGTCATATGGATGGACAAATCCCAATCTTGATCCATGTGCCTCAACACATACTTTCCAAACACTCAATGACACCTTTATAGCCACCCAGTTACAGTGTGGTGTTTGATGTCATCAAAGCATCCTTCCAGTGATGGTGATTAGCATGATCTAGGTGTCGAAGGAAGTAGGTTATTATGTATCAGAAAGCTTATAGCAAGTGAACTATATTAAATGACTTGTTCTTTATGCTACGCTTAACTATAGGAGTATGTCCATCACATCATTCTCCTAATGATATGACCCTGTTGTTAATAACATCTCTATGTTCATGATCAGGAAACTATGATCATATATTAACCAACAAGAGGCTTTACTAGGGACTCTTTAAAGTTTACAAATCACACAAGTATTAATGTTTCTGGTTAATACAGTTATAGCATGGTATGTAAACATTTATCATAAGAATGAAGATATGATAATAACCACTTTATTATTGCCTCTTGGGCATATCTCCAATAGTCTCCCACTTGCACTAGAGTCAATAATCTAGTTTCAAACCTTTGTGCATTCAACACCTATGGCTTTCCGGTGTTGTATTTACACGATTGCTAGTGGTCAACTAATATCTGGATCCGACACTTTCAGGTCCGTGTGTAATTGCATGTCTTTGCGTCTCTACGTATCACTCATTCTCTAATGAGATGGATTTGTATAAATTTGGTCCTTTGGTGAGACCTTTAGTTCCTTGGGGTTAAAACATGTTGATAATATTGTCGTACAATATATCTTCATAGTACTATCCCGCTGTGAACCACACCTAGTTTGATAACAAACTACTTGACACAAATGCCCTCTTTTCCTGCTATTATAGCAATCATATACTTAGCCTTTTTGTTGTAGTATCTGTCACAATGTCTTAACTTTGGAACTCATCCAAATCCATTGTGGAACTTACTTTCCATCATATTGTGCCACCCTTAGTTTAGATAGAGATAAACTTAATTTGTACTTTGTGACAAAACTAGTATCAATGTAATACTTTTACAATGAACTAACCATCTATTTGTCACTTCTACAAAATAATATATTCTTAGTTCTTCTAAAAGATCATAAGAATATCTTTACTATCGTCCAATAATCATCTTATGAATCATTCTGGTATACGCTCATAACATTTAGAGCATAGGACATATCTGGATTTGTAGACATGACAACATGATTGATAAAATAATCTTTGTGATTTTATCTATCAAGTATCAAAAATACTTAAATCTTTATTCAATCCTTCATGTGCAACAATAACGTTTATTGTAGTTTCTATATTGAACTCCTCATTAAATATCTCATCTATGTACTTCTGGCACAACCATATTGGCTTCACAATTTATCCATATAGACTTTGATGCCAAATATTCAGGTTCTGCCTAAGCCTTTCATCGAGATGAAATTCTTAACCCGTGTCAAAAAAAAGATACATCATTTCCAATCAACAATATGTCTTCACATAATGTATTAGAAATATGTCTTAGTGCTCCCACTTAATTTCTTGCAAATGCAAGCATCTTCATCGTCTCCGATGAAATTAAACTCTTTTAACAGTTTCATCATAGTGAAGATTCCAACTCCGCGATGCTTACTTCAACCATTAAAGTTTGCATATGCTTTTAACATCCTTTGAATTAACAAAACCCTTTGGACTGTGTCATGCACATGTCCTAGGTAACCATTCTATTAGAAGAACTTGTTTTGTTTATTCAACTACCACATAACAAAATTATATGTAGTGGTTGCTACATTAATCCGTCTAGACTAAATATCGCTTAATGAAAGATCAGATCTTGTCATAGTCAACTCTTTGAACATTTTCGTGAACTCTTTCCCGACATGTCGATAATTTCATAGATGTGAAACATCCATGTCTATTTTTTTATAGATCCAAATATGACTATAAGGTCTTGCACCTTTTCAGAGGGTCTTTCAAGTTCAAAGCTCGATCTCTCGTATATGGAACTATCACAGTTTTATGGCTTCAAACCATTTGACGGAGTCAGGGCCCATCATCGCTTCTTTCCATGTAGTCGGATCATTATTGTCAAATAATGATTTAACTCTCAAATCTTGGTATTTGATTGTTTATCTGACCTACTTGGTTCAATAGGAACTTAGACCTCCGTGACCACAACCTTTGAGGCACGTGAGCCATGAGCATTGTTGTTGCCTCCAGAACACTTTTCAGCGTTGCGCAACTTTGCACATATAGCTAAGGTTCTTTTAACCTTATCAAGTTCTATTTTCCTCCCACTTAACTTTTCATGAAAAATTCCTTTCTCAAAGAAACTTGACGTTCTAAGCGACAAACATTTTTGTCTTTGGTGTTATGGAGGAATACTCAACGATTAGTCAAAATAACATACAAAGATATGTTCATCTGATTTTGGTTGCAAACATCTTTCTTATGCATAGCATACCAATGTTTAAGAAAGGACAACTTGGGTTTTATCCCAAACCATAACATTATATGGTGTCATTTCAACGTATTATGATGGAGCTCTTTTCAGTGGAAAAGCGGTAGTCTCTAAAGCTTTAATCTTTAAAATATAATGGCAGTTTTATAATTTACACCTTTGATCTTACCATGTCAAACAAGGTTTCATTGCATATCTCGATTATTCCATACTCATATGGTGTTTCGGGAAACGCAAATCCATGGAACGATTCCTCAAATCTTAGGTGTTATGCTAAACTTTATAACTCAAATATCTTCCTTTATGATCCTATCATAAATTCTTTATTTTCTTGTTATATTGATTTTGCAATTCATCTTGAAAGTCTTTAAACTTTTCAAATGTTTCACACTTCATCCTTATTAAGTAAATATTCATATACTAACTCAAATTTTTGGAGAAAGCATATGAAGTTGAAATATATCGCTCTTGACTACACATAATGGACTTCATACAACAATATGTACAAGTTCCAATAAGCTAGTCATCCGTTCCCTTTGGCCTATGAGTGGATTTTTAATTATCTCTAGGAAAATTTCACAAGCGTCATTTGATAAAGAAATCAAAAGACTCCAAAATTCCATCCACATGGAGTTTCTTCATGTTTTCTTTTCAATATAATTTAAATGGCGATGTCACTTCCTAAGTGATCTTTTAATCAATTTGTCTTTCAACATCTTTAGCACTAGTTTTATGGATGTGATTTCTCCAACAAGATTTGTAAATCATCCATCTTTTATGGATTACGGCAATTATTTGAACAACCCTTTTATTCTCATAATACCTGATCAAAATAAAAATTATTGAAACAAATCTTGAAGGTAAGTTTTGATTTCAATGAGCAACATAACAACCCTTTATTTGTTCTCGATAAACATCATCACATATTCTTTTGCTAGTTACTTAGGCCATTATAGTTCATGAATTGTGTTGTTTCGTATGACGATTCACACCAACAAATTCAGTATCCAATACTTAAGAACTACATTGTTTAACAAGCAAACAATACATCCATAACATGTATATCTTCTATATATGTAAGCTGAAAAATTCTAGTCTTTTCTTTTCTGCCATATATTTATGAGATTCTCTTTCAGTATTTCCTTATCTGTTTGAAAGAATCTATTAACATCAATAGTGGATCCATACACATGACACATAGTCCAAAGCATGTGTAGTTAAATACCAATGTCTTTGGACTTGCACTTCGAAGTAGATCACCATCATCAAATACTTGGTGTTCTTTCAAATTCCATTCTTTAGTAATCTTTTAGCGTAGTAAACATTTTTCCTACATCAAATATTCATCCTTATCATGGAACTATTGATGATCAAGCTACTTTAGCTTATAACGGTGAATTACGAGTATAATGTTGCTCCCCAAAACCTTTTGGAGGATTAAGACGACCAGCGTCTCCAACCTTTTGCAAATTCTCATCAAATATGAGAACATGAGTTTTGCCATATTATACTCTATCATGTTGCAACCAAAACTTCGTTTCAGATATCACAATATCTTTCACACATGATGGTTTCTGAAACAATTCTTTCAGCTCCCCGATAACCTTGATATTAAAACATTCTTTTGAATATCAAGAATCATGGAGACAAACATGATATTTATATACTAACACTGGAATTGTTACTCTTGATTTAATACTAATTATTAAACTTCAAGAAGTAACCAGAACTTACTGAAAGTTTGCAATAGGACTTTTAAATTTTAGATTAACACTTCAAAACAATACGATACCAGTTCGTAAAGTAATTAACCAGAATTCTATAGTTCTATTATCTCAATTATAATCTAAGCGCAAGGTGGTAAAAAGGATGCCAATGACTACAACAACTATGCAAATTCACTTTGATTTAATTTATGGTAAATAGTGTTCAACTTTTAATCATATTTCTATTAAACTCCCACTCAAAACAATATCCCTCACATTGTTTTAGTGATCACAAGAACCAAATTCACTACACCAAGTCCGATCATCACGTGACATGATATAGTTTCAAAGGCGAACAATCATCATGTTCATCATATCATCTATATGACTCATGCTTTACCTTTCGGTATTCCGTGTTCCGAGACCATGTTTGTACATGTTAGGCTCGTCAAGATCAAACCTTATCTTCTGCATGAGCAAATCTGGCTTGCTCCCATTGTATACACTCGCAGAATCTAACACACCCGATCATCACGTGGTGCTTTGAAACAACGAGCTTTGGCAACGGTGCCTACTAAGGACGAACACTCTATAACTTGATATTTTTGAGAGGGATCATCTTATAATACCACCGTCGCGAACTAAGCATACAAGATGCATAAAAGGACTAACATCACATGCAATTCAAAATATGTGATATGATATGGCCTTTCTTCTTGTGCTTCCAATCTCCATCTCCAAGCATGAACATGATCTCCATCATCACTGGCGTGGCATCAAGGTCAATGGCGCCTCACCATGGTTGTCGTCCACCAGCATCAACTATTACAACTACTTTGAATAATAGACACACGGGTCTAGACGAAATTAAAAGACAACCATATGGCTCCTGCCGGTTGCCGACTTATAGTAAGGAACATTGCATACATCATATATAATCACAATCATGGCCATATCACATCACATCACACCCCTGCAAAACAAAGTTAGACGCCTCTAATTTTCTTTGCATGTTTTACGTGGTTTGGGGCTTTCAATAAGTGTCGTTCTAACTTACGAACAAGAACCACAATGTTGATGCTTTGAACTATCAAGTGTCTGTTGTAAATTGAATCTTTACTATGATGGGAGAGACAGACACCCGAAAAGCCACTTATGCAATAGAAGTTGCATGTCGAGCGTGGAGCAAGTCTCATGAACGATGTCATGTAAGGTTAGCCCGGGCCGCTTCATCCCACCATACCGCAAGATGCAAAGTACACAAGAAGCAATTGATAATAAAAGCACCACCGCCCACAATGACCATTGTGTTTTACTCGTGCAACAGATCTACATATAGACACGGCTCTGATACCACTGTAGGGGTTCGTAGCATGGAAAATAAAAAAATTCTACCGCATGCACACAAACGAGCCAAGATCTATCTACTAGATTGTAGAAATGAGTGGATAGAAGCACTCACCCTCGAAGATTCCAAAGCGGTTAACGAGAGCAGATTCTTGTGGGTGATGTAGTCGTACACTTGCCGATCTCAAGATCGCGTAGACTATCCTTCCGGCGCTGCGTTTTGGCAACGCTTCCACAGTTGGTCACATGTTCAGTACTCGATGAAGACCTTCCTCTCCCTTGTTCCAGCAGGCAGCGGAGGTTGTAGTTCTCCCCTCGCGATTCCGGAAGAACGACGACGTGGTGACGGAAGTAGAGGGAAGATCCCGTAGGGCTTCTCCTAAGCCGGTGCGAGTTATGGTGGATCTAGGGTTTCCCGGTGATCTAGGGTTTAGAAGACCGGGAGGAGGTGTCGGCGGTGGCTAGGGCGGCGGCGACGGATCGGCGGCTGGCGGCGGCGGCTTGGGTGTGGGAGGGCTAGGGCTTGGCTTTTGGGGCAGCCCTTCCCCTCTATTTATGAGAGGGGGGCAGCCTTGGGAGGGGTGGGTTTGAATCCAAACCCAAACCCAAGTTGGATTGAGAGAAGGACTCTTTCCTTCTTCCACTAGGAAACCATTGTTCCAGTTTGACTTTCAGTTTAGAGCTTTAATTCTCTCTTGCAAATGCCCAAACCAAGTGACCTAGGATATGATCCAATCATTCCACTTATCCATGACACATTCATGGTCCATTCCCCTTCCGGTCCGGTGAACCTTCTAGACACTTCTAGAACCTCTCCGATGAAAACATCGGAATCTTTCCCGAACTCCGGAATCAGACTTTCCTTATATGAATCTTATTCTCTGGACCATGCCGGATCTCCTCGTGATATCCCGGACCCCATCCGAGACTCCGAACAACATTCGGTATCCCTACTAACATTCCATATCTACTAAACAACATCGAATCCTTAAGTGTGTCTCCCTACGGTTCGTGAATTATGCGGACATTACTGAGATACTTCTCCGATTAATAACCAATAGAGGAATCTGGAAATTCATATGGCTCCCACATATTTGTAAGATTACTTTGCGATCGAATGAACCACTTACATATGATACCAATTTCCCTTTGTCTCGCATTAGTTTACTTATCCGAGGTTTTGATCGTCGGTATCTCCGCATACCTAGTTCAACCTCATTACCGATAAGTACTTTTTTCTCGTTACCATGATATGTGATCCCTTGCGAGCCAGTCACATGCTTGCAAGCCAATTGGATGACATTCCACCAAGAGAGCCCATAGTATATCTATCTATCCTATGGATGGACAAATCCCAATCTTGATCCATGTGCCTCAACACATACTTTCCGAACACTAAAAGCCACCTTTATAGCCACCCAGTTACGGTGTGGTGTTTGATGTCATCAAAGCATCCTTCCGGTGATGGTGATTAGCATGATCTCATGGTCGAAAGAATTAGGTTACTATGTATCAGAAAGCTTATAGCAAGTGAACTATATTAAATGACTTGATCTTTATGCTACGCTTAACTATAGGAGTATGTCCATCACATCATTCTCCTAATGATATGACCCTATTGTTAATAACATCTCTATGTTCATGATCAGGAAACCATGATCATATATTAACCAACAAGCTAGTTTAACAAGAGGCTTTACAAGGGACTCTTTTATGTTTACAAATCACACAAGTATTAATGTTTACGGTTAATACAAGTATAGCATGGTATGTAAACATTTATCATAAGCATGAAGATATGATAATAACCACTTTATTATTGCCTCTTGGGCATATCTCCAACACCCACACCCTACCTGTAACATCCCAGCATTAGAGCTTAAAAATAAGCTGAACACAGATGTGTGCATTGCATTCATGCATAGAAAATCTGAATAATTTTCGCGCTTTTAAATAAAAACTTGTCAAAGTGATTGAAGCTTCTCTTAACCTGATGGAATTGAAGTAGATCATCAAGTTGACTGCGATAAGTTTCAATATGACATTTGCTAAAACCTTATTTTGGATAAACATGATTTGATCTATGGGTAGATCAAATGTAATAAAATTAAAACCTAATACATTACTTAATGATTTATATTTGATCCTTAGGTGCTCATATCATAATATTCATTCTAATCACTCATGAATACTAAATTATAAATATAACACAAATAATAAGAATGTATCAACTATATCTTAATCTCATCTACTTATACCATGAGTATCATGGAAATACCTAAATTTAACTCTCTAGTGAGATTGAGTAGGAAAGAAACCAAAGTTAAGATCATTCACCATATATCTTTCTTTCCATATCAATCTTTATCATCTCTATTGAATCCTATCCTTATATTTGTTGTTCATCAATATTGAGAAATCAACTATCGATTCACCAATTTTTAACCTATCAATTATTGACCTATCAACTCTTGTACTCATTATAGCATTCACTTAAGGCTTATAAAGAAAGAAGTAAGAAGAGGTAAATAGTGATGCTAGTTTTAGATGTCATCTATAGGATGAGAGTGATTGGAGGAAATCAAATCAATATGGTAACAAAGAAGATTACAAGGATGAAGTCTGAAGATAGTTACTAGGAGTAGTCCTATTGGATCAAGTAGGTATAGTCAATGAATTATATCTCTTAATCCAATAGAGCTAAACAGAAGATAATTATAATAAAACTGTAATGTTGTATTGATGAAGCCTTGTTTAGCCAATTGGAAACCTGAATCATAAAGGATCAAAGGATTATAATGATCATGCCTTATTCACCAATATTGAATGCTTATACCATGTATAAGTGACATTGGTGGATAAAACCATGATTGAACTATAGTATAGATATATTATCCTAGATTAGTCATTACAAGTCACATTAATATAATGTGAGGTTGCAATGTTAGATACTGGAGTTAAGAAGAGACAAGATAGTATGAATAAGATGATGTTAAAATAACATTGGATTATAGAAGTAGTAGTTTCCTCTTTGGAAATACTAAGCACTTGAGGTGATGTTGTCACATCCCAAGATTTTCCACATCTTGTAATGTGAAAAATAAATGAATAAAATAAAACTTTGTTGATTTTCAGAGTGAGAAGAAACTTTTTGAATCCATTTGGAAACTTTCAAAACCCTATTTTGATTAATATAAATCCTAAAGGGATTTAAAAAGATAAACATTTAATAAAGGAAAATAAAAATATTTGGAATTACTATTTTGAAATCTTTTACTAAAAGATTTGGTTTTAAATAAAAAGATAAAAATATAAATAAGGATTATTTTATAAGCCAAATTAAAACCTGGCCAAGCCCTTGAAATAAAATATTTCTATTTGATAAAAACTAGTAAAGGTTTATTTAAATAAAATAATAAGGATTTAATATCCAAGTTTATTAAAAATAAAAGTTTTACTATTTTAATTAAACACCAAAACTTATTTATTTATTTTAAAACAAGTCTTCCAAGTATCCTTTATTTCCAAATAAAACCTACTGATTTGGTTTTGAAAATAATTAAATTTCAAATGGAGATTTTAAATAAAACAAAATCTATTTGATTAATAAACATGGTCTATTTATTTAATTAATAATGGAACCTAAAATAAAAATATTATTTTTATTTTGGGCTTTGGTTTGTTGTTGTTAAACAGAACCAAAACTCATTATAAGTGTGGTGAATGTTTGAATTGATTTGAATGCTTGAATTGTTGTTTGAAATTCAAAACAGAAAATAGATTTGGAAAAAGATAAAACATTCAGAAAGAAAAAAAATAGAATCTGGACACAGCCCAGCCGGCCAGCCCAACAAGCCCAGTTAGCCCAGCTTCTCTTCTCCCCCGCAGAAAACGTTTCGCACCTGAACACCTACCCGCAGAGTGACTGGCCGATGGCCCCTCTTTCTCTCTCACTCCCTCGCTGACAGCAAGGCCCCACAGCACTGTTCCCTCTCTTCTTCCTCGCGCAGACGACGCCCTGCCGTTTCCTGCCCTTTACGCCGGCGATCAATTCGCGTGATTAACAGCCATTACTCCCCCGGCGACCACGCCCCCTTAAACGTCTCCCTCTCCTCTCCATTTCCCCTCACGAGCCTCCCCCTCTCTGCCCCTAGGCTGCCCTGAATCGAAGCAGCACCGCCACTGCTCCGACGAGCAACTCCAGTCAATTCCGGCGAACCACTGCCGCCCCTCACCTTCCCAACCACACGGGCACACTCCCCAACCTCTGACGTTTCCCCCTGTGCCCTCCGTTCAACCGCGGGCGCCTCTGAGCGTCGACTTCGACAACCACTGACCGCGCCGCCGCGTCTGCTTCCTTCTCCGACGACCTCCCCCTGGTAAGATAGACCACCCCGAGCCTTCTCGATCATGCTCGTGTGTACACCACACCCTCCCGCATTTAACCATGTACTTATTTTACTTCGGCACGAATCGCAGCCTCGCCCTCGATGACCACCAGACGAACCCGACGCCGTTCTCCACTCCGGCGAGCAATCCTGCTAGAACCAGAGCACCCCTCGCCTCCTCGCAACCACGTTGAGCACCACCTCGACCTCGCGAACACGGTGAGAACCTCCCCCTCTATCCTTGCTTCCTGTAGCTTCCGTAGCGCCACCTCTTGACCGTGCGCCGCCGCTAGCCGCCGTCAGCGCCGCCCGAGTAAGGTCGATTAGATTGTCACCGTTAGATTTTGATCCTGTGGTTGTAATTAGAACAGAGCGAAGCGGTAAGAGCACGCCTGAGCCGTGCGATTTGTTCAAATCCAACGCCCCGCAGAGCACGATCCACCCGAACCGGTATCGACCAGTAGAAACACGACGCGTGGCCAGTCTTCGATTTAAAAACAGATTTGAAATCAGATTTGGTTGCAGATTTGAAACCCTTGTAACTTTTGATCCACACATCCAAAAATTACAAACTTTATATCAGTGGAATCAGTGGAACAAGCCCTAGCCAACCATGCAATGTGTTTAGTAAAAAGTTTCTGTTAGATTGTTTGTTTTTGCAGAAACATTTGTATGATAGTTTAGGTTATAAAAATTATTCCAAAATGTTTTTAGGGTTGAAAATTGGTTTGTTGTGAACTTACTGACCCTAGGAACCAACCCATGGTTTTGAAAATGGATTTGGTGAAGTTTAGGATGGATTAATTGGTTTATCCCATTTCTAGCCAAATAAAATATTGGTTTTATTATGAAAATGTTTTTGGGGTAAAAGCTTTAGGAAAATGATTTGACTCAAACCTACTGACCCTAAACACCAAGTTTTGAGAATTAACAACTTATTTGGTGAACAACATAAAGTTTTTTGCTTTGATAAAAACATTTTCCACCACATAAAATAATGAAAGGATTTAAAAATGGTTTATAGACAAAACCCTTTTGCAAATGACTTTGCCACTTTAGAAAGTGACCACTTTGAACCTTACAAAGTTTAGAGCCTAGTAGAAACCACCTTTGCAAATAAAACTACCTTTTTGCATGCTTGCAAACATGACTTAGATCCCATTGTTTTATGTGTGTGAATTGTTTGATTGATTTTGGTTGGAATGCTAGTGATATTGTGTTTGCTTGATTGATTTGTAGTGAAGTTAGAAAAGTGTGAAACCAGCAAAGATCAAGAAGTGAACCAACATTCCCTACCAAAAAGGCAAGTTACACTATCATCTAAAGTCCTACTATTTTCATTATACTTAGCGAATTTTGAAACATGCATGAAAAAGAATTTCTATACTTATGCTATGCTAAATCCTAATAGGATACCCTTATACATTCCTTAGTGAAAACAATGTAGTTGTAAAATGCTTAGCCATGCTAAATATTTTAAAAGAGATACATGTTGAGATTTTATGAAGTTGAGAAAAGGACTTGTGTTTTTATATAATAAAACAAGGACTCAATGAACCACCTGGGTGGACAAGGATACTTTGAGTTTTGGAGAAGGTGGCAACAAAAGGAACCATGTCTATGGCAATCTCTTTGTGTTGTGCTCCAAAAGAAAACCACCCAGGAAACTTAGAGATTGAACATGTTTCTCCAATTGTGGCTTTCGTGTACAACCACATGCTACTTATGGCTCTGGCTTGGTCAACTACATTGGGAAGACCCATGCATTGTCTTCAGGTTACTGAAAATGAGGAACTTGGAATCCTACATGGGTACTGCAGACAAGCTAGCAATGGTGTATGGGAGGACCCTTTGGAAAGACTTCGTCACATTCTCAATCTGCCAGTATTCCATCTTGGTGAGTACCTATCCAGCGGCCACTGGTGGCAACAAGATGAGAGTGTGACATGTGGGTAAAGTGTACAACTTCTGCAGAAGATAATAAAATCTAAGTACTTAGCCGTGTCCCCGGTTATGGACAATACTGAGCAACTAAAGTTTGAAGCTATGGGAAATCTCGACATTCCAATTTCTAAAAGAAAAACTTTTAAGTGACAACAAAAGACTTGATGCACTTGGGGGTACCAAGGAGCTCAAGAGATTTTGATAAAACTTGATGCACTTGGGGGTACCAAGGAGCTCAAGAGATTTTTGACAAGGACTTGAACACTTGAAAATTTACCAAGGAGTTCAAGGGATTTTTGATAAGAAGATTTGACAAAAGATCAAGACCATTTTGAAAAGATAGGATAAACTATTGCTTTCTGCAAATGAGCCTAAAACCCTACTTAGCCAAATATGCATGTAATGATAGGATCCACTTATATTCTACATAGTAGTGAAACTTGCCAATACAATTCAAATGTATTGACCCTTGTGGCTGTAACTTGTAATGTTGCAGGTTTGATTGATTTTAGTGAAGATTGAATGATTAGGATTACAAAGTCTACAACCAACATGTTTTCCTGTGGCACCTTGAAGATGAAGGACCCCATGCTTATAGATATTCCGCTGCAATGTAATGTGATAGCCAAATGAGCTATGTAAGATGTAATAAAATTATGTTATTCCTGATTATAAAGTTATATTATGACCTTTGTTTCTTGATATTACATCTTAACTGTGGATGCTAGCTAATGATCCAGGGACTAGCATTGTAAACACAGGGATCTCTACCTTATCTAAGGTTGGGACCCTTACAGATGTAGGATTTGATGTATACATCTATTGAAGTGATATTAGTGAAGGGTGATTAAGGAAGAGTATGATTGGAGTTAGAAGTAACCACTTGTTGGATTGGGACATTATCAGCAGTAGAGTAGTTGATATAACCAAGTCTAGATAAGTGAAGATTATGAAAATCTTTAGTGTAAAGCTCATTGTATTTATCAATGGGTTTAGAAGAATACAAGGTGGATAAGAATATTCTTGTGAAGCAAAGCTCATCATGATAGCACATGATGAGGGGCATAGAGAAGTAATATATCTAGGAAAGGAATTCCTTAGTTAGAAGTCCAGGATTGTGAATTATGGAATATAGAAATTCTTGGTAAACACTAAAACCTAATTCTATAACCAAACCTATTATTCATGTCATCTGATTGATCCATTATCTTATTTACACAAAGATTCATAAAAATATTTACTATAACAAATCAATTAAGCACATCTTTATCATTTCTAATTATCATAACCATATGTGCTTAGGAATTATCTTTATCAAATCCTTTTCATGAAACATTCCAGATAACATCATTCTGATCTCAAACATAAAGACAATGTGTTTAGACATTAATCTTTATTCACATCAACAAAAGAAAATAAGTATAGTAAGTACCTTAAACCCTATGGTGATTAATTACAATTCAGAACTCTAAACTTATTAATAAGTTTTCTCATCAACATTTCATAAATATACTATCTATAATCATTAGACAAAGTCTTTAATTCATTTATCTAACCACTCATCCCATATGAGCATGGAATAAGTGGGTATCCAATATTATAAACCATTCTATCCTATACTATGAGATTAAATACATATAAATATTGACCCTATGAATATTATTAAACATTTTAAAACTTAATTACTCTAAATAAAAGTGAAAACAATGTTATAGAAAAGAATATATATAAAGGAAATAAAGAAAATATCGCAATACATAGTAAAAGTTCACAAATGGATTCTTAATAACTTTATTGTTGCTGCAAGTATTCAGCAAATAAGATTCCAAAAATAAAAGTTCAAATCAAATATTAAAATACAAATATGAAAGCAAAACAAAAAATGAAAAGGAATAAAACCAGGAAAAAACATAGGGAACACACAATCTGTCCCACGGCCCATTTCCTCTTATTTCTATCTGTCACCCGCAGGTCACCGCCAATCTTCTTCGCTCACTCCGCAGCAGCCCACGGAGGCCTATCAACAGCCTGCGCACCCCTTCGCCCTCTTTTTCTTTTCTTCTTCCTCACGACCGACGACAAGCACCTGCGTGGCGGATCTCTCGCCGTCGATATCCCCGACGCCAAGATCCTCGCCCCGCCACTCTGGAGCCGGGGATAAGAACATCACCACCGTCTTCTCCCTCCCTGTATTTATCTCATTTGATCATGTTTCCCCATTTTCCTTTTCCGAACCGAAACCCTAGCACCATGTTGCCAGCAATTGCCGTTGTTCTGAGCCCTATCGTGCTCCGTTGATCAAGCAATCATCATCGCCTTGCCCATCCGAGCCTCTTAGCCAAAGGAATCGAGGTGAGCCGACGGGAATCGACGCCGCGAGGTCACCTTCCTAAAGTCCGGCCACCGTGGTCCTCCCTGATTCCGACCATTTCCCGTCTCGCCGACTACTCCATAAGATTCCTGGTAATGCTCTAAGCATGTTAGTGCTCTCCATTTTCTCGTTCTCTTCCTAGTTTAAGTTTTAGCCGAACACCGTCGTCGACCACTGCAGTTCTTGGTCGTCGGAGTAGCTCTATCGACCAAAACGGAGCGGCGCCGCCACCATTCAACTCAGCATGCTTATCCGCGTCCAGCAACGCCCTTCCTGCATGCAAGCATCCTCCCAGTCAATCGATTGAACTTCGATCTGGGGTTGATAGTTCGTGTGACGTCATGATGACGTTCTGCTTGCGTCATCTTGACTAAGTCCACCCTGTTGACTGGTCTTTGCTGATGTGTCTTATGACGTGGTCCTATACCCCACCTGTCTGTGACCGTGGGTAGATCCCATCTGAGTGTAAAAAGGTTTAATATCTGTTTAGGAATCACTAAAACATTATAAATTCAAATTTCAATATTCGAGAAATAAAATAAAATGATTAAATCTTGTAAATTTAATATCTTTTGTTTTATAAATCAGAAAAATACATATAATATATGAAAATGTTTAGAAAAATAAAATCTAAAACATAAAACTATTATTAAATATTATTATGATAATTATTTAAATAAATATTATTTAATAAATACTTTACAAAGTTTTAATACTTTGATAATTAAAATTTTAATAATGATAAATGTTAAAAAACTAAATAAAATACCAAAAATCTTAGAAAAATAAGAATTAGAGTTTAAAACTATAATCATGCATTATTATTCCTCCTAATTAAATAATTATTATTTATTAAGTATTTATATAGTAATAAACTTTATTAAAATCATATCTTATTATTTATATATCACAAAAATAAATGTAATATACCAAAATGTTCACAAAAATAATACCTACATGTTAAAAATGTGATATTCCACTTTTGAGTTAAATAAAAAGTTAAACACTTCCATAACTTGAATTAAACCTATTTCCTTAATTAATAATTCATATATAGGTAAATAAAATTTGTTAATAATTCTAAAATTAACTAATTAAAGTCTAATAAATAGTATTAGTCTTGAATATTTATAATATTAGGTCAACTTGGTCCAACACATTTTAAATACAATCTTATTGAATGATCCTTCAATTATATGTGTAATTTATATTCTAAAAGAACCTTTAAAAATTATAAAATCTCCAAGAATAATTTGTAGTAAAATAAAACCTATTATTTTATATTAACCACAAGTTTATAAACAAATCAAAACACTATAAGTGAGTCCATAAGTAGTAAATAATATTGTTTACTTATCCATAAACCCTAACCACATCTTTATAGGAAGGTAAATCCCTTTATACCATTATAATGTAAAGAAATCACTACCCCAATAGAAGTAATGCCATTCTCAAGTAACTCTAAGGAAACAATATAAAGTGAACAGGATACAAGTATCATAAGTAATACACCCTAAGTCTATCTACATTCTTAAAGTTACTTATAATTACAAAGCTTTAAGTATAATGTTAAAAACTTGATTATATACTTTATAATTAACTTTGGTCTATTACAATTAAATTATAAAGCATCTTAATACCAAACCAACCCAGTTAAAAACCAAGATAGATAAGTCTCAAATACTACTAATATCATTATTCCAGTAAAGGCAATTCCTTCTTACTTAAAGACTATAACTAGAAAGAACACCTCATAAGGTTAACTTAAAAGCTTAAATGCTTCTACTTAGTTGAGTAAGATTTTCTTCAAAAGTTATTCATTTGCCACTTCAATCAACATATGACAATTAATAGTAAACATCTTACTTTATACTTTACTTATATAATAAGATTGTTAATACTTAAATTTTGTATAAGTGACATTACTTGTAAAGTAAAACTTGAAGATAAACAATTAAGATGTAAGCAACCTTGAGTAGCATTCCATACTGTGTATTTTGTTGTTGTATAAATACATGTTGTTTTCCACACACACTCACAAGCCTTAATAAGAAGCACATGTGTGAAACTTAATCTAAAAGGGCAACACATTCTAAGGAACCCTTTCCAGTATCCAAACCCTAGAACAACGTTATCCTCGGGATTCGCGTTCATCAACTTGCATCACATTACTTATGCATAAAAGCATCTTGCTTCTTTAAACATTAGTCCTTACCGGACCAATGATGCAGATTTCCGCAATTGGATCTTATATTGTCTTGAAGACCTTGAGTGCATAATCTTGCAATCACAAAAACACTTGCTCATGTCCTTTGATTATTTTCTGTATAGTATTTTTACAAATCCAGTGTTGTCATCACCTGCATTTGAAAAAGGTCAGAAAACACTATTTTCATAATAATGTGATTATAGGTTATTTACCATGAGGTAATAACCTACTATAAGAGTTCCGGTGGTAAAGGAACATATTACCTAGGACTTAATAACCAATGTCGCCAGTGATTCTTGCGCCGTATATTACGCGTTGACCATGAGATTTGGAATGGGACGAAGAAGTTAGCTGTATCTTTTCCCTCTCGCATGGAGCTGGATGTGCGGGTCGTGGCTGTTATCACTCGTAGAATGCATATTATTTATGGTAATTCGTAGAGGATATGTAGCATATGGGTGGGAGCCCTCACGTCCCACGATAGTTCCGGCATCTGAACGGTCTGTACTGCCATTGCCGTAATTCAAAAGGTGGGCTGGCGTACACCAAAGAGACATGCGGGGTCGCGGAGAAGGCAGTGTTTGGCTTGGATCTTAGTCTGGGCCTCACACCAAGGAAGTGTGAACGAACCTGCAATTCGGATGTGCAACAAAGCTAAGATCTCTCATGGATAAAGTGACGCACCTCTGCAGAGTGTAAGAATTGTAACTTGTTACTCCCTGTTCCAGGAAGGAGCTGCGAACGCGGCGGGAAAGGAACTCCATGAAAGTTCTGGTAAACCCATGAAGGCTGACGGACATAGTTTTTCAGAATAAAAGCAACCTTTGAAGAAACGTTTATGAAAACTTGCATTGCCTGCGACCTATGGTCTGTGGCTGTAGCTATAGTGCATCAAACACTCCTTTTCTAGTGAACTTGCTGAGTACGCTCGTACTCAAAGTATCTTCTTAACCCTTGCTAGGTTCTAAAGCCAGTACAAACAACGTATACATCAAGTTATGCTCCAGGAATCATCATTAAAAGCTAAAACTCCTCAATGAAGTCAAGGAAGTCAACATATGCATCAACTCAAGTGAAGACGACGTTGCTGATTAGATAAGAATAGAATTTCTAACCAAAGAACCTACTTCTGTAGAGTATTGCAATAGCAGCAATGCAAGCCTAGTAGTTCCGCTACTAGTTTTATAAGTATGATAGTTATGAGTTATTTATTCCTGATTCTTCTTAGTAAGAAGTTTATTTCTCTCTCTTTAACCTAGAGTGTTCTCTGGATCTTGTGTAAAGAGTTGAGTTGTAACCTATAGTCATGTCTTGGACCTGCTATGTTTCTGTTGTACTACTCTGAGGGATGTAATAATAGTGAACGGTGTTTCATTGGTGTTATGTCAACGAATATAGTGTACTAGATCATGCAGTGGTATGCTGGGTCACCGCAGTTGGTATCAGAGCATATGCTTTGACCTTAGGATTGAAACCCTTTTAGGAAGATCTGTAGGTTGGATAGTGACTATAGGAGCCATCTTATCTAAACCAAATGATCTTATGACTTGTGATGAGTATCCACTTGAGGATAAACCTTGCCACACATAAGTCAGATGCTTAAGTCATACTTTCTTAGGAGTAGTTATTTATCTTTTTTTTCAAGTATAGTGTTCTTTAGTGTCTTTCGAGGGAGACATAAACCACCAAGATACTATAGGGAAGTGTAAGACATCAATTGAAGTAGTCTTAATGGTGTAGCTTAATCCTAGAAATTAAGTATGAATGGTAAAATCTTAGTGTCAGTTGATAACCAAAGACAACATGATGAATGTCACTAGGATAAATGTTGATATAATGAGTAGTAATCATGTGGGATTCACTTGAGAATTCTACGTGATGAAGTGAAAGTATGTTAAGACTGAATGATAGAGTAATGCGAAACAAAGTTATCATGGCTAGATTAACTCTTAAATCATAATGTACATGTAAAACATAATAAGATCATGGTGAGATTAGCTCCGAAACCATGATGAGAGTATAATTATGATAAGGAATTAGTAAATTATCATTAGTTAGAGTAAGAAGATAACCTGGTAGAACTATGATAGAAGTCATAGGTGCTAGAAATTTCCAATAATCTTTGGTTTAAGTTAGCAAATAGAATCCGATTATTCTTTTGGAGTAATCATGTGAGGTTAGTTTACTAATAAAGAAAGGATGGTTATAGATAGTCCTTCCAAAGGTGAGACAAAAGTTTAGTCAAAACCAAATTTGAAACCACTTTGCTTACGATTATCCTATTGCAATTGAGCAATTTGGGTAAATTAAGAAACAAAAAATAGTTTGACCCTATGTGCTAAGTATCACAATGTAAACCTATATGAGGAGGTGTCATATACTACACAACTAAGCCGGAATTCTAGAGATATTATACTCAACTACTATATTCTAGGCTTAGAATATTGTGTGTTATATGTACCACATTTGGATTTATTTGTTTTTCTTGGATCTTCTTGATTGACTAGATCTGTACATGAAGTTTGACTTGGTGTGCAAATGCATGTTGCAACATCCAGTTACTACTTGATGTTATAGACCTAGATAGGAATCGGAATTTCGTGTAAGGGAGTGACGAGTTCCGAAGACCAAGATGAAGACCTACCTAAAGGGTAAAGCCAAATATGAGGAGTATCAATCCAATTTGGAGGATAAATCAAGCTCAAATCATTGTTAGTCCATAATAAGAAGAAAGATTAATGTAGGGAATATATGGAACAACAAGAAGTAATAAACTTAAAGTTTACCTAAAAAGGTAATGTTGCCAAGAAGTTAATGAAGTAGTTGTACTAAAGTTCATGGAAGTTTCATGAATTAGTACAAAGAAGAAGCGGCGGAACCAAAATGGTATTCAAGCTCTGACAATTCAGAGAGAATGCTAGAAGTATGTTGGAAACCATAGGATAATACATACACCCTAGGATGGTTCGCAGCTGGTAATTATCCGCAGCTCGTATTTGATCCATAACTAGTATTTGATCCACAGTTGGTATCTTGACCATAGTCGGTGTTGGTTGACATAGTTAACCAGATAATCTTAAAAGTTGCATAAAGAGCATAAAATTTGGCCTAAGCTTAGTAAGACCTAAAGGAGTATAAAACTTAAGTGATCGTCTTTCGAGACTCTTCATGAAAATTGACTTATCAAAGCAAAAATGTCCTAATAGTAAGTAAGACAAATAATGCTGAAAGATTCACTTCGGAGATCCACAATTGCGTGGATACACCGTACAATCTTTCATCAAACTCTAACTAGGTAGAGTATAAGATGGATAGAGACCAATATTCTACTTATAAAGCTAATAAATACTAAATAGGCAGTTTGAAGACTATTAGTAAACCCTAAGGGGAGAGTAAACATTATAAATGAAAGTTGAAGAAGTACTATAGGTGATAATGAAAGATTATCTAAAGCTTAATAAGGTAAAAGATTGAAGGTGATAAAAGATTAAGCCTAACAGACTAAGTCTAGAGGAAACAACTCTTATGTGATCCTTAAGAGTGAAAGATCTCATCTAATTGGACAAGTAAAAAGGAATAAGAAATTCCAATGGGTTTGGACTAAATGAGTTCAAATCCAATTTTCTGAAGGACCACCCATACAACTCATACAATGGCAAATCAAAGTTTAGTCTTTTGATCACACTATTGATTAGTAAACTTTAAAACCTGTTTTAGTGAGACTTCCTGGACTTACATAGTATAGTAAGGAAGTTTGATGATCAAGTAAAGAAGTTGGATTATGATACTTAATCAGGGAAATCAACTAAAGCAGAGACCTCAATTTAAGGATTTTACAAGGACATATCCCTAAGGGAGTAAAATAAAAGGAACTTTGGAGTATTGGTGACAACAAGTTGAAGATTACCAAGTATAATGAGGATTCAAGGAAAAGATCTGAATATGGGATATTACAATTATTCCCATTGAGGTTAACATGGAGTTAAGACATATCGTAATCATTGCAAGACAATTCATTACTCTGAAACATGAGAGTGCGAACTTCGAGGACGAAGTTTATTTTAAGGGGGAGAGTCTGTAACGTCCCAGCATTAGAGCTTAGAAATAAGCTGAACATAGATGTGTGCATTGCATTCATGCATAGAAAATCTGAATAATTTTCGCGCTTTTAAATAAAAACTTGTCAAAGTGATTGAAGCTTCTCTTAACCTGATGGAATTGAAGTAGATCATAAAGTTGACTGCGATAATTTTCAATATGACCTTTGCTAAAACCTTATTTTGGTTAAACATGATTTGATCTATGGTTAGATCAAATGTAATAAAATTAAAACCTAATACATTACTTAATGATTTATATTTGATCCTTAGGTGCTCATATCATAATATTCATTATAATCACTCATGAATACTAAATTATAAATATAACACAAATAATAATAATGTAACAACTATATGTTAATCTCATCTACTTATACCATGAGTATCATGGAAATACCTAACTTTAACTCTCTAGTGAGATTGAGTAGGAAAGAAACCAAAGTTAAGATCATTCACCATATATCTTTCTTTCCATATCAACCTTTATCATCTCTATTGAATCATATCCTTATATTTGTTGTTCATCAATATTGAGAAATCAACTATTGATTCACCAATTTTTAACCTATCAACTCTTGTACTCATTATAGCATTCACTTAAGGCTTATAAAGAAAGAAGTAAGAAGAGGTAAATAGTGATGCTAGTTTTAGATGTCATCTATAGGATGAGAGTGATTGGAGGAAATCAAATCAATATGGTAACAAAGAAGATTACAAGGATGAAGTCTGAAGATAGTTACCAGGAGTAGTCCTGTTGGATCAAGTAGGTATAGTCAATGAATTATATCTCTTAATCCAATAGAGCTAAACAGAAGATAATTATAATACAACTGTAATGTTGTATTGATGAAGCCTTGTTTAGCCAATTGGAAACCTGAATCATAAAGGATCAAAGGATTATAATGATCATGCCTTATTCACCAATATTGAATGCTTATACCATGTATAAGTGACATTGGTGGATAAAACCATGATTGAACCATAGTATAGATATATTATCCTAGATTAGTCATTGCAAGTCACATTAATATAATGTGAGGTTGTAATGTTAGATACTAGAGTTAAGAAGAGACAAGATAATATGAATAAGATGATGTAAAAATAACATTGGATTATAGAAGTAGTAGTTTCCTCTTTGGAAATACTAAGCACTTGAGGTGAAGTAGGATTTGATGTATACATCTATTGAAGTGATATTAGTGAAGGGTGATTAAGGAAGAGTATGATTGGAGTTAGAAGTAACCACTTGTTGGATTGGGACATTATCAGCAGTA
The DNA here is from genome assembly GCA_910589765.1 of Avena atlantica. Lineage (NCBI taxonomy): Eukaryota > Viridiplantae > Streptophyta > Magnoliopsida > Poales > Poaceae > Avena > Avena atlantica. Next base: position 467,518,904 of record OU342733.1, on the reverse strand, counting down.
GAGTAGTTGATATAACCAAGTCTAGATAAGTGAAGATTATGAAAAGCTTTAGTGTAAATCTCATTCTATTTATCAATGGGTTTAGAAGAATAAAAGGTGGATAAGAATATTCTTGTGAAGCAAAGCTCATCATGATAACACATGATGAGGGGCATAGAGAATTAATATATCTAGGAAAGGAATTCCTTAGTTAGAAGTCTAGGATTGTGAATTATGGAATATAGAAATTCTTGGTAAACACTAAAACCTAATTCTATAACCAAACCTATTATTCATGTCATATGATTGATCCATTATCTTATTTACACAAAGATTCATAAAAATATTTACTATAACAAATCAATTAAGCACATCTTTATCATTTCTAATTATCATAACCATATGTGCTTAGGAATTATCTTTATCAAATCCTTTTCATGAAACATTCCAGATAACATCATTCTGATCTCAAACATAAAGACAATGTGTTTAGCCATTAATCTTTATTCACATCAACAAAAGAAAATAAGTATAGTAAGTACCTTAAACCCTAGGGTGAGTAATTACAATTCAGAAATCATTAGACAAAGTCTTTAATTCATTTATCTAACCACTTATCCCATATGAGCATGGAATAAGTGGGGATCCAATATTATAAACCATTCTATCCTATACTATGATATTAAATACATATAAATATTGACCCTATGAATATTATTAAACATTTTAAAACTTAATTACTCTAAATAAAAGAGAAAACAATGTTATAGAAAAGAATATATAAAGGAAATAAAGAAAATATCACAATACATAGTAAAAGTTCACAAATGGATTCTTCATAACTTTATTGTTGCTGCAAGTATTCAGCAAATAAGATTCCAAAAATAAAAGTTCAAATCAAATATTAAAATACAAATCTGAAAACAAAACAAAAAATGAAAAGGAATAAAACCAGGAAAAAACAGAGGGAACACCCAATCTGGCCCACGGCCCATTTCCTCTTCTTTCTATCTATCGCCCGCAGGTCACCGCCAATCTTCTTCGCTCACTCCGCAGCAGCCCACGGAGGCCCATCAACAGCCTGCGTACCCCTTCGCCCTCTTTTTATTTTCTTCTTCCTCACGACCGGCGACAAGCACCTGCGTGGCAGAGCTCTCGCCGTCGATATCCCCGGCGCCAAGATCCTCGCCCCGCCACTCTGGAGCCGGGGATAAGAACATCACCACCGTCTTTTCCATCCATGTATTTATCTCATTTGATCCTGTTTCCCCATTTTCCTTTTCCGAGCCGAAACCCTAGCACCATGTTGCTAGCAATTGCCGTCGTTCTGAGCCCTCTCGTGCTCCTTTGATCAAGCAATCATCATCGCCTTGCCCATCCGAGCCTCTTAGCCAAAGGAATCGAGGCGAGCCGACGGGAATCGACGCTGCGAGGTCACCATCCTGAAGTCCGGCCACCGTGGTCCTCCCTGATTCCGACCATTTCCCGTCTCGCCGACTACTCCATGAGATTCCTGGTAATGCTCTAAGCATGTTAGTGCTCTCCTTTTTCTCGTTCTCTTCCTAGTTTAATTTTTAGCCGAACACCGTCGTCGACCACTGCAGTTGTTGGTCGCCGGACTAGCTCTAACGACCAAAACGGAGCGGCGCCGCCACCATTCAACTCAGCGTGCTTGTCCGCGTCCAGCAACACCCTTCCCGCGTGCAAGCATCCTCCCAGTCGATCGATTGAACTTCGATCTAGGGGTGATAGTTCGTGTGACGTCATGATGACGTTCTGCTTGCGTCATCTTGACTAAGTCCACCCTGTTGACTGGTCTTTGCTGATGTGGCTTATAACGTGGTCCTATACCCCACCTGTCTGTGACCGTGGGTAGATCCCATCTGAGAGTAAAAATGTTTAATATCTGTTTAGGAATCATTAAAACATTATAAATTCAAATTTCAATATTCCAGAAATAAAATAAAATGATTAAATCTTGTAAATTTAATATCTTTTGTTTTATAAATCAGAAAAATACATATAATATATGAAAAAATTTAAAAAATAAAATCTACAACTTAAAACTATTATTAAATATTATTATGATAATTATTTAAATAAATATTATTTGATAAATACTTTACAAAGTTTTGATACTTTGATAATTAAAATTTTAATAATGATAAATGTTATAAATCTAAATAAAATACCAAAAATCTTAGAAAAATAAGAATTAGAGTTTAAAACTATAATCATGCATTATTATTCCTCCTAATTAAATATTTATTATTTATTAAGTATTTATATAGTAATAAACTTTATTAAAATCATATCTTATTATTTATATATCACAAAAATAAATGTAATATACTAAAATGTTCACAAAAATAATACCTACATGTTAAAAATGTGATATTCCACTTTTGAGTTAAATAAAAAGTTAAACACTTTCGTAACTTGAATTAAACCTATTTCCTTAATTAATAATTCATATATAGGTAAATAAAATTTATTAATATTTCTAAAATTAACTAATTAAATTCTAATAAATAGTATTAGTCTTGAATATTTATAATATAAGGTCAACTTGGTCCAACACATTTTAAATACAATCTTATTGAATGATCCTTCAATTATATGTGTAATTTATATTCTAAAAGAACCTTTAAAAATTATAAAATCTCCAAGAATAATTTGTAGTAAATAAAACCTATTCTTTTATATTAACCACAAGTTTATAAACAAATCAAAACACTATAAGTGAGTCCATAAGTAGTAAATAATATTGTTTACTTATCCATAAACCTTAACCACATCTTTATAGGAAGGTAAATCCCTTTATACCATTATAATGTAAAGAAATCACTACCCCAATAGAAGTAATGCCATTCTCAAGTAACTCTAAGGAAACAATACAAAGTGAACAGGATACAAGTATCATAAGTAATACACCCTAAGTCTATCTACATTCTTAAAGTTACTTATAGTTACAAAGCTTTAAGTATAATGTTAAAAACTTGATTATATACTTTATAATTAACTTTGTTCTGTTACAATTAAATTATAAAGCATCTTAATACCAAACCAACCCAGTTAAAAACCAAGATAGATAAGTCTCAAATACTACTAATATCATTATTCCAGTAAAGGCAATTCCTTCTGACTTAAAGACTATAACTAGAAAGAACACCTCATAAGGTTAACTTAAAAGCTTAAATGCTTCTACTTAGTTGAGTATGATTTTCTTCAAAAGTTATTCATTTTTCCACTTACTCATGTCCTTTGATTATTTTCTGTATAGTATTTTTACAAATCCAGTGTTGTCATCACCTGCATTTGAAAAAGGTCAGAAAACACTATTTTCATAATAATGTGATTATAGGTTATTTACCATGAGGTAATAACCTACTATAAGAGTTCCGGTGGTAAAGGAACAGATTACCTAGGACTTAATAACCAATGTCGCAGGTGATTCTTGCGCCGTATATTACGTGTTGACCATGAGATTTGGAATGGGACGAAGAAGTTAGCTGTATCTTTTCCCTCTCGCATGGATCTGGATGTGCGGGTCGTGGCTGTTATCACTCATAGTGTGCATATTATTTATGGTAATTCATAGAGGATATGCAGCATATGGGTGGGAGCCCTCAACGTCCCACGATAGTTCCGGCATCTGAACGGTTTGTACTACCATTGCCGTAATTCAAAAGGTGGGCTGGCGTACACCAAAGAGACATGCGGGGTCGCGGAGAAGACAGTGATTGGCTTGGATCTTAGTCTGGGCCTCACACGAAGGAAGTGTGAACGAACTTGCAATTCGGATGTGCAACAAAGCTAAGATCTCTCATGGGTAAAGTGACGCACCTCTGAAGAGTGTAAGAACTGTAACTTGTTACTCCCTGTTCCGGGAAGGAGCTGCGAACGTGGCGGGAAAGGAACTCCATGAAAGTTCTGGTAAACCCATGAAGGCTGACGGACATAGCTTTTCAGAATAAAATCAACCTTTGAAGAAATGTTTACGAAAACTTGCATTGCCTACGACCTACGGTATGTGGCTGTAGCTATAGTGCATCAAACACTCCTTTTCTAGTGAACTTGATGAGTACGCTCGTACTCAAAGTATCTTCTTAACCCTTGCTAGGTTCTAAAGCCAGTACAAACAACGTATACATCAAGTTATGCTCTAGGAATCATCATTAAAAGCTAAAACTCTTCAATGAAGTCAAGGAAGTCAACATATACATCAACTCAAGTGAAGACGACGTTGTTGATTAGATAAGAATAGAATTTCTAACCAAAGAATCTACTTCTGTAGAGTATTGCAATAGCAGCAATGCAAGCCTAGTAGTTCCGCTACTAGTTTTATAAGTATGATAGTTATGAGTTATTTATTCCTGATTCTTCTTAGTAAGAAGTTTCTTTCTCTCTCTTTAACCTAGAGTGTTCTCTGGATCTTGTGTAAAGAGTTGAGTTGTAACCTATAGTCATGTCTTGGACCTGCTATGTTTTTGTTGTACTACTCTGAGGGATGTAATACTAGTGAACGGTGTTTCATTGGTGTTATGTCAACGAATATAGTGTACTACATCATGCAATGGTATGCTGGGTCACCACACTACCCAGGCGTGGGGTGGGCCCACCCATGCCTAGGGGGGTCTGGCCGCCCTGTGGATCCCCTCCGTCTTGTCTTCTGGCTTCGTGTCGCCCACGGTAAAATATTGACTTTGGCTTTTGTCCCGTCCAATTCCGAGAATATTGATTTTCTGCCTTTCTGGAACCAAAAACAGAAGAAAACAGGCAACTGGCACTGTGGCAACTTGTTAATAGGTTAATTCCAGAAAAGATATAAAAACACCTCAAAGTGTAGACAAAGCAAAGCAAAGTAGATACTAAACAAGCATGGAGCATCAAAAAATATGCGTTTCCGACGTATCATGGGCCCACCCTGGGTCGCGCCTAGGCAGGGTGTGGGACCCCTGGCCGCCCTCCTGCCTCGCCCCTTCGCCTATAAAGTCACCCCGATGCCGAAACCCTAAGTACCTGATCAGATTTCCTCGAAACAGTCTGTAGCCGCCGCCACCATCGTCCCTAGATCGGGGGGATCTGAATCTCTTCCCGGCACCCTGCCGGAGGGGAGAGATCATCCCGGAGGCCTTCTTCATCACCATGCCAGCCTTCGGTGTGATGCGTGAGTAGTTTTACCTTGGACTATGGGTCCATACAGTAGCTAGATGGTTGTTTCTCCTCTTTTGTGCTATCATGTCTAGATCTTGTGAGATCCGTTCATGATCAAGATCATCTATTTGTAATCATGCATGTTGTGTTTGCGGGGATCCGATGGATATTGATATTACTATGTCAGATTGATTAATGATTCTATCTTGTCTTCTTGATTGTTGATTCTATCATGTCTATGTTGTTTGATATCTTGCATTCTCTTCGTTTCTAGTAGCTATCTTGGCCAAGTAGATGCTAGTGACTCCAAGAGGGAGTATTTATGCTCGATAGTGGGTTCATGCCTATATTGAATCTAGGGAAGTGACAAAAATCTCTAAGGTTGTACATGTGTTGTTTCTACTAGGGAGAAAAGAACGATCTTTTGTTCATGGAACAATTGTATTGTTTACTTTACACACATTGCTTAAAGCAGTTATCCGTTGCTTGCAACTTAATACTGGAGGGAGTTCGGATGATAACCTGAAGGTGGATTACTAGTCATAGATGCAGTTGGATGGCGGTCTATGTATATTGTTGTAATGCCCAATCGAAACTCATAGGATCATGAATGCCTAGTATTGTATTGTTATGCCTTTCTCTGTCCTGTCAATTGCCCCGCTGTAATTTGTTACCCAACATGTTATATTGTTTATCTTAAGGAGAACAACTCTAGTGAACTGTGGACCTCGGTCCAATCTTTATCATTGATACATCTTCCAATGTTACCGTTTTCTTTCTGCAAGATACCATTACCTTCCACACCATACGTTTAATCCTTTGTTTTCAGCAAACCGGTGAGATTGACAACCTCACTGTTCGTTGGGGCAAAGTCTTGAGTTTGTGTTGTGCAGGTTCCAAGTTGTTAGCAACACCTTGGGGTCATTTCCTTCCTTCTACTAGTTCGATAACCTTGATTTCTTATCAAGGAAAGACTTACTGATGTGCTCATCATACCTTCCTCTTGGGTTTTCCCAACGAAGCTCTATAGTGATCTGACCCTGATACGTCGGAAATGTATCTATATTTTTGATGCTCCATGCTTGTTTAGTATCTACTTTGCTTTGCTTTGTCTACAGTTTGAGCTGTTTTTATATGTTTTCTGGAACTAACCTATTAACAAGTTGCCACAGTGCAGTTGCCTGTTTTCTTCTGTTTTTGGTTCTATAAAGGCAGAAAATCAATATTCTTGGAATTGGACGGGACAAAAGCCAAATTCAATATTTTACCGTGGGCAACACGAAGCCAGAAGACGAGACAGATAAGGATCACTAGGGGACACACCCCCTAGCCGCATGGGTGGGCCCACCCCGCGCCTGGGGAGGTGCAGCCGCCCTGGTGGCCCCCTGGCTCGCCCCTTTGGCTATAAGAAGCCCCATATGCAGAAACCCTAGACACCCGATAAAAATACCACGAAACCTTCTATAGCCGCCACCACCATCATCCCTAGATCGAGGGGATCCGAAGATCTTCCCGGCACCCTATCGGAGGGGAGATCATCCTGGAGGCCTTCTTCTTCATCATGCCATCCTCCGGTATGAAGCATGAATAGTTCCACCTTGAACTACGGGTCCATGTAGTAGCTAGATGGCTGTATCTCCTCCTTGTGCTTTCATGTAAAGATCTTGTGATCTCCATTCATGATCAAGATCTAATCTATTTGTAATCATGCATGTTGTGTTTGCGGGGATCTGATGGATATTAAGATTACTATGTCAGATTGATTAGTGGTTTTGTCTATTTGATTTTATCATGTCTGTGTTGTTTGAGATCTTGCATGCTCTCCGTTGTTAGTAGCTATCTTGGCCAAGTAGCTGCTAGTGACTCCAAGAGGGGGTGTTTATGCTCGATAGTGGGTTCATGCCTCTAGTTTCCAAGGGAAGTGACAAAAATCTCTTCGGTTGTAGATGTGTTGCTGCCACTAGGGAGAAAACAACGGTCTCTTATTCATGGAACAAGTGGATTGTTTACCTTACACACTTCGATTAAAGTTGTTGTCTGTTGCTTGCAACTTAATACTGGAGGGGGTTCGGATGATAACCTGAAGGTGGACTTCTAGTCATAGATGCAGTTGGATGGCGGTCTATATATATTGTTGTATTGCCCAATCGAATCTCATATGATAGTTTTGTCTAGTATTGCGTTGTTATGACTTGCTCAGTTCCTGTCAATTGCCCTGCTGTAATTTGTTTACCCTTAATGCCATGTTTGTTTATCTAAGGAGAGCACCTCTAGTGAACTATGGACCCCAGTCCAATCTTTACCATTGATACATATTCCACTGTTACTTGTTTACTTGCTGCAAACCATCATCACCTTCCACACCATACGTTTAATCCTTTGTTACAACAAACCAGTGAGCTTGACAACCTCACTATTTCGTTGGGGCAAAGTCTTGAGTTTGTGTTGTGCAGGTTTCCACGTTGCTTGCAACACCTTTGAGACGTTTCCTTCATCCTACTGGTTCGATAACCTTGGTTTCTTACTGAGGGAAAACTTGCTGCTGTGCTGCATCAAACCTTGCTCTTGGGGTTTCCTGACGAAGCGCTCCGCGTTGACACAACGCCATCAGAGCCGCATCACGGATTACAAGAGAGGTTCGCTTGAGCAAGTTGTGATTGTGGTTATTGCTATGGTTGTGCCCTAAAGGCTCCCATAGGGCTGGTTATATAGTCATCAGGACCTAGGGTTACAGGAGAGACCTATCCGGCTACGTTTACAGAGTCGGTAACTAGATACAGCTTGGACTACAAGTAATACTACAGGCCTAAGTCGGTAATTCTTCTGGGCCTTGTCGGAGCCGGAACTGGCTCCTCCTCTTTCTCTGACTAGGTCGCCCATGAAGCAAAGCTCTAACCCGTTGGTGGGCCACCCTGGTCAGCGAGTCCTGTGGATATACCCGGAAAGTATATCCCCAACAGGATAAGGGTGCGCAGCATCGTCATCAACGAGCCACGCGTGCCCTCTCCGCCTACTGGGTGTCTCCGGCTTCGCCGGCCGAAGCCAGAGCCGGCCGATTGGGCGGTGCCCGTCGACGAGGACACATTCCCCATGAAGATGGTGCTGGAGCAGTCCCTCCGGGAGTCGGCGCCACCGCCGCTGGTGGAGCTGTCGTCCTCGGACATACTCGCCTGGTCCAGGGCGGACTAGGAGGAGGAGGAGCGCCTCCGTATCCAGTGCCAGCAGGAGCAGGCCGAGCGCCGGGTGTGGTCCGGCCGCGTGCTCACCTACCAGGGCGCCCCGCTCATCGTCCTCGACAACGATGACGAAGCCGACCCCTCCCACGAGCCCTAGAGGTGCAGCGACACCGGCCAGGGGAGCTCCCACCCGACGCAGCCGTCGAGCGACAGCGAAGAAGACGATGGCAAGGCCAATCCCGGCTACACGTCCTTCTACGGCAACTTTGGCATGTAGAAGTATCGTCCGGCATCGGCATCGGTGGCGGCCTCGGCGACAGCGCGACATATTATGTTTTCCTAGTTTTTTTTCTAAATGTAGTTTAAATTTGATGTAATCCGCCTATGTTCGCCCTTATCTAATAAAACTCACCTATATTCACCCAATTCAACTGAATTTTAGCCGAACATGGGAACTCATCCTGGGAACGCGAGTGGGAAACTCGGAGTTCCCAGGACGAAAACAAGTTTCGTCTGGCCCAAAATTGGTCCGAATTTCGGCCTGGGATCGCCCAACAAGTGGGGATGCTCTAATGCTATTTGGTCATATGTGAGTTCAATTGTTGAGTCAAATGAAATGCATTTCTTTGCCATTGTTCACTAAAGCTAAAAAAACATTGTAGAATTCATAACACTGTCACAGTCAATAGAAAGAACCTTCCAGATAATGGACATGAACTAACTAAAAGGATACATATGCCGCCTAGAGGGGGTGAATTGGCAGTTTAAAACTTTTCCGAGAGTGGCTCAACAAAGGCGGAATGAAACTAGTGTTTACTTTGTCAAGCACAAAACCTAGAACAACTAGGGTTCACTGTTGGAATTATGCCCTAGAGGCAATAATAAAGATGTTATTATTATAATTCTTGTTCATGATAAAGTTTATATTCCATGCTAGAATTGTATTAAGCGGAAACTTTGATACTTGTGTGGTTTATGAATAACACTGTGTCCCTAGTACGCCTCTATGGACTAGCTTATTGATTAATGATGGTTAAGGTTTCCTAACCATAGACATGAGTTGTCAATTAATAATGAGATCATGTCATTGGGATAATGATATGATGGATAGACCCAAATCAAGTAGAGCAATTAGATCGTGTCATCGTGTTCATTTTTGCGAAGCTTTTTCTTATGTCAAATATTGTATTCCTTAGACCATGAGATAATGCAACTCCCTGGTATCAGAAGAAAGCTTTGAGGTCATCAAACGTCATCCTATGAAAGGGTGATCATAAAGGTGTCTCTCAGGTGATCGGAAAGTACTTGTTGGGTTGTATGTATCGAGATGGGATTTGTCCCTCCCAAGTCGGAGAGATATACTTCGGGCCCGCTCGGTAATCGATATCAACACCGCTTGCAAGCAAGTGGTTAAGGAGTTAATCACAAAGTGATATCGGATTACGGAACAAGTAAAGTACTTGTTGTGAACGAGATTGAACTAGGTATGCCGATGCCAACGATCGAATCTCGGGCAAGTAAAATATCGCGTGATGAAGGGAATATATATATATGAGATTAATTGAATCCTAGCATCGTGGTTCATCCGATATGATCATCGATGAATATGTTGGAGTCAATATGGGTTTCCAGATCCCGCTGTTGATTATTGATAGAAGATCATGTCTGCATATTCTCGAACCCGTAGGGTCACACACTTAACATGTCTCGACGCTAGGATAGAATGGACAATTGGTTTATGAGTTTTTGTTCAGAGTCTCGGATGAGATCCAGGACATCACGAGAGGTTCCGGAATGGTCCGGATAATAAGATTCATATAAGGGAAAGGAGTTTTTGGATTTCGGAATTGTTTCGGAATGTTCGATATTGTACCGGAAGATTCTAGAAGCTTCCGGAGTGGGACCAACATGGCCCCACTTGTCGTTAGGGGGCGTGGGCCTACGAGGGAGTGCCCTGGCTGCATTGGGCCAGGGGCACAAGGCCCCATAGGCCCAGCCGGCCAAGCCCTAGGGGAAACCCTAGGGAGAGCTTCTAAAAGGGGGGAACTTGCCCCCCACTCCACCCATGTGGTCGCCGGCCCTAGGGCTTGGAGGAGGGTAAAGGGCAGCCGGCCAGCCCTCTATATAAAGAGGGCAGGGGCGCACCCTCCCCCACACCTCCTCCAACCCTAGCCGCCTACATGCTGCCCTCCTCTCTCTCTCTCTCTCCCGACTGCTCGTAGGCGAAGCCCTGCCGCAGAAACTCTCCACGTTTGCACCACGCCGTCGTGTTGTAGATCCAATCTATCTCTCCACCCCACTTGCTGGACCAAGGAATGAGGAGAAGTCGAGGTGCCGTACATGTGCATCTCTCGGAGGCGTCGCCACTTGCGGCGTTGGATCGGATCGCGAGGAGGAGAAGGCTAGTAGGACTACATAAACCACGTTCCGTTGAACGTTTCGCTGTGCGATTTCTTCATGGGTATGAAGATCTCATCTATTCCCCCTCGTTGTTTGCATCTCCTAGATTAGATCTTGGCTTCCCCGTTCGCATCCGTAGAAAATTTTGATTTACTATGCTGCGAAACCCTTCAGTGGTATCATAGCTAGATCTATGCGTAGATGTGTTTCACGAGTAGAACGCAACATGGTTGTTGCGGGTGTTGATGTTTCCTGTTGCAAGCCTCTTGTTGTGTACTTCTTATGACGCGGGATAGTGAGATCGAAGTGGTCCAGGCCAACTTTACGCGACCTCGTTCGCGAGACCGGCTCTGCACTTGACGTGTGGCTTGTTCCACACATGCGGCTGGTGGATGCCAGTTTCTCTCACTATAGTTGTCATGGGATTTACACCGGATGTTGGCAACCATAATATCACCATTGTGGCTTTCCGTAGGTAAGAATCGTTCTTAGCTTGTTACTCCCATAAGCCACATAAACATGCAACAACAAAGTAGAGGCGTCTAACTTTTTTTTGCAGGGAGTGTTTCTGTGATATGGTATGGCCCAAGATGTGATGTGTATGTTGTATGCAATGATCATGTTTTGTAATATTTCACGACTTGCATGTCGATGAGTACACAACCGGCAGGAGCCATATGGTTGTCGTTATAATTGTGTATGACTTGTGTATCAACTTCTTATACGCCATGTAATAGCTTTACTTTATCGCTAAGTAGTTAGCAATAGTTGTAGTTGCTATTCATGGTGGAGGCAATCATGGTGGAGTGATGGAGATCATGCTGGCACGCACAAGATGGAGATCATTGCGCGGAGATTGGCTATACCATGTCACATAAAATTATATGCATGTGATGGTGTAAGGTTCCCAACCTTTAATAAGGTAGAGATCTCTGTGTTTACAATGCTAGTTCTTGGATTAATAGCTAGCATCCACAGTTAAGATGTAATATCAAGAAACAAAGGTCATAATACAACTTTATAACCAGGAATAACATAGTTCATTACATCTTACATAGGTCATTTGGCTATCACATTACATTGCAGCAGAATATCTATAAGCATGGGGTCCTTCATATTCAAAGTGCCACAGGCAGTCATGTTGGTTGTAGACTTGTAATCCTAATCAATAAACTTCACTAACATCAAACAAACCTGCAACATAATAAGTTGCCGACACAAGGGTCAATACATTTGAATTGTATTGGCAAGTTTCACTACTATGTAGAATATAAGTGGATCCTATCAATACATGCATATTTGTCTAAGTAGGGTTTAGGCTCTTTTGCAGAAAGCAATATAGTTTTATCCAATGTTTTCAAAATAGCTTTTGATCTTAGTCAAATCTTTTTGAACTTCTTGGAAAACTCCAAGTGCTTCAAATCCCTTGTTGTCACCATCAAGTTTTACTTTGAGAAATTGGAATGTCGAGATTTTCCATAGCTTCAGGCCTTAGTTGCTCAGTATTGTCCATAACCGGGGACACGGCTAAGTACTTAGAATTTTGATCTTCTGCAGTAGTTGTACACTTTACCCACATGACACAATCTCATCTTGATGCCACCAGTGGCCGCTAGATAAGTACTCACCAAGATGGAGTACTGGCAGATTGAGAATGTGACAAAGTCTTTCCATAGAAGTCCTCCCAATACACAATGCTAGCTTGTCATCCAGGCACCAATGTAGGGTTTCAAGTTCCCTTACACAATCCTAGTTAACCTAAAGATGCCAATGCATGGGTCTTCCACTATGTAGTTGACTAAGCCAGAGCCCATTTAGCATGTGGCTGTACACAGAAGCCACTGTACGAGAAACATGTTCAATCTCTAAGTCCCTGGGTGGTTTTATTCTAGTGCACATACAAAAAGAGATAGCCATATGAACATGGTTCTTTTTGTTGCCACCTTGTCCATCCTTGAGTATCCTTGTCCACCCAGGTGGTCCATTGAGTACTTGTTTTATTATATAAAACATATGTCTTTTCAACTCTTCATATAGTCATAACATGTATACCATCCCAAATATATAGCAGGGCTAAGCATACTACAACTACATTGTTTCCGCTAAGGGATATATAAGGGTATCCTATTAGGTTTTAGCATAGCATAAAATATATAGAAAACCTTTCCACGCATGTTACAAAATCCACTAAGTGTAATGAAAATAGTAGGACATGGTTGTTAGTGTCACTTGCCTTTTTAGTAGAGAATGTTGGTTCACTTCTTGATCTTGCAAATATCACACACTTCTAATTCCACTACAATTCAATCAAGCAAACACAAATTCAACTAGCATTCCAACCAATTTATCACACATAAAATAATAGAAACAAGGTCATGCATGCAAGCATGCATAAGATAGTTTTATTTGCAAAAGTGGTTTGTACTAGGCTCTAAACATTATAAAGTTCAAATTGGTCATTTACTAAAGTGGTAAAACCATTTGCAAAAGGTTTTATCTATAAAACATTTTTAAATCAAATCATTATTTTATGTGGTTAAAAATGCTTTTATCAAAGCAATATTCTTTAAAGGGTTCACCAAATATATTTTAATTCTCAAGAATTGGTGTTTAGGGTCAGAAGGTTTGAATCAAATCATTTCCCAAAGGTTTCACTCAAAAATCATTTCTAAATCATTATCAATATTTTTTATTTGACTAGAAATGTGTTAATTCAAATATTTACTCCTTAACTTCACAAAATACATTTTTAATTCCATAAGTTGGTTCCTAGGGTCAGTAGGTTCAAAACAAACCATTTTGAAAGATTTCACATTAAAATTATGTCTAGAACAATTTTTATATTCAAAATATGCCTACACATGTTTCTGCAATTTCAACCAATTTTCCTGACGCAAATCATTAAAAAAATTGCATGGTTGCAAAGTACTTGTTCTACTGATTCCATTGATATAAAATTTGCAATTTTTGGACGTGTGGATCAAATGTTATGCAATTTACAAATTTGCAATTCAATCAGATTCTATTTCTATTTTTAAACTAAACCATGTCCACGTGGGGCATTTCTACTGGCCGGTACCGTTTCGTGCGGATCGGCCTCTCTGGATCGTTGGACCTAAGTGAGATCGCTTGGCTCAGATGCGCTCATACCCCTTCAGTTAATATCTAATCACAGCCAGACGATTCGCATCGCACGGCTCACAGCAGCTCGACCAAGATCTGGCGGCGTTGGCGGTGGCAGACGGCGGCGCGCGATCAGACGGTGGAGTTGCGGCAGTTACAGGAAGCAAGGGAAGAAGCGGAGGTGCTCACCGTGCTCGTGAGGTCGAGGTGAAGCTCAAGGTGGCGCTAGCTTGGCGAGGGGCGCTCAGAGCTGCTGGCAATTCCTCGCCGGAGTTTGCAACGGCGTCTGGCGACTCTAGTTGACGACGGGGCGATGCTGCAGTTCACCCCAAGGCAAAACGAAGACACGGTTAGATGCGGGTGAACGTGGGGTTCACGTGAGCGTCATCGAGAGGGTTCGGGGCGGTCGGAGTTCACCTGGGAAGTTCGCCGGAGGCGGAACAGACGGCGCTGGCGAGTTGTGGTCGACGAAGCCGAGCTTCCAGAGTGCGCGGGAGCTAGCTGGGGCTATGGGCAGACGCACAAGGGACTGGAGAGCATGCTAGTGTGTAGTGGGCGGTGAGGGGCGGCGAGGTTTGGACGGAATCAACGGAGAACCTCGTCGGAGACAGAGCTGCTCGAGCTCGAAATTTACCCAGCCTAGGGGCAGAGAGGGAGAGGCGAGTGAGGGGAAAGGTAGAGGAGAGGCGTGCGCTTAAGTGTGCGTGGTCACCGGAGGAGTTAAGGCCGTCATCAACGCGAATTCAATCGCCGGAGTTACTGCCAGAAACGGCGAGGGGGGAACGGTCGAGTGGAGACGACGACGTGCTGGCGTGGGGTCGGGCTGACAGTGAGAGGGAGAGAGAGGGCACGGGGTCCACCTGTCTGCGACTCTGCGGGTGCGTGTGTGGGTGAAAAACGTTTCACGCGTGGGGGGGAAGTTGGGCTGCGACTGGGCCTTGCTGGGCTTGTTTGCTGGGCTAGGTCTGTTTCTTTTTTTACACAGATTGCTTTTTCTTTTTCCATTTGATTTTCTGTTTTGATTTTATTCAAACAATTCAAACACACAAATGAAATCAAACCTTTGCCAAACTTTGTATTTATTTTAGTTCTGTTTATTCACATAAATCAAAGTCCAGAACAAAATAATACTTTTATTCTTTTAGGATCTATTTAATAATTAAATAAATAGACCTTAGTCATTAATTCAAATAGAATTTTATTTATTTAAAAACTCCATTTGAAATCTAAATGATACCAAAATCATTTCAGTAGGTTTTATTTGAATAAATAAAACACTTGGAAAACTTATTTAAAATAAAATAACAAGTTTTAGTGTTTAATTAAAATGGAAAAGCCTTTACTTTAATAAAATTGGATATTAATAAATCCTCATTATTTTATTCAAATAAACCTTTATCCTTTTTATAAAATAGAAATATTTTATTTCCAAATCTTGGTCAAGATTTCATTTAGCTCTATAAAATAATCCTTATTTATAATTCTACCTTTTCTTTTGAAAACCAAATCTTTTTACTAAAAGATCCAAAAATAATAATTCCAACTATCATAATTTTATTTATTAATTGTTTATCTTTTTAAATCCCTTTAGGATTTTATTTGATCAAAATATGTTTTGATATTTCCAATTGGAATCAAAAAGTTTCTTCTCACCCTAAAAATCAACAATTGTTTATTTTGTTTATTTATTTTTCACATTTCAAAATTTGGAAAATTTTGGGATGTGACACATGTTTATCCTTTTATGTATCTTATTATGCTTAGATCGCGACGGTAGCATTATAAGATGATTCCTCACTTAAAGATCAAGATAAAACGGTGTTCTCCCCATGTATGCACCATTGCAAAAGTTCGTCATGTTCAAGCATCACGTGATGATCGGGTGCTATAAACTCTATGTTCACATACAACGGGTGCAAGCCAGTTTTGCACACGCGGAAATACTTGGGTTTGATTTGACGAGCCTAGCATGTACAGACATGGCCTCGGAACACACGAACCGAAAGGTTAAGTATGAGTCATATGAATGATATGATCGACACTTTGTTGTCCACCATTGAAACCACATCTCTTCTCGTGAAGATCGGATTAGGTGTGGTGAATTTGGATCATGTTACTAAAAAACTTCAGGGATATTGAATTTAGTGGGAGTTCATCTAGTAATTTGATTAAGTTGAACTAGTTATCATGAACATAGTCTAAATTGTACTTGCAAATTTTGTAGATCAAATGGCTAAGTCCAACTTCAACTTCAACGTTTTTGCTGAGAAAGAAAAGCTTAAGAACAATGGGTCTAACTTCACCAACTGGTTCCGCAATCTGAGAATCATTCTCGCTGGCGGACAAAAGGACTATGTCCTTGAGAAAGCGCTAGGTGACGCCCCTGCTGTAGATGCGTCGGCTGATGAAAAAGCTGTTTATCAGTCGCGCAAAGATGATTATGGTGTGATTAAGAGCACCATGTTGTTTTCTATGGAATCGGACTTTCAAAATCGTTTTGAGGAGTTCGCCGGGCCCTTTGAGATTCTTGAGGAACTGAAAACCATGTTTCAGACTTAGGCCCGTTCTGAGAGATATGAGATCTCTGAGAAATTCTTTAACTTCAAGATGGAGGAAGGGAGTTCCGTCAGTGAGCACGCCATTAAGATGTCGGGCTACACTCAATGCCTTGAGCAACTGGACTGCAAGATTCTAGAGGAGCTCAATATTGACAGAGTTCTGCAATCACTCCCTCCTAGCTACAAAGGTTTTGTAGTTACTCACAATCAGATTGGTTCCACTGATACGATCACTGAGCTCTTCGCTAAGCTGAAAGCTACGGAGGTGGACATCAAGAAAGATAATCATGTGTTGATGGTCAACAAGCCCCCCAGCTTTAAGAAAGGTAAGGGTGCAAAGAAGTCCTTCAATAAAGGCAGCGGCAAGCGCGTTGCCCCTGCTGAGAAGAAGCTCAAGTCTGGACCTAAGCCGGACAGTGAGTGCTTCTATTGCAAGGACAAGGGTCACTGGAAGCGCAACTGTCCGAAGTACTTAGCGGACAAGAAGGCTAGCACCATCAAAGGTATATTTTATATACATGTTATTGATGTTTACCTTACTAGCGCTCGTTTTAGTGCCTGGGTATTTGATACTGGTTCAGTTGCTAATATTTGTAACTCGAAACAGGAGCTACGGAATAGATGGCGGCTAGCGACGGATGAGGTGACGATGCGCGTTGGCAATAGATCAAGAGTTGATGTGATGGTCGTCGGCACGCTCTCCTTAGTTTTACCTTCGGGATTAGTTTTAAACCTTAATAAATGTTATTATGTGCCTGCGTTGAGCATGAACATCATATCTGGATCGTGTTTATTGCAAGACGGTTATTCATTTAAATCGGAGAATAATGGTTGTTCTATTTATATGAGTAACATCTTTTATGATCATGCACCTGCTATGAATGGTTTATTTCTTCTGAATCTCGAAAGCAATGAAACACACATCCATAACATTGAGGCTAAGAGATGCAAGGTAGATAGTGATAATACGACTTATTTGTGGCACTGCCGTCTAGGTCATATTGGTGTAAAACGCATGAAGAAACTCCATTCTGATGGACTTTTGGAGTCTCTTGATTTTGAATCATTTGACACGTGCGAGCCATGCCTCATGGGCAAGATGATCAAAACCCCGTTCTCCAGAATAATGGAGCGAGCAACGGACTTGTTGGAAATCATACATACCGATGTATGCGGACCAATGAGTGTTTCGACGCACGGTGGTTATCGCTATTTTCTCACTTTTACTGATGACTTAAGTATATATGGGTATATCTATTTAATGAAACATAAATCTGAAACATTTGAAAAGTTCAAAGAATTTCAGAACGAAGTGGAAAACCATCATAACAGGAAAATTAAATTTCTACGATCCGATCGTGGAGGTGAGTATTTGAGCTATGATTTTCTCACACATCTTAAAGCAAGCGGAATCGTTTCGCAACTCACGCCACCCGGAACACCACATCGCAATGGTGTGTCTGAACGCCGTAATCGAACTCTATTAGATATGGTGCGGTCAATGATGTCTCTTACATATTTGTCGTTATCATTTTGGGGTTATGCATTAGAAACCGATGCATTCACTTTAAATAGGGCACCATCTAAATCTGTTGAGACGACACCGTATGAACTGTGGTTTGGTGCTAAACCTAAGCTGTCATTTCTTAAAGTTTGGGGATGCGAGGCTTACGTCAAGAAGTTGATGCCGGACAAGCTCGAACCCAAAGCGGAGAAATGCGTCTTCATAGGATGCCCTAAGGAAACTATTGGGTATACCTTCTATCACAGATCCGAAGGCAAAGTGTTTGTCGCAAAGAACGGATCCTTTCTTGAGAAGGAGTTTCTCTCGAAAGAAGTGAGTGGGAGAAAAGTAGAGCTAGAAGAGTTTATTGAACCTTCTCTTGAGTTAGAGAGTAGAGCAGCACCTGAAATTGTTCCAGTGTCGTCTGCACCAACAATAGAGGAAGCTAATGATAAGGATAATGAAGCTTCGAACGATGCTACTACTGAACGTCGCAGGTCGACAAGGTCACGTGCCCCTCCTGAGTGGTACGGCAACCATGTCTTAACTGTCTTGTTAGTACACAACATTGAACCTGCAAACTATGAGGAAGCAATGATGCGCCCAGACTCTGAGAAATGGCTAGAGGCCATGAAATCCGAATTAGGATCCATGAGCGAAAACCAAGTATGGACTTTGGTGGACCCTCCTAGCGACCGAAAGGCCGTTGTGTGCAAATGGATTTTCAAGAAGAAAACGGACGCGGATGGTAATGTTACTATCTATAAAGCACGGCTTGTCGCGAAAGGTTTTTGACAAGTTCAAGGTGTTGACTACGATGAGACTTTCTCTCCCGTAGCGATGTTTAAGTCCATTCGGATTTTATTAGCAATTGATGTGTTTCATGATTATGAAATATGGCAGATGGATGTCAAGACTACGTTCCTCAATGGCAACATTGATGAAGAGTTGTATATGATGCAACCCGAAGGTTTTGTCGATCCTAAGGATGCTGATAAGGTGTGCAAACTTCAGCGTTCCATTTATGGACTGAAGCAAGCATCTCGGAGTTGGAACCTTTGTTTTGATCAAGTGATTAAGAGATTTGGATTTGTTCCAAATTACTACGAAGCTTGTATCTACAAGAAAGTGAGTGGGAGCTCAGTGACATTTTTAGTACTATATGTGGATGACATATTGATTATTGGAAATGACATTGATATGCTTAACGATGTGAAGAGTTATTTGAACAAATGTTTTTCAATGAAAGACCTAGGAGAAGCTGCTTATATATTAGGCATCAAAATCTATAGAGATAGACAAAGATGCCTAATAGCTTTAAGCCAAAGTACATACCTAGACAAAGTTCTGAAAAGGTTCAGAATGGATAAGGCAAAGAAAGGTTCAGTGCCTATGTTGTCAGGTAAGATATTGAGAAAGGCTCAGTGTCCAGCTACGGTAAACGATAGAGAAGCTATGAGCAAAGTGCCTTATGCCTCGGCCATAGGTTCTATCATGTATGCCATGCTGTGTACTAGACCGGATGTGTCCAATGCTCTTAGTTTGACGAGCAGATACCAAAGTGATCCAGGAGTGGAACACTGGACAGCCGTGAAGAACATCCTAAAGTATTTGAATAGGACTAAAGAAATGTTCTTGGTCTATGGAGGTGATGAACAACTCGTCGTAAAAGGTTACGTCGATGCTAGTTTCGACACCGACAAGGATGATTCTAAATCTCAGACAGGATACGTTTATATTTTGAATGCAGGAGCTGTGAGATGGAGAAGCTGCAAGCAAAGCGTGATAGCGGGATCTACAGTAGAAGCGGAATACATGGCTGCTGCAGAAGCGTCAAGTGAAGGAGTTTGGATCAGAAACTTCATCACTGAGCTTGGTGTGTTCCAAGTGCCTTGGACCCACTGGAGATATTGTGTGACAACAGTGGCGCCATAACACTGGCTAAGGAACCAAGATATCATCCAAAGACCAAGCACATCAACTGCAAGTTTCATATAATTCGAGATTATATAACAGATGGAGATCTGAATATTAGCAAAGTACATACGGATCTGAATGTCGCAGATCCATTGACTAAACCTCTTCCACGAGCAAAACATGATCAGCACCTTAGTGCCATGGGTGTTAGATTGTTGCCAGATGTAAACTATATTATTGACTCTAGTGCAAGTGGGAGACTGTTGGAATTATGCCCTAGAGGCAATAATAAAGATGTTATTATTATAATTCTTGTTCATGATAAAGTTTATATTCCATGCTAGAATTGTATTAAGCGGAAACTTTGATACTTGTGTGGTTTATGAACAACACCGTGTCCCTATTACGCCTCTATGGACTAGCTTATTGATTAATGATGGTTAAGGTTTCCTAACCATAGACATGAGTTGTCAATTAATAATGAGATCATGTCATTGGGAGAATGATATGATGGATAGACCCAAATCAAGCAGAGCAATCAGATCGTGTCATCGTGTTCATCTTTGCGAAGCTTTTTCTTATGTCAAATATTGTATTCCTTAGACCATGAGATAATGCAACTCCCTGGTATCGGAAGAAAGCTTTGAGGTCATCAAACGTCATCCTATGAAAGGGTGATCATAAAGGTGTCTCTCAGGTGATCAGAAAGTACTTGTTGGGTTGTATGTATCGAGATGGGATTTGTCCCTCCCAAGTCGGAGAGATATACTTCGGTGTAACACCCTCAGAATCGGACCTATGCAAGTTTGAGCAAAATTCGCCAAACCCGCATAGAAACGATTCAAAGGTGCCCACCAGGCACTTTCGTGCGGGTGGAAAACGAAGTAATAACATTACACAACAGTCCTCGATGGGACCCACAGAACAAATATATATAACAGCGACTCAAAGAGTCAAGAATACAGATATAATATACAAAGATCCAAATCACCTTGAAAACGATAGAGCGTCCAGCTACGGACAAGATGCAAATGGGGCTAGGAGCCCTGAAGAATAACCAATGGCGTCCATAACCCTGCCCAGGCCAAGCCGGAAGGGTAACCCTGCTAACGGCGTCGATCTCAAAACCTGCTTAAACAAAAGGGGTGCCGACAAAGGGCAAAGGAAAAAGAGGAGCGTCAGTACTGAGGCCAGTACACGACGAGGCTAGAATTCGGCGGTCCTCGCCTACATAGGTATGGTGGACTGAGCGGCAGCGGCAGCATGCACTAAACAACCTATAGAGACTCGATACAACTGGCGGCAATCAGAGAGGGGTGAGAAAGACCTATTCGGAACCAACCTGATACTACCACCAATCAAACCCATCCTGGCGTTTCCCCCTCAAGACCAAACGAGGAAGTCAACCGAGGAACTCACACAGTTGGCAGTTTTTACTTACTCAGTTATAGTTGCGGCAAATTACTAGTCAGGTAAAGATAGTCGTCCTGATCAAATAAGCAGTGGGTCATTTTTAGCTAACCATTTCGTTATAGTTGCAGCAATTACTAATCAGATACAGATGGCATGATATAATCCCAAAACCAGCAGTTGTTGGTACTTTTATTCATCCATTCCGTTGTAGTTGCAATACTTACTAGTCAGGTACAATGGTCGCAAGCGACAATCCAAAACAAGCAATTGTGGGCAGTATTATTTAGCCATTCCATTATAGTGAAGCTGATTACTAGTCATTAAAAAGTCAAATTTATAGCAATAAACTTTAGTTATGCTTGTCTATGGTCGAGATACTGTGCTCCAAGTCGTCCATAACCGCGGACACGGCTTTCAGAAAGTTTTAACCCGGCCGGGGTGCACAAATAGCAACACACACACGATCAACCTCGGAAAAACCAAATCAAAACCCAACGAGGTCTTCACGACAGAGCAATCACAAGATTCAGAAATATTTCAGGGGGCCACCCCTTTGAGTAGATCCCGCAACGAAGTAAGCTAGCTCCGAGACGGACTCAAGGTCTGGGTAGACGGCTGTGAGCGACTGGGAACCCCAAACGGGGCTTGTCGACACCGCGTAAACGTGTCCCGATCCTAAACAGTACAATGTGCTATCTGTCGCACAATCGTAAATAAAGCAGGAAAGCATGGCATAGGTACAGGATAGTAAATAAAACCCCAAACTAGTTTGTGGCCCCAAGAAATAAGACGGAATCAAGCTCTGGCTAAGGGGGGCCCATACTCCCCATATGTGGATAGCGCGATAAATCAAGGAACAGGTATCAAGTACTCGGGGTCCTACGGGACACAAGTGGGCGTTCGGAAACCAAATATTATCTATCACCCACCGATGCCTCTGCTTAATTCAATTTTAGTTGTTAAACAGGAATTAAAGTGAACGATAAGTAAAACTATGATCATCTCCATCATCAACATGCGGCAATACATCAACAACTGTGGCACTTGACGACACGCAACAGCACTTGAGCAAGCGACTACGACGCGCAAGTCCAGCTATCTACCAAACAACAGGTAATAGGATGTGTCCAAGGCAATATGGGGCTGCAAGGAATATCACGGGAACGGAAACTAAAGCATCGCAACACAGATAGCAATAGATCAACAGGAGGGAAGTAAATACTATAAAAGTAAGATAGGTAGAAAGGGGGAGATGCTCGCCTGAAAACATTGTCGAAGGTTCATCCGAAGATCGGGGCGAAGCTCACATCAACTCAACGGCCTTATCCGCGAAGAAGCAAAACACTAGAATAAACACCGGATGCAATATTTAATACAACGGCAGAAGATCGGCATGATGCATGTATGATGTATGGCATGGCAAAGGTGCGGTGCAATTAGACAAGATTAAGCGGAACCGGGGGTCCCGACAATTAATTAAATGGTTCAAGTTGTTTAGAACCCCGCCATTTAGATGTTGTTATAACAAGACAAGATAAGATACCGGTTCGCTACACAAATTTAAATGAGGCCGATATGAGACTAGATTTGCCCGCATATGGGCCCCATATTTAATTATTAGGTGAATCGGCATAAGGCCCCCAAACCACATGATTATGCATGCAAGTATGACAATTATTATGCATCAAGTTGTTATTATACTATAAAATAGGGTTTCGGGAAAAGGGTTCACACATCAGAGGGGGCTCGACGATCTTGGTTTCCGGGGTTCGGGGTCGGTCTCAGGGTTCGACGGATCTGGGTTCGGGGTTCGACGGGAGCGTTCTTGGGTAACAGAGGGAGGTCTTGTCACATTCGCGATGGTCGGCCCTGTTGTCGGTCCTCTCGTTCGGGTTGAAGCACTTGTCGCATGCAGATCTTGTCGGGTTCCACGGGGTCGAGCTTGCCGTTGCGAGGGTCTCGTCGAGCCCCACGCCATCGAGTCGGTGCTAGCGTCCGGGAGCGTCCTCGTGGCGACCTTGCCGTGTCGAGGCTCGGCCTACGATTCCATGTCGAAGGTCTTGGGGTTCCGCGATCTTCGGGTTCCGAGAGGGCTCTTGTTGTTTCCGCCTCGATAAGATCTTGTCGGTGGTCTCTGGATCGCGCAACTTCCACTTGTCCACGAAGAAGATCATGTCGTTCCCTTCCGTGTAGAAGTCCTTGTAGATGCCCCTTCGAGTGACTCCGGTCCGATGTAGTCTTCGGGCTTGAGGATCAGTGTCGGTCTTTGGACCTGCCTCGATACTGTCTTGGTGACGGTCTTGGTAAAACTTAACACGCACTTATGCTCGATGCCGGTCATGGCGATGCAGCAGGGCTTGGAGCGGCGACGCGGCGGAAGCGGGCCGAGAGGAGGGCCGGGGACGGCGGGGTCGCTGACGCGCAGGGGCTTGGGGCGGCGACGCGCTGCAGACAGGCGGAAGGCTCGAGCTGGGCGGCGCAGGGGACGGAGCGGGTCCGGCGGGCTCTGCGGGACGGCAACGCGGAGGCAGGCCGCGGCGGCAGGCTCGCCGCGCGACGATGGCTGACCGGGGTGGCGAGGGCGACGCGTGAGAAGGCGCAGCGGCGGCCAGGGGAGGACGCGGGCGTGGCAGGCGACGGAGCAGAGCGGGCGGCGCACCGGAGGGAGGCGCGCGACCGGCGGCGAGGTGGGGGCTCGCGGAGGCGGGGCGGTGACGGGCGGTGGCCGGAGAAACGGCGGGGACGCGGCGCTGCAGGGTCCGGCAAGGGGAGGGGGTGGAGGCGGCGCCAGGAGCTGCGGGCGCGGAGGTGTGCGGGGCCGGCGACGAGGCGTGGTCGGCGGAGGCGGGGCCGGCGAACAGGGGCGGAGGGACGACGACGAGGTGGGCCACAGAGGCGGGCCGGGGCGCTGCCGGCGTGGCTCGGCGGCGGGGCGTCGAGCTCGGGCGCGCGAGCGGCGGGGAGGGGCGGAGGAGGAAGATGGGAGGGAGCGCGCGGGCTGCGGGGGGTGAGGGGAGGAGGCGCCGGCGGCGGTGGCCAAGGTCGGAGGCGGCATGGCGGGGTGCGAGCGGGGCGGATGAAGAGCGGGGAGGGCAGGCGTGCGGCTGGAGCTCGGAGAAGGGGCGGCGGAGAGGCAGGTCGCGGCGGCGAGGGGAACCGCCGGAGGGGAGGAGGGTGGTTGGGCGGGGATGCACGCGGGCTCGGGGGCTCGCGGAAAAGGGGAGAGGACGCGGGGGATGGCACGCGGCAGGGACGCGGCGGCAGGGGTGGGCCCGCACGGGTCGGCGGTGCCAGGGGACAGGGACTGGCGTGCGTGTGTGGTTGGTGGGGGGGTTGTGTGGCCAGGGTGTGTTTGGGTTGGTGGGGTGAGTTAGACTAGGTGGCAGATTCTGGTTGGTGGGGGGAATGGCCAAGGTGAGGTGGCAACCTGCTACTGGTTGGGGTGAGGTGGAGAGGAGGGCTGGGTAGATAGGTGGGTGTAAAAAGGATTAAGGGTGGACCGATCTGTTTTGAACCGGGGTGGTCGTTCGGGTCTATCTGGCCCGTTCGACTGCCCCGCTAAAATAATTTAAATTTTAATTATTTTAAAACACGGCTTTCACAACCCGATAGCCGACAACGAAAATAATTCCGGAGAACCGGTGTTTGGCGTTTGAATAAAGACGGGGCGTTTTAGAAAAACAAAACGGGCTTTGCGAACATAGTTTTATGCAAACAATGCGTGATGATGACGATGCAATGCACAAATTCAACGCGATTTTCTAGTAGTGGTTTTGCGGGATGCCACAATTCGACACCACTAACAAAGGATCTCGCCCTCGAGATCCGCCTCGTGGTACCGGGAAGAAGGCCGGCGGTCTGATCCTTCGCGCTTCGTGTAGATCCTCGTGACACCACTAACAAGAGGTCGTTGTCCGTGACCGTCGCGAGAACACTCCGGGAACAACAGGTCGAAGGTAGAGGTATCAACAAATAAAGCCACCCCTAACTTCCGTGGACGGAGTAAAGTTGCTGGATCCACTGATTCGATGTACAAGAGCGAATGATAAGAGTAGTGGTATGGTAGCTACTCCATCCCGCACTCAAACCATTACTCTGCACACGAATAGGCGGAGTATGCAACCAACTCTCGGAATCAGACTGAAGATCTCGACAAGCGAGGTTCGGAACAACGGAGTGATGCAGACTCTGCATCGGATCTGGCATAGATGAGGTCGTCGCGTCGGAACACACCGGAAGGCACAAACAAAGAACAAAGGACGGCACCACAGACGAAGGATTCCTCGGGTAGCATGAAGACCAGATGTAGCAACACCGTTATCGAAGAAGGAAGCAAAACCCTAAAGGTACGACGGAAACCCAACCACGAGAATTCCTGGACTCGAAGAAAGAGACGAGAGCGGATTCAAAACACGTAGGGGTAAGAGGAGAACAACAGAGGGTAAGAAGTAAAATCAGACCTAATCAGAACTATCCAACCGATTTTGCAAAAATAGTTTTGACACTCTACTTCGGCCGTTAGCTAGGTTATCCTACAGGCTGGACTTGTGGGGTATCGCAACTGCTGAGCTCTGATACCACTCTGTAACACCCTCAGAATCGGACCTATGCAAGTTTGAGCAAAATTCGCCAAACCCGCATAGAAACGATTCAAAGGTGCCCACCAGGCACTTTCGTGCGGGTGGAAAATGAAGTAATAACATTACACAACAGTCCTCGATGGGACCCACAGAACAGATATATATAACAGCGGCTCAAAGAGTCAAGAATACAGATATAATATACAAAGATCCAAATCACCTTGAAAACGATAGAGCGTCCAGCTACGGACAAGATACAAATGGGGCTAGGAGCCCTGAAGAATAACCAATGGCGTCCATAACCCTGCCCAGGCCAAGCCGGAAGGGTAACCCTGCTAACGGCGTCGATCTCAAAACCTGCTTAAACAAAAGGGGTGCCGACAAAGGGCAAAGGAAAAAGAGGAGCGTCAGTACTGAGGCCAGTACACGGCGAGGCTAGAATTCGGCGGTCCTCGCCTACATAGGTATGGTGGACTGAGCGGCAGCGGCAGCATGCACTAAACAACCTATAGAGACTCGATACAACTGGCGGCAATCAGAGAGGGGTGAGAAAGACCTATTCGGAACCAACCTGATACTACCACCAATCAAACCCATCCTGGCGTTTCCCCCTCGAGACCAAACGAGGAAGTCAACCGAGGAACTCACACAGTTGGCAGTTTTTACTTACTCGGTTATAGTTGCGGCAAATTACTAGTCAGGTAAAGATAGTCGTCCTGATCAAATAAGCAGTGGGTCATTTTTAGCTAACCATTTCGTTATAGTTGCAGCAATTACTAATCAGATACAGATGGCATGATATAATCCCAAAACCAGCAGTTGTTGGTACTTTTATTCATCCATTCCGTTGTAGTTGCAATACTTACTAGTCAGGTACAATGGTCGCAAGCGACAATCCAAAACAAGCAATTGTGGGCAGTATTATTTAGCCATTCCATTATAGTGAAGCTGATTACTAGTCATTATAAAGTCAAATTTATAGCAATAAACTTTAGTTATGCTTGTCTATGGTCGAGATACTGTGCTCCAAGTCGTCCATAACCGCGGACACGGCTTTCAGAAAGTTTTAACCCGGCCGGGGTGCACAAATAGCAACACACACACGATCAACCTCGAAAAAACCAAATCAAAACCCAACGAGGTCTTCACGACAGAGCAATCACAAGATTCAGAAATATTTCAGGGGGCCACCCCTTTGAGTAGATCCCGCAACGAAGTAAGCTAGCTCCGAGACGGACTCAAGGTCTGGGTAGACGGCTGTGAGCGACTGGGAACCCCAAACGGGGCTTGTCGACACCGCGTAAACGTGTCCCGATCCTAAACAGTACAGTGTGCTATCTGTCGCACAATCGTAAATAAAGCAGGAAAGCATGGCATAGGTACAGGATAGTAAATAAAACCCCAAACTAGTTTGTGGCCCCAAGAAATAAGACGGAATCAAGCTCTGGCTAAGGGGGGCCCATACTCCCCATATGTGGATAGCGCGATAAATCAAGGAACAGGTATCAAGTACTCGGGGTCCTACGGGACACAAGTGGGCGTTCGGAAACCAAATATTATCTATCACCCACCGATGCCTCTGCTTAATTCAATTTTAGTTGTTAAACAGGAATTAAAGTGAACGATAAGTAAAACTATGATCATCTCCATCATCAACATGCGGCAATACATCAACAACTGTGGCACTTGACGACACGCAACAGCACTTGAGCAAGCGACTACGACGCGCAAGTCCAGCTATCTACCAAACAACAGGTAATAGGATGTGTCCAAGGCAATATGGGGCTGCAAGGAATATCACGGGAACGGAAACTAAAGCATCGCAACACAGATAGCAATAGATCAACAGGAGGGAAGTAAATACTATAAAAGTAAGATAGGTAGAAAGGGGGAGATGCTCGCCTGAAAACATTGTCGAAGGTTCATCCAAAGATCGGGGCGAAGCTCACATCAACTCAACGGCCTTATCCGCGAAGAAGCAAAACACTAGAATAAACACCGGATGCAATATTTAATACAACGGCAGAAGATCGGCATGATGCATGTATGATGTATGGCATGGCAAAGGTGCGGTGCAATTAGACAAGATTAAGCGGAACCGGGGGTCCTGACAATTAATTAAATGGTTCAAGTTGTTTAGAACCCCGCCATTTAGATGTTGTTATAACAAGACAAGATAAGATACCGGTTCGCTACACAAATTTAAATGAGGCCGATATGAGACTAGATTTGCCCGCATATGGGCCCCATATTTAATTATTAGGTGAATCGGCATAAGGCCCCCAAACCACATGATTATGCATGCAAGTATGACAATTATTATGCATCAAGTTGTTATTATACTATAAAATAGGGTTTCGGGAAAAGGGTTCACACATCAGAGGGGGCTCGACGATCTTGGTTTCCGGGGTTCGGGGTCGGTCTCAGGGTTCGACGGATCTGGGTTCGGGGTTCAACGGGAGCGTTCTTGGGTAACAGAGGGAGGTCTTGTCACATTCGTGATGGTCGGCCCTGTTGTCGGTCCTCTCGTTCGGGTTGAAGCACTTGTCGCATGCAGATCTTGTCGGGTTCCACGGGGTCGAGCTTGCCGTTGCGAGGGTCTCGTCGAGCCCCACGCCATCGAGTCGGTGCTAGCGTCCGGGAGCGTCCTCGTGGCGACCTTGCCGTGTCGAGGCTCGGCCTACGATTCCATGTCGAAGGTCTTGGGGTTCCGCGATCTTCGGGTTCCGAGAGGGCTCTTGTTGTTTCCGCCTCGATAAGATCTTGTCGGTGGTCTCTGGATCGCGCAACTTCCACTTGTCCACGAAGAAGATCATGTCGTTCCCTTCCGTGTAGAAGTCCTTGTAGATGCCCCTTCGAGTGACTCCGGTCCGATGTAGTCTTCGGGCTTGAGGATCAGTGTCGGTCTTTGGACCTGCCTCGATACTGTCTTGGTGACGGTCTTGGTAAAACTTAACACGCACTTATGCTCGATGTCGGTCATGGCGATGCAGCAGGGCTTGGAGCGGCGACGCGGCGGAAGCGGGCCGAGAGGAGGGCCGGGGACGGCGGGGTCGCTGACGCGCAGGGGCTCGGGGCGGCGACGCGCTGCAGACAGGCGGAAGGCTCGAGCTGGGCGGCGCAGGGGACGGAGCGGGTCCGGCGGGCTCTGCGGGACGGCGACGCGGAGGCAGGCCGCGGCGGCAGGCTCGCCGCGCGACGATGGCTGACCGGGGTGGCGAGGGCGACGCGTGAGAAGGCGCAGCGGCGGCCAGGGGAGGACGCGGGCGTGGCAGGCGACGGAGCAGAGCGGGCGGCGCACCGGAGGGAGGCGCGCGACCGGCGGCGAGGTGGGGGCTCGCGGAGGCGGGGCGGTGACGGGCGGTGGCCGGAGAAACGGCGGGGACGCGGCGCTGCAGGGTCCGGCGAGGGGAGGGGGTGGAGGCGGCGCCAGGAGCTGCGGCCGCGGAGGTGTGCGGGGCCGGCGACGAGGCGTGGTCGGCGGAGGCGGGGCCGGCGAACAGGGGCAGAGGGACGACGACGAGGTGGGCCGCAGAGGCGGGCCGGGGCGCTGCCGGCGTGGCTCGGCGGCGGGGCGTCGAGCTCGGGCGCGCGCGGGCGGCTCGGGCGCGCGAGCGGCGGGGAGGGGCGGAGGAGGAAGATGGGAGGGAGCGCGCGGGCTGCGGGGGGTGAGGGGAGGAGGCGCCGGCGGCGGTGGCCAAGGTCGGAGGTGGCATGGCGGGGTGCAAGCGGGGCGGATGAAGAGCGGGGAGGGCAGGCGTGCGGCTGGAGCTCGGAGAAGGGGCGGCGGAGAGGCAGGTCGCGGCGGCGAGGGGAACCGCCGGAGGGGAGGAGGGTGGTTGGGCGGGGATGCACGCGGGCTCGGGGGCTCACGGAAAAGGGGAGAGGACGCGGGGGATGGCACGCGGCAGGGACGCGGCGGCAGGGGTGGGCCCGCACGGGTCGGCGGGGCCAGGGGACAGGGACTGGCGTGCGTGTGTGGTTGGTGGGGGGGTTGTGTGGCCAGGGTGTGTTTGGGTTGGTGGGGTGAGTTAGACTAGGTGGCAGATTCTGGTTGGTGGGGGGAATGGCCAAGGTGAGGTGGCAACCTGCTACTGGTTGGGGTGAGGTGGAGAGGAGGGCTGGGTAGATAGGTGGGTGTAAAAAGGATTAAGGGTGGACCGATCTGTTTTGAACCGGGGTGGTCGTTCGGGTCTATCTGGCCCGTTCGACTGCCCCGCTAAAATAATTTAAATTTTAATTATTTTAAAACACGGCTTTCACAACCCGATAGCCGACAACGAAAATAATTCCGGAGAACCGGTGTTTGGCGTTTGAATAAAGACGGGGCGTTTTAGAAAAACAAAACGGGCTTTGCGAACATAGTTTTATGCAAACAATGCGTGATGATGACGATGCAATGCACAAATTCAACGCGATTTTCTAGTAGTGGTTTTGCGGGATGCCACATTCGGGCCCACTCGGTAATCGATATCAACACCGCTTGCAAACAAGTGGTTAAGGAGTTAATCACAAAGTGATATCGGATTACGGAACGAGTAAAGTACTTGTTGTGAACGAGATTGAACTAGGTATGCCGATGCCAACGATCGAATCTCGGGCAAGTAAAATATCGCGTGATGAAGGGAATATATATATATATGGTATTAATTGAATCCTGGCATCGTGGTTCATCCGATATGATCATCGATGAATATTTGGGAGTCAATATGGGTTTCCAGATCCCGCTGTTGATTATTGATAGAAGATCATGTCTGCATATTCTTGAACCCGTAGGGTCACACACTTAACGTGTCTCGACGCTAGGATAGAATGGATAATTGGTTTATGAGTTTTTGTTCGGAGTCTCAGATGAGATCCAGGACATCACGAGAGGTTCCGGAATGGTCCGGAGAATAAGATTCATATAAGGGAAAGCAGTTTTTGGATTTCGGAATTGTTTTGGAATGTTTGGTATTGTATCGGAAGGTTCTAGAAGCTTCCGGAGTGGGACCAACGTAGCCCCACTTTTAGGGAGGGGGTGTGGGCCTACGAGGGAGTGCCCTGGCTGCATTGGGCCAGGGGCACAAGGCCCCATAGGCCCAGCAGGCCAAGCCCTAGGGCAACCCTAGGGAGAGCTTCTAGAAGGGGGAACTTGCCCCCCACTCCACCCATGTGGCCGCCGGCCCTAGGGCTTGGAGGAGGGGCAAGGGAAGCTGGCCAGCCCTCTATATAAAGAGGGCAGGGGTGCACCCTCCCCCCACACCTCCTCCAATCCTAGCCGCCTACCTGCTGCCCTCCTCTCTCTCTCTCTCTCTCCCGACTGCGCGTAGGCGAAGCCCTGTCGCAGAAACTCTCCACCTTTGCACCACGCCATCGTGTTGTAGATCCAATCTATCTCTCCACCCCACTTGCTGGACCAAGGAAGGAGAAGACATCGAGGTGCCGTATGTGTGCATCTCTCAGAGGCGTCGCCACTTGCGGCGTTGGATCGGATCGGATCGCGAGGAGGAGAAGGCTAGTACGACTACGTCAACCACGTTTCGTTGAAGGGTATGAAGATCTCATCTATTCCCCCTCGTTGTTTGTATCTTCTAGATTAGATCTTGGCTTCCCCGTTCGCATCCGTAGAAAATTTTGATTTACTATGCTGCGAAACCCTTCATTCACCTATATTCACCAACAACTTATGCTAAGAAAGACACGCAACTATATGATATCAAGATATAGACTTCAGACACGAAGGCTATCACAAAGTAAGGTGCATAAGTAAGAGCTTAGGTATAGAGATAACCGAGGCACGCAGTGACAACGATGTTTTACCAAGTTCCTCCCAACATGGAGTACTTCTCGTTTGGAGAGGGGTGGTTTCAAACCACCAACGTCACAAAAGACGTCCCTTGTTCTCCTGTGAATCTCACCCCAACGGGATCGATCCACACTTCCACTATCGGTACACTTGTCGGTGGCAAACCGGAACCTCTCACAAGATTGGGGCACTTCTCCACAACTCAATTGGAGGCTCCCAACAAACAAGCTTGGGAAATATCCACACCTTAATTGGGGGCCCCAAGTAATCCACAAACCTGCAAAACAACTAAACCATCTAGGGTTTCAAGAACACAAGAATAAAAAGCTTCTCAACTTTCACCCAATCGGATCCTCACCGAGAACTCAAACCGATGCACCAAATGCAATGGAAAGAACACAAGAAGTGCTCAAGTCCTTCTCTCCCAAATTCCACCAAAGCTATAAAAGCTTATGGGGGAATAAGAGAGGAAGAAAAATGGAGGAAATCCACAAAAGACTCCAAGATCTAGATCCCAATATGTTCCCCTCACTTAGAGGAGAGATTGATTGGTGGGGTTGTAGATCTAGATCTCCTCTTTCAAATCCCTAAAAGACAAGCTCTAAATCCTCACATGAGTAAGAAGCAATAATGGAAGGTTTTACCTATCTCTAAAAGACAAACCGGTAAAACCTCCAATATCTAAAACGCAATAGAGAATGCATATGAAATCCTTTTTGATGAACTAGAGCTTGTTATGAATATTACCACAAGCTCTAGAACCTCACATGGATAAGATCCAAATAACAACCAGGAAAGGATGATGCTAAGTATACAAAGGTTTGAGATCTCTCCGAAAGATATGATCGACTTACTCACTCGAGAGCCCCTCTTGATAGAACGGTTATTTATCATATAAATTGGTCTCCCCAACTAACACCAAGAGACCGGTAAAAAAGAAACCGTATCAAGATCATACCTTTGCCTTGATAAATCCACTTGAGCTCGATATAGATGATATTG
Source organism: Avena atlantica (assembly GCA_910589765.1). Classification (NCBI taxonomy): domain Eukaryota; kingdom Viridiplantae; phylum Streptophyta; class Magnoliopsida; order Poales; family Poaceae; genus Avena; species Avena atlantica. The sequence continues at coordinate 467,486,307 of OU342733.1, read as the reverse complement.
TCCTTCTCAAGATGGAACAAATTTCTTGATTGCTCTTGCACACACTCGCTTGATGAAGACTTGCAAGTTTCTCCCCCATACAGCATGGGGAACTTTGACCTTTTCTTCATCGATCGATGATCACCGAGGATGGCAAGCTTCAAGCATGAGATCTTCTAGATATGGCACATCTTTAGCTTGCACTTCATTTCTCCTTTTATTCATTATGTTGATGCCTTGAAGGTACACTAGAGATATCACTCCATCTTATTATTTAATACATACTTGCCATAGGCTCAATTCTCCCATGATCAATCTCCGGATCATTCCTTGATCAACACTGGATCTTCTTCACTTTTTTCTTATCCTTCTTCATTTATTCTACCTTGAAGCCAACACATGCTCCAAGCGATGCCAATGGACAATTCCTACAAGTGCAACTTGATACAAGCATTACTCCATAGAGATTGTCATTAATTACCAAAACCACACATGGGGGCCCACATGCTCTTTCACTAACATTTGCATAATTCATAACATTGAACTTGACATGTTCTGGGAAACCAAAAGGACATAATTCACGGGAACATGAGCATCAAGACACCAAAAGGACATAATTGATAGGAAGATGAGAATCATGACTCATGCTACCAGTCTAGAAGACAACACACCATCAGGACACCAAAAGGACAAAGTTGTCTAACACATTATACAAGAAAGTAGAGTTAATATTGGGCTACTCCCTCTCCCCTTCGTTGGCACCTAAATACCACTTCATCCTTCTAGATTTTGGCACTGGCTCTATAACTACCTGGGATGTGGGAATGGTTTGAGTCATTGGGGAATGGAAATGAGGGACAACAGGAACATGAGTATATTCCACTCCACCTTCTTCAACTGGAGCATTGGCTGCCATTATAGCCCTCCGAACTACCATTTCAGCTTCATTAGTTTCCTTTTTTATGTTTCTTTTGCGGTTTTAGCATCTCTCTTTGCTTTTCTCTTCTGTTCAGCAGCTAGCATCTTGTCTAGTGCCTTCTTATTTGCAGCTTATTTCCTTTTCTTCTCAGCTACCTCTTTTTTAACCTTTGCTTTGATTCTAATAGTCTCAGCCTTAGCTTTCTTCTTAATCTCAGCATCTTGCTTTCTCTTCTCTCTGTTCTCTGTAGCAATTTTTGCTTTGGCTATTGCAAGTTTAACCTTCAACTTGTCTTGCTCTAGCTTCTTCCTAGCTTTATCTTCTGCTTTTTTACATCATATTGATACTTTGCCTCCAGCAAAGCTATTTTTATTTCTTCATTGGATTTATTCTTCTCTTGTTGCATTTGTATCACCTTCTAAGCAAGTTCACCTTGTTTGACATGTGGTAGCACCATTTAACTGACTTGGAGCTACTTGGTTGAGCAAACTTTGTGCTGTTGTGATGAAGGTAGACTCACAAACTTCTCTTGCCTATAAATACCTCTCAATTGTTCTCTATATATGCATTAATGATTGGTTAAAATGATTTTCTAAGAAATACAAAAATACTGAAAATACTAAAAAGTAGGTGAACACTTTACCGCTCAGGCAAATTGTTCACAATTAGATATGTCCCTTGTGTTGCAGTAGGGTTGTAACATCAGGGAAATTGGTAGCGATGACTGAATCATCATGAGGGTGTTGCTATAATATAAATTAAGACAATTAGTTAAGTACATGTTAATATCATATTGAGAGAAACACACAATAGTTGCTAGTTAAGTAGTTAGGTACATGTGTGATGACTGAATCAGTATGAGGAGGAGGCAAAGCCTGATCATCTATAGTTGGTGGTGGAAGGCCAGCTTTAATCCATTTGCAACCAACAATGTTATGATTAGGGAAACCACATATTTGGAATGCATTATGACACCATGCCTTGACATATTCTTGCCTCCTCCTTTAGCATCTATCTTAAATGGTTCATTCATTGTTTGCCACTCTGTATTGTCCTTGCATGGGTACACTATGTTTTCATAGGGCTTATCATGCATTTCCATTGAATAGCATTTGTCAAACACTCTGATAGGATCTATTTCATTATGCCTTAAGCATGCTATCACATGGGGACATGGTATTCCAGTTTTGTGCCACCTCATGCAAGTAGAAGTCTTATGTTTCAAGTATACAACATAATCTAGTGGTTTAGGTGAAAGCGGCTCCCCTTGTCGTGGTATTGCCGACGAGTACGCCATGGAGGGGTCCTCACAGTGCGTGTTTAGAGATGTGGGGTAAGGCGGACGGTTGACGGGTACGAGGTAACACAGCTTACCCAGGTTCAGATCCCACAACGGTGGCGGAATCCTACTCCTGCTATAAATCACTATAAGGGCAATACGCCGAGTTACAGATATAGGTTCGATGTGGGAGGTTGTATGAATCGATACTAGGTTGTCTGAAGTTGTGCCCTAAAGGCTCCCATAGGCCCGACTTATATAGTCGCCAGGTCCTAGGGTTACAGGGAAAAGTCCTAGCCGGACAGGTTGCAGAGTCCTACACCGTCTATTACTAGTCTTGTGTATCTTGCACTCCAAGGCTCCGGGTACGCTGGTGACTCCACCATAGACTTCCTTTATCCGGCATGGGCCTCCCTTCTGGATCCACCTAACTGGGCCGCCCAGCAGGCCACAAGCCATGCTACCGACTATGGGCCACCCGGGTTAGTCGGATAAGAGACATGCTATAAGGATACCCATATAGCATATCCCAAACAGTAGCCCCCGGAGAACTACGAGATCTTGCGCCGTCTTGCCTCTTCATGTTGAATGCTCCGTCTAGATGGATGCCGGCAAATCGTCAAGCAATATGTTGTAGTCCTCCCAAATAACCCTGCAAGGCTTTTCTCCGTCTTCAAATGATAAGCCGGAGAAATGCTGAATCTTCCATTGTACTCTTCCGTAGTCGGATTAAATCCGTCCATGTCAGAATCTTCGATGCGACGGCTCATCTACCCGTGTCAGCTAGGACGACGTAGGATTAGGTCAGCGACGCCTCGTAACTCACACATACAGAGAACGCAATCATATCCGATTTTCCCGCGCGAGCGATACAAACCGTTGGCGGCGACGGTTGGAGACGTGGCGAAATTACCGCGCACGTTCACGAACACGTCGTCTACGCGGCAACCGTCCGATCAGCTGCACGAATCTTGACGTAGAGTATGATAAATAGTAACCGTGGGACACTTTCCACTTTTTACCTCATTCCTCTCGCGTCATCGTCTTCTTCCTCCAGCCGCACGCCTCCTCGAGCTCTCCGTGAGAAACCTCGAAAACCCTAGCCTCCCTCTGGGTCAGTCGCATCCTTCCAGCACTCCATGGCCAGCAGCAGCTCCTCCCCATCGATGGTGGCGTCAAGCGAAGCCACGGCGAAGCCGGAGAGCTCCGTCGTCGTGCCCCCAGAGGGCCTGGTCATCCCTGCATCGGCGGTGATCGAAACCACCGGCGGCGACCATAATCTGGCGATGCTAGAGCCTCTAGAAGAAGAGCCAGACTCGCACAAGGGCGACTGGCGCGGCTCGGACATCACCGACCGCGACATCCAAGAGATGGTCGCCGAAGGCTACCTCCCCGCGACGGAGGGGCTCGCCTGGCGGGCGGCGCCGGCCGGCGAGGTGACACCCTCTCCCCAAGCCAGAGAAAAGTTGTACCTCAAGGCTCAGCTGGTACGCGGCGTTTCCCTGCCCATCTCCCACTTCTTTATTTACGTCTTGAATCACTACAAGGTCCAACCCCATAACCTCTCCCCCAATAGCATCTTAGTGCTTAGCAACTTCGCGGCACTTTGTGAGGGTTACCTAGGGATTAGGCCTAGGTTAGATTTGTTCATGTACTTCTTCACCGTCAAACGTGAAGCTGGACACAGTAGGGAGGAGCTTAGGAACTGCGGCACCATAAGCTTAAAGATTCGACCTGGTCGGAGGTTCCCCAACATCGTCGGCCACGAGTCCTGCAAAAACTGGCAGCGGACGTACTTCTACGGCCCCGACATTCCTTTGGCGGGCCGAGAAGTAACGTGCCCGGATTTCGCGGATGGAGTCGCCGCTGAAGTTTCCACATGGAGATCACATGCCTCCCTTCCCTCCGACCTCGACGCTTCTCGTGCAATAAGGCGGATCGAATGGTTCGTAGAGACGGGTTTGACCGGCTGGACCTGGCCATGTGCTGGTTCATCAGGCGAATCCAACCTCTGCAGCACCGCGCGAAGTTCAAGCACGAGTATACCAGTGATCGAAGGGATACCCTCCGGATCTCCGTGGATAACTTCTCGAGCGACTCCGTCAAGCTCCGCCTGAAGGACATCGTCAAGGTGAAGGATAAGAAGCGTGGCTTCACCATCACCTACGACATGTTCGTAGACGGCAAGTGCCCAAAGGTAAATATGTATTTTCCGTGTACGACATATACTCCAGTTTCTCCGTCTTGCCATTGCCACCCCATCTAACACAGTGATTTCTAACTTAACAGCTTAGCGATCCAGATGAGGACAACCTGGCTGCCCAAATCTATGGTCCAAAGATGAAGGAAGTCACGGTCGTGTCCGACGACGATGTCCCATTGGCGCGAAAGTGGAAGAGCTCCACCTCTGACGCTGCCGACGGAGGCAAGAAGAAGAAGACGGAGAGTGGAGCCTCCAAGAAGACTACCGCCGCTCTGGAGGCGGAAAAGAAAAGATCCACCGAGATTTTTGCCAAAGCACCCCCATTAGTGTGAGCTTCTTATTCTCCGACATTGTCTTATTTATCTGTCTTGTTCCTGTACTTATGCACTTTGCACGTTTTAGGAAGAAATCCATGACCAGCCTCAAGAAGACCTCCAAGACTTTGGGGGCTTCTAGAAATATCAAGGATATGCTGCATCGCGACTCCTCCCCCGCCATCGCCCCTGCTACTCCTGTCGTCAAGCCTTCCTCTGCCCCGACAAGCTCTCAAGCCCAGGAGGCACCAGACCCTTCTGCCATGGAAGTGGATTCTGGCGCCTCTACCGAACTCGCTGTTGTCGGCGAACAGGCGACGCAGGAGAGCACTGCTCTACAAATGGCTGAAGCTCCGGCTAAGGATGCCATCGGTAGTAGCAAGACGTCAGTGGGAGATGGTACCTCTGCCGAAGGCGGCGCCCCCACTCCCCAGAATCCCTTCGAGTTCCCGAATATAGTTTACCCGGCGCTCATGCCGAGTAACACAACTCTGGTTCCTAGAGGAGTGTCGTCATCTCCGACGTGCCGTATTGAGGAGCTTCTCCGACAAGCAGATATCTTGCGGGGAAATAGCATTTCCTTTGGAAAGCTGTTGGTCGAGAGTGCTATAAACCTCAAGATTATTGCACTTGTAAGTTTTACTTTGCCTTCTGCATTTCATATGAGTATCCCACTGTAGCCCCGAGGATGTAGACGGAAAACCATAGGTTTTGCATCTCTATGCTCTAAGAGTGACTAAGTTAGAAAGAACTCTCACTATAGCCCCCAAGCATTTAGATGGAAGAAACTATTCTGACTAGATGCTTTAAGAGTAGAATACGCAGTGTTTATAATTTTCAATATTGTAGCCCCCAAGCCTCTAGTTGTAACTGAATTAGTTCCGACTAGATGCTTAAAGAAAAGCTAAGAATTTTCCGAGTTAAAACTTTATATTGTAGCCCCCGAGCGCCTAGATGGAAAGTTTCCGACTAGGTGCTCCAAGCGGACTAAACAACAGTTTAACTTTTTCCTTTGTTTCACAGAACGATAATGCTCGGAGGGGCATAGACAATGACAAGTACCAGAAGATGCGCATTCCGTCTTGGTTTTATGCCTTCATTCTCCGAGTACTCAGTGTGTACTTTTGTTTTCTCCGACTTTGCAGAACATGTCGCCAAGGTCAAGGATATTGTTGAGCAGTCCAAGCACATCCAGCAGCTGGACAACGAGAACAGAATCCTTAAGAAGGAGAGGGAAGAGATGCTGAAGATGCACGAGGATTCCATGAAAGCCCTGCAGGATTCCGCCTCCACGGAAATCAATCGCTTGAAGGAGGAGCTTGCGATCTTAAAAGATCAGAATCAAGCTGCTGATGAGCAAAACCAACGCCACAGCGAGGCGTTTAAGCTCCTCCAAAAAGATAAGGAATCCTTGGCGGACACTATCTGGCAGGCCAAGGCCAGCATCTTCAGTAAGTTTCCTCCACCTTTTATGTCTATAGTTTGGATACTTAGAGTTTATTGAACTCATGCGCTGTAACATCCCAAAAATACTAAACTTGGATCATAAAATTCTAATCCTCACATTTAGGGTTAACAAAAACTTTTCTAAATAAAATTATGAATGCATGCCTATGTGTATGCATTGATTTTGAATTCTTTTAAACCCACCTTGTTTATTTCTTTCATTGCTTGTAAAATGTTTCTTAGGTGAAAAAAACATCATCTAGAACATTTCCCACACTTTTCCTAAAGACAAGTAAATCAAAACACATATATGAAGTGAATGGTCATTTTGGCCAATTTAACTCCCATGCCTACTTTGGCTGTCTCAAACTTTCAAAACCTAACAGAAACTTTTATGGATCTTTGCACCCTTTGAATGTACTCATAACAAGGTATCAAGGCCCACTTTGTGATCATCCAGAAACTTTCAAATACATAGTTTAAATGACAATTCAAAATTGAATCTTTATCATATGGGAAGATCCCACTTTTTCAAAAACCACTCAAACAAGCTCAACTTTCAAAACCCAAGCATATGCAGACTCACCAGCACCAATCTAGCAAAACCACCAAAATTCATTCCAAAATTCAAAACTTGATTTCATGCGGCCATTTCATCAAACAGGTTGTAGACACAAATCAAACAAACATCAAACACTATAGTGTGCAGTAAAATTGGCCTAACTTCTTCCCTAGTTAGCTCACACACAGCTCAGTAGATCATCTAGGAAGTTTAACTAAGGACTAGCACCCCTGTGAGCTTGCCATTGCCATCAATGGTGAACAGCCGAAGCCAACCTTGTCACCCCATTGTGGACAGCAGGCTAGAGGAAGAACTAGCCGTGCCAACCTTGTCTGGGAGGCAGCCCACCGTCCACCGCCACTCCCTGTCCCAGCCGCGAGCGTTGCCAAGCCCTGGACCACGCGCACAAGCCGCGCCCAGACCATGCCGAGCGTGCGCCAGAGCGCCACCCTCGACCAGCGTCCACAGACCGCGCGCCGCCCTCACCGCCTGCACACACGATCACCACCGACCCAGGAGACCGCCAGACATCCCCGTTTGCCGCCCCGTGCCATACAGCCACCGCCCGCCGTCGAAGACGCCGCCTCTGCCGCGCAGAGCACCGGCTGTTCCAGACCAAACCACACCGCCCCATGCCTCGCGACCATGTCATTGAGCATCGCCAGGAGACACAGCACCGTCCCCTACCCTTTCCCATGCCATTAGCCGCCTGTAACCTCGCCCCTGACGAGCTCACCGTGCGCCCCGACGGTCCCCTCGCTCGACTATAAATAGAGGCCACCCCCGCACAATTTCTTCACACCATCTCACTCCCCTCTCCTCACTGACCGTGCCACACCGTTCTCAGAGCAAGGCGAGCACCACCTCGCCGGAATTTCACCGAAGCCCGCCGCCTCTGGAGAAGAAGGGAGCCAGCGATTGAAGCCGCCCCAGGAGAAGCCACCAGTACCAGGAGATTCGCCGTCGTCGACTTCGTCGTTCGCCCGCCTCGCCGACCCTCGCCCGTACCCCGGTGAGCCCCCAGCACCCCTCACTGGCCACGCTAGGTTTCGTTCTCGCCGGAGTTGTCTCGCGTCGACGATGACCCCCAGCCGTTGGATTAGAACTAGATCGAACGATCCACGTTGCCCCATACCGCTTCGCCCAGCCCCGTGTCACTGACGAGTGGGGACACCCACTTAAGCAGCCCGCGGGAGCACTGCGCTTAGCAGGCCGGCCCAGTACTTTTTCCCGCGCAGCCCAGCGATTCAAATTAAACCTTTTTCTTTTTAAATTCAAACACACTTCTGTACCCAACTTCAAAAATCAACCCAGATCGATTCAGTGCACCAAATTGGATGAAACCAATTTTGTTGGAAAGGCCTGTGAATGCTGAATCCAAGCCCGTTGGATTCAAGTCATTTGGATCTGTAGATCACCCATAGTAAAAATAACAAGGCAGAAGCTTTTCTGCATTCAAACATTTTTTAAATTTAAACCATAAAAGCTTTTGAGTTTATTCCAACTCTCAAAAATCACATTTAACCATACCTTTCAGAATATATAAAAATATATAGGTTTACTTGTAGAAATAATGTTCAAGTAATAAAATAATGCTACATAAGCATTTCTAGCCACTTTAAGTAATTAAAATAAAAGGGTAAAACCTTATTAAATTGTGACACCACTTTAAATCACATTCCCATGGACTACAATATGTGGTGATGACATGTGTCAACATGATCCCATATTTGGTTTGGAAAATATTAAATCTTAAGTAGTTTTTCAATGAGTAGAAATTATTTTTGTAAAAATAAAAAGAATCAAATCAAGCCTTAACCTTGTAAGGTTAGAGATGATGTTAGATAATCTATAATACCCTTGTGTGTGATGATTGCAAGTAGTTAAGTATTGTTTGGTGATTGTGTACCTCGTATTTATTCATAGACGCTAGTACCGACCAAGGCTACGAGGAGGAAGGAGGATACTACGAAGAAGAAGCCGAGGAAAACTTCAACCACTACTCTGCACAAGGCAAGCCTTACTAATCAAGTTGACCTATGCAAGCTAAAACTTGCAAGACACTCTACTTTAGCGAGCCAAATGCTACTAGTGAATGTGCAAGCTGATAATATACCTATGCAAGCTAACCCTTGCAAGATTACCCATTCGATAAACCAATCCTAGTTTTATGTGCAAGCTTCTCACTTTATTTCTTTATCAAAGCTTACTTAGAGTTTACTTAAGTGACTGGTAGATTTTGGAAAGATGCTGAAGGTTGCATAAAGAGCATAAAATTTGGCCTAAGCTAGAAACCTTGATATCATCCTAAGATATAAGGTTGTACTTAGTGAAACTCCACTAGTTACCACCCCTCATTAGTACTACCCCCACCTGTAGATGCTAGTGCTAAGCATAAAACTTGATCAACTTTTAGATGGGAATACTTGGTGGAAAATGGTTATGAAAACCTTGGAATGATGGATCATTCTATTGAACTGTTTTGGACATGTGTTTCCAAACACTTGATGATTTTGGTGATGAAAATGTTGAGGCATGAGCCTTAGCCCTTTATAAAACTGATGGTTGTCTGGATGCGATACCATTCCAATTTTAGCGTACAACCACAATACCCGAATATTGGGTAGGGCTTGACTGGAAACTTATATACCTTAGTATTAGTTCCCTCACGGCCAAGGTCTGAGCTGAGGCTACCTTGTGAAGATTGTCCACCTGTGCAGTACCCAAGATGACAGCTGGTCATGGTTGGGAGGCCAAACTCACAGGAGAGATGCTTATACTAGGGAGTGTAATTGAAAGGTTAGGATTGATTATCCGCATACTGAGTATGGTGAGTTCAGGATTTGTTCCTGACGGATGTATCGAATGTTGTGGTGAAAGTGTACAATCTCTGCAGAGTGTCAAACTATTCGAATAGCCGCGTCCGCGGTTATGGACAGTTGGAGTGGCCATACTGTTCCCCCGTCAGACTTTTCAAAATGACTTGTGAAATGAATTGAGACTTTGACTTGACCACAACAGAGTTGTGACCTGAAATACAAGTTCCCACTTAGGATTTGTAAAATTATGATTAGCTTCAGAACCTAGTAGAGATAAATCTGGCTTTTGCAAAACAACCCTAGAGCCTAGTGTCCTATTATCCAAAAAAAAACCTTTACTTGTTAGTATTAGTTTGCGAGTACTTAAAGAGTACTCATGGCTTTGTCCCTGGCTATTCCCATGGCCAGACTATGAAGAGGAGTACCTGGAAGATGGACCCCAGGAAGGTTACGACAACTAGGATCATCTCCCATCGTCAGCATTGCCTGTGATCCCGAAGATGGAGCTTCGCCTACGCTACCGTTATTATTACGTATTCCGCTGCTTGATGTTGTATTAAGAACTGGATCATGAGATCCCTATTTGTGTAAGAACTTATGTATCGTTTGTAATGGATGAAGTACTATGGTATCCAATTCTGTTATGTCTTGCAAAAATGGTAATCCTGGGATTGCGATGTATGGCATAACAGGCATCTAGGATTGAAAAATCCGGGTGTTGACATGCGCTCATTGTCGGAATCTTCAGCTCCTATGGATTTAACCCGCTCGCCTCCTTCGGACAAGGAATGCATGGTTCTTGCCGACAACTTCATCAACACCGCCATCACCCAAGCCAAGGAGATTGCCAAGCCCCTCCAGATATACATCAAGGCCTCGGACTCTGTGACGAAGTACTCGGAGATTCTGCGCCGAGCCCCCGAGCATGTTACAAGCTGGAAAGCTTCATGTGCACGGGCTGGCGCGAGGATGGCGCTCTCAATGGTGAAGGCACACTAGGAAGATGCCGACATTGAACGGTGACCTCCGGCATCCCCGACGTTGATGATGATGGCAAATAGATTGATCACGAAGCCATCTTGTCATCACTCACGGGTTATGACGCTAGATTCTCCGAGTTGGTGGACATTGATGTCTTCGTGCCCATGAACACCATTGACAGCGTCAACCAAGATTCCTCCGAGTCTCATCATAGCGCCGACGTTGAGGGTGATTCTCCGGCTGGGGATGATGCTGCTTCCAAGTCTCCTGCGCCCAAAGAGTTAAAAACACTATGTAATATTTGTTTGGCCTTTGGTATATGCGCGGAAAAAACTTGACGATGTAACTTAAGGCAGAAATCAATGGTTGCTATTTCCTGCTACTTAAGAACTTAGTTCGCAGCATGTATATTTTTTTAAGCAAGTGTTGTCTTATCCATTACTTTGGTTCTTATGCTTGACTTTTCGTGAGTCGGAAGACTCGTTGTCGGAACCATGCATATAGGTGATGATGCCCAATGGCACCGTCAATAACCTGAACACAAAATCGCCGACAATAAGTGCCAAAAGTCACTACTCCAGAATCCACATAAACGACAAAGAACGTGTAGACCAGAAAACTTAAGCTAACGCCCGTAGGCGGAATTTTGACAAGTGAAAACGCAAAGCTTGTGCATAAAGGTTTTACATGATCCAAAAATGAACACTAAAGGAGGTAAAACACTCAGGAATATGAGTGAACCAAAGAGCTTTATTTCATTGATCATATAAGAGATACACAATTAGATAAAAGATGCTAAGTGTAAAAAGGACGTAGCTGTGCTATGTTCCATGGCCGATCAAGCTCCGGGTAGTCATCATCCGGGTCACGTCTCTTACGCTTATGATCCTCGTTGGGTCTATCCTTTAGTTCACGATTGTCAACAAGGTAGTAAGACCCATTGAGCAGCGCCTTGCTTATGATGAACGGTCCTTCCATGGTGGGGATAATTTGTGTGACTTCTTCTGCTTAAGTCGGAGCACCAAATCCCCCTCTTTAAACGAGCGATGCCGAATGCGGCGACTATGGTAGCTGCATAGCTTCTGCTGGTAGATGGCGGATCTTTGGCATGCCAAAACGCGCTCCTCCTCGAGAAGGTCCACATCCAGGCGTCTGGATTCTTCAGCGTCATCCTCGTCGTAGGCGGCAACTCTTGGTGCATCGTGGAGGATGTTGGAAGGCAGGATGGCTTCTTCTCCATATACCATGAAGTAAGGGGTGTAGCCGGTAGATCTGTTGGGTGTAGTTCTTAAACTCCACGGCACAGATGGCAATTCTTCCGCCCAGGCTCCAGCTGCTCTATGTAGCGGTGCCTCAAGACGTGGCTTGATTCCCTGCAGAATTAATCCATTGGCTCGCTCGAACTGTCCATTGGATTGTGGGTGTGCCACAGATGCAAGGTCAAGTCGGATGCCTTTCTCCCAGCAATATGCCTCCACTTCTCCGAGTGATAAATTGCTGCCATTGTCGGTGATAATGCTATGTGGGAGACCAAATATCACCACTAGATCTCGGACGAACCTGAGGGCAGTTGCCCCATCAAGCTTTCTAATGGGCTTAGCTTCTATCCATTTAGTGAATTTATCAACTACTACGAGCATATGCATAAACCCACAAGGTGCCGTCTGTAACGGTCCCACCATGTCTATCCCCCAGACCGCAAACGGCCAAGTTATTGGTATTGTTCGCAGTTCTTCAGCAGGAACATGTGGTTGTAGGGCATAATACTGCCATCCCATGCATGTCTCAACCAGCTTGTCGGCGTCCGCCTTCGCGGTCAGCTAGTAGAATCCTTTCCGAAAGGCTTTCGCAACCAACGATCGAGGAACGACGTGGTGCCCGCAATCTCCGAGATGGATTTCGCTTAGGATTTCCAAACCTTCTAGCTGGGAAACACACTTTAGGTATACACCAGTAGTGCTCCTTTTGTAGAGTTGCCCATTTATTATGGTATAACCCTTTGCTCGTCGTACTATTTGCCGTCTTTTGATTTCGTCGTCGGGCAAAGTTCCGTGTTCGAGGTATTCCATGAACGGTTTTGTCCAAGCCGGAGGGACCTTAGTCACCATGTTGACGAAAGAGTCAGCTCTATCCGGGTTGTCGATGTCGGCTCCCTTCACGGATGGTGTGCGCAGATGCTCTAGGAAAACTCCTGGCGGAATTCGCTTGCGCCCTGATCCTAGCTTAGACATCAGATCAGCCGCCTCGTTTTGTTCCCTAGGCACATACTTAACTTCGTAGCCCAAGAAGCTCTTGGCTATCTCCTCCACTTCGTCTTGATATGCCGCCATCATAGGGTTCCGCGCATTCCAGGTGCCAGCCACCTACTGGGCAACCAAGTCGGAATCTCCACAGCAAACTATGCGCTTGATGCCAATATCCTTGGCTACACGTAGTCCGTGAATGAGTGCTTCATACTCCGCCATGTTGTTTGTAGCCTCGAAGTGGATCCGCAGAATGTAGTGTAGCTTGTCCCCTGTTGGTGACTGTAGCAATACACCAGCCCCCGAGCCGTTGAGCAGCTTTGATCCATCAAAGTGCATCACCCAGTACTCTGGTTCTGGCAACGGAGTAGCATCTGGCATCTCCGTCCAATCTGCAACAAAATCCGCCAAGGCTTGTGACTTGATAGCGTCGCGTCTCTTGTAGGTGATCTCGAAGGCGGCAAGTTTAATGCCCCACTTCGCGACCCTTCCTGTAGCGTCGCTGTTATTGATGATGTCGGACAATGGGGTCTTGCTCACCACTGTGATTGGGTGCTCCTGAAAGTAATGCCCCAGCTTCCGAGAAGCAAGGAATATGTGGCATCCCGCGAAACCACTACTAGAAAATCGCGTTGTTTTTGTGCATTGCATCATCATGACCGCATGCTCATGTCATCATGCCACATTGCATGTGAGCATCGTCATCATCTTGCATTTGCTTGCATAAAACTAATTGCAGAAAACCCTATTTTTGTTTTCTAAAACGGCCCGTCTTTAATCAAACGCAACCCGGTACTCCGGATTAAATTGTTTCGTCTGGCAATGGTTTTCAAAAGCCCCGTTTAAAATATTAAAACATTTAATTTATTTTTAGTGGGGGCAGTCGAACGGGCCAGATCGACCCGAACGACCACCCCCAGGATTTTAAATCGGTCCACCCCGTTAATCTTTTCCTACCCATCCTATTTCTACCCGGCCCTCTCCACCTCACCCCACCCAATCAACTCTCGCCACCTCACCTCCCTGTCCTCACTCCACCACTCCTAGCCCGCCACTTGGCTCTCCCTCTCCCCTCCCTCACATGCGCTCACGCACACACCCAGCAAAGCCGCCGTCCCCACCTGCTTTCCCGCCCAGCGCCACCTCGGGATCCCACCCCCCCCCCGCCTGAACCAACCACCCGCGGGACCCCACCAACCCTCTTCCACCCCACGCGGCCCACGCGACGCCCCCGAGCAGCCTGTCTCTCCCTCTCTTCCCCCACGCGCTCGTCCTCCTCCTCCCCTTCTTCCTCCTCTGCTCCTCTCTCTCCCCGACGAGCACCACCTCTCCCCCTCTTCCGCCGCGGCGCCCCTCCTCTTCCCCGTCGCCGGCCACCTCCCTTTCCTTCTTCCACCGCCTCTCCCCGCGTCTCCCCGACGCGTGCGCCCGCCCGTCTCGCCCCACCGGCGGGCTCCGCCTCGCCGCGCCGGCCCCGACCTCGCCTCGCTCCGCCGCTCCCGCTCAGCCTCGCCCCGACGCGCTCGCCTTCCCCTGTTTCTCTCCCTCCACCGCTCCTCCCCTCGCCGGCCCCATGCTCGAGCCCCGCCGCCGCCTCCGAGCCGCCTCCGGCCACCCCGCTCCCCCTCTGCCGCCGCCGGCGCCTCCCCCGCTCGGCGACGTCCCGTGTCCCCACCTCTGGCCGCCCTTCTCCTCGTCGCCGCCACCCACGCGCTCTCCTCGCCGCATCGAGCTCTGCGCCGCCACCAACCTCCGTCCGCCGGCCCTCCCCACCGCGACCTCCCCCGTCACCGCGCGTTCCGCTGACGACCTGGGCGTCGCCTCGCCAGACCGACCCTCCCTCGAGGCCGCCTCCCCGAGCCCGCGGGCCCCTCGTCAACCCCCGTGCCAGCCCCTCCTCGTCCACCGCCGTCGTCGTGCGGAGCCAGGGCAGAGGCGCCCTCGACCCCACCTGCAGCGACGCCGGCCTCCCCGCGGACGCGGACTCTGCTGCCGCGCATGCGCCGCCAGAGCTGCTCGCCACGACCGCCGTCGCCGCTTCCGTGCCCGCACCGCCCGATCCGCCTCGCCCTGCTGTTTTTCCCACACGTCCGAAGACCCAGGATGTACGGATCGTCGCCCTGATGGCCGTAGGACGTCGAGTTCTACTTCTGGATCCACCACGGTCTACCGAAGGCTTGCGGAGACATGAACCCCGAAGAACGACCTTACCGAACCCGGCGCCGCTCCAAGATCCCCTTCACGGAGTTGATGACCCGAAGGCCGGCAAGATCGCCACGGATGCGACAAGTTCTCCATCACGGAGCATCAAGACCGCCTCACGAACCGAACCCTCGGAACCGCCAAGTTCGCCGAGACCCTAGACGCAAGATCTCCTTCATGGGACGACAAGTACTCCGACATGGACCCGATTGGAGCGAACCCGAAGACGGTAGGTGCGACAAGTTCTACTTCACGGACTTCGAGTGCCAAGATCGCCCACAGAGAACCGAAGTTGTCGAGACCCTGAGGACCCGTTCCCGGAGACGAAGACCGGACCCGACAAGATCGTCGCGACGACAAGAACGGCACCGACCGAAACAAACCCGATGCGCCCCGGCACGGAACCAAGCCCTTCTACCCGAACGCCAAGACCTACCCCGATCCGAAGACCCTAACCCTGGACCCTGAGACCGAACCCCGGAACCAAGATCGCCGAACCCTAATGTGTGAACCTTTTCCCGAGCCCCTATTTTATAAATGCTAAACATAAAACTTGTTGCATATCTAATTGTCATCTCGCATGCATATCATTTGTTTGGGGGCCTTATGCCGATTCACCTAATAATTAAATATGGGGCCCATATGCGGGCAAATCTAGCCTTATATTGGCCTCATTTAAATTTGTGCATCAAACCGTTGTCATATCTTGCCTTGTTAAAACAACATTTAATTGCGGGGCTTCTAAACAACATGAACCACCTAATTAATTGTCGGGACCCCGGTTCCGCTTAATATGACCTAATCGCATCGCACCTTTGCCATGTCATACATCATACATGCATCATGCCGATCTTCTGCGTGTATTAAATATTGCATCCGGTGTTTCTTCTAGTGTTTTGCCTCTTCGCGGATAAGGCCGTTGAGTTGATGTGAGCTTCGCCCCGATCTTCCGTTGAATCTTCGACAATGTTTTCAGGCGAGCATCTTCCCCTTTCTATCTATCTTACTTTTATAGTATTTATTCCCTCCTGTTGATCTATTGCTACCTGTGTTGCGATGCTCTAGTTTTCGTACCCGTGATATCCCTTGCAGCCCTATATTGCCTCGGACACATCCTATTACCTATTGTTTGGTAGATAGTTGGACTTGCGCGTCGTAGTCGCTTGCTCAAGTGCTGTTGCGTGTCGTCAAGTGCCACAGTTGTTGATGTATTGCCGCATGTTGATGTTGGAGCTGATCATAGTTTTACTTATTGTTCACTTTAATTCCTGTTTAACAACTAAAATTGAAGTAAGCAGAGGCATCGGTGGGTGATAGATAATATTTGGTTTCCGAACGCCCACTTGTGTCCCGTAGGACCCCGAGTACTTGATACTTGTTCCTTGATTTATCGCGCTATCCACATATGGGGAGTATGGGCCCCCCTTAGCCAGAGCTTGATTCCGTCTTATTTCTTGGGGCCACAACTAGTTTGAGGTTTTATTTACGATCTTGTACTTATGCCATGTTTTACTGCTTTATTTACGATTGTGCGATAGATAGCACACTGTACTGTTTAGGTAAGCGGAGTGATTACGCGGTATCGACACCCCGAGTTTTCGGGTTCCCAGTCGCTTACAGCCATTGGCGCTAACCTTGAGTCCGTCTCGGAGCTTGCTTACTTCGTTGCGGGTCTACTCAATGGGGTGGCCCCCTGAAATATTTCTGAATCTTGTGATTGCTCTGTCGTGAAGACCTCGTTGGGTTTTGATTTGGTTTTTCCGAGGTTGATCGTGTGTGTGTTGCTATTTGTGCACCCCGGCCGGGTTAAAACTTTCTGAAAGCCGTGTCCGCGGTTATGGACGACTTGGAGCACAGTATCTCGACCATAGACAAGCATAACTAAAGTTTATTGCTGTAAATTTGACTTTATAATGACTAGTAATTAGCTTCACTATAATGGAATGGCTAATTAATACTGCCCACAATTGCTTGTTTGGAGTGTCGCTTGCGCCCATTGTATCTGACTAGTAAGTATTGCAACTACAACGAAATGGCTGAATAAAAGTACCAACAACTGCTGGGTTATGGGTTTATCTCATGTCATCTGTATATGATTAGTAAGTGTTGCAACTACAACGGAATGGTTAACTAAAAGTGCCCACGGTTTATTTTATCAGGACGATTAACTGAACCTGACTAGTAATTGCCGCAACGATAACTGAATAAATAAAACTGCCAACTGTGTGAGTTCCTCGGTTGACTTCCTCGTTTGGTCTCGAGGGGGAAACACCAGGATGGGTTTGCTTGGTGTTAGCTTCAGGTTGGATCCGGATAGGTCATTCTCACCCCTCTCTGACAACCGCCAGTTGTATCGAGTCTCTATAGGTTGTTTTGTGCATGTTGCCGCTGCCGCTTCAGTCCACCATACCTGTGTAGGCGAGGACCGCCGAATTCTAGGCTCGCCGTGTACTGGCCTCAGTACTGACGCTCCTCTTTTTCCTTTGCCCTTTGTCGGCACCCCTTTTGTTTAAGCAGGTTTTGAGATCGACGTCGTTAGCAGGGTTACCCTTCCGGCTTGGCCTGGGCAGGGTTATGGACGCCATTGGTTATTCTTCAGGGCTCTTAGCTCCATTTGCATCTTGTCCGTAGTCGGACGCTCGATCATTTTCAAGGTGATTTGGATCTTTGTATTTTGTATCTGTATTCTTGACTCTCTGAGTCGCTGTTTTATATATCTGTTCTGTGGGTCCCATCGAGGACTGTTGTGCAATGTTATTACTTCGTTTTCCACCCGCACGAAAGTGCCTGGTGGGCACCTTTGAATCGTTTCTATGCGGGTTTGGCGGTTTTCGCTAAAACTTGCATAGGGTCAATTCTGAGGGTGTTACAGAGTGGTATCAGAGCTCAGCAGTTGCGATACCCCACAAGTCCAGCCTGTAGGATAACCTATCTAACGGCCGAAGTAGAGTGTCAAAACCATTTTGCAAAATCGGTTGGATAGTTCTGGTTAGGTCTGATTTTACTTCTTACCCCTCTGCTATTCTCCTCTTATCCCGACGAGTTTTGGAATCCGCTCTCTTCTCTTTCTTCGAGTCCAGGAATTCTCGTGGTTGGGTTTCCGTCGTACCTTCAGGGTTTCGCTTCCTCCTCTGATAACGGTGTTCTACCATCCGGTGTTCATGCTGCCTGAGGAATCCGTCTACGGTGTTATCATTCTTTGTTCCTTGTTTGTGCCTTCCGGTGTTTTCCGACGCGACGACCTCGTCTATGCCAGTTCCGATGCAGAGTCCGCATCACTTCTTTGATTCCGAACCTCGCTTGTCGAGATCTTCAGTCTAATTCCGAGAGTTGGTTGCATAATCTGCCTATTCGTGTGCAGAGTAATGGTTTGGGTGCGCGATGGACTGATCACCATCCGACTACTCTTAACATTCGCTCCTGTGCATCGAATCAGTGGATCCAGCAATTTTACTCCGTTCACGGAAGTTAGGGGTGGCTTTATTTGTTGATACCTCTACCTTCGCCCTGATGTTCCCGGAGTGTTCTCTCGACTATCACGGACAGCGACCTCTTGTTAGTGGTGTCGCGAGGATCTACACCAAGCGAGAAGACGCAGATCGCCGACCCTCTTTCCGGTACCATGAGGCGGATCTCGAGGGCGAGATCCATTGTTAGTGGTGTCGAATTGTGGCATCCCGCGAAACCACTACTAGAAAATCGCGTTGTTTTTGTGCATTGCATCATCATGACCGCATGCTCATGTCATCATGCCACATTGCATGTGAGCATCGTCATCATCTTGCATTTGCTTGCATAAAACTAATTGCAGAAAACCCTATTTTTGTTTTCTAAAACGGCCCGTCTTTAATCAAACGCAACCCGGTACTCCGGATTAAATTGTTTCGTCTGGCAATGGTTTTCAAAAGCCCCGTTTAAAATATTAAAACATTTAATTTATTTTTAGTGGGGGCAGTCGAACGGGCCAGATCGACCCGAACGACCATCCCCAGGATTTTAAATCGGTCCACCCCGTTAATCTTTTCCTACCCATCCTATTTCTACCCGGCCCTCTCCACCTCACCCCACCCAATCAACTCTCGCCACCTCACCTCCCTGTCCTCACTCCACCACTCCCAGCCCGCCACTTGGCTCTCCCTCTCCCCTCCCTCACATGCGCTCACGCACACACCCAGCAAAGCCGCCGTCCCCACCTGCTTTCCCGCCCAGCGCCACCTCGGGATCCCACCCCCCCCCCCGCCTGAACCAACCACCCGCGGGACCCCACCAACCCTCTTCCACCCCACGCGGCCCACGCGACGCCCCCGAGCAGCCTGTCTCTCCCTCTCTTCCCCCACGCGCTCGTCCTCCTCCTCCCCTTCTTCCTCCTCTGCTCCTCTCTCTCCCCGGCGAGCACCACCTCTCCCCCTCTTCCGCCGCGGCGCCCCTCCTCTTCCCCGTCGCCGGCCACCTCCCTTTCCTTCTTCCACCGCCTCTCCCCGCGTCTCCCCGACGCGTGCGCCCGCCCGTCTCGCCCCGCCGGCGGGCTCCGCCTCGCCGCGCCGGCCCCGACCTCGCCTCGCTCCGCCGCTCCCGCTCAGCCTCGCCCCGACGCGCTCGCCTTCCCCTGTTTCTCTCCCTCCACCGCTCCTCCCCTCGCCGGCCCCGTGCTCGAGCCCCGCCGCCGCCCCCGAGCCGCCTCCGGCCACCCCGCTCCCCCTCTGCCGCCGCCGGCGCCTCCCCCGCTCGGCGACGTCCCGTGTCCCCACCTCTGGCCGCCCTTCTCCTCGTCGCCGCCACCCACGCGCTCTCCTCGCCGCATCGAGCTCTGCGCCGCCACCAACCTCCGTCCGCCGGCCCTCCCCACCGCGACCTCCCCCGTCACCGCGCGTTCCGCCGACGACCTGGGCGTCGCCTCGCCAGACCGACCCTCCCTCGAGGCCGCCTCCCCGAGCCCGCGGGCCCCTCGTCAACCCCCGTGCCAGCCCCTCCTCGTCCACCGCCGTCGTCGTGCGGAGCCAGGGCAGAGGCGCCCTCGACCCCACCTGCAGCGACGCCGGCCTCCCCGCGGACGCGGACTCTGCTGCCGCGCATGCGCCGCCAGAGCTGCTCGCCACGACCGCCGTCGCCGCTTCCGTGCCCGCACCGCCCGATCCGCCTCGCCCTGCTGTTTTTCCCACACGTCCGAAGACCCAGGATGTACGGATCGTCGCCCTGATGGCCGTAGGACGTCGAGTTCTACTTCTGGATCCACCACGGTCTACCGAAGGCTTGCGGAGACATGAACCCCGAAGAACGACCTTACCGAACCCGGCGCCGCTCCAAGATCCCCTTCACGGAGTTGATGACCCGAAGGCCGGCAAGATCGCCACGGATGCGACAAGTTCTCCATCACGGAGCATCAAGACCGCCTCACGAACCGAACCCTCGGAACCGCCAAGTTCGCCGAGACCCTAGACGCAAGATCTCCTTCATGGGACGACAAGTACTCCGACATGGACCCGATTGGAGCGAACCCGAAGACGGTAGGTGCGACAAGTTCTACTTCACGGACTTCGAGTGCCAAGATCGCCCACAGAGAACCGAAGTTGTCGAGACCCTGAGGACCCGTTCCCGGAGACGAAGACCGGACCCGACAAGATCATCGCGACGACAAGAACGGCACCGACCGAAACAAACCCGATGCGCCCCGGCACGGAACCAAGCCCTTCTACCCGAACGCCAAGACCTACCCCGATCCGAAGACCCTAACCCTGGACCCTGAGACCGAACCCCGGAACCAAGATCGCCGAACCCTAATGTGTGAACCTTTTCCCGAGCCCCTATTTTATAAATGCTAAACATAAAACTTGTTGCATATCTAATTGTCATCTCGCATGCATATCATTTGTTTGGGGGCCTTATGCCGATTCACCTAATAATTAAATATGGGGCCCATATGCGGGCAAATCTAGCCTTATATTGGCCTCATTTAAATTTGTGCATCGAACCGTTGTCATATCTTGCCTTGTTAAAACAACATTTAATTGCGGGGCTTCTAAACAACATGAACCACCTAATTAATTGTCGGGACCCCGGTTCCGCTTAATATGACCTAATCGCATCGCACCTTTGCCATGTCATACATCATACATGCATCATGCCGATCTTCTGCGTGTATTAAATATTGCATCCGGTGTTTCTTCTAGTGTTTTGCCTCTTCGCGGATAAGGCCGTTGAGTTGATGTGAGCTTCGCCCCGATCTTCGGTTGAATCTTCGACAATGTTTTCAGGCGAGCATCTTCCCCTTTCTATCTATCTTACTTTTATAGTATTTATTCCCTCCTGTTGATCTATTGCTACCTGTGTTGCGATGCTCTAGTTTTCGTACCCGTGATATCCCTTGCAGCCCTATATTGCCTCGGACACATCCTATTACCTATTGTTTGGTAGATAGTTGGACTTGCGCGTCGTAGTCGCTTGCTCAAGTGCTGTTGCGTGTCGTCAAGTGCCACAGTTGTTGATGTATTGCCGCATGTTGATGTTGGAGCTGATCATAGTTTTACTTATTGTTCACTTTAATTCCTGTTTAACAACTAAAATTGAAATAAGCAGAGGCATCGGTGGGTGATAGATAATATTTGGTTTCCGAACGCCCACTTGTGTCCCGTAGGACCCCGAGTACTTGATACCTGTTCCTTGATTTATCGCGCTATCCACATATGGGGAGTATGGGCCCCCCTTAGCCAGAGCTTGATTCCGTCTTATTTCTTGGGGCCACAACTAGTTTGAGGTTTTATTTACGATCCTGTACTTATGCCATGTTTTACTGCTTTATTTACGATTGTGCGACAGATAGCACACTATACTGTTTAGGTAAGCGGAGTGATTACGCGGTATCGACACCCCGAGTTTTCGGGTTCCCAGTCGCTTACAGCCATTGGCGCTAACCTTGAGTCCGCCTCGGAGCTTGCTTACTTCGTTGCGGGTCTACTCAATGGGGTGGCCCCCTGAAATATTTCTGAATCTTGTGATTGCTCTGTCGTGAAGACCTCGTTGGGTTTTGATTTGGTTTTTCCGAGGTTGATCGTGTGTGTGTTGCTATTTGTGCACCCCGGCCGGGTTAAAACTTTCTGAAAGCCGTGTCCGCGGTTATGGACGACTTGGAGCACAGTATCTCGACCATAGACAAGCATAACTAAAGTTTATTGCTGTAAATTTGACTTTATAATGACTAGTAATTAGCTTCACTATAATGGAATGGCTAATTAATACTGCCCACAATTGCTTGTTTGGAGTGTCGCTTGCGCCCATTGTATCTGACTAGTAAGTATTGCAACTACAACGAAATGGCTGAATAAAAGTACCAACAACTGCTGGGTTATGGGTTTATCTCATGTCATCTGTATATGATTAGTAAGTGTTGCAACTACAACGGAATGGTTAACTAAAAGTGCCCACGGTTTATTTTATCAGGACGATTAACTGAACCTGACTAGTAATTGCCGCAACGATAACTGAATAAATAAAACTGCCAACTGTGTGAGTTCCTCGGTTGACTTCCTCGTTTGGTCTCGAGGGGGAAACACCAGGATGGGTTTGCTTGGTGTTAGCTTCAGGTTGGATCCGGATAGGTCATTCTCACCCCTCTCTGACAACCGCCAGTTGTATCGAGTCTCTATAGGTTGTTTAGTGCATGCTGCCGCTGCCGCTTCAGTCCACCATACCTGTGTAGGCGAGGACCGCCGAATTCTAGCCTCGCCGTGTACTGGCCTCAGTACCGACGCTCCTCTTTTTCCTTTGCCCTTTGTCGGCACCCCTTTTGTTTAAGCAGGTTTTGAGATCGACGTCGTTAGCAGGGTTACCCTTCCGGCTTGGCCTGGGCAGGGTTATGGACGCCATTGGTTATTCTTCAGGGCTCTTAGCTCCATTTGCATCTTGTCCGTAGTCGGACGCTCGATCATTTTCAAGGTGATTTGGATCTTTGTATTTTGTATCTGTATTCTTGACTCTCTGAGTCGCTGTTTTATATATCTGTTCTGTGGGTCCCATCGAGGACTGTTGTGTAATGTTATTACTTCGTTTTCCACCCGCACGAAAGTGCCTGGTGGGCACCTTTGAATCGTTTCTATGCGGGTTTGGCGGTTTTCGCTAAAACTTGCATAGGGTCGATTCTGAGGGTGTTACAGAATACTCCATAAGCTATCTTTTGGTAGTGCAGGTAACGTTGCTTGGATTCCGTCAAGACCTCGCTTACATAGTAAACTAGTCGTTGAACTCCGTGCTCATAGCCTGGTTCCTTCCGCTCTACTACGACGACGATGCTGATAACCCGGTTGTTTGCCGCCATGTAAATTAACAGGGGCTCTCCAGGCTCGGGTGTTGCAAGGATGGGCGCTGAGGAAATAATATCCTTGAGCTGCTTCAATGTTGCATATGCTTCGTCCGTCCACGTGAATTTGTCCGCCTTCTTTAGCAACTTGTACAGCGGCAGAGCCTTCTCTCCAAGTCGGCCGACAAACCGACTAACTGCTGCAGCACAACCTGTTAGTCGTTGAATATCCTTTAGGCATGTCGGACGGTTTATGTTCAAGATGGCCTTGATTTTCTCTGGGTTGACCTCGATTCCACGCTGGGAAACGATGAAGCCCAACAATTTGCCGGCTCGAACCCCGAAGATGCACTTCTTAGGGTTAAGCATCATGTTGTATTTCCGGAGATTATCGAAGGTTTCTTTTAAGTCGGAGATTAAGTCGTTTGACTTTTTAGACATCACCGCGATATCATCCACGTAGGCGTGAACGTTCCGACCAATTTGGTCGTGAAGGCAATGTTGCATTGTCCGATGGTAGGTAGCACCTGCGTTTTTTAGCCCAAAGGGCATCGTGACATAGCAAAACGTGTCGTATGGGGTAGTGAACGAAGTGGCCAATTGGTCCAACTTTCTCATATTGATCTGGTGGTATCCTGAGTATGCATCAAGAAAACACAAAAGTTCCGAGCCAGCCATCGAGTCAATGACTTGGTCAATGCGAGGCAAAGCAAACGGATCTTTGGGACATGCTTTGTTCAAGCCGGTGTAATCAACGCACATTCTTAATTCATTGGTTCCCTTTTGGGGGACGAGTACAGGATTGGCCACCCATTGGGTGTGAAGGACTTCTCGGATAAATCTAGCCTTAAGTAACCTAGCTATCTCTTTGTCAATGGCGCGTCTCTTCTCATCTCCAAAGCGTCGTAGAGGTTGTTTCACTGGTTTGCATTTTGGATCAATGTTTAAGCTGTGCTCGGCAAGTTCCCTAGGTACACCTTTCATGTCGGCAGGTTGTCAGGCAAAGATGTCCCTGTTCTCACGGAGGAACTCGACGAGCGCGCTTTCCTATTTGGGGTCCAGGTTCGTTCCAATGGCGGTGACCTTGGAGGCATCGCCTACTACAAGTTCCACCGGCTTGGTCTCGATGGTGGCCTTGAACGCAGGAGCGGAGTCAGAGATCTACTTCTTCGACGTGGGCATCACTACTAGAAAAACGCCTATTCGTGGCGCACATGAAAAGGCCTTCTGTGGCGCACTAGCAGTGCGCCACGGGCCTCGCGCTACGGCTATCTCGTAGTCGTGGCACACTGCATGGTGCGCCACAGAAGTTTAGATACAGGCGTGGCGCACATGCCAGTGCGCCACAGAAGTTTGGGCAGGTGCGCCACGCGTATGAAACGATAACCGTGGCGCACTAGGTGCCGTGCGCCACGGATATAAATTTCAAAATTCAAAAAAAAAAGCAGCAGATCTGGATCTCGTCGTCAGTGCCGTCGCGCGTCGGTGCAGGTCGCCGTCGTCGCCTCCTCGTCGTCTCCTCCTCGTCGTCGTCGTCGTCGGAACTGCAAGGAGGAGGAGGAGAATAGGAGGAAGAGGAGGAGAAGATGAGGAGGAGGAGGAGGAGGAGAAGAGGAGGAAGAGGAGGAGGAGAAGGAGAGGAAGAGGAGGAGGAGGAAGAGGAGGAGAAGAAGAGGAGGAGGAGGAAGAGGAGGAGAAGAAGAGGAGGAGGAGGAGGAGAAGAGGAGGAGGAGGAGGAGGAGGAGAAGAAGAAGAGGAGGCCTCGTCATCGTCGGAACTACAAGGAGGAGGAGGAAGAGGAGGAGAAGAAGAAGAGGAGGAGGAGGAAGAGGAGGAGAAGAGGCCGCCGCCGCCATCACCATGTTCACTGCAAGGAGGAGGAAGAGGAGGAGAAAGGAGAAGGAGAAGTAGGAGAAGAAGGAAATGAGAAGGGAGGAAAAGGAAAAGGAGAGAAGGGGAGGGAAGGTGGGCGGGGTGGGGATTCGAAATTTGAATCCCGCCCAAGCTTATCCATGGCGCACTAGGTGGTGGTGCGCTACGGGTAAGTCGCCCTCTATTTTTTTTCTGCAGGAAAAAACGGTCTTTTGACCGTAACTTTTTACTCTTTTCGAATTTTGAAAATCTAAAAAATCGCTAAACGACCGTAGGTGGTTGCGAGCGGATGCGAAATCTCGTTCTCGTCATTTTGGTATATTATACGATTTTTTTTCGATATCGTATGCAAAAGTTACGGCCTTTTTACCGTGGCATGACTTTTTTTTGCAAATAAAGTCAAAACTCATGTTTGTTAATTTTACTAGATGCTATACCACATTACCTACCTAAATATGAAAGGATTTAATTTTTTGAAGTGTTTATCATTTTCGTTTATTTTTTGCAAACCCTAAAAAGGCGATCCACGGGGGGGGGGGGGGGAGTGCATGCCACTTAGGCGTAGGGCACTAGGGCAGAGTGCCCTACGGCTAAGTTTATACATCTGTGGCGCACTATGCCATGTGCGCCACAGATGTTTGTGGCCGTTTCACAGCAGAGGGGGCGTGCGCTTAGGCGTAGCGCACCCCCCCCCATGTGCGCCACAGATGACACTAACAATTGTGGCGCACATGACTATAGTGCGCTACAGATGTTTGGCGAGCGTCCAACAGGGCCCTGGACCACACACATCTGTGGCGCACTATAGTCATGTGCGCCACGGTTGTTCTAGTTACTAGTAGGGCACTACCCACAGGTGAGCCACACCTGTTTTAGCCGTGGGGCACTTCAACCATGTGAGCCACGGATGTGCTGATTACCTATAGCTGTTTTCCTAGTAGTGCATCTCTGAGTCATCGACCTTGCTCTGGATCTCTTTGAATTCTTTGCTGTAGAGGACAGCTTCTGCAACGGCTGCTTCGTTGATCTCGCAGTCCCTTGCCTTGGTAAAGCTTCCGGATACGGTGATGATGCCGTTTGGTCCGGGTATCTTGAGTTTGTTGTAGACGAAGCATGGCTTGGCCATGAACATGTGGAATATGTCGCGGCCGAATATGACATGGTACACGCTCTTGAAGGGGACCACCTCGAAGGTCATGCGCTCTTGACGGTAATTATTAACATCGCCAAAGGCAACCTAAAGTGTAATGCACCCAAGGGACCGAGCCTCCCGACCAGGAACTACTCCGTGGAAGATGGTGTTGGCCCGCCTTAGGTTTGCCTCCGTCAAGTTCATCTTTTGCAGTGTATCTAGGTACATGATGTTTATGCTGCTTCCACTGTCCACCATACACTTGGTGAACTCCACGCCGTCAATCAAGGGGTTGATGACCATGGCGTACTGGTTCTTTGTGGGTATAAGGTCTGGGTGGTCCGTCCTGTCCCAAGTTATTGGAACCTCCAACCAGCGCAGGTACTGGGGGACTGGGGGGAGAGTGGCCATCAGGATCCTCAGAGAGGTCTTCTATTGTCGGACGGTGGGGGTGCCAAGTAAAGTGTGGTAGACTGGGGACTTTTTTGCGAAGGGGTTCTTGCCTTTGTCGTCGCTCTTGGCGGCGTGCTTGGGGTCAACGTCCTCGTCCATGTCACTTGAATCCTTGGACTCCTCCTCCTTCTTCTTCCCCTTGCCGTGTGGTCTGTTCTTCCGACTTTGCTTGTAGCCGGACTCCGGATCTTCCTTGAGGTCGTTGACGAACTTGCAGTGTCGATTGGTATGGGTGGCTTTGCCGTTGCCGTCGAGGTGTACGAGGCATGGCATATCACGGTACTCCTCATAGGTTTGGGGAACGCGGAGCGGCGCCGAGGTGGTTTCACTTCCTCGTTGCTGCCCACGACCAACTCCCCTTCCTCGGCCACGTTGTCCGCCCTCTCCTCGTCCTGCAGAAGTCATAGCGACCAAGTCGGTAGATTGCTTTTATTCGGGAGCTGTTTTCCGCTTTGTACTACTGTTCCTCCGAGCTTGAGTTGGAACGTCCGTTGCCGGCAAGGAGCCACGAGCATCGTCGTCGGCAGCTACGAACTCACTGGCTAACTGAATCATCTGGTTCAAGTCAAGCTGGTAATTGTCCTGTAAGCGCTTCAGCTTATGTCGGAGCAACGTGCCCCTTTCCAACCCATCGATGAAGGCAGCCATGGCGGTCTGAGCGTGCACTCCTGCGCAGGAATTCTTCATGTCCAGCCAGCGGGAGAGGTAGGCGCGAGATGTCTCGTCTTTCTCTTGCACGCACCGCTGTAGATCGCCCACAGTGCAGGGACGTTTGTATGTACCCTCAAAGTTCTTGGTGAACGCTTCTTGCATGTCCAACCAGTTGTAGATAGATTTCTCCGGCAAGTCGCCGATCCATTGACGGGTCGTACCCGCCAACATTAAAGGGAGGTACTTGACGACGACGTTGGGGTTGCCTCCAGCAATCTCCACCGCGTTGTCATAGTCCTGCAACAATGTGGCTGGCTTGGCGGTGCCGTCATAGGGCTTGATGGTCTTGTCAATCCGGAAGCCTTTGGGTTAAGTTGCGGACCGTATTGCAGGTCCAAAGCAACGTGGTCCCAGGTATGGTCCTTCCCGGGCCTCGTGGATATTATCGATCCGCGAACGTGCATCGTATGGCTCCGGGTTCTTCTTCTTCTTGTCAACAGGGGATGGGCTGCGTGAACGACGCGGGCCTTCTCCGCCATGGTGACTGCTTGGTGGTGACGGAGGCGGAGGTGGCGGTGGGTTAGCCTTCTGCTGTTACCCTCCTGCGATGCCTCACGTCTGTCACGGTTGCTTGTCGGACGCGAAGGGTCATGGCGTGACCTGCTCTTATGTCCTTTGTTGCGCTTTCCGTCATGACGGGTCTGCTCCGCGTTGTCGCGGATGACGATGCCACACTACTTTGGTGGGGGCATATCCGTACGATGGTGAGCGTTGTAATCTTCGCGATGTCGGGGAGACCGGGGCGGTGGCGATGGGCGACGAGGTTGGGCCTTTTCTCCGTGGTCGGAGGATATTGGGATAGCATCCTTCCTGTTGTGTGCATCCCTCTGTCTTCATTCTGAGGAACCCGTCTGGGACCTGACATCCAGAGGAGATCTGTCCCTTGGTGGTTTGTACTGGCTAGACTGGCAGAGCGCTGGGTTAGACTCAAGCCTCTGGGAGGTGGCCTTTTCCTGCTGCTTCACCGCCTTGGCCACTAGGTTATAGACCTGTTCCACTGCCTCAGGCGATCTATCCTGCTCCAGAAGGGTCTTGGCGACGGCGAGGTTAAGGAGTAGGGTGGGCATCACCTGCTTGCCTTCACTGTCAATGTATGGCTTGGCTTGTGCCGGCTTCGAGGGAGCCCATCCTAGGTTGCGCCGTACACCAGGATCGTTGATGACGCGAGCCGGAGCTTTCTTAGCCTTCTGCTGCTGTAGCAGAGTCTTGTACTCGGCCTCCATTGCTCTAGCTTTTTCTATGGACTTCTGCGCGTTGACCAGATCTCGATCTAGCTTAGCGCCTTGCTCCGTGATGGCTTGCGCCTCCTCCAGCAGCTGCTGGCGTTTCTCATCAAGCTGGGTCACGTTCCGGATATGAGCAACGGTCAGTGGCTCGACGAGGAGATCGCCGTACATCACTCTATCAGCTGGAGTAACTTGGGCTGCTGCAGACGTAGATGCTGGAGGCGGCAAGTTTGCGGTGTTGTTGTTACACAGGCCGGTGCCGAGTTCCTGCTGCTGCTGCATTGGGTTGGGCGGAGGAGGCATGTCTTTTGCGCGATCATCGTCAGCAGCAATAAGTGGCCCCTTCCCCTTTTTCAGCGCCATAGGTGGAGCTCGTCCGGGCTGATCTTCATCCATCGCCGTCCCAATGGTGACAAACACCCCTCGGGACGCGACGACGTTGTTGGCCTGCTCGTCGCGCGAGTACTCCTCCTCCTTCTCCTGCATAGCGGAGTCTAGCTCTTCTGGACTGAAGTCTATCTCCTCTGAATCTGCACTGAAATCAGCATAAAGCGCGTCAATGACAGAGTCGGAGGGTGCCAGGACTTCCTCGATGACGGGCGGTGGAGGTGCAACGGGCTCGACGATGACTGGAGGTGGTGGTGCTGTTGCGACGATGGCGGCCGGAGGCGGTGGTGGCGGTGGCTGAATCGGAGGGGCTCCGTCAATGAGCGCAAGCGCTGTCTGAGCTGCTGCTTCGGCCTCCGCGTAGTTGTTGACGGTGCTCACCATCTCTTCGAGGGTAAGGCGTCCTGTTGCCTTCTACCGTCTTAAAGAATGTCGGAGAAGCGTTCCACGGTCCAGTCCTTCCACGAAGTGATACAGAGCGTTATC
The DNA here is from genome assembly GCA_910589765.1 of Avena atlantica. Classification (NCBI taxonomy): domain Eukaryota; kingdom Viridiplantae; phylum Streptophyta; class Magnoliopsida; order Poales; family Poaceae; genus Avena; species Avena atlantica. The sequence continues at coordinate 467,456,803 of OU342733.1, read as the reverse complement.
ATCGGGGTAGTGGGCTAGGTCGGCTCGTATACGGAGCCACCTGGCCAGGTAATCGCGGGGGTTTTCGCCCTCTCTCTGAACGCAGCGCGCCAAATCGAAGATGGTAACCACGCCGACGAACTTGGATCTCTGTTGTCCAGGCGCACGGACTAAGCCGGCGGATTTGCAGTGATCTTCCACCTTTATATCCTGCACAGGGGCGGTTTGGGTGGGCCTTGAATTTTTCCGATCTTTGTCGGCAAACTCTGAGGAGAGATCCGACATCGGTCCTTCCGCGAACGTATCCTGCCCGTAGGCGGTCCGTGCGGGTCTTGATGCTCCTCTGAATCCCAGGGAACTAGTGCCCGAGTCGGTTTCGCCGATGAAGAGGTGGATGTCTCCGATAGGAACGATCGAATACCGCGTAGGATTCGTCTTCGCCGGGATCCAGAACTCGTCGGGAGGGACGATCGGAACGTTGCCGGAGAAGAGAACACGACCGATGGCTACGATTTCGCCGATTCCCGCGAAGATCTTGGTCCTCGCCCGCTGAAGAGCCTGAAGCGCCTCTGGCCCCACGGTGGGCGCCAACTGTCGTGGTATTGCCGACGAGTACGCCATGGAGAGGTCCTCATAGTGCATTTGTATAGACGTGGGGTAAGGCGGACGGTTGACGGGTACGAGGTAACACAGCTTATCTAGGTTCAGATCCCACAACAGTGGCGGAATCCTACTCCTGCTATAAATCACTATAAGGGCAATACGCCGAGTTACATAGATAGGTTCGCTGTGCGAGGTTGTATGAATCGATACTAGGTTGTCTGAAGTTGTGCCCTAAAGGCTCTCATAGGCCCGACTTATATAGTCGCCAGGTTCTAGGGTTACAGGGAAAAGTCCTAACCGGACAGGTTACAGAGTTCTACACCGTCTATTACTAGTCTTGTGTATCTTGCACTCCGAGGCTCCGGGTACGCTGGTGACTCCACCGTAGCCTTCCTTTATCCGGCATGGGCCTCCCTTCTGGATCCACCTAACTGGGCCGCCCAGCAGGCCACAGGCCATGCTACCGACTATGGGCCATCCGGGTTAGTCGGATAAGAGACATGCTATAAGGATACCCATATAGCATATCCCAACACCCCTGCTGCAAACGAACCATCAAACCATCTCCTGCTCATCTGCATATACATTGTTTGCAAGTTGGATGTGCTTGTCAAGTTTCTTCCTTATCTTTGGACAAATAGGACTCTCCAATCGTGATGAATCATGTTGCTTCCATAAAAATGATCAGCGTTACTCGAAAGAGAATAACAACATGCGAGGGCTACAAATCTCTATTACTACTTAAAAAACACGATTCAGCCTCCCGACGTTTCGCTCCTCCCTTCATCGCACCTCCTTCGTCACCCAAAAAAAAAAACAGAATATAACCACAGGTTCGCCGCGACCGTCGCGCATCCAGATCCTCCCCTTCCCACCGCCTCCATCGCCCACCTCCCACTTGCCCGTGGCTACTCCAGTGCTGCCCCGGCAATCACCGACGCAGTCGCCGCCTCCCCACAACTGCGCCGCCATGCCAGCATCGGCGACTGCACCCATTACCCCTCCGCCATGGATCCCAGCTCTCCGCCACCATGAATCCCGGCCATGTACCCCACAAGTCTCGCGTTCTCTCTGCTACTGTGGCCTCGCTCCTCCCTCTCCAGTTCTCCATCTCAGCACGATGAGTTGGGGCGTGCTGCAGCTTCGTCGGGACGAGGAGGAGCTGGGCGATGACACGAGCGAAGTAGTGTGCGAGCATCGCGCCATCTCTCATGCCCCTCCAATTCTCTCTCCATGCGGCCATTCTTAAATTCGGTTCCATAGGGAGTTAATTTGTCCTGTTCTTGGTATGTTTCTATTTGTTTACTCTGATTCTCAGGAGCTATGTGCGTCAGGAAAGGACAACTCGTGATGTTCACCCCAGTCCCCAAGCCTCATTGCTGACAAGGTCTATTTTCTCCTTTCCCCTAATGTTGTTGAACCGAATTAGCATATTGGATATATAGGATATACAGAGAATTTGTCCATAGTGTTGTGGCACTCGGCTTGTTCATTGAGAAAGTTATCAAGCATATTGCAAAATATTTATTTTAACTAAATGGACTGATCCACATATCTATGTACATGTGATGCATTGAATATGATGCTGGTGCCCCTGGTGGAGGCATTCCTCTTGTGTCGCCACGCGCTCCTAGCCGGTGCTCTTAGCAACGAGTCAATCGGCGCCAAACCCGTGGACGCCCGGCTTCAAGCGCTGAGTTGACGCTACACTCCACCGCCTCGCTCTTTGCAGGGGAGGTCGCAACTTGAACTCAGCATACTTCGTGTATATAGACTGCAGAATAACTGTTTGTTTCAAGAAAAACAAACTAGGAAATGCATTTGTGAGTTGCCATCAAGTTTTTGCAAGCTAACGATAATACCTTGTGTCTGTCTTAAGACTGCGTAATTGTATATTGTACAGGAACAGAAATAGTGGTCACTAATCAACTAAAACCTAAACCCCAGTCAATTGATGACTTCTTGTAGAACTTGGAATTTAAATTACCTACTATGTGATTGATTTAGTTGTGCAAAAGTCAAGACGAGCACCAGCGACATGCTGTTCAGCATGTAACACGAAGCCAAATGTTGGGGACACATGCGAAAGTTTGTTCGGTTGAAATACATGAGTTCTGCCTCTTGCTATTATCAGTAGCTTTAGAAGATAGTAATGCAAAGCGAGTAATGAAGATTATCCTCTTGTTAGCTATGAGTTGCCTTGTTTGCATAATATTTGCTTAGCCGAATGGATTTCTGACTATGATTTGTCATATGAACTAACAAGCTATAAATATCTTATATTCAAGGTGTGTATACTACCGAAGGAGATGATGTGTAGTCGGACGATATTGTAATGAATTTTTGGATTGCTGACACCGACACAATGAAGCATTTGTAAGTTTCACGGTTGTCTTGGAATAACAATTTGATGATTTTTTTATTCATGTGAATAGCTTAATTGATTTCTTATGTGGATCACAATGGTTTTCTCAAGGTACCTTCCATAAATTACTTGTGTTGAATGGGAATGCAGAGGTGACTGTCAAAGCAGAGCCAACTCAGAAATCAGTAGGGAGAATTACTGTCGGGGAGAGATGATTGAATGTCAATTGATATGAATGTCAATTGATATGATTGTCTGGTGCAGAGGGGCCTAGATATTGTTGAGGTCATGAGGATCAAGTGAGATGGATTTTGGGCCTTCCAGGTAATTTCTCAATTAGATTTATTGGAGCTTTAATATTTCGAAGGGTTGTTCATATGGGATTTGAGTTTTCACTAGCAAATAAATGCTTGTTTAATTGATAAGCTATGGTGATTAGTAGGGGACATCATAACTGTATTTTTTATTTCCAAAATGACCTATGGAATGTGTGTCAGTACTCACCGGCTGGTCCCCAGTCCCGACTTCCGTGATTCGCCTGTCCTAATTTCGTCAGCATGCACGCATGGCCACGGCCACCGTCTACAACATGCCACCCGCCCTCCATGGACACTCCATAATCCTGTGGTCGCAAGCTCAGCAAGTGCAAGAGGGGTAGCAGTAGAGCAAAAAAGATTTCATGTTGCATTCAACTGAGCTGTTTTTATGAATCCCATGCAACTATCCAGTTGTGCTAATTTCCCTGTACATGCTTTAGGTTAGGTGGTGATGGTTTTTTATGCAACGACCAAACCAATAGATTTTATCCTTTAGAATTTTTGTACAACTTCATCTTAGAGAAGTCAATTTATTTTTGATCGGCATACATGTAACTAACATGTGATAAAATGTGTTGTCGAGGCCATGGGCAAGAATGCTTTACAAGACTAATTCCAGATGAGAAATATTCTAAACCTGATCTTTGGTTTCGTAAAAAAGCTCCAGTTGCCCTGACCATTGTTCTTTGTTCCACATTACATGATGTGATGTTGATTAAATGTGACACATTCTCTTATAGATGAAGCTCATATTGTTGCATCATCCTCCACTTCTAATGGACTGTTGTTGAGTGCCCGTTTCCTTTAACTCTTTAAACAAGACCGGCAAAGACAAGTATGGTTGGAGCACCTTTGACACGAACAGGGTAAACACAACGTCAGATTCCTCTTCAGGGTGTTAAACTGAGAGGAATCAAGCAGTCCGGTGAGCAGGTTCTTCTCCGGGGAGTCCTCCTCAAGGCTCACCTGCTACGACTCGAGCTATCGGACAGACACCGTCCCGAGGCTCCAACATGGCTACGGCAGCTCCGAGGAGTGCTTGCAGCAATAGCTGGGGCCCACATCCACCGTGAGCAGGTTCTTCTTTGTTCTGTGAGGACTGAGGAATCGCCGGACTCATGCCTCAACAAGGTACGCCATATAGAAACCCACCCAATGACACCTAACTGAGGGTCCTGAACCAACTAAGTTTTAGCTTAATTTAGGTATTGTTTGTTTCCTGTTCTTTCAATGCATGCACGAGAAAGCAATCACGAGTTCTTATATCAGGTTTCTTTCTTGGAGATGGTTTTGCAGCAAATGGCAGTTTCATTTCTTTAGACAAGCTCGATCTCACCCAAGTGCTTCCTCGCTCCATAGTTGTTGCTCCAGCTCATGTACTCTGCCTCCTTTCCGAGCCGCTCTCAGTTGTCAACCTGATTTGAATGTACGAGCACCTCCTCGACGCCAAGATACTACAGGGCCATGGTGGAGTTGGAGTTTTCCGAGTTCTTCTTGCAGAGGTACCCACTGGAATCTCCGAGTATTTGATTATTCTAAAAAATGTGCTATTTTAAACTATACAATTATTATTCTGGTTTCAAATCATGCATTGGGTAATGTGAGAAATCATAAACCAACGTGCATACCAAGTGTAACACTTGAATGTCAACCTGTGAGTTAGTTAAACAAAGCAAATATATACATGATTCTATACTAGGTGTTATCTTACTATCTTAGTTTCAGTGCAGCACAGAAGCATGCTCATATCTGAAATTTTGCTATGTAAACGAATTATGTTGAATACAAACTGAACTTTTGAAACTTGGCCAACAACTGAGTTAATTGCATAGCAGATCGAGTTTTTTTATGCCTGACATAAAGAGGCACTAGGGCCACAGAATAATATTATCACTGGTAACTTCTAACTCCATAGATATACAATCTTTCTTGTCCTAACTTATAATCTTATATTATTAGTGGTACACAAGCACACCAGAAAGACAACATCCAAAGAGTAGTGGTTTACAAATGAATTTGCCATTTATTTCTGCTTCTGAATTACAAGATTCACAACTTCTTGCTTGATACCGATAGATTTTTACAAGGATATATTCCAGATTCTGTGTCATTCAAACGAGTCAGGTGGCATGACAGATTGAAACTTCTTAACATGACAATGAATATTTGATGCCTGACTTGAATTTCCAAGAATCAATATCAAGGTAACATAGAGATAGGGGCACTAAGGCCACACACAAAAAACTTAGTTCATAAACACATGGGTTTAGAGAAAGTAAAAAAACTGATACATGCTGAGTTGGAATGTTGCCATGAGCATCTCAATAGTTGTTAAAATTAAATTATACTACATCAGCTACGTGAATTCATTTACGGTTGAAGATATAAACCACGATATGCTATCTACTCAATAAGGACTTGTAGTCGATCGTTCTAGGAGTGACAATGCGATTGGATAAAATTTATTATTATGTGTCCTTTTCCCATCGTATTATGAAGTTTAGAATTTGCAAGTTCCTTATATACAATCAAGTCCAGAATTGTAATAGTGGGTTTTTTCCATGTTGATGCGATACAAATTTAGAAAAGACACATTTAATTCCTTATATACAATCAAGTTCAGAATTGTAATAGCGGGTTTTTTTCATGTTGATGTGATCAACGGACCTTGATTTTCTTCAGCATAATACTATAGTAATGTAAACTAATAATTCTTTGCGATCAAGGGACCCAGATACTTTTGTGGCCACTTGATATTTTCCATAGGCTCACAAATATTTGTGGTCTCCTATCTCTTTGTCTGATACCCGCGACTGATATCTAAACTAGAGTAATAACAAAAGAAAATTTATGTGAAAGCTTATGATCAAATGCATACTGCTCTTGCAGAACTTGACAAGTGATTTGTTTCTTTATTCTGTTGCAAGGTTATAGTTTTTATAATGGGATAATTTCATCTAAATATTTTTAGTTTATTTGTTCGGGTCCTTCATACATAAAAGGATCTGGGGAGCCCCGTGATCGATGACGATAATATTGGCAGCATCGAGACTTACGCATACGCCTTGCTGTTTGGGCCACTTGCCATGGAGGTGGAGAACAAGGCTTCAGCCGAGGGCAGTGATGGCCGCATATTCTCTTGTACCAGGAAAGTTAGTGTATTAGTTGCACAATTCTACTCCAAACTTCATGTTGCTACGTTCCATTGAATCTGGCAAACAAAAACTCGATGGAATTCATGTATCTCTCATTTTCAGTGTTTCCTTTGGACTGTTGATTATGTCTATAAACAAACAAGATAGTGTTGCTGCATTATGGATGCCCATTTAATCACAATGCAATTGTCATATTAATTTGGCACAAGCTCCTTAAAATTGAGTAGTTCGACCAAAGGGTGATGCAATCATGCAAAAGAAAAATAGATAGTTGAATAGTCTGAGAACTTTTTAAACGGGAACAAACAGTTTGTGGACCGGAAAGTGTGGGAGAGAAAATAGAAGATAAAGTCTAGCATCGGATCTGCTAGATTTGCCAGCCTGATGATTATGTGTTTTTCTAGGTTCGTGAACTTTTTTCTCCCGTTGCAAGCGCACGGACATGTTTCCTAGTTAATTCTAAAATTGCACACATGCGAGGGCTCTTGGTATTAGCTAGAAAACTAATATCACCTACTTTCTAAGGAGTAGCTAACAGTTAAAGAATAAAATTTTAAATTTGTTAATATCCACAACCGAAGTTACCTTTCTATTTCAAAGTGTGTGAAACACATGCCAAATTACATGCCTCCTTGAGTTTTTTTTCCTTGCTTGTTTTCTTGCCGTTATCCTTACATGTAGAGAACTTTGATTATGGAAGGGGGTACCAAAGCGGATAAACACATATTGTCATGAAAACTTGCGGTTTCTCTGCTACATGTTAATGTTAAAATTGCACACATGGGGGAGCTTGTTACTTTGTTAGTGTCCGTATGAGAACTTAAAATGACCTATTATCAAAGAATGAGGGGTAGCTAATAGCTGAAGATTAAAAACAGAATTTGCTATTATTCATAACTGAAATTACCATTTTTGTTTCTCAAAGTATAGAACACATTTGGATAGTATTTTGTAAAATACTCCCGCTGTCCTTCGAGTATGATATATTATGCATTGAAAACTGTGGTCAATTAGGAGATCTCGAAGACCCACGAAAAATACAAGAACAAGGTTTAGACATATTGAGTAGTGAGCATGTCGATGTCTCTCTTTTCGTTGGAGAGTACAATAACCCATCAGTAAGTGACATATAGCAACAAAAAAAAAGCAACAGATTTGCTTGACTTTTGACCACATTATAACGAAAAAACCGGGCATCCAGAAACCTCGACCAATTCTAATTTCAAAGTTTCAAACATGAACGGGTTCTTGCTGACAATGATATTACTCCTCGGGTGGCATCGGGACCGGAAAGAAAATATTTTCCCGGGCAAGCTGCCATTAGAAAAGCCAAGCGTGTCAAACCCGGCACAGAACGAGACGAAACTGCGGTACATCGTGCGCAGAACTTGACCCGCCGGAGCCGCACTTTAAAAGACCAAAGACTGTAAGACCAAGAATCCGGTGCAGAAGAAAGCAGCCGCGCAGCCGTGTAGCCTCTCCCTCCCTCAATGGCGTCGTCGAGCAGAGCGGCGGCGGAGGACAAGAACGAGCCAACGAGACCCCTGGCCATCCCGTACCCGTCCGTGCACCCGGCGGCCAGCGACGTCGACGAGGCGGCGCAGACGGCCACGGGGTGGCGCTCCGTGCAGTACCTCCGGAAGCGCCGGTGCCTGCTCTGCTGCTGCGGCTGCTGCGTCCTCGCCGTGGTGATCGTCGGCCTCGTCGTCCTCGTCCTCGCGCTCACCGTGCTCAAGGTCAAGGACCCGCGCCTCACCATGAACGGCGTGTCCCTCGCCGCCCTCAGCACCGGCGCCGGCTCCGGCTCCAGGATCGCCGCCAACGCCACCGTCACCGCCGACGTCTCGGTCAAGAACCCCAACGTGGCCTCGTTCCGGTTCTCGCCGAGCGCCACGGAGGTGTACTACCGTGGGCAGACGGTGAGCGTGGCGTACGTGCCCGCCGGCCGCGTCGGCGCGCGCAGGACGGTTAGGATGAACATGACGGTGGACGTCCTCGGCGACCGGTTCGCGCGGGCGCTCAACGCCACCGGCGGCCTGGTGCTCGGGCAGGAGTACGACTTGACCACGTACACGGAGATGAACGGCACGGTGAGGGTGCTGGGGGTCTACGAGAGGGAGCTCCAGATCAGGATGAACTGCTCGATCATCGTGGAGGTTGGCGGCGCCGCTGGCGACATGATGGGGTCCGGGACGCCCGCCGGCGTGCAGAGCAAGGGCGTCAGTTGTGATGCGCGTGTTAGCTGATTAGAGTTTGTTTGCTTTTTTTTGAAACACATGTATTTAGTGTATATGTTCACTCATTTTTCTCAAAATCTATACACTAAAAGTCGGCTAGATATATGTGTTTTAAAATGTCTAAACATCTTATAATTTGGAACAAAGGGAATATATATGACTTTCTCATTCAAAAATAAGGGATTAGATATATGTAAATTTAGACAAATCGAGTCACTTATTTTTTCAGATATAGTAGTAGTACTCCCTTTCTTTCGAATTAGATGTGGCAGATTTTAAATTCGCAGATATGTAAAAATGTGGCGAATCTAGATAAATCTACGATGTGTGATTCGAGAGGGGGAGTACTTTGGTTTCCCCATTCTCATGGTTGAAAACAAAAAAGAGACAAAGAGGAGCCGGACCTGCTCGCTGTTGAAGCCATCACGCGACACCCAATCGCCGCTCGCCCCTCGGCCCTCCCCCCTTCCCCGGGCCTGCGTCTCCCGCCGCGCCCATCTCCTCACCCTACGCGCCTACCTTTCCGTTGCGCCGTGGTGTGGTGGTGGTGGTGGCGGCGGCCGTGGTACCGCGCCGGGCTTCCTGCGGCCGCCGACGACCTAGCCAGAGCGCCGCGTCGGACGGGACGCCCCACTTATGTTGGGAGCTAAGTTACTGAACCATCACCCCTCCCTGGTTCCAGTTATCATGACGCAATTTTTCCATAAACAGTACGTGCTCCCTGCTCCTTGCTCGTTTGTGTACTGTGTTAACTGAAGAACTCTAGTTTTTTCTCCTACACTTATGTTAGTACTCTTTCTACCACCTGTAAGGTGTCAATGGAATGACAGTACCACTCAACTGTGAATCAGATTGAAATAAGAACAAGATATTACTGAGATCAGGGAGTTCAACTTTAATTCGAATCCCAAGTGCTTGCTCAAGATACTGTAAACATTCAGCAGTACCAAAGTAAACAAATACAGTATATAGGTAGTAGATGATTGCATAGGTAATGGTGCAATTACAACAGCATTCAGTCTCACCGCAAACAGAAACCTTATTCACTATAAAGATGCCATACAGTTGTACACACACATAATTGCTACTCTCTTCTTCTCATGCTGAAAGCGTCGCATGATTCTCTGCAAGATAGCAACCTGCATTTATATTATATTAATATGGCTATAAATCCATGGGATCTGCTTGAATTGCAAAGAACAACTCACAGTACTGCTGTATATGCGTAGTATAGCAAGCTCTTGCCCAACTCACTTCTGAAACGAGGTTTATGAATCCCCCCAGAATAGGTCATTACCCCTCATCAGTTCTTTTGCTCTGGCCACGAGAACAGAGAGTGGCACGCTGTGCTCCATGAGCCCTACATCACCTGAGAAGTACCTGTAGTTCTCGGCCCTAAAGTGTTTATGTTCAACCATTACCAGAGCTTCCCCCATCCCGCATTTGATGAAACATTCTGTGTAGGCAGGATCACACTCCATCATGCATACGGCTTGTTCAACTACTGCCCTCCTGACTCCGGGACAATGGGCAGCAGTATCCATATTTGCGTTTAGTGAATTGACGAGCCTTTTTATAAATCTTTCCTTGTTCTGGCCACGCTCCAGTTCTCGAGCAAAGTCTCCAGGAACGGCAATACATATTTGTGAACCAAGGCCAACAAGGACCTCTAGTTCTGCCCCATCTGTATTTATGATTCCTTCCAATACCTGCAGTTGGAAAATAGCTAGATCATGTCATGTGTATGCCATGCTTATCGACAATGTTCATTCACATGCCTACTCCAACTCCAATGGTGTTTCCATCTATTTATATGTTGCTTTACATACAAGAACAATGCTTATATCTCAGAAGTCAGAAGCCAGTGTTCAGATTACTCAGTGCGTTAAATAAAATTAAACTGCAACAGCTGCTAGGAGCACACATGCACATGTATGTCATGAAAAAGAATGTTAAACACAAGATATATGTAGCTAAGTTTCTCATAGCAATATATTTTTGGGAATCTAAGAAAATGTTGCAAGAACGTCAATTGTAAGTCACGATATCCTTCATGTACCTTTGGCAAGATGTGTCCCTCACCGCCCGTGCTCAAGGTCAAGGTCAAGGTCAAGGTCAAGGACCCGTGCTCACCGTGCTCAAGGTCAAGGACCCGCGCCTCACCATGAACGGCGTGTCCCTCACCGCCCTCAGCACCGGCGCCGGCTCCGGCTCCGGGCTCGCCGTCAACGCCACCGTCACCGCCGACGTCTCGGTCAAGAACCCCAACGTGGCCTCGTTCCGGTTCTCCCGGAGCGCAACGGAGGTGTACTACCGGGGGCAGACGGTCAGCGTGGCGTACGTGCCCGCCGGCCGCGTTGGCGCGCGCAGGACGGTTAGGATGAACATGACGGTGGACATCCTCGGCGACCGGTTCGCGCGGGCGCTCAACGCCACCGGCGGCCTGGTGCTCGGCCAGGAGTACGACTTGACCACGTACATGGAGATGAACGGCACGGTGAGGGTGCTGGGGGTCTACGAGAGGGAGCTCCAGATCAGGATGAACTGCTCGATCATCGTGGAGGTTGGCGGCGCCGCTGGCGACATGATGGGGTCCGGGACGCCCGCCGGCGTGCAGAGCAAGGGCGTCAGTTGTGATGCGCGTGTTAGCTGATTAGAGTTTCTTTGCTTTTTTTTTTACATGATGGCTTTGAACATATATACTTCTATTTTTTAGTTTATTTTGCCCTCCTTTTTATCGTGTAGATTCTAGCAAGGTATACGAGATGTTTCAGACTTTTTCTAAAACACATGTATTTAGTGTATATATGTTCACTCATTTTTTTCGGAATCTACAAACTAAAAATCGGCTAGATATATGTGTTTTAAAAAGTCTAAACATCTTATAATTTGGAAATATGTGGTTTCCAAATTATAAGATACCTATAAATTAGATACCTATATATGACTTTCTCCATTTGAAAATAAGTGATTAGATACCTATAAATTTAGACAAATCGAGTAACTTATTTTTTTTAGATATAGTAGTACTCCCTTCCTTTCGAATTAGATGTGGCAGATTTTAAATTCGCAGATATGTAAAAATGTGGCGAATCTAGGTAAATCTCCGATGTGTGATTCGAGAGGGGGAGTACTTTGGTTTCCCCATTCTCATGGTTGAAAAAAAAAGACAAAGAGGAGCCGGACCTCAGGCTGCAAGCGGGACACCCGCATCGTGCCGCGTATGCCCGCGCAACATAAGTGGACTTATGCGGGGATCCCACATATTTAAGAGGTTATTAGCGGCACCCGCATATTGCCCGCATTGCAGAATACAGGAAGAAGCAAACTGAGGTAGCTAGCTCTTCAGGGAATAAACAAACTGAGCAGCTAGCTCTTCAAGCAGGCTACGTTACATCGCTCCATTGAGGTGTAATATAGCAATTGAAACTCAGAGTGCAGAATGCAGACATATAGTGAAGAATTAGTGCTTCTTGATGATTTTCGTTAGCATATCTATTATATTCTAAACTCCATATTTTCAGTTAGCACTTGGTGTTCCGCTCTGGGAGGTCCGGACACAAGAACCTCTACATCATGGACGCCGAGGCCGGCGGCATTTGGCGCCTCACCGATGGCCCATGGTCTGTCGACGGCGAGTGGATCACCCTCGGGCAGCTTCAGCATGTACATTGTCCACCCAAACGGCACCGGGCTGCGGGGATATCTTCACCGTCAACATGGACACATCTGCTACATCGCATAAATCCTACTGTCTAAATGTTTGCCGCCCTGCAGTTCAGCGGCCTGCCTGCACACTAATTAGAATTGTACCTGCACCTTTCCAAAAATAAGGTCATCTTAAGCTTGCCACTGGGATATGTACTATGAAACCAAGTCCAGATATGAAATCTTGTTACCTGTACTTAATCAGGATAAAGGTCATGGATGCCATGTTCAGGAAAATATGAACGAACTTGTTAGTAGGATATGTACTATGAAGCTATCTCCACTTGTCAAATTCTTAGCAATAGAATTGTTATTTGTAGCAGCAAATCTACATTTCTATTACTGACTGCTAGTGCATACAGCGGTAAGAACTGAGCCCAAATTATAAATCAAAAATAAACTCTATAGGCTAGCAGAATTAAGCATCTAGCTAGATTAAACATCTAGATAGATTAAGCATCTATTATATTAAATGATTTTTGTTAGCATCTATCATATAAAATGATTTTTGTTAGCATCTATTCTAAACTCCATTTTTCAGTTAGCACTGTGGCTGTATGCATCAGTATATAAAATGGTTTTCGTTTTCAGTGCCAATAGATATACAATTTGTTCATTCCAATATAGAAAACATTAAGTTTAAATTTGAAATAATGCCACATGAGTTCTGGTTCTAACTAAGTCAGGGACTTCTCTGAATCTAGCTCTAAGATGGTGACAACAACTTAAACAGTTCAGAAACGAAAAAGTTCACAAGATTTGTTACCTTGGTGATGTTGGGGAAGAGGGAGCTGTCGATGACCTTCTGCTCAGCCACCAGGTTCTTGCCCTGTTGCCGCTTCCCGTCGTCGTCGATGTCGTCTTGCCCGCCCACCTTCCCCACGCCGTTCCTGCCTATCTTGCATACCTCTGACCCTGAACCTGAGTCCGTCGTCCTCCTCACGCCACCGTGCAGCAGGTGCTCTGGGATCGGTCCAGGAGGTAGAGGAATAGAGGGAGGGGCGGAGGAAGGAATTGCAAGCTCAGGTGGTAGGCGAATAGAGGGAGGGATAGAGGAAGAGATTGCCACCTTCCCCCGAGCCGGAGGAGGAGCAGTGGCCATGGAGGAGATGGCCCGGTGAGTGGCGGCGCTCCAGCTGCATCCTAGGTTGGCACTGCGTGGTGGAAGAGACGAAGGGCGGCGGTGCTCCAGATGCTATGCGGGATTAAGTGTAAATACGCGGGCCGGCCCACATCTGCCGCATATTTTTGCTCATAGTACGCGGGCACCCGCATAAGCGATTAAGTGGGTCCGATTTTGTGGCGCCGCGGACGGCCCACATCCGCTTGCACCCTGAGCCGGACCTGCTCGCTGTTGACGCCATCACGCGACGGCGACGCCCAATTGCCGCTCGCCCCTCCCCCTCCCCCTCCCCCTCCCCCGGGCCTGCGTCTCCCGCCGCGCCCATCTCCTCACCCTACGCGCCTACCTTTCCGTTGCGCCGTGGTGTGGTGGTGGTGGTGGCGGCGGCCGTGGTACCGCGCCGGGCTTCCTGCGGCCGCCGACGACCTAGCCGGAGCGCCGCGTCGGACGGGACGCCCCACTTATGTTGGGAGCTAAGTTACTGAACCATCACCCCTCCCTGGTTCCAGTTATCATGACGCAATTTTTCCATAAACAGTACGTGCTCCCTGCTCCTTGCTCGTTTGTGTACTGTGTTAACTGAAGAACTCTAGTTTTTCTCCTATACTTATGTTAGTACTCTTTCTGCCACCTGTAAGGTGTCAGTGGAATGGCAGTACCACTCAACTGTGAATAAGAGCAAAATTCGCTCCAACTACAGATCAAATGCTAGGACCTTAGTGGCAACTAGCAATCAATAACGTTCACAAGGAGAGAAAGAAGAATCTGAATACACTGATTATGTTGACAACATGGTCGATCTGGAGGGAGAGAAATGGTCGTGTTTTTGAAAAAAAAAATCAAACCCATACAACAGCTTATTGGAGAAATCAAAGAGGAAGCTAAACAGTGGGCTACTGCTAGCGGAGGTCAATTTGAACTTATGGACACTTAGAAAGGCGTAAGGTAGTTTTAGACTTGATGTTTTTTAGTTTTAGCTATCCTTGAGAAGTTTTGCTCCAAAAACATTCTGGTCGTGCGGGCGTTTCTTTTAAGTCTGTAATCGCTAAACTTTTGGCTTTTCTTTCGGCCTTCCTCTTTCTTAATATATCACATGCAGTTCTTCTCCATGGTTCAAAAAAAAATAAGAAAAAAATATTACTGAGATCAGGGAGTTCAACTTTAATTCGAATCCCAAGTGCTTGCTCAAGATACTGTAAACATTCAGCAGTACCAAAGTAAACAAATACAGTATATGGGTAGATGATTGCATAGGTAATGGTGCAATTACAACAGCATTCAGTCTCACCGCAAACAGAAACCTTATTCACTATAAAGATGCCATACAGTTGTACACACACATAATTGCTACTCTCTTCTTCTCATGCTGAAAGCGTCGCATGATTCTCTGCAAGATAGCAACCTGCATTTATATTATATTAATATGGCTATAAATCCATGGGATCTGCTTGAATTGCAAAGAACAACTCACAGTACTGCTGTATATGCGTAGTATAGCAAGCTCTTGCCCAACTCACTTCTGAAACGAGGTTTATGAATCCCCCCAGAATAGGTCATTACCCCTCATCAGTTCTTTTGCTCTGGCCACGAGAACAGAGAGTGGCACGCTGTGCTCCATGAGCCCTACGTCACCTGAGAAGTACCTGTAGTTCTCGGCCCTAAAGTGTTTATGTTCAACCATTACCAGAGCTTCCATCATCCCGCATTTGATGAAACATTCTGTGTAGGCAGGATCACACTCCATCATGCATACGGCTTGTTCAACTACTGCCCTCCTGACTCCGGGACAATGGGCAGCAGTATCCATATTTGCGTTTAGTGAATTGACGAGCCTTTTTATAAATCTTTCCTTGTTCTGGCCACGCTCCAGTTCTCGAGCAAAGTCTCCAGGAACGGCAATACATATTTGTGAACCAAGGCCAACAAGGACCTCTAGTTCTGCCCCATCTGTATTTATGATTCCTTCCAATACCTGCAGTTGGAAAATAGCTAGATCATGTCATGTGTATGCCATGCTTATCGACAATGTTCATTCACATGCCTACTCCAACTCCAATGGTGTTTCCATCTATTTATATGTTGCTTTACATACAAGAACAATGCTTATATCTCAGAAGTCAGAAGCCAGTGTTCAGATTACTCAGTGCGTTAAATAAAATTAAACTGCAACAGCTGCTAGGAGCACACATGCACATGTATGTCATGAAAAAGAATGTTAAACACAAGATATATGTAGCTAAGTTTCTCATAGCAATATATTTTTGGGAATCTAAGAAAATGTTGCAAGAACGTCAATTGTAAGTCACGATATCCTTCATGTACCTTTGGCAAGATGTGTGAGAGTTCCTTGAGGTCTGCTTTGCTTAACTTGGACCGAGCATGCACACACATATTCCGCAACAGGCTTGCTGCAATGTACCTGCACCTGTCAACATGGATCATAGTCGTGAGTTCCTTGATGAACACATACCCTGGTTCCTCTGACATAGCCAAGCAGTTATTGGGACTCTCCGTTGCTAACACTGCCAGAGCTTGACCGGCAACAATTTGTAGCAACTCATCTGAATCTGTAACTGCCCGGCTTTGAAACGCATGCATCAACGAACGAATGATCACTCTGAAGCGCCCAATCTCCTCCCTCGTGGTTTCATCCACGGCAAGGTTTCTAAGGATCTCTGCTGTCAACTCCCTAAGTTCTTGGCTGCTCCCATCGCCGTCATCCAAGATCTGTGCAAGGTTTCTCAAAAGCAAAGGATGTTCTGAAATCTCGTGTCGCAGTTTTACACCAGACCTCCCTTCAGTGCTCGTAAGTCTTCTTAGCACCTTCAGCGACGAACCTTTCAGCATCGCTCGATGTGTCTGGTTAATATTTGTTAGGTCGGTTCTGTTGTTGCTTGTAAACTCTATAATCGTCGAGATGAGGCCCGCTGCTCTGCTGATTTCCATGCAGTTTTCAGTATCAAAGTCGGCGAGCCTTTCAAGACTTAACATGCCTAGTACAGGGAGGAGGTCATGGTCTGCTGATTGATCCTCCTCTGGAACAGAATAACAGTTTGTAATGTTCTTCCAGCATTTGAGTATATATGAGTGTTGTTTGTCTACTAATTTAGATGGCTCCTCCACTGGAATCAAGCAGTATACAATCATCTGCTTCCAGAATTTAAGTTCAGGAGTGAGGCGATCTGCGTCTTGAATTGGGGCTTCTTGTTTTGCTTCTTGCCTATAGTTGTGCAGAAGAGGACTCTGTATTTCCATTGGGTTAATAGTGTTGAGGAGTGAGGCAATCTGCCAAATTGCCCCAGGGATAGGGAGAACTCGGAGGCTGACAGCAAGCTCCGCCAGGACTTTGGCAGCAAAATATCTAATATTTCTATGTCCTTGGCTTGTCCATCCCAACATCTTGAGCAGTGAGGTTACCGTCTTGGTTGAATCGGTGAGTTTTGAGATTGTCATAGCCTTCAACTGCTCCTTTTTCAAAAAGCTATGGAGCATCTGAACTCCGAGGAGCTGCATCTTGGGCGTGTCCGACTTCAAAGATTCCATTGCAAAGGTGATGATGCTGATATTTTTTGCAGACAGTATACCCCCTTCCATGTGCTTCTCGAAGGCATACAAGTAGTACAGATCGACGCATTCCACGCCCCACTCGCCTCTGAGTCCAGCACGACGCACGAGCGATCTCCGAAGAATGAATGAGAAGACCTGGAGGATGCATGGCACGATGTAGAGTATCCCTTGCCCAAGCACCATCACGTAGAAGATGGCAAGAGACGGCACGAGGTTCGTCGTGTCGCCGCCATCGCCATAGTCGCCGGTTGGTTCCGCAAGATGCATTGCTGCGAGCCCGACACGCAGTAGTGCTGCTGGGATCTGGAGGTTACCAAACGACACTATCACCAGACCGTATGCCTGGAACAAGATGATCACGATCTTGAGACCGCCAGAAGTCACCGCCAGCATCGCCGCAGCAACAAGCATACACAAGTTCACGGCGGTTCTGCGCCAAGATGCCAGTTTCCTCCCGACCGCAGAATCTGCCAGCTTGATAATGCTTGGGAGCTGCATCCTGCTGATTGTCAGTAGGAGCTCAAACACAACCAGCACCAGGTACACTATCCATTTGGTAACAGAGGCTCCGAGGGTGAACGTGTGGGGTTCGGCATAATCATCGCAGTCGTCACAACTGTATGGCACAGAGGGGCCCAGCAATATAACTGCAACCATGGGGCTCCACAGCGACAGAGCACGACGTAGCGGACTGCGTACGTGTAGTCTTGGCCATAGACACTGGCAAGCGGCGAGTGCCAGTATGGATAGACGCCAAAGTTCCGTTGGCGCCCGATGATTCGTATTCCAAATCAGCATGTACATCAGGACATCAGAGAAGCACACTATCACAACCAGCCCATTCCATGCGAGAGGCCTGAAAGCACCTCTCGTGCCGAAGAACAACTGGTAATTCAGCCTGTTGCTGCGGCTGCTGAACATCCTGTGAGGTAAATATACACACAAATATTTTGCGGAGTTAGCCAAAATGGAATTAATCTGATATATGGAACGAAATGCTAGCATTGTGTGAAATATGGTTACTGCATCCTTCTCGTATCCCACTGTTTGTGTCAATTTTTGCTCTAGTGAGACGCCTACTCGTGAGATCCAAAGAATATTGTTACTTGGCTAAGATCGATGTTTTTTTTTGCGAGGATGGCTAGGATCGATGTTTTTTTTGCGAGGATGGCTAAGATCGATGTTAATGGATTTGATTTCCTCCTAAGCAGTTTCAGTTTGAGTGACTTGATGTCAACTTCCTGGAAACTGGATAATTTCTGCTCTTGTGGATGAGTTTTCATCTTGTGGTCATGATGAATCGTTTAGGCAGAAAAATAAAATCGCATCATGAACTAAAATAACTTCCACAAAAGCTCCATGGCCTCCGCCGAATAAGCCCGTATCAAGTTAGATGCGAGTTCTTGCATCTTCGCCGGTGCCAAACACTTGGGTCATTTGTTGCCAGGAGATTAGGTCCTTTTGGTTTGTTTTGTTGTCTTCGGGCTTAAGACTTTGTTATCTTGCTCTTCTTATTCAATGAATTAAAGCAAATCGTTTGCCTTTCTTTGAAAAAAAAATTCAACTGGAAATCCATCCAAACGTCTGGCAGTAAATTTTTCAGCCAGAAATCAGATCAGAATAGCTTTTCTACTGCATCTGCATTTAACTGACAAGAATACTGATAAGCTTTTTCTTTCAGAAACTTGGTATTTTGCCAGACCATCCTCTTCTGGTGTTATTTCAAGCTCAGAAAATTGGCGCTACGTACACTGGTGTGGATTCATACAAGCTATATTCAAACCAGAACTGTTTGAGTATAGTCGTGGCGTAGGGTACCTGGTGGCTTCGAGAAAGAATATGACGGTGGCCGCTTCGAAATCTCCGATGAGGACGTTGTCGACGTTGCTGAGCACGGTGGGGTAGCCGCCGAGCAGCACGACGGTGGCCCAGGTGAAGGCCAGCGTGCCAAGGGCGTTGCCCGTCCGCTCCACCAGCGCGAGGAAGTGAAGGAAGCGGATGAGCTGCCTCTCCGGCGCAGCCGCCTCCTGGCCCTGGTCGGTTGCCGCCTCCGCGGGCATCTGCACCGTCACGGTGGCTGTCGCCGGACCTCCGCCTCCCCACATTGCTCTGCTTCACCTGTGCTGGGAGACGGTGGCTGGCGGCACGGCGTTTCTTCAGTGCACGGCACAGACGGAGCAAAGATGCAGCAGCATGGAGTAGCTAGCAAAGCATAGGAGACGGGACATAGTCTTGCCAGACTCCAACTCGAGGAATGAAGGCGACAGATTCATCACCGCCGGCCAGTCGCCGTCATTGCCTGCCGCATACCGTGAAACCGGCCGCTTGCCGCCACACACACACTAGTAGCTCTTGCCCGATTTCATGTCTTGAAGCACATGCGTGGATTGTGTGCGCATGTCGTGTGTTTGTATAGCTAGGTACAGTATCTTCTAGCCGACTTGCATTTTTTTTACTTCGGAAATTCTCTCCGTTTTAGCTTCGAGTCTGCCTAACATAACTGATGAAATGATTTCGCTTGGCCTCTAGAGTGGACACATCGGCTCTGTCTCGCCCTGATTTTGCTTTGTTCTGAACATGCATGGCATGTACGAACCATATGCTGAAAACCCATATCTACAGGTTTAGAAAAGCTGTGGATACTGTTAGAATTTAATTAATTAATGTAATTAGTTAAATTAATCTCTACTTGTAACTGCACGTGGATATTTCCACGTTGTGGAAACCGACCTATTGTTCCTGAAGCGTCGCCTTCGGGAACCGCCTTCTGAACCGTCGCCGTTCCTCCTGTATATAAGCGTTCAATCATCAATGGAAAAGTATCTTTCGATTCATTTTTCTCGTTCAATTCTTACACGTTATCAGCACGATTTCAAATCTAGTTACCAGTAAATCTAGCAGTACTTTTAATCCAAACTACCCTGTTTTAGATTGTGTTAAAAAAAAAATCAGAACATAGTACTGATCGAGTACTATGTGTATTTCAAAAATATTTGATGTAATATATTTCCGTGTGTGTGCACATGTTGAGATTTATTACATTCATTATTTGCAATTGAGATTTTCAATTTCTTGCAATAGATCAATTTATCGTCTTAATTGAGTCATTTTGACTCGATACGAGCACGAATTGGTATGCAAAATTTCAAAGTAATTTCTTCAAATTGATATTTTGGGAACACAAGGTAGTGGCCAGATCTACTGCACTGCAGATTATCACCACTACTGTTTAAAGCCTACATTTTGTCATTTTTGACACTATGATTGCTTAACAATGTGCTCTCCCAAACATTTTATTAAGTCATGACATAAGGCATTAGAAGTATGAGTATCTACTGATTTCATCAGATTATACTCTCTAGTGCTGCGAGACGGACTCCGAATATTCTTCGGTGATTATCTACAATGTGTCATACTTAACAATTTGAAGTTCACACTAATGATTTCAAGCCCACTTCTTGAAGTCATCATTTAATTTCGCATAGTTCATTACAACATGACCATGATGGATTTTAATTTACCGAATGTAGATTAATATTCTCTGGTTTACCATGTAGGTAACCGATGGCTGGAAAAGAGTTCGATTCACTCGAGCTTAACGGCCACAACTACCCTACATGGGCCATGGACATAAAGATCGCTCTTGCGTCCCGTGGGATAGTGCGTGCCATCCAGAACCCGGACGACCCTCTTCCGGCTGGAGCCACACCGCTGAGAGAAGAGCAGAAATATGCTGCCTTGTACATTATAAGGCATCATATTCACTCGGATCTTAAGTCCGAGTATTTGGAGGAGGAATCTCCATTTACTTTGTTTCAGGCCCTCAAGACGAGGTATGAAAAGCAGAAGGCAGTTGTCCTGCCCGAAGCACTTCATGATTGGACTCATCTTCGATTCCAGGACTTTAAGTCCGTCGGGGATTACAATCATGAGGTTCATAAGATAAGTTCCAAGTTGCGCTTTTGCGAGAAGGAACCTACTGATGCGGAAAAGATAGAAAAAACTCTATCCACTATGCTCCCATCTGAAAGGCTCCTCCAGCAGCAATACCGCGCTCGCGACTACCAGGTCTATTCAGACCTTATTCATATCCTACTTCAGGCTGAAAAGCATGATGAGCTTCTTGCTAAGAATGGCTCTCAGCGCCCGATTGGTTCCCAACCTTTGCCGGAAGTTCATATGAATGTCGCGAACGGAAGAAAGTTTGGTGGTGCCTTCAACGGCAACCAATCGAACTTCAAGGGTAAGCGTAAGCGCAACCGGAACAGGAAGCCTCGAAACTCGGACCGTGGGAAAGGCACCGCAAAGCCAAAGTATGACAAAACTAGGCTTTGTGACAAGTGTGGATGCTACACGCATCCTACTAACAAGTGCAAGACCCCAAAGCATCTGGCAATCCTCTACCAGCAATCCCAAGGACGCAAGGCACCTCAAGGGAAAAGGTTTGAAGCCAACTTCAACCTTCATCCAGATGGCATCAATGGAGCTGGTTGTTCGCAAGATGCTCCTCCTGGACCTAGCAACACCATAACCCTCCAGCAGCCCGAGGATCCTATGAGCACGGAGAACATGATGATTGAGTATGCCTCAAACGACGTGTTTGGAGACTTCGACTAGTCCCACTATCTCCTTAGTGATCACTTTATTTTATGTCCATTTGTGATGTTGTAATAAGAACATAAGTATTGTTGTTGTCATTTATATTGTATCAGCACTTTGATATAATAAAGATTGTATTCTATGTATCTAAATAAGGTTTTCTCATTGAAAATTCTTTATTTTTATATATAGCTCTCTACGGGGACAATCCGATGGAAGAGGAATTATGCCTTGTGGACAGTGCTACCACAAACTCCATACTGAGGGAGTTGAAATATTTTCAGACTCTGAAAAAGATGAATGGAGATATTTTGACTATCGCTGGACGCGATACGGTAATTGTTGGCACTGGACGTGCCATATTTACCCTCCCAAATGGTACACAAGTGACAATTGAGGATGCATTGTTGTATCCCGATTCGTCACGTACCTTAATCAGTTATCGAGATATCCGTAAGAATGGTTTTCATATTGAAACCCATGAAGACAACAAAGAAGAGTATCTGCTCTTCACAAAAGATAACGGATATGGCAAGCAAGTACTTGAAAAAATTCCTTCTCTGTCGTCCGGACTGTACTATACGTACATCAAGCCCGTAGAACATGTTGCTTACAAGGTAATCTTCCAGAATGTTGATGCATTTCAAACTTGGCATGATCGCCTAGGCCATCCCGGTATCGGGATGATGAGGAAGATTACTAGCAATTCCATTGGTCATAATTTGCATGAGTCTAAATTCCCTCAGTCATCAGACTTTGTGTGTACATCATGTGCCACAGGGAAGCTAATTTTGAGGCCTTCATACCTCAAAATACAAGTTGAACCACTTCAGTTCCTTGAGCGAATTCAAGGTGATATTTGTGGTCCTATCCAACCATTATCTGGACCATTTAGGTATTTCATGGTTTTGATTGATGCATCTACACGATGGTCACATGTGTGTCTTCTTTCCACACGAAATCATGCATTTGCCAAGATAATGAGGGAAGTAATTAAGTTACAGGCCCATTATCCAGAAAGTCGAATTAAATCAATTCGCATGGACAATGCTGCAGAATTCTCTTCACGCGCCTTCAATGACTATTGCATGGCCTTGGGGATTGAAGTTCAGCACTCTGTTCCATATGTCCACACTCAAAATGGTTTGGCTGAGTCCCTAATAAAGAGGATCAAACTCATTGCAAGACCTTTGTTAATGAATTGCAGCTTGCCAACTTCGTGTTGGGGTCACGCGGTTTTACACGCTGCTGACCTAATCCAATTGCGACCTACTGCATATCACAGTACTTCCCCTCTGCAATTGGTACGTGGAAATCCTCCCAGCATTTCCCATCTGCGTAAGTTCGGATGTGCTGCATACATCCCGATCTCACCACCACAGCGGACATCCATGGGCCCACACAGAAAACTAGGGATCTATGTGGGGTACAAATCGCCGTCGATTATTAAGTACCTGGAACCCCTTACTGGGGATCTATTCACAGCCCGTCACGCCGATTGCATATTTGATGAGGAACATTTTCCGGCATTAGGGGGAGATTTCAAGTACCAGAAAGAATGCCCGGAAATTGATTGGAATGCTATCGCCATTTCAACCTCTGATCCACGTACCCAAGAGACCGAACTCCAAGTTCGGAAAATTATCAATTTGCAACATCTTGCAAATAATCTGCCAGATTCATTTACTGATCTAAAAGGTGTTACTAAATCCTGGAAACCGGCCAGAAATGCGCCCGAAAGAGTGGAGGTACCAACAAAAACCACTCAACTCCCTGATCCTAAAAAGAGGGGGAGTAGTACAGCCACTGACCCGGAACCTGCTTCTCGCAAGCAACAAAGGAGAGAGAGGAGAAAATCCTCCAAATTGGTAAATGCAAGTCAGCTCAACGTTGACGAACACCTTATGGGTAGTATACACCCAGTGGAAGGGCAACCTCCACAACCCAGCTCCAGCTTGCACACACTGGCTGGGACATCGGAACACCTAGACTCACGCGTATTGGGAAATCACGAAGAGTCATCAAGGGTGCATGAGATATCCACCAACTATATCGATTCTGGAGAATCATTCAACCGTAAGTCTACGATTGTCGACACTTATTTTTCTGCTACAATTGCTGATACCCTTCTCAATGATCATGATCCAAGGACTATTGTTGAGTGTGAGAAACGCTCCGACTGGCCTAAATGGAAGGAAGCAATACAAGCAGAACTTGCTTCGCTCAATAAAAGGAAGGTATTCACAGAAGCAATACCAACACCTCCCAATGTTTTCCCTGTGGGATTCAAATGGGTTTTCCTCCGGAAACGGAATGAGAACAATGAGGTGGTGAGATATAAAGCGAGGCTCGTAGCACAGGGTTTCACGCAGAGACCCGACATTGATTTCAATGAGACATATTCTCCAGTAATGAGTGGTATCACTTTCCGATATCTTATATCTTTGGCAGTGCAAAATCGTCTATCTATGCAGTTGATGGATGTCGTGACCGCATATCTTTACGGGTCACTAGATTCGGACATATACATGAAGGTTCCTGATGGAGTCTCTGTCCCGAATGCAAGCGCTAAACGCAACATGTACTGTGTAAAACTGAACAAGTCTTTATACGGCTTGAAACAGTCGGGACGGATGTGGTACAACCGACTTAGTGAGTTCCTTCTTCAGAAGGGTTACTCCAACAATGATGACTGTCCATGTGTCTTCATCAAGAAGTCCTCTTCAGGATTTTGCATCATTTCAGTGTATGTCGATGATCTCAACATCATTGGAAACGCACAAGATATTGATGAAGCACGCAATCATCTAAAGACAGAATTTGAGATGAAGGATTTGGGTCAAACCAAATTTTGCTTGGGTCTTCAACTCGAGCACCTTCCCTCAGGAATAATGGTACACCAAGCTGCCTATATCCAGAAAATATTGGAGAAATTCAATATGGACAAATCCTATCCATCTAAAACTCCCATGGTGGTTCGTTCTCTAGACGTAGGGAAAGATCCGTTCAGGCCAAGGGATGATGGAGAAGAGATATTGGGACCCGAGGTTCCATATCTCAATGCTATTGGAGCGCTTATGTATCTTGCAAATTGTACGAGACCTGACCTCGCATTTGCAGTGAATCTACTTGCTAGACACAGCGCAGCTCCCACCAAACGCCATTGGTCGGGAGTCAAGAATGTATTTCGATATCTCCAAGGCACAAAGGATCTTGGCCTATACTTTCAGTTTCAGAGAAATCTGGACTCCGGTATGGTTGGATACACTGATGCTGGCTACTTATCTGATCCCCATAATGCCAGATCGCAGACCGGCTTTGTGTTCCTACATGGTGGAACTGCTATATCATGGAAGTCTTCGAAACAGACTCTGGTTGCCACTTCTACCAATCATTCTGAAATAATTGCATTATATGAGGCATCACGCGAATGTGTGTGGCTTCGTAGAATGATAAACCACATACAAAAGTCATGTGGAATTGGTTCTATCGAATCACCTACCATTATCTATGAGGATAATGCGGCTTGTGTTGCACAGATGCAAACAGGATACATCAAGAGCAATATCACTAAGCATATTGCCCCTAAATTGTTTTATCCTCATGAGCTCCAAAAGAGCGGGGAAATAAACATCTTGCAAGTAAAGTCATGTGATAATCTCGCTGACCTATTCACGAAGTCTCTGCCAACTTCAACATTCCAAAAATATATTCATGGAATTGGTATGCGACGGCTTCGAGATTTGCAAGAATCAGGGGGAGTGTCTTCCTGAATTATGCCTGTTCAAAGCATCATATTATACTCTTTTTCCCTTGATGAGTTTACTATTTAGGTTCTCATTAAGGTTTTTAATGAGGTAATATCAACATAAGATCATATGTCATACTATCCGTTTTCCCCATCGGGGTTTTTAAGATGGTATAAACGACATATTTATTGACCTCTAGATTCTATGGATTTATTTCATATTGAGTTAATAGAGGCGATAATCATTATATGCTGTGTCATTTTCTCCTTATTTTCCCACAGGGTTTTTGAAGGAGTTTTAACAGCATATCCTACCATACTCCTCACATTTTTCCCACAGGGTTTTTGGAGGAGACTTTTTCAAGATGATGAACGCGCTAAGGACAAAAGGACAAGTATAGATTAGGGGGAGTGTTAGAATTTAATTAATTAATGTAATTAGTTAAATTAATCTCTACTTGTAACTGCACGTGGATATTTCCACGTTGTGGAAACCGACCTATTGTTCCTGAAGCGTCGCCTTCGGGAACCGCCTTCTGAACCGTCGCCGTTCCTCCTGTATATAAGCGTTCAATCATCAATGGAAAAGTACCTTTCGATTCATTTTTCTCGTTCAATTCTTACAGATACAAAATCAACCATGTGGACGATAGGCAGATGCACACACAAGTAAAATATATATGTGTGTGTGTGCATGTTAGGGTTTGTTTTAGTGGCATGATTAAAGTTGGGTATTGGCCAAAAAATGACAGTTAACCTCACCGCTCTTAACCGGGGCTCGCCAACACTGCCTTCACCGCCAATATCTCAATCAAAAGCCCAACATGGCCTCGTTCAGGCTCTCGCAGAACACAACGGGGGTGTACTAGGTCAGCGCGGCATACGTGCCTGACAGTTGAGTACTGCAGTCAGCGCAGCATCCGTGCCCGCCAGCAGCTTCAGCGCCCACAGGACAGCACACATGAGCGTCAGGGTCATTCAGCCAACATTCTCGGCGACCCCGCTTAACGGGCACCGGCCTAGTGCTTGGCCAGGAGTACGACTTGACCACCTACACGGAGATGAACAGGCACGATGAAGGTGTTGGGGAACTACAAGAAGCTTGCGATCATCGCAGAGGTCAGTGGTGCCACCAGCATGCTCGAGTCTGGGTCTCCGGGACACCCGCCAACGTGCAGAGGAAGGGCATCACTTGTGTTGCGCGTGTGAGCTGATTATAGTGCCTTTGCCATTCCAGATGCTGGTTTTTGTGTCTGCAATTTCTGTTTCAGATTTCTTTTGCCTTTTGTCTTTAATTTTCTTCTACTTCCTAGTCATGGTATATACATGTCTTGATTCCCCATTCTCATGGTTGTTACTAACACTGCATGGAAATTAGCTGAAGCGCTACTGGAACACAACAAGTCTGTGATCGATATAAACTACTCATCAGAACATAAAAAAAACAATCACTAACACAACACTAACAGAATTTGCTGAACACAACAAATCAAAGATGGTGCAGAAGTATCGCTGCCCCAACTGATTCAAAGAATAATGGCAATGATAAAACCAATTCACAAAGAAAACACTATATGATCAAACGAAGCAAATTGTTATGTGCATGATGGAGAAATTGAATCAAAGATTAAAACACAAAAGGTATTCCGCGAAAAATAGGACTGAAGCTCAATTCAGTATGTGGGCACAGCGACGACTTGGTTACATAACTAAAGCACAATTCAAACTTCAATGCATAAATGGTAGGTGACAAACGATGAGAGTATATAACAACCAATTCCTTCCTATTGTCAGATTAGGTGATTAGCTATCACAGTGGGCCGGCACACATAAGTACACTAATGTTAAAGAAGCACACAAAGCAATTAGTGAAGAGGTATTCATCATCAAATCAGGGATAAGTAGGAGAAAGACCATTCACCTACCAAGATTTTGCCGGTTCAAGCTTCAGGCTTGACTAGCTAAATAATATTCAGAGATACACAAATGTCTTCTGCATGTGCTGTTGGTATTCAACCACACATGAGAATTGACTTCAGAGTTCAGAGAACCTCACACGGCATGAAAATTGAAAATCTTATAGTTCTCTTGACCCAAATACAATGTATACTAGTGGACCAGAAATACAGAGAAAAAAGACTCCAGCATCAGGTGCTCTGTATACTGGAACTGCAATATTTTGGGTCGTTACTCGTTAGGTAGTTGTACAAATCTGCAAATTGCAATCAAACTGTGGCGGACCACAACCTTCTATTCGAACAACACACAAATTCCTTGCCTTCTATATTTAACTTTCCCGTGAGATACTAAAAAAGTTATCAGTTATTCACTATTGAAACTTGGTTTAGTTCCAGGAAAACAGCATTTCAAATCAATATACTGGTAACCAGAAGGCAAGTTCAATAATACAATACATGAGCATGGTTAAGGCAGAAATCACCAACCAGAGAGAATAGAGACCAACTGAACGAATCAGGGTAATATTTCAAAATCCAAGCTAATCAACAACATCATGACTTCACGATTTTACCCGCAAGAAAAAAATCATCACAATTTACATTGAAACTTAAATAAGTAGAATTGCTCGGATGAATGGTTATACTCCAACACCAGCTGCTCTGTCTACTAAAACTGCAATAGTGCAGGTCGTTATCCATAGTAGTTGTTCAAATCTGCAACTGGCAATCAAATTATGACGCACACCCTTCTATTCAAATAAAGTGAAATTGCCTTGCGTTCTACATTTAACTTCCATGAGATACCAAAAGACAGATATAGCATGGATGCTCACTTCTTTCAGGTGATATCATCAGTTATTCACTGTTGAAACTTGGTTTAGTTCACGGAAAACAGCAGTGCGGAACTGCAAATTGATATCTTGGTAACCAGAGAAGGCAAGTTCACTAGCACGCAAAATGAGCAAGGTTAAGATAGAAATCTAACGACCAGAGAGAATTGAGACCAATTGAAGCAATCAGGGTAACATTTCAGAAACCAAGCTAAATAACAACGTCACAATTTATAGTCGCCACGCAAACGTAAAATATAGTATAGAGTTGCATGAAATTAAATGGATAATACTGTGAACGGAAAGTCGGAAACATAGACAGTACCCTACTAACCTATACAACTGCATATCAAAATCATCTCGAATTAATGTAGCACTAGTAAATTCTCTTCAAAGTTTAAATAACATACCCCTTTGAGAAGATCGCAGTTCAAATTAAATAAACCATGCATTCTAAGCGAATAACTGAAGTTGATTTAGGATGCCGACAACAACAATAATTCATTTAGACTGAAGAAATCAATGCTCTGAATTAAGTACCAATCATCCAGGAATCAGCTGAGCTGTCTCTTAGACCCAATAATACGTTGAATAACGACAACACGAGTTCTATTTAAAAACAGTTATCAGTTATTCACTGATGAAACTTGGTTTAGTTCCAGGAAAACAGCATTCCAAATCAACATCTTGGTAACCAAAGAAGGCAAGTTCACTAACACAAAACATGAGCTTGGTTAAGGCAGAAATCTACCAACCAGAGAGATTGAGACCAATTGAACCAATCAGGGTAACATTCCAGAATGAAAGCTAATTAACGTCACAATTTATATAGTCATCAGGCAAACTTACAATATATAGAATTGCACGAAATTGACTAGATATACCGTTGATGGAAACTTAGACAGTAACCTATACAGCTACACGTCAAAATGATCTCGAATTAATGTAGTCTCTTAACAGTTTCAATAACATATCATGTTGAGAGGAACGCAGTCGAAAGTAGGTAAACTATACGCATTTTAAGCGAATAACTGAAGTTGATTTAGGATGCCGACAACAACAATAATTCATTTAGACTGAAGAAATCAATGCTCTGAATTAAGTAGCAATCATCCAGGAATCAGCTGAGCTGTCTCTTAGACCCAATAATACGTTGAAGTCGAATAACGACAACACGGGTTCTATTTAACAAAGCTTACCTTCTATTAATAGTAAGAGCACTCTTAAGATGCCGAACCGGTATGTTTCACGAGTGATAACAGGTTTTCCTTCATATAACTGGAATACAGTCGTTGAGAGATTGATAGTCCAGAAACATGTACTATATAACATCAGTTGATAAGAAGCTATATTAGAAGGAAGGAACAATGTATTTAGGAAAAACGACAACACGAGTTATATTTAACAAAGCTTACCTTCTATTAATAGTAAGGGCACTCTTAAGATGCCGAACCGACATGTTTCAAAGAGTGACAACAGGTTTTTCTTCATGTTTGAAAGAGTGACAAGAGAGTTTCTCATTCATATAACTGGAACAGAGATTGATGGTCCAGAAACAAGTACTATATGACATGAGTTGATAGGAAGCTATATTAGAACTGAGGAACAATGTATATACACAGCTGCCTTGGTCCAACCATCTACTGTAAAACTTTCACTGCCCTAGCTCAACAATTGGAACATCCTAAGTTACCCGCAGATTAGCAAAACCTCTACTGACAAACTAAATAATCGATTCCACGTCCTTGACAAGCAGCAGCAGATGTTGGTTGCTATAGAAACGAATAACAAATAGAAGAGGGGCGAGATGCAGCAACCATTCTCCGGCCTGCGGTCACCTGTGTCGGCGTCGGTCGGCGGCGTACTGGGAGAGCGGGACGAGCTCGGAGAGGGGCGTGGCGAGCGGGGTGGAGACGGGCGTGGGGATGGGCGATGAGCGGCAGACGGGGCAGGAGGCGCTGCGGCGCAGCCAGGCGTCGAGGCACATGAGGTGGAAGCGGTGGCGGCACTCGGGCATGAGGCGCTGCATCTCCCCGTCGCGGTACTCGCAGAGGCAGATCGAGCAGGCGGTCTCGGTGGAGCCGGCGGCGGCGGCGGCGGCCCGGGAGAAGGGCGCCTTGGGGTAGGATGCGATCACGGCGGGGTCGAGGCCGACGGGGGAGGCCCCCGGTGCGCCGCCGCCGCGGGAGGAGGAGCCTGGGGAGTCATCCTCGGCGACGAAGAGGAAGCGCGGGACGGTGATGGAGATGTGGCCGGAGCTTGAGGCGGAGGATGCGGGGCCGTGGCGCGCGGAGTGGTTGTGGTTGGCGTGGAGGTTGCGGTTGCGGCGGCGGAGGCAGAAGTGGGAGGCGAGGAGGAGCGCGGCGAGGAGGACGAGGAAGGCGAGCGCGATGGCGATGGCGGTGCCGAGGCCGAGGCCGGAGAGGGAGTCGGCGAAGGACATTGCTGCGTGGGCGGCGGCGGGGAGTGGAGGAGGAGGGTGGTGGGGCGGAATGGCATGGCGCGGTGGGGAGCGGGGCAGAAGGGGAAGGCTGAGGTATTTGTTGTTCGCCTAGGTTTTGGGGATGGGGTTGTTGGCGGCATTAATTGCCGGGGAAGAGGGAGGAGGGGGATTGGAGTTATGGCGCGGGGCAGGACGGACGGACGCGCTGCCCTGCCCTGCCGTGCTCGTTCCTCTCCTCTGTTCTGTGTGTGCCGTGTGCGTGTCTCGATGCTCCTGCCGGCGCTGCTGCCGAGCTAGTAGTGTGGAATCGGGGGAGGAGGCGGGGAACGCGTGAGGGCAGGGGACGGGAGCAGAGGGTGGTGGTGGGCCGTCGTCGGGCACGGATTCGCGGGTGGCGAACTGGCAGCACGGTGTGAAACGGCGCGACGCGGGCCGTGCGTGCGTCTGGTGGGCTACAGAGCCAGAGGAGAGGGGAGTGGGCGATGGCGGAAGCTTGAACAGTGCTAGCCTGTAGGTTTGCGTGTCCGTCGTGTTGACGCTAGGTGGTGGGCAGGCCTAGGAAGGAGCCGGGTACGATGGGGACAACACGGGGTCGCGTAACGAGGAGAAGCGTCCTCCGGTTGACGTTGGAGCAGCTGCGGGACAAAATTTACCCTGTTACAAAAAAAAAGTTAGATGGAGTGAACGACAAAAAAATGCGCCGTTGCCGGGGATCGAACCCGGGTCACCCGCGTGACAGGCGGGAATACTTACCACTATACTACAACGACTTGATTGATTCATTTGCAGATTCTTCTCCTGCTGTACTCTGGGCAGTGTTTTTAATTTAGCAGGCTCCGGCGCACACTTGTTGAAACTCGTGGTAGCATATGTCGGCTGAATTTTCTATTTCAAAGATCTATACAATGGTTGCTGCACGCTGGAGGGTGTTAAGTGAGCTAACTTGCGTGAAGAAGTGCTTGAAGTGAAGACGAGCGAGAGTGCGAAGGGACGTGTGAGAGAAACAAAGAGACATTAATATGTCCTCAAAGAAAATACGAATCGAATATTAGCAAATGTGAAATTGTGGATGAGGTACTTCAATTTGTGCATAGGTCATTAAAGGACAAAAAATAAAAGTGTGGTCGTGCTTTCAAGCTTAACATGTGTTTCTTCGTCAAATTGTTTCTTTCACAAGTTTGAGATCGGTCACAACTGGATTCAATGGAATATTAGAGATAAATTGATTATTGACGTTGTTTTTTAATAATGTGGCTAACGGGTTCTTGAAAGCTCTGTCTTTTTGGTATACTTCCAAGCTGAAGGACTCGAGATAATGGTGGAAGAACTAATAAGGGAATTGCACGCTGCAAACCCACCACCCATACATTAGTTTCTTTCATGCTTTTACCCATTTATTTTCCCTCGTGTTGTTTGGGTTGTGTTGGGGGGGCTGACCTCGGATAGGGTAAGGACGGGAAAAGACGAAAGGAAGTTCCCCGTCCAGTTTCCGAGTTACGGTCTAAATCAGCCGAATCCTGTAAAGGTCGGCCGAGGTAAGTAAGAGCAGCACCCTTATGAGAAAAGCAAGGCGTTACCCGGCCGACATACTGTGTAAGTCGGCTGAGTCAACCCGAATAATCTGAATGCAGGTGAAGTCAAGCCGAGTTAAGCGAGGCAGGGCCGAATGATATGAAGCTTGCATGAGAAGGAAATGCCTATAGTCAAACTCTAGTCACGGGCTAGGAAGAATCTAAGCAGAGCCAAACACAAAAGACAAGGCGCAGAGCGACAGAAGGGCAGAAGGAGGTCACGGAGGTGACAGTCCTGAAGCCCGAGGCGTGCAGGTGGGGTCCTCTGAAACCTTGCCGTCATTAGAAGGGCGACACGGAAAGGAGGCCGCCGAGTTACTATATTGGGACAAGCATATTTCTCAAATATGCTCGCCACGTCAGCCCTAGAGGAGCCAAGGTTCCCCTTTATAAGGAGAGGCTTGGACTCAAAGAAGGGCATCGACTCATTTGGTACCGTTAGGCTGGTAAAGTTCTTCTTCTCCACTTGTATACAGCTCAAGGAGCACTTGTAGCCTAAGAAAGGAGAAATAAAGATCTTTACGTTAGTCTTCTGTGTGTAGAATCAACTACACCTTCCCTCCCCAGATCCCTCTAGCATCCATTGCCCCCATACTTTAGCCTATCCATGGCATCTGTCGTGCCACCACCACGACAGGTTGTTATATGTTGATCCAAATTCTACAAAGTATAGGCCAACTTCTCACGAGTGGAGCGAGGCCCGGATCGTCGAAAACCTAGGTTTCCACCGATATATAAACCCCTTGTAAGCCGCCGGTTGGGATGAGTTGCATTTGTGAAATCCCCGGCGTTTGTAAACACTCCTCGATATAGTGAAGTTTCGCTGGCTGGCGCCCGTGGTTTTTTTCCTCTCTTTGTTGGAGAGGTTTTTCCACGTTAAATCTGTGTCCCCTTGCTGTGTTTTTCGTTTTCTTTCTTCGTTATCTTCTTGTCGCAATTGTAACATGGGTTGTAGCTTGTTTCCCTTGGGGCATATTGGTTGCCTGAGCCAATTTTAGGGCTCCTGGGGGCAGACCCGGGGGGCATGCCACACAAAAACGGTCTCTAGACCATGTTCGGCACTTATGTTTGGTTTCGTGGCCATATATTTTCTTTGATCTTAACACATAGTGGGTTCAACTATTTGGTGGCATGCATTGACATTCCTACCTCAAGGCACACACTTTCGGTGTGTGTTTGATTGTCAAGCAAGTGTCCAATATGGTAACCTCTTCTCAGGAGTGGTGCGATTACTAATGGAATAGCAACAACAACAAGAACAACAGATAAACACCAAGCAACATAATTTAGCAACATGATGTTAGTACCAACCTAGAAGGATACAAATAGTATGGTACCATAGCAGTATCAGAACATGAAGCATATATTTGATAGAACTAGTGCGACGGGAACTAGAGGAAATGCATAACTGATTGGTTGTGTAGACCTTGTGGTCCAATAACATTAGCTCTATCATGATAGCTGCAAAAATGTTCAGCATATATGCTCATATACACAAAGAATGACATAAAATGTGCCTCATGCTATAAGCACACCCAATGCAAAGAAATGGTTGTACAATACCAAGTGAAATGCACAATAAAGTGTGCTTGTACAATGCATAAGGTATGATAGGATCACCCCTTGCACCAACATGATATCATATTTTAATCACCGGCCTCATATGTTTAGCTCACATTGAACCAAAATAGCACGCAGTTAATCCGACCTTTAGAAAATGACATGCTCTTTCAGTATATTGCAACTCGACATCGATTCATACATCCGTCGCTGTCAGCAACTAAACCCCAACCCTAGTTTTTCGTTCGTAATCTGGATGATCATCCTCGCCTCGTGAAGCACATATCTGGAGGCGAAGACTTCCCTGTTGGCGTAGCAGAGCTTGTTGTCGGGGCAGAACTCAAAGTCCAGGAACTCGTGCCCGGACTCGCTCCTCTTGCCCCACGTAGTACCGCAGGTAGAACTCGGCCCCATGGGTCTCCTCGCTGCTCTACCGTCGGCGAACATAGATCCAATGCGGACGCATGGAAATCCAGCATTGGAACATAAAAATCAAACTTTGACCTCCAAGTCACTGGATCAAGGCGGCAATGGGGAGGGTGAAAAAGATTCCAGTGGTAGAGAGCGAGCGGGTGATTCTGGTGGCGCCGCGGGTGACGAAGGGGAACGAGCGACACGGGCGAGCGAAGGGAAACGAGGGACGGGACGACAAGTGCGGGTAGAAATTTTTTGAGCATGTTTTCGCAAAAATCTCCGGAGAGAGTAACTAAAAGAAAAAAAGAAAATGAAGTTTAAGATTGCTTATCACATTTGCGGCGTCTGCTGTGTGTAGCTTAAATCGTGGATCACGAGTTATTTTCCAAGGAAAGATGTTTCCCTAATTTTTTTTGGGAGTGACTATTAGACAGCTAGCTGTTTTGCAATTGAGAAACAGACAGATTTTTTAAACCAATAGAAAGAGGACAACTATCAAACTGAAAACCGTGAAAGCGAATGAAAAAACTATCTGTTTTCAGTTAACAAAGCAGACACATTTTGAGCCAAACTCAACGGCTCATTTATCAGTCCAACAACTCTACCCGTACGGACACAGCCTAATAGGTAAAAGAAGGCCCATATCACAACTACAGAAAAGCCCAACAACTCCACGCCTTACTTCCATCAGGTCATCTTCTCCGGTGAGAAAACACCAGCTCCACCGGTCCAGCCCCGCTGTGTCGCTGCTTCAGAGTGGGGATCAAAAGGATTCAAGTATCTCCCACGAAAAAGAGAGAGAGTGAAAAGGAGAAACAGAATTCAGTCTTGAAAATGGTACAATAGTAGAAGAACTAAAGAAGGATACAGATGTTCTCGGAGAAGACCAACCTGAAATTGACGACAGCCTGAAGTCCCTGGTACTTGCTCTATAATCTGTATCATGAATTGGAACCATCCACCTTGGAGAAGTATATCAATCGACCCATGATGGACACATCAAATCATGCTCAATGAGCTCCCCCAAGTCCAACAACAAATTGAAGAATCAACACTATACTCTTAATAATGAAGAGATACTGAACATTGCGATTTTAGAGTGAAAAGATACTAAACAAACTCTAAGAGACTGCAAACTAACTAAAATATAGATCGTGAAGAAATTTAGAGTTGGTAAACAGTAAAATAAATGAGGAATTCATGAACAACGAAGAATGAAACCTTGGTTAAAGAAAAGGATAAATAGATTAATGAAAGAATGAGTGCAGATGAATGTGGAATTGAATAACTGAGAAACTTAATGCTGAAAGGAGAAGGGACTAAACAGAGAGTGATGAAAACTGGAAAAAAAAGGCAGGGACTAAAGAAAACACTGATCAGAAGTAATCAAATAATGAAAAGACGAGGAATTTGTGACTGAAATACTTAGTACTAAAAGAATGAAGAAAATGGTCTAAATAGAGAGTGACTCAAAACTGAAAAAAAAGGAAAACGGTGATCAAATCTAATAAAAGAATGAAAAGCCAACAAATTCGTGACTGGAAAACTCAAATAATTAACATTGAAAGACTAAAGAAAAGGGACTAGAAAGAGATGACTTGAAACTTTAAAAAAGGCGCAGAGACTGAAGAAAATGATGATCAAATATAATGAAAGAATGAAAACCTAAGGAATTAGTAACTAAAAAACTAAAATACTTAAGAAAAAGTGACTTAAGAAATGGAACTAAAAAAATAGTGACTGAAAACAAGAAGAAACAATGACTGAAGAAAATGATAATTAGATCTAGTGAAGAATGAATGGCCGAGGGATTAGAGACTGAGAAACTGAATGAAGAACAAGAATGAACATAGAGAAATGAATTACATGAACTGATGAAAGTATGTCATTAGACAATTAAATTACATCAAAGATCTTATTGTCTCCAGGAAACACTTGTTGGAATAACTAGAGAAGATGTCCATGCCAACGCTATTGACATTTGATCTTTTGTTCAAAAGCAGATAAAGTGGGGGGAACATGATAAATTGTAAATTTGCCATATACAAACAAGCATTAGGAAGAATGCGATACAAATCTCGTTCTTGATATGAGCCTCCTTGGGGAAATTTATTTCATCCATCTACAAATGATTTAACTACATTATTATAGAAAGAAAGCTAATACCAATACCAAAATAGATGGGCACAAAAGGTACACAACTAAGATACAAGGCTTGGAAAAACAAGAAGTACACCATTCTAAATATACAAAGAGTGTGTTCAAATGACATTGAAATGTAACCACACAGAAACACAACAAACACACACACACACACACATATATATATATATATATATATATATATATGTGTTGATGATAAATGGTTTCTCTCTTGTTAAATCATGTTAACACATGGCAGGAGAGCCAAATAGACCACACAAATGAGCCGACCGTACAAATGATATCAAGAAAAGAAACAAGGCATTACACTTCAAATTGAACACTAACTAAGATCATCACAAAATAAAGGATCCAGAAAACAAAAGATGGACAATTAGCATACTGCCAGTAATACAATTTTATTCATCCGTTGAGACTGGTCTAGTAGATATTTACCACTGTAGGATACTACCTGACAACAAAGGCGAGGCAGTACTAACATTGAAATGGGTACAACCACACATCTCTCTAGACTCTAGCTGTTGGTATCCTAAATAAATAAGACAAGTAAACCACAAGCAGCATTCAACAGTCATTAATCACCTCACTGGCTTGCTCACATGGAAAAACAAAAAAAAAGCATGTGCAGGAATCCCCTCTGCCTTCTCCACAGTCTAAAATGAAGGTGATCAGGCACACAAGAATAACCAATATAGGGCAACACATAATTAGGCCCATGATCTGATTGGCGACAAACTCTTGATTGCCCTACATGCAAATAGCCATACCTTTTGCTGATTTGACCCTGCGAAGATAGGAGAAACTAATACGGAGATAAGCTCCCAATACGCAAAAAAAAAAGATGATAAATGATCACGTATCAAAACATTTTTCAGGCTTGAGGCAGACTGAACAGTACCATGAGCAACTAAAAATAACACATAGGGATGATACATATTCATGAATGAAAGATTCACACCAACACAAATGAAAACTAAACCTTAAGTTCACGGTAGATAAACTGTACTAATATAATTACTCTGTAGAAGGTCGCTTGCTGCTGCATGCACAACTGATCTAATTTACTCCTTAGCAGGTCACGGCTGCGAATCTGTTGACAGGTTTGCTGAGTGCTCCCTAGTGCCAAATTAGATAAATCCAAGAATTAGACAATCATTACTAATTTAATCTACAGTAGGTGGTCGCTTGTTGTTGCATGCACAACTGAGCTAATTAACTCTGTAGCAGGTCATGGCTGCCACTCCGTTGTCAGATTAGCTGACCGGGCTTTCTTGCAAGAAAGGTTTTGGTGGTGCCTCTTAAGGTGCTGCAGAAAAAAAATCAACAACCCTTCCTCTTTTCAAAACTGATAGACCTATAGGCTACAGAACAACTTAATCTGCGTCAAATTACCGTCCGTACAAAATCTGCTTTCGTGACTAAATTATTGTTCTGAAAATTCAGGGGATTCAAAGGTTGGAGAGGAAGAGTAGGCTAGATTGGATCTTCTGTTTCTTGAGACTTAGATTGAAGAGGGGGTAGAACTTTGAAGTCGTGGATCACACTGAGCGAAGATGCCTGTACGGCACTAGGGGTAGCTCGAGGTTGCGCCCGTGGAATAGGAGAGGCAAATTGTAGGAATAAGTGGACAAATCAACAGAGGAAGAAGGTCAAGCGAATACCGATTTCCCCGCCGGCGCGCATGCATTTCTTGCTCGCGAATCGCCGATCTCGTCACCGTAGGTCGAGGAAGGACACAAACAGCGCCTCTTCCATCACCGCTAGCTGCAGCTGCGGGGTCACGGGTCTCTCTGTCGGCGGTCTTCCAGGCTCGCGAACCTCCACTCTCCGTCACCGGCCTAGCAGGCTGCACCGTCGATGCAGACCTATCTCCACCATGGCTGCACTCCTCTCCCCGAGCCGATGGAGACAGAGAGCACCGAACTAGAATGAAAAAGGATTAAAAAAATCCAACAGCTACGTTGACTTAGGCTACGCGCGGGACAAAAGCAAAGACACTGAAAAAAGAGAAAGCCCGCTGAGATTCGGGACAGAGATCCGACGGTATAAAAAGTGACTGTTTTTCAATTATAAAACAGCTAGCTGTTAATTAGGAAAAGTGTTTTTTTTTATCAATCTCATGCCAACAGCTTGAGGTTCCGGCTTTTCCACGGAATCAGGTTACCGTTTGACGTGCTGTTCACGACGCTGAAACTGCTTAATTCAAACTTTGCTTAATCATAAAGGAGTCTCCGGATAAAATTTCAAACTTTGGTTAATTCAGTCCCGGGATTCCGATTTGCTACATGCCCACGCCAAACAGCTTTCTCGAACCTGGGACCGAGCCGATGTCCATCCAGAAGCTTCCCAGCTAGGAGGTCCAGGCCCCGTCCGCGCCGACGGATCCCACGGACCTACCACGCGTCGGCACTGGGATCCCACGGCTGGCCAACCTCGCGATCTCCACCCATCCCCATTCATCACTTGCGTCCCCACCCAGCACGGGCCCACGGCAAGAATGACGCCTCCCTGTCACGGCCGTTGCCCCAGCCGCAGTAAACACCTCGTGCACCCAGCTGGTAGCTCCCCACGCTCACTTCCAGGCGGGCCTCGCGCGGTAACACCGGTCACGTGCGTCCACGCGAGCAGACGACGGGCTAGCGCGGGCGTCGATCTCGTGGCCGTCCGTGGTCGGATCGACGGCTGGGACACGTCTCGGCCGCGCAGAAAACACGCGGCCCCGAACCACGGGGAAAGGAAAGGGCAGCGGCGACGGCACAAAAGGCGTTGCTGAACAGAAGCGTTCAAGCGAGCAGAGCTAGAGAGAGAGAGGGGGAAGAGAGAGGAAGGGAATACGGGAGAGCGCGTGGCCATGGCGGAGCACAAGGAGGAGTCGGTGATGGACAAGATCTCGGAGAAGCTCCACGGGTCATCCTCCTCCTCGGGGTCCGACGACGAGGGCAGGTCGTCGTCGCCGTCGGCCGCGGCCGCCGTCAAGGCCAAGATCTACCGCCTCTTCGGCCGCGAGAAGCCCGTCCACTCCGTCCTCGGCGGCGGCAAGCGTGAGTCCGCACACCACGCAGCCCCCTTCGTATGCTTCTCACTCTGCCCGCTGGTCGGGGGTTTTGCGCCCGCGTAGTTTAGTAATAGACTAGATCCGGCCGCATCGTGATTTTGCTCCGCCTGCCTCTGAGCGGTGACCTTCTCGTCTTTGGGCGTGCTTGCTGTACTCTCCCGAGAAATCTCGTGTTCATCGGAGATAACTCGCTAGTTACTGCGTATAAACCGTCCCGATCTGCGATTTCCCGACTGAAATTTCAGCGGCATTGTACGAGATTACCGCGATTTGTTCCTGTATAGCCTGCGTTCCTAGGTTTTAGATCGAAGCGATTGTGGGATTCTGTTCGTCTGAGAAGGTTCCACCCGGCTGGCAGCTGAACTGCAGTGCTCTATGCTTCTGCGCTTAAACCCTGGATAGATTCTTTATCTGTAACCTTGTTGATTTGGGCCTTTGCTTTGCTTTGATGTGCTCATGGATTGTTGCTTGCAGCTGCCGATCTCTTCCTGTGGAGGAACAAGAAGATCTCTGGTGGGGTGCTCGCGGGCGCCACATCCATCTGGCTGCTGTTTGAGGTCCTGGAGTACCACCTCCTCACCCTCTTCTGCCACTGCCTCATCCTCACCCTCGGCACCCTCTTCCTCTGGTCCAACGCCTCTGCGTTCATCAACAAGTGAGCTTCTTTAACTTCCAACTGTTGTTCGCACCTAGATCAGATATAATAATATCACAATGCCTCATTAATCTAATCTGAATTTGGTTTGGCATATGGGTGAATGATGCCTGTATACGATGAACAATTGATTCTCTTTTGCTTTGAATGTAACATGATGCAAGTTTTGGATTATTGGATGTGCACTATAAACGGTATGTTAGTCTGTGTCTGTGAATCGCTGTTTGCAATTATTTTCAGGTCCCCTCCTAACATTCCTGAGGTAAAGATCCCAGAGGACCTGGCTGTCAATGTTGCCCGCTCGCTGAGATATGAGATCAACAGGGGCTTTGCTAGCTTGAGGGCGATTGGTCAAGGCCGTGACCTGAAGAAATTCCTGATTGTACGTTTAATTGGTTATACATGCTTTGGTTTTCTTTAGCCTTCACTGTTTATTCCGTGGTCATGTCATCTCACACCCCTATGTTGTCTCTTTATTTCTCAGGTGATTGCAGGTCTGTGGATCCTCTCTGCTCTTGGGAGCTGCTGCAATTTCCTGACCTTGTTCTACATAGGTAATGTGGTTCGTTATTAAAGTCTGAACTTGCAAATGTACCAGAATTATACCTAGCGTTCTTTACTGATTATGGTTTATCTTGCAGTCTTCATGGTACTGTACACTGTGCCGGTTCTGTATGAGAAGTATGAGGACAAGATTGATGCTTTTGGAGAGAAGGCCATGGTCGAACTGAAGAAGTACTACGCCATCTTCGATGAGAAGTGCCTGTCCAAGATTCCCAAGGGACCGTCGAAAGACAAGAAGCATTAGAGCCACTGAGAGTGCTCGGCGCAGAACTCATCTTCTCTGTTGATCACTACTCGTCGGTTTTCAAGGATGGTTGTGATTCCATGTCCGTAGTTGATAGTAGATACCTATCTGGTCGGATCCTTGCGCGGTCAGTAGTCGTGACGTGCTACTTCTTCGAACTTGTGTTATGCCAGCTTTTGCTCTATATCCTGCTTTGAAGTCTTTTTAGCGTAGCATCCTCACTTGCAAGTTGTTGGTGTTAGAATGCTATCAGTGGGAGTGATGCTTGTGGTACTATTAGGAGACTTCTACAATTAAGTGGCTCGTTGGTGCTAGTCTGCTAGATATGCATGCATGTCATCCCTTGTTTGCTCTTGGATCTGTTGGACTTGGATGCCTATTCTCCTGCTTTGTTTTTTGTCAGTTTACACGCTCCAATAGATACTACCCTCCTTGAATTTCAAGTATTGCTCTGTAGTTGATATTGACAACGGTATTGGAGCAGAACGTTTAAGTTTTCATGGCGAGTTACACCAGTTATGTATGCGAATACAACTTAGAAACCACCGGTTGTCAAAATGGTATAGCAAAAAAAAAACAAGTGTCACAGTTTTACAGTCACGTTATCTTCAGAATCGCTACCTGTATCAAGAATTGCTCTTGCTGCAATTGTTCTATTGACAACAGTATTAGCAGAAGGTTCAAGATTTCATTGAGCCTTTCATAGTGAATTACAACAGCATGTTACAAGAAATATCAAAACAGGTTACCATAACTTTACAATTCAATTCACTCACACATGAGGCTTCCAAAATCGTCTGGGCACATTATCTTCAGAATCACTATCTGTATCATCACCATCAGATGATGAAGATGGTCGATCATGAGCGTTTAATATGTAACAAGCAACCTGGTCCATGACAGAGTGAAATCAGACGGTTAAATGCACACCGTAATATCAGATTAAAGAGCAGAGC
This sequence comes from Avena atlantica, assembly GCA_910589765.1. Classification (NCBI taxonomy): domain Eukaryota; kingdom Viridiplantae; phylum Streptophyta; class Magnoliopsida; order Poales; family Poaceae; genus Avena; species Avena atlantica. Next base: position 467,414,989 of record OU342733.1, on the reverse strand, counting down.
AAAATGGCATAAAAGTAACAATTCCTCATTGATCAATCAGAATATGGATATTATGGTTAATAAAATCAACAGTTTCTGATGCAATGTAATGGTAAACAGAAAATGAAATCCATGAAACATTTATTTGCTGTGAACTTAAACTTTTCCCCATCATACAAGCAAAGTATTGACCATAAGACAGAAGCGCTTACTGCATAGGGTAACAGAGGCATTAGTTTTGCTTCATCTTTTCCATTCTTAGGACAATGGTGTGGAGCAGCACATGTCAAGTTGCTCAGCCAAAGAATCGAACGGCATTGCCGGCATATTGCTCTATTTGATGCGGAGCTCCAGTTTATGTGTTCTGTAGAAATGATAATTCAGCATTGTTTAGACTGGACCATTATAAGTTCCGGACTCATAGTTACACCAAGAATTCTAGCATATGGGAGCATTACCTGCGTGCTTATTGTGGAAAACCTCTTTCCAGTTCAACTCGGGATCATGAAATGCGGGATCCGCACTATTCTGCACAACAAGACCGTGACTATTCTGTACACTGGATAGAGGTGTGCTGTTGGAACTCCCATTGGATATGCCAAAGAAAAGGGAGTAGTTCTTTTTCCACAGCTTGTTGTCATTTGCAGATGAATTCCAAGACCTTCTAGGGAATACACAAGTGTCAATACAAGAACTAGCACATGTTTGGAGCACTATATTGACACAAGAGAACAGAAAAATACCAGCAAACAAGGCCAGCTGCTACCAAAGAGCGCATGTCTAGAAAACTGAAGATATGAACAAGCACATCATGTGGTATGTGTGGAGGACCTGTTGAAGAGGTTCAAGATAAATATCATATAGTGTGTCAATATGAAAATGTAAGCTGCAGCTTAAGATGACTAGGTAGTTGTACTGAGAACATTCAAAACTTTGGTACCTAACACCTGCGAGTTATAAAATCGAGAGTATAGAGTGAATAAATATAATATGATGGCAATAAACAGATTTACTTAAGATGGACTTCATAATTATGAATTTTATCATCCTAGAAGAACATTCAAACATAATAGTCGAGTTAAGCAGCGAGCACAGTAGTTCCCTACATTTAATCCATAGTCAATCATTGGTAGTTTCTACTTGCAAGTTTGCTACTCTAAGAAAGTTTTGCACATCTGAGAAGGAACCCAACATACCTGGCTCTTCTTGAACTTTAGCACGTCTTTTATGTGCAATAGCAGAGCACTTGAACTCTGAAACAGCTTGTGACTTCTTTTGCTTTGGCAGGGAAACTTCTACGGATTGCAGAAGACCATTAGCTGCAGCTAATGCATATCCTGTCTGCACACTATGGGAAACAACGAGTTATTCCAAACTATCATGTAGCGAGACCATGGAAGGATAAAGTCATTTCAAAAATAGAACACATCAAGCTAGTAAGAATACATGGGCATTCGAGTCACAGAATGAAGTTTAATGTGAGACTTCCACCTCAATTCCAATGGTAATTTACCGACGCAGATAACTTTAATCTTTATGATACATGGAAAATGTATATGCAACTATATAACACAATGAGCACAAACCATAGATTAGATTATGACCGTGACACAACGAACCTCTCGAGCATATAAAACTAATCATGAATTCAGGGTGACAAGATTATCAACTTAACATAATCTCAAAATCCCCTTCTCATTGTCCAGGCATGTTTTGCCTTTTTGTACTATACATATTGATTCTAATATAATTGGGCATGTCAGTAATACATACACCAAAGTGCATACGTCCTGAGGCAAATTTTGCTTAGAATGAATAGTCAATTTTGCACGAGACGAATTAAAAGGCAATGCAATGTTGTATACTACAAATATAGGCCATAAGTATCAACACTATCTCTGTTTTTCATATTATTGTGGATCCATAGAGTCATATAAAACCATAACGGGTAGAATTTCTTTTTGGCATCATTTAACTAGCTATTCGAATTCGAATGTCGGCACACAATTATTGAAAACTTAATCGAGAGAATATAATTGAGAGGATTGTTGGGCGGTTGGCCGAAATTTAGGCACAAAATGACAGAAATCGCTCCGGGAGACAACAACGAATTAGTATGCAGAGTATCACAATTTGACCAGAGCAGCCACCATCAAGACAAATCCTAATTTCTCCGAGCAGCAATACGTCGCCAATCGTACCGGCGGATCCGGGAAGAGTAGAGGAAATTCGACGGAATTATGCACATCTGAGGCGCGAGAGGAGGCCCTTACTCGGGGAGGAGGCGGAACGCGATTAGAACGTCGCCGGCGACGAGGGCCTGGGCGGCCTTGGGGAGGTCGGCATACCCGTGGCGCAGGAGCTCGGCCAGCTCGCTGCACGCCGTCGGGTAGTCCCACGGCCGCGACAGCGCGGTCGCTATCCCCATCTCCGTGTACCTCTTCACCACAGCCGCCTCCTGTCGCCGCGCCACCAGCCGCTGCGGCGCCCGACGCCGTACCGGCATCGTTGGGAGCACGGGGCCGTTGCTTGTGAATCCGCTACGTCACCGTCGCCTGGCCGCCCCGGCCGAATGACGACCACCGCCGCGCGCGCAGCTGGGCTCTATGCCCGTTTTGGGTATCGCGTACGAAAGTTTGGTCCCCTTTTCTCGCCGGTGGATCATAGAAGAACACACGATGGCGCGTGTGATGGGCCGACATAATTGACGGTTTTTCGGGCCAGTGGCAGCCACAACTTGTCCGCGGCCGAAAACTTCCTGAAGCGGGATTTTTTTCTAACAGGGATATAGTCTCTCAACTTTATCTTTACTACTTATGTCTAGATACATCCATTTTAATGACAAGTAATATGGATCGGAGGGAGTATTAAAAGAAAGTTGGTGATCATAGGTCGCTCTCAAACATCAAACATTGAAGCAATCTAGACCGTCTAATCTATATCTAATGATCCTAATACGAGCTTAATTAATTACGTTTTTGTGCCACCGATAAGTGGCAAGACAATACCAGTTCAGAAAAGGCGTGAACGCCCTGAGGCTCCGACCCACACTATCCCTGACCTCCTCCCATGGAACCTAGCATAGGTCCCGCCGCCGCCACCCTTCCCATCTCGCTCCTAACTACCGCCCTAGCTGCCCTCAAGCCGCATGTCGCCGGAGCACCTCCAAGTTGGCCGACCTCCTCCTTCTGGACCGCCTCTAGCCCGAGGTGGTCTTTTCCCAACCCGTTGAGGAGGAGCTGCCCCAGTAGGACATGTGCAATCTGGCACACGAATGGGCGTATCTGTACAAGTTGCCGCGGTAGTGGAAGTTGGGCTCCGGTTGAACGGCTATAGGCAACAACGATGGGAAGTTCACCTGGTAGGGCACATGCGGCAACACCACGAGGATTTAGATCTTATCGGCAACTGGAAGGAACACCACCACAAGGAGGACGACGAGAGAAAGGCGGCCATGGAACAGCTGAGGTGTGAGTGGAGTGCTGGCTCGAGTCAACTTGAAGGAGCACTCCCACAAGGAGGAAGACGATAGGAAGGCGGCCATGGAACGGCTGAGGTGTGAGCGGAGTGCTGGCTCGAGTCTGCGACTGCAGATCTAACTAGCGTATGACGACCTACTCCCTGCGACAGCTTGTCCTTCTATTCTGTTCCTCCCAAGGTATGACACAGCAACCCAAATCCCTCACCCCCTAATGTGATGTCTTTACTCAGTACATGCTCCGGAAGCTCATCTATGTTTGGTTAATTCTAAAGATATCAGCCTCTAATCGTTCATCTGGTAGTATCTGTGTTGGTTAAGTTTGAGGAGAAAGAGGGGATGCATAAACATAGAGGATTCACTCGGGTGAGGCTCTCCTTTTGGTAAATGACAGTAGATATGGGAAGAGCTCAAGCGATGTTGTTAGATGTGAGGCTCTCTTTATTATGTGATGCCTATAACTATGTGAATTAATTACAAGTTTGCATAATACATGTGCTTCTTAGCAGTAATTATCACCTACCATATGTTGAAGAGGTGGCATTTTGTCAATGTTCCTGGACAAAATGCTTTGATACGTTTTGTGGATAGCAAAGTTCTGCACAATTATGTCAGAAATTTATGGTAAGACTCTTGATCTTATAGTGGTGTCCTCAAAATAGAATAGAAATTTATGGGTTAGTAGATTTTGTGTGGACATGTAAAAATTATGACATCTTTCTTTGGCTGACTGAAAAACAATACATCACCCTATAAGTTGTGCACCTAGGAGTTGTTAATTTGTCAATCTTTTCCGTAGTGTGATTCAATAATTATTTTTTTGAGAACTACACACCTGAGCTAACAAAATTAGTATATTTTATTGTTCAAGAGACATCTAATTGTTGCAAGACATGTACATCCACATGGAAAAACGTGTGATGTGATGTATAGGCAAGATGCCCCTGCCACCCTTGTCGGCTCAGGCAACTACTCTCCTTTCCCCAATCATCCGTGGCCGTGTGCTCAGCCCCTTTCCTCAGGCTGCCGCTTCTGTTTGTCATCAAGTCGTTGACTCCGCAGCAGCCACAATTCCAGTCATTCTTGCTTTCTTGTACTTTTGCAGGGAATCTGTACTTCCTTTGTGATCTACACTTGTATGAGTTAATTGAGCGAGCACCATTTTAGGGTGTTGGATATAATTTAATATTATATTTTGGCGGTCAAGTGAGAGAGAGAGCGAGAGATCTCCATAAGCTCGTGAGTCGTCCCAATATGGTCAGGTTACACGAGGTGTTGTATTTACTTCTTTCTGATTGGTGTTGGAATCGCTAATAGTTCTTGTTAGGTGTCCTTTTAAGTCCTAGTAGGATCATTTAAGGCCATTCTATTATGTGCAGGTTTTGGCAAGAGGAAGGAAAATATTTTTAATCTAGATTTCATCACGGGCGGTGAACTATTTGATAAGTTAATAAGAAGAGAACCAATATAGAAAATCAAAGTTTCATCAAACTGATCTATAAAGCAGAACGAAGTTTTGTAGCACCCGTTGAAAGATCCTGCTGCCCATGCAGTCTAACATGCTCTTGGGGCAGGAGAGACTACAAGATTATTATATGCAAGAACTTCATAAAGGGCACCCGTTCCTCATTGATTTTAGTGGCAGGTTTGATGGGGAAACGCTTTCATATGCTAGAAATTAAATTGTAGAGTTAACATGTTTCTTTTTATTATATACAATATCATACTTTTTGAAAGAAACTTGAATATATTTTTTTTTTGGTTTCCTTGACTATGCTTTCCATGCAACTTAATTCCCATGTCATGTAGAGGATATATCACCATTTTATTCAGTAAGGAAGCCAGTGACTTTGACAAGGAGAGGGCACTAACAGTCTACATCTCAAATATTTTCATTGAAACTGTAGGTAAGCCTCCCTATTTGTCCAATGTGTTTTCGTACTGATTTCCTTGAGGAGGTTTTGTTAAAAGCTTTATGCTTAATATCATGATGTTTTGTCTCGGTTATTGCATTAATACGTGAGCACATCTTTTTTCCTTTTAGCAACATATTTAACTTTCTCTTTTTTTGCCTACACATATTGTACTTTCTCCCTTCCTCTTTTGGGAGCATACTTTACTATCTCGTTTTGCTTATTCTATAACTACCCTAGCTAGATATTTGTATTTTTGGCTACGAGAAGGAAAAAACAACAGCGGCTTAGGGCAAGAATTATGCATAGTTCTACGCTTCTTCTAATTCTAAGACTCGTGACATAAACCCAACAAGACATATACTTTTACTCAAACAATATGGAGAAGCTGATGGTCCTCAAGAGAGTCGGACATGCTGCAATATCAGTAGACCTCTCAGTGCTGGTAGGGTTATCTCCTACTACAGTTCTTTGTGAAACTAGCGGTAATGGAGGTTTAAAAAATAATCTCAATCGTAGACTTGATTAGGTTTGCATTTTGTTAATACTATAAGTTTAGCTTCTTTTACCAAGTACCAAATTTAATTATGATACACTATATGGTAATAATTCCATGTCAGATGGTTAAAAGACTCTTTGCCTGCACATGTCTTAATTATGATACACTACATAGTAATACTTCCAGTGCAGAAAATGTCATCTGTAGTTTCCTTGAAAAATCAAGGCCCGGTTGCCGCAATTATCATGCTAAACAATAAATGCCATCAACTCAAAGCCGATTTCTGGTAGAAAGTTTCATGTTTTCCCATTGTAGTCTTGATTTTAGCAATGTATTTGGCAAGTAACTCATGTTCTCTCTCAAACACCAATGTTTCAACTATTGTGTACCAAACCATACCGATGTATGATATCTCATGTGATTTACTTTCCTTGATTTGCATCTGGTTTTCAGGTGATCTTCTCAGAAGCTAGAATGCTTGATGGTGCTCCATATGGTTGCAAAGAATGTTGATTCAATCCGAGCAGCACCATCCTGCTTTCCATGAACGGCTCACTTCACATTATCTGCAATTCAACGGGCAGCAATGCGGTAGAGGTAGACTTATTGCTTGGTGTTCCAGTCATCTTCATATTGCAAGACTAGATATATCTCCTATTTTATTTTAGAACCTCATTTTTTTAAACTTAATGGAATGACATATATATATCGCATGTGTTTTCTTGAGAAAAAAGTAGCTTGTATAGGAAAGTTAGGTTTATGTATAACACAAGTTATTCCAATTGAAGGGAGTTAAGTGAACTTTGATGTAACAAGTGGTGATTTTTATTTATTGGTTGAATTATATCCAGTAGGGTTTAAGAATAGGAAAGGAGAGGGCAGAGATGGAAAGCATATGCATTCTGTTTCAATATATTTTTTACTTTTGTAACATGTAAAAATTATTTATATTTTGAATTGATAATAAAGCATATTTTAATATATACAATTTTCTAAAGGTGGCCATGTCTAATGTTTACTTGATCGTAGTTTTCAGAATATGCCTCATGATGCGAGCCAGAGAAGGCTTTGCTTCAATTGGCTAATTAGATGGACAAACAATTACAAGAGCGGACGACATGAGTGACCCGAAGTGCGATGGATTGATTCAGGCCTCACGATGTTCTTTTACATCACAAGGGCAATGTACAACAAAATATATTAAATCTGACTCCACGGTATGATTAGAAGTGAAATCTTAAGAAAAGACAAGAAGTAATTACACAAGCTGCTACCATATGATTTTGAGTCGTATGACCTTTGTTCCTTTATATGAGTCTTTTTGTCGGTTCAATTGACCTGCCAAAATGACTTATGTTTTTAAACAGAGGGAGTAGGAATTAGACATTAAGAAAAGTGGAATAATTGTTTTTCAGAATAATATGTAGATATCTCTTTCTATGCATGTGAAAGATTCTTGTATAATGTTTATATTGTGACAAAAAGATAAATTTGTGGAAACCGTAGCAACGCACGGGCACTCAGCTAGTAATATTAGTAAGGCTGGTCCTAACGGTAGTATCATGCATATGATACTAATTTATGATACTATCTTCATAATGTATGGTATCATATGATAATATCATATTAGCAGGCCCATATGGCAAGGGTGTGCAGAGTGTGCAAGTTTACAGGGCCCCCAGAAAATTAAGGCCTCAAACTTTGCTTACCGCTAATTAATTTTTATGGACCTAAAAAATGTTACTCCTACTACTACCAATCGCTGATATGCCACTGTTTCCTGGCTCCCGTTCATAGAAATAACTAGTACTACTACTCCCCTCCATCGATTTCCCTTGTCTCTATCTTCGGTTGCCTTTCTTCTTCTTCTAGCTGAATGAATCGGTAATTGGCTGGATTTATTGGTAGCCCTTATAGCATCTCCAGCCCGTTAGTGCTCTTCAGACGATTCGCCGACCCTATTTCGAGGGATCGGTGCGATGCCGTATTCTCGGGGTGTTGGTTTTGCCCAGTTGGCCCCCAAGATGATTTTTTAAAATATGAATACGGCAAAATTTTGCCCAAATAAGCTCAAAACGGCAAAGTCCATTGACAGTGTCGAGTTTCTATATAGGGGTCAACGAAATACGGTAAAATCAGATAAAAACATAAACTAAATAACTAGTCGGCGGTAAAACTTTGTGTATTCGTTGTCGTCGTCGCTCGGCGCTCCTCCTTCGATGGGCGATTGTTGCCCTGCCGGGATCGCCACTACATTTACTCTGTCGTGTTTGATGAGACGCGTCGGTCTGTCGTCTAAAAAGCTGACCGGCGGCAAGCCATTAATGGGCGTGGGAGACAAAGCGAGGATGATGCCGCGGTTGTGTCACTACCGGGTCGGGGCCACCAGGCGCGAGCAGTTTCTTTGTATGTTTCCCCTCATCCAGTGCCCTCGCTGTGTTCCCTGGCGCGCGTTGTTTTAGAAACATTTGTTCTAAAGAAAAATTGTATTACCAACACGATAATTAAAAATGACCAACTTCATGGGGGCCTACATTCATATTTTGCACCGGGCCTCCAATTATCATGTACGGCCCTGCATATTAGTAATGATTCGTAGAATCTCAATACAAAATTTTGTACAAGATTTATTTACATGAGGATTTTCTAGTTTTTTTTAGATCGAAAGGGACTCTGTCCCCTGTTCCATTACTCAAGAATGAAACAACCAGTTCCAAAGTAACACGGATTTTCTAGTTTTACGTGCTATGATACGGTATCTACCTATGATACTCTAACCATCTCTTTCTTCATTAATTATTGTGTCACATCAGATTTTTGTCAATATGGTATGCATGATACTAACTATGATAGGAATCAGGTTTACACGTGGTGATATTTCAATGAATTTGCCAAATGCAATGTCGGTCCAATTCCATGTCAACCAAACAGTATAGGGATAGAATTGTAAAATAAATTTCAGAATTTCAGGCCCAAATGATGGATACCAAACGATCTCTAAGGTGTTTTAGCTATGCGAAAAAAGTGTATCTAGATTTTTTAGTGTGTAGGTTTGAAGTGAATCTCTCCAATAAAAAAGAGCTAAATACACTTTTTTTATAAAGCTAAAATATCTTATATTATAAAATGGAGACACCCCCTCCTCCCTAAAAAAACGGAGACAGTATTTCTTTACCGTGGTCATTGTTCACCACTCAACACCAACATCTACCATAGGTAGGGGACACATTCAGGCCGTTGATTTACATACAATCTATCACGATGGTTTTGCAACCAAACGGCGAGATTTAAAATAAATTTGAATTAGAAGTGTGATTAAAGGGCTAGTTTTTTTTTAAAATTTAAAACCACTCTATTAAGCAAACAGCAGGCCGCCTCATTAAAAACCTTCCAGCCCCCTTAGTTACCCTAAAAGGAAAAGAGTGTATCTAGAACCTGCTGCCGCGAATCACAGTATTGTTACATCATCTAGCAGAGGCTGTAAAATAAAACTAGGGGGTTCCTCGACCCAATTACAAGAGTTTCTCAATCTAACACAATCCCTAGCTATCAAGTGGGCAACCTTGTTCATCTCTCTACTACAATGAAGGAATTCCACCTCACCAATGCTACCTGCAGTTGTGAAGATATCGGCATATATTGCTGTAGCCTCGTTCCAAATTTTTTCAGCACCATTACACATTTGTATTACTTCCAAAGAATCTGATTCTGTTTCAACTTTGTTAAATACCATGGATGTGACGAGTTGGAGTCCGTGCAATATAGCTAGCGCCTCAGCCATAGATGCAGAAGCCACATGCGATATAAACCGAGAGCTAGAAGCAAGGAATATCCCTTGGTTATTCCGAATAATCACACCCGTAGCACCGATACCTTCCTCAATTATAAACGCCGCATCAACATTTACTTTAACAGAGTTACCTCTTGGTTTGGACCAACTCCTCTTCTCCAAATTATATCCAATCGATTTGGCATTCATATAGTTGGCAGTAATAGCACATATTGAGGCAATACAGTGCTGGATGGGTGGAACTTGCTCCCCGTGAGTGCGTCTTCTTCGGATCCACCAAATATACCACGCAGACACAACAATAAGATCCCTTGCTTGGATCGAGTCCTATCCAGGTGCCGGGTCATTGTCAGCGAGGAGAGCAGCCAATACCTCAGAACCTGATCTTCCTGATTGACCACACTCCTGAATTTTGTCTTCAAGACCCAAATCCTTCCAGATACAAACAATAGTTTGACACTTGAAAATCATATGGTCCATGTTTTCTGATTCATTATTACAAATCGGACAGAGATTATCCGTCCAATATGACGCCTAAATAAGATTGCTTTCAGAGGTAAAATACCGTGTAGGATTCTCCAGCAGTATATCTTGACTTTAGCAGGGACATTAAGTTTCCAAAGAATTTTCCATGTGCTACTATTCAGAGTGGTGCCAGCTATCAGGGACCTGCATGTAATACCATTAAATTGGTGGCGCCATTCTGTATGATAGGCTGAGCGGACCGAAAAACTTCCTGACCTAGTACCATGCCACGCCAGAAATTCCGCAAAGCCATTTATATTCAAAGGAATCTGCAAAATTTGAGACGCATCAATTTGGTGGAAGTTAGATTGAATAATATCATGATCCCATTGGCCTGAAACCGGATCAATAAGTTCAGATACTCTTGTGAGGATGCAGTTTCCATGAGGTGCAATGATCTTCCTGTTGGGACTTGATGGAATCCATGGGTCCTTCCATATCTCAATACTTTCTCCAGAACCCACTCTCCAGATACACCCTCTCTTAAAAGTTTGGATTCCGGCAACAATGCTCTGCCAAGTGAAAGAGGATTCCACTTTAGGTCCCGCCTTTAGGATATCACCGTCCGGATAATATTTAGCCCTCAGCACTTGGGCGCAAAGGGAATTTGGTTCATCAATCAGTCTCCACACTTGCTTTGCTAGCATTGCAAGATTAAAAGAATGGAGATCTCTAAATCCCATCCCCCCTTCTTTCTTAGGGAAACATAATTTCCACCATGCATACCAATGCATCTTTTTTTCCCTTCTCATCATCACCCCACAAAAACTGAGAAATAAGGTCAGTGATCTTCTTGCAAACATTTTTGGGAATAAGGAAAACTGACATTGCATACACTGGAATTGCTTGGATAATCGCCTTGATTAGAATTTCCTTCCCACCTATAGAAAGCATTTTTTCCTTCCAGCCTTTTATTCTCTGGAGGACCCTTTCCACAAGATGCATAAAACAATCACTCCTATCAGCCCCAACAATCGAGGGAAGGCCCAGGTACTTATCCGATATTGCCTCTGTGTTGATGTTGAGAGTATTGCAAATATCCACTTTAACATTCACCTCTGTATTTGGACTAAAGAAAATACTAGACTTAGATACACTAACCAGTTGTCCCGAATTTGCACATTAGGAATCAAGAACTTGCTGCAACGAGATTGCATTATTCAAATCTGCCTTCAAGAGAATTAGGGAATCATCAGCAAATATAAGATGTGAAACTGATGGTGCATTCCTGCACACCTTAACCCCTTCAATGCCACCAACCTCCTCAGCATGCAGCAAGCAGCTTGAAAAACCTTCCGCACAAAGAAGAAACAAATATGGAGATAGAGGATCCCCCTGACGAATACCTCTAGTAGGAACAAAGCCCTCGGTCAATTGAGAGTTATATCTGACAGTATAAGAAACTGAAGTGACACAAGCCATAATCAACTCAACCCACTTCTCATGGAACCCCAATCTGATCATCATATCTTTGAGGAAATTCCACTTCACTCTATCATAGGCTTTATGCATATCAAGCTTTACGGCACAAAGCCCATCCTTCCCTTGTCTCTTATTTTTAATTTTATGAACACATTCATAAGCAACTAACACATTATTAGTAATAAGCCGTCCTGAAACAAAAGCACTCTGCGTAGGGGAAATAATATATGGAAGGATCAGCTTTAATCTGGCTGCCAGCATTTTAGAAATAATCTTATAAACCACATTGCAAAGAGAAATTGGCCTAAACTGGGAAACCTCCTCAGGGTTCTCCACTTTTGGAATCATCACAATAATGGTCTCATTCCAACCCTGTGGAATAACATTGTCATTTATCGCTTGAAGAACAGCTGAAGTAATATCATTACCAATTAGGTGCCAAAATTTCTTGAAGAAAATCGCATGAAGACCATCTGATCCTGGAGCTTTGAGATCACCAATAGAAAACACAGCTTTTTGGACATCAACCGCCGAGAAGGGAGCAATAAGCATCTCATTCATTTCGGTTGAGACTTTTGGAATAACCCTCTCCAGAAACTCATGGTCAGTAATCGGATTGTCAGAGGAAAATAAGTTTGAAAAATATTGCTGAATGAGAGGATTTAGAAGATCCGTGCCTTCAACAAAGTTACCTGTCGGGTCCTTCAATTGTTTAATATGATTCTTCTTTCTCCTTGTCGAGGTAAAATTATGGAAGTAAGATGTATTCTTGTCCCCATTCTGAAGCCAGTTTGCACGGGAGCGTTGACACCACTTCATCTCTTCTTGTTCTAATAGCTTTTGGTCATGTTCAGGATTTAAAGGACCTCTCATAAGAATGTCTAGCTCATGCTGGGCCTTGCGTAGATTCTTCTTCGGGTTCTGCAGAACCCATCTGTCCCAATCATGAAGCCCATCATGCATGGCACGTAGGCGAGCATGCACGGCGATCTCTCCAGCAGACGCAACATCCCACTAGACTTGCACCTCCTCGTGAAACCCCTCCTCCTTGAACCATTTGGCTTCAAAACTTTGCTGTTTTTTATTTGCTCTAGGAGGCGCCTCATAGAAACAAGTGTCTAACAGTAGGGGCCGGTGGTCAGATTGATTATATTCGAGGTGAATAACAGCCGCATTGTCATGCATTTGAAGCCACTCCTGATTAGCAAGACCTCTGTCTAATCTTTCACGCATAGAACCCCTATGCCAAGTAAACGGGTCACCAATGAAACTCATGTCTTCAAGTTCACACTCATCGAGAGCACTATGAAATGCATTTCGAAAACGCTCAGTCCGAACACATCCCCCTTCCTTTTCATGGTTATAAAGAATTTCATTCAGATCCCCCATCACTAGCCAGGGCAGACTATTTTGACTGTAAATGTTCTTCAATCTGTCCCACGTTTTATGCTTATCATCCCATTTAAATTCACCATACATACCAGTGAATATCCAGGTCTTATTCACCTCCTCAACTCTGACATCAATATAGTTAGGGCACGCATAAATTTGAACAAGCTTAACCTCCATCTTCCAGAACATCACAATTCCTCCTTTCCTACCATCACTCACTTGAATAATAGAATGATCCATTCCCAGTCTCCTTGCCAAGCATTCAGCCGGATAACGGTCTAGATGAGTCTCCGACAAAAACATCACCTCAGGGTTATGGCGCCTCTTCACATCCAGAAGCGCAAGAACTGCCGCAGAGTTCCCCAATCCGCGGCAGTTCCAGACCAAGATCCTCATTGCGACCGGACAGGCCCGTCCAGCGAGCCCGCCAATCCGATTGAAGGGGAGTCAGCTCCGTCCTTCTTTGTGCGTTTGTTACTTTCTTTCCCACCATCAGCCGTACCAATATCAACCTGACTATCCGCCATCATAGGACTACTCCCGGACACAAAGCCCTCCTCAACTTTATCCTCTAGTTCCTTCCTTCCATCCTTATTCATATCAAGAGATCTTTTCACTGTTGGATTTGTCAAGTCACGTTTGTCCACATCCATGTCCTGCACTTTTCCAGGACTAGAAGCTGTGTCGGCCAACTCAGGATCTACAATACCAGGTGCCTTAAACCCCTGAGCATTATGTCTCTAGGGAACCAGTGATCGCTCATGGCCAAGCGGACCATAGCGGCCTCTTCCTGGCCCCTCACTCATTCGCCCCCCATGGCTAGCATTGCGACCACCTCCTCTGGAAAAACCAATACCATGGCTCCGCCAAGTTTCCTAATTAGCTTTCAAGAAATCACCCCACTTTAGATTAGCCTCATCGTGCTCACCAGACCCACACTCCAAATGATAATGTCCAAAGTACCCACAGACTCCACAGAACCAGGGGGATCTTTTCATACTGTATCTGATCATACTCTCTTTTCTTTTCCCTTGATATCGTGACCACACGAGCCAGTTTCTTCCTAACATCAAATTTCACTTTGACCCTGACAAAGTTCCCCATGCTGTTAACATTCGTCTCCACTTTGCTAACTTTCCCAACATTCCTCTCTGTGAGGTTCTTAATTAAAGTCTCATTCCTGTACCCCATTGGAAGTTTATGGATTTGCAGCCAGGTTTCAAAGTAATTTAGATCCACCGTATCTGGGTCAACTAGGTCGTCATATTCCTCAATACAGACAGTATTCTGCCTAAACAGCCATGGCCCTCCTTCGGTGACCTTCAACCAATCACCTAAGCAGAAGCATTGAACCGTGAATATGTTACCTTCAAGATGATTGAATTCTACCTGTTGTGCGGGAGCCCAAGCGTTCCTCATGTGCTGCTCAAAAGTTGTAGGACTAAATTGATTGGTAGTATGAACTTTGACAAGTGCCATCCACTTCAGTCCCTGTTTAGGCGCCGCTTCTTCCTCCTCAAACACGAGATCGTTTAGTTCCTCTTCATCTAATTCAAGTCTTTGCATCAGATCTCCAATAGACTCATCCTTCTTAGAGCCCGATGCTTCACCCTGATTCGAGGAAGTGACCGGACTCGCCATGCCCAAGAGTGCCCAACGGAGAGCACATATCCAATCACGCCGCCGCCCAATCCTGAAACCCTAATTCACCACCCAGACTAGGACGGTCAAAGAGAGAGAGAGGACTACCAGATCCAAGGAACCACAATGGAAATAAATGATTCAAAACCCCACGCTCGGAATGAGTTCCAGGTGCAGGGGCCGAGTAACCCTAATCGCTAGGCGATCGCCGATCGCCCAAGCGTTAGGTCTTGACTAGTCAACATACAGACCAAATCAAGCTCGTATTCAATTGTGATTAAAGGGCTAGTTAATCATCCTTTCCAAACTAATCCCACTGTGTAGACTACACGCACTCAATTCCCCATTATCAAGGCATGAGTCCCACGGCTGCCGCTTGCCTAGGGTCCCACTACGCAAAGACGAACCTACGTCGATCTTCCCTTCGAGTGGCAGGTGCACTAGCCGTTGTAGCTTTAAAATAAAACAGTGCTTGGAGGAATTAGATATTTTTTTAATATAGTAAAAGTAGGTCGGTATGAGAATTCCGAATATTCGTCTCTGATAATAGGGATCAAAATCCGGTCGCTGGGATACGCCGACCCAACCACTAGACTACTGCCCCGTCCTCAGCCGCCGTAGCTCTCAACACCAGGATCATTGTTGGTCTTCCACGGGAAGACCGGACCTATGTCGATCTTCCCTTCGAGTGGCAGGAGCACTACGACGACATCAATGCTTTGCTGCCGCGACCACGACCACTGCGTCACCGCTTTGGGTCTTAACGCCCCAGCCTCTACTGGTCTTCCCGGTGACGCCCCGGTGAGCTCCGCAATGCCCCGGCCTCTCTTGGTCTTCCATGCAACGCCCTAGCCTCTGCCGGTCTTCCCTACAAATGGAGCAGATGCAGGGAAGGAGCCTTGCGATAACTTCGACACTTCCTGTTGCGACCACGACCACTGCATTGACAAGAAAGATATACCTATCTATCTTGTCGCATTTAGAATGGCACGTGGATGAGAAAATACATGGTGGGAATGAAAATATAAAAACCCATACAGCGCACTGTAGTCTTTTAGTTGTTTGGGCACAATGAATATAAATGGTGCAGATCGTGTGTGCAACGGCGATAGATTTTCAGTTGTTGTTTCTGCTCTGCTTTATAAAATTTGGTAATCCTGCAACTATTTGGTTAACGGTTGATTTCAGTACAATATGCTCACTAGAAGTATCTATATAAAGTGAAGTTTATCTAAAATAGTATAATATTGTTAATTTACTAGATCGAGTGGATTAGACCTTTTTGGACATGACAATGCATAAAATGGTTTTCTCGCACCGGTGCGCACAATGGATCATGTCATGTGTCATCACAGTGAAATACTCGGTCAAATTCAATTGAAATCTACTAGAGGCATTTTCTCCAATACGAGGGCTATGACAAGGGGATCCTCTTTCCCCTTTTCTCTTACTATTTGTGGGAGATGGTCTTTCTACACTTCTAAAACATGCCGTGGATCTGAATCATATTACCCCTATTAAAGTGTGTCAAAAAGCATCGGGTATATCTCGTCTCCTTTTTGCGGATGATACACTAATATTCTTCAAAGCAACAAAAGAGGGAGCTCTATGTGTGAAGAATACCTTGGAAAAGTATGCATCCTGCACGGGGTCAGCTTATTAATCCTAATAAATGCTCTATTCTGTTTAGTGCTCTTTGCCCATCGGAAACTCAGCAGCTATCCGGTTACTTTTATGGAGCAACAAGAGATTAAAAGAAAGTATCTAGGCATGCCAACACCTGATGGCCGGATGCATAAAGGGAGATTTGAGAATCTCTAGTCTCGGTTGTGCAAGAGATTAATCGAGTGGGGCAATGGCTTGTTATCCCAAAGTGCATGTGAAGTGCTTACGAAAGGCATCGCTCAAGCATTGTCTACATACATCATGAGTGTGTTTAAATTGCCAATGTTGGTCTATGATGATCTCACCAAGCTTAGGTGTTAAACAAGGGAAAAAACGAATCCATTGACTGAGTGGGCCTAGGTTAAATTGGGCTAAGGAACATGGTGTGACATGCTTGGCAGTTACTAGCTTTTCCCGAAAGTTTATGTGCGGGAGTTCTTAAAGCTCGTTACCCGAATGGAGAGTTGATTGACATTGTCTTTAATTGTAATCCTTCCTCAACCTAGAAATCGATCTCACATGGCCTGGAACTATTGACGAAAGGGTTGATTTGGAGAGTAGAAAATGGAAAAGGTATTAGACCGTGGCAAGACAGTTGGATCCCATGTAATACATAGTGCAAAACTTTAACCCCATAGGACAATGGTAGAATTTGACGTGTTCTGCAGATACTGGAGGACCAAAGGAACTGTAAAGTAGATATGATAAGAGAGGTTTTTTCACCAATGGACGCTGCTGCAATTCTAAGGATCAACCCGTCTCAGCGTGCAGATAATGATGTGTTAGCTTGGCTACGTAAACCGTTGGGTATTTTGCTCAGTAAGTAGTGTGTATAAACTAGCCCCTGCTGAACATCTAGATCAATGTGCAATGTCATCGAATAGCAACACTCACCAACCTGAGACAAGGGATCGCTTAATTTTCAATTGCCCTTTTGCTGCCAATGTGTGGCATCAAGTTGGGCATAGTATGGAGTTTTAGGCAGACCATTACGGAAATGTTTGAGGAGGAAAGGCTGCTTTCAAGGGAAAAATTCTTTGAAATTGCAACATGTGCGTTATGGGGCATATGGAAAGGCAGAAATGCAAAGTTTTTTGAAGAAAAAAGGCCAACCTTCCAAGTTTGGAACGCTATATTTAAATCAGATCTTACTCTAGTAATCTATAGGGTTAACCTCGTGCATAAAGCACCTCTAGTGGCTTGACTGATTTTTTTTTAGAGTTTTGGCTCCAAATCTTGATCATCTAGTTTCTTTCTGTTTGCTCTTTTCTTCTACAGTACATACAGTCTAGCCGTACAATTTATTTCTTTAGGCCACTTAGAGAATGTACACTGCACGTGCTAAAAGGACGCGCTATGATGAAATTCCTTGTAGTTATGCATAATTCCCGTCCAATTCTGTGATTATCCTTAGCGTTGACGCAAGATTAGCGGTCACGCTCGAACGGAACGATTTGTGCAGGAGCGGCTGCTATCCATTCGTAGGAAAAAAAACAACTCAAATTAGCGCTTTGCATTGAAGTCTAGGACTCTTCCGGTTAGCATCATATGGTTGTTTATATTTTTTAGCTATGCAAGCGCCTAGCCAGGCGTCTAGCGTTAAACATGTCCTTAGGGGGTCATAAATTATAAATATGTAGTTCATTGTCTTAATACTAAAGTCAAAAGTTGTATTGGAGTAGTCAAAATCACAAAGCCTTATGAATCACACCTTAAGACGCCATCACAAATTTATATTAAATATTTTTACTTCTTTATTGGCAATCTTGTGAACCTTTCATGTACAAATTTAACCACTATTTTTGGTTTTATGTAGAATTTTTAACACAATGTAGTATTATGCTTGAATTTCACAATTATATAATTCAAACTTACTGTCATTGCAAATTAATATAATTATGGTAATATAGAACTCTTTTTTGTCAAAATTATGTTATTTATTCCTATTATGTGAGGGATATTTTGTTGAACTTAATTTCGTTTAAAACAAAGCATGCAACTTGCGGTGTAGAGGGGATTATCTACCATAACAAATATTATAACGAATGTTTGTAGAGTTGTAGACTGGGATCTACCGTAACTCTAACTAATACTTAGTACATTCTAGATTATGTGAGGTGTGAGCAAGTGGTTGATCGCAAACTGTGGTTTTGCCTTTGCGAGTCATAATTAGACGAGCATGTTTGAAAGCATATATAGATATATTTTTCAATAGTCGAAAAAACACAGTAGAGGCATGTGTAGGATGACCATTATAGTCGTAAAAAACACAATCGCAATAGTCAAGAATCACAACCGTAATAGAAAATTCTAGACTACAAGAGGCATGAAAGGATTGGAAGAGAGATACTTGAAGATAAACATGTGAAAGCCTTTGACCTGGGTTCCATATTGTTCAACAATGACACACAAAGGTTAAGCTATCGAGTATAATCATGTTTCCTCAAACATGAATGTTTTTGCTATCATATATTTATTTGTTTTAACCCGCAAAAAAATCTACTTATAAACCGATATATCAATGTTAATGTAGCAGTTGATTCAATCTCATAACAATCAACCATGTGGCATTAAAGAACTACTAGAGGAAATGAAAACATGCCTTTCTATTTTTCTTATTGAGCAACATACTAATGGTATTGACCACTGACATAACAAATTTACTAGTACTTCATTAACATGTAACACAGAATGTGCCCCAACTCGATTGCAACATTCTTTTCAAGTTGCACAATTCACACTCACATGTCACATATTCTATCTTACAAGACTCGGATGCCACTCATAGCAAATAAAGCATTGGCTCGATTGTGCAAATACTATGTTAAACTTTGTTGCAATTGTATGATGGCTGGTTTCCTCCTACCGCGCCTACATCAAAATTCATTCTGACTGCTCCATCTGTTCCTCGAACTGCAAAAAATAACGCCACCGATCTACCTGCCAAAAATGTTCCCCTGATCATATGGAGTCGAGCTTGTTCTGCTTCAGGAACTCGAGGTCCTTGAGCTGCCGCTGCGCCACTTCCTTGGACACGACCTTGGCGTCGGGCCCCCTCCTCTCGCCGGTGGCCACCTGGTCGGCTAAAGTAGACACCATCCTCTCCACCGCCGGCCTCCCCACCGACGGGAACACCGCGTTAAGGATCGTGCACAGGAGCTCCTCGTCCTCTGGCTCCACCATGTCCTGCCCGAAGCAGCACACGTAGATGGCCTCCAGGGCCTTCTCCGCGCGCACCTCCATGGGTACCTGCGGAGCTTGGCCCTTGGACTTTGCCCGTTTCTGCACACATGCATACATCGCAGTTGGATCATTTCATTCTTCTTCGTAAGGGTCAGTGACGAATCCATTGACATTTTCCGGTGTGGCACTGAAATTGCAGAAGTTGGGACAGTGGATGTGTAGTGTACCTCCCTAGCCAGCTTCATCATGTCGAGGAATGTCTCCTCCTCGTACTCGATGTCGTTGGACATGCGGAGCCGAGCCACGCCTTCCAAGATCTCCTCTGATTTCAGCAGCCCGGCACCAATGGCGGCCAGCCAGCAACACAGCAGAACGTAGAAGGGATCTCCGACCTGCGCAACAGTTCACCGTGACGAACGTGCCCGCACGCTACCAGTGGGGGTACTAGAAAGGAGCTGGGCGTACACGCACCTTGCCGCGGCGGTCGTTGAAGTCGTAGAAGGCCTGGGAGTCCATGACGGTGCACTTCTTGCTGACGCGGCGCCGGAACTCGGCGAAGTCGACGGTATCGCCGCCGACGCCGCCGTCGTCGCTCAGGATGCGCGCCACGAGGCCCACCACGGGGAGGGCCCCGACGATGCGGCCCAGGATGGCTGCCGGCGAGTTCGGGTCCGGCTCCATGTACGCCACCACCGCTCCATGCCGCCGGCGCCGGCAGTGCTGGGCGGGGGAGCGGCAGGCCCGCCGGTGGCGCGGGAGGAAGGGGGACGCGAGCGAGAGCTTGTGGGCGACGGGCAGTGTCCCCATGCCCATTGATGGGTTTTCTTGGACGCCCTGCGTGTGGTGGGAGTGGCGCGCGCCTTATCTGCTCATGGACTCGCTTTTGCCGAGTTTTCCATTCACAATCTGCAGGAGCCTTGCAGACATGGATAAAAAAAAAGCAGTACAGTTTGGGATCAAACCTTTCAAATTCAGATTCTGAAACTGCAAACCTCCAACCTTTATTAAACAGCAAAATTTGTATTATAAAAACGTTCGCTCGTTAGGAACTCAGAGCAACTGAAAAGCAAAGTTGCCATGGATATTTTCCCTATGGGTCTCACAACTTCTTATTTTCTTTAAAAAAAACCTAGCAAGGTGGCCCTCGCAAATGTGAGGGCGCCAACCTTAGCTTATCTAATCAACTCTTTAGAAAAATTTATGGTGTAATTAATGTAAATTGATCACATGAATTCTAGATCACAGGAATCGATCACTTCTTCAAATAGTATTTTAGATAAAATATCACATATGTGTTAAATATTTTGAATCAGTTTAATCTATGGCAAGTAGTCATTATAAAATTTTGAAAAATAACATGTCACATATTTTAGAACGCCGTCTATGTACTTTTACCCTCTTAATGGTATCCCTTTGTCTTTAGTATAGCATTTCTACTCACTCACACATATTTATTGTCTCGCTTAAAGAATGACTACAATGACTATGATGGCACATAGTTTCAAGTAACATATTAAATTTATAAATGGAGACTTGGATAGGACATAGTTTCACCATTTTAACCGGTCACCGATTCAAATAACATAACAAATGTTGTTTACAACCTCTCATAAAAAAGTTGTGTAGGTCTTTAGAACATTGCACGAATTGAAATGGATAATGCTCGATAAGGTTGAGTATCTGCATACATGCTTCTTATCTAATTATATTAATGCACTTATAACTATTATAGAAACAAATATAAAGACACATATGCATATCTAGAATTTGAATAGAAGAATTGCACTGAATCATATCATGCTTTCATGACTGCTAGATCTGTACCGGGGAATGCGATGACGAATATAAATGGGCATGCCATATACGATAGAACATGTTATCCATATTGTAATAGATTTAAAACTAATAAAGGAGATAAAATAGAATAAAATAATTAACATAGATTCATACACTTTTTTTTTCAAATTGCCAATCAAATGTAACCTTGTAGTGATTGAATCTTGCAAGCAGCTGACATTTTGTAATACCACTGAAGATTATAAAGATGTCATTATCATCTTGATAATTGTAGATTTCATGGACAGTTATTTAACATGAATGTACAACCATTGTGTCTAGTCCTGAAATACCACTTTCTAGCTAGCCTCCTACTTTATGGCTTGAATGTGTACATTATCGAATAAGACTAAAATAACACACACGACTCTTCAAATTGGACTAAAGTAACTTCATGTTGTAAATTCATGTTGTTTAGGATTTCCATGTCTCCCAAGTTGCACCAAGAAGGTGATTAAAATTCATTAGGGAACAACTATAACACTACTAAGTCATTATATTCGGGAAGGTAGGAATGTAAATGGCTACCAGTCTAGGTTTATAATTACTGTACACAATAATAAAATATTTTTACCTTTCATGCATTAACTCTGGGTTGAGATACGAACACATTTTCAAACAGAAAACCAAGAATGCAAGGACATGAGTATTTATTTAGTATTACAGGATTAACATGTTTGCAAACAAGTTTTAAAATTTTATCGTTTTTATCAGAAGTGTAAAACAAATAGATTATTGAGAAAACAAAAATTCAGGGATATGAGAAGTTTGTTCTAAGAACTAAAATGCCATGTATTTAGGTGTTTATAAGGAACACTAAAGTGAAGTTTGTGTGTGGAAGCATGAAAATAAAAAATTAGAACATATTTGATCTATGATTGTTTACCTGAGCTAAATAATTTTTTAAGTAATAAACATGGACATCATATACAAATATTACAATATTGGATAAGCAAGTGTGGGAGCATATTAGTGTAGATTAGTAAATATAAGAATAAATGCAAATTTCATTTTCTTAAATATTACACTATTTCCTTCAACCATTTTATGAATGGAATCTTGTATGTAGCTTATAATGGTTTAAAATTATTTTTTAAATATATCACTTCCTTTTTTTAGAATAATATATCACTTCCTAATATGCTATTCTTCATATAAATATAGCAAGAAACTACATTATTTTGAAAGTGTATGTCTTCCATCAAAATATGTTTTCGTATAATATGTCTCAGTTGTTGCAGTTGGAATAGGCAAATCATGTTTTCCTTTGATTAAAGGCACGTGTTAAAAAACAAAAAATACCCATCCTCTTTTTTGTGCTACCGACTCTCATAAAAAAACATATAGTTGTTCCTCCTGTTAAATCTTTACATGAATACTTGTTAGAAAGAAAAATAATTCAACTTATGCATATTTTAAGAGTATGCAGGTGACATATAAAAGATATACTCTAGAGAGAAACCAAGCTATGATATTATATCATCCAAAAAAAAAGTGATATCTCTAGCAACCAAAGAACTAATTTTTCATATAACATCTGAACTGGATATATACATGGTGATACTGGCCTGCTGAAGAAGCAACTTGAGTGACAAGTATGGTTCTTAGGAAGTCCCAACTTATGAACTCAGAGCAGTTAACCTCACTAAATAACCATGGTATTAATCTAGCTAAATCCTCATAGTTACTTTGGTTGTAGAATATGAACCAGAAATGCGACAAAAATGTGAATATATGGACAAATTTTTGAATCCAATATGAAACTATAACCCTTAAATTGTGCATAAATTTTATGAGAACACATAGTACATGCATGTTTCGGGTGCAAAATACTTTAATTCTTAGATATTCCATTAGGAGGGACTAATATACTATATTTCATAATTCAAAGAGAAATATAGAAACTATGATCTTTAGGGTTCATAGTGCCAGGGCTCTGCTTGCCTCATAACAATATCAAGTAATTAGCAGTAATTAGAAGGCAACATGAATTCTAAGGTACTCCCTCCGTTCCAAGGATTAAGGCATTTTAAAAAGTCAAACTATGTAAAGTTTGACGAAGTTTATGAAAAAATATATTAATATTTACAATATCAAATATATACCCTTTGATACATCATGAAACATATATTCACATGATATTGTTTTTCTATATAATATCATAGTTCTTGATAGTTTTTTCTAAAAGTTTGGTCAAACTTTTCGTAGCTTGACTTTCCAAAAAAAAAATGCGGCCCAGTCGTGTATCCAGGGACCTATTTTCGTCCGGATTTGGACGTATATTAGTCTGGCCTACCTAGGCTGAACCCAGGTTCCTTGGTACGCCCTAGGGAGGCCGGACGCAGCGAAAAAGGGCGTGGGCCAGCTCTGTCGGCGAGACAGTCCCATTCCCACCCACTCCACTCGTCTAGACTGCGGTGAAGAGCTCCCAGCTCCCCCTGTCGCCATGACTTCGCCGGCGGAGCTCCCCCGCGCCAAGACATGCCCACGCCTCTAGATACGCTCGCCGTAGTTGCCTCCCACCTCGACTCCTTCTCCGCCACCGCTCTCGCCGACCGAGCTTCGCTGCGCCGAGCATGAACTGGCCGAAATATGTTGTATTTTCACTACAGGCCGAACTATGTTTACATTTACAAAGAACTATGTTTAAAATTTTGTCGAACTTTAGCCATAAATTGTTCTGTATTCATTGTATGCCGAACTATTCCGAAATCTGGACGAATTTGAGCGGAAACGGGCGACCCAGGAGCTCGGACTGGGTACGCGAGTGGAAAACTGTGCGTAACCAGGCCGAAATCAAGTTCCGTCCAGACAAAAAAAGTCCGAATTTCAGCCTGGGTTCGTCCAACGAGTGGAGATGCTCTAACATTGTTCCCAAAACTGTTACTGGGCATTGCCACAGACATGGAAGCCGGTCACAAAGCACCTGAGGCATGTGCCTACTTGCCGAGGTGCATCAATTGTCAATTGTCTTATACAATAGCTGCAGCTTGTCAAACCACAACTTGTGGGGGTTGTATATATAACATGGATATGTGTTGTCAAGTGTTTGTGAACTTTTAAACATGTTTAGAGTTAACACATACATACTTAATATATGAGAAACTCAAATTCAATAGGAGCTGTTAAACCTGAAAAATAAAGTCGAGCCTATAGTTAATAAAAATAATATTGGGAGAATTAACATGAATCACTGCCGCTACATTTTTCCCATGTCAGTATATATTTCTATCAGTGAAATAGGACTCCGGCAATCTTTTTATCAAAGTAAAACTGATTAGTCAAATCTGGGTTGATGATTACATTAACTATACTGACTACATTGAGAATTTAAGAACGACTACATATCTGATTCTAATATTTATCTTAAGCACACCACGGAAGGTTATGACCAGGACATCCGCTGGCTAGCAGGCTTCATGCATATGAATAGCTAATCGTAGCATGCACACACTTCTATTATTTATGTAATAAATTTGTATACCAGCTTATCATATGCTAAACCCAGATTGATCTTAAAAGCCCAATGGGGTTGGTTAGGCTAGTCATAGTGGGAATAACTTAGGTAGTAACATAGTCCTACGTGTCTTGCCAACTACTCCCTCCGTCCGCAAATAAGTGTACATCTAGCTTTTGCATAAGTCAAACATAACTAAATTTGACCAATTTTATAGAAAAATATAGGAACATATATTAATCAAATTGACATATTATGAAACTAGATTTAAAAATAAATCGAATAATAACAATTTAGTGTCATAAATGTTGATACGTTGTTCTAAAAAGTTAGTCAAACATAGTAAAGTTTGACTTAAGACAAGGCTAGAAGTACACTTATTTGCAGACGGATGGAGTAGGCATTTAAATGACATGATATGTAATTAAATGATAAGAGAGTCTAGTGGTAACTAGCTATGTTATCATAACATCACACATTTTAAGACAAAATGAGTCTACATTTATGATATTGCATAATAGCATATCTATGTTATTTTGCACTACGAATGTAATAACTTAGACTAGTAATATAAATTACTCTCCACTATGTATCCTACGACATGTCTTGGCCTTAATTTCTTCGAGTGTTGAAACTTCCAGTGTCCTAAACTCCTCTTACAAAGCCCCACCTGAATATGTAAAATCTTTTCGAATGCATAGGCAACAGACACGTGTATTAGATGGAATGGGACATGCGCACGTTAAAATCGATTCTCTTCTTATACGAACAAAACATCTGCACTTACCAACCATGCATCAGAAGACAATGGATTGTCTAATGCCTCAAAATTGTACTGGGATGAACGAACCTGAAGCTTGCACGATTTGCAATCACCTGACTCTATGAACCTAGCCTGGAGCATGCAATATTTGCAATGGTCGGACTCTTCTCGTGGACGTTGTGCTGTACACCTGCACTGGGTCGTTGGAGCTCAACAAAGAGGCACATAGGTGCCCAAAAAATGTCCTGCTCGTTGCGCCGTACACCATGTGGCACTACCTTGCAACAGTACACTGATCAGTTTGAGCTCGAGGCCCTGGTCCGAGCGTGCTAGGCTGCTAGCTACTGTAGCTATTTAGTCATCGATCAATCTAGCAAAAAGTATTATTGACTATCTTTGAGTAGCCATGCGTCGATCTCAACATAAAGGCTGCACCCGCGCATAGATTCTTCTTGGGTAAATGGCATGAGTCACACAACTTGACCGGTATGTGCACGTAAGTCACAGAGCTTACAAACTGAACTAACAAGTCACACACTTGTTAACCCGTGCACCCGTGATCATAAAACTGATTAACTAGATGGTTTTTGATCAAAACCGGTTAAGACAAACTATTTTTTTTACAAAGAAGACGTTAAGTTTATACTTTTATGTTGACCAGTGTATAGGATGCTTACAAGAAAAATCTATTACTTTTAGTACATAATAGATAGATAATCCCGCGCCCGTCGCTACTAGGATGAACGGCTGCTGTCGCACCAGCGGACCAGCCTGCTCACGTTCTTCGCGCATGTGAGCTTTGTTTTTGCCATTTTAAGGCATTTTGGCGATGAGGTTGGGGTTTTGGCCATCACCTACCAGTATTGCAGGACCGTCGGCCAACCGGGGCCTGAATGTTGCATGAGATTCACAAAGATGTCGAAGTTCATGAAGAGGCACCAGAGCCATGGAATTACACTCATAAGCCGAGCTGGCCACATTTGCCGTGAGGGTCCAGTTAATGGGATAGAGAAGGTACAATAGCGGAAAACAGACTCTCTCTGGCGTCGCTCCCGAGCGGGCGACGTAGACACACCAAACCCTAGCACCGCCCCAGCCTTCTCCTCCCTCCTCCTCCCCTGCTAGAGAGCTCCACCGGACAAAGCCCACACGTTGCTGGCAGCGGTAGGACCTCCTCTACCCGTGTGCACAGGCAGCGTGGCCGAGCGGCATCGGCCTATGGCGGTATGGAATAGGCAACGACGACCTCGACCAGCCAATTTGCGGTGGTTCTAGACATGCATGAAGTTTCTTCGGGCGATGAAACAACAGATCTTGGCAACACAGCTCTCCCTCGTAGGGCGACGTGTCGTAATGGGCCAGCCATGAATGGGTCATCTGGCGGCAGCTACCGCTAGAGGTGCAGTCATAGGTGTGATGGTAGTCTTGGTGCTCCGGCATCTGTGCACGACCATGCTAGGTCTAGGATAGGCGGGACCGGATCGGACAACACCCTCATGTCTTGGGGCTAGGCTTTTGATTTGGAGGCTGTTGTTGCTCCCCCAGGTACAATTGATGAGGGAATACCCAATAGGGTAGGTCCCAAGATGAGGAGTCATCTCAGAGACTGTTGGGTTCAAGAAGCCCATGGGCGGGAGGGATTCCATCCGAAAGGCCCAGGAAAGGAGACTTGGAGTTCACGTTGTGTCCCGACTCAACCCTTTAGGTGACTCCGATAGAAATCTCTCTGAATCATATCTTGTAAATCCTAACCGAGGTTAGCTCCACGACCTTCGGGTACGACCTTCGGAATTGAGCACACCACTTGCTTCGGGGGAGAAGCTCTGTTTGGAGACGAAGCACCTCGCATGTCAGCTGCCATCACCTGTGAATATAAAGAGAGACGACATAAGTATGCCAAGAAAACTCAAGTACCCGGGCACATGACATCCTCAGCGAGTCGAGTCATATGCTCAGGGGATATTCCGTTCAGGAGCAGGAAGATATAAAGACATACAAGCTATAGCAATAGGATAGGGGATGATGGTCTAACGTGTCTGGTACTCTTGACAAATCAGAACCAGTTAATTTCACTTGGGCAAAAACAAATATTAGCCTATTGTGGTGACCCGGCATACCACTGCATAATATAGTACACTATAGTCGTTAATATAACACCAATGAAATACCATTCCACTAGTATAACATCCCTCAGAGTGATACAATAGAAACATAGTAGGTCCAAGACATGACTATAGATTACAACTCGACTCTTTACAAAAGATCGAGAGAACACTCCTACTTACCAAGAAGAACATGAATAATAAATCATAAATATTATACTAATAGACTAGTATCTAAACTATTTGAATTGCAATTGTTGCTATTGCAATACCATACAGAAGTAGGTTTTATGGCTAGATATTATTCTTCTATCTAATTAGGAACTTCGTCTTCACTTTCATTGAGGTGTCCGATGACTCCACTAACTTTATTAAAGAACTTGAGCTTTTGGTGACGAATTCTTTGATCATCAGTTGGTGTTGACGTTGTCTTTATTGGCTTCAGAATCTAGCAAGGGTTAAAAAGATACGATTGAGTACGAGCTTACTCAGCAAGTTCACTAAAAAAGAGTGTGTTTGATGCACTATCTACAACCACAGACCAAAAGTCGTAGGTTATGCAAGTTTTCGTAAATATTTCTTTAAAGGTTACTTTTATTCTGAAAAGCTATGTTCGCCAGTCTTCATAGGTTTATTAGAACTTCGTGGAGTTCGTTTTCTGCCGTGTTCATAGCTCCTTTCCGGAACATGGAGTAACATGCCAAAAATTTATACACTCTGCAGAAGTGCGTCACTTTTCCCATAAGAGATCTTAAGCTTTGTTACATAGCCAAGAGTACGTCCCCGTTCAAACTTCCGTGGTTTTAGACCCAACCTAAGATCCAAACCGATCACTGCCCTTCTTCTTGGCACTGCATACCCGCAATTATTTTACTATCAGAACTCAAGGCAGAATTTTTCCGATAAATACGATACCTTAGTCTGATACGCATGACAACCATAAATACTATAAATGTATCTTTTATACACCCAGATCCATGGTAGGCTTCTCCTGAAATATACGTATTTGCCCATGATCTGCAACTTACAAAACACACAGAACAATATTTGTGGCATATGAAAGCAAGAAGATCCAGCTGAATTCTCCATCCCATTCTAGATTTTATGGTTAACGGGCATTATACGACGCAAGAATCATTGGAAGCATTGGTTGTTTAAGTCCTAGATATTATGTTCCTTTACCACCGGAACTGTGTTAGTAGGTTATTAACATTTGGTAAATAACCCATAGTCATATAATTATGAAAATAGAGTTTTCTGACCTTTTCTAAATGCATGTGATGACACCATTGAATTTGTAAATACTTGATAGAAAATAATCAAAGGACATGAGCAAGCGTGAACTTGCCTTTGCGATCACAAGATTATGCAATTATGGGGTCTTCGAGACGATATAAGACCCAATATCTGAAAACATCATCATTGGTCCGATAAGGACTAATGTTTAAAGAAGCAATATGCTATTATGCATTGGTAGTGCCATGCATTTTATAAAACTTTCGAAGTGAATCCTCAATAGTATAAGTGAGTTGAACTTAAGTGATTTTTTTAAGATTTGGTTTATCTTTAATTTTACTTCATAAGAAAATATATCTATAAGGAACTTAAGTCTTGAAATACAAGATATAAAAGTAGAGTACAACAACAATCTAAGATTGAGGTCAATTGCTATCTAGTAACTATGATGAAAAATCCATTTGTTAGGTTGTTAAGAGTTAAGAGAAACTATTATAGGGTTGTTGTTTGAAGTGGCAACAAGAATAACCTTTGAAGAAAATGTTGTTTAGGTTAGGTTCATCAATCTGAATGGTTGTTAAGATTAAAACTATGGTCTTGATAGAGTACAATTAATGTTGAGATACTATAGTTTTAGTGGATTGTATAATAGACCAAATTTAACTATAAAATCATGAATAAACTTAAGATATAATGTTTATGGGATTTTAGACCAAAGTTAACTATAAAAGTGAATCTTAAAGCATGATGTCTTATGGTATCACCAAGGTCTAGGTTTTTTTTAAGCCTAATCAATGTTACAAGATCATTTGTCTTTAGTATGAAAGGTGCTAGATTTTATCTTCTAAGTGAATACATTTTATGGTTAATTGTGGGAACTAGCATATAAGCAAGTTTAATAACTTAGATAATAAATTGATATACCCAAGGATTCAAGGATATATTGCTTGAGTTTATATTTGTAATTTATTCAATATGGTTTCTTTGGTACATTTCAATTTGTATTATAAACAAATAAATATCTAAAGGTGATTTTGTTGAACATAATAATCATTACTATGGCTTTATCTAAGTAGACTGGATAATTTATTTTTGTTCACATGTTGAACCAAAATTATAAAGGTAAAAGTAACTTTTAAAGGATTAAAATTTCCTTTTTATAATATTAAAGAAAGAGTATCAATTATTCTAGGTAATAAATCCTAAAGACTTAAATGGGGTTAAAAGGAATGTATTTGTAGTTATAGGTGATAAAAATACATTCAACACTTCTAATAAATATAAGCAGTCAATTAAAGATAATATGGATTTATTTTGATTTATAAATGAGAAAGGAAATTATAACTCTTTTATTTTTAATAAAAGAAAAAGACTATCAGGTCAATTATAACCCCTATTTGCTTATAAATCTTAAAATGATTTGGAATTTTAGAATTAGTATTTTTATAAAAAAATGACTTATTTTTATATACAAAAATGATTTTTATTCATTTTCTTATTTTGTTATTTTTTATTTAGGATTTTGGTGTCTTTAATATTTAGTTGTATTTTATTTAACTTAAATAAGTAATGTTATATTTTTCATATGTAGAGATTATTTTTGTGATCATTTTTAGTATTTTCCTACAATTTTCTAGAGCTAAAAGTATTAAGAGGGTTATTTTGGTAATATTCCAGTTTTAGAAAAGTTCCAGGGCCGACTAGTCAGTCTCGCCCACGGCTAGGCTAGACCAATCCGGTCAGTCGACCGAGCTGGTCAACCCAAGCCGCTCGATCCCCTCTTCTCCCCCATGCGATCTACTTCGCTTCACGCTTGTGATGGCCCGGCGCTGTGGCCGCTCGAGCACAACCCTTTGTGGCTACCTCCGCCAGTCGTCAAAGCTCTGCCACACTTTGATCTACCTTACCATCCTATTTGATTTTAAGCTGCCCTATTGAGCTCGCCCCCAACCTACTTTGGACTAGGGTTCAGCTGCCTCGGTGCCGTCTAGGTGATGTGGAGGTGGTGTGGTGGTGGCGTGGTGGTTGTTTATTGCCGCCTTATTCGTCGATGGAAGGCTTCGGGTGAGGCTTGGCGCGGGGTGAGCGCATCAGTGCTCCGTTCCTCCTTGCCGTGGTCGTCTTCTTCGGTCGCCATCGTCTGTCTCAACTCCACCGCCTGCTTCGTCTTCGACGAGCCATGACTTTCTCTAGGTAGGTTCTCGTCTCCCCTCTGTTAGTCTCTTTCTTTATTCTATCCCTTCTTCCTCTACTACTAATTCACACCCTATCCTTAGATAGACTTATTATCTTGCCCTATGATGTAACCATGATTTAGTAAAGACTCACCTAGGTTTTTGTTATTATGTGTTACTACTATGAAATTGTTCCAGTTGATGTTGAGTTGGTTGTTAGAGCTGGTAGCCTTAGATTGTTTTATGTTTTAGAACATTACTGGCCCAAAATTTCTTTTGTCAGTGAATCAATAGTTCTATTGTGTTCCTATGTGACCGTATCCTATTTGGTACATGTGCCATGAGGTAGGATTGAATTTAAACCTATTAATTTTCCTGTCAAACTAAGTATAGCAATTGTTTTGGGAAACAACCTAAGGTACTATTGGATTAAGCTAGTTTAGATTCTAGAGTAGAGCTTGTCAATATTCTTACTACCAACTTGTAGCATAAGTCATAATGTTGTAGGCAATAAGATCTGTAACTCCTTTATGTGCTACCAGTTGTCAGATTCCTAAAAACACTATTGTCACACTTGACATCAAGTAACCTTGTTAACTTAATGAGTTGGAAGCTTATTCAATTTCCTGTCAACCTGACAGTAAATATGATCATAATTTGATTCCTAGGGCTCTAGCTAATAAAATTATGCATTTGTATGGCTAGCTAATTGGTGGTTTAGTATGGATACTTTCTGGTGTATTGTAGGAGTTGTCTAGGGGTGTGGATGCTGTTAATTTGTTGTAATCCTCTCTCTAACAAAATTGGACTTGCAAAGTGGTGTCATATTATTTACGTGATGGCTTGATTGTGAGCAGGTTCTTTAGAGTATACAATATCTTAGTATATTCTAATCCACTTATTTATGTACTGGTGGATTATAGAATGATGGTTGCGGCCTTGCTGCTGATTTGGAACTTGATAAAAGATCCGTCTTCCCATCCTTGTTGACAGAAAAAAATAATGTGTGCAATTGATTCCTAGATTCTTATACTAGGAAAATGATAAATCTATTTTAGCTAAAATAACTGGGTGATTATTTAGTGTGACAAAATCCTATAATGGCTTCTGTGACTAAGACTGCCGCTGTAGCGCCTCTATTTTGGAGTGTGCATAGTGGTAGATCTTATTTGCATGATCTGTTGCTAGCTTGGTTGGCTAAAAATTATGGTTAATGCCAAGGATGCAAAGACTCAGGAAAGATTTCATTTAAGAACATATATTACTTGATGACTTTTTAATTCTCTGTGATAATTTTGCACAACAACTCTTGCAGTTCTGAGAGAAGTAATCCTCTTATCTTCCTATACATGTTCTAGTTGCAGGGTAATTGGATTTGGAGGGATTTGTATGATAGCCATTCTTTTTCTTGGTTGTGATGGTGTGAGTTAACAAGAACATATGATGCATGATCTTAGTTCATATTCCTCATGGATTTTTACCTGTTGATGGTGGCTTGTTGTTGTACTGATGTTGATCTTGATCAGTTACTTATTCTACTGATTTGTCCATGTGATGCTCCTGATCTCGCTCTCTTCCTGGTACTACTGGCCTACTCTCCTTGAGATTCTACTGGCCTTCTTCTCCTTGATCAGCTTGCTTTCTTATACTTGGGTACTCCTTCTGGATGAGCTTCTAGTATACTCCCTCTATATGTTCAAGTTTCCTATGCATGCTACTAATATTCTTGAGGAAATGTAGTGTTTTAGCAAGAACACTATGTCCTAGAGTTGTGGTGGAGTGGTAGTGTGGAGAAGTACATTAGGTGATAGAAGGGACATGTGATGGTTATGTGGCTAACTTGTGATATTGACAACACATCTTGTGCATGTGTTGTGTAAGATGCTTCCATATGGGACATGTCTTGGTTCAAGTTTCATTGCACTGAGATATTTACTTTGTGAAGATCAGCTTGGCTAGTTTGCTCTTACCTACAATATGGACATTTTCCATTTGCTATTTTTTGGTGAAACTTACCCTCTTAGCCTATGATGTTGGTCTAAGGCAAAAATCCCGATAAGAACAGATTATAACTTTGGCCCTTTCTTTATTACAACTCAATGATAAGGAAAAGCAATGCATTACATTGCTAGAACCTAAGAGTACTACTAATCACATAACCCCCTTTTATCTTTATTTTGCTTTCTCTCCCTTTTGTTTTCTAGGAATGAATAATATGAAGAAATTACAGGGAATACAACAAATAACTAGGAAGTTTAGTTTAAAATTAGTTTTAGGTTTTTACTTTATTCTTTTGTAATTTCATTTTCTAATTTGGAATCATGTAAATACAATTTATTCTTGTGTGTTATTTATTTATTGTAATATCATTATACATTACTTAATATTTCCATTTAAATATTTTTGTAATTTCCTTCTTTCTTGTAAATGTAAAAACATTGTAACATTATTTAGATGATAATAAAGTAAATGTTTGCTCCATTATTGTATATTGGAGCTTATAAATATTTGTATCTTATTTATGAATACAAATTCAATTCTTTATTAAAGAGACAATGTAATATTATTATTAAGTATTAAAGTTTTAATCTTTTCTTTTACTTTTATATTGTAACAACCATGTATTCTTATTATTATAATAAAGTATACTCCCTCCGTTCCTTAGAACAAGGCGTAATATTTTTTTCGTTTTTTCTCCATAGAACAAGGCGCAGGGTGTTTAGTAGAGGAAAACTGCCAAATTTACCCCTTCTAAATCGTGGAGCAGTTATTAGCTAGCGCTAGATTTAAGGCCAACCACGCAATGAGGGCGATGGCGTTTGGCTGTGGGAGAGAATCTAGGAGTCTGGTGCGGTATGACATGATTTAATGAGAGAAATGGTAGCAATTAAATAGGGGCAGATTTGGAAACAAATCTTCGTGCATGCCTCTCCTTGATTATAGTGCTAGAAAAATAACGCCTTGTGCTGGGGAACGGAGGGAGTATATTATTTATTCATAATTGTTTTTCAATTATGAAATGCTTTCATTATCCATAAAACAATTTCATTTTTTTAATAATTCAATATGATATTAAATATTCCAAATTGAATTATTTTCTCCAAGTTAAAATAATCAACAAGGGCCATGTCAAAATCCATCGCACTTGCCCTAATGTTTCCATTAGCACAAGAGATATCTCGATCCCTTGCACTCTTTTAGTTTTGTGTGAAAATTTCCTGAATTTTCTTACGCATGAATGCAATACACACACATGTGACCTCACTATTTCTAGGTGCTAATCCTGTGATGTTACACCTACTCAAGCTCGAGTCCCCGAACTTGAACTTGGCATAAGCTGGTGTAATTCGACTCGTGTTGCAGAGGTCTTATCGAGTCAAACTCCAGCTTATATGTGAGCATCCAACATGTCCGTCGGTATTTTCATCACACTATAGGTGCGGTGATTATCTGGCAGAGTGGAGCCGATATGATTCCCAGGACAGCAAATTAGATCTACTGGTATCGGCACGTCGTAGGCGTAGCATCCAAATATGTTTTTCGTAGCGGATGTGATTGGGGAGTCGGCAGCCATCAGTCGATAAGGCAGACAGAGTCGATGCAACAACTAAGTTATCGGGTATGCGACCATTCTCTCATGATGGGAGTAACCCCCGAATCTATGTTCGACGTTGGTGCTGCGTCAACGTGGAGCGCTTCATCGAGAAACCCTAAGAGCAAAGTGTGATGCATCACAACAGCATCCCTTGATTAAGTAGAGGCATGAACCCACTATCGAGCATAAATACCCTCTCTTGGAGTCACTAGCAACTACTTGGCCAATATAGCTACTAACAACGGAGAGCATGCAAGATCACAAATAACGCAGACATGATAGAATCAATAAGATAAAACCATTAACCAATCTGACATAGTAATCTCAATATCCATCGGATCCCCGCAAACACAACATGCATGATTACAAATAGTTGAGATCTTGATCATGAACGGAGCTGACAAGATCTAGACATGAAAGCGCAAGGAGGAGATACAACCATCTAGCTACTACATGGACCCGTAGTCCAAGGTGGAACTACTCACGTTTCATACCGGAGGCTGGCATGATGATGAAGAAGGCCTCCGGGATGATCTCCCCTCCGGCAGGATGCCGGGAAAAGCTTCAGATCCCCCGATCTAGGGACGATGGTGGCGGAGACTGCAGACAGTTTCGTGGAATATTGATCGGGTGCTTAGGGTTTAGGAATCGGGGGCTTCTTATAGGCAAAGAGGCGAGGCTGGGAGGCGACCAGGGGCCCACACCCTGCCTAGGCGCGGGCCCATCCTAGGCCACGCCTGGGGGGTGCAACCGCCCTGTGGCGCACATCCGTATCTCCTCTGGACTCTGTGTTCTCCTCAATGAAATATTGACTTTGGATTTTGTCCCGTCCAATTCCGATAATATTTCCTTACTAGCTTTTCTGGAACCAAAAACAGCAGAAAACAAGCAACTGGCACTGTGGCAACTTGTTAATAGGTTAGTACCAGAAAACATGTAAAAAGCACCTCAAAGTGTAGACAAAGCAAAGCAAAGTACATACTAAACAAGCATGGAACATCAAATATTATAGATACGTTTCTGACGTATCAAGCATCCCCAAGCTTAACTCCTTCTCGTCCTCGAGTAGGTAAGTGATAAAAGAATAATTTTTGAGATGATATGCATCATCAAAACCAAGATCAAACCATTTGCAAGTATTAAAAGTTGGGATCAAAGAACTCTAAACATGTGCATGAAAGATGGGGTTCTAACAATAAGATAAAGTAACTATGCATGCAACATGAAAGGCTATAAACAAAGATCATGAATAACATGCATTGAAAAACGTTTGTTTCACAGACAGAAAACATGGTATAGTGGCATTCAGCTTGTCCCTCATAGAGTAGCAAATAGACGCATAAGACACCTTCAAAGTTCATAAGAGTGACTAGATACAAATAGCACAAGAACAAGTAATATCACAATATGCATCAATCAATAAGTTTTGGGACAATGCACATAGAACTAAGAATGGCAACTATGCTCTCTTAACTAGTGCCTAAAGGTAGAAGGTGGAGACTCAATATCTGAAAACGTCACATAGGTGTTGCTAGCAACACGGAGACCTGCACAACACAAACTCAAGACTTTTCCTCAA
Source organism: Avena atlantica (assembly GCA_910589765.1). Taxonomy (NCBI): domain Eukaryota; kingdom Viridiplantae; phylum Streptophyta; class Magnoliopsida; order Poales; family Poaceae; genus Avena; species Avena atlantica. The sequence continues at coordinate 467,378,760 of OU342733.1, read as the reverse complement.
CAAATCAGTGAGGTTGTCAAGCTCATCAGTTTGCTATAACAAAGGATTAAACGTATGGTGTGGAAAGTAATGGTTTGCATCAAGTAAACAAGTAACAGTGGAAAATGTATCAATGGTAAAGATTAGACCGGGGTCCATAGTTCACTAGAGGTGCTCTCCTTAGATAAACAACATGGCATGAAGGGTAAACAAATTACAGCAGGGCAACTGACAGGAACTGAGCAAGGCATAACAATGCAATTACTAGTCAGAAAGATCATATGAGATTCGATTGGGCAATACAATAAGATACATAGACCGCCATCCAACTGCATCTATGACTAGAAGTCCACCTTCAGGTTATCATCCGAACCCCCTCCAGTATTAAGTTGCAAGCAACAGACAACTGTTTTAAGCAAAGTGTGTAAGGTAAACAGTCCACATGTTCCATGAACAAGAGACCGTTGTTTTCTCCCTAGTAGCAACATCACATCTACAACCGAATAGATTATTGTCACTTCCCTTGGAAACTAGAGTCATGAACCCACTATCGAGCATAAATACCCCCTCTTGGAGTCACTCGCAACTACTTGGCCAAGATAGCTACTAACAACGGAGAGCATGCAAGATCACAAACAACACAGACATGATAGAATCATAAAGACAAAACCATTAATCAAACCAACATAATAATCTCAATATCCATCGGATCCCCGCAAACACAACATGCATGATTACAAATAGATTAGATCTTGATCATGAACGAAGCTCACAAGATCTATACATGAAAGCACAAAGGAGGAGATACAACCATCTAGCTATTACATGGACCCATAGTCCAAGGTGGAACTACTCACGCATCATACCGGAGAGAAGGACTTCGGGATGATCTACCCTCCAGCAGGGTGCCGGGAAGAACTTCAGATCCCCTCGATCTAGGGACGATGGTGGTGGCGGATACAGACGGTTTCGTGGATATTTGATAGGATCCTTAGGGTTTGTGCATCGGGGGCTTCTTATAGGCGAAGGGGGAGGCCGAGGCGGCGGCCAGGGGCCCCACACCCCTCCCAGGCGTGGGACAGGGCCCACCCACGCCTAGGGTGGGTATGGCCGCCCTGGCTTGCCTCTCCAGCTCCCCTCTAGACTTCTTGTTCCCCATAGAAAGTAATTGATTTTGACGTTTGGCCCGTCCAATTTCGAAAATATTTCTTTACTAACTTTTCTGAAACCAAAAACAGCAGAAAACAGGCATCTGACACTGTTGCAACTTGTTAATAGGTTATTACCGGAAAACATGTAAAAAGCATCTCAAAGTGTAAACAAGTAAAGCAAAGTAGATACTAAACAAGCATGGAGCATCAAAAATTATAGATACGTTTCCGACGTATCAGGGGCTTCCGTGCAATGTCAGCTCGTAAGTGTCTTTGTTGTACTAGTTTTTGCTAACTCTTGTTGTCGCGAGCGCAAACTTGAGTAGTTGTAATCTCGTAGGGGCTCATATGGACTCGAACCTCCCGTAATGAAGTTCGCGAGTTTAAAAAATAAGTCTTCTGAGTCGACGTTGGAGGCGACCAATGCAGTGAGCCCGAAGGGCGACATTGGCTCCCCTAGCGCTCCTCAAGCAGAGAAGGGCAATGAGGTTGTTGTGTTGATAGCTCCTCCTCAAGCTTCATGTGATCATGTAAGTTTTGTGCATCAACTATGTTTTTGTCAGGTGCTCATTTGTCGGGTGGTTTGTACCCGAGTAGCCCCCAAGTCAGTGTTCAGATGATACTAGCTGGATATAGACTCATGCTTCCTTTAAGGTTCTTCTAATTAGTAAGGTACTTTTGCAGCCATTCATGTGCTCTCTAGTGGACATCGACCAACGCTTTATCCAGATTAAGTCTGAGCGCGACCAACTTAAAGGTACTTTCAACTTTGCTTCTCCTTTTGTTCAGTAGGTGTGTGAAATTTTGTTGACTCATGGTCATGTTGTTGCAGTTGAGAGGGTCCGTGCCTAGCTTCAAGCCGATGACTTGGAGAAGAAGCTTGGAGAACTTGAGAAGAGGTCTTAGGCCGCACTCAAGAAAGTCAAAACCAATTCCCAGGAGCGCAAGCAACGGTATTATGCTACGACTGCTGAACACGAAGAGGGACTTGAGACTCGCGTCTGCGCCCTGGTGGAGGCTTTGTTGGGTAAGTTCCTTCTCCCTATTTTCTTCTGTTTCTTTCTTGCTTCGCTGGCTGGTCTTCGCGTTTTGCTATACAAGTGTGGTTGATGATCCCTTGGTCCGAAAGGATCAGACCCGTGTTGATTCCCCGACGAACATTGTTGCCTTAGTCGAAGGCCGTGGCACACAAGTGTTGGAGCTGCTGGCCAGGGTGAAGACGACAATGACAAGGCTCCACGAGAATGTGTTCCCCTGTGCGGATGTTTCGCAAGCTCTTGGGGATCTCGTGGAGACCTTTAGCGCTGCTGAAGATCCTTTGGTGGGATATAGACGCGGGCCAGGGCGGAGTCGCTGATGATGTTGGCTATGGGCCACGACATTGAAACTGACATCCAGAAGGCCACCTCCTTGTTCCCGATGGTACCCGATGGTGTGGAGGTAGATTTCTGACCCTTTGCTAGGATGGCAAGGAGGCTTAGTAAACAGCTAGTTGTTGTATTAGAGAAGTATCATGCTAAGAAGAATGCTGCTGACGAAGCCGAGATGTCTAAGGCCTCCAAGGATGTTGCTTAAGCTGCGACTACGTGTTCCTTTTATTTTCTTGTAATGAGCTTGCTAGTGGTGTGGCTTTTGCGTAATAGAAGTAGCCCCCGGATCGCATCCGCTGCGAAAAACATATATGGTATTTTATAGCAATAGGACATACAAGCTATAGCAATAGAACTTGCTAGCGGTATCTTGGGGTAAATCCCGTACGTTCTCAGGCTAGCCATAGCTCAAACATGGATTAACCCTAGGATTTTATTACTTTATATGTATATTTGACATTCCATAGTAATTTGCTATCAAAAATTTCTGTTAAATAAGATTTGCAAGAATAAATTAATATTAGATTTGCTACATACTACCTCCGTTCCAAAGATTAAGCTTATATATTTTTTGAAAAGTCGAACTATGAAAGTTTGACCAAGTTTATAGAAAAAATATTACTCCCTCCATCTCAAAATAGATGTCTCGGATTTGTCAAATATTTTGAGATGGAGGGAGTAATATTTACAATATAAAATCCATACCTGCATATTTTTACATAGTAGTATGTATATAATATAATAGTCCTTGAGAGTTTTTACTAAAAGATTGTCAAACTATTTGTAGCTTGACCTTTTTTAAAATAAAATGAGCTTCATCGTTCGGACGAAGCTAGCATCGTGCATGCGAAATGCACGAAAAATCTGATGTGTCACTAAAAAAAACATTCAATTCCACCGACTACACCAGACTCACTCGGCATGCATCCCTGCGGATCAGCCGCAGGCTCGACCACGGGTTTCGCTCCAATTTCCAAAGACGCGACGGTAGTGGCGAGCACGGGAAGACGATCGAAGACGATGCGTGTGCAGATTGTTCCGGTCGAAAGCTCACACACTCCTCATTCAGCTGATGCAATCACCCAAACCCAGACGTAGTCGTAATCAATACCGTCATACACGCACTGGCTCAGAACACAAAGTACTAGTACCACACAGCAAGGTGTACGGTAAACGTTTTGCTCTAGAGAATAAAACACCCAGAGAAATAACGAGCGGTGCTCGTCGTCGGCTCATAGAAACTGGAAACCGCCCCTGCTTGGCCGGGCCGCAAAAGAGAAAAGAAAAGAAGCAAGAAGAAGGAAAGGGGGTCTGGGTCTGGCAGTGGGGCAGCGCCGAGAGAAAGCCATCCCGGCCGCGACGTGGCGGGCAACATGCAGCACCCGCCTCGGCGCGGCTCCACGTACCAGCGCCCGCCCCCACGTACACCCCCGCTCCCCGCCAAAACCACCCCACGCCACGCCAACCCCGATAGCTCCGCGCCCAACAGCTGCCAACGCCCGATACCGCCCCCCGCCGCGACGGCGCGCGTCCCGTCCCGTCTTCCCCCCGCCCCGCGCGCCACCTATAAAAACCGCGCGCCACGCCCGCTCGCTCCTCAACCCCGCCTCGCCGGTCAGTTACTGTCACTCCTCTCCTCGATCTCTCGACATGGCGAGCCACGCCCACGACCATGCCCTCCTGCTCGACCCGGCCGCGCTGCCCTACGCCTCCTCCTGGGCCTCCGAGCCGGACCACCGGATCCCGCCGCAGCTCCTCGTCGCGCTCGGGGAGTACCTCTCCTCCTCCTCCTGCTCCTCCCCCTCTTCCCCCGCCGCCGTGGACCACCTGGACGCGGAGTGCGAGGCGGACGACGAGTTCATGATGTACGAGTTCAAGGTGCGGCGGTGCGCGCGCGCGCGGAGCCACGACTGGACCGCCTGCCCGTACGCGCACCCGGGGGAGGCCGCGCGCCGCAGGGACCCGCGCCGCGTCGCATACTCCGGCGAGGCATGCCCGGACTTCCGCCGCAGGCCGGGCGGCGCCGCCTGCCCGCGCGGGAACGCATGCCCGCTCGCGCACGGCACCTTCGAGCTCTGGCTCCACCCGTCCCGCTACCGCACACGCCCCTGCCGCGCGGGCCCGGCCTGCCGTCGCCGCGTCTGCTTCTTCGCGCACGCCGCGGCAGAGCTCCGCGCCAAGGCAGGCGCATGCGCCGGGGAGTACTCGCCGCTGGCGCTCTCGCCCAAGTCCACCCTCACCTCGCTCTGGGAGTCGCCGCCCGTGTCGCCCGTCGAGGGCAGGGTCGTCAGGTGGGTCGACGAAGAGGACGCCGACGCCGCCGAGGTCGAGGAGCTCATGCTCGCAATGCGTCACCTCAGCTTCCCAAACGCCAACTTGCCGTCAGGAACGCTGAAGCAGGTGCTGCCGCCGGTGACGGAGGACGACGGGCCAGACCTCGGCTGGGTGTCAGACCTGGTCATGTGAGATCGAAGCCCAAGATATGGCCATCAGTTCCATCATCACCTCAAAGGGGCGCCACTACTCGATCGTGCGCCGGCCTCCTCAAGATCGACAGCTTCATTAAGCTACTTATTATTAATTCTAGCATTTCCAAAACTGCATCATTCTTATGTACATAAACAAGGCGTGTATGGTGCAAAGCTGAATACAGCAAATTTGTAATCCAATCCAAGTGTGGCGTGCGTGTGTGAAACCCCCTTCTTTTTCCGAGACCATAAGAGAGGTTTCGGATTTACTACCTACTTATTGATCAGCGTAGAAAAGCTGAGTGTAAAATCAGGCCAAGAACCTCCTTCTGTTTCATGATCTATATCATTCGATGTAGTACTTATATTATGCCCAAATGGGGCATCTATCTACAATCTATGACTCATATGCGACAGCCATAAAAATCTGTATGCACTGATCAAGAGCTTAATCAGTAGTAGTCACTTGGTTGATCCGTTGCATTGGATCGATCGATGCACACTGTATGAGCCCACTGGGTTATCTGAAGAGGGATCGAGACGCATGCTGTGCATAGAGGAGTACTTCTTCCCACTTAATTTGGTACGGCCATGGACCATTCCCACTTAATTTGGTACGGCCATGGACCAAGATGTCTCGGCGTCTCCATCGGCGATTCAGACAGGGCTACGAGAAACATCCCCCCTGAATGCCTAATCAGTCAGGTTAGAAGTCGAGTAAAAGCGAGAGGCAGCGTGGTCCGGAGACCTGGTCCCCCGGCGCCCGGCCGAGCTAGGCAAGCTTCCAGACCTCGCATCCCTATCTTCTTCCTTGGAACAACAAATTGGAATCGACATATTCATATTGCAACATATGAATATTGCTAGTGTCAGTTGACTGCCAATGTCGAGGGGAAACGAGCCCGCGAAACAATGAGGTGGCCGCTAGGGTGCTCCGGCAGAGGATGCGGACCTCAGACCCCTCCTTCTTTGCTTGCCGCTCCGACAGCCCGGACCTACGCTCGACACGGTAGAAACGTTCCTAAAACTCGAATTGGACGCCGTTTTCTAGTGGTAGATCAGATCGGTGTCCTTAGGGATACGCTCATGAAGACTTTTCTACTGTCATTAACAACACTAGGATGGCTCTGGTAAGGGAGCGGCGCGTCGACGGATTGTTCCGGCGACAGTAGTGGTCTAAGAAACTTGATGTAATTTTAATTATGTTTAGGGTGTATTGTATTTCTTATGAACTCATGCAACAGATCTTGATCTTTCCACTATGGGCACATTAGCGATCTGACGTTTTGTTTTTCAGTCGCCGTCTCTTGACCTTGCCGCCCTCCATCTCCACCTCCTTCATAGGTTGGTTCTCCCTCCCTCCTTCGGCTGGCCTCGCCGGCGCCAGGAGGGGTGGGGAATCAGATCTATTAAAAATAGTGTTTCTCCAAAATTAGGTCAGGGTTTTTGTAGACATCCTTTTTTAGCATCTACATCGATTGAGATGGCATCGTCTGTAATAAGTGATCTTCGGCCCTTCGTTCGACGACGGGATCGTCCGGTGTCAATGGTGGTGTTGTAAGACTAGAGTTCTATAGATATGATCTTTCAGATCTTGCTTTCCCGCATCAAATTTTGGATTTTTTTTTTCTCATGGTTGCCACGAAGAGGACTATTCTCGCAATATTTTTCCCGACTACTACGTTCTCGCCAATGGACATTCATGCTCTCGGCTCCCCTGCTACGTTGACCAAGCTATTCGGGGTTTTTTTTCCTGAAAAATACTCTTATATAGCCTTCACATCATAGGTCAAATTAAAATTATAGAAGAACGTTCGTTTTGTATTTATAGGTCCGTGGTTTATTCAGCTGTCATCAAAAAAATATACAAGACTATCATGGAAGAAGAAAATTTTGAGGAACTTAAAGATTTGCTCTTTTTTTGGTAGAATTTATTTTATAATCGGTTTATGTATCTCTAACATGCACTATTCTCTACCGTAAATATATCCTGGTATTGATGATCACAAAAAAGATTCGGATCTTTCTAAAAAAAAAAGAGCCAATTCGTGGACGCATCTCTCGTGGTTGAAGATGGTGACCGAGTACATGTAAATCAATCCAACTCTATCCGATGATCAGCAACTCGGCCTGAAACCGCAACGCCGCGGGATTAGGGGCGAAAACAGCGAGCGGGGCGCGCGCTTTTGCCTTTGAGGCTTTGACTCCCTTCCCCTGGGCGAGGACAACCCAAAGTGTCCAATTATTATTTCTCTACTCGCCCACGGCCCAGTGCCCGCACCGCACGAGTACGATGTACGCGACCACGGTTTCGGCGCGGACAGCCTGTAATCTGTATGAGCCGCCGTCGCTTTGCGTGCACCGCTCTCTCTCCCGGATCGTCCCGTGGCGAGTTCTCGTCGCTCCACGGCCAAGTTGAGGCTGCAACTTGCGTTGTTTTTTCTTTTTCTTTCGGTAAATATAAATAAAATACTGCAACTTGCGATTTGTTTTCGATCTTCAACGAGGAGGATGGTTCTTCCACTTTGGCTAGGAGTACAGTAGCTTTATCTTATCTCGACAGGATTTGGTGGATTTGTTTGCTGCTATCGCCCTGCCAGCCAGATCTCGTGCCACGAACACTGCCCAACCCAACTCGTCTGTGGGCGCAGCGCAGCGCAGACGTACGGTTCAGTTCACTCCACCATTATTGCCTGGGAGAAGGATTCATCGGAATGGAAACACACAGTGGTGGTGTCCGTGGGCCGTACCGTACCGTCCCAGGTAACCGATGGCGCACCAGCCACCAGCATCGCGTCGCATTTTAGTGTGCCTGCTACTGGCATAATCTTTGCCGTGCTGAAAACAGAGGTCAAAATTCCAGGCTCCCATAATCTTTGCCTGCTGCTGCTTCTAGTAGTTGCTGAAAACCCGTGCATTACTATGCTTCCAAAGAGACCAAATCGTGAGCATAACAAAAGCATCCAAAAGGTCTTGCTCTTCTTGCCTCTGTCTGTTGAAGATCAATCGCTGTCTGGACCACCAATCTTGTACTCCATAGCTCAACGCATCATCTACAACACCATGTACCACAGCTGTCCTACATAGGAACACCGCACCAAGACATGGTCAGTGGTATCCTCCTCTTGGAAGGCAGAAAAGGCAGGGTGAGGATTGCCTTGGAGACCACAGGGACCTCGTCGATCAGAGGTCCGAATCGGATATTTAAGTGCCAGCCAAGTGAAAAAAAACAATTACGCTTGAGAGGGGCCTGGCATTTACAGATTCAGCTTTGCCGGTTCAAACCTGCGCTGCCCCCTGACAGAGGATTTTGTAAACTGAACCTGCGCTGCCCCCTGACAGAGGATTTTGTAAGCTGAACCTGCGCTGCCCCCTGACAGAGGATTTTGTAAACTGAACCTGCGCTGTATTATTGGCCAGAGCTAAGACCAGGGCCAGCTGAACTGATCTGGCTCATGTGAGTTTCCTCTGCACATTCTCAATCTTCATCCACAGAATGACACACACTGCCTTGATACCTCCCTCTTCACACCTTGCGGCAGATCCAGCATCCAGTTATTGTTGCACATGGCACGGTTCTCGAATTCTTGTTCTAACTCCATCAAGAAGGACCGGAGCAAAGTCTTTCACCTTTTCTCCATTGATCCATCTACCATTCCAAAAGAAAAACTCTATCTCCTATTCCCACCTCTGATCTTGATCAAACTGTCAAAGACAGAGCTGGCGTCCGTGCCCTCTTAGCATTGGTAACCCCTGCCATACTCTGCTGCTATAACATTAACAAATATCATCGTTTCAAAAAAAAAGGTACACATCACCTCTTGCACATATTTTGAAGTGTCAAGCAGACAAACCTCATTGCTCATCTCTAACGGCAGGCTAGCCAGGTAGCCAGACCGAGATATACTATGTACTTCTAGGATCCGTTGAACTAAACCACATCTGGATCTTGTGATTCATCTCTTCGCTCTGCAGCATATATCGATGTTGATTGATTGTGTAAGAAAAATCAATCAGACTTATGAAGAAACACCTGACAACAGGAAAAAAAACTCGTTTCAGAAAAGATAACAGGAAAAAACAAAAGGAAGTAATTAACACTGCGTGAACCTAAACTATAATACATAGGAAAGTTACTTCGTTAAAGCGAAATGGCATTTCTGATCTCTGACTCATAATTTCCTTAGCTACCCAGCTGACTGTTACCGAGTAATTTCTCACTAGAGAACTGCTACAATCTTCAGAAATTATTCTGATACAATATATTTTCTTGGTTACCTGTAAACTCCCATACATTTGCCCATAAACATGGGCTGAAACACGTTTGCCATAAACCACAGCAACATCCATACAGTTAACTGGTGCAAGGGCAAAAAGATGCAATTTAGGATGTCAGCAGGCCTTGTGAATAAAATGAAAAGTTAGATTCCACCTCTGATCTTGTCCAAGTTATCTTCATAGGTAGATCATGTCAAGCTCATCCTGGCAAGACGTACAAATTCAGTGCCAATAGTGTCTTCTTTTGGTCAAGCCATAGGATTATTTCCCCGAGAACGCACAAAAGCTTAGCGCCACATTGCATTGATAGAAAGAACCATGTACAAGCCTAATACTAGGCCATAACCGCCGAACACACATGGTAAGATAACAGGCCGACGAACATTAGGCAGACACAGGAAATGGCTCTTTTCATCAGCATAGACATATAGGCTGATAAGTATCAACTTGCTTGCATATAGTTGATATATATATTGATAGTGTATCTCTTACTCAACATTATGCTCTTGAATGAGCAATGAGGTGTTGTTGAAGGCTTTCAGCAGCACCTATCCATCCTCCCTTTGTTTCTTCTTGATAAGCTAACTGCAAACTGATAACAGCGGGCTGTTGAATATATTGGTAATTACCATAGTGTCAAGTAAACTGGATAACCATATATTTTATACATTCGCCAGATGCCAATCTATGCACTTCTAGTGGGTTTACAGACTGCTCACCATCTTAATATTGCATCTACAAACCCATGGCAGGGAGCAGCATAGCAACATAGTCAGTCAGCATACTCTTCTCTTCTTTTTGTTCTATAAATCGACAAGAACTTCTGAATGGCAATCAAACATCTCATCTGAAATTATCATAATGTGTCTGCTTTGACGCTTATAGAAAATAAAAAAATATCTTATCACCAAAAGTCACCACATGAACAACTTCCATTTCTAAAATGATGAAACCGGTTTCCATCCCTAATGTCAATATGTCTCTTGGTGACATGTGACACAAACTTTATGAAAGTGTGACAGTCACCACATATTCGAAGGTTCTTCATTATCTGTATAGGCATGCCCTTGGGTGTAACAAGAAGGCCATAAGCAACGGCAAGCTTCTCACTGTGGTAGAGAAGGGAACTCTGCTTCTGCTCTTCATCAATGTCATGGAGAACAAATTCAGTGTCAGGCACATAGCCTGTAGTCCTTAACAAAGTGTACAAATCCTGGAGGGTAGATTCTATATCTTTGATTTGCTCATGCTGTTTATCTCCAGTGATAAAAGAGTGCACTTTGTTCCTTGTCTGCATCCAGCTACAGCCAGGCTCTTTTGTTACACCTTGTTGTTTCATAATTCTACGTACCTCTGCGACTTCCACCCACATACCCAGAGAGGAATATATATTTGATAACATGACATAGTTGCCAGCATTTGATGGCTCAGTAGCGAAGAGTTTCTCAGCAGCCCTTCTACCAATTTCTGCATTCTTGTGGATCTTGCATGCCCCAAGAAGAGCACTCCAAATCACTGCATCTGGCTCAATAGGCATATCATAAATAAAGTTTTCAGCTCCTTGAACATCACCAGTTCGCCCAAGTAGATCCACCATGCACGCATAGTGTTCCAGCAGAGGAGTTAGTCCATAATCCCTGCTCATTGACTTGAAAAATTGCCAACCTTCATCTACCAAACCAGCATGGCTGCATGCATTCAGAAGCCCCACAAAAGTGACCCCATTTGGCAACACCCCTGCAGATTCCATATGCTTATACATATTGATGGCTTGTCTTCCAAGGCCATGCTGTGCACAACCTGTAATGAAGGTATTCCATGTAAATATGTCCCGTTCCTCCATTGAATAGAAAACCTTATGAGAATCTGCAGAACCACACTTGAAATACATTGACATGAGTGCATTAGAAACGATAAGTTCTGAATACATTCCATGCTTAATAGCTACCGTGTGGATTTGTTGCCCAAGCTTAGAAGCACCAGCACTTGCACAAACACTGAGAAGTATAGTTAATATTTGGGAATTTGGTAGTTCATGCTCATGTAACATTGTTTTAAATAACTCCACTGCCTCATTTCCCCGTTCAGCCTGTGCATATGCAGATATTATCGTTGTCCAAGAGACGACATCCCGACTGAGCATGTTGTCAAATATATGTCTTGCATCCTCCATCATATCACTGTGTACAAGTGCCGAAATAAAGGAGTTCCATGACACAGTGTCTTTCACTTTCATTCCATTAAAGACTTGTCTCACATACTCCAAGTTTCTGCATTTTCCATACATGGTAACAAGAGCATTGCATACATAGCTATTGAACTGGTAGCCGGCCTTAACAGCAAGTGAATGCAGTTGTCTTCCTGTCTCAAGAGCTCCGATATTTGCACAGGCGAAAAAGCTACTAGTCAAACTAGATAGGCTAGGTAATATCCCTTTCCTATGGAGCGCTTGTAGTAAATCCAAAGCTTCTTCACTCCTTCCATTCTGTGCATACCCTGAAATCATTCCAGCCCACGATATCGTGTTCCTAAGAGGCATCCTGTCGAACAGCTCCTTTGCCTCATCAACCATTCCATTCTGCATATAGCCAGTAATCATGGCATTCCAGGACACAACACCAGGATCTGGAATCTGCTCAAATAAAATCCTTGCATCAGTAATCCTGCCACATCTAGCTAAGCCTGTGAGCAGTGCTGTCTGAGATGGAATGGATTTTACAGGGTCTCTTTCATAGACGGCAATAGCAGCATCGATTCGACCACCATGAGATAGTGCAGCAATCATGGTTGACCATGTATACTCATTCCTCTCTGGCATGCCCTCAAAGAATTTTGTTGCAATGTCAAGTGCACCTGCATCCCTAGTATATGCATTTAACATTGATGTCCCAATGACCAGATCACTCTCAAAGCCTGTCTTAAGGGCTAGAGAGCGGACGCCCTCTAGAACAGCAAGATCCCGAAGACCCGTCACAGCTAAAAGCACGGACGCAAAGTTTGACTGGTCCGGCGAGACACCTTCACGGTGCATCATGCGGAAGATATCCCAAGCCTTGCAATGCTGCTCAGTTCTAGCATACCCAGAAATCATAACCGTCCAGGAAACCAAGTCGCGCTCTGGCATATGTTCAAACAGACGCCATGCAGCTACCATCTGGCGACTGTGGCAGTACCCAGTGAGCATCGAGTTCCATGACGCGACATCCCTTCTCGGCATCGAATCGAAAAGCCTGCGCGCCATGATGACGTCCCCATTCCGTACATAGCAGCTGACCATGGCGTTCCACGCCACGGTGTTCCGCTTGAGCATTCCATCAAACACCCTGCGAGCGTCGAGCACGCGGCCAAGGCGGGCGTACCCTGACAGCAGGATGGTGCTGGTGCGTACGTTCCCTCCGGAGATAGCGTCGGCGAGGGATATCGCGTCCTCGAGCATTTCGCTGTTGCAGTACGCGGAGATCATGGTGTTCCAGTCGAAGATGCTACGGCGCGGCATGGCGTCGAACACCTCCCTGGCCTCCCTCAGGCGGCCGAGTCGGGCAAGCTCCTGGATACGGTTGCTGTGTGCGCCCTTGTCGAAGACGCGGAGGGCGCGCCTCGCGGAGAGAGGAGACGCCGTTGCGGCGGCGGCCGCCGCGGCCGTGAGGTGGCGGCGGAGGAGCAGGAGGTAGCGCGACATGGGCTTGCTCCATTTGATGGGGAACACGTCGAAAGGGAAAATTGGTTATTTATCCAAAAGTTCATCAACCTTGGATTTTCTACCCAAAGTTGAGTTTACCTTGGTAAAATACCCATTAAGGACTTTATAGTAAAATACAACTTTAACAAGACTCTTATTCTGAGCTGGTCAAGAAAAGATCGATCCCTCGGCTGTTAGATCGCAAACCCTCGTACTAATATTGATGTCATAGACAACACGAATTATGAAGAAGTTGACACTGAAGGTGCAGCCATTTCAGTTAATGATCATGTATCTGAGGAGGAGAACATTGATTATGACATGGATAACCCAAATATGGAGGAAGGCAACACCTTCCCTTCTATGGATGTATTTAGGGTGGCAGTAAAACAATATACAATTATGGGGGAGTTTGACATAGGAACAGTAAGATCTGAACCGGGTAGGTTTGAGAGTGTTTGTAAAGCTAAAGGATGCAAGTGGAAGATTAAGGCTAAAAAAATGCAACATGAGGGTGTTATCATTGTACTAATCTAGTTTCTGGCTAACAGTCCTTTTTGATTAACGCCTTTGGTTATAATTTGTTATTACTTATGCTTATGTTTTTATGTTTTTTGCCTTTTCTTCTATTTGCAGGTCACTAACGTAGGGCCTGATCACAATTGCTTAACTAGCAGCAGGAAAATATCTAGTATGGCATCTCAGAGTTGGATTGCTGAAGGGGCACAACAAATATTAAGGAAGAAGCCTGAGACGAGTGCCATAGAACTGCGGGAGGATTTGGAAGAGGAGTTTGGTATCACACTTAGCTATTGGACAGTATGGAAGGGGAGGAAAAAAGCAATGAGTAACCTATATGGTACTTGGGAAGAAAGCTTTCAATCGTTTTATAGCTTCAAGGCTGAAATTAAGCTAAGGTCTCCAGGAAGTATTGTTGAGATTGACACTAAAAATGTCGATGGTGAAGTATATTTCAACATATTGTTTATGGCACTTAAGCCTTGCATTGATGGATTTTTGAGTGGTTGTAGACCATACATAAGTATAGATTCAACACATTTAAATGGCAAGTGGAATGGGCAACTTGCCGTGGCTACAACTCTGGATGGACACAATTGGATGTTTCCAATTGCGTTCGGATTTTTTGATGCAGAAACTACTGAAAATTGGACATGGTTTATGAGTCAAATAAAGAGGGCAATAGGTGAACTCCCTGTATTAGCGGTGTGCACGGATTCTTGCAAGGGATTGGAGAATGCAGTGCAGGTTGTTTTTCCTAATGCTGAGAAACGGGAGTGTATTAAGCATCTTATGGCAAATTTTGTTAAGAAATTCTATGGTAAAGTATATAGCCGCATGTGGCCAGCAGCTAGGGCATATGAAAAAGAGATATTTAACCACCACATGAGCAAAATATTTACAGCAAGCACTAAGGTGGCACCATACCTACTGGAGTACCACAATTTGCTATGGATGAGGTGCATATTTTAGCTTTTGGCAATGCCATGTTCATTACTTGTACTCTTATTGGACAGACGCACACTTAATTTCTCTTGTTTTTCAGGTGTGGGTTTAATTCTGCAATAAAGTGTGACTCGATAACTAATAATCTTGCCGAGACATTTAACTCTTGGATCAAGGATATAAAGGATTTACCTATTGCACAACTAGTTGACAAGTTAAGGGAAAAAATCATGGTGCTTCTCAAGAAGAGGAGAGCAATTGGAGCAAGGCTGCAAGGTAAAATACTACCAGCTATCATACAAGAGTTGAATGTTCTTTCTAGAGGATTAGCCCATCTTAAGACACATGCATCTAGCGAGTGGAGTGCTGAGGTCAAAGATACTACAAAAAATGACCTTCGACATGTAGTCAAGTGTCTTACGCACGAGTGTACTTGCCTAGAATGGCAGCACACTGGAAAGCCATGTCGACATGCATTGGTTGTATTAGCTGCACAAAATATCAAATTGGAAGACTTTGTACATGACTACTACTCAGTGGCGACATTCAGGACAGCATATCAAGGGAAAATAGAGCCACTAACAGGAAAATCTCAATGGCCCAGTGTTGATCATGGATTTGTGTTGAGACCACCAATATCCAAAAGAGGGAGAGGGAGGCCGAGAAAATTGAGGATCAAGGCATGTACAGAAAAAGGTTATAAAGGAAAGAAAAAGGTTCAAACATGAGGCAAGAACAGATGCAAAAGATGTCAAGAGCTAGGACATAGACAAGCTGGTTGCCCTTTAAATGATACAAAGAAAAGGTACAATTCTCTATTTATAAAAATATTTCTGATTTTAGCTTAAAGAATACATCACGTGTTCAACTTACACTATGCTTCTTGTGATAGAAAAAGTAGAAGCAAGAAAAATACAGTACCATGGGATCATGCAAGCACAAGTAAAAATAGAAATCCTTCTACACCCACGAGTCCTGGACCAATCACAAGGAGGTTAGTATTTTGTATGTCTACTCTTTCTGTTTATCACATACAACTTGTGACATCTTTTCGCTTTTAATAGCCAATCGGCGTGTAACCATTCAACACCTATCCTTGCCCAATTGTCAACGAGTCCCAGACCAGTGACAAGAAGGTGAATATATTTCGCTCAACTCATTTCTTTTTTAAGCATGCATTTTATAACATCGTATGATGCTTTTATAGCCAATCTGTGCATAGTCCTTCTACACCTATGAGGACGGATACCCCTGTCCAACCATCAATAAGTCCTGGA
Source organism: Avena atlantica (assembly GCA_910589765.1). NCBI lineage: Eukaryota > Viridiplantae > Streptophyta > Magnoliopsida > Poales > Poaceae > Avena > Avena atlantica. The sequence goes on along the minus strand of OU342733.1, from coordinate 467,363,094 downwards.
CCCGTTACAAGAAGGTGAAACATTGCACCGCTAGCTCATCTTTATCACATACAAAATAGAAAAGGTACAGTTCTCTATTTATAAAAATATTTGTGACATCTTCCTATTTTTTGAAGCCAATCCGCTCTTTTTGGAAATGAGGGATCCCGGTTAGCGTTCACGACATCTCCAACAAATACCTCGACAACATCAAAGACAAGAATTGCCAAGAAGATTACTCCTAGGAAGAGGAGAATAAATTAAAACTTATTGTTCTTTAATCATCATGTGATGTGAACCTGACTAAGTTTTGAACTTTCGTGTGATATACGCTTGTGCCAACACTATTTTTATTTGTGGTAAGCTTGTTGATGCAGACATATGCCTATGAGTGCAATCGATGTTGAACACATTCCATGTTAATTTAACGTTCTCCTCTGAATCTATGCATGCCATCAATATACCATGCTATGCATATCTTTATATATACAGACATGCATAGATGCTAGGTTGTTATATACGTACGTTCTTAGCTCCACCGTGAATAGAGCTCGAGAGAGCTAACCGATGGAGCTTTTCATGGCCAGCTCTGGTTACTGCTTTCAAGTCATCCACCCTTCATCTTTGTTGTTGGCGTGCGACGTCCGCCCAGTACCGTGTAACCGCTGTTGTTTCGGCCGGCCAGTACCGTCCGCCCTAAACCCAGTACGTACTAGTGTTTGCCATCTAAAGCTGAGCGATTGATCTCTTTTCTTAACCAGCTCAGATTAAGAGGCTTGCTAAATTCGTATTTTATTTTGAAGTCCCTGGTGGGGTAGACTCAACTTTGGGTAGAAAATCCAAGGTTGATGATTTTTTGGGTAAATAACCAATTTTCCCCACGTCGGAAATGGCAAATTGAGGGGTTAAAGGGTTGGATTATGTGCATTTGGATGGACCCACACGTCATGGGAAGAAACGCTCCTATGGTCGCTGATGAGCCGAGTCACGTTTTCTCGGTTACCTGTTTCCGCTCCTAGAAAGTGGATTTCGGCGTCCCTTGCTATATCGCCTCGATCTCCTTGGCCAAAACAAAAGAGAGGCATTGAGATCCCCTCTTTTCATCTGCACCACCAAGGTTAAGTTGTTTGTGTTATACTTATTTTATTTTTATAATCTATTATTGAAAATTAGCCACAATAATATAATAGGTAAAGGCGGGTGGAATAAACACCAAAATAGGCAAAAGCGGGAGATGCCAATAGAATTCATAATCTACCGCAGTGCCAAATACACGGTTAAGCGAGGTTTAGCGATGGATGAAAGGGAGGGACATAACTCATATTCTAGTACGAGTAGCACAAGAATTCGAGAGAAAAGCTCCACAAGGTAACCCTAAGAGGCTAAGACCATATTGTTCACTCAGACTTGTTCTGAATTTTATCTTGAGACTAATTCTGGGTGAGGTCTGTAGCTAGTGACCTTGAGAATACTGCTAGCTACTGAACTCGAGTAATTAGGTCATTAGATAAGACTAATATAATCTCTATCGGCAAACCCCAATCTCTTTCTTATGAATTTTTCATTGTAGTTCCTAGGTTAGGATCTCCTCGGCTTCTCTCCGGCAATAAATAGATCATTGCCACTATTCGTTTAAATATGTTGTCTAGAGTTTATCTTATGGTGGTGCCATATTTTGTATCATGGAGTCTACCAGTTCACCCAAGAAGCCAAATTATAGAAAATTAGGGCAATATATACTTAGACCACATGTAAATTAAATCTCCATAACATTTTTAGTATTGCCTCATCATTCTTGGGCAAGCAAAGCCATTGGATTCTAGTACTCTCAGATCCACCTATGTGTTTCACAATAGCTTCACAAAACACATGGACAATTGTACATTTGTGTTTCATGCATTAAACATATTTGAAAACACAGAAAAGACTATATAAGTATAACTACACCAGATAGAAAATGAGGTCATTATCACACACCATCACCCTCTCAAGACGACGCTCCTCTGGCTTGACACACTCGTGAAATTGTGCCGCCACATTGGGCATTGTGGGTCGCTGATTTGGAGCTTGAGCGGTGCACTTGAGCGTGACATCCGCGACCTTCCGACCTTCCAGACGCCATTGACATCGTAGTCTCTTGTCGTGCGACACTACGTCTTTGATATTGCCTCGTGTAAGGCGCTTCTGCGCCCATTGGATAATATTGGTTGGCTCTAGGCATTGCAGGATGGACGATTGTCCCATGATCACTTCTAACAACACGACACCAAAGCTTTGCATGGACATCGTATACCTATAGATGTTTGATACAGTATAGTGAGCTACACACTCTTCATAAGGGTCAATAAGGCAACTGGAAGATGGTAATAAGGTGCTACGACATCATATACGTACTCTGGGGCAAAGTAGCCATGTGTTCCCAACTAATATGGGGGTGGACATATGGATATCACCGCCCCGATTGAAAGCCTCGAGCAAGCCGCGACTTTGTCCTCGAGATTTGCGTTTAGCAAGATGTTGGACGTCTTCACATCCCAATACACGAGACCGGGCTGCACACCTTGTGCAGATACTCGAGCCCTGCACGTTCATAACATCGTTGTTGAACATGAGAAATTTCTAGCGAAATTACGAGATGGAAACTTGCGGCAAGAAACAAGAAAAAATTAGGGATGAAAAGAATACCTCATGCTGATTCTAGTCCAATTCGGAGCCTTTGTTTCTAGGTTAAAGATCCAACATTGCGCCAGGATCAGAGGGCATAGCAAGAGCAAGACTAACATTCCCTGTATAACCCACCGGACCCTTAAAAATCCGGTGAATTTACGGGCCCGGCTCACAATAGCATATTTGGCAGAAACCGTAAACAGGTCGGCCCATGTAAAATTCACCGCGCCCGGTATAAGTAGTGTTGCGGCGGAGGACGTGGGTCAAAACCCTCATTTCCTACGCCTCCTCCATCGCGCCACCGCCCCCATTTCGAGCAACTCCGGCGAGCGATTCGCGGCCTCCACCGCAAGATGAGCGCCCGCGTCGGGCTGGGGAGGGTGGGTGGGTGCGGCAACCCCCGAAGGCCACGAAGGCATGATTACCCACAAGTATAGGGGATTGCAACAGTCTTTGAGGGTAGTATTACCCAATTTATTGATTCGACACAAGGAGAGCCAAAGAATACTTCCAAGCCTTAACAACTGAGTTGTCAATTCAGCTGCACCTGAAAATAGTTCTTGCTCACAGAAGTTTATCAGTAGCAATAGTTTGTAGTAGCAACAGTAGCAGTAAAACAGAAGCAATAGTAACAGTAGTAGCAAACAATAGGATATGAGCGCGGTAGGCATAGAGATGGATGGACGGGCGTTGAATGAACGAGTCTAAACATGTAACTTCAAGATGTAGGGCATTGCAGATAAATAAGAATAAGCATCCAAGTACTAAACAATCCTAGGCATGTGCTCCATATATAGTCATGTGTGCTTGCAATAAGAACTTGCACAACATCTTTTGTCCAGCCAGCCCGTTGCAGCGGGGCCTCTAGGGAACTACTAGCAATTAAGGTGCTCATTTTAATAGAGCACCGAAGCAAATCATTAACACTCCGTGAACACACGTGATCCTCACACCACAGTCATCCCCTCTGGTTGTCTCAATTTCTGTCACTTCGGGGCCTTTGGATCCGGACAATGATATGTGTACACAACTTGCAGATAAGATCACATACAATACTATCATAATGATTCAATAATAAGTTTAGATATGAGATCATGACACTCGGGCCCTAGTGACAAGCATTAAGCACAACAAGTTGCAACAAAGGCAAATAGCACTAATAGAGATACTAGGCACTATGCCCTAACAATTTTATTCGATTACATGATAGAACTCATCCAATCCCTACCATCCCCATAGCCTACAACGGGGGATTACTTACTCATGGATGAGGGAAATATTGATGGTTGCTGGAGAGGCCTTGGTGATGACGATGATCCTCCCCAAATTCCCCGTCCCGGCAGGGTGCCAGAACGGAGTTTCCGGTTCCGAATCTTGGTCTCTAGTTGTGGCGGCGCAACGGAACTCTTTTTGAAAAAATGTCGACCCCCCCCCGGTTTTTAGGTCGAGAGGCAACTTATAGGTGAAGAGGGAGGCCGATGGGGTGCCTGGGGTGGACGCACCCCCCTTAGGCGTGGCCAGGCTTGGCCCGCGCCTGGCAAGGGTGTGGTCCCCCCAGGCCTCCACTCCATCTCGTACTCTGGCTCCGTGGATCTTCTGGTGAAATAGGATTTTTGGCATATTTTCTGGGATTTTTCCTGATAGTTGATTTTCTGCAAAAAACTAGACACCAAGGTAATTCTGCTGAAAAAAGCGTCAGTCTGTGTTAGTTGTATCCAAATCACACAAGTTTATAGGAGAAACAATAGCAAAAGTGTTCGGAAAAGTAGATATGTTTTGGACGTATCAACTCCCCCCAAGCTTAGCTTATTGCTTGTCCTCAAGCTGTTGGAGATATGCCCTAGAGGCAATAATAAATGTAGTTATTATTATATCTTTGTGTTTATGATAAATGTTTACATTCATGCTATAATAGTATTAACAAGGAAACATTGATACTTGTGTGATTTGTAAACTTAATTTGAAAGTCCCTAGTATAGCCTCTATACTTCACTAGCTTGTTGGTTGATTAAATATTGTGGTTTCCCTATCATGAACATTGAGATGTTATTAACAACAAGATCATATCGTTAGGAGAATGATATGGTGGACATACTCCTATTGATAAGCGTAGCATAAAGATCAAGTCATTTCAATAGTTCAATTGCTATATGCTTTCTGATACATAGTAACCTAATTCCTTCGACCATGAGATCATGCATATCACCTTTACCGGATGGATGCTTTGATGACATCAAACACCACATCGTAATTGGGTGGCTATAAAGGTGGCATTGAGTGTTTGGAAAGTATTGGTTGAAACACATGGATCAAGAGTGGGATTTGTCCATCCATATGACGGATAGATATACTCTGGGCCCTCTCGGTGGAATGTCATCCAATTAGCTTGCAAGCATGTGACTAGGTCACAAGGGATCACATATCACGGGAACGAGAAAAGAGTACTTATCGGTAACGAGGTTGAACTAGGTATGCAGAGATACCGACGATCATAACCTCGGATAAGTAAACTATCGTGAGACAAAGGGAAATTGGTATCGTATGTAAGTGGTTCATTCGATCGCAAAGTAATCGTAGAAATATGTGGGAGCCATATGAATTTCCAGATTCCTCTATTGGTTATTGTTCGGAGAAGTGTCTCGATCATGTCCGCATAATTCACGAACCGTAGGGAGACACACTTAAGGATTCGACGTTGTTTGAGTAGTTATGGTATTATAAGAAAGAGACCGAATGTTGTTCGGAGTCTCGGATGGGATCCGGGATATCACGAGGTGATCCGGAATGGTCCGGAGAATAAGATTCATATAAGGAAAGTCCCGTTTCGGAGTTCGGGAATGATTCCGGTGTTTTCATCGGGAATGTTCTAGAAGGGTCCGGATTGTCCGGCACTCCGGGGGGGAGGGTACATGAGTGTGTCATTGAATGATTGCATCATATACTAAGTGTTCCTGCTGTTCCAAAAACATGAAAGTCAAATTGCCAGTTTGAAAGTCAAACGGCTAAAACAGGAAACTGTGGAAAACAGGAAACTGTGGGAAACAGGAAACTGTGGGAAACAAGCAAGAGGAGGTTGAAACCAACTTGGAGGAGGAGTTCCTCTCCTCCTTGGCCGGCGCCCAGCCCTAGGCCGAGTTGGGGAGGGACTCCCTCCCTCCCTGGCGCGCCTAGCCCCTCCACCTATAAAAGGAGGGGCAGGGCTCCTCCTTGAGACACACAAGTTTCTACCTCTAATCTCAGGTTTAGAGCCGTTTGGTTTAGAGCTTCTAATTGCTTTAGCCTGCGGTTTAGAGCCTTCTAATTGGTGTGTCTAATCTCTAGACCACTAATAGCCCTCTCTCATAATCCACCATACTCGCTCCGGCTTAAGGCGAAGCCCTGCGGGATTTCCCCTCTACTTCCGGTACCACGCCGTTGTGCTGCCGGAATCGCGAGGAGAGTGCTACAACCTCCGCTGCCTGCTGGAATAAGGGAGAGGAAGGTCTTCGTCGAGTACCGAACGTGTGACCGACTGCGGAAGCGCTGCCGGAACGCAGCGCCGGAAGGATCGTCCACACGATCTTGAGATCGGAAAGAGTACGACTACATCACCCACGAGAATCCGCTCTCGTTAAACACTTTGGAATCTTCGAGGGTAAGTTATTCCATCGACTCGTTGCTACAATCTAGTAGATAGATCTTGGCTTGTTTGTTTGTATGCGATAGAAATTTTTTGTTTTCCATGCTACGAACCCCTACACAAGCAATTCAGTTGAAAACTGAGTGCGATAAAAGAACTTTCACGAACACATTTGCTTCATATGATGTATATATTCTCAGCACAGGAGTAGATACTTAAACCATTCATGATAAGAAGTATGCAACTAAGTCTACTCAATAGTCATTGCAAGCTATGAAGAGAAACCAACTCAATAATAATAAGTAGCATGAAACATAAACATAAGCAACATTGCAATGCTTATACAAAGGTATGATAGAGTGGTATCTCACTTGCCTTTGTTTGTAGAGCACAATGTAAATGCCAAGGCACCTCTAAAGTTCAAGTGAAGACTAGAAGTAAAGATATCAAAGATACAAGAATCAAAGTCATGACATAATTAACCAAGTTTTGGAACAAACACAAGAATGACAATTATGCTCTCAAGAAGGTTCTCATATAATAAGTGGTGACTCAACAAGGAAGTGAAAAGGTTTTGAAAAGTTTGAAAGGCTTCCAAATGGTGAAAGAAAGGTACTCATCATGTTTGAGCTCTCATTGCCCCTATCATAGGCATCTTTATGTGGTTAATGGTGAACGTGAGGTCCACTCTGAGTTATATGCTTGACATACCATAAACTGGAAATCCCAAGTCTCTTGAGTACGACGGCAGCTCCGCATGCTACTCAACTTTGGTTACCTGTAAGTTCTTGTTATTGTAAATATATGCATATCATAGAGAACCGCCAACGGGGTACCCCTTGCACATGATACAAGAGTTATCCCGTGATCAAAATGACAAGGCAAGCAGGAAATGAGCATCTCATCGACCTTTTTATTTACTATGTGCATATCTTTTTATTGGGGATGCTTCATAGAATGCTCATTATGGTAATGTTGCAAGTTTCCACCATGATTAGGCATGGCTTAGGCTAGCGACCCAGGCGTTTCTCTAACACAATGTATAAACTCCATGAACTCACAAACTCCCCTTTTATTTCACACCGATGACATTTGCAAATAAAAGAGCAAGGTATCAACTGGATATGTATCCATAGGTGTTGAAAGCGTTCCCCGTGATAGCACAGTTCTGCTAACTCCCAGCCTATATTTTGCAAGCATATAGATTTCATGGACAGGTCACAATGGTTTAGGATTATTAAGTGCAAGGAATAAAGTGTGCCATCAAGTTTGTGAGAAATTTACTAACTAACTTTCTCAAAGCAGTCAATCATTTTATTTGGAAGAAAACAAGGCATATAGAATATGCACTAAAATAACAAATGATGCTAATAGGTAGGTATGATGGGCACTGTTGGAAATATTGGTTTTGGGGAGTTGGATGCACAAGTAGAGCTCATACTTAGTGCAAGTGAAGGCTAGCAATAGAGAGGGAGCGACAAACGAGAGAGCAATAACTGTCATAATCATGCTTGCAACAAAACAGGACTAACTATGGCATGGAAGTGATACAAGAACTCTGAGACAAAATAAATCATCAAGGCTTACTGACTATTGTTTAGTCATATGCATGCGTGATCATGCGCCAAGTCGATTCACATGAAACATTCAGAGGAGGATACCACAATATCATATCAAGTTATGAATAAAACAATGCAAGCAAACATTCATATGACATGCTACAAACTATTAGCAAGCTAGAGCTAATCACAAGCAAGTAAGAACTACTAAGCATCCATAATAACATACACCTTATATGAACATGCTAAGCATGCTCACACTGATAAGTATATGTACAAAAACAAAAACAAATAGAGTTTATTACCAGCCTCTTACCACACCTCAAGTTGTCTTAATCTTTATTATCGCCCTTCACTTATGTGATTTTAATAATAACATGAAACCAAAATCCACTGAGGATGGCTGAACCCTGCAAAAAAACTCACAAAACCAAATAAGAACAACAAATATTTTTGGTGTTTTTGATTTTTTTAAAGCAAGACAAACAAAGCAAAAACAAACCAAGCAAAAGAAAACAAAGCAAAATATTTTTGGATTTTTCTTTTAAGGCAAACCAAATCAAAGAAAGCAAAGAAAAAACAAGAGAAACAATGAAAATATTTTTGGTATTTTTGTGTTTTTGAGAAAGCAGCAATAAAAACCAAAAAGAAAGCGAAACAATGGATATACAAAGAACCGACTGAACATGATATAAAGATGAGCGTGATGTCGGTATACCTCCCCCCAAGCTTAAGCTTTTGGCCTAAGTGGGGCTCAATAGCGCGGGTAGTAACCCCAAGCTGGTGGGTCATCATAGGAATGATCATAGTCAGGCGCTTGCGATGAAGAAGAAGACGCACTCTAATCATAAGAGGGCTGCTGGTATGAAGACTCCCCCAAGTTGGAAGGCTGAACCGAATCATCTTCGGCATCCTCTCCAACATTCTCCTCTTGCTGGGAAGTCTCCACCCACTTTCCTTCGAGAAGTTGAAACCTTGGAAAATTTCAGCATATAAATCCACAAGTGACTTAGGCCTCTGCTTGATCTTCTCGCAACATCCCCAATGGGGCACTCTATTAGCTGCATAGAAATCAGAAAATGGCAGGTCGACAGCTATATTGTATATTTTATAACAGACCATGGGATTAGATGAAGACCAAGTAAACCAGAAGTCCTGCACCACAACCATGGTTAGCTTAACATATTGAAAAGATTCACCTTCAACAAAGTGTTCCAGCCCTGCATTGGTAATCATAGTTTGGAAATCCTGGAGGATTCCCGCGGCTCTCATAAATTCATGGGATCTATATATGGAAGGGAAAACTCCTTCTTCACGATGAAATTTCATTGGCTCAGGTACCATCAAATCATATTGATTTAGTGGGTAGGCACTCATCTTCCTTTCAGAAATTTTTAGACAAACATCAAACCAAATGATTTCCAAGTTGATAAATGATGAGCAACTACTATAGGAACTTGCTAGAGGGATACACATGCATCAAAATGAAATTTCTAAGCATAGAACAAGCATCCAAGCTCACACAACCCGACACCTATAGCAGCAAAATACTCAAGATACAATCTACCAATCACAAATCTAATTGGACAAGTGGAGGAGGCACATACCAAGGAGCAATCCCTCCAAAAATCAACAGCAGAGATGGGCTGAGAAAGGAGATCGAAATTCGCGAGCAAGAACAGCAAGAACTTGAGCTTGAGAAAGTTTTCCGGTGTTTTTCGGGAGATAGAAAGAAGATGACTGGGAGGAGGCACCTTGGAGGGGCCCAGGTGGGCCACACCCTAGCCAGGCGCCACCTGGGGGCTGGTCGCATCCACCAGGGGTGTGCTGGCCTGGGGTGCCCCCTAGGTCACTCTAGGTGTCCCTCTGCCCCTTTTTTTAAGGAAAAATTTATTTTAAATTTTCTGGGATTTTTCGGGAAACTTTATTTTTGGCCAATTTTCAGGGTATGAAAATTGATTTTCTCGCAGAAAAGACATTTTTCAGAAGAAGCAAAAGCAAACAAAAACCAAACTACAGAAACTATGACACTCTAACAAGAAAACAACTAACAAAACCAAAGCTAGCAAAATAAAAGGCAAAGACTAGGAAGGAGAAAAGTAAAAGAGAACAAGTATAACCATAGTGAAAACATTATTTTGTTCATTAAAATCCTTTAGTTAACAAGGTTGATCAAGTCTTGTTACCAAAAAAATATTATATGAAACAAACCTTTGTATTCCACAAAGTGATTATGTTACATCAAGCTTGATAACAATGGTCCCAATTATAATTGTTTCAAAACTTTCTTGTGGAATGGGATAATATATTTCTCCAACCTTAATGCTCTCAACATTATAAATGCAGTTCAGGCAATATCTCTTAGCAACCTTCTTGGGTAAATAGACAGTATGCTCTTTGTCATTAATATTAAATGTTACTTTTCCTTGATTACAATTGATGACAACAGCCGCAGTATTAAGAAAAGGTCTCCCAAGAATAATAGACATAATATCATCTTCAGGAATTTCAAGCACAACAAAATCAGTTAAAACCAAGAAATTATGAGCCACTTGAACAGGAACATCCTCACATATACCAACAAGAATAGTAGTTGACTTATCAGCCATTTGCAAAGATATATCAGTTGGTATCAACTTTTCTAGCCGGAGTCTCTTGTAGAGAGAAAAATGCATAACACTAACTCCAGCTCTCAAATCACATAAAGTAGTTCTAACATAATTGTTCTTAATAGAGCAAGGAATAGTTGGTACACCTGGATCACCAAGTTTCTTTGCAACCTTACCATTGAAGGAATAATTAGCAAGCAAAGTAGAAATCTCCTCATTAGGAATCTTCCTTTTATTAGAGACAATATCCTTCATATGCTTTGAATAAGGAGGCAACTTAATAGCATTAGTCAAAGGAATTTGCAAAAATAAAGGTTTCATCCACTCACAAAACTTGTTGTAGTGTTCTTCCTCCTTTTTCTTGTGTTTCTTACCTGGAAAAGGCATAGGTTTCTGCACCCAAGGTTCTCTCTTTACCATGTTTATTACCAATAAAATCTTCCTTAGTGTACCTAGTGTTCTTAGTGTGCTTCTCAGATTCTTTCTCAACTTCCTCCTTATCAGGAGCATCATTTTTATCATTATCACTCTCGGTTTCTACATCAGAGACAGATATACTATTAGGATCTACATCAGGTTCAAGTGGTTCCTCAACTACTTTGTGTTTCTTTTTCTTTCTCTTACGAGGACTACCACTACTCTCACCTTGTTGAGAATCCTGCTCAATTCTTTTAGGGTGCCCTTCAGGATATAAATGATCTTGAGTAGCTATACCACTCTTAGCTAGTTCTAATTCCACAAGCATGTTTATCTCCTGAGGCATTAACTAGCATATCCTTTTGTACCTTAGCAAGTTGATCAATTTGAGTTTGAACCATTTGAAAGTGTTTACAAAGCATTTTAATATCATTAGAAGTTCTTTCCATAATATCTTTCAACTCTTTAATAGCTTTAGAGTTTTCCAATAAATTATTATGAACTTGTTTATTAAAATTACCTTGCTCAACAATAAAAATGTCAAGTTCCTCTAAACATTGATCAGGAGGCTTACCATAAGGAATATCACCTTCATCAAAGTGTTGGAGAGAGTGTACCTCAATAGTAGATGAGTGGGGAATTGGTTTACATAATTCTTCTATAGGAGGTAGATTCTTCACATCTTCAGCTCTAATACCTTTCTCCTTTAGACACTTCTTAGCTTCCTTCATTACTTCATCCTTTAATGCAATAACTCCCCTCTTCTTTGGTGTTAGTGTTGGAACTGGTTCAGGCACAACTGGTTCTGGAGTAATAGGCTCAGGTGTATTTAGATCAGTTGAAGTCTAATCATCATAATTCTTGCTTATTTTAGCCATTAATTCTTCAGCATCTGTAGGAGTTCTTTTTCTGAAAACACAATCAGCAAAGCTATCTAGGTATGTCCTAGAATCATCGGTTAGTCCATTATAATAAATACCAAGAAGCTCATTTTTTGGTAATGGACAACCAGGATGTGTATGAATCAAGGCACAGAACCTTGTCCATGACTCAAGCAATTTCTCTTCTTCTCCCTGTTTAAAATCAAAAAGTCTCTGCAAAGCAGCATGTCTAGCACTGGGAGGAAAATATTTCTGGAAGAAAGAAACAATCAAACAATCAGGGCTATGAATGTAACCATGAGGTAATCTATTAAACCAAGCCCTAGCTTCTCCTTTCAGTGAAAAAGGGAAGATCTTAGTAACAAAGTACTTGCGCATCTTAAAATCATCAGAGAATAAATCACTCATAGTAGAAAGCTCATTCATATGAGCCACAACACTCTCATTTTCAGTCCCACAAAAAGGTTCTTTCTCAACAATGTCTAAATAGGATAAATCAAGAGAGAAATCATAATCTTTATCTTTAATATCTATGGGAGAAGTGGCAAATTTAGGATCAGAGGACAAGTTAGGAATAATGGTACGTCTTGCAAGGAGACTCTTAATAGCACTAGTACCATGTGTGTTTCATCACTCCTCAGTAAATTCATCAGTAAAATCAATGTAACCATCATTAATATCATATCTCTCTCTAGACTCAGGTGAGCTAGCAGGTGTAACAGTGTCTTCACTAGGAGTTTCAGTATTTCCTAGACTAGCCATAGTAGCATCTAGGAAAGGACCTAATGAACCACTCACATCAAGCACAGTAGAAGTAACATCATGAGTATCAAAATCAGTTTCAGATTCAGCAGTAGTAGCAGTGTGTGTAGCATGTGTATGTGGTGGTGGTGTAACAAGCTTACTTATAACAGACGGTGAATCAAGAGCAACATAGGTGTTTAGGACTGTACCTCTTCTTGTAGTGGATGGTAAAATAGGAAACTTTCCATCACGAGACTTCCCCATGATGAAAGGAGTAGGAGTGAACAATAATAGATCCGAGTGGACTTACAAATAAAGCTATGCTCCCCGGGAACGGTGCCAGAAAATAGTCTTGATGATCCACAAGTATAGGGGATCACAACAGTCTTTGAGGATAGTATTATCCAATTTATTGATTCGACGCAAGGGGAGCCAAATAATACTTGCAAGCCTTAACAACTGAGTTGTCAATTCAGCTGCACCTGGAAATAGTTCTTGCTCACAGAAGTTTATCATTAGAAACAGTTTGTAGTAGCAACAGCAAAGCAACAGCAGCAGTAAAACATGAGCAATAGTAATAGTAGTAGCAAACAGTAGGATATGAGCGCGGTAGGCATATGGATTGATGGACGGGCATTGCATGAACGAGTCTAAACATGTAACTTCAAGATCTAGGGCATTGCAGATAAATAAGAATAAGCATCCAAGTACTAAACAATCCTAGGCATGTGCTCCATATATAGTCATGTGTTCTCGCAATGAGAACGTGGACAACATCTTTTATCCAACCAGCCCGTTGTAGCAGGGCCTTTAGGCAACTACTGGCAATTAAGGTGCTCCTTTTAATAGAGCACCAAAGCAAAGTATTAACACTCCGTGAACACACATGATCCTCACACCACAGCCATCCCATCCGATTGTCCCAATTTCTGTCACTTCGGGGCCTTTGGATCTGGACAATGATATCTGTAGACAACTTGCAGATAAGCAAACAATACTATTATAATGATTCAATAATAAATTCAGATATGAGATCATGGCACTCGGGCCCTAGTGACAAGCATTAAGCAAAAAAAGTTACAACAAAGTCAAATAGCACTAATAGAGATACTAGGCACTATGCCCTAACAATCTTATTCGATTACATGATAGAACTCATCCAATCCCTACCATCCCCATAGCCTACAGCGGGGGATTACTCACTCATGGATGAGAAAAACATTAATGGTTTATGGAGAGATGTTGGTGATGACGATGATCCTCCCCAAATTCCCCGTCTCGGCAGGGTGCCAGAACAGAGTTTCTGGTTCCGAATCTTGGTCTTTGGTGGTGGCGGCGCAGCAAAACTCTTTTTGGAAAAACTTCGACCCTCCCGGTTTTTAGGTCAAGAGGCAACTTATAGGCGAAGAGGGAGGCCGAGGGGGTGCCTGGGGTGGCCGCACCCCCTAGGCGCGGCCAGGCCTGGCTCGCGCCTGGAAGGGGTGTGCCCCCCAGGCCTCCACTCCGTCTCGTACTCTGGCTCCGTAGATGTTCTGGTGAAATAGGATTTTTGGCATATTTTCCGGGATTTTTCCTGATAGTTGGTTTTCTGCACAAAAAACTAGACACCAAGGTAATTCTGCTGAAAACAGCGTCAGTCCGTGTTAGTTGTATCAAAATCACACAAGTTTAGAGGAGAAAGAATAGCAAAAGTATTTGGGAAAGTAGATACGTTTTGGACGTATCAAGGCGGAGACGGAGGCGGTGGTTTGTGGGGACGAATCGGCGGTCGTGGTGGCGGTGGCGGGCGTGGCCATGACGTGGAGGTGTGGGCGGCGTGGATCCACTCCGTCGGTGCGAGAAGGCGCGCGGCAAAGAAGTGGGCGAACCGCGGGGAGCGGCCGCCACTGTCGCTCGTCGAGTACGCGACCGGCGGGTGCTACTGCCACGATCTTCCTGAGGTCGTCCACGCGCCGCCACCGCCACCACCAGGACTGATCTACACCCGCGACGATGCCGAGGAGGCCGCGGCCCTTGTGGAGGCCATCACCGCGTCCGAGGCGATGGTGGTGGAGATGATGCTCCACGACGCCGAGGAGGTCGTGGCAGCCATGGCGGCCATCCACGCCCGCGAAGCCGCGGAGCACGCGCCAAGCGCCGTCGGCTGCAGTACAGCCGCCGGAGGCGGAGGGGAAAAGCATGGACAAGTGCGACGGCCGGAGCTCTGGCGATCTCCACCGTGTAGTTAGGGATAGTTTAGGGGTAGATTAGGAGTAGATTATTTTTTCTAATTGATGTAAATTATGCAAGAATTGGCAAAGTATCGCACTAATCGATCAAGAAATCTTCTCGTATTTCTTAATTTTTAAAATACGGGTTAAGTTTAGGAGTACATGGACTTGCTAGTCTTGCTCTAAGTGTTTTGGCAACTGCGCATCGCCCGCTACATTCTATGGCTTCGCAAGATGATGAATTAGCACACACCTCTAAGTTTATCTTCCAGGTTCTGTTCATCATATACTCGTAGACAAGCGTACTCCCCATCCTAGCATGCATGTACTAACCGAACATAGAAACCAGATTCTTGTGGTGAATCTTTTCGCAAGATCTGCGAAACAAAGTAATACAATCTAATTCCTCCAAAACTCCAAAATTGCCTGCATTATCGTCCAAGTGCTCCACGTCTTCGTTTCCATGAAAATTTTAGTAAAAAAATCCCAAATCCTTTTGAGATACCGAAGGTCCTTGAAAAGTAAAAATACGCAAAACAAATACTGTAGAGTTATAATCCAATAAAAATGATCATTAAAAAAACCCCAAATCAATGTAAAACATGTATATAACATTAAAGATGCAAACATATTGGAATATAACACAATAAACTATAAAGTTTCCTAGATACATTTCACATGCATCAGCGGTGTGTGACATAGTGGAAGTTTCTAATTTTTTAAATTGATTTTTTTATAATAATTGTCAAATTTTGTGGCACCTTTTTGTTGCATCTAGTACCCAAAATACGAGTCCATGCCATGACCCAACACTTTTTTTACACCTTTTTAACATATTTTCTAAAACATTTCATAATCAAGATACAAATGGTGGGCCCACATTTGCATACATATATCTTAAATTTTTTGAACACCCCAATGTAGTGTCCTACCTAATTCCTCCCCCTCTCTCTCCACATTATACCTTGATTTTGAGGATAAATATTAGTCCGACCTATACTAGACTATTTATTTCGATTTTGCAGGAAAGTGGTAACAAAATTGTTGAATCTTAGTACCTTTGTCAGAGGCAGTAGGGGTCGATTTGATGAAATAAGTAATGGAAACATTGGGATCGTGATTCAAATCTACAGGAAGGACACACCAATTCATTATATATTTGGATTTCATAGGAAAGTAGCCCTACTTTTTTTCATCTAGTTCTGTTGAAATAACACATTTAGATCAAACGCTCTACAACAATAGAATAGACAATATATCCTTCGACTATTTGTAGATAGAAACAGTAGGGAGTGGCCCATTGAGCAATAATCACACAATGAACGAAAATGCTTCGTTAAATAGCACACTGCATGAACATCTGCAAAGACGAACACTCACTTATGTAAAATCAAAATGCTTAGAAACACGATAGATATCACTTCAAGGAAACAACAACTATGGAGCCAACGGTTGCAGTTGGTACCAATGAAACATATATAGATGCCTTCAACGTGCAGCAGGGCCGGTGGAAATTGTTGGCACCCTCCTAAGGTTATGCTCCCTCTCAAACTCAATGCTGTTCGTACTCACAATACTGGACTGATCAGTGGTGTAAGCACCATAACTCATGTTTGGGTCATTGTCGTTGCTGCTGGTGTAGAAGCCAGCACGTCCATTCTCTAGTTCGATGCATTCATGCAACTGTACTACCACGTCAGTCATTGTAGGACGCTGCATTGAGGAGTGTACAGTGCACTTGAGGGCAATATTTGCAGCTTTCCACACCGAGTTAACATCATAGTCACCGCACATGCGCCCATCCACGACGGCCTCGATGTTACCCTGTGCCAGTCGCTGTTGCGTCCACCGGATGATGTTGACGGGCGTTGGCTCCCGCATAATGGCCGGCTTTCCCGTAACCAGCTCCAACAACACGACTCCAAAGCTGTACACATCGCTCTTGGTCGTCAGCTGCATTGTCGTCTGGTACTCAGGATCAACGTATCCGGGTGTGCCGACGAGTGTGTTTGTATAAACGTGGGTGTCATTGCTATTGAAGGCTTTAGACAAGCCGAAGTCAGCAATACTAGCCTCCAATTTTGCGTTCAACAGGATGTTGGTGGCCTTCACATCCCTATGGATGATGGGTGGCTTGCAGCCCTTGTGCAGATACTCCAGCCCTACGCATTACAGGACAGGTTGGTGCTCAGGTATGTTGAAACATAAAATGTTCAATAACAGTATCAGAGGCAATGGAGTGGACTATGCATTCAAGATCAGCATACCTTGCGCAGATTCAAGTGCGATTCGGAGCCTCTGTGGCCAGGACAGACATGCTCCGTTGCGGTTGCTTCCTGGAAATAATCGACATTGTAAGATGAACAACAGTATCAATTGTGTATATTCGAAGTTCTCAAGTAACAACAAATTTTCCCAAATGTACTGATGTCATAAGCCAGTGTTCTCTCTAATATGACCCAAAAATGTAAGACATATTTGGTTTGCCGGAAAATCAAACTTTTTTTTTAAGTTTGACCAATATATAGATATAAATAGATCAATTTCTACAATACGAAACAACACAAATGGATACATCATGAATTATGCCTTCGTGGTCATATATATTGCATTATAGTTATTAATATTTATTTCAATAAACTTGGAGAAACTTATAAAGTTTGATTCTCTAACATGTGTCTTACATTTTTCATGGAGGGTGTGCTTCTAAACAAGTTACATACCTTCAATGTGCTCTTGCAAAGTTCCTTCTGACATATACTCGTAGACAAGGGCCATGTACTCCCCATCCATGCAGTAACCAATCATGGAGACAAGATTCATGTGATGAATTCGTGTCAAAATCTCAGCCTGGATAAATGTTAACCACTCAAATTTCGATGTGAGGTCTCTTAACCCTGAAAAATCAACTGTTGTAAGAGAAATTTTACCTCTGCCAAGAACTCCTTGACTCCTTGATTGGAAGAATGCGACCGCAGCTTCACCGCAACCTGGGTGCCGTCCTCCAAGAAGCCGCTGTAGACGTACCCAAATCCTCCCTGTCCGAGAACTTGCTGGAAGTTGTTCGTTATCATCTCAAGCTCCTTGTACGTGAACCGGCGACTTTCAAGACGTCGCAGCGATCTGTCATCGGCGATAACATTTTCTGTTCCGTGGTCCGTCATCGTCTCATTCTGTGGTGTTATGGAGTTGTTCATTGATCCTTCATTTGTGGCAAATGGCACTAGCAACATTAGTGGTGCGCACGTATGGGAAAATTTATCAGACAATTAGTTTGCTCATGCCGGAACCTTACCTTGCTTCTTTTCTTTTAGCAAACAAATGAGTAGTATTGTCACTAATACTATCACAACAAGCAAAACTGCAGGGACGGCAATGTAGAGTGCCAGCTTGCTGTTCTTTTTTGGAGGCAGCTGGCATGAATTTCCATTGGTGCAGAGTTTTGGATTGTTACCATATCTGAAAAAATATCAAATGGAGAAGCTAATTAATGAGATTCTTCAAGCAACATTTTAGATAAAAGGGAGTAGAGCAGGCAAAAGTGCCTTAGATTCAGGGAACCATCTTGACTTTTCTTGAGCAGTCCAGAGGGGATTGATCCATCGAGCTGGTTGCCTGACAGATCTCTATGGAAACAAAATATTTTCACTGTCAAAACAATTGTTGATGCAAATTGGGAACAATGTGGCAGAAGTTGCTGGACATACAAAATCGTCAATGAAGGTAACTGCGAAAGAGCATCTGGAATTGAGCCTGTCAAATTATTGTTTGACAGATCCCTGCAAGATATGAAACGAGATCAATTTTCTCAACATATTATTGTTGCAAAAAAATCCTCAAACAAGGCCAAAATAGTTCCAATACTCCGAACGTACAAGTACTGGACTGCCTTGAGGTTGGTGAAGGAAGGCGATATATCACCATTAAGATCACCGGAAGAAAGGTTCCTGCAGAGAGCAAGTTTCAATTGGTTCAGCTTCGCCACACGGTTCTTGTCGATTCTCAGTAAAATGTTTCATGAACACACGAGTCAACACACATCTTCCGTGCATATATGAAGCTACTTACACGCTTGTGATCCTTGGACGGCTTCCAGTGGCGCCGTAGCTGCAGGTCAACCTATCCCACTCCATGTCGTTCGGAACGCACGGGTCACCCATCCAGTTCTTGGTCACCCGGTACTTCGCCTTGATCGCCGTAATTGCAGATACTGCAGTTAATCACGACGATAGGATCAACTCTCTTTTTTGCTGAGAAATCATCGCTTATTTTTTTTGGGTTTAATGGTACTAGTAGAGTTATTTTTCCATGACATACCGTCCTGGGAGTCCGTGCTAAGGTTGGTGGTGGGGAAGACGGAGAAGACCTCGGCAGCGTTGAGGATCGGCGGCAGCGTCGAGTTACTGGTAGCCTCCACCGAGAGTTTGTAGCGGCCGTCGTAATTGAAGGGGACAGTGTTGTTGACCATTAAGTCAGAGAGGTAAAATGGCGAGATGCCGCTGGTATACCACGGCTTGTCGTTGAGGGTGACGTTCAGCTGGCGCACGCTGCCGCGGGGGAGGACCTGCAGCTCGGCGAAGTGCAGGATGACGATGTGCCCTGGTGACGGGTCGATACGGGTGGGCCTGGGGTACCATGTGAAGTATATGTTCCCAGAGACGCTGGGCGGCACGATCGCCGTCTGCAACACCGCCGACGGCACCTCGAAGAAATCATCGTTCCGCACCCTCTCCGCCGTTGATATCCGTTCAAGCCCCGGAAGAAGTGGATCTTCTCTGTACTTGGGGAAGAAAGTGTCCCAGATCCGGTCGTGTGGATCAACTGGGTACCTGAAGAAGGAGCTTTGGTTGGTCGGGCCGAAGTTGAGTCTGGTCGTCAGGGTCAGCCCCTGCGCCGGAGTCACATGCGGGTAGAGCGTCCTCTTCAGCGGCCTCAGGTCAAGGCCAGAGATGAACGGTGCGCCGGCGCCGATGTCCACCAGGCACACCTGCAAGAAGTTCTCCGGCACCACGACGATGGCCTCCTCGAACACGACCGCATCCGGACCCGAGATGTTCACGGTGAGCCAGTAGTTGACGCCGATGTAGAGGTCGAACGCCGGGAAGCGGTCGAGGCGATCGTAGTTGCCGTACAAGAACCTGGCCCGGACCATGTACTTGAGCCCGGGCTCGAGAGACCGGAGCGTGTAACAGTTCCGCACACCGGCGCCGGCGAAGCTTCGGACGCTGTACCAGGTCTTGAGCATGATCGGGACCACGTACTCGGCAGAGATGTTGTGGTTGGTGCCGGTGTCGATGAAGCCGGCGTCCGGAACGTTGAAGAACTTGGTGGTATCGTCCACGTACCCCGTCTCCTCCGACAGACCGCAGTCTACGGTTATGAATCCTGCAGTGCGCAGTAAAGGCGAACGATCAGATCACGCGTAGATTTAGAGACTTGACGAAGGAAAGCCAACTCTGAGGCTGTTGATCTGTGAAAAATTGCTACTCCTTCCCGAACAACACTTATTATGATCGAAGGGAGTACTATCTTTTCCACGATCTTATCTTCCCGAAAATTCTAAGAAATATGCATACCTTTGCTGTCAGGCTGGGCGCGAGCTTGGAGTACAGCGCCGGCGACGAGGCAGAAGAGCAGCAGCCATGGACCGCCCGCCATTGCTCGCGCTCGCGGCGTTGATAGCTCCAACACACACATACAGGCGCGCGGCTGCTGGAGCATCATTATTAGTACTTAGTAATTAGTATACGATAGACTCTGGGCGCTTGAGAACATGTCTCCCACGTACATGCATATCCAGTCTTAGTTTAGTAAATATAAGAAGGAAAGCCAACTCTTCAGGCTGTTGTTAGCTAGCCTAATGATCACATCATCACCATGCCAGCACGTCTATCAAATATTCCCGTACACAACTTGATAGGGTTACTCTTGAGTGACTTATCTTTACGGATCTCGTGGTCAAATCGATGGGAAAGCGGGAGGAAAGAGAGAATGTAGCGTAAGAAAACACACATCTCGCGAAGAACACGATGCACACACGCAAAACTCACACGATACAAGGCCGATTGCTCTCGAACGGCGGCCAGCGGTTCGATAGAATCCTCGTAAGAAAAGATCGGTCAACGTGCTCCCTCAAATCCACATCGGAGAGGGAAGAACACCTTGGGGAGGGTCTTGACAACTTGGAGATGAGACAACGACTCCAAGGCCTTGTTCAATGATGGATGCGTGATACAAAGTTCAATCGAGATTGGTGACGATAGTCGGTCCCCTTGGTAAAGGGGATAATGCAAAACTAGAGATTTCACAATGGTGGTTGTCTTTAGTCTATCATCTATACCTAACGGATACATGAGGGGTGAGGACTCTATTTATAGGCCAGCCGCTAAACAAGGGGTAGTTTGGGGATAAACTAGACGAAAAGGTAAGTAAAGGGAATACATGGGCTATGGCCCAACTAGTGCGCGCAGACACTAACATGACCGGTAGTACCGGTCCTCGGGTCTGGTAGTACCTGGCACAAGCGGTAGAACCGAGGCGTGCGATCGGTAGTACCGCTTGGGTCTGGCGGCTGTTGGAAGACCCCTTCTGGCTTGTGCGGTAGTACCGCTTGGACCTGGCAGCTGTTGATATGTCTTCTTCCTCCTCCTCTTCCAAGCTTCCGTCTTGTCGGGCTTGCTGCTCCGCGCTTTCTCTCTTGTCTCCGTACTTGTCAATGTGAACCTATCATGGCCATAGGACGGAGTATGAAATAGTATACCATTCAATAGGGTAGGAAGTGGGCTCGCATAGAGGAACGGATTCACCTTTGGAGTCCATGACGACTTGGCATAAGTTGGAGACCTTGATGTAGTAATGACCGTAGGTCGGGCTGCATCATCTCCCCCCTTCAACAAGAGTCATCCTCGACTCTCCATGTTCATCACGCAGTAAAAGAGGTCGAAGGACATCCTTGATCCTAGGGTTCACCATATATTTGTCCTCGGGAAGATTGACTTGACAACACTTCAATGTTCCTTCACCTTCCATGTAGTCTACAAAGCTCACGACAAAGCGAAGCAACACTCAAAGCGTAGCCAATTCATGAAGATTATAGCATGAGTCCTCAAGTAGAAGGAAGTCATCTTAGCTTGTAGATATAGCTCGAAGAAGTGTAGCCATATGTAACTCTCTTCGGTTCTTCTTGTCAACACGTGGTTGGTAGAGGTTGACGTGTATGCATTTGTACCTTTATACAACAAATACCAAGCAACATATGTTTGTGTGTGATAGAGGAGCATGTCATTTGTGGCATGTCCATTCTTGGTCACAACACTATTAGCACAACTCAAGAATAGTAAACGGAATGCATATGCAAGGTCCAAGTGCATGGAAATCGTTTCAACATCATCCAAATGTGGGAACTCAAAAACTCCATACATCTTAGTGTGGCACTCAAAGCAATTGAATAGAACTTTGATCAACATCTTTGATGCAAAGCTAGGAGAATTTGGAAAAAACACAAAAGGAAGAATATCCAAAACAACATCATTATGTGTGCAAACCAACCATGGGAAAGAGAAATTGTTCGACATGTTGGATGTCACACACAAATCATCAAAAGAAAATTTCATGGGAATATGAGTATCCCAAGCAAAAGAAAAAACAACATGTTTGCAAACAAACCATATGAAAGAGCAAGTGGTCCTTATGTTTGTTGCAACAACACGACGAGATAATTGGAAGCTCTCATGACAATACATGCTCTTCATGGCATTATGGTTGCATACAAAACATCGAAAAGATAAATTGTTCAACATTTTTGTTGCAACGCACAAAGCATCAATATCCAATAGCAAAGAAACATGAATGTCACAAGGTGAGCTAATACCATCAACATACTTGCAAGCAAACCATAGGAAAGAGTAATTGTTCAACATGAAAGATGCAAAGCATGCAAAAGGTATCAGAGATGGGTTTGATCTTGAACTCACTTGTGGAATGCTCTCTAGAGCTCTTTTTGTCAACTCGTGCTCACTCGAGGTTGACATTCTCGTACGGGTACCTACACACATCATACACAAAGGGAAGAACATGTGTGCATGGTATAGAAATACATCATCCATCATGACGTATCTCTTCTTGTGCACATCACCATTAATTTCAATCAAGTATGAAATAAATGCATGCTGAGTATGCAAGTGGGGAATATACTTATCATGGCAATCATCAAAATCTCCAAAAAATTTAGAAAGCTATGGGGGCTATCTCATTATAATCCATGTGATAAGTATTGTTGCAAGCAAAATAATTGATAGACAAATTATTCAACTTATTGCAAGCAACAGGAGAAATTGGATAACTACCATGGCAAAGCATGTCCAAAGCAATTGGAGGATACACAAAAGATGTATAGCATGGCATGTGTATGGAAATAGTATCGCAATCAAACAATTCCACATGATCAATATTATGCAAAGGCAAAGCATCACATGGGAATGTGAATGAAGCATATATAATGTCACAAGTATCATCCATAACATGCATATCCTCACAATTCATCATGTCCACTAGTGGGATCATGACATCATCAACACCCTTATTGTTACCTTGGTCATACCTCTCATATGAAGTGGGTGTTGTGGTAGTAGTGGCCTCCTTGTGGACGAATTCGTCTTCTTGGTGTAGCCATGGCGTAGCATACTCTTCATCCACCATGTACATCTTCTCCATTCGAGGCATCATTGCTTCATGGCTTGGCGCGTCTTCATCCATGGAACCTAGCACAACATAAGAGAACACACTAGAGGTAGAGGGTAAGTTGTTAGAAATCGAAATGGTCTCACTTCCCTATCAACTACCACTCTCAACTCACTCGGTGTATAACTCATGCCCTCAAAGTGAAAGCACTCAATCTCACATAAGGTAGAGTCACTCATCTCACTCTTGTTCTCACTCAAGTGGGCTAAGTGGCTCTCACATCATCACTCAAGCATATAGGGATAGGCTCGGTTTCCTCAACTCCATGCGCCTCCTTTGGTGAAGGGAAAATCCCATGCTCACCATTCTTGACCTTGTCGCCTTCAAGGTTGGATGCCATAAGATGGGCATCATCACTCGCCTCCATGTTCGAAGGGAAAATACCATGCTCGACCGTCTTGTGTCCATCTTGTAGTAGTGGTGGAGGTATGCTCATGCTATCCAACTTGGCGAAGTAGAGGTCTTCATGTTCCTCGTGCATGAGGTCTTGGAAGTCAAGTGAAGACATTGAAGCTTGATGGCGTGGACGAAGGCTTGCTCTTGGTGCCATTTTGGTGGTGGCACTAGTAGTCGAAGGTGCCTTGTGGTGGTGTCGACGGAGGTCATTGGCGTGCCTTGTCGATGGTTGATGTAGGTGGCGCACTTGGTCATCCACATGATGCTCGCGACGATGACCCTTGTCCTTAGCACTCTTCTTTGTAAGTTGTTCTAATGAGTGCAAAGCATCATTAGTCTTGGAAACCATGCTCATGGTTTTGTCGAAGTCATTGTCCATGTTCTTCTTGAAGTTGTGGAGGTCGCTCTTGAACTTGTCCATTTGATGGTGGAGCTTGGTGCACTCGAGGTGGAGGCTCCGTCTTGGCCGGTGCGACTTGAGGAGCTTGTCGTTGTTGTTCTTGAAGTCATCCATGTTTGGGGACTCGTTTTTGTTGTAGTACTCCATGTCACCCAAGCATGTGGAGACATTGTTGGTGTAGTGCTCCAACATGTTATCCATGCTTGTGGAGACATATGCATGGTGGCTCATCGTGGATTCTTCATAGAAATCATCCTCGATTCCAGAGTCCCTAGGCATGATTCACAAGACCAAGTGTTGTATATGAAAGTGGTAGTGGGTGTTGGAGATGCAACGTCAAACCTTACTTTATCTTGGAAAATCGTATCGTGCAAGTGGCCACACTTGAGAGCAATAAACCAAGCAAAGTGAAGTTCACATGGAACACCAAAACCAACTAACAACTAAAAACATACACACACAAAGCTTATGGTGGATAGGTATGGAAAGTGGCATGTCAAGAAACAATCCGAAATCAAGATGTTGTAATGGCAAGTAAAGAACCACAATGATCACTAAGCAAAACAAGTCAATCCACAAGATAGAAAATATATACAAGGAAACACACACGGTGGGATAAATGAGACTTGTGCGACGGAGGAAGTGAGATAAGAACCAAATGATTACCTAGCGAAGACTATAAGCTCGTGTCGCACAAGTGCAAGGAGAGACGCTAGTTCGATTGCAACAAAATTGGTGGGCTACAAGATATGCACAATAAATACCACCTATATGATGTTCATCGAGCTTGCGCTTCCTATTCCATGAGACACATGTTTCTTTCTTTCTTTTTTATTTCTTTTCCTTTTTCTATTTTTTTATCCTTTTCTTTCTTTATTTTTATTTTCACTTGCCTCTTCCTTGTGCCAAAAACTATACAAGATAACTATATGAGATAGCGCTCACAACGTTTGCTCGAAATTCTACAAGGTGTCAAATGTGCATAGCCCAAGCAATCATAAGAGGAACTAGTCTCAATAGGTGTTTGTTGTTCACAAAGATAGTGTAGTTCACAAAGGAATGCAAGTGGGAAAAATTCGCGGAATATTTATACCTTTCGTCGATGATCTTCACCCTTTATTATTGGATTCCGCCTTGCTCACGGAATTTGGATGGAGTAGATAGCATTAACAACATGGATTATGATGTAGAGCTCATTCCCCTCTTCGAAACGAGCTAAATAACACCAAAACCGAGTTTGAATGCAAAAGTTATGCTCAAAACGGTGAGAGGCTGAAATCTGGGAATCTGTTGTTTCTATTCTGTACCGGGCGGTAGTACCGGGTTTACGAGTGGTAGTGCCAGCTTTTCGGAGGCCCGTAGTACCGTTTAGGTACCGGGGAGGTGCGGTAGTACCGGATTTTGAGCCCGGTAGTACCGGCTGTTCCAGGAACGCCCAGATTTGACGTGTTTTCGCGATTTTGGGGCGATTTGGGCGGAAAATCTTCAAGAAAAACACCACTTCTATGGGGGGGGGGAAACAAAGGAATTAGGCCATGGGAACACAAGGGAAGGTAGATCAACAAGTTTAGCAAGTAATCCGCGGATTAAAACCTACCAAAACTCACTCAAATCATAGATCGATCCAAAACATGAATTGGGGCGATTTTTGGTGGAAATTTCGAATTTATGGGGAAAAGACCAAATCGAAGAGAAATCCGTGGCAACCAAAAGCTGTTGATACCAGATGATAGGGGTTAACCTCTTGGGTGGCCCGATCTTCATGGATCTCGTGGTCAAATCGATGGGAAAGCGAGGGGAAAGGGAGAAGGTAGCGGAAGCAAACACACACCTCGTGAAGAACACGATGAACACACGTAAAACTCACAAGATACAAGGCCAATTACTCCCGAACGGAGGCCACCGGTCCGATAGAATCCTTGCAAGGAAATATCGGTCAACATGCTCCCTCAAATCCACATCGGAGAGGGAAGAACACCTTGGGGAGGGTCTTGACAACTTGGAGACGAGACACCGACTCCAAGGCCTTGTTCAATGATGGATGCGTGATGAAAGTCCAATCAAGGTTTTTTACGATAGTCTGTCCCCTTGGTAAAGGGGATGAGGCAAAACTAGAGATTCCACAGTGGGGGTTGTCTTTAGCTATCATTTATGCCTAAATGATACATGAGGGGTGGGGGATCTATTTATAGGCCAGTCACTAAACAAGGGGTAGTTTGGGGATAAACTAGGCGAAAAGGTAAGTAAAGGGAATACATGGTATATGGCCCAACTGGTGCGCGCATGCACTGACATGACCGGTAGTACCGGTCCTTGGGTCCAGTAGTACCGGGCACAAGCGGTAGTACCGGGGCGTGCGACCGGTAGTACCTATTGGGTCGTGCGGCTATTGGAATACCCCTTATGGCTCGTGCGGTAGTAGCTCAGCGATAGTACCGCTTGACCGGTAGTACCGGTTTCGACGACCGGTAGTACCGCTTGGACCTGGCAGCTGTTGATATGTCTTCTTCCTCCTCCTCTTCTAAGCTTTCGTCTTGTCGGGCTTGATGCTCTGGGCTTCCTCCCTTGCCTCCATACTTATCAATGAGAACCTATCATGGCCATAGGATGGAGTATGAAGTAGTATACCATTCAATAGGGTAGGAAGTGGGCTCGCATAGAGGAACGAATTCACCTTTGGAGTCCATGACGACTTGGCGTAAGTTGGAGACCTTGACGTAGTAACAACTTTAGGTCGAGCTGCATCACAACTTGCATAGTAGGGGTTGAAAAAAAACTATAGAGGGCAGTATGTGGGTGGCTGACCGGTGGGCCCTATTGTAGCCTTCGCTATCCTCTTTCATACTTGGTAGAATGTGCGAAGAGTTTTTTTCGAAAGTCATTCGGTATGCTTTATTAATTAGATAACAAGATTACATATTTGCGAGCTTGCCAAGAATAAAACTACGGATTGGGTATCTCAATGTTTTCATGATCTGAACCGTTGGATCACTGTAGGAAAAGAACCGGATCCGACCGATATGCGTTGTCGTTTTTAGGGGATTAGTAGGGTGTGTTTGGTAGCCTGTAGATGCCCCGGCCTAAACCAGTGGAGCTGAAATTGGACTGATTAGTTGCCCGTATGTGAGTTTGGGTTGCACCAGAGCAAACTTTAAAGCATCCCGCAGCTAGTCCCACCAACAACGTTCTATTTGGGCGTTTCTAGGGAGCCACCCTCGCCGTGCACTCACCGGATGCAAAAGTGGTCGTTGCCCGCACGAGAGCGGCCGACTCTAGAGATGCTGGGAGATGTTCGCCTGCAGGAAAAGATGGGGCGGGAGGTGAGCGAATGTCTCCCACCAAAACCATCCCCTATTTCTACCATTCCCATTCACCACCGAACCACCACTCCCCCCAGATCAAGCTCCATCTTCTTATCTGTTCGCATCAGGTAAGTAGTTCCCCTTCTTCGGTGAGCATCGACGTCGATGGCTTGAATGCACCGTGAAGAGTACCTCCTCCGCCTCATGTGCTGGTGATCTGTGTCGTGACAGTGAGTATCCAGTCCTCCACCTAGGTTTCTTAGATCTAAACTATTGCTAGGGTTTGTAGATCTAGCTTCTTAGCCCAACTATGTAGTTGGTTGCTTGCTTTGTAGCCTAGAGTTCATGGATCTAGATGTGTCCTTAGCCCGACTATGTAGTTTGTTGCTTGCAGTTCATAGTTTCAATCATATGGTTGTTACCTTGCTCTTCAACCTTGCTAGCTAGTAGTGACTCAATGTTCGTCGATTGTGTTTACATGTGTTTGTATTGCGTACTCATTATAGGACTCGTTATGCGATCACTTTTGTCAGGCTTTGGTCCCAATTGGGGACTCCCAGTTCCCCTCTTATGTGGATGACAATCATTTTTAACGCCAAATCAAGTGGTGTCATTGATGTTTCCCCCTCCAGGGAGTGTCATCCTTTCTGCTAACTACACTTTGCAAGCATTCGTCTCCTCCATTGGTGCTAAGGTGTCGACAAAGCTGAACTCCCAGAACAAGGCGCATATGAAGGGGACCATGAAGTGGCTCCCTTACATGTCCACCTTTGTTCTGAACAAGATGGGTCATATTGTGAGAGCGGCGTCCGTACCGAGAAGAGCTTTAAGGAGATCCATTTGAATGCATGCGCGCAAGCGTTGTTTGAGCACTGCGGCGCTGAGGTTTCAGGCACTTATTAGGTGTACAACCACTAGAGGAAAGTGGAGGGTGCGCTGGATCGAGATCAGCAAGCCGAGAGACCTTAGCGGGGCGCAATAGTGTGAGGACATCTTCACCATTCTTCTTCCCGCCTAGCATTTCTAGGGCCATGTTCAGGTTAGCACCCATGATCACTGACCCACTAACTTGTTGCACGTTTACGCTCCCATTCAAAGCTAACACACTCTCTTGCAATAGTGGGAGCACCCCAAGGAAGCTGAGTAGCTCAACAAGCCCATCCATAACTATGTCCAGATGCAGACCATCTTCTCCTATGGCCTTGCCACCGACAGGTTTGCCATGGGATCAGGCGAGCCCCTTGGTACTCCTGGGCTGAGGAGGGTGACACCCAAGAGTCCAGGGAAGAATGCTCCGTTGCGGTTGGTTTTTGGAAATAATTGACATTATAAAATGAACATGAATATTAAGTTTTTACAGTCCAAAAGGTTTTAGTAAAAGTAAATTGCCTTATTACAGAAGTCAGAGCCTAGTGTTTTCATTTCTAGGTTTTTTCTAAGCTATACTTCTAAAAATTTTACCCCCTAATACATTCCATATTAGTTCAGATCAAATTCGAACTTTGTAGAGGTTGATCAAGTATATATGAAACAATACCAACATCTACAATATAGAATCGATACTATTATATTTGTCGTCAAATATAGTTTCATGTAGCATGCATTTGGTATTTTCAAGGTAGTTATTTCTACATACTTGGTCAAACTTCACAAATATTGAAGTCGATAAAAACTAATATACAATATATTGAGAAATATAGGGAGTAGATACCTTCAATATGCTCTTGCAAGGTTCCTTCGGACATATACTCATAGACAAGTGTCATGTACTCCCCATCCTTGCAGTAAACAATTATGGAGACAAGATTCATCTGATGAATCCGTGTCAAAATCTGAGCCTGGACAAAGGTTCATATATAACCTATCAAATTTCACTTGGAGGTCTGTTGAACCCTTAAACATCAACTATAATAAAAAAGAATTTTACCTCTGTGAGGAACTCTTTGACTTCCTGATTGGAAGAATGTGACCGCAACTTCACAGCAACCTGGGTGCCATCCTCTAGGAATCCATTATAGACGTACCCAAACCCTCATTTTCCTAGCACTTGCTGAAAGTTGTTTGTTATCATCTGAACCTCCTTGTACGTGAACCGACGGCTCTCAAGACGTCGCAACTAACTGTCACTGTCCACATTGTTCACCGTTGAGTTTCTCATAATACTTTCATTCTTTGGTGTTATGGAGTTGTGTGGCGGATACCAAATATTAACACTGTCATTCTATATTAGATAAAAAAAATTCAAACAACATAGTGAGATGGAACACATCTGAATGAAGACACTGCTTTTCAATGTAAACAAAATGTACACTGCCTCCTCACGACAATAATCAATGTAAAACAAAAACAATCCCTATTTTTTTAACTAAATAAAATGTCACTGACCCCATATCCAAACAAATGCCACAAAATAAGAAACATAAAGGATAATAAAGTACTCAAGAAAAGAGTAGGAAATGTAAAGAAGCTCACCTACGCCAAAACGCTTTGCATTGATGTGTGGTATCTTCCAGTTAGAGGGGAGAAGCCAAGGAAGATGCCTAGTTGTGATGCTAGCAGACGACATCCGGGACGAACTCGAGTGGAACGATGCCCTTTGGAGGCACCCCACGGCTGCAATTACTTCCCGTGATAGCGAAGATGCGGGTGTGCGGTGGTAGCATGAGATCAGCTGCGGGGAGGAGAGTGACAAGCAGAGGGAGTTGCTTGAGAGATGCGGCTTGCAGACAAAGAAGGCCACCATGGCCAGGAGAGGGACAGAGGTGACCCACCACTGCCACTCATCTGGGCTCACCTCGCTGTCATCTCCTACACCAACAACATCTTGGAGGGCTTCCGCCTCCACCTCCTTGCACGCTAAATCGGTGGAAAAGACCATGAGGGTGTGTGGCGGCGGCCCATTTAGCACCACAATTTTAACTGAATCTAACATCATTTTTAAACATATCAACCAAATAAAAATACAAAAAAAATGCCACTAACAACAAACTTGATTAAATAAATAAACTAGATCATAACCTATAGAAAACAAATTGAGGCAAAAACATTATCTTGACTATACGATAAAGCAAAGTTATTGCAATTATGATTAGCTTATTGTACTACACTATCTCTAGAACCCTACGTATGTATTAAGTAACTGTGGAGCTGCTCCTTTATCACCTAATTAGGTGTTAGGTATGATAGAACATAAACATACTTGAATGAAAACCTCGCCTTTTTTAAACTTGCTGTTCATTGTCTTCTTTAAACAGGTCTCTAATACTAGTGGATAAGTTACTAACAAAAATAAGTATTCAGTTTCATGGTTAGAAATCAAATAACAGATAATTAGTGAGTAGATCCAATGCTATAATGCAATATCCATCAAGCACCGAATAACCAGTGAGCAAAATAGATTCGTCATCACAAATTTAATCTCATCGTGAAAATTTTAAGGATCTACTTTCAAACAGATGCTATAAGATGCAAGAATAAGCAATATTTATCACAGAGGCAGGTATTGTAGTTAGTAGCAAACCCAACTAAAAAGGACAGCCTAGGCTGGTCACTTCTTACCATACACAAAGATTGCACACAAATTTCATACCTTGCAAGTGATCAACATCATAAGATCTAATGTGGATGTCTCTGTTGCTCTAGCATACTCACCCACAGGGAAATGTATAAGGACTAAGAAAGAGGAATTTGGGCGCACATGCAGCCTTGCCAACCTAAGGAAGCCATAAACCCAGACGCTAGGAATACTCAAATGTCAACCTGATACGTCGGAAACGTATCTATAATTTTTGATGCTCCATGCTTGTTTTGTATCTACTTTGCTTTGCTTTGCCTATAATTTGAGGTGTTTTTATATCTTTTTTGGAACAAACCTATTAACAAGTTGCCACAGTGCCAGTTTCCTGTTTTCTTCTGCTTTTGGTTCCAGAAAGGCAGAAAATCAATATTCTCGGAATTGGACGGGACAAAAGCCAAAGTTATTATTTTCCCAGAGCAACATGGAACCACGAAGCAGAGCCTGAGGGGGGCCACAGGGTGGCCACCCCCCTAGGCGTGGGCAAGACCTGGGGGAGCCCACAGGGGGTGTGGGCCCCCTGGACCCCCACCGACCTTGATTCCTGCGCCTATAAGAAGCCTTCGACCCAAAAACCCTAGGGAATCTGGCGAAAATCCATGAAAACCTTCACAGCACCACCGCCACCGAAGGAGGGATTCGGAGGACAGAAAGTCTCTGTTCCGGCACTCTACCAGGACGGGGAAGTGCCCCTGGAGCCATCTCCATCAATATCCACCAACATCTCCATCACCGTTGCTGATTCCCATGATGAGGAGGGAGTAGTTCTCCTTCGAGGCTAAGGGCTCTATCGGTAGCTATGTGTTCATCTCTCTCTCTATGCATGATCTTGTGGTCATGAGCTTTGTAATCAAGAAGATCTACCTTGCTACTCAAGTGCTTCATTAGATCTCTGCTCTCCCCATGTGTGTGTGAAAGTGACAGCGTGCACGCCATGGTGGCACTTAGGCTTGAGTCTACATAAATACTCTTTGTGCTTTAATAGATCTATGCTTTTCCCCACGTGTGTGAAAGTGACAGCGGCATACCGTGTGTGGCACTTTGGCTAGATTGAATATTTGTTATGAGTTATATTTGGATTTGGATGTCTCTATGAAATTGTGGTGTTTGTTGGAACCTTCTAGCGCTCAAGGTGACAGTGTGGGGTTATCTAGATTGGGGAAGGCGGACTTTGAGGTGTGCTGTTATAGCCCTACCATGGATTAGAGTGTTCAACCGGAGAGTAGTTAAGAGTAGTATCATGAAGAGATGATATTTATATGAGAGAGTGTTCACTAGTGAAAGTATGATCCCTAGGCCTTGTTTCTAAACATTGAAACACCATTTGCATCTAGATCTGTTGCATGTTTGCTTGCTTCCGTCTTTATTCCGTTTGCCGGGGAGGTTTTGGTCCTTTACCTTGCCTCACCATCAAGCTATTTTCTGGCACTGTTACCACTTGTATTTCACTATCTCTTCGCCGAACTAGTGCACTATACACCTGATAAGTGTATTGGGTGTGTTGGGGACACAAGAGACTTCTTGTATCTTAATTGCAGGGTTGCTTGAAGGGGATAACTTTGACCACTTCCTCCCTGAGTTCGATAAACCTTGGGTAATCCACTTAAGGGAAACTTGCTGCTTTTCTACAAACCTCTGCACTTGGAGGCCCAACAAATGTCTACAAGAATAGAAGTGCGTAGACATCAAGCTCTTTTCTGGCGCCGTTGCCGAGGAGGTAAGGTAAAAGGTACTCACATCCTCCGGTGTGAGTGCTCGAAGTTATTTTCTTTAGATTCTGCAATTTTGTATTTTTGTTTCTTGTTTTCACTAGTTAGGCTTAATTGAAAACAACAAAAAAATTAGAGAGCTTTATAGTGTTTATCTTGAGTTAGGACATGAAGTGTTTGAAGAGAAAATTAAAAAACCTATGGAGCTTTATTTGAATGCTAATAGCAATGTTATTAGTATGAATTCTTTGGACACCATTATTGCTAATGCTATGGAAAAGTCTATGCTTGGGGAAGCTATTTTTTATGAAGATGATATTTTTAGTCCCCCAGGTTTGGAAGATAGCTATTCTATTGCTTATGATGATACCAAACCTCCAATATATGATGATTACAATGATGAATATGATATTTTCATTCCACCTACTATTGAGGATAAAAGTAATTATGATTACAATATGCCTCCTATATTTGATGATTATCGTGATGAGAATAGTAATGATAGCTATTTTGTTGAAATTGCTTCCACTACAATTAATAAGAATGACTATTCTTATGTGGAGAGTAATAATCATTTTATGCATGTGGATCATGATAAGAATGTTTTATGTGATAGTTATATTCTTAATTTTGTTCATGTTGCTACTGAAATTTATTATGAGAGAGGGAGACATGGTTTTATGTATCTCAACAATATTAAGTTTCCCCTCTTTATGTTGAAAATCTTGAAGTTGCACTTGTTTTGCTTTCCTATGCTTGTTGCTTTGTGATTTCATGACTTGTTTCTTTACAAGATTCCTATGCATAGGAAGTGGGTTCGACTTAAATGTGTTTTTAATTTGCTTCTTCATGCTCTCTTTTACTTCAATTCATATTTCTTATGTGAGCATCTTTTCAAACTATCAAGCCTAACTTAAAGGCGTTAAAGAAAAATACTTATTGGGAGATAACCCAAGAGTTTCCTTGAGTCTTGGAAGTTATTACTTCAGTAATGACCTCTCCTTATCTTTTTTGTTTGCTTTTTGTGCCAAGAATGACTTCTAATGAGAGGGAAGTAAGATTTGGGAAGTTGCTGTCCTGAAACAGATTTCTGTCCTCCACCATAACAATTCGTGAGGAGTCTCTGTAAGTCGGATGGAGCTGAAAATTTAAGAATAAATCCCCCAGTATGTTAGATAACTTTCGTTAGTTCAACACTTTTTGATTTGAGCAACAAAAGATGTTCGAAAAAATCGTTTTCTACCTGCTGGTCTGTTTTGACAGATTTCTGCCATTATTTGCATTTGCTTCTTATTGATTCCTTTTTGAGTTCTTTTTGGGAAATTGAGCTTTTTGAAGGAGTTACTATAGTAGCTTGTGTTTTTAGTGAAAAGCCTTGCTGTTCCAAAGCTTTGCCAGAGGTCTAATATCTTTTGAATAAACTAATATTGCTAATGAAGATTGTGTAAAGTTTTGTATGAAGGAAAAATTTCAGGTGTGGAGAGAGAATGATGTAATGAGATGAAGAATGGACAAAATCTCAAGCTTGGGGATGCCACCCCGGTATCACCCCAAGAAATGTCCAAGAGGTACAAGCGTTAAAGCTTGGGGATGCCCAAGGCATCCCTTTCTTCATCAATAAAAATCTCAGGTCTTTCTAGACACTTTGTTTTTATTGTTTCATGCATAGTTGTGTTGTTCTTGGAGCGTCTTAGTTTTTGTTTTTGGTTTGCTTAGTTTTATTGAGTAAGTTGGTTGTTTACACCACACTTCTTTTGGAGAGAGACACACTCTATTTCCATTGCCTAGAACACTCTAGTTTTCACTCTTATTGTTCTGTGAGTGTTCACTTTTGCTAGCACTGTGTTTAGCCTTAGTTTTCTTGTGCTTTCAGCTTAAAACTTTTTAGTTCTTCTTTGTGGATTTGTGAGACAAGATCATTGATCTTTATTGATTATTATCTTTGTGAGTTGTTTCAAATAAGATATTTGGTGTTGGAAAAGAGTAGGAAGTTCCTTCTTGAAAGTGCAAGAGGAGCTTGCATTGACTGTGACTTAGACTTTAGCATGACATGCTAGGTGTTGTTTTAACCTTATGCTTAGTGATTATTGCCGTAGCATGTCTTGTTCCAAACAATTGGGATTGCTTAGTGTGCCTTGAACAAATTATGCGTTGTTTTAGCATACAAAAGCATAGTATTGTGGTATTCTCCTTTGATGCTTTGTTTGGGTTGACTTGGCACATGCTCACACCATGTTATGACTATGAACAAGTCACCATAGCCTCTATGATCATTTAGTCCTTGACTTGTAGTACCACTCTATGCTTTAATTAGTAATGCTTTGTTGCTCTGCATGATTATGGCCATTATGCTCTCTTAGTTGGTTGCTCCTAGTCTTTTTATAGCCTCGACTTGTATGAGTAAGTTCTACTCATGCTTCCAACTCCCAAGAAACCAAGTTTTTCCAAAGTGTCCACTATAATCTCCTATGCATGGTGTGTTACACCATTCCAAGTATATTCTTGTTTTCAGCTATCTTCCAATTAAAAACTATTTTGTTATGTGAAAACTTAGTGATTAAAGCCCTCACGAACTTGATGGCACACTTAATATTCTTTGCCCTAATAAACTTGAACCATTGTGACAACTTTGTTATATATGCTTGCACTTATAAGTTGGAATTAGCAGAACCGTGCTGTCATAGGGAATGTTTTCAACATTGCACTTGTACCTTGTACTCAGTTGATATCATGCTCTTTTGTCTATGGATGTCACCGATGTGAAATAAAGAAGGAACTTGTAAGTCCATGGAGTAAGTATTCTGTGTTAGAGAAACGCCTCTGCCGCTAGCCTAAGCCATGCCTAATCATGGTGGAAACTTGCAGCATCACCATAGTGAGCTATCTATGAAGCATTCTCAATAAAAAGCTATGCATATAGTAAATAAAAAGATTGCTAAGATGCTCATTGTCTGCTTGCCTTGTTATTTTGGTTATGGGAAAGCTCATGTACCATGTGCAAGGGGTACCCCGTTGGCGGTTCTCGATGATATGCAAATACTTACAATAACAAGAACTTACTTGTGACTGAAGTTGAGTATGCATGAGGTGTGGCCCTCGTATTCAAGGGACTCGAGATTGCCAACTTATACTTTGTCAAGCATATACTCCATCTTTGCCACTTTAACCTTAATCACTTCAAGATGCTTATGATAGGGGCAATGGGTGCTGAAAGCTAACAAGTACCATAACTTTTTGAAGCTTTTTTTGAAACTTGAAATCCATGCTTCCTTTACAAAAAGGCCTTTCTTCCACCATTATTGAGTCTCCACCTTCTACCTTTAGGCACCATTAAGAGAGCATAGTTGTCATCCTGTGTGTAGTGTTCCAAAGCTTATTAATTGATGAATATTGTGATTTACTTGTCCTTGTGCTATTTTTTTAGTCACCCTTGTGAACTTTGAAGGTGTACTATGCATCTATTTGCTACTCTATGAGGGACAAGCTGATTGCCACTATGCTATGTTTATGTATGTGAAAAAAACGTTTTTCAATGCATGTTATTCATGATCTTTGTTTGTAGCCTTTCATGTTGCATGCATAGTTACTATGTCCTATTGTTAGAACTCCATCTTTCATGCACATGTTTAGAGTTCTTTGATCCTAGCTTTCAATGCTTGCAAATGGTTTCATCTTGGTTTTGATGGTGCATGTCACCTCAAAAATTATTCTTTTTATCACTTACCTACTCGAGGACGAGCAAAAGTTAAGCTTGGGGATGCTTGATACGTCGGAAACGTATCTATAATTTTTGATGCTCCATGCTTGTTTTGTATCTACTTTGCTTTGCTTTGTCTATACTTTGAGATGTTTTTATATATTTTCTAGAACTAACCTATTAACAAGTTGCCACAGTGCCAGTTTCCTGTTTTCTTCTGTTTTTGGTTCCAAAAAGGCAGAAAATCAATATTCTCGGAATTGGACGAGATAAAAGCCAAAGTTATTATTTTCCTGGAGCAACACGGAACCACGAAGCAGAGCCGGAGGGGGGCCACAGTGTGGCCGCACCCCCTAGGCGCGGGCAAGCCCTGGGGGCGCCCACACCTGGACCCCCACCGACCTTGATTCCTGCGCCTATAAGAAGCCTCTGACCCAAAAACCCTAGGGAATTTGACGGAAATCCATGAAAACCTTCACAGCGCTGCCGCCACCGAAGGGGAGATTCGGGGGACAGAAAGTCTCTGTACCAGTACCCTGCCAGGATGAGGAAGTGCCCCGGAGCCATCTCCATCGATCTCCACCACCATCTTCATCACCGTTGCTGATTCCCATGATGAGGAGGGAGTAGTTCTCCTTCGAGGATAAGGGCTCTACCGATAGCTATGTGTTCATCTCTCTCTCTATGCATGATCTTGTGGTCATGAGATTTGTAATCAAGTAGATCTACCTTGCTACTCAAGTGCTTCATTAGATCTCTGCTCTCCCCATGTGTGTGAAAGTGACAACGTGCACGCCATGGTTGCACTTAGGCTTGAGTCTACATAAATACTCTTTGTACTTTAATAGATCTATGCTTTTCCCCAGGTGTGTGAAAGTGACAACGGGCATACCGTGTGTGGCACTTTGGCTAGATTGAATATTTGTTATGAGTTATATTTGGAGTTGGATGTCTCTATGAAATTGTGGTGTTTGTTGGAACCTTCTAGCGCTCAAGGTGACAGTGTGGGGTTATCTAGATTGGGGAAGGCGGACTTTGAGGTGTGTTGTTATAGCCCTACCATGGATTAGAGTGTCCAATCGGAGAGTAGTTAAGAGTAGTATCATGAAGAGCAGATATTTATATGAGAGAGTGTTCACTAGTGAAAGTATGATCCCTGGGCCTTGTTTCTAAACATGGAAACACCTTTTGCATCTAGATATGTTGCATGTTTGCTTGCTTCCGTCTTTATTCCATTTGCCGGGAAGGTTTTGGTCCTTTATCTTACCTCACCATCAAGCTATTTTCTGGCACCGTTACCACTTATATTTCACTATATCTTCGTCGAACTAGTGCACCTATACACCTGAAAAGTATATTGGGTGTGTTGGGGATGCAAGAGACTTCTCGTATCTTAATTGCAGGGTTGCTTGACAGGGATACCTTTGACCACTTCCTCCCTGAGTTTGATAAACGTTGGGTAATCCACTTAAGGGAAACTTGCTGCTGTTCTACAAACCTCTGCACTTGGAGGCCCAACAACTGTTTACAAGAATAGAAGTGTGTAGACATTACAACCAAAGGACCTGCCACTTATTATTGACGTCGAGGAAGTCGATGACGCCACAAAAGATGTTGGCAATGGCACCACAAACGGAGACGATGGCTTTGGCCACCGTATCTGACATTAGTGTGCCGATTTTTCCTTTTTGTGCACCTCCTCCCAGTTCTCACCAAGGGCAGCACACCATTGTTGCCCTAGGTTGAGCACCATGAAGTTGAGCCCCTGGAAAGGGGGCAAGCATGCAGGAGAGGGGACTGAGATAATAGAAAATTGATGCAAAAAAAATCAAAAGGAAGAACAACATGAGGCAAGACGACTGCTACCACCATGGAGGAGAGGATTACCCAGCGGCCATCCCATCTCCAAACAACCTAAATCTTTGCCCTTCCAAAGCCGATGAGAGAGAGAGCATGCACGCCTCCTGCCAAACTCTACCAGGAGATGGGGTTGCTGTTTCTTGACCAAAAGATAGGTTGTTTGTGGCGGCGGTGCCTCGGTGTCGGAGGGGAGGAGAGGCGGCGAAGGGGGTTAGGGAGGAGAGACGGGTCTCGGGAGAGGATTGGGTGGTGGCGGCTGGAGAGGGCCAACCAGCATACGGATTAGGGTTTTGACCCAGGACCAAAGAGCACCACGCGTCGCTATAATCCTGGGTTGAAACCAGTGCTCCCTGTGAATATAATCATTGAACCACCGTACATGGGCCTAACAACACCTGTTCCCAGCGGCAGAGAGTAGAGGCTTGTGCCTTTAGCGACAACAAAGACGTGGGTAAGACTGTCTAACAACGAGCAAACAGTTAGGATGCTCTCTAGAGGCTCCATCCCATCTAATGGTTGAAAATGGCTAATTAATGTGGTAACTCCCAGGGGTCTCCCATATTATACTTTTAGATTGCTCATCGACACCGTGACCCCAAAACGCTATTGGCCTAATTGGGAGGGGAGATGCTATTCCCCGCTCGCAGCGGGGGCGACGCCTAAACCGCCTCTTCATGGGCCACCCCAATGCGGCCCAGAGAGGTACCTTTTCTTATTTCTTCTTTCCTTTTTTTAAAGTACTAAAAAGCCAGATTTTGAAAACGTTCAACATTGAAAAGTGTTCAATTTGAAAGGTGTTCAAATTTTGAAATTATTTAAATTCAGAAAATTTTAAATTCTAAAAATATTTAGATTTCCAAAAAATCTGATTTTAAAAAATATGTTTAAATTTGAAAATTTTCAAATCTAAAAATGTTCAAAATTTAAAATTGTTCTGATTAAAAAATATCGAATTCAAAATTATTCATATTGAAGAAAAAGAAAACATAAAAGAAAATAGAAAAAACAGAAAAAACAAAGAAAAAACAAAAATAGAAAAGGTAGGAAAAATAAATAGAAAAAGATACTGTAGCAGTAAATGGGCCGGCCCAATGCGGGCATCACGTGGGCATAATGCCAAATAGCATCCGCATTGGGCGTCAAATAGGATTCGCCAATCGGGAGACGATGTCTGTTCCAGTTCCGGTCCTTAGTCAAGTAGGTTGCTTGCACCGCCAACACCCCACGCCGCTTCTTCCTTCCCTTGTCGCGAGTCTTCTTCTCTGGCAGTCACCCTCGCTCACTATCGAACACTAGACTAGGTCACTGCATTCAACGTGTTGTGCTGGATGGCGACTTCCCCAACATATATAGATGAGGAGAGGCGAGGCTCTGACGACGTGTGATTCTTGTAGGAAGACCCTATCAAATGGATTTCCAAGATGAGAGATATGTGAGGTTAGCTTCTGTCCTCACATGCATGCTTGATACCTAAGAAATTTAGCATGTGCATAGAATTTGTAACACAACATAAAGACCAATACAACTTGATCCATAGTTACTGTATATTTGTTACATGTTCCATGTATGCTTAATATGTTGTTACGATTTTTTAGTACTTGTTAGGTTGAGGAAACTATCTTGCAGGACCAGGAGGTGGCGACGTAGTTATGTTAGAACGATCGCAACAACTCAAGTTTTTCCTTCATTGCAACTTGAGTTTGAAGCAGTATAGTTGTTTTTATTTGGAATACACGATTGATTCTTGATGGTCACAAATCCAGGAGCAGATACGTACATCCTCCATATTGATGGAAAGCTAGCTGATTGGAAGAGCCTTTAACCGAAGGCACATGAAAAGTAAGGTTTCTTGAAAAATTTGACATGTTAAGTTGTTCGTTTCTTATAATATATTTTATTTGATTTCTTACAGGTAGAAAAAAGGCTTCATCCATTGACATATGTTTCTGAATAACAACGTACCAGGAGACGTGCAATATTAATTTCTTCGTAGAATTGCTGACAAACACCAATTCCTTATATTTTTATATTCAGGTTCAAAGAATAAATAATTTTCTTAGTATTATTTTAGGAATTTTAAATGTCTTCTAATTCTAATACCCAGAACATTTGATTTTGCAAGTTAAGCTTATACAAATATTTAGAACACACTGCTATGTGAACTGGAATATACTTCAATACCAAGCTGGGTTATATTTACTGCTAAACAGAGTCCATTATTTCACTAGCGGAGACTTAGTCGGTAATTTTTTGTGTTTATATATGTAGGAAAAATTAAAAAATTGCTATGTCGGTGCATTATTATGTCATGTTTGCTCAACCAACTTTTGTTTGTTTGTTTTGACGTGCTTTTGTATCTTCCGTAGCTAATTGTAAAAAAGGTTTTTAAAATAATCTCAGAACAACATAGCTCAGCAAACCGAAACCAACGTTTAAGCTAGATATTTGCCTGACCGCAACAATAAACTAAGACTGACACGTACCTTTTGGCGCCTGGTAGCCAAAAGATTTGTACGGAGGCCAGCTATTTTGGACATCAACATTTTCAAGTCATTATAGCATGAGCATAGAGGCAGACCCAAGTTTAACTTTTACCTTCTCTACAAACTACTCCCTCCGTTTCAAAATATAAGATGGTTTAGCTTTTATAAAAAGAGTGTATCTAGACTTCTTTTATTGTGTAGGTTCAATCATGTTTGCACTAAAAAGGTATTATAAAACGGAGGGGGTACTAGTTATGATCATCACAAAATGTATGTGATCTTATGATTCCTCCTGTATGTGTTGTATAACTATGCCACCGCGACGTATAGGCCAAGCCCGTGAGCGTCCTCATGCAGGCTGGGGCCATGCTGGCCGCAATGGTTGTGTAGATAAATCATATGTAGAGGCTGAGAGAAGTAATCACGAAGATGTAGGTGAGTTAATCTGCTAATAGTAAGAGCATCTCCAGCAGCAGCTCCTGTATTCCTCCTGTATGCTAATGGACGTAGTGTTTTAAAGTTACTACCTCTTATAAAAAATAAATGATGTGTTGGAAGTCAAAATAACCTACCAAATTTTTGGGAACTAAATAGGCTTCTACGTCTGTTTTCGTATGCATTTTTTTTGGTAATCGTGGCAGTTTTAAGGGATTGAAGATCACTTTTGTCTTTCTGTTGGAGACGCTCTAATTAGGAGGATTAGCCCTAACTTTTGTCCTCTAGTACCTTTGAAAGAAATCGTAATGTCATAAGATAGAAATGGACAATTAATGCCTTCTTTTGTAGTGAAAAAACTAGTATTGGCCTCGTGAACAATAAGCATGCGTTTACCCAAAAGGCTTCACTCTGAAATTTAAATAGCACATGTTAGATGTATTAACATCTATACATCTTAACCCACTTGTCTAAAATCAACATGCTTACAAATACTATAGATATGACTCCACCGATAAAATTATAGAATCAACTGTTGCAATTTATAAAAATAGCCAAGAAATATAGACGTCTTCAACGTGCAGCGGGACCGATGGGTACTGTTGGCACCCTCATAAGACATTTCTCCATCTCAAATGAAGTGTTGTTCGGGCTTACATTAGTGGATTGATCAGTGGTGTAAGAATCATAACGCATGTTTGGGTCATTGCTGTTGCTACTGGCGTAGAATCCATTATTTGCATTGTCTCGAGAATGTCCATTCTCTAGCTCGATGCACTCTCTCAGTTGTGCCACCACATCGGCCATATTGGGACGTTGCACTGAGGATTGTGCAGTACACTTGAGGGCGATGTCTGCAACCTTCCACACAGTGTTGACATCATAGCGACCGTGCATGCGTGTATCCACCACGGCCTCAATATTTCCTTGTGCCAGTCGCTGTCGTGCCCACTGAATGATGTTAACAGGAACTGGCACCCGAAGAATGGCCGGTTTTCCAGTAACTAGCTCTAGCAGCACAACTCCGAAGCTATACACATCGCTTTTGGCCGTTAGCTGCATTGTCATTTGGTACTCAGGATCGACATATCCTGGTGTGCCTACGAGCGTGTTTGTAGACACGTGGGTGTCATTGCTATTGAAAGCCTTGGACAGGCCAAAGTCAGCAATCCTAGCCTCCAACCTCGCATTCAACAATATGTTGGTTGCCTTCACGTCCCTATGGATGAGGGGTGGATTGCAACCCTTGTGTAGGTAGTCAAGTCCTACACATTACCAGATCGGTTAGTGCACAGGTTTGTTGAAACATATACATTCGACAACAGTAGCTGTGACAAAGTAGTGGACTATGCATTCAAGTGAACTAGAAAGATATCCCACGCATTGCCGCAGAAATCTCACTAAGAACTGTTGTGTAAAAAAATGGGGATATAACACAATAAATAGGTAGTTGTCAACTAACATATGCAACATTTGATTGGGAGTTAAAAGGATAAAATTTAATTGATTTGAAATGGTTTTGTGTTTAACAGCTATATATTGATGATATAGACGATTAGATGGATAGCATAATTGATGATGCAGATATCTTGCATGTATAAGTAAGATATCATTAATAAATTTTAGTGGGATAACATGGACAAATGAATGGCTCAAATAATACATAATATGGATAGCTTACATGTACATATATACTTTCCATTAATACATGTTAGTAGGATATTACTTTATAAGACATAGATACCTTGGGCAGATTCAAGGGCGATTCTCAGTCGGTGTGTCCAGGGAAGACATGCTCCGTTGCGATTTGTTCCTGGAAATAATTGACATCATAAAATAAACATCAACATTAAGTTTTTTCAGTTCAAAATGTTTAAGTAAAAAAATAAATTTCCTCGTACATACAGAAGTCAGAGCCTAGTGTTTTCTCTACTAGGAATTTTTGTTAAGCTATACCTCTAAAAAACTTACTCCCAAATACATTGCATATTACTACTTTAGATCAAATTCAAACATTGTAGAGGTTGGTCAAGTATATATGAAACAACATCAACATCTACAATATCGAATCGATACTATTATATCTGTCATGATATAAAGTTTCATGTAGTATGCATTTGGTATTTTAATGGTAGGTATTATTTCTATATACTTGCTCAAACTTTACAAATTTTAAAGATGATAAAAAAATAAGATACAATATATTGAGAAACATATATAGGGATTAGATACCTTCAATATGCTCTTGCAAGGTTCCTTCTGACATATACTCATAAACAAGTGCCATGTACTCCCCATCCTTGCAGTAACCAATCATGGAGACAAGATTCATGTGATGAATCCGTGTCAAAATCTGAGCCTGGACAAAGGTTCGTATATAACCTATCAAATTTCACTTGGAGGTTTGTTGAACCCTTAAACATCAACTATAGTAAAAAAGTTTTACCTCAGCGAGGAACTCCTTGACTCCTTGATTGGAAGAATGTGAGCGCAGCTTCACAGCAACCTGTGTACCGTCCTCCAGGAAGCCATTATAGACGTATCCAAACCCTCCTTTGCCGAGCACTTGCTGAAAGTTGTTCGTTATCATCTCAAGCTCCTTGTACGTGAACCGACGGCTCTCAAGACGCTGCAGCGAACTGTCGCTGACCACATTGTTCAATGTTGAGTTGCTCATGATAGTTTCAATCTTCGGTGTTGTGGAGTTATCCATTGATCCTTCATAGGTGGCGAATGACAATAGCAAACATTAGTGGTGCTCACGTATGGGAAAATATAGCAGACAGTTGGTGTGCCCGTACAGAAGCCTCACCTTGTTTGTTTTGTTTTAGCAAGAAAATGAGTAGCATAGTCACTGATACTATCACCACAAGCAATACTGCAGGGACAGCAACATAGAGTGCCAACTTGCTTTTCTTTTTTGCATGCGGTTGGCATGAATTGCCATCGGTGCAGAGGTTTGGATTGTTGCCATATCTGACAAAATAGAGGCTAATAGATGAGATTCTTCTAGCAACATGTTAGATAGAATGGGAAGTAGAATGAGGAAAAGTACCTTAGATCCAGTGAACCATCTTGAATTCGTTTGAGGAGTCCAGAGGGGATTGATCCATTGAGCTGGTTGCCCGACAAATCTCTATGGAAACAAAATACTTACACTGTTAAAATTAAAGGTCACGTGAATTGGGAATAATTTTTTTGAAAGTTTCCATACATACAGAACTGTCAATAAAGGTAACTGTGAAAGGGTATCTGGAATTGAGCCTATCAAGTTATTGTTTGACAGGTCCCTGCAAGATATGAAACAATGTTACTTTTCTTAGTATTTTTATTGCCAAAATACTAGAAACTAGGAAAAAATAGATCCAAAACTCCGAACTTACAAGTACTGGACTGCCGTGAGGTTCGTGAAAGAAGATGATATATCACCATTCAGACCGCTGGAAGACAAGTTTCTGTAGAGAGAAAATTTGAAGTGGTTTAGCTTCACCAGACGGTAGTTTTTCAACTTCTTGATTCTCCCTCAATTATAAATGTCATGAACTCACTCAAGCACAGATCTTCCGTATAGATATGAAATACTTACATGCTTGTGATCCTTGGACGGCTGCCAATGGCGCCGTAGCTGCAGGTCAATCTATCCCACGCCATGGCCTTGGGAGCGCAAGGATCACCCATCCAGTTCTTGCTCACCC
Source organism: Avena atlantica (assembly GCA_910589765.1). Classification (NCBI taxonomy): domain Eukaryota; kingdom Viridiplantae; phylum Streptophyta; class Magnoliopsida; order Poales; family Poaceae; genus Avena; species Avena atlantica. The sequence goes on along the minus strand of OU342733.1, from coordinate 467,318,119 downwards.
GATACTTGGCCTTGATAGCCGTGATTGCAGATACTACAGTTAATCGTTCATGATCTGGTTAATTATCACCTCTTTACATGGAAATCATTATCGCTTTTATGTTAGTAGTCATTCTAGTCATCCCTCGGTTTCAAATTAATTGACGCTGCTTTCTCTAGTTATGCATTTATCTAGACAATGGTGGGTCAATTAATTCGGAAAGGAGGTGGAATTTGTTAGTACAGTGTACTTAAGGTTTAACCAAAGCAGATGATATATTAGAAAAAATATCAACATCTGTAATATCATTGGATCATACCATGAATTACATTACGCGTTTGATGCTATAAATATTGATATTTTTGTATGAATAATTGACAAGATTTATAAAGTTTGACTTTGACAAAAACTTAGATCGACTCTGTAAGTAGGTAGCATGACATACCGTCCTGGGAGTTGGTACCAAGGTTAGTGGTGGAAAATACGGTGAAGATCTCGGCAGCGTTGATGGTGGGTGGCAGCGTGGCGTTACTGGTGGCCTGGACGGAGAGGTTGTAGCGGCTGGACTGGAAGGGGAGACTCTTGTGGACGGGGACGTCGTAGAGGTAAACCGGCCTGAGACTGAGTTCGCTGAAAGTATACCACGGCTTGTCGTTGATGAAGACGTTGAGCTCGCGCACGGCGTTGCCGCGGAGGACCTCAAGCTCGGCGAAGTGCAGGACGATGATGTGCCCCGGTGACGGGTTGGTAGGAGTGGGCTCGGTGGACCAGTAGAACTCTATGTTCTGAGAGACGTTGCGCGGCCTGGTCGCCGTCCGCAACACCGCCGACGGGGCATCGTATGAATCGTCGTCTATGGTCTGCACCATCTGCGGCGTCGATATCTCGGCCCACCTCACCGTGTCGACACACGGGAACCATATCCGGTCATGCGTATCATCGGGATACCTGACGACGAAAGTTTCGTTGGTCGGGCCGAAGTTGAGTCTGTCCACCAGGGTCAAGCCCTGCGCCGCGGTCGCCTCCGGGTAGAGCGTCCGCTTCAGCGGCCTGAGGTCGAGGCCGGAGATGAAGGGCGTCCCGGCGCCGGTGTTGACGAGGCAGAGCTGCACGAAGTCGTCCGGCACCACCACGGTGGCCTCCAGGATCTGGAACATCGCAGCCGGGCCCGAGGTGTTCACGGTGTGCCAGTAGTTGACGCCGATGTAGAGGTCGAACACAGGGCGGAGGTCGAGGCCGTCGTAGTTGCCGTACATGAACCTGGCCCGGACGATGTACTTGAGACCGGGCACGAGGGAGCGGAGCGTGTAGCAGTTGCGCGTGCCGGCGCCGAAGCTTCGGACGTTGTACCAGCTCTTGGCCATGGTGGCGGTCACGTGCTCGGCGGAGATGTTGTGGTTGGTGCCCGTGTCGATGAAGCCGGCGTCCGGGACGTAGGAGAGCTTGGTGAGATCGGCCACGTAGCCCGTCTCCCCCGAGAAGCCGCAGTCTATGCTTATGAATCCTGCAGTGCGCAGCAGTACACGGACGGACGATCATGCATGCGTACGTAGATTTAGAGATGCACAACGTTGTGGTATGTGCATGGAAAGATGCAATGCAATGATAGTTTCCATGATCTAGCTTCCTGGGAATACTGAACAATAATGCATGTTAATTACCTTTGTTGTCAGGCTGAGCGCGACCTTGCAGCACGACGCCGGCGGCGGCGAGGCAGCAGAGTAGTAACATCCATGGACGACGGGAAGCCATTGGTCGCGGCACTGGTAGCTCCACCACACATGTAGGAGTACATCCAAGCGGCTAGTGGAGCATCATAATATATATAGGATCCACTGGGCGCTTCCCATCCATGTCACCCACGTACATATCTGCTGGCAGCAGGTCTGATCTAATTAACGAGGAAAACCAACTCTTTAGGCTGTCATTCCTCGAAATAGGCTTTCGTCCCTCTTTATAAATAAAGCACACAGGTGAGACCGCTGTTGGGCCAGACAACACATCGCCCAAAGGAACAAACACCACAGGATACAAGACGCAGGGGCGAACCCAAGACCTACACGAAACGCAAGAAGAAATAAAAGAAAATCTGTAATGATTACGTTAGCACCACCATGATTAAGCATGTCAGCACGTCTACCTAGCGTAGCGCAGTACTGTGCCATGCATGTTACAGCATTCGAATTCGTAACATGGGCCAAGCAAGAGTTTCTTCCATACGACCTGGTCAATACCCCTTGTTGGGCGCTGCTTGACTTCGCCACCCGAGTTCCGCGCCGCTGTACTTCTGACTTTTTCTCCGCATGTGAAGCGCTTCCTTTTTTCTTAGTAAGATAGGGAGAGCTAAGCTGGAAGCACATGATGAGTGTAGGTGATTATGCAACAATGCGAGTGCTCTCTTCGTCTCAAAACAAGTGACTGGAGTTTGTATAGATTCACATGTAAACTTGTTTAGATACATCTAAATCTAGACAAAACCAAGACACTTATTTTAGAACGGAAGAAGTATCTAGGGAGGGTGTACTAGTTTTGTTGAGGGTTCTTTGTGGAAAAAGATACAGATCTATTTCATGAGTTTACAAAAAATATCAAGCACCCCAAACATAATAAAATTACATCGAGGTCATTGGACCACCTAACGACCACTACTGTCGTCAGAGCGAGCCGCCGACGCGCTGCTGTAGCCGCCCCTTATCGGAGTCGGCATGACGTCGTTGATGACAATCAGGAAGCCTTTGTGCACGTGCCCCTAAGGACCAGTGCCCCGGAGCTAAAGCTTTCGCCATTAAACCCTTGAATTCATCTGAAACTTGTAACACCAAACCTAGAACACACGTAAATTGGACAAGATCCACCACCGCCATGGAAGCAACGACCATAAGAATCCCCACCCTCCTCAACGCCGGCAGAAGATCGTCACCAACGAGGTGGAAGATGAGGCGGGTATACCTTATTCTTCTTCCGCACAACGCCGCCATAGCCACCATGAAGTCGATGTCAATTGACCATACTCTAAATTTAGGGACCCCTCAACAATGCCTAGCGCACGTCGAGGTCACCACTCCCTCCCACGCCAGAACGACAAGCAACGGGGACCCGCCAATTCCGGTTGTAGATGGCGAGGAGGCAGATGGTGGCGGCGGCTAGGGTGGAACCCTAGACCGCCGCCTCTATTTCTTTGCGGGAGGAGAGACTCGGGCCATTAGATTCTTCATGTGCAGCGCAAGATCCCGTTTGACCTGTTGGGGGTTCTTTATTACCGTGGAGGAATGGGGCATACTAGGAAGAGAGCACATGAATCTATCCTACGTGGCGCTCGATAGAAAAATTGAACTTTCCTAATGCAGGCACTAGCACAAAATATGTTGGAGATATGCCCAAGAGGCAATAATAAAATGGTTGTTATTATATCTTCGTTTTTATGATATATGTTTATATCCCATGCTATAATTGTATTAACCGGAAACATTAATACTTGTGTGTTTTGTAAACATAAAAGAGTCCCTAGTAAGCCTCTTGTTGAACTAGCTTGTTGATTAATAGATGGTCATGGTTTTCTATCATGGACATTAGATGTTATTAATAATAAGATCATGTCATTAGGAAAATGATATGATGGGCACACTCATATAGTAAGCCTAGCGTAAGATCAATTCATTTAGAGTTCGTTTGCTACAAGCTTTCAAATACATAGTAACCTAATCCTTCGACCATGAGATCATATTAATCACCATCACTGGATGAATGCTTTGATGATATCAAACACCACTTCCATAACTGGGTGGTTATAAAGGTGGCATTCGGTATTCTGAAAGTATGTGTTGAGGCACATGGATCAAGAGTGGGATTTGTCCATCCATATGGCGGATAGATATACTCTGGGCCTCTCGGTGGAATGTCATCCAATTGGCTTGCAAGCATGTGACTAGGTCACAAGGGATGTCATGTCATGAAACGAGTAAAGAGTACTTATCGGTAACGAGGTTGAACTAGGTATAGAGATATCGATGATCAAACCTCGGATAAGTAAAGTATTGGTGCTTGACGTGGGAGCACTTCATTGGAAACCCCAAGAGCAAGGTGTGATGAGCATAGCAGCAAGTCTTCCCTCAGTAGAGACCGATGTTATCGAACCAGAAGGAGAAAGGAAACGTCACATAGGTGTTGCAAGCAACGCGGAGACCTGCACAACACAAACTCAAGACTTTGCCCCAACAAACAGTGAGGTTTTCAAGCTCACCGATTTACTGTAACAAAGGATAAAACGTATGGTGTGGAAGATAATGGTTTGCAACAAGTAAACAAGTAACAGTGGAAGATGTATCAATGGTAAAGATTGGACCGGGGTCCATAGTTCACTAGAGGTGCTCTCCTTAGACAAACAACATGGCATGAAGGGTAAACAAATTACAGTGGGGCAATTGACAGGAACTGAGCAAGGCATAACAATGCAATTACTAGTCAGAAAGATCCTATGAGATTCGATTGGGCAATACAACAATATACATAGACCGCCATCCAACTGCATCTATGACTAGAAGTCCACCTTCAGGTTATCATCCGAACCCCCTCTAGTATTAAGTTGCAAGCAGCAGACAACTGCTTTAAGCAAAGTGTGTAAGGTAAACAGTTCACATGTTCCATGAACAAGAGACCATTGTTTTCTCCCTATTAGCAATAGCACATCTACAACCGAAGAGATTTCTGTCACTTCCCTTGGAAACTAGAGGCATGAACCCACTATCGAGTATAAATACCCCCTCTTGGAGTCACTAGCAACTACTTGGCCAAGATAGCTACTAACAACGAAGAGCATGCAAGATCACAAACAACACAGACATGATAGAATCATAAAGACAAAACCATTAATCAAACCAACATAATAATCTCAATATCCATCGGATCCCCTCAAACACAACATGCATGATTACAAATAGATTAGATCTTGATCATGAACGGAGCTCACAAGATCTATACATGAAAGCACAAAGTAGGAGATACAACCACATGGACCCATAGTCCAAGGTGGAACTACTCACGCATCATACCGGAGAGAAGGCCTCCGGGATGATCTCCCCTCTGGCAGGGTGCCGGGAAGAACTTCAGATCCCCCCTATCTAGGGACGACGGTGGCGGCGGCTACAGAAGGTTTCGTGGAATATTGATCGGGTACTTAGGGTTTCTGCATCGGGGGCTTATTATAGGAGAAGGGGGAGGACAAGGCGGTAGCCAGGGGCCCCACACCCTGCCTAGGCGCGGGGCAGGGCCCACCCGCGCCTAGGGGGGTGTGGCTGCCCTGGCACGCCTCTCTGTCTCCCCTCTGGACTTCTTGTTCCCCACGAAAAGTAATTGACTTTGACGTTTGTCTTGTCCAATTCCGAGAATATTTCTTTACTAGCTTTTTTGGAACCAAAAATAGCAGAAAACAGGCAACTGGCACTGTGGCAACTTATTAACAGGTTAGTACCAGAAAACATGTAAAAAACACCTCAAAGTGTAGACAAAGCAAAGCAAAGTAGATACTAAACAAGCATGGATAATCAAAAATTATAAATACGTTTTCGACGTATCAAGCATCCCCAAGCTTAACTCCTTCTCGTCCTCGAGTAGGTAAGTGATAAAAGAATAATTTTTGAGGTGACATGTACCTTCACAATAAATATCTAACCATTTGCAAGCATTGAAAGCTAGGATCAAAGAACTCTAAACATGATCATGAAAGATGGAGTTCTAACAATAGGACATAGTAACTATGCATGCAACGTGAAAGGCTAGAAACAAAGATCATGAATAACATGCATTGAAAAACGTTTGTTTGTTTCACATACAGAAAACATGGCATAGTGGCAATCATCTTGTCCCTCATAGAGTAGCAAATAGATGCATAGGAAACCTTCAAAGTTCACAAGAGTGACTAGAAACAAGTAGCACAAGAACAAGTAATATCACAATATGCATCAATTAATAAGCTTTGGAACACTGCACACAGAATGACAACTATGCTCTCTTAATGGTGCCTAAAGGTAGAAGGTGGATACTCAATAGTGGTGGAAGAAAGACCTTTTATAAAGGAAGCAGGGATTTCAAGTTTCAAAAAGAGCTTCCAAAAATTATGGTACTTGTTAGCTTTCAGCCCTCATTGCCCCTATCATAAGCATCTTGAAGTGATTAAGGTTAAAGTGAACAAAGATGGAGTATATGCTTGACGAAGTATAAGTTGGCAATCTCAAGTCTCTTGAATACGAGGGCCACACATCATGTTACTCAACTTCAGTCACCTATAAGTCTTGTCATTGTAAGTATTTGTATATCATAGAGAACCGCCAACGAGGTACCCCTTGCACATGGTACATGAGCTATCCCATAACCAAAATGACAAGGCAAGCAGACAATGAGCATCTCAGCAAACTTCTTATTTACCATGGAAATATGGTGCTTTTTTTCTCTCTTTCCTCTTTTCTCAATGTGTCTCTTTTTTTATAAGAAGAATGCTTCATAGATGTCACTATGGTGATGCTACAAGTTTCCACCATGATTAGGCATCGCTTAGGCTAGAGGCCCAGGCGTTTCTCTAACACAGAATACAAACTCCATGGACTTACAAGTTCCATTTTTATTTCACACCGGTGACATCCATAGACAAAAGAGCATGATATCAACTGAGTACAAAGTACAAGTGCAATGTTGAAAACGTTCCCCATGACAACATGGTTCTGCTAATTCCAACGTATAAGTGCAAGCATATGCAACAAAGATGACACAATGGTTCAAGTTTATTAGGGGCAAAGAATATAAAGTGTGCCATCAAGTTTGTGAGGGCTTTAATCACTAAGTTTTCACATAACAAAATAGTTTTTAATTGGAAGATAGCTGAAAACAAGAATATACTTGGAATGGTGTAACATATCATGCATAGGAGTTTATAGTGGACACTTTGGAATAACTTGGTTTCTTTGGAGTTGGAAGCATGAGTAGAGCTTACTCGGACAAGTGGAGGCTAGCAAAAGACTGGCAGCAACCAACTAAGAGAGTAGTAATGGCCAAAATCATGCAGTGCAACAAAGCATTACTAATCAAAGCAAAGAGTGGTACTACAAGTCAAGGACTAAATGATCATAGAGGCTAATGGTGACTTGTGAGAGTCATAACATGGTGTGAGCATGTGCCAAGTCTACCCAAGCAAAGCATCAAAGGAGAATACCATAATACTATGCTTTTGCATGCTAAAACAATGCATAATTTCTTCAAGGCACACTAAGCAATCCCAATTGTTTGGAACAAGATATTCTATAGCAATAATCACTAAGCATAAGATCAAAACAACACGTAGCATGTCATGCTAAAGTCTAAGTCACAGTCAATGCAAGCTCCTCTTGCACTTACAAGCAAGAACTTACTACTCCTTTCCAACACCAAGCAACTTATTTGCAAACAACACAGCGAGAACGGAGGTCCAAACTACTTTATTCAAGCAAACTAAACAAGATAAGAAAACCAAACGAAAACTAAGACGCTCCAAGAACAACACAACTGTGCATGAAACAATAAAAACGAAGTATCTAGACATACCTGAGCTTTTTATTGATAAAGAAGGGGATGCATTGGGCATCCCCAAGCTTTGACGCTTGTACCTCTTGGATATTTCTTTGGGTGACACCATGTTGGCATCCCCAAGCTTGAGCTTTTTTCCATTCTTCATCTCATTACATCATTCTCTCTGTATACCTGGAATTTTTTCTTCATACAAAACTTCACACAATCTTCATTAGCAAAATTAGCTTATTCAAAAGATACTAGACCTCTGGCAAAGCTTTGAAACAGCAAGGCTTTTCACTAAAAATACAAGCTACTGTAGAAACTCCTTCAAAAAGCTCAATTCTCCTAAAGAGAACTAAAAAAGGAATCAATAAGAAGCAAATACAAATAATGGCAGAAGTCAAAACAGACCAGCAGGTAGAAACCGATTTTTTCGAACATCTTATGTTGCTCAAATTGAAAAATGTTGAACTAACGAAAGTTAGCTAACATACTGGCGGATTTATTCATAAATTGTCATCTCAATCCGAGTTACATAGACTCCTCACGAATTTTTATGGTGGAGGACATAAATCTATTTTGGGACAGCAACTCCTCAAATCTTACTTCCCTCTCATTAGAGGTCATTCTTGGCACAAAAAGCAACAAAAAGGATAAGGAGAGGTCATTATTGAAGTAATAACATCCAACACTCAAGGAAATTCTTGGGTTATCTCCCAACAAGTACTTTTATTTAACGCCTTTAAGTTAGGCACAAGAAGCAAGAAGATGCTCACATAAGAAATATGAATTGAAGTAAAAGAGAGCATCAAGAAGAAAATTGAAAACACATTTAAGTCTAACCCACTTCCTATGCATCGGAATCTTGTACACAAATAAATTCACAAAGAACAAAGTGACAAGCATAGGAATATAAGACAAGAGTAACTTCAAAACTTTCAGCGCATAGAGAGGTGTTTCAATACCATCAAAACTTCTACAACCATACTTTCCTCTGTCATAATAATTTTTAGTACCATCATGAATGAACTCAACAATATAACTATCACATAAAGCATTATTTTCATGATCCACAAACACATAATCTCTATCAAGCTCAAAAATAGTGGGATTAAAACCTTCACAGGTTTTACCCAAAGTAGATATTTCAAAAGGATTAACATAACATTCATCCTCCTTTGGTAAGCATGGGGGACAATCAAATAATATAAGAGGTAAATAGTTACTCTCATTAGAAGGTAGACATGGGTAGATCCGTTCTTCCTCCTTTTGTTCATCACTCTCCTCCTCTTTTTCATCTAATGAGCTTCCAGTTTAAACAATTTCTTCTTCCATAGGATCCTACAAGGCATTAATCTCTTCCGGTTGTGGAAAACACCTATTAAAATATTCAAGAATATAGTCATTTGCTTCCTTGTAATTGTCAAAGAAAAATTTAAGTATCTCATAAACCTCATGTTCATAAGGTGCATCATCAGTATTTTAAAGCAAACTAGCAAGTTCAAATGCACCCTTGAAGGCAATAAATTCTTCAATTTGTTCCACATCATAAAAGTCATAATTTCCTTTAACATCAGAGGATATGGTAGCATTATCATTATACTCACATTGAAAAGGAAGGTGTTTATACCTCCTGCAGCAACAAGATTTATCAAAGCAATAAGTAACATTATAAGTAAAGCACACGTCTCTAGCAATAGTATTCAACTTATCAATTTGTTCCCATAAGTGTTTCCCTTTTTGTGACAAACGGTGTTCCTTATAATAATACTTTTGTTCTTCCGTGAACCCATCTTGCCAATAAGAACTAGTTTCAAAGAAACCATCCATTGATAAAAAGCATGACCAAGCAAGACAAGAACGGACCAGCAACTAGAGTAGGAACTAATTTTTTGTGTTTTTGAATAAAGCAAGCAAACCGAACTAGACTAATTTTTTTGGGTTTTTGAAAAGAGGCAAACAAAACCAAGCAAAAGGAACAAAGCAAACTAAAAACAAAGTAAAGAGAAAGGAAGTGAAGGACTCCCCTTGTGAAGACTTCCTTAGCCTCCCCGGCAACAGCGCTAGAAAACTTGTTGGTGCTTGACGTGGGAGCACTTTGTTGGAAACCCCAAGAGCAAGGTGTGATAAGCACAGCAACAAGTATTCCCTCAGTACAGACCGAGGTTATCGAACTAGGAGGAAGGAAACATCACACATGTGTTGCAAGCAACACGGAGACCTGCACAACACAAACTCAAGACTTTGCCCAACAAACAATGAGGTTGTCAAGCTCACCGGTTTGCTCTAACAAAGGATTAAACGTATGGTGTGGAAGGTAATGGTGGTTTGCAGCAAGTAAACAAGTAACAGTGGAAGATGTATCAATGGTAAAGATTGGAACGGGGTCCATAGTTCACTAGAGGTGCTCTCCTTAGATAAAAAACATGGCATGAAGGGTAAACAAATTACAGCGGGGCAATTAACAGGAACTGAGCAAGGCATAACAATGCAATTACTAGTCAGAATGATCCTATGAGATTCGATTGGGCAATACAACAAGATACATAGACCGCCATCCAACTGCATCTATGACTAGAAGTCCACCTTCAGGTTATCATCTGAACCCCCTCTAGTATTAAGTTGCAAGCAACATACAACTGTTTTTACAAAGTGTGTAAGGTTGTCAACACCCGGGTTTTTAATCCCAGATGCCTGTTATGCCATACATTGCAATCCCAGGATTACCATTTTTGCGAGACATAACAGATTTGGATACCATAGTACATCATCCATTACAAACCATATATAAGGTCTTACACAAATAAGGATCTCATGATCCAGTTCTTAATACAACTCAAGCATCGGAAATACGTAATAATAACAGTAGCTCCATCTTCGGGGTCACAGGCAATGCTGACGATGGGAGATGATCCTAGTTGTCGTAACCTTCCTGGGTTTCATCCTCCTGGTACTCCTCTTCATAGTCTGTCCACGGAAATAGCCAGGGACAAAGCCATGAGTACTCTTCAAGTACTCGCAAACTAATACTAACAAGTGAAGGGGTTTTTGTAGTAGGACACTAAGCTCTAGGGTTGTTTTGCAAAAAGCCAGATTTACCTCTACTAAGTTTAGAAACGAAGAAAGCTAGTTGAAGTCTTATAACACCCAAGTGGGAACTTGTATTTCAAATCACAACTCTGTTGTGGTCAAGTCAAAGTCTCAATTCATTTCACCAGTCATTTTGAAAACATCTGACGGTGGAACAGTATGGCCACTCCAACTGTCCATAACCGCGGTCGCGGCTATTCGAATAGTTTGACACTCTGCAGAGATTGTACACTTTCACCACAACATTCGATAGATCCGTCAGGAACAAATCCTGAAATCACCATACTCAGTATGCGGATAATCAATCCTAACCTTTCGATTACACGCCCTAGTATAGGCACCTCTCCTGTGAGTTTGGCCTCCCAACCATGACCAACTGTCATCTTGGGTACTGCACAGGTGGACAATCTTCACAAGGTAGCCTCAACTCAAACCTTGGCCGTGAGGTAACCAATACTAAGGTATATAAGTTTCCAGTCAAGCCCTACCCAATTATCGGGTATTGTGGTTGTACGGTAAAGTTGGAATGGTATCGCATCCAGACAACCATCAGTTTTATAAAGGGCTAAGGCTCATGCCTCATCATTTTCATCATCCAAATCATCTGGTGTTCAGAAACACATGTCAAAACATCTCAATAGAATGATCCATCATTCCAAGGTTTTCATAACCATTTTTCCAACAAGTATTCCCAACTAAAGTTGATCAAGTTTTATGCTTAGCACTAGCATCTACAAGTGGGGGTAAGTACTATTGAGGGGTGTTAAACTAGTGGAGTTTAACTAAGTTCGATCTCATGCCTTAGGATGACATAAAGATTATCTAGCTTAGGCCAAGTTTTATGCTCTTTATGAAACCTTCAATTATGTTTCTAATATCTACAATGTACTCTAGTAAACTCTAAGTAATATCTTTGATAAAGAAATAAAGTAGAAGCTTGCAAGTAAAACTAGGATTGGGTATCATCAGATGTGTCTAACCAAGCATGATTAGTGCATTGCATAGGTTATTTAACTCTCATAATTTCAAGTGTTAGCTTGCCTTGTGCAGAGCAGTGGTTGAAGTTCTCCTCGGCTTCTTCTTCGTAGTATCTTCCTTCTTCCTCGTATCCTTGGTCGGTACTAGCGTCTATAAATAAATATGAGGTACACAATCACCAAACAATACTTAACTACTTTCAATCATCTCATAAAAGGGTTCTATAGATGATCTAGCATCATCACTAATATTACAAGGTCATTTCTTTTATTTTTAGAAAAGTAATTTCTACTCATTGAAAAACTACTTAAGATTTAATATTCTCCAAACCAAACATGGGATCATGTTGACACATGTCATCACCACATATTTCAGTACATGGGAATGTGATTTAAAGTGGTGTCACAATTTAATAAGATTTAACCTTTTATTTCAAATAAAAATAAATTGACTAGAAATGCCTATGTGGCATCCTTTTATTACTTGAACATTATTTCTGTAAGTAAACCCATATGTTTTTATATATTCTTAAAGGTATGATCAAATGTGATTTTTGAGAGTTGGAATCAACTCAAAATCTATTATAGTTTAAATTTGAAAAATATTTGAATGCAGAAAAGGTATTGCCTTGTTATTTTTACCAAAGTTGATCTATATATTCAAATGATTTAAATCCAACGGGCTTGGATTAAGCATTTCAATATCTTTCTAACAAAATTGGTTTCATTCAATTTGGTTCACTGAATCGAGCTGGGTTGATTTTTGAAAATAGGTACAGAACTATGTTTGAATTAAAATGGAAAAATTTAAATTCAAACGAGTGGGCTGCGTGGGAACTGCTAATGGGCCGGCCCAGTGTCACTCCGTGGCATGGGGCGCAACTGATAGGGGGGGGTCTACTGGTCAGTGGCTCTTTAAACGCAAAGAGGTACGGGGCAATCTCATCTGCACGATCTAAGTCTAATCGAACGGCTGCTACTCATCGTCCACGTCGGGCGGCACCGGCGAGACAGAAACCTAACGCGGCAGGTGGGGGTCATCGGGGGCTCACCGGGGCTCAGGCGAAGGTCGGCGATGCGGGCGAATGACGAAGTCGACAACGACGAACCTCCTGGTACCGGCAGATCCTCCTGGGGTGGACAAAATCGACGGCGCCCTTCTTCTCCAGAGGCGGCCTGCTCTGGCGCAATTCCGGCGATGCGCTGCTCGCCTTGCTCCGGGAATGGGGTGGAACGATCAGTGAGGTGAGGGGAGTGAGGTGGTGTGAATAATTCGAGCGATGGAGGCCTCTATTTATAGTGGCGAGAGGGGACCGAAGGGCGCGGGCTGAGCTCGTCGTGGTCGACGACACGGAGGGCTATCGGCGTGGGCGACGGTAGGGGGCGGTGCTGTGCTCACTGGCGAAGCTCAACGACGTGGTGGTGAGGCGTGGGGCGGTGCTGATCGGTCGGAACGCTTCGGTGCTCTGAGCGTGCCCGACGGGAGTTTTAATGGCGCACAGCACGCGTGGTCCGCGCGGCGGCGAACGGGCGTGTCTGCGGGGTTGTTGGGATGGTGGTGATCATGCGTGCACGCGGAGAGGGCGGCACGTGGTCTGTGGTCGTTTGTCGAGCGTGGCGCACGGGGCGCGCTCTCGGCATGGTTGCAGAGAAGGTTGGCATGGTCTGTGCGTGTGGTCCAGGGGCTGGCATCGCTCGCGGCTGGGACAGGGAGTGGCGGTGGGGTGCTATCTTACTCCCAGACAAGGTTGGCGAGGCTAGTGCTGCTTGTAGCTTGCTGTCGACTATGGGGTGGCAATGGTGCACTCGGGTTGTTCACCATTGATGACAATGGCTAGCTTACAGTGGTGCTAGAGATTAGTTAAGGTTGTTAGATGATCTACTAAGGCTAGTGGTGTCCAGAGAGGGGACAAGTTAGGCCAGAATCACTGCTCACTATAGTGTTTTGATTTTGTTTGATTTGTATCTGCAAGGTGTTTGATGAAATGTCCGCATGAATTCAAGTTTTAAATTTTGAAAAGATTTTTGGTGGGTGTGCTAGGCATGTGCTGGTGAGTCTGTAGATGCTTGGGTTTTGAAAGTTGAGTTGGTTTGAGTGGTTTTTGAAAAACTGGGATCTTCCCATATGAAATAGATTCAATTTTAAACTGTCATTTAAACTATGCATTTGAATGTTTCTGGATGATCACAAGGTGGGCCTTGATACTTTGTTATGAGTACTATCAAGGGGTGCAAAGATTCAAACAAGTTTCTGTTAAGTTCTGAAAGTTAGAGATAGCCAAAGTAGGCATGGGAGTTAAATTGGCTAAAGTGACCATTCACTTAATTTGTTTGTTTTGATTCATTTGTCTTTGGGAAAAGTTTGGGGATTGTTTAGATGATGTTTATTTCACCTAAGAATCATTTTACAAGAAAATAAACACATAATCATGGCAATTCAAAAGAATCCAAATTCTAATGCACACTCGTATTTAACTCCTAATTTGGTGATTAAAGTTTGAATGATTCTAGTTTAATGTTTTTGGGATGTTACAAACCTTCCCCCCTTAAACAAAATCTCGTCCCGAGATTTGAAAAAGGACGAAAATATTACCTAGGATTTGAAGAGATCGGGAAACTCCGTCCTGATGTGATCTTCGCGCTCCCAGGTAGATTCCTCTTACGTGTGGTTGCTCCACTGAATGTTGAGAAACTTGATGCTTCGGGTTTTGGTAGTTCTGAAAGCTTCTTCCAAAATACGGATGGGTACTTCGGGATAGGTCAGGTCATCGTTGATCTCTATGGTCCGGTGATCAATATTTTTGAACACTTCAGTCTTCTCCGGGACTTCGAGAAACTTGCGAAGTAATGATATATGGAACACATTGTGCACGGCTGACATCTCTTCGGGTAGTTCCAATTGATACGACACTTCTCCTCGACGGTTCAGAATTTTGAAAGGTCCGATATATCTGGGGGCTAACTTTCCTTTGAGTTGGAAACACTGCATTCCCTTTAATGGCGACACTTTCAGATACACAAAATCTCCTATGTTAAAGGCGAGGTCTCGACGTCTCTTGTCGGTGTAACTCTTCTGTATGGACTAGGCTATCTTGAGGTGCTCACGAATCTTGTGAACCTTCTCCTCCGCTTCTCGTAGGATATCGGGTCCAAAAATCTGACTCTCTCCTACTTCCGACCAATTCAAAGGGGTGCGACACTTTCTTCCGTACATGGATTCAAATGGGGCCATTTGCAAACTGGCTGGATAACTATTGTTGTATGAAAATTCTGCGAACGGCAGACAGTCTTCCCACTTAGATCCATATTCTAACACACATGCTCTCAACATATCTTCGAGTATTTGATTTACTCGCTCCATTTGTCCATCGGTCTAAGGGTGATAAGCGGTGCTGAAATCTAGTCGGGTTCCTAAACCTTCTTGGACTTTCTTCCAGAATCTCGAGGTAAACTGAGTTCCTCGATCCGATACGATGTTCTTGGGGACTCCATGAAAACTGACGATTCTAGCGATGTATAACTCCGCTAGCTTCGAACTCTGATATGTGGTCTTGACGGGTAAGAAATGGGCGACTTTGGACAATCTGTCCACTATGACACAGATAGAGTCATTTCCCCTACTAGAAGTAGGCAGTCCGGTGATAAAGTCCATTCCAACTGAATCCCATTTCCATTCCGTAATCTACAATGGTTGCAACAATCTAGCGGGTCTTTGATGTCCGGCCTTGACTCTCTGACATATATCACACTTGGAGATATAGCTTCCGATTTCTCTCTTCATCTTATGCCACCAAAATTGCTCTTTCAAATCTTGATACATCTTTGTTCCTCCAGGGTGGATAGAATAAAGAGTATCATGAGCTTCCTTCAAAATAACTTCTTTCAACTCAGAATCTGCTGGTACACAAAGGCGTCCTTTGTACCACAGAACTCCTTCTTCATCTTCGGTGAATCCGGGTACTTTGCCTGTACTGATACGACGCTTGATTCTGTCGATACTAGCATTTCCTTTCTGAGCCTCTTTGATCTGGCTGATCAAAGTGGGTTGAAGCTCTATGCTAGCCAAAAATCCTTCACTCACTAATTCCATTTGAAAATCTTCCATCTCTTTGTGCAAACTTGGTTGCTCCTTAAAAATCATGGAGTTCAAGCGGCACGGCAATCTGCTAAGGGCATCTGCTACCACGTTGGCTTTACCGGGGTGATAGTGAATTTCTAGGTCGTAATCCTTGATTAGCTCAATCCATCTTATCTGTCTCATATTCAGCTCCTTTTGAGTGAATATATGCTTCAGACTCTTGTGATCCGAATAAATCTCAACGATTTCACATCAGGTAGTGCCTCCATGTCTTCAGGGCTAGAACTACGGTTGCGAGTTCGAGGTCATGGGTTGGGTAATTCTGCTCATGTTGTTTCAGTTGTCGAGATAGATAAGAGATAACTTTGCCTTCTTGCATTAACACACATCCGAGACCGATCTTGGATGCGTCACAATACACGTCAAAGGGCTTCGTGATATCCGGCATGATTAAGATTGGGGCTGAAATCAATCTCCTCTTGAGTTCTTGAAGACTCGCTTCACATTTGTCGGTCCATTCAAACTTCGTGTCCTTCTTCAGCAATTGGGTCATGGGTCTGGCGATACTCGAGAATCCTTCTACGAACTTGCGGTAATATCCCGCCAATCCGAGAAATGCACAAACTTGGGTTTGGGTGGTTGGGGCTTGCCAATCTTCGACATCTTTCACCATTGCAGGGTCAACGGCAATTCTTCCGGCTGAGACAATGTGGCCGAGGAATCCTACTTCCTGTAACCACAATTCACATTTGCTAAACTTGGCATACAACTGATGCTCTCTAAGGGTTCCAAGAATGGTCCTTAGGTGTAGCTCATGTTTTTTTAGGGTAATGGGTGTAGCTCATGTTCTTCTTCTGATTTGGAATAAATCAGAATGTCATCGATGAAAACAACGACAAACTTATCAAGGAAGTCCATAAAAATCTTATTCATGAGATTCATGAAATAAGCGGGGGCATTGGTTAATCCAAAAGATATGACAGTATACTCGTATAATCCATATCTGGTGGTAAAGGCAGTCTTTGGAATATCCTCTGCGCGAATCTTGAGTTGATGATAGCCTGTTCTAAGATCAATCTTAGAAAACACTTTGGCACCGGTCAACTGATCAAACAAATCTTCTATCTTGGGCAATGGGTACTTGTTCTTAATAGTGACATCATTCAACTTCCGATAATCCGTACATAAACGGTTACCTCCATCCTTCTTGTCCACAAATAAGACAGGTGATCTCCATGGTAACGCACTTGCTTGAATCAATCCAATTTCCAACATGGAATCCAGTTGCTTCTTCAGTTCTGCTAGTTCAGACGGGTTCATACTATATGGTCTCTGGGCTATGGGTCCTGTTCCGAGGATTAGTTCAATGATAAACTCGATATCCCTATCTGGGGGCATACCGAGCAAAACATCTGGAAATACATCGGGGTATTCGCAGAATATCCGGACTTGGTCAATGGTAGGTTGGGCTATACTCTTGTTGCACTTGAATTGACGAGGTAAGGTTTCAGATATATGCTCGACTGATATTCCGGCGGTACTGGTCATGGTTATGGCTTTCTTGGCACAGTCAATTACTCCTTTATGTTTGGACATCCAATCCATTCCTAGTACTACTTCCAAACCTTTAGTTTCGAGTACTATCAGATTAGCATAAAAATCTATGCCATGGATTCGGATGGGGACGGCCTTGCAAATTTGCCTAGCTTTGGTGGTTGAACCGGGGATTTGAGCAATCATAACATGCTTCAGTTTTGTTGGTTGAATCTTACTAGCGCATGCAAATTCTTTGGTGACAAATGAGTGCGATGCACCAGAATCAAACAACACTCTTGCAAGTACTGAATTAACAGAAAACATACCCAGCACAACGTTTGGCGCTTCCTGGGCTTCTTCAGCATGCATGAGAAAAAGACGGCCATTGCGGTTGAGCGAGTTCCCTAGGGCAAACCTTCTTCCAGGATGAACACGACGCTGCTGCTGAGCTAGGGCATTTGCATTGGGGGCTGCGGTATTCTTCTTGTTGGGGCACTCGTTGGAGTAGTGACCCTTATTTCCACAGTCATAACAAGTCACTTGCGACTTGTCCTTTGCTGCAACAGGCACAACATTGCTTACAGTCCTCTGGGCAGTGTTGGTGTTAGTGGTAGCATTGTTGTTGTTGAACTTGGGTGGGGCACGGTTGAAATTGTTAGAGTTGCCGGGGTTGTTGTGATTCCCTCCGGGCCTTGGGTTTCCACAGTTGGGATAGGTTGGACGGTTCATCGGGGGTCTGTTGGTTCTCGGGGCAAATCCGGGGGATGGGTTGGGGCGATACTTTGGGGTCTGATGGGTTCCTGGTTGATGCATCATGAGACGCTTGCGGTTCTCATTGGCTTGGTTGATCTTTCCTTCCATCTGGATGGCAGAGTCTACAAGGGCTTCAATACCAACAAAAGGGATATTGACTAACATTGTCTGCATCTCATCGTGCAAACCATTCAGGAATCTTTCTTTCTTCTTGGCTTTGGTGTCGATCTCATCCGGAGCATACCTAGATAATGACAAGAATTTGTCACGGTATTCCACTACAGTCATCCGTCCTTGCTCCAGTTCTCTGAACTCATCTTTCATTCTCTTGATCAAACCCGGTGGCACATGGGTTCTGCTGAACTTGACCTTGAATTCCTCCCAGGTCATCATCTCTCCTCCGGTCATTGCACGAACGCTGTTCCACCATGCTCTGGCATCTCCTGCTAGATAGTGGGTGGCGAACAAAACTTTGTATTTCAAATCACAACTCTGTTGTGGTCAAGTCAAAGTCTCAATTCATTTCACCAGTCATTTTGAAAACATCTGACGGGGGAACAGTATGGCCACTCCAACTGCCCATAACTGCGGTCGCGGCTATTCGAATAGTTTGACACTCTGCAGAGATTGTACACTTTCACCACAACATTCGATACATCCGTCAGGAACAAATCCTGAAATCACCATACTCAGTATGCGGATAATCAATCCTAACCTTTCGATTACACGCCCTAGTATAGGCACCTCTCCTGTGAGTTTGGCCTCCCAACCATGACCAACTGTCATCTTGGGTACTGCACAGGTGGACAATCTTCACAAGGTAGCCTCAGCTCAAACCTTGCCCGTGAGGGAACCAATACTAAGGTATATAAGTTTCCAGTCAAGCCCTACCCAATTTTCGGGTATTGTGGTTGTACGATAAAGTTGGAATGGTATCGCATCTAGAAAACCATCAGTTTTATAAAGGGCTAAGGCTCATGCCTCAACATTTTCATCATCCAAATCATTTGGTGTTCGGAAACACATGTCAAAACATCTCAATAGAATGATCCATCATTCCAAGGTTTTCATAACCATTTTTCCACCAAGTATTCCCAACTAAAGTTGATCAAGTTTTATGCTTAGCACTAGCATCTACAAGTGGGGGTAAGTACTAATGAGGGGTGTTAAACTAGTGGTTTAACTAAGTTCGATCTCATGCCTTAGGATGACATAAAGATTATCTAGCTTAGGCCAAGTTTTATGCTCAATATGCAACCTTCAATTATCTTTCTAATATCTACAATGTACTCCAGTAAACTCTAAGTAATAGCTTTGATAAAGAAATAAAGTAGAAGCTTGCAAGTAAAACTAGGATTGGGTATCATCAGATGTGTCTAACCAAGCATGCTTAGTTCATTTCATAGGTTATTTAACTCTCATAATTGCAAGTGTTAGCTTGCCTTGTGCAGAGCAGTGGTTGAAGTTCTCCTTGGCTTCTTCTTCATAGTAACTTCCTTCTTCCTCGTATCCTTGGACGGTACTAGCGTCTCTAAATAAATACGAGGTAGACAATCACCAAACAATACTTAACTACTTTCAATCATCTCATAAAAGGGTTTTATAGATGATCTAGCATCATCACTAATATTACAAGGTCATTTCTTTTATTTTTCGAAAAGTAATTTCTACTCATTGAAAAACTACTTAAGATTTAATATTCTCCAAACTAAACATGGGGTCATGTTGACACATGTCATCACCACATATTTCAGTACATGGGAATGTGATTTAAAGTGGTGTCACAATTTAATAAGATTTAACCTTTTATTTCAAATAAAAATAAATGACTAGAAATTCCTATGTGGCATCCTTTTATTACTTGAACATTATTTCTGTAAGTAAACCCATATGTTTTTATATATTCTGAAAGGTATGATCAAATGTGATTTTTGAGAGTTGGAATCAACTCAAAAGCTATTATAGTTTAAATTTGAAAAATGTTTGAATGCAGAAAAGGTTCTGCCTTGTTATTTTTACCAAGGTTGATCTATAGATTCAAATGAGTTGAATCCAACGGGCTTGGACTAAGCTTTTCAATATCTTTCTAACAAAATTGGTTTCATTCAATTTGGTTCACTGAATCGAGCTGGGTTGATTTTTGAAACTGGGTACAGAACTGTGTTTGAATTAAAATGGAAAAAGTTAAATTCAAACGAATGGGCTGCGCGGGAACTGCTAATGGGCCGACGCAGTGTCACTCCGCGGCGTGGGGCGCATTTGACAGGGGGGTCTACTGGTCAGTGAATCTTTAAACGCGAAGCGGTACGGGGCAATCTCATCCGCACGATCTAAGTCTAATCGAACGTCAGCTACTCATCGTCCACGTCGGGCGGCACCGGCCAGACAGAAACCTAACGCGGCAGGTGGGGGTCGTCGGGGGCTCACCGGGGCTCAGGCGAAGGTCGGCGATGCGGGCGAATGACGAAGTCGACGACGACGAACCTCCTGGTACCGGCAGCTCCTCCTGGGGTGGACGAAATCGACGGCGCCCTTCTTCTCCAGAGGCGGCCTGCTCTGGCGCAATTCCGGCGATGCGCTACTCGCCTTGCTCCGGGAATGGGGTGGAACGATCAGTGAGGTGAGGGGAGTGAGGTGGTGTGAATAATTAGAGCGCTTATAGTGGCGAGAGGGGACCGACGGGCGCGGGCTGAGCTCGTCGTGGTCGATGACACAGAGGGCTATCGGTGTGGGCGACGGTAGGGGGCGGTGCTGTGCTCCCTAGCGAAGCTCAACAACATGGTGGCGAGGTGTGGGGCGATGCTGATCGGTCGGAACGCTTCGGTGCTCTGAGCGTGCCCGACGGGAGTTTTAATGGCGCACAGCGCGCGTGGTCCGCGCGGTGGCGAACGGGCGTGTCTGCGGGGTTGCTGGGATGGTGGTGATTCCGCGTGCACGTGGCGAGGGCGGCGCGTGGTCTGTGGTCGTTTGTCGAGCGTGGCGCACGGGGCGCGCTCTCGGCATGGTTGCAGAGAAGGTTGGCATGGTCTGTGCGTGTGGTCCAGGGGCTAGCATCGCTCGCGGCTGGGACAGGGAGTGGCGGTGGGGTGCTAGCTTGCTCCCAGACAAGGTTGGCGAGGCTAGTGCTATTTGTATCTTGCTGTCGACTATGGGGTGGCAATGGTGCACTCGGGTTGTTCACCATTGATGACAATGGCTAGCTTACAGTGGTGCTCGAGATTAGTTAATGTTGTTAGATGATCTACTAAGGCCAGTGGTGTCCAGAGAGGGGACAAGTTAGGCCAGAATCACTGCTCACTATAGTGTTTTGATTTTGTTTGATTTGTATCTGCAAGGTGTTTGATGAAATGGCCGCATGAATTCAAGTTTTAAATTTTGAAAAGATTTTTGGTGGGTGTGCCAGGCATGTGCTGGTGAGTCTGTAGATGCTTGGGTTTTGAAAGTTGAGTTGGTTTGAGTGGTTTTTTAAAAAGTGGGCTCTTCCCATATGAAACAGATTCAATTTTAAACTGTCATTTAAACTATGCATTTGAATGTTTCTAGATGATCACAAGGTGGGCCTTCATACTTTGTTATGAGTACTATCAAGGGGTGCAAAGATCCAAACAAGTTTCTGTTAAGTTCTGAAAGTTAGAGATAGCCAAAGTAGGCATGAGAGTTAAATTGGCCAAAGTGACCATTCACTTAATTTGTTTGTTTTGATTCATTTGTCTTTGGGAAAAGTTTGGGGATTGTTTAGATGATGTTTATTTCACCTAAGAATCATTTTACGAGCAAAGAAACACATAATCATGGCAATTCAAAAGAATCCAAATTCTAATGCACACTCATATGAATGCTTTCATATTTTAATTGGAAAGTTTTTGTTAACCCTAAATTTGGTGATTAAAGTTTGATGATTCTAGTTTAATGTTTTTGGGATGTTACAAAGGTAAATAGTCCACATTTTCCATGAACAAGAGACCGTTGTTTTCTCCCTAGTATCAACAACACATCTACGACCCAAGAGATTATTGTCACTTCCCTTGGAAACTAAAGGCATGAACCCACTATCGAGCATAAATACTGATGGTGCTTGACGTGGAGCACTTCATTGGAAACCCCAAGAGCAAGGTGTGATGAGCACAGTAGCAAGTCTTCCCTCACTAGAGACCGGGGTTATCGAACCAGAAGGAGGAAGGAAACGTCACACAGGTGTTGCAAGCAACGCGGAGACCTGTACAACACAAACTCAAGACTTTCCCCCAACGAATCAGTGAGGTTGTCAAGCTCACCAGTTTGCTGTAAGAAAGGATTAAACGTATGGTATGGAAGGTAATGGTGGTTTGCAGCAAGTAAACAAATAACAGTGGAAGATGTATCAATGGTAAAGATTGGACCGGGGTCCATAGTTCACTAGAGGTGTTCTCCCTAGATAAACAACATGGCATGAAGGGTAAACAAATTACAATAGGGTAATTGACAGGAACTGAGCAAGGCATAACAATGCAATTACTAGTCAGAAAGATCCTATGAGATTCGATTGGGCAATACAACAAGATACATAGACCGACATCCAACTGCATCTATGACTAGAAGTCTACCTTTAAGTTATCATCCGAACCCCCTCCAGTAGTAAGTTGCAAGCAACAGACAACTGCTTTAATCAAAGTGTGTAAGGTAAACAGTCCACATGTTCCATGAACAAGAGACTGTTGTTTTCTCCCTAGTAGAAACAACACATCTACAACCGAAGAGATTATTGTCACTTCCCTTGGAAACTAGAGGCATAAACCCACTATCAAGTATAAATACCCCCTCTTGGAGTCACTAGCAACTACTTGGCCAAGATAGCTACTAACAACGGAGAGCATGCAAGATCACAAACAACACGGACATGATAGAATCATAAAGACAAAACCATTAATCAAACCAACATAGTAATCTCAATATCCATAGGATCCCCACAAACACAACATGCACGATTACAAATAGGTTAGATCTTGATCATGAATGGAGCTCACAAGATCTATACATGAAAGCACAAAGGAGGAGACACAACCATCTAGCTACTACATGGACCCATAGTTCAAGGTGGAACTACTCACACATCATACCGGAGAGAAGGCCTCTGGGATGATCTCCTCTCCGGTAGGGTGCCAGGAAGAACTTTAGATCCCCCCGATCTATGGACGATGGTGGCGGCGGCTACAGAAGGTTTCGTGGAGATTTGATCGGGTACTTAGGGTTTCTGCATCGGGGGCTTCTTATAGGCGAAGGGGGAGGCCGAGGCGGTGGCCAGGGGCCCCACATCCTTCCTAGGCGCGGGGCAGGACCCACCCGCACCAAGGGGTGTGCGGGCGCCCTGGCACGCCTCTTCGTCTCCCCTCTAAACTTCTTGTTACCCACGGAAAGTTATTGACTTTGACGTTTGTCCCGTCGAATTCCGAGAATATTTCTTTACTAACTTTTCTAGAACCAAAAACAACAGAATACAGGCAACTGGCACTATGGCAACTTGTTAATAGGTTAGTACCAAAATACATGTAAAAAGCACCTCAAAGTGTAGACAAAGCAAAGCAAAGTAGATACTAAACAAGCATGGAGCATCAAAAATTATAGATACGTTTCCGACGTATCAAGCATCCCCAAGCTTAACTCCTGCTCGTCCTCGAGTAGGTAAGTGATAAAAAGAATAATTTTTTAGGTGACATGCACCTTCACAATGAAGATCTAACCATTTGCAAGCATTGAAAGCTGGGATCAAAGAACTCTAAACATGTGCATGAAAGATGGAGTTCTAACAATAGGACATAGTAACTATGCATGCAACATGACAAGCTACAAACAAAGATCATGAATAACATGCATTGAAAAACGTTTGTTTGTTTCACATATAGAAAGCATAGCATAGTGGCAATCAGCTTGTCCCTCATAGAGTAGCAAATAGATACATAGGACACCTTCAAAGTTCACAAGGGTGACTAGAAACAAGTAGCACAAGAACAAGTATTATCACAATATGAATCAATCAATCAGCTTTGGAACACTGCACATAGAATGACAACTATTCTCTCTTAATGGTGCATAAAGGTAGAAGGTGGAGACTCAATAGTGGTGGAATAAAGACCTTTTATAAAGGAAGCAGGGATTTCAAGTTTCAAAAAGAGCTTCCAAAAATTATGGTACTTGTTAGCTTTCAGCCCTCATTGCCCCTATCATAAGCATCTTGAAGTGATTAAGGTTAAAGTGAACAAATATGGAGTATATGCTTGACGAAGTATAAGTTGGCAATCTCAAGTCCCTTGAATACGAGGGCCACACCTCATGCTACTCAACTTTAGTCACCTGTAAGTTCTTGCCATTGTAAGTATTTGCATATCATTGAGAACCGCCAACGGGGTACCCCTTGCACATGGTATAGGAGCTTTCCCATAACCTAAATGACAAGGCAAGCAGACAATGAGCATCTCAGCAATATTCTTATTTACTATGGGAATCTGGTGCTTTTTTCTCTCTTTCCTCTTTTCTCAATGTGTCTCTCTTTTTATAAGAAGAATGCTTCATAGATGTCACTATGGTGATGCTGCAAGTTTCCACCATGATTAGGCATGGTTTAGGCTAGCGGCCCAGGCGTTTCTCTAACACAGGATACAAACTCCATGGACTTACAAGTTCCCTCTTTATTTCACACCGGTGACATCCATAGACAAAAAAACATGATATCAACTGAGTACAAAGTACAAGTGCAATGTTGAAAACGTTCCTCGTGACAGCACGGTTCTGCTAATTCCAACGTATAAGTGCAAGCATATACAACATAGAAGACACAATGGTTTAAGTTTATTAGGGACAAAGAATATAAAGTGTGCCATCAAGTTTGTGAGGGCTTTAATCATAAAGTTTTCACATAATAAAATAGTTTTTAATTGGAAGATAGCTAAAAACAAGAATATACTTAGAATGGTGTAACACACCATGCATAGGAGTTTATGGCGTACACTTTGGAATAACTTGGTTTCTTGGAAGTTGGAAGCATGAGTAGAGCTTACTCATACAAGTGGAGGCTAGCAAAAGACTGGGAGCAACCAAATAAGAGAGCAATAATGGCCATAATCATGCAGTGCAACAAAGCATTACTAATCAAAGCAAAGAGTGGTACTACAAGTCAAGGACTAAATGATCATAGAGGCTATGGTGACTTGTGAGAGTCATAACATGGTGTGAGCATGTGCCAAGTCAACCCAAGCAAAGCATACCACAATACTATGCTTTTGCATGCTAAAACAACGCATAATTTCTTCAAGGCACACTAAGCAATCTCAATTGTTTGGAACAAGACATGCTATAGCAATAATTACTATGCATAAGGTCAAAACAACACCTAGCATGTCATGCTAAAGTCTAAGTCACAATCAATGCAAACTCCTATTGCACTTACAAGCAAGAACTTACTACTCCTTTCCAACACCAAGCAACTTATTTGCAAAACAACACAACGAGAACGGGGGTCCAAACTACTTTATTCAAACAAACTAAACAACCTAAGCAAAGAAAATGAAAACTAAGACGCTCCAAGAACAACACAACTATGCATGAAACAATAAAAACAAAGTGTCTAGACATACCT
The DNA here is from genome assembly GCA_910589765.1 of Avena atlantica. Taxonomy (NCBI): domain Eukaryota; kingdom Viridiplantae; phylum Streptophyta; class Magnoliopsida; order Poales; family Poaceae; genus Avena; species Avena atlantica. The sequence goes on along the minus strand of OU342733.1, from coordinate 467,292,561 downwards.
GAGCTTTTTATTGATGAAGAAGGGGATGCCCAATGCCTTGGGCATCCCCAAGCTTTGACACTTGTACCTCTTGGATATTTCTTGGGGTAACACCGGGGTGGCATCCCCAAGCTTGAGATTTTGTCCATTCTTCATCTCATTGCATCATTCTCTCTCTACACCTAAAATTTTCCCTTCACCCAAAACTTCACACAATCTTCATTAGCAACATTAGTGTATTCAAAAGATATTAGACCTCTGTCAAACTTTGTAACAACAAGGATTTTCACTAAAAAGACAAGCTACTGTAGTAAATACTTCAAAAATCTCAATTCACCTAAAGAGAACTCAAAAAGGAATCAATAAGAAGCAAATGCAAATAATGGCAGAAATCTGTCAAAACAGACCAACAGGTAGAAATCGATTTTTTCGAACATCTTCTGTTGCTCAAATCAAAAAGTGTTAAACTAACTAAAGTTAGATAACATATTGAGGGATTTATTCGTAAATTTTAAGCTCAATCCGAGTTACATAGACTCCTGGAAATTGTTTTTGGTGGAGGACAGAAATCTGTTTCGGGACAGCAACTCCCCAAATCTTACTTCCCTCTCATTAGAGCTCATTCTTGGCACAAAAAGAAAATAAAAAGGATAAGGAGAGGTCATTACTGAAGTAATAACTTCCAAGACTCAAGGAAACTCTTGGATTATCTCTCAACAAGTACTTTTCTTTTACGCCTTTAAGTTAGGCTTGATAGCTTGAGAAGATGCTCACATAAGAATTATGAATTGAAGTCAAAGAGAGCATCAAGAAGCAAATTCAAAACACATTTAAGTCTAATCCACTTACTATGCATAGGAATCTTGTATGAAAATAAATTCACAAAGAGCAAAGTGACAGGCATAGGAAGATGAAACAAGAGCAACTTCAAAACTTTTAGCACATAGAGAGGTGTTTCAGTACCATGAAAACTTTTACAACCATACTTTCCTCTCTCATAATAATTTTCAGTAGCATGATGAATAAATTCAACAATATAGCTATCACATAAAGCATGCTTTTCATGATCTACAAACACATAATTTCTATCAAGCTCAAAAATAGTGGGATTAAAACCTCCACAGGTTTTATCCAAAGTAGATATTTCAAAAGGATCCACAAGAACACACTACAAGAAGAACCCCCCCATAGATATGCATACCTTCCAATGCTATAAATATTTGTTGCAAATTTTCATCCTAGATACAGATATATGCGTTGGAGGCCACATCATTGTCCATTATACAAAATTGCCACGTATATTAAGGAAAAAACAAAGAGCCCAACCCACTAAGAAGGACTATTAAGTTCTCTAACCCCACTAGCCACAAACGCACGCCTGCTAACCGTACCCTCCCACTCCTCGTCTCCCCATACCTAGCCACCTCCCTTCTCTCCTCCATTGCATCACACGGTCATTGGTGATTCCTCCCTCTCCAGTGATCAGCGGCGGCCGGATTGCAGCATGGAAGTCCAGGGAGCGCCAAGGGATCCCTAGCCGAGTAACTTGCCCGATCTCATTCTGCCAAAATTTGCATCTGGTTCTCATCGGGGCTGGAACACAGGCGCCCGGAGGAGCCTCTCGCGTGGATGGATATCGATAGTGAAGATTCTGTGATGGTGATGTATGTTGATGTGAACAAATTCCATGATGGTGATTGGTGACAACGTGCTATGGGGTTCACGATTGAGTTATTTGCCCATTACTTCAGGTGAGTTATTCCTTCACGTGCGATCTGTGAGGGTCTCTGATTTTGTTGCTAGGAAAAGCCTTGCGTGACAAAAGTTTAGGTTGTCATCTTTTTGTTGCTGCAGTGCTATCAATCTCTAATTTTGGTGCAAGGGAGAACCAGGCATGAACCGCAGCTCTGAACCACAATAGTGCATGACACTCGTTCTTGGTTCCTTGCAAAGTCATATCTGTCAAGAATAGCGGTGCATTCTAAAGGTTAAGGTAAGACAAAATAATACATGTCCGTGGTAATACATGTGGTTCAGAGTTGCTAGGTATTCTGGATCTATAATATCATCAAAATCCCTTGTTTTAATAGCTTTTGCTAATTCTAAGTACTCCGTGTTTTATGTGAATTAGGCAAAGCAACTAATGTCAGCGGCGAGGGATTGTGGCCGTGTAAAGATGTATATTTACCCCAAAATACTATACACAAGAAAATGTTAGAATTCTCGGTGAGACCCGAAAATCCGAATGCTCTGTCAATACATGGTGATCTAGTTAATGAAAGGATTTGGTCTTCTGTTAGATGGATTCCTCAGATCCTGTCCTGGCTATGTATTTTCCGTATTTCCTCGTGTATTTTCATCTTTTTGGTAGCTACTGTGACTTGTGAGGCTGATGAGGTATTTCAAATGCAAAAGGTAAAAAAAACTTGTTGCGTCCTGATTTAGCTTTGGCATGCCACCAGGTGCGTGTACGTACCAAATTTTAAGCAAGTATACTTAGTATAATTCACCTCCTTCGCACTATTTTTGCTGCTTTTATACTAAAAATGTAAGTTTGTATTTGCAGGTGTCTTACAAGGTCTCATATATGAAGACTTGAGATATTCAAATATAAGCGCTGAAGAAGCTCGCCAAAATATTAGAAAGAATATGTAGGAATTGGTACAATGTCGTATTCTGATGCAAGATTGTAAGGTGATTTACTTTTCAGACAATTTTCCTGTATGAGATAGTGGTTCCAATAATAAATATTTAATACTTTTTATTTTCTCACCTGAGCATTCATATTCTATGAGTTTTTCATATGCTTTGTATGTCTTGATATAAATTATGTTCTCTCGCAAGGAAAAATTCTACCATCTTGGCATCTTATAGTGCGAGAAGACCATCCGAGCCATAAAATAATATTTGCAATAAAGGAAAATTCCCATATGTGTGGGATGTCTCTACCAACGCATACAACCATTGCTCGTGCATCGTTTCTACTCCGCAACGCTTGCCCCACTTGTTACCAACGGGTTTGTATATGTTGCATTGTACCCTTGCAACACCCAAAAAGGCAACGTATTTTTATCCATTGGTAAAGGCGTTAGCAACGCCTATTTTGGCATTTAGATATGGTTAAATGCGTTGTTGTGGGAGGGGTCCTCCTCTACTGACATAACATTCATCCTCCTTTGGTAAGCATGGGGGACAATCAAATAATGTAAGGGATAAAGAGTTACTCTCATTAGAAGGTAGGCATGCGTAGACAATTCATTCTTCCTCCTTTTGTTCATCACTCTCCCCCTCTTTTTCATCTAATGAGCTTCCAATTTCAACAATTTATTCTTCCATAGGCTCCTGCAAGGCATTAGTCTCTTCCATTTGTGGAAAACACATATTAAAATATTCAAGAATATAGCTATTTTTTCCTTGTAATTATCAAAGAAAAATTTAAGTATCTCAAAAACCTCATGTTTATAAGGTGCATCATCAGTATTTTCAAGCAAACTAGCAAGTTCAAAAGCACGCTTGAAGGCAATAAATTCTTCAATTTGTTCCACGTCATAAAAGTCATAATTTCCTTTAATATAAGAGGATATGGTAGCATTATCATTATACTCACATTGAAAAGGAAGGTGTTTATACCTCCTGCAGCAACAAGATTTATCAAAGCAATAAGTAACATTATAAGTAGAGAACACGTCTCTAGCAATAGTATTCAACTTATCAATTTGTTCCCATAAGTGTTTCCCTTTTTGTGACAAACGGTGTTCCTTATAATAATACTTTTATTCTTCCATCAACCCACCTTGCCAATAAGCACTAGTTTCAAAGAAACCATCCATCGATAAAAAGCATGACGAAGCATGGCAATAACAAACCAGCAACTAGAGTAGAAATTAATTTTTTTTGTGTTTTTTAACAAAGTAAGCAAACCAAACTAGACTAATTTTTTGAGTTTTTTGGAAAGAGGAAAAAAAACCAAACAAAATAAATAAAGCAAACTAAAAACAAAGTAAAGAGAAAGGAAGTGAAGGACTCCCCTAGTGAAGATGTCCTTAGCCTCCCGGCAATGGCGCCAGAAAACTTGTTGATGGTGCTTGACGTGGGGCACTTCATTGGAAACCCCAAGAGAAAGGTGTGATGAGCACAACAACAAGTCTTTCCTTAGTAGAGACCGAGGTTATCGAACTAGAAGGAGGAAGGAAACGTCACACAGGTGTTGCAAGCAACGCGGAGACCTGCACAACACAAACTCAAGACTTTGCCCCAACGAATCAGTGAGGTTGTCAAGCTCACCGGTTTGCTGTAACAAAGGATTAAACATATGGTGTGGAAGGTAATGGTGGTTTGTAGCAAGTAAACAAGTAACAGTGGAAGATGTATCAATGCTAAAGATTGGACCGGGGTCCATAGTTCACTAGAGGTGCTCTCCTTAGATAAACAACATGGCATGAAGGGGAAAGAAATTACAGCAGCGCAATTGGCAGGAACTGAAGAAGGCATAACAATGCAATTACTAGTCAGAAAGATCCTATGAGATTCAATTGGGCAATACAACAAGATACATAGACCGCCATCCAACTGCATATATGACTATAATTCCACCTTCAGGTTATCATCCGAACCCCCTCCAGTATTAAGTTGCAAGCAACAAACAACTATTTTAAGAAAAGTGTGTAAGGTAAACAGTCCACATGTTCCACGAACAAGAGACCGTTGTTTTATCCCTAGTAGGAACATCACATCTACAACCGAAGAGATTATTTTCACTTCCCTTGGAAACTAGAGGCATGAACCCACTATCGAGCATAAATACCCCCTCTTAGAGTCACTGGCAACTACTTGGCCAAGATAGCTACTAACAACGGAGAGCATGCAAGATCACAAACAACATAGACATGATAGAATCATAAAGATAAAACCATTAATCAAACCAACATAATAATCTCAATATCCATTGGATCCCCGCAAACACAACATGCATGATTACAAATAGGTTAGATCTTGATCATGAACGGAGCTCACAAGATTTATACATGAAAGCACAAAGGAGGAGACACAACCATCTAAATACTACATGGACCCATAGTCCAAGGTGGAACTACTCACACATCATACCGGAGAGAAGGCCTCCGGGATGATCTCCCCTCCGACAGGGTGCCAGGAAGAACTTCAGATCCCCTCGATCTAGGGACGACGATGGTGGCGGCTACAAAAGGTTTCATGGAGATTTGATCGGGTACTTAGGGTTTCTGCATCGGGGGCTTCTTATAGGCGAAGGGGGAGGCCGAGGCAGTGGCCAGGGGCCCCACACCCTGCCTAGGCGCGGGGAAGGGCCCACCCGCGCCTAGGGGTGGTGCGGGCGCCTGGCACGCCTCTCCGTCTCCCCTCTGGACTTCTTGTTCCCCACGGAAAGTTATTGACTTTGACGTTTGTCCCGTCCAATTCCGAGAATAGTTCTTTACTAACTTTTCTGGAACCAAAAACAGAAGAAAACAGACAACTGGCACTGTGGCAACTTGTTAATAGGTTAGTACCACAAAACCTGTAAAAAGCACCTCAAAGTGTAGACAAAGCAAAGTAAAGTAGATACTAAACAAGCATGGATCATCAAAAATTATAGATACGTTTCCGACGTATCAAATACCCCCTCTTGGAGTCACTAGCAACTACTTGGCCCAGATAGCTACTAACAACGGAGAGCATTCAAGATCACAAACAACACAGACATGATAGAATCATAAAGACGAAACCATTAATCAAACCAACATAATAATCTCAATATCCGTCGGATCCCCGCAAACACAACATGCATGATTACGAATAGATTAGATCTTGATCTTGAACAGAGATCACAAGATATATACATGAAATCACAAAGGAGGAGATACAACCATCTAGAAACTACATGGACCCATAGTCCAAGGTGGAACTACTCACGCATCATACCGGAGAGAAGGCCTCCGGGATGATCTCCCCTCTGGCAGGGTGCCGGGAAGAACTTCAGATCCCCCGATCTAGGGACGACGGTGGCGGCGGCTACAGAAGGTTTCGTGCAATATTGATCGGGTACTTAGGGTTTCTGCATCGGGGTCTTCTTATAGGAGAAGGGGGAGGCCGAGGCGATGGCCAAGGGTCCCATACCCTGCCTAGGCGTGGGGCAGGGCCCACCCATGCCTAGGGGGGTGTGGCTACCCTAGGACGCCTCTCCGTCTCCCCTGTGTACTTCTTGTTCCCCACGGAAAGTAATTGACTTTGACGTTTGTCCCGTCCAATTCCGAGAATATTTCTTTACTAGCTTTTCTGGAACCAAAAACAGCAGAAAATAGGCAAATGGAACTGTGGCAACTTGTTAATAGGTTAGTACCATAAAACATGTAAAAATCACCTCAAAGTGTAGACAAAGCAAAGCAAAGTAGATACTAAACAAGCATGGGGCATCAAAAATTATAGATACATTTCCGACGTATCAAGTATCGCGCGACAAAGGGAATTAATATCGTATGCAAATGGTTCATTCAATCACAAAGTAAGAAATATGTGGGAGCCATAATGGATTTCTATATTCCTCTAATGGTTATTGATCGGAGAGGTGTCTCGATCATGTCTGTATAGTTCACGAACCGTAGGTAGACACAATTAAGGATTCGATGATGTTTAGTAGATATGGAATATGAATTGGATACCGAACATTGTTTGGAGTCTCGGATTGGATCTAGGACATCACGAGGAGATCCGGAATGATCCGGAGAATAATATTCATATAAGGAAAGTCAATTTCCGGGGTTTGGAAATGTTTTCGATGTTTTGACCGGAAGCTTCTAGAAAGTTCTGGAAGGTCCACCACCCTGGGAGGGGGTACTTGGAATGCACCATACCCTAATGGGGTAGGAGCATGGACCACTAGGTCAAGTCGGCCAAGGACATAGAAGATATAATCAAACTCTAGTTTGAAAAGTTAAATCCTAGTTTGAAAGTCAAAGTCCTAGTGGAGGAAGGAAAGGAAACCTTGATGGACAAGGTTTCCCTTCTCCCTCTCTTGCCGCCGGCCAAGGGGAGTTGGGGGTGGACTCGGCCAGGGATGGGACCCCTGGTCGCCGCCCCTCCCACCCATATAAGCAGGGGTGGGGCGCCCCCTACTCCCTCACCCCAAACCCTAGCCGCCTGGCGCCTCCCTCTATCCTTTGTACAACTGCTCCGGCTTAGGCGAAGCGCTGCAGTAATCTATTCTCCACCACCACCCCACCGTCGTGTTGTTGGGATTCCGTGGAGATCTACAAACCTCCGCTGCACTGCTGGAACAAGGGAGAGGAACATCTTCATCGACTACCGTACGTGTGACCGACTGCTGAAGCGCTACCGAAACGTGGCACCGGAAGGATCGCCTTCGCGATCTTGAGATCGACAAGTGAGCGACCACATCAACCACGAGAATCCGATCTCGTTAAATGCTTTGGATCTACGAGGGTTAGTACTCTACAAACTCATTGCACCGATCTCGTAGACTAGATCTTGGATTTTGTGTGTTCCCGCGATAGAATTATTTTGTTTTCCATGCTGTGAACCTTACAAAATAGACATCGAGAGATGGTTTTTCACCATAGGCCCGCGAGAAGGCTTTCCCATATGTCTCTAAGATTATCTCCACTCTTCCCCATAAGGCGTCTAGCATAGCCTGATTTTGGGTCGTAGGGGGAGGGGCGCCGGATTAGTTCAGGAATTGGGGGGGGTGGCTCCCAGTCGTTCCCCAATACAAAAAAATCGAACATTCAAACACTTCAATTTACATAAAAACAAAAAGATAAAAACCGCAAGTCCGCATCGCCAGGTATCTGCGTGACGCACAGAGGAAATACGTGTGGACGTCATTGAGTTGTTGCAGCCGCTGGCAGGAAAACATGGCGGAAAGATGCCCTGCCTGTAAGGCTCACCAGTGCTCCCAAATGGACCCAAATGGCTTCATTAAAAAATTAAATAGATGCATGAAACATCATGTAGAGTCACTTATGTAAAATAAAAAATCTTAGAAACACCATAGATATCACTTCAAGAAGGTTGGAATTGGTACAGATTCTCAACGAAAAACAGAAGTCCTCAACGAGCAGCGGGACCGATGAGCATTGTTGGCTCCCTCCTAAGATTATGCTCCTTCTCAAACACAGCGTTGTTTGGGTCATTGTTGTTGATACCGGTGTAGAATCCGGTGCTTGCATAATCCTCAAGACGTCCATGCTCTAGTTCAATGCATTCATGCAATTGTGTCACCACTTCGGTCATGGTGGGACGCTGCATTGAGGAGTATGCAGTGCACTTCAGGGCGATGTCTGCAACCTTCCATACCGAGTTAACATCATAGTCACCGTTCATGCGTCCATTCACCACAGCCTCTATGTTTCCCTGTGCCAGCCGCTGTTGCACCCACTGAATGATGTTGACCGGCACTGGCTCCTATAGAATGGCTGGCTTTCCCGTGACTAGCTCCAACAACACGACTCCAAAGCTGTAGACATCGCTCTTGGCCGTTGGCTGCATTGTCGCCTGGTACTCAGGATCAACATATCCGGGTGTGCCGACGAGTGTGTTTGTACACACGTGGGGGTCATCGCTATTGAAGGCCTTGGACAAGCCGAAGTTAGCAATCCTAGCCTCCAATTTCGTGTTCAATAGGATATTGGTGGCCTTCACGTCCCTATGGATGAGGGGTGGATTGCAGCCCTTGTGTAGGTACTCCAGCCCTACACATTACCAAACCAATTGGTGCTCAGATTTGTTGAAATATAAACCGCTCAACAACAGTATCAACGGCAAATAATTGGACTATGTGCTCAAGTGCATACACTAGTGGAAACGAGGTCTTTTGTTGATCCCGAAAAGGGGCTTTAACACCGGTTCTTCTACGAACCGGTGTTAAAGGGGGGGGGGGGGGGCGTACCAGCGTGGCCCCTGCGGCATTAAAGGAGCACCCCCTTTAACACCGGTTCGTGCCACGAATCGGTGTTAAAGGTCCCAGCACCAGCGGCCCGCGCACCCCCCCCCCCTTTAACACCGGTTTGTGGCATGAACCGGTGTTAAAGGGGGGGCTATATAAGACACCACCCCAGCCCACACACACCCCACTCTTCCATTCTTTCACATTTTAGAGCCTAGTAAGAGGGTGTGAAGAGTGCTAGTTTGTGTTTTTTTCATATGCACTAGAGGTGTTCGATGAAATGCCCGAGAGCTCAAAATAAGCTTTCTTGTTGCTCTTTCCGTCTCGGTCGAGGTCGGCAACTATAGTTTCATGTGTCATTGATGTACTATATATATAAATGGTCATCTCCCTATTATTTTTTGATATATACTACATATTAATGCAGATAAATCGGCAATGGATGTACGGTGACCGCCGCACTTCCGAGTACATTACGGGCCTCCAAAATTTCATCGTTGTGGCTAATGCAAACCGTGGTCACAATGGTTTTATGTGTTGTCCGTGTGTTCACTGTCAGAACAAGAAAGACTACTCAAATACCAGAACCATTCACGCCCACCTGCTTCGATCCGGTTTCATGCCCAGCTATAATTGTTGGACCAAGCACGGAGAAAAAGGGGTTGTGATGGAAGACAACGAAGAAGAAGAGGATGATGAAAACTATCATAATATGTATCCTGAATATGATGATAATGCAACGGAGGTAGATAATTGTGGCATCCCGCAAAACCACTACTAGAAAATCGCGTTGTTATGTGCATTGCATCGTCATCATTATGCATTGTTTGTCTGCATTATTTTGAAAAGCCTAGTTTTGCTTGTACCAAATACTCCTCTTTATTTCAAAGGCAAAACCCCGAGAGCATCGGATATTTTATTTGTCTAAAAACTATTTTGCAAAGTGACGTTGTTGTAAATTGAACAGAACCAAACAAACACAAATTCTAAAAACAGCCCCTTCTAATTCCTATTCCTACCCAAACCAAACCTACCCACCAATCTCTGGCTGCCACCTCACCCTCTCACCCTTTTCCTACCCACCTGCCACCTCACCAATCCCTCTCTTTTCCCCCCTCTCTCTCCTCTCTCTCCACCAGCCACGCGCCTGGGCCCCACCACCGGCCTCTCTCCCTCACCACCTAGCCAGCCCCTACCCACCGCGGTCAACCCCCTGACTCCCGGGCCCCACCCCGCGTCCCCACCGTGTCCCCACCGCGTGACCCCCTGTTCCCTGGCCCACCCCCGACCCCGTGGGACCCTGTCGCCCCCTCCTCCCATCCTCTCTCTCTCTTGCCGCTCACTCCTCACCCCGCGCACGCCGCATCCTCCCTCCCTCCTCTTTTCTTCTCCCGCTCCGGCCACCGCCGCCCGCGCGCCGGCGAGCCTCGCCTCTCCGCCGCAGCTCGGGCTCGCCCTCCTCCGCCGGCATCCGCGCCGCCCCGCTCCCCTTCTCCATCCGCCCCGTCCGGCTCTCCCCTCCGACGCGCTCGCGAGCCTCCGCCGCCTGCCCCCTCGCCACCGCATGGCCCCGGACCGCTCCTGCGCCGGCGCCGCACCCTCCGCGCCGTTCCCCGAGCCCGCACCGTCGACCCACCTCGCCAGGCCCCTCTCCGCCACCGTCCTCCCCGCCGCCCGAGCTCCTCCGTCCCTCGCCGGCTTCCGCGAGCGCCGCCCCGCGCGGCCCCGTCGACCGCAGCTCCGCCGGACGCGGCCCCCCTCGTCCTCTGCCCCGCGCCCCGGCGCCCCTCTCCTCCCCGTGCGCAACGCCGACCCGCCGCCAGAGGACCTCCACGCCCGCCGCAACCACCCCGGTCCCCGCCGCCGGCCCGGCCCCGGTCTCGCCGTCGTCGGCCGCCCTCCGCCTGCGACCGCCTCGCGCCGGACCGCTGTGCGCCGCCGGCCCCGCCTGCCTCTGTCCGCCTCCTCGGGCAGCAGTCCCCGGACCGCACCTAGTACCGCCTTCGCGAGTTCCTCTGTTCCCTGGCCGAGACCAAGAGCACCGCACTGCTGGAACCTCCGAGAAGTTCGTCTTGGAACCGTCAAGTTCAACCTATGGCAAGATACATCAAGATCTTCTGCCGCCGGTGCCGCAACGATATCGGGCCCGAGTTCGCCATCGACACCGAAGACGGAACGCTGAGACCGTGCCCGGATCCGGAGACCGAACCCGATACCGCCAAGGCCGCCGACACGGAAACGCCGAGTGCCCTTCTCGTACACCAAGTTCTTCGACCTCGGATCCATAGAACGTCCCGCCAAAGCCACGGACCCTCGGGATGACAAGTTCTTCACCCCAGGGCGACAAGGCCCTCTTCACGGATTTCAAGACCCCGACATCGAAACGACAAGATCATCGTCATGGAGCTCGAAGACCACATGTGCGACAAGTACTCCCTCGAGGACGCCGAGTACTTCACCCCTGAACCCCGAAGGCCGAACCCCGGTGCGACAAGTACCCTTTTCCGGCCGACAAGATCGCCGAGAAACCAAACGCCAACGTCGTCTACACGGATACGACATGAACTTCCCCGAACGCCAAGATCTACTCTGCCATCCGAGAACGATCCCGGAGTCCGAGAACGTTTCCGTCGAACCCTGGACCCTGAGACCGACCCCGAACCCCGGAACCCCAAGACCGTCGAGACCCTAATGTGTGAACCCCTTCCCGAAAACCCTATTTTATAATACAATACAACTTGTTGCATATTAATTGTTCATCTCGCATGCATCTTGTGTGGTTTGGGGGCCTTATGCCGATTCACCTAAATTAAATATGGGGCCCATATGCGGGCAAATCTAGTCTCATATTGGCCTCATTTAAACTTGTGTAGCGAACCGGTGCTATCTTTTGCCTTGTTAAACAACATTTAATTGCGGCGGTTCTAAATAACTTGAACCATTTAAGTAATTGTCGGGACCCCGGTTCCGCTTAATATGACCTAATTGCATTGCACCTTTCCCATGTCATTCCTCATACATGCATCATGCCGATCTTCTGCCGTTGTATTAAATATTGCATCCGGTGTTTATTCTAGCGTTTTGCTTCTTCGCGGATAAGGCCGTTGAGTTGATGTGAGCTTCGCCCCGATCTTCGGTTGAACCTTCGGCAATGTTTTCAGGCGAGCATCTCCCCCTTTCTACCTATCTTACTTTTATAGTATTTATTCCCTCCTGTTGATCTATTGCTATCTGTGTTGCGTTGCTCTAGTTTCGTACCCGAGATATCCCTCGCAGCCTTATATTGCCTTGGACACATCCTATTACCTGTTGTTTGGTAGATAGTTGGACTTGCGCGTCGTAGTCGCTTGCTCAAGTGTTGTTGCGTGTCGTTCAGTGCCACAGTTGTTGATGTATTGCCGCATGTGGATGTTGGAGATGATCATAGTTTTACTTATCGTTCACTTTAATTCCTGTTTAACAACAAAAATTGAAGTAAGTAGAGGCATCGGTGGGTGATAGATAATATTTGGTTTCCGAACGCCCACTTGTGTCCCGTAGGACCCCGAGTACTTGATACCTGTTCCTTGATTTATCGTGCTATCCACATCCGGGAGGTATATGGGACCCCCCTGAGCCAGAGCTTGATTCAGTCTTATTTCTTGGGGCCACAAACTAGTTTGAGGTTTTATTTACTATCCTGTACTTATGCCATGCTACTGCTTTATTTACGATTGTGCGAGGAGCACACTGTACTGTTTAGGTAAGCGGAGTGTTTTCGCGGTATCGACACCCCGAGTTTTCGGGTTCCCAGTCGCTTACAGCCATTGTCGCAAACCTTGAGTCCGTCTCGGAGCTAGCTTACTTCGTTGCGGGTAAGACTCCAAGGGGTGGCCCCCTGAAATATTTCTGAATCCTGTGATTGCTTTGTCGTGAAAGCCTCGTTGGGTTTTGATTTGGTTTTTCCGAGGTTGATCGAGTGTGTGTTGCTATTGGTGCACCCCGGCCGGGTAAAACTTTCTGAAAGCCGTGTCCGCGGTTATGGACGACTTGGAGCACAGTATCTCGACCATAGACAAGCATAACTAAAGTTTATTGCTATAAATTTGACTTTATAATGACTAGTAATCAGCTTCACTATAATGGAATGGCTAAATAATACTGCCCACAATTGCTTGTTTGGAGTGTCGCTTGCGACCATTGTACCTGACTAGTAAGTATTGTAACTACAACGGAATGGCTAAATAAAAGTACCAACAACTGCTGGGTTTTGGGTTATCTCATGCTATCTTTATCTGATTAGTAAGTGTCGCAACTACAGCGGAATGGTTAACTAAAAGAACCCATTGCTTACTTTATCAGGATGATTATGTAAACCTGACTAGTAAACTGCCGCAACTATAACTGAATAAGTAAAACTGCCACGGTGTGAGTTCCTCGGTTGACTTCCTCGTTTGGTCTCGAGGGGGAAACGCCAGGATGGGTTTGTTTGATGATAGTATCAGGTTGGTTTCCGAATAGGTCTTTCTTACCCCTCTCTGATAGCCGTCAGTTGTTTCGAGTCTCTATAGGTTGTTTGGTGCATGCTGCCGCTGCCGCTTCAGTCCACCATACCTTTGTAGGCGAGGACCGCCGAATTCTAGCCTCGCCGTGTACTGGCCTCAGTACTGACGCTCCTCTTTTTCCTTTGCCCTTTGCCGGCACCCCTTTTGTTTAAGCAGGTTTTGAGATCGACGTCGTTAGCAGGGTTACCCTTCCGGCTTGGCCTGGGCAGGGTTATGGACGCCATTGGTTATTCTTCAGGGCTCTTAGCCCCATTTGCATCTTGTCCGTAGTCGGACGCTCCATCGTTTTCGAGGTGATTTGGATCTTTGTACCGTATATATTTGTATTCTTGACTCATGGAGTCGTGTTGTATATATATCTGTTCTGTGGGTCCCATCGAGGACTGTTGTGTAATGTTATTACTTCGTTTTCCACCCGCACGAAAGTGCCTGGTGGGCACCTTTGAAACGTTTCTATGCGGGTTTGGCGAGTTTCGCTAAAACTTGCATAGGTCCGATTCTGAGAGTGTTACAGAGTGGTATCAGAGCCCAGCAGTTGCGATACCCCACAAGTCCAGCCTGTAGGATAACCTAGCTAACGGCCGAAGTAGAGTGTCAAAACTATTTTTGCAAAAATCGGTTGGATAGTTCTGATTAGGTCTAAATTTTATTCCTTACCCCTCTGCTACTCTCATCTTACCCCTACGTGTTTTGAATCCGCTCTCGTCTATTTCTTCGAGTCCAGGAATTCTCGTGGTGGGGTTTTCCGTCGTACCTTCAGGGTTTCTCTCCCTCCTTTGGTAACGGTGATGCTACGTCCGGTGTTCAAGCTGCCCGAGGAATCCTTCGTCTGGTGGACTTCTCTTTGTTCCTTCTTGTGCCTTCCGGTGTTTTCCGACGCGACGACATCATCTACGCCAGATCCGATGCAGAGTCTGCATCACTCCTTTGTTCCGAACCTCGCTCGTCGAGATCTTCAGTCTGATTCCGAGAGTTGGTTGCATAATCCGCCTATTCGTGTGCAGAGTAATGGTTTGGGTGCGCGATGGACTGATCACCATCCGACTACTCTTATCATTCGCTCTTGTACATCGAATCAGTGGATCCAGCGATTTTACTCCGTCCACGGAAGCTAGAGGTGGCTTTAGTTGTTGATGCCTCTACCTTCGACCTTTTGTTTTCCGGAGTGCTCCCTCGGCGATCCCGGACAACGACCCTTTGTTGGTGGTGCCGCCGATTTCCAGATGAAGAAGGAACCCTCGTTAGTGGTGTCGCGAGGATCTACACGAAGCGCGAAGACTCAGATCGCCGACCTTCCTTCCGGAACCATCAGGCGGATCTCGAGGGCGAGATCCCTTGTTAGTGGTGTCGAATTGTGGCATCCCGCAAAACCACTACTAGAAAATTGCGTTGTTATGTGCATTGCATCGTCATCATTATGCATTGTTTGTCTGCATTATTTTGAAAAGCCTAGTTTTGCTTGTACCAAATACCCCTCTTTATTTCAAAGGCAAAACCCCGAGAGCATCGGATATTTTATTTGTCTAAAAACTATTTTGCAAAGTGACGTTGTTGTAAATTGAACAGAACCAAACAAACACAAATTCTAAAAACAGCCCCTTCTAATTCCTATTCCTACCCAAACCAAACCTACCCACCAATCTATGGCTGCCACCTCACCCTCTCACCCTTTTCCTACCCACCTGCCACCTCACCAATCCCTCTCTTTCCCCCCCCTCTCTCTCCTCTCTCTCCACCAGCCACGCGCCTGGGCCCCACCACCGGCCTCTCTCCCTCACCACCTAGCCAGCCCCTACCCACCGCGGTCAACCCCCCTGACTCCCGGGCCCCACCCCACGTCCCCACCGTGTCCCCACCGCGTGACCCCCTGTTCCCTGGCCCACCCCCGACCCTGTGGGACCCTGTCGCCCCCTCCTCCCATCCTCTCTCTCTCTTGCCGCTCGCTCCTCACCCCGCGCACGCCGCATCCTCCCTCCCTCCTCTTTTCTTCTCCCGCTCCGGCCACCGCCGCCCGCGCGCCGGCGAGCCTCGCCTCTCCGCCGCAGCTCGGGCTCGCCCTCCTCCGCCGGCATCCGCGCCGCCCCGCTCCCCTTCTCCATCCGCCCCGCCCGGCTCTCCCCTCTGACACGCTCGCGAGCCTCCGCCGCCTGCCCCCTCGCCACCGCATGGCCCCGGACCGCTCCTGCGCCGGCGCCGCACCCTCCGCGCCGTTCCCCGAGCCCGCGCCGTCGACCCACCTCGCCAGGCCCCTCTCCGCCACCGTCCTCCCCGCCGCCCGAGCTCCTCCGTCCCTCGCCGGCTTCCGCGAGCGCCGCCCCGCGCGGCCCCGTCGACCGCAGCTCCGCCGGCCGCGGCCCCCCTCGTCCTCTGCCCCGCGCCCCGGCGCCCCTCTCCTCCCCGTGCGCAACGCCGACCCGCCGCCAGAGGACCTCCACGCCCGCCGCAACCACCCCGGTCCCCGCCGCCGGCCCGGCCCCGGTCTCGCCGTCGTCGGCCGCCCTCCGCCTGCGACCGCCTCGCGCCGGACCGCTGTGCGCCGCCGGCCCCGCCTGCCTCTGTCCGCCTCCTCGGGCAGCAGTCCCCGGACCGCACCTAGTACCGCCTTCGCGAGTTCCTCTGTTCCCTGGCCGAGACCAAGAGCACCGCACTGCTGGAACCTCCGAGAAGTTCGTCTTGGAACCGTCAAGTTCAACCTATGGCAAGATACATCAAGATCTTCTGCCGCCGGTGCCGCAACGATATCGGGCCCGAGTTCGCCATCGACACCGAAGACGGAACGCTGAGACCGTGCCCGGATCCGGAGACCGAACCCGATACCGCCAAGGCCGCCGACACGGAAACGCCGAGTGCCCTTCTCGTACACCAAGTTCTTCGACCTCGGATCCATAGAACGTCCCGCCGAAGCCACGGACCCTCGGGATGACAAGTTCTTCACCCCAGGGCGACAAGGCCCTCTTCACGGATTTCAAGACCCCGACATCGAAACGACAAGATCATCGTCATGGAGCTCGAAGACCACATGTGCGACAAGTACTCCCTCGAGGACGCCGAGTACTTCACCCCTGAACCCCGAAGGCCGAACCCCGGTGCGACAAGTACCCTTTTCCGGCCGACAAGATCGCCGAGAAACCAAACGCCAACGTCGTCTACACGGATACGACATGAACTTCCCCGAACGCCAAGATCTACTCTGCCATCCGAGAACGATCCCGGAGTCCGAGAACGTTTCCGTCGAACCCTGGACCCTGAGACCGACCCCGAACCCCGGAACCCCAAGACCGTCGAGACCCTAATGTGTGAACCCCTTCCCGAAAACCCTATTTTATAATACAATACAACTTGTTGCATATTAATTGTTCATCTCGCATGCATCTTGTGTGGTTTGGGGGCCTTATGCCGATTCACCTAAATTAAATATGGGGCCCATATGCGGGCAAATCTAGTCTCATATTGGCCTCATTTAAACTTGTGTAGCGAACCGGTGCTATCTTTTGCCTTGTTAAACAACATTTAATTGCGGCGGTTCTAAATAACTTGAACCATTTAAGTAATTGTCGGGACCCCGGTTCCGCTTAATATGACCTAATTGCATTGCACCTTTCCCATGTCATTCCTCATACATGCATCATGCCGATCTTCTGCCGTTGTATTAAATATTGCATCCGGTGTTTATTCTAGCGTTTTTCTTCTTCGCGGATAAGGCCGTTGAGTTGATGTGAGCTTCGCCCCGATCTTCGGTTGAACCTTCGGCAATGTTTTCAGGCGAGCATCTCCCCTTTTCTACCTATCTTACTTTTATAGTATTTATTCCCTCCTGTTGATCTATTGCTATCTGTGTTGCGTTGCTCTAGTTTCGTACCCGAGATATCCCTCGCAGCCTTATATTGCCTTGGACACATCCTATTACCTGTTGTTTGGTAGATAGTTGGACTTGCGCGTCGTAGTCGCTTGCTCAAGTGTTGTTGCGTGTCGTTCAGTGCCACAGTTGTTGATGTATTGCCGCATGTGGATGTTGGAGATGATCATAGTTTTACTTATCGTTCACTTTAATTCCTGTTTAACAACAAAAATTGAAGTAAGTAGAGGCATCGGTGGGTGATAGATAATATTTGGTTTCCGAACGCCCACTTTTGTCCCGTAGGACCCCGAGTACTTGATACATGTTCCTTGATTTATCGCGCTATCCACATCCGGGAGGTATATGGGACCCCCCTGAGCCAGAGCTTGATTCAGTCTTATTTCTTGGGGCCACAAACTAGTTTGAGGTTTTATTTACTATCCTCTACTTATGCCATGCTACTGCTTTATTTACGATTGTGCGAGGAGCACACTGTACTGTTTAGGTAAGCGGAGTGTTTTCGCGGTATCGACACCCCGAGTTTTCGGGTTCCCAGTCGCTTACAGCCATTGTCGCAAACCTTGAGTCCGTCTCGGAGCTAGCTTACTTCGTTGCGGGTAAGACTCCAAGGGGTGGCCCCCTGAAATATTTCTGAATCCTGTGATTGCTTTGTCGTGAAAGCCTCGTTGGGTTTTGATTTGGTTTTTCCGAGGTTGATCGAGTGTGTGTTGCTATTGGTGCACCCCGGCCGGGTAAAACTTTCTGAAAGCCATGTCCGCGGTTATGGACGACTTGGAGCACAGTATCTCGACCATAGACAAGCATAACTAAAGTTTATTGCTATAAATTTGACTTTATAATGACTAGTAATCAGCTTCACTATAATGGAATGGCTAAATAATACTGCCCACAATTGCTTGTTTGGAGTGTCGCTTGCGACCATTGTACCTGACTAGTAAGTATTGTAACTACAACGGAATGGCTAAATAAAAGTACCAACAACTGCTGGGTTTTGGGTTATCTCATGCTATCTTTATCTGATTAGTAAGTGTCGCAACTACAACAGAACGGTTAACTAAAAGAACCCATTGCTTACTTTATCAGGATGATTATCTAAACCTGACTAGTAAAGTGCCGCAACTATAACTGAATAAGTAAAACTGCCACGGTGTGAGTTCCTCGGTTGACTTCCTCGTTTGGTCTCGAGGGGGAAACGCCAGGATGGGTTTGTTTGATGATAGTATCAGGTTGGTTTCCGAATAGGTCTTTCTTACCCCTCTCTGATAGCCGTCAGTTGTTTCGAGTCTCTATAGGTTGTTTGGTGCATGCTGCCGCTGCCGCTTCAGTCCACCATACCTTTGTAGGCGAGGAACGCCGAATTCTAGCCTCGCCGTGTACTGGCCTCAGTACTGACGCTCCTCTTTTTCCTTTGCCCTTTGCCGGCACCCCTTTTGTTTAAGCAGGTTTTGAGATCGACGTCGTTAGCAGGGTTACCCTTCCGGCTTGGCCTGGGCAGGGTTATGGACGCCATTGGTTATTCTTCAGGGCTCTTAGCCCCATTTGCATCTTGTCCGTAGTCGGACGCTCCATTGTTTTCGAGGTGATTTGGATCTTTGTACCGTATATATTTGTATTCTTGACTCATGGAGTCGTGTTGTATATATATATGTTCTGTGGGTCCCATCGAGGACTGTTGTGTAATGTTATTACTTCGTTTTACACCCGCACGAAAGTGCCTGGTGGGCACCTTTGAATCGTTTCTATGCGGGTTTGGCGAGTTTCGCTAAAACTTGCATAGGTCCGATTCTGAGGGTGTTACAATAATGAAGATCAAGAGGGAGCAGATGGGCCCGCTGATGACGATCTTGGTCGGGCCATTACTGATGCAAAGGAAGAATGTGAAACTGAAAAGGAGAAGGAGAAGCTGGAGCAGATGTTAAAGGATCACAAAACATTGTTGTATCCAACTTGCGAAGATGGCCACAAAAAGCTAGGTGCCACACTGGATTTGCTGCAATGGAAGGCAGAGAATGGTGTGACTGACAGCGCATTTTCAAAGTTGTTGGTAAAAATGAAGAATCTTCTTCCAAGAAAAAATGAGTTGCCTGACAGTACATACCAAGCAAAGAAGGTTGTCTGCCCTCTAGGATTAGACGTGCAGAAGATACATGCCTGCATTAATGACTGCATCCTCTACCGCGGTGAGAAGTACGAGAATTTGGATGCATGCCCGGTATGCACTGCACTGCGGTATAAGATCAGACGAGACGATCCTGGCGATGTTGAGGGCGAGGCCCCTAGGAAGAAGGTTCCCGCCAAGGTTATGTGGTATGCTCCTATAATACCACGGTTAAAACGTCTCTTCAAAAATAAAGAGCATGCCAAGTTATTGCGATGGCACATGGAAGACCGTAAGAAAGACGCGATGTTGAGACACCCCGCTGATGGGTCACAGTGGAGAAAAGTCGAGCGAGAGTACCCGGACTTCGCACGTGACGCAAGGAACTTAAGGTTTGGTCTAAGTATAGACGGCATGAATCCTTTTGGTGAGCAGAGCTGCAGTCACATCACCTGGCCTGTGACCCTATGTATCTATAACCTTCCTCCTTGGTTGTGTATGAAGAGGAAGTTCATTATGATGCCAGTGCTCATCCAAGGCCCGAGGCAACCCGGCAACGACATTGATGTGTACCTAAGGCCATTAGTTGAAGAACTTTTACAGCTGTGGGCCAAACCAGGTGTACGTATGTGGGATGAGCACAAAGGGGAGCCATTTGACCTACGAGCATTGCTTTTCGTAACCATCAATGATTGTCCTGCTCTTAGTAACATTTCAGGGCAGACAAACAAGGGATACAATGCATGCACACACTGTTTAGATGATAATGAAAGTGTATATTTGGATAAATGTAAGAAGGTTGTGTACCTAGGGTATCGCCGATTTCTTCCGAACCTGCATCTAGTAAGAAAGAAAGGCAAGCATTTCAAACGTCTGGCAGAACCCCGGAGGAAGCCTGTCCTCCGTACCGGTGAGGAGGTATTTGGTATGGTCAAGGACCTAGAAGTAATCTTTGGAAAAGGTCCTGGCAGTCTATCTGTTCCGAATGACGATGCCGGACACGCGCCCATGTGGAAGAAGCAATCTATATTTTGGGACCTACCCTATTGGAAAGTCTTAGAGGTCCGCTCTTCAATCGACGTGATGCACGTGACGAAGAATGTTTGCGTGAACCTGCTAGGCTTTCTAGGAGTGTATGGGAAGAAAAAAGATACAACGAAAGCACGACAGGACCAGCAACGTCTGAAGGCCCCTGAAGAGCCTATGCATCCTGAGAACGAGAAGGGTAAACGATGCCACTTAACTCCTGCCAGCTACGCTCTTACCAAAGCAGAGAAGGAAATATTTTTTGAATGTCTGAGCAGTATCAAGGTCCCGTCTGGCTTCTCGTCGAATATAAAGGGAATAAAAAATATGGCAGAGAAAAAATTCCAAAACCTGAAGTCTCATGACTGCCACGTGATTATGACACAATTGCTTCCGATTGCATTGAGGGGGCTTCTACCTGAAAATGTTCGAGTACCCATTGTGAAGCTATGTGCATTCCTCAATGCAATATCTCAGAAGGTAATCGATCCAGAAAGCCTACCAGGGTTACAAACAGATGTGGCCCAATGTCTTGTCAGCTTTGAGTTGGTGTTCCCACCATCCTTCTTCAATATTATGACGCATCTCCTGGTTCACCTAGTAGAAGAGATTGCCATTCTCGGTCCTGTATTTCTACACAATATGTTCCCCTTTGAGAGGTACATGGGAGTCTTAAAGAAATATGTTCATAACCGTGCTAGGCTAGAAGGAAGCATCTCCAAGGGCTATGTAACAGAGGAGGTCATTGAGTTCTGTGTTGATTTTATTCCTGACCTTAAGGCGATTGGTGTTCCAGAATCACGACATGAGGGGAGACTGCGTGGAAAAGGCACCCTAGGATGTAAAGCAATGATATGTAGGGACGGGCATTCTCTCAATCAAGCACACTACACGGTTTTACAAAGATCTATCTTGGTTGCCCCGTATATCAATGAACACAAGAATTTAATACGCCTCAAACACCCGGGGCAGTCTGATGAATGGATTATAAGTGAACACATGGAGAGTTTTGGCGGCTGGCTGCAAAGACTTCTCACGAATAACACCACTGTTGGGGATCAGCTGTACTTGTTTGCCAGGACACCGTCTTCGACTGTATGTACTTTCCAAGGGTACGAGATAAATGGGAATACATTTTACACGATAGGCCAAGATAAAAAGAGCACCAACCAAAACAGTGGTGTCCGCTTCGATGCAGCAGAAGACAATGGGCAAAAGACCACGTATTATGGGTTCATAGAGGAGATATGGGAACTTGACTATGGACCTAATTTTAAGGTCCCCTTGTTTCGATGCAAATGGGTCAAGCTAACAGGAGGAGGGGTTGAGGTAGCCAAGAAGTACGGAATGACAACGGTGGATCTCAACAATCTTATGAAGAACTTAGACGAACCATTCGTCCTAGCCAATGATGTGGCTCAGGTTTTCTATGTGAAGGACATGTCCTCCAGACCAAAAAAAAGAAAAAATATGCAAACGAATACATCATATGATGAGCCAAACGTCACATAGTTCTTTCAGGGAAAAGAAACATCATGGGAATCGAGGACAAGACAGACATGTCAGAAGATTATAATAAGTTTGATGAAATTCCGCCCTTCACAGTGAAAACTGACCCAAGCATTCCGTTAAGTAAAGAAGATGCTCCATGGTTACGTCTGAAGCGATCAGAAGGAAGGGCATATGCCAAGAAGTTCATGCTCATATTATGTAACTCTAGTTCATGTTTTTAATATTAATACATGTCTTGAGTGTTAGTCATGTTTTGTGGATGGACCGGGACTATGAGAAGAAGTTGTCCCGATTCGTACTTACCATTAAGATCTGATCTCCAAACGCGCGCGGTCACATATTAGGGAGTGCCTCTATGACCAGTTTCTTGGAGATGCCGGAGGACTAGGCTCCGTCGGCATCTCCCTGAAACTGGCCGTAGTGGTGTCCCTGCTCTCGAAAACCATCTTGCAGCTTTGTAACTTCTCTAACTAGATCAATACACCAGGGAGCTAACTAATTTCACATATTAGGGAGTGCCTCGATGACCAGTTTCTCGGAGATGCCGGAGGACTGGGCTCCGTCGGCATCTCCCTGAAACTGGCCGTAATGGTGTCCCTGCCTCAAACTGGCTGGAGGACTGGACTCACAAGGATGCCTATTTATAGTACAAGCAGCTCGACATAGTGTTGACACTTACAAAATAATGTCGACACTCACCCCTATTATTAGTCCCGGTTGGTGTCTCCAACCGGGACTAAAGGTTCATCTTTAGTCCCGTTTGGTGACACCATCCGGGACAAGGTACACGCCGCATGACATAATGTCGACATGCACTCACCCCTATTATTAGTGCTGACTCGTGTTTTGTCCCGGTTGGTGTCTCCAACCGGGACTAAAGGTTCATCTTTAGTCCCGGTTGGTGTCTCCAACCGGGACTAAAGGTTCATCCCGCCATTTTTTCCCGCCATTTTTCTTCCCGCCATTTTTCTTCCCGCCAGTTCTTCCCGCCATTTTTCTTCCCGCCATTTTTCTTCCCGCCAGTTCTTCCCTCCAGTTCTTCCCGCTAGTTCACTATATATATATGTAGGGGGTTGGCCTCCATTGTCATTGCACATCTCTAGACTCATATCTGCAACCTCATCACTCTTTCCCATGGCTTCCACCGTAGCACTAACCCCCAGGGAGGCGGAGGCGCTTTGCGCCTCGAACTACCCCTGCCCGCCGGGCTACTGTGTCCCCGTCGGCTGGATGCTGAGCGTCGGAGGCGTGCCGGTTCCTCCTATCCCTCTAGGTGTGGCGCGCCGGATGGCCATCACGAACCACTACTACTTCGAGCTCACGCCAGAGCAGCGGAGGAATCCCAGATGGCATCCCGACTATTTCCCTACTTGGGAAGCCTTCTTCGTGGATCGGCAAGAGGGCGCTCGCCAGGCACGAGGAGGACGGCCCACCTCCTCCTAACTTCAACGAGGCCGGCCGTCGGCTATGGTGGCGCGGTCGGACTCTCCAGAGCGTCATGGCCTATGACACTGCCGCCGACTCTAACCCCCGTCTGCGCTACCCTCAAGTCCAGCCCACGCGCTACCCTCAAGTCCAGCCCACGCGTAGTCTCCAGAGGTTCAATTACGGCGACCCCGACGACGACAGCGATGACGGCGGCGGCGAGTACGACGACTACAGTGGCGAGTATTACAGGTGTAGGCAGGAGCATGACTGAATCACTCCAACATTACGAAACAAGTTCGGTCGATTGTTACTTAATCTGGCCATGTATCTTAATTTTCAGTTCTTTTATGTATCTTAATTTTCAGTTCCAGTTCGGCCGATTGTTACTTAATCCATGTATCTTAATTTTCAGTTCTTTTATGTATCTTAATTTTAAGTTCTTTTATGTATCTTAATTTTCAGTTCCAGTTCGGCTTTATGTAACTGTCTCAAAATGACCTATCTCATTCGAGTCAAATGACCAATGTTATGGCTAGAATCAAGGCATATATTATTCATATTTTTCTGAGTTGAAATGAAAAAGATATGAATTTTCTAAATTCATATCATATTTTTTGAATTAAAAAATCCCCTTTAATGCATGAAATAAGTGTTTTAATTATTTTAAAAAATTTCATGTAAAGTAAATATAAAATGATTTACATGAATGGATAGATATTATTTTTCTGAAAATTATGATATATTATTCATATTTTTCTGAGTTGAAATGAAAAAGATATGAATTTTCTAAATTCGTATCATATTTTTTGAATTAAAAAAGCCCCTTTAATGCATGAAATAAGTGTTTTAATTATTTTAAAAAATTTCATGTAAAGTAAATATAAAATGATTTACATGAATGGATAGATATTATTTTTCTGAAAATTATGATATATTATTCATATTTTTCTGAGTTGAAATGAAAAAGATATGACCCCTTTAACACCGGTTCGTGGCTGGAACCGGTGTTAAAGGGGGGGCATTTATTTCGTTTCCCGCGCGCACCACCCCCCTTTAACACCGGTTCCAGCCAAGAACCGGTGTTAAAGGGGGGGGGTAATAAAATGCGCACGGGAAACGCCCCCCCCCCTTTAACACCGGTTCCAAAAAGGGAGAAGACAATGGTGTCCGCTTCGATAGGCCAAGATAAAAAGAGCCACGATCATATTTTTTGAATTAAAAAAGCCCCTTTAATGCATGAAATAAATGCCCCCCCTTTAACACCGGTTCCAGACAGGAACCGGTGTTAAAGGGGGGGCATTTATTTCGTTTCCCGCGCGCACCCCCCCCTTTAACACCGGTTCGTGGCTGGAACCGGTGTTAAAGGGGGGGCATTTATTTCGTTTCCCGCGCGCACCACCCCCCTTTAACACCGGTTCCAGCCACGAACCGGTGTTAAAGGGGGGGGTAATAAAATGCGCACGAGAAACGCCCCCCCCCCTTTAACACCGGTTCCAGCCACGAACCGGTGTTAAAGGGGGGGTGTGTATTTATTTCACCTTCCCCTTCCCCTTCCTTTCTTCCCCCACTGAGCCAGATCGATCGAGGTCCTCCGTCTCGCTGCCCCCGACCCGCCGTCTCGCCGCCGCCGCTTCGGAGCTCGAGGTCCGCCGTCCCCGACCCTCTCTTCCCCGCATCCTTCCCCTCCCTCTATGTCTCCACACGACTGCGGCCCAAGCTCCGCCTCCCGGGGCGAGCAGAGCCGGCGTCTCCTCGCCGTCGCCCCTGGAGCCTCGCCTATGCCAGGTCCTCCGCCGAGCCGTCGCGACCCTCTGCCGTGAACCCTGCTGCCGATCTACCCCTTCCTCTGACGCCTCGCCGCCGTTCTGAGCTCACCGGCCGCGTCGCCAGCCGCTGTTCCCTGCACGGCCTCCTCGACCTCCGCCTGCAGCGCCGTCGTGGCCCCCTCCGCAAGCACTGCCTCCTGTAGCACGTCGTCATACCCGTGGCGCCGCCTCTTCCCGCCGTGTTGCCGCCGGCTCCCTCACCTCCAGCACTGATGTGCGTCCTTCTGTGGCAGCACCGGCGTGGGCAGGCCGCCCGTGGAGCACGGCCTCGACCCAGCGGTCCCGTTCTTCTTTGGCTCTCCGCGTGTTCTCGATGCTCGTCGTCCACACCGTGGCCTTGACCCTGATG
Organism: Avena atlantica; assembly: GCA_910589765.1. Taxonomy (NCBI): domain Eukaryota; kingdom Viridiplantae; phylum Streptophyta; class Magnoliopsida; order Poales; family Poaceae; genus Avena; species Avena atlantica. Next base: position 467,267,023 of record OU342733.1, on the reverse strand, counting down.
GCTCCGTGTTCAAGCTGAAGTCTTCGTCATGTCGTTTTGCTATCCAAGTATCAGGTTGCCATGGTCTCCATCGACAACATGCACTCTGTTGGTTCTTCTGCTGCTACATGTTGGAGTACATAACACGCTAGCATGTGCCCCTTCTGTCTTGTATGCTCGACTTGTAACTCTACAAAGATCTCCGACATGTGTACTTCCACTTGGTGCCGGGAACTGTCCAAGATTCTCAGGATACTCACAATCGGTGTCGCGTCCGCGTACCTATAAACCGCCAAGATTTTCTATTTATATTTTCATTTCAAATTCTGTTTTGATTTTTTCAAAAATACCAGGGACTTTTATCAAATATGTAAAGTACTGTGGGACCCCTTTAGACAATTTGGGACCCATAACTTATTTCACCTTCCCCTTTTCTGTTGCTCCAACATTGTCGTTGTATCTTGTGATTGCTATATTAATATAGCGGGGCGCAAGCCTATTTCGAGGAGCCCTGACCATCTCGCTCTCTTCCCCGTGCAGGAGCGTCTCGCCGCCGCCGCTTCGGAGCTCGTAGGACACGCCTCAACGCCGACGCCGCCCGCCGCCCGACGAGCCCGCCGCTAGCACCGCCGCCCGACGAGACCGCCGCATCCGTCCGACGAGCACCGCCGCCCGACGAGACCAACGTCACCCCACCGGTGAGCGCCACGTGTCTGCCACGTGTGTGATTGCTGACTCATCCTGATTAAAACTTGTTTGCTCGATAAATTGTACTACATGCATAGATTAAAACTTGTATAAAAATTGGACCTCTGACTCATTTGTGTATTTATTTGTGTATTTTGGTATGAATAATATGTATATTTGTGTATGAATCCAAGTCCACTTGAATGTTTACACTCTTACTCTAGATAATATTATTGTTTTAGAAACTATGGATCCACTTAGTAGAAACCTTGAAGAAGAAGAAATAATGGAGAACATTATTGATGAGGACACCTCACAATATCTGAACTTGGAGGGACATGACGACGACAGCTCAAGTACTAGTCATGGAGAAGATGAAGACTCCGGTGAACGCAATTTAATGGTTACAAAGTCCGGCGAGGTATATGCATTGATTAAGCCTCTGCTGACTTCCACCAACAATCTTCTTCTACATGTATTAATTAACGCTTCTTTCTTCTTTTAGCCCTCTGGATCGACCAGCCAGCAACCATCTTCTTCTACGAAAAAGAGCAAGCGAGGCGCGAGCCAGCGGTTGAAAGATCGTGCAAAGTTCACGATCGAAGCAGTCCGTGTTGATGGCAGGCCGATGGAGCCCAAGAAGGCCGCAGACAAATTTGTATGTTAGGCTGGAGTTCTTGTTAGGGACCAAATCCCAATCATAATTGAAAATTGGAATAAGCCAAAGAAGGGCGATGGTACCTTTGTCGATGACAGATCCAAAGAAACGCTTTGGAATTCGTTGTTGGTAAATTTCACCCTTCCGCCAGAGGAGGATGAAAACAACCCGGTTATAAAGAAAAAGGTCAAAGAGTGGACTCTAAAGAAGATGGCTGAGGCTTTCCGCAACTGGAAGACAAAATTGAACAAATTTGTCAAATCTGGCGAGACTCCAGATTTCGAAGACGCATATTATGCGAAGATAAGACCTCACTGTCCCGAATTTGAGACATATAAAAAAAGTGGTATAGCTAAAAAGAGGTCAGAAACCAATACGCTTAATGCCCTGAAGAAGGAATATCACCAGAGGACGGGGTCAGGTGGCTACATATCTCAGAGGCCTAAGTGGGAGGAAGCTGAGAGGGCCCTGCGCGAGAGAGGGATCACACCCCAGACAGATGGGTGGGACCTACGTGCAAAGACTTGGTTCTACGAAATCGGGGCAAGGTTGGACCCAGAAACAGGATTGTGTATCTTCCCAACCATCCTTGCCAAACCCGTCACTAAACTCATCACGGCATACGAGGAAACATCCGCCAGGACCTTCCATCCCGACAGAGAGAATGACCAGCTCACACGCGCAATCGGTAAAAAAGAACACCCTGGACATGCACGAGGCACAGGGGGTATGACGTGGAAGGATGGGTTTGCCGACTGGAGCGACTCTTACAGATGGCGCGGCAGAAAAGAAAAAGAGCGTACAGAGCGGATGACACAGATAGAACATGCACTTGCGGCGCTGCAGACGCAAGTGAATGCACAACAGAGCCATCAAGCTACCGGCCCATCTCAGCGGCATGAAGAGCCTGCATTGGAAGCTTCCCGCGGCCCAGACTCTGCGCGGAAAAGCAGTGTGGCTTCCACGGAGAACGTGCAGCCCACGCTTGAAATGACGGGTCCTCGATACCCCGTTGATGAGATCACGGAGAGCGAACACGCTGAGCTGCATGTGAGATTAATGGGCTTATCCATTAAGGTGGCTGTCGGCTATGCCTTACCTCCTGTAGCTGGTGGAACTTACCACTGCCGACCGATTCCAGATGGCTATGCTATTGTCGGGGTGGATGAGGTTGTGAAGGAATATGAGGAAGCACAGCTTGACCATGCTACAGGTGAAGGGGAAACTCAACTCAAATTTGCAGTGAAAACAACCATTCTTTGGAAGAAGGAACACATTGTGCTTCCAAATTGGAGGTCACTGGCACCCCCGCCGTCTCCGCAGCGTCAGCAGTCTGAGCCGCTTCAGCTATCTCCTACGCGGCAGCCATCTCCGGCCCGTCAGCCATCTCCTGCGCGGCAGCCATCTCCGGCCCGTCAGCCATCTCCTGCGCGGCAGTCATCTCCGGCCCGTCAGCCATCTCCTGCGCGGCAGCCATCTCCGGCCCGTCAGCCATCTCCGGTGCTTCAGCCATCTCCTCAGCGTAAGCGGAAGAGCACTGCCACGAGGAGCATCAGTAGCACTGCCACAAAGAAATCCGCAGGAAACCGTACGCCAAAGAGTTCAAAAAACTACGTCCCGCAGCCTTCCGCCAAGCCATTGCCGGTTTTACCGTGGAATCGCAGCGACGAGGAGACCAATAGGATCTCGGGAGAATAGGTCAAGAAATTCTTTGCACCTAGACGGGCCGAGCCAAAGGAGAAAATAGATCCGGCGGTGGTGGAGAAGTTTTACAAAAATCTTTTGAAACCTGAAACCCCACTTGTGCCGGACTACGAGCGCCAGATTTTGAAGGCGGATGCAAGGCGCCGTAGGGAGACTGAAAGTAGCAGTCGTGAGGCACCCCAGAAAACAGTTCCCATGCTCGGAGAGCAGGAAAACCAATCATGCGCCCCGCTCCAAATGTTTGACAAACGGGACGCTCCTCCCGTAGATGATTACGAGGCAGAGCTACAAAGAAAGGCCAATGAGATGGGGATGACTTACATTGCATACTTGAACGTCATGGGAGACAACTTGCCCAAATGCGATGTCAACCCCATACAGCCATGGAAGTATGGGAAGAATCTAGTCAAGAAAGAGGAGCTCAAGAATCTACCAACAAAGATGCGAAAATTGCACAAGTGGTACCTTCATTTCTGCAAGACGATAAAAGAAGAATGGATCACGGCGCATATAAGAGATCAGATTTTCTTGTGCGGAGACGACGCGATCGACTTCAACATTCAAGACTTGCATTTTCTATTCAATCAGAAGGAACTCGACAAATCTGCCATCAGCCTTTATTGTGTGTAAGTACTATTTCTGTAATTTTTATCTCATCTCATTCACTTCATTAATTGCATGTATATATATGCTCACCATATATGTATATACTATTATGCAGGAAAAAGGTTATGGAATGCATGAAAGGAGGCCCTTTTGACATTGGGTTCGTTGACCCAAATAGAGTTCATGAAGAAGTGGTAAGAGACAAACCCGGGCAAACAGAAGATTACTTGCTAAAGTCTTTACTGAGACAACAAACCAAAAGGGAAATACTATTGCCTTACAACTTCTCGTGAGTACTGTTACCCTCTCTCTTGTACACATTCTGTTTCGGCTTACTCGATGTTAAGTGTAACTGATGATGAGTTATGCGTGCGTAGGTTCCACTTTATTCTGCTAGTCATTCAACCCGACTCAGGAAAAGTCCTTGTCATGGACTCGTTACGAAAAGAAAAAGAGCTATGGGCAGACTTTAGAGAGATGCTCCAGAGGTAATTTCAATCATATTATCGCACTAGATCGGCAACTTTCGTGACAATAAGTAATTAATTACTCCTTTATCCATTTTCTTTGTCGGACAGGGTTTGGAAAATGTTCACGGACAGGGCCGTGGGTGAATGGTCAGAAGAACTAAAATTTGTAGACCAAAATGTAAGTAATACTAGCTAGCTTCCCATTCCATTATATCATGCTTTATTGATTATTATTTTGATTGAACTCTCTATTCTCGTAAAGTGCGCGCATTAGGGACACGGCAATAACTTATGTGGGTACTATGTTTGCGAATTCATTCGCAACACGATATGTGCGACAGGCCAAGCCGCACTAGAACAACTTAGAGTAAGTAAACAAAGTCCACAACATTATTTTATTACCATCAATTGTGTTGAGTTTTATTCTTATATATATATATTGACGGCCCATTCTTCATATATATTCAGATCGAACGGATGCGGGACCAACTCCTACCATTTGAACGCATACGAGCCATTCAAGAGGAATTGGCGGGGTTCATACTTGATGAGGTCGTCACGCCTGGCGGAGAACTCTTTAGATATCCACCAAAATGAACGATGACGATGTATGTGCCGATGACGATGTATGTGCCGATGATGATGTTTGTGTATAATAATAGTTGTTTAATTATTCATGTACTCGTATGTACCGATGACGATTTATAAGTATACCGCTCCCGATCGATTTCCCCTCGCTCCCCCCCCCCCCCGCTCCCGCAGAAATACGCCCAGAACGGGGCAGAGGCAGAAGTCTGCCGCGGCAGAGATTTAGGCCGTTTTCCTGCCGCGGCAGAGTTCTGCCGCGGCAGGAAAACGACCTAAATCTCTGCCGCGGCAGAAGAACCTTTAACACCGGTTCCAGATACGAACCGGTGTTAAAGGGGGGGCTGAGGCCTGCGGCAGCCCCACGTGCGCCACCCTTTAACACCGGTTCGTATAAGAACCGTGTTAAAGGCCCCCCCCCCCCTCCCTCTAACACCGAACCCTCAACAGCGGTTGGGGAACCGCTGTTAGAGGGCCCTCCCAACCGGAGTTAAAGGGGGGGCTCTGCACTAGTGAACCTTGCATTGAAACAACAAGGTGCATTCTGTAAAAAACAAAAGAAAAGAAAAGAAAAAACTGGACATAAATGGCAAAAAGACCTTCTATTCAGACCAACACATATATAAGAACAAAAAAAGGAAAAAGCTAAGTATAGTGCAATCATTGATTGATCTACGATTGAGAAGATTGATGATTAGGTTTAAACTATGCACATATAACTTCAATTTAGAACATTGGCTGCGTTGGCATGACAGAAAATTCAAGTCCGCTTTGGCTAGAACAGTGAAAAAGTTTGAAGGTTGAGAGCATATTGGACAAGGTTCATCGTCCATACTAATAGTTTAGAAAAATATAGAAAAAACAAAATTAAAAAATATTAGAAAGAATCATACTAGATCAATACAATATAAAAATGATTAGCATTAAAAATAAGTCAATACCTGGCGAGAAAAATTATAACACTTCGTGAAAAAGCGGTCGAAGATTGATATTTTTCTACATGTATCTCTAAACAGGATGAACTTCTCTAAAAGAGGACGACGCAAGCTTCATCAATTTATATCAACTTCTCTCTTAAATTTCTCAAAAAAAATCAAGACAATGTGTGGCTAGAAAAGATGTCGGTGCCTAAAGTCCTAAATTACCCGTCTAAAATAACAAAAGAAACTATGTGTCAAAACAAAACATTACAACGTATTGCTAAGTCTGGTAACCAGAAAAAATTCCAGGATGTGATCCAGAGGAGTACTAAGTTAAGCCAATCTAAAAGAGGGAAAAAAATCAGCACGAAAATTCATCAAAAAACGAGCAAAAAAGATTGGTCGGACCAGAAAAAGACAAATAAACAAAAATAAAAGAGGGGGCAATCCATCGCTAGGCCCATGTCCAACAGTAACAAAAGGCCCATACTAGGACTGACCCAAACTAACAGCCAACCAGACCTAGCTAAGCCAGAAACAGGCAGCGATGCAAACAAACGCGACACGAGATTCTGAGCTAAGCCAAACTAATCTTGACGCATATAAAAGATCAACGGTGCTGAACCTAGCTGTGACGTAAGTTAGGACACAGCTAGCTGTGTCTTAATAAAATCATAATTATAAAGAGAGGAACTGGTACCATGGGCGAAATTTCATTACAGAACGGGCTTACGGACTAACGTGGAAGTACCGCGTTGGTGCAAATCTAATTGCCTATCATGATTTCAGGCCCTAACTCCTTTGTTTTTTGAGTAATGCTACACCTACGGATATATTTTACAGAAAATTTCTTACGGACTCCTGCGGGCAGGGGAAGAACAGAATCATGTGCCACTTTTTCAGGAAGCCACTAGAATCTCAACCAACCAGCAAATCACACGTATGTCCATAGATCATCCCGTAACCCACCAGTCCGTAGCTCTAGGATTATTGTTGTTTTTTCTCAACGTCTGTCCGTAACTCGATTCCGTAGAAAAACGATTCGTAAATGTAGCATTGCTCGGCGAAGAGTTTACTTTCCTTCGACCTTGTCAACGTCGTTGCTTGGCGCTCCATTATTTCTTTTCTTGATATAGGCAACGTCGTTCCTTCTGACTTTTGCTCCGCAGTTGGAGGGACATTCTTTTTTCTTGACGGAGATTGGTAGAGCTCAGCTGCAGGCAGTTTAGAGAATGAGAGTACGTGATTTTTAGGGGATTTTATTACGAGTTGCACTAACTAGATTATGTCCATAAATGTGATCCCTGTCACGTCCTAACATGTCAGTATACCATAACAAACAGTTGGTCCGGGAACGATTCAATCAGACTATATATATTGGTCGGCAATAGTTACATATACTCGTCCGTTTCATAATATAAGATGTTTTAGCTTTGTAAAATAAATATATCTAGACTTTTTTTAATGTATGGTTTCATTCTGAATCTACACACTAAAAATTGTCTAGATACAATTGTTTCATAAAGCTAAAATATATTATATTTTAAAACAAGGAGGGTTGTAGTAACATAATATCGGTCAGTTAACTAAGCTATAATGTTAATACCATGAACCCTAGTCAGTACGTGGTACGCAATATTACCGACCAATCATAGGTCAGTAACTAGGACGACATCGAACAACCTGCGCTCCATGGTGATGTCCCCCTTTCGTACATATCATCCTACCATGGTGTCCCATGGCACGGTGTTCCGCTCGAGCATTCCATACAAACTCCATTCGAAGATAGCATAAGCAACGGCCACTACTATGAAAAAGGCTACCTGTGACGCACCGATTTTTTTACTAGCCCGTGCTGCGGGTAAAAGTTACCCGTGGTATCCGTGGCACACCACCCAGTGCGCCATGGGTAGTGGTCTAGATGCGCCGCGGATAAGTTTTTTGAAAAACAAAAAAATGCAGAAAACACCCTTGTTTTGAATCGGAAAAGCAATCGAGTCCAGCATATCGCGTCGTTGATGACCCACAAGTATAGGGGATCGCAACAGTCTTCGCGGGTAGTATTATCCAATTTATTGATTCGACACAAGGGGAGCCAAAGAATACTTGCAAGCCTTAACAACTGAGTTGTCAGTTCAGCTGCACCTGAAAATAGTTTTTATTCACAGAAGTTTATCAGTAGCAACAGCAAAGCAACAACAACAGCGAAACAAGAGCAATAGTAACAGTAATGGTAAACAGTGAGATTCGAGTGCGGTAGGCATATGGATGGATGGACGGGAGTTGCATGGACGAGTCTAAACATGTAACTTCAAGATCTAGGGCATTGCAGATAAATAATAACAAGCATCCAAGTACTAAACAATCATAGGCATGTGCTCTAAATATAGTCATATGTGCTCGCAATGAGAACTTGCACAACATTTTCTGTCCAGCCAGCCCGTGGCAGCGGGGCCTCTAGGGAACTACTGGTAATTAATGTGCTCCTTTTAATAAAGCACCGGAGCAAAGCATTAACACTCTGTAAACACATGTGATCCTCACACCACAGTCATCCCCTTCGATTGTCCCAATTATTGTCACTTTAGGACCTTTGGATCAGGACAATGATATGTGTACACAACTTGCAGATAAGATCACAAACAATACTATTTTCAATAATAAGTTCAGATATGAGATCATGGCACTCGGGCCCTAGTGACAAGCATTAAGCACAACAAGTTGCAACAAAGTCAAATAGCACTAATAGAGATACTAGGCACTATGCCCTAACAATCTTATTCGATTACATGATAGAACCCATCCAATCCCTACCATCCCCAAGCCTACAGCGGGGATTACTCACTCATGGACGAGATAAACATCGGTGGTTGATGGAGATGCGTTGGTGATGACGATGGCGATGATCCTCTCCAAATTCCCCGTCCCGGTAGGGTGCCAGAACGGAGTTTCTGGATCCGAATCTTGATTTTTGGTGGCAACGGCAGAGCGGAACTCTTTTTAAAAAACTATCAAACCCCCCTGAGTTCATGGGGACCTGGTGCTCCGACTTAAGCAGAAGAAGTCACACAAATTATCCCCGCCATGGGAAGGACCATTCATCATAAGCAAGATGCTACTCAATGGGTCTTACTACCTCATTGACAATCATGAACTAAAGGATAGACCCAACGAGGATCATAAGCGTAAGCAACGTGACCCAGATGATGACTACCTGGAGCTTGATCGGTCATGAAACATAGCACAGCTACGTCCTTTCTACACTTAGCATTTTTTATCTATTGTGTACCTCTTATATGATCAATGAAATAAAGCTCTCTGGTTCAATCATATTTCTGAGTCTTTTACCTCCTTTAGTGTTCATTTTTGGATCATATAAAACCTTTATGCACAAGCTTTGCGATTGCACTTGTGAAAATTTCCGCCTACGGGCGTTAGCTTAAGTTTTTTGGTCTACACGTTCTTTGTTGTTTTTTTGTGGATTCTGGAGTAGTGACTTTTGGCACTTATTGTCGGCGATTTTGTGCTTAGGTTATTGACGGTGCCATTGGGCATCATCGCCTGAGCGCATAGTTTCGACAACGAGTCTTCCGACTCACGAAAAGTCAAGCATAAAACCAGAGTAATGGATAAGCCAGCACTTGCTTAAAAAATATATACATGCTAGAACCAGTTCTTGAGTAGCAGGAAATAACAACCATTGTTTTCCACCTTAAGTTAACAAGTAGTTTTTTCCGCATACAAATTACAGAGGAAACAAATATTACATATTGTTTTTCATTCCTCTGGCACATGCGACTTGGATGAAGCGTCATCGGCAGCAGGAGAGTCATCCTCCTCGAAGTCGGCGGTGTTGAGGGACTTAGAGGAGCTTTGGTTGCCACCGTCTATAGTTTTCATGGGCACAAAGACGTTAAGGTAGACCAACTCGGCGAATCTGGTGTCAAAACCCGCGAGCGACGCCAAGATAGCCTCGTGATCTATCTTTTGGCCATCGTCGTATACGTCAGGGATACCGGAGGTCACCGCGTCGATGTCGACGTTTTCGTAGTGCACCTTGACCATTGATAGCGCCATCCTCGCGCCAGCCCGTGTACTAGAGGGTTTCGCAGCATAGTAAATCAAAAAATTTATACGAATGCGAACAAGAAAGCCAAGATCTAATCTAGGAGATGCAATCAACAAGAGAGATATATGAGATCTTCATACCCTTGAAGAAATCACACAACGGAAATGTTCAACAGAACGTGGGTGATGTAGTTGAACTAGCCTTCTCCTCCTCGCGATCCGATCCAACGCCGCAAGTGACGGCGCCTCCGAGAGATGCACACGTACGGTGCCGCGACGTCTCCTCCTTCCTTGGTCCAGCAATTAGGGTGGAGAGATGGATTGGATCTGCAGCACGACGGCGTGGTGCTATGGTGGAGAGTTTCTGCGGCAGGGCTTCGCCTACGCGCAGTCGGGAGAGAGAGAGAGGTGGAGGGGAAGCAGGACGGCGGCTAGGGTTGGAGGAGTGGGAGAGGGAGGGTGCGCCCCTGCCCTCTTTATATACCGGCTGGCCTGCCTCCTTGGCCCCTCCTCCAAGCCCTAGGGCGGCGGCCCCAAGGATTGGAGTAGGGGGCAAGTTTCCCCCCTCCTTCTAGAAGATCTTCCCTAGGGTTTCCCCTAGGCTGGCCGGCTGGGCCTTTGGGGCCTTGTGCCCCTGGCCCAATGCGGCCAGGGAACTTCCCCTTAGGCCCACGCAGGCCCCTGACAAGTTGGCCCACGTTGGTCCCACTCCGGAACCTTCTAGAACCTTTCGGTACAATACCGGATACTCCGAAACGATTAAGAAATCCAAAAACTGCTTTCCTTTATATGAATCGTATTCTCCGGACCATTCCGGAACCTCTCGTGATGTCCTGGATATCATCCGAGACTCCGAACAAAAACTCATAAACCAATTATCCATTCTATCCTAGCATCGAGGCACGTTAAGTGTGTGACCCTACGGGTTCGAGAATATGTAGACATGATCTTCTATCAATAATCAACAGCGGGACCTGGAAACCCATATTGACTCCCACATATTCATCGATGATCATATCGGATGAACCACGATGCCAGGATTCAATTAATCCCATATATGTATTCCCTTTGTCACGCGATATTTTACTTGCCTGAGATTCGATCGTTGGTATCGGCATACCTAGTTCAATCTCGTTCACAGCAAGTACTTTACTTGTTCCGTAATCCAATATCACTTTGTGATTAACTCCTTAACCATGTGCTTGCAAGCGGTTTTTATATCGATTACCGAGTGGGCCCGGAGTATATCTCTCCGACTTGGGAGGGACAAATTCCATCTCGATACATACAACCCAACAAGTACTTTCCGATCACCTGAGAGACACCTTTATGATCACCCTCACATAGGATGACGTTTGATGACCTCAAAGCTTTCTTCCGATACCAGGGAGTTGTATTATCTCATGGTCTAAGGAATACAATACTTGGCATAAGAAAAAGCTTTGCAAAGATGAACACGATGACACGATCTAGTTGCTCTGCTTAATTTGGGTATGTCCATCATATCATTCTCCTAATGACTTGATCTCATTATTAATCGACAACTCATGTCTATGTTTAGGAAACCTTAACCATCATTAATCAATGAGCTAGTCCATACAGGCGTACTAGGGACACGGTGTTGTTCATAAATCACACAAGTATCAAAGTTTCCGCTCAATACAATTCTAGCATGGAATATAAACTTTATCATGAACAAGAATTATAACAATAACATCTTTATTATTGACTCTAGGGCATAATTCCAACAGTCTCCCACTTGCACTAGAGTCAATAATCTAGTTTACATCTGGCAACAATCTAACACCCATGGCATTAAGGTGTTGATTATGTTTTGCTCGTGGAAGAGGTTTAGTCAACGGATCTGCGACATTCAGATCCGTATGTACTTTGCTAATCTTCAGATCTCCATCTGCTATATAATCTTGAATTATATGAAAACGGCGGTTGATGTGCTTGGTTTTTGGATGATATCTTGGTTCCTTAGCCAGTGCTATGGCGCCAGTGTTGTCGCACAATATCTCCAGTGGGTCCAAGGTACTTGGAACCACACCAATCTCAGTGATGAAGTTCCTGATCCAAACTCCTTCACTTGACGCTTCTGAAGCAGCCATGTATTCCGCTTCTGTTGTAGATCCCGCGATCACGCTTTGCTTGCAGCTTCTCCAGCTCACAGCTCCTCCATTCAAAATATAAACGTATCCTGTCTGAGATTTAGAATCATCCGGGTCGGTGTCGAAACTAGGGTCGACGTAACCTTTTACGACGATCTGCTCATCACCTCCATAGACCAAGAACATTTCTTTAGTCCTATTTAAATATTTTAGGATGTTCTTTACGGTTGTCCAGTGTTCCACTCCTGGATCACTTTGGTATCTGCTCGTCAAACTAAGAGCATTGGACACATCCGGTCTAGTACATAGCATGGCATACATGATAGAACCTATGGCCGAGGCATATGGCACTTTGCTCATAGTGTCTCTATCATTTACCGTAGCTGGACACTGAGCCTTGCTCAATATTTTACCTGACAACATGGGCAATCAACCTTTCTTTGCTTTATCCATTCTGAACCTTTTCAGAACTTTGTCTAGGTATGTACTTTGGCTTAAAGCTATTAGGCGTCTTTGTCTATCTCTATAGATTTTGATGCCCAATATATAAGCAGCTTCTCCTAGGTCTTTCATTGAAGAACATTTATTCAAATAACTCTTCACATCGTTAAGCATACCAATGTCATTTCCAATAATCAATATGTCATCCATATATAGTACTAAAAATTTCACTGAGCTCTCACTCACTTTCTTGTAGATACAAGCTTCGTAGCAATTTGGAACAAATCCAAAGCTCTTGATCACTTGATCAAAACGAAGGTTCCAACTCCGAGATGCTTGCTTTAGTCCATAAATGGAACGCTGAAGTTTGCACACCTTATTAGCATCCTTAGGATCGACAAAACCTTCGGGCTGCATCATATACAACTCTTCATCAATGTTGCCATTGAGGAACGCAGTCTTGACATCCATCTGCCATATTTCATAATCATGAAATGCAGCAATTGCTAATAAAATCCGAATGGACTTAAACATCGCTACGGGAGAGAAAGTCTCATCGTAGTCAACACCTTGAACTTGTCGAAACCCTTTTGCGACAAGCCGAGCTTTATAGACAGTAACATTACCATCCGCGTCCGTTTTCTTCTTGAAGATCCATTTGCACTCAACGGCCTTACGGTCGCTAGGAGGGTCCACCAAAGTCCATACTTGGTTTTCGCTCATGGATCCCAATTCGGATTTCATGGCCTCTAGCCATTTGTCAGAGTCTGGGCTCATCATTGCTTCCTCATAGTTTGCAGGTTCACTGTTGTCTAACAACAAGACGTTTAAGACAGGGTTGCTGTACCATTCAGGAGTGGTACGTGACCTTGTCGACCTGCGAAGTTCAGTAGTAGCATCGTTCGAAGTTTCATGATCCTCGTCATTAGCTTCCTCTCTTGTTGGTGCAGACAGACACTGGAACAATTTCAGGTGCTGCGCTACTCTCCAACTCGAGAGAAGGTTCAGTAACCTCGTCTAGCTCTACCTTCCTCCCACTCACTTCTTTCGAGAGAAACTCCTTCTCAAGAAAGGATTCGTTCTTTGCAACAAACACTTTGCCTTCGGATCTGTGGTAAAAGGTATACCCAATCGTTTCCTTAGGGCATCCTATGAAGACGCATTTCTCCACTTTGGGTTCGAGCTTGTCCGGCATCAACTTCTTAACGTAAGCTTTGCATCCCCAAACTTTAAGAAACGACAACTTAGGTTTAGCACCAAACCATAGTTCATACGGTGTCGTCTCAATGGATTTAGATGGTGCCCTATTTAAAGTGAATGAAGCGGTTTCTAATGCATAACCCCAAAATGATAACGGAAAATCTGTAAGAGACATCATTGATCCACCATATCTAATAGAGTTCGATTCCGGCGTTCAGACACACCATTGCGCTGTGGTGTTCCGGGTGGCGTGAGTTGCGAAACGATTCCGCTTGCTTTAAGATGCGTGAGAAAATCATAACTCAAATATTCACCTCCACGATCGGATCGTAGAAATTTAATTTTCCTGTTACGATGGTTTTCCACTTTGTTCTGAAATTCTTTGATCTTTTCAAACGTTTCAGATTTATGTTTCATTAAATAGATATACCCATATCTACTTAAGTCATCAGTAAAAGTGATAAAATAGCTATATCCATTGCGCGTCGAAACACTCATTGGTCCGCATACATCGGTATGTATGATTTCCAATAAGTCTGTTGCTCGCTCCATCATACCGGAGAACGGGGTTTTGATCATCTTGCCCATGAGGCACGGCTCGCACGTGTAAAATGATTCAAAATCAAGAGACTCCAAAAGTCCATCAGAATGGAGTTTCCGTTTCACACCAATATGATCTAGACGGCAGTGCCACAAATAAGTTGGATTATCACTATCTACTTTGCATCTCTTAGCCTCAGTGTTATGGATGTGCGTTTCATTGCTTTTGAGATTCAGAAGAAATAAACCATTCACAATAGGTGCATGACCATAAAAGATGTTATTCATATAAATAGAACAACCATTATTCTCCGATTTAAATAAATAACCGTCTTACAATAAAAACGATCCAGATATAATGTTCATGCTCAACGCAGGCACATAATAACACTTATTAAGTTTTAAAACTAATCCCGAAGGTAAAACTAAGTAGAGCGTGCCGACGGCCATCACATCAAATTTTGATCCATTGCCAACGCGCATCGTCACCTCATCCCTTGCTAGCCGCCGTCTATTCTGTAGCTCCTGTTTCGAGTTAAAAATATTAGCAACTGAACCAGTATCAAATACCCAGGCACTACAACGAGCGCTAGTAAGGTAAACATCAATAACATGTAGATCAAATATACCTTTAATGGTGCCAGCCTTCTTGTCCGCTAAGTACTTCGGACAGTTGCGCTTCCAGTGACCCTTGTCCTTGCAATAGAAGCACTCAGTGTCCATCTTAGGTCCAGACTTGAGCTTCTTCTCAGCAGGAGCAACGCGCTTGCCGCTGCCTTTCTTGAAGGATTTCTTTGCACCCTTACCTTTCTTAAATCTAGGGGTCTTGTTGACCATCTACACATGATTATCTTTATTGATATCCACCTCTAGAGCTTTCAGCTTAGCTAAGAGCTCAGTGATCGTATCAGTGGAACCAATTTGATTGTGAGTAACTACAAAATCTTTGTAGCTAGGAGAGAGTGATTGCAGAACTCTGTCAATCTTGAGCACTTCTGGAATCTTGCAGTCTAGTTGCTCAAGACGTTGAGTGTAGCCCGACATCTTAATGGCGTGCTCACTAACGGAACTCCCTTCCTCCATCTTGCAGTTAAAGAACTTCTCAGAGATCTCATATCTCTCAGAACGGGCCTGAGTCTGAAACATGGTTTTCAGTTCCTCAAGAATCTCAAAGGGCCCGGCGAACTCCACAAAACGATTTTGAAGGTCCGGTTCCATAGAAAACAACATGGTACTCTTAATCACTCCATAATTGTTCGCACACGAACACGTCACCGTGTACCCTCGGCTCCGAGCGCGATGCGCGGCAGCGCGCGCCGAGGGAGGCTCGCCGGAAGCGCGATACGCAAGACAGTCCGGCGGGCGTTTTTGAGACCTGAAACCGCGCTCGCCCGGGAGCAACCCCGTTAGGGCGGCGCGGCGGCTATGGGCTGCCCTAGGTCGGCCTAACCGCCCCTAGGACCTCGTGGATTCGCAGCCTCCAATCTTGAAGAACGACGAAGAACGAGAAGCAAGATACAAGGGAGAGGGATAAAGAGTAGATGAACACAGAAAAGTAGTAGATTTGTTTGTTCGATTAGTGTTGTTTCAATCGGCCATCACCCCTCGTTTATATAAGGAGCGGCTGGACTTTCCGTGCAACAAAGAAGGCTGGATCCACGTCCAAACCCTAGTTGGGGTCCAACTCGAACAAGCAAACTCGAAATTTGCGTAACTGTTCGGTCAAAAACTTGCCTGTAACTTCTGGACCACTTTTGAGACAGTAAACGAGCTCATATCAAAATGTCATAAAAGGCAAAGTTGTTCGCCTCGAAAATACGAAGAACTTTCATGTTTTGCGCTTTTTCATATGACCTGATCATCATTGCTTTTTCCTCTTGTTTTCGTATCAAACTCGGATTGCGACCGAACGAATTTAACTCAATTCGGCCGTATTTTGAATCTGGAGGTCATATACTTGATCGTATAAAGATGGTTCCAAAAGAAAAGTTGTTCGCCTCGAAAAACTGAACAAATTTCATGTTTACGACTTTTTCATCCGAGTTGATCTTGACCGCTCAATCTTAGTCGTAAGCAGATACATTAGTCTAGCGGTTTTCAGACGAATTTTGGACTTCCATCCACGCCAAAGGTGAGACAAGGTCTGTGGTCCAGCGACCACTCGGTTCTGTCCGTGCCAATTTGGCCTTTGGCATTATTTTGACTCTAACTTTCGGATACTAACTCGGATTGAGATGATTCAAAAAGCAAAGTTGATTGTTTCGACGAGACGCACAACTTTCGTGTTCTGAACTTTTCCATTTAAATTCATCTTGAATAAGTCATAGTTGAAGCCTCCATATATCAGTCTCTGAATTTTCTCTGGACACTAGCATAATCGGCTATTAAGCCTGATCATCGCTTGACTTGATATGGTACCTCTTTCATGATGATTAATATTCCTTGTAGTGAACTTTTCCGAGTGTGTGTCTCTCGCCATTTTCCTTGATTAGCTACGAGCCTAAAACGAGTGCCAACACATGCCCCCCTGTTTTCTGGCAGAGCTTGCGTGTCAAAAAATAACTTGCTTCACTTTTAGTCTAAGGACGATGTCAACACTCCATCGGCCACTGGTTGTCTTATGGTGATAACTCCATATCGGCCATTTTCTGTCTAGATTTGTTGCCACTTGGGTATAATATCTTCAAATGATTTGCATTGAGAACAACCACTTCATCTTGAATATCACAATTGTCTTTGAACAAACTCCCACAATGGTCCTCGCCTGGTCTTCATCCAAGTGCTCAAGAAGAATATCACCAACCGTTAGGCAATAAAGATCATTACCTTAAAGAGTATTTGAACACATGAACTGTCATGTTCACCCTTTAGTTCAGATTTTCATGTAATAGACACTGGATTTCCTTTGTTGTTCTCCTTCACCTGCACTAGATTTTTCATTAGCGGCCAAAATGGTGGTCTCCAATTTGGCCTTAACTATGTTGGCAAAACAAATCATCGGCTCTTGTGGAATATGGAATATATTATGAATAATATGATAGCCGAATGCTTAGTTGAGCCAACTCATTTGCACTTTATTTTTCATGTCTAGATATATGAGCAATGATAAATCAATCCAAGCTGAAATTCACATCTAGACATGTATCAAGATAAATAACAAGTGATTCATCGAAACCTTGGTAAACCATGGACATTGTTGCACTACTCACAACGAATCACTAGAAGTCTCAGTATGTGTAGCACCTATAGCAATAAAAAGTTCTAGCACGAATATCAAAGCTGCAAATTCGTCCTGATTATTTGTGCAAGATATTCTAAGCAGCATGAGACTTCATAAAATAGTACCATAATGAGATAAATAAACAATACCAATGCATTGGTTATTTTTTTCAAAATTGAACAGTTAAAATATATTCTCCATGGTACTAGAGAGACAAGATCAATATCAATATCATGCTCAGCATCTATGCAATAATGAAATTACAAATAATTTGGCCTTTTATAGATCTTAAAGATTTATAAGCCAAATTATAAGCACATAAGCATAAGCACAATTGCTAATGAATGCATACCTTGTCTCGGTCTCCAATAGACCTAAGGACAATGTTAGAAAACCACATCGACTATGATTGAATAATGACCTCAGGGCGATAGAATAAATATTGGCCATATATGTTTTCCCCAATCGGCATTTATAATCCATCCACCAAAGTCTGTGGATGAATTCCATGCCATAGGCATTAATGGTGAAGTATAATAATATGGATGATGTGCTGGCCGAAGCTTTGGAAAGTGATACCGAATTATTTGGCCTGATTGCTTGTTGGCTTTATTCTTTTCGTTCTCCACTCTTGTTGTCCTTCTTATGATAGGATTTCGCACATCTTCCTTGCCTTGAGAGTTTACTTTTGGAACCCACACCATGTTTATTTTCTTCAGCTCCTCGGCTCTAAGCCGATATAGATTCCTCTCTTTCCAATGTGATAAGCCGAGTGGGCCTCTCGGCTGTGGTTTTATTTCGCACATTGGCATGACTTTATTAATCTTGTGCACTTTAGACTTGGCTTGTTTGGACTCGACGATTGGGACTTTGAAAGTTACTCGCTTCACTTCCATTCCCTTAGTAGCCAATATCAATTCCGCTGGATTTTCATTATTTGGAGTCGAGTCTAAAATAGCACACTTGCATCCATATTTTTTGATTCGGTATACTTGCTTGACGACTTCTTTCTTTACCCATAAACTCCGGACCGATTCTTTTCTATTGAAATGGTCTTTGACATGTGACTGCTGATCAATTGACCTTCTTGGAGCTGCATAATTTGGGTGAGATGATCTAAAATTAGATGGATAACGTGCCCATGAATCATACCTTTCCCATGATGGATATGAACAAAAATTAGCATAGGAAGGTATCCATGACATTGGCATTTGTGGCCCAAAAGGAGGATATGAATTTGTTGCATTGAATTTCTCCCTTCGCCAATCCCTGTCTTTAGACTTTTTCCTTGGGGTGATCTGGATGCTTTTACACTACTTGGTCGATAAGAACTTTTTGCTTCACTCTCTTTTTTATATTTTTCCAGCAGCTGTGCGAAAGTGACTTTTGGTTTGCTACCCTTGTTCTTATTGCGACCTTTGTCTTTTTGAGCTTTGCACGCATCAATATTTTGTTGTTGCCCCCCAGTGCTTGATGTCTTCATTGTAGCTTCATTGGAACTCCCACCTTCAAGAACATTTGCAGTATGCTCTTCAATAATATCTTTGCTTGAAAGCTTGATCCCATCATCCTCGGTGTGTACCTGCTCCTCATCGTATGAATCGGCTATAGGCAGCCGATGCAATGTCCTTTGGCCATCAAGACCAATCAAAATAGATTCCTCATCAATTTGTGTTTCAACAAATTTCAATCGTCCTTTATTAACAGCCGATTGTACTATTTGATGAAACGTGTTGCAACTCTCTATACTATGATCGAACGAATCATGCAACTTGCAATACATTCGTCCTTGTAATAATGGCTCAGTATTGTGATCAAGAATTCTAACATAATCGATTTTCAATACCATATCAAAGATATGATCACACATACTCAAACTGTAGGTACACCTTTTATCTTCTAACCGATCTCGTTGCGAGAACGGTTTTGGAATTGAGCAACCGAATGGTTCGTATTTTATATCATCTAATTCAGTTATGCATTGTTTTCTGTGCTTCTCTTCCGATGTATTCGAATACAAAGTTACACTAGCATCGGCTTTTTTAAGAGACAATAACCTTGGCTTTAAATTTCTGAAACCAAAATAGTTAAAACACATATGTCTCACTTGAGACCAAATGTTAGCCAAGTATGAAATAAACAAAGCTACCCATGTAAATATAAAATGCATATAAAAAACTAGGGATAACTTATAATGTGATAATTTGTTACTATCGGTCTCTCTAAAGGGTACAACATGTTGACCGATAAGTTCTGTGAAAATTATATTTCTAACAAATAAATTACCTCTCTCGATTGATCTTTTATAGCTTATGAGAATTTTTGCTAACATATGTATCAATATTAAAGTCTTGACCAAATCGGAACATAAGTAAATTATTTACTAGACGTACCTTTGGAGACGTTGGAAGGGTATGATGGCCGGATCTCCTGAACAATATCTTGCTCGGCCTCTAGATAATTCTCCAACGCCTCGTCTTCTTTGTTTTCTAGATTTTGTGCCTCTTCACTTTGATGCTCTTCGTTAACCGAACATTGTTCGGCTATATCTTGTTGTTGTTGATGTTCACAAATTTCTTTGGCACAACACGCATAGGGCAACACGTAATCTTCCTTACATCTAGAAAAATCAAGCATAGCAGTTTTGCTAATCTTGTCATGCTCTTGATCAACGAAGCTTGCTTCTTCTGATTCGATAGATTCAACATATGTATTTTCTGATTCGGAATTTTCAATAACCGAATTAACCATCCTAGTTGAATCATTGATGTTTTCTTCATGAATTTCACTAGAAAGCAAAGCTTCTTTTTGTCTAAGCATAGCAAAGGTTTCAACTTGTTTGCTACATGGAGAAGATGAATTGATTCCTTCAACTTGAGTAGTATTGTCTTGATGGTCCTTTCCAAGACTTGCAAAAAACTGCTGCAATTCTTCCTCTTTAAGTTTTTCCTTATATGCTTCATGATCCTCTTTCAGCTTCTTTTCGAGTGCTTCAAACTCGTCATCACGCTTCCTCTTGAGTATCTCAAATAACTGGAGATGTTCCTCCGATAAATCATTAAATGTAATGACCTTATCGGCGTTAACCTCAGTAACACATGATTGCCCCCCAATGCTTTTAGTTTCTTTCGGCAATGTAGTGTTACCGAAACATAGCAATTGAGAAGGGGAAAACCTGATATTGTTTGCCTTGCGCTCCTCTTCACGCTTCTTGTTGTATGCCTCATAAGATTGTATTGTAGCAAGATCATGGGGCCTCTCTTCTAGTTCTTGGTGAAGAGAATTGAGCTTTTTGAACTCAGCTACAAGTTTTTCCTTCTAGTCATTTGTTCCTACATAATAATGCCCCCCAATACTTTTTGTATCTTTCGGCAATGAGGTGTCACCGAAACTTTGCAATTGTGTGAGGGACGTATCATACGCTACAGTACTAGATAAAGGCACATTAGCTCCTACTGACTTTCCACTTATTCGGCTGTAATCATTGTAAAGGTGTGGAGCCGAATTATGAATATCACTAGTTGCATATGGTGCTGAAACATTACTAACATAAGGTGTAGCATATGATGATTGTGAGTAATTGGGCAAATAAATAATTGTAGCATGTCCAATTTCCCTATCCATCAGCATGTTTGAAGGTGAACCTAATGATTGCAAGTTATTTGCCGATGAATATAAAGATGAAACACTTGGTTGCATGCCATTGAAATTTCTAAAATCGCGTGTTTCATGCGGATTAACAGAATTCGTCATGCTGTTCATCGGCACATGAATTTTTGGGGTTGCCGATGCATGAGAATTCGAATTTACATGTTGCAAGTTACTAAGATGAGTTGAAGCATGTAGGTTATTTTGCATCGGCTTTTGCACATAGTAAAAATTAGGGCTAGCCGATACAGTACACATATCAAAAGATCTAGCAACATCAGCATAAGAGTAATGTACATCTACGTAGGAAGATTGAGGATTCATGATACCGTTGTAGATTGTAGCCTATTGATGACGCTCTCTTCGTAGCAAGAACGGGCTAGAGATCGTTCGAAGCTTCGGTCCCCAGCGGAGTCGCCAAAAAGTGTGTTCGCACATGAACACGTCACCGTGTACCCTCGGCGCCGAGCGCGATGCGCGGCAGCGCGTGACAGGGAGGCTCGCCGGAAGCGCGATACGCAAGACAGTCCGGCGGGCCCTTTTGAGACCAGAAACCCCGCTCGCCCGGGAGGGACCCCGTCAGGGTGGCGCGGCGGCTATGGGCTGCCCTAGGTCGGCCTAACCGCCCCTAGGACCTCGTGGATTCGCAGCCTCCAATCTTGAAGAACGACGAAGAACGAGAAGCAAGCTACAAGGGAGAGGGATAAAGAGTAGATGAACACAGAAAAGTAGTAGATTTGTTTGTTCGATTGGTGTTGTTTCAATCGGCCATCACCCCTCGTGTATATAAGGAGCGGCTGGACTTTCCGTGCAAAAAGAAGGCTGGATCCACGTCCAAACCCTAGTTGGGGTCCAACTCGAAATTTGCGTAACTGTTCGGTCAAAAACTTGCCTGTAAGTTCTGGACCACTTTTGAGACACTAAACGAGCTCAGATCAAAATGTCATAAAAAGAAAAGTTGTTCGCCTCGAAAATACGAAGAACTTTCATGTTTTGCACTTTTTCATATGACCTGATCTTCATTGTCTTTTACTCTTGTTTTCTAATCAAACTCGGATTGCGACCGAACGAATTTAACTCAATTCGGCCGTATTTTGAATCTGGAGGTCGTATACCCTCTCGGATAAATATGATTCCAAAATAAAAGTTGTTCGCCTCGAAAAATTGAACAATTATCATGTTTACGACTTTTTCATCCGAGTTAATCTTGACTGCTCAATCTTGTTCGTAAGCAGATACGTTAGTCTAGCGGTTTTCAGACGAATTTTGGACTTCCATCCACGCCAAATGTGAGACAAGGTCTGTGGTCCAGCGACCACTCGGTTCTGTCCGTGCCAATTTGGTCTTTGGCAGTATTTTGGCTCTAACTTTCGGATACTAATTCGGATTGAGATGATTCAAAAAGCAAAGTTGATTGTTTCTACTAGACGCACAACTTTCGTGTTCTGAACTTTTCCATTTAAAGTCATCTTGAATAAGTCATAGTTGAAGCCTCCATATATCAGTCTCTGAATCTTCTCTGGACACTAGCATAATCGACTATTAAGCCTGATCATCGCTTGACTTGATATGGTACCTCTTTAATGATGATTAATATTCCTCGTAGTGGACTTTTCCGAGTGTGTGTCTCTCGCCATTTTCCTTGATTAGCTACGAGCCTAAAACGAGTGCCAATAATAATCATCTTTTGCGCGACTGATAAACAACTTTTTCATCAGCCGGCGCATCAATAGCAGGGGCGTCACCTAGCGCTTTCTCTAGTACATAGTCCTTTTGTCCGCTAGCGAGAATGATTCTCAGATTGCGGAACCAGTTGGTGAAGTTAGACCCATTGTTCTTAAGCTTTTCTTTCTCAGCAAAAACGTTGAAGTTGAAGTTGGACTTAGCCATTTGATCTACAAAATTTGTAAATATAATTTAGACTATGTTCATGATAACTAGTTCAACTTAATCAAATTACTAGATGAACTCCCACTAAACTCAACATCCCTCAATTTGTTTAGTGAACACGATCCAAATTCACCACACCTAATCCGATCTTCACGAGAAGAGATGTGGTTTCAATGGTGGACAACCAAGTGTCGATCATATCATTCATATGACTCATGCTTAACCTTTCGGTTCATGTGTTCCGAGGCCATGTCTGTACATGCTAGGCTCGTCAAGTCAAACCCAAGTATTTCCACGTGTGCAAAACTGGCTTGCACCCGTTGTATGTGAACGTAGAGTTTATAGCACTCGATCATCACGAGGTGCTTGAACACGACGAACTTTCGCAAAAGTGCATACATGGGGAGAACATAATTTTATCTTGATCTGTAAGTGAGGAACAACCATATGGCTCCTGTCGGTTGTGAACTCATCGACATGCAAGTCGTGAAATATTACAAAACATGATCATTGCATACAACATACACATCATGTCTTGGGCCATACCATATCACAAAACACTCCCTGTAAAAACAAGTTAGACGCCTGTACTTTGTTGTTGCATGTTTTACGTGGCTTATGGGAGTAACAAGCTAAGAACGATTCTTACCTACGGAAAGCCACAACGGTGATATTATGGTTGCTAACATCCGGTGTAAATCCCATGACTACTACAGTGAGAGAAACTGGCATCCACCAGCCGCATGTGTGGAACAAGCCACACGTCAAGTGTGGAGCCGGTCTCGCGAACGAGGTCGCGTAAAGTTGTCCTAGACCACTTCGATATCACTATGCCACGTCATTAGAAATACACAACAAGAGGCTTGCAACAGAAAACATCAACTCCCACAACAAGCATGTTGTGTTCTACTCGTGAAACACATCTATGCATAGATCTAGCTCTGATACCTCTGAAGGGTTTCGCAGCATAGTAAATCAACATTTTCTACGGATGCTAACAAGAAAGCCAAGATCTAATCTAGGAGATGCAATCAACGAGATAGATAGATGAGATCTTCATACCCTTGAAGAAATCGCACAGCAGAAACGTTCAACAGAACATGGGTGATGTAGTCGAACTAGCCTTCTCCTCCTCGCGATCCGATCCGATCCAACGCCGCAAGTGACGGCGCCTCCGAGAGATGCACACGTACGGTGCCGCGATGTCTCCTCCTTCCTTGGTCCAGCAAGTAGGTGTAGGGTTCGCAGCATAGAAAACAAAAAATTTCCTACGATGGGAACAACTATGTACCAAGATCTATCTACTAGATACAAGCAACGGGTGGATATACATCCATAGAATACATACCCTCGAAGACCAAATAGCGTTAACGAGGTTGTACTCGTGGATGATGTAGACGAACGCTTGCCGATCTCAAGATCGTGATGAAGTCCGTCTGGTCCAGCCGGTCCAGCACGATCAAGTCCAGCACCTCAAAGCAGTGGTGCATCCGTGATCGCACACACGTACGATTACCCCGACAACCTCCGCGCCCTCGCTCCAGCGAAGCAGCGGAAGAAACAAATCCTTCCAGAAAAATCCACCGGGAACATGTATCTCGCTGATCCGAGACCATGGGGGAATTCTAAAGGGGGGAGAGAGATCCTTCGCGAGGAGGTGTGAGTGAGAGAGAGGGAGGGGGGCTCCTTTTATAGGGAGAGGGGGGGAACCCAAGGGGCCATGCGCCCAGCCATGGGGCTGCCCCCTCCCCTCCTTTCATTCATGTGGGTGGACACTCCACTCACACAAAAGCCTTTCAATTCCCTCCACTAAAAAACCCACTCAAATTCTCATTAAATTTCCACCAAATTTAATGCAAACTCTCATTAAATAAAACTCCTTTTATTTATTCAGAATTTTGTCAATTACTTTAATGACAAACATTCACATATAACCCCTTGCTAGTATTTCATTTCACATGCAGAAACACTTTCTGCAATTTCACCCGAAAACCCGTTTCGGTATCTAGTGAAATAAATTCATGCGCTTGTTATTCTTTTCCTGGCATATCATTTGCTCCGAATGGTGTCGGTATCCCTTAAGTGTGTCACCCTACGGTTCGCGAATAATGTGGACATGATCGAGACCCTTCTCCAATCAATAATCAGTAGCGGGACCTGGAGATCCATACTAACTCCCACACATTCAACGATGACTTCTGTGATCGTGTGAACCTTTTACGCTAGTATCTTAATCCCTTTGTTTCACGATATATTACATGTCCAAGATTCGGTCATCGGTATCTCCATACCTAGTTTGATCTCGTTACCGACATGCACTCTTTTCTCGTTCCCGTGATATAACATTCTAGTGATCAAATCACTTGCTTGCAAGCTAATCAATGTGATATCACCGAGAGGGCCCAGAACATATCTATCCGTCATCGGGATGAACAAATTCCACTCTCGATCCATGGGTCTCAACATAACACTTTAGTAGTTCTGAAGCCATCTTTATAATCACCCAGTTACGGTGTGACGTTTGATGTCATCGAGAAACTCTTCCGGTGTTAGTGATTGACATGATCTCATGGTATAAGGATTAGGATCACTTCGTAAGTTGTTATAGCAATATAAACTCAATGACTTTGATCGTAATGCTATACTTCGGATGAATGTTCATCACATCATTAAACTAATGTTGTGACCTCGTTATTAACAGCATCCAATGTCCATGATCAGGAAACTTTGATCATCATGTTAATCAACGAGCTAGTTTATAAGAGAGGCATAACTAGGCACTTCCTTTTTGTTTATTAAACACACATGTATTAACGTTTCCGTATTAATACAATTATAGCATGTAAAATAAACATTATCATAAATAAGGAATACGATAATAACCACTTTATTATTGCCTCTCGAGCATATTCCCTTCAGTAGGGTGTAGAGATGGATTGGATCTGCAGCACGACAGTGTGGTGCTATGGTGGAGAGTTTCTGCGGCAGGGCTTCGCCTACGCGCAGTCGGGAGAGAGAGGTGGAGGGGCAGCAGGACGGCGACTAGGGTTGGAGGAGTGGGATGGGGAGGGGGAGGGTGCGCCCCTGCCCTCTTTATATAGGGGGATGGCCGGCCCCCTTGGCCCCTCCTCCAAGCCCTAGGGTGGCGGCCCCAAGGGTTGGAGTAGGGGGCAAGTTTCCCCCCTCCTTCTAGAAGATCTCCCCAAAGGTTTCCCCTAGGCTGGCCGGCTGGGCCTTTGGGGCCTTGTGCCCCTGGCCCAATGCAGCCAGGGCACTTCCCCTTAGGCCCACGCAGGCCCCCGACAAGTGGGCCCACGTTTGTCCCACTCCGGAACCTTCTAGAACCTTCTGGTACAATACCGAATACTCCTTAACGATTCCGAAAACCAAAAACTGCTTTCCTTTATATGAATCTAATTATCCGGACCATTCCAGATCCTCTCGTGATGTCCTGGATCTCATCCGAGACTCCGAACAAAAACTCATAAACCAATTATCCATTCTATCCTAGCGTTGAGGCACGTTAAGTGTGTGACCCTACGGGTTTGAGAATATGCAGACATGATCTTCTATCAATAATCAACAGCGGGACCTAGAAACCCATATTGACTCCCACATATTCATCGATGATCATATTGGATGAACCACGATGCCAGGATTCAATTAATCCCTTATATGTATTCCCTTCATCACGCGATATTTTACTTGCCTGAGATTCGATCGTTGGTATCGGCATACCTAGTTCAATCTCGTTCACAGCAAGTACTTTACTCGTTCCATAATCCGATATCACTTTGTGATTAACTCCTTAACCACGTGCTTGCAAGCGGTGTTGATATCGATTACCGAGTAGGCCCGAAGTATATCTCTCCGACTTGGGACGGACAAATTCCATCTCGATACATACAACCCAAAAAGTACTTTTCGATCACCTGAGAGACACCTTTATGATCACCCTCACATAGGATGACGTTTGATGACCTCAAAGCTTTCTTCCGATACCAGGGAGTTGTATTATCTCATGGTCTAAGGAATACAATACTTGACATAAGAAAAAGCTTCGCAAAGATGAACACGATGACACGATCTAGTTGCTCTGCTTAATTTGGGTTTGTCCATCATATCATTCTCCTAATGACATGATCTCATTATTAATCGACAACTCATGTCTATGGTTAGGAAACCTTAACCATCATTAATCAATGAGCTAGTCCATAGAGGCGTACTAGGGACACGGTGTTGTTCATAAACCACACAAGTATCAAAGTTTCCGCTTAATACAATTCTAGCATGGAATATAAACTTTATCATGAACAAGAATTATAACAATAACATCTTTATTATTGCCTCTAGGGCATAATTCCAACATGTACATGAAGCTTTCCAGCTTGCAATATGCTCGGGGGCTCAGCGCAAGATCTTCGAGAACTTCACCACGGAATCCACCACTTTGATGTTGATCTGGAGGTGCTTGGCTATCTCCTTGGCCTGCGTGATGGCGGTGTTGATAAAGTTGCCAGCAAGTACCATGCATTCTTTTGGCGGAGGATGCGATTGGGTAAACCCAATAAGAGCTATAAATTTCCAACAAAGGAACGCATGAGTTCAATCAAACAAAAATTCAAAGTATCCAACTTACAGAAGTACAAGCCGGAGATTCACTTACTGAAGATTCTAATCTCAGCCTGCTAGAGAGTTTCCGCCATAGAATCCCGTTCTTGTCAGAGGATCTTGTATGCTTCAAGATTGCGTTGATTCTGCTCATCGGCAGCTTTCTTCTGCTCTTTTAGCATCTCGATCTCCTTCTTCAAGCGGTTCATCTCTTCATTGGCAGAATCCTGTAGGACTTTCATGGAATCCTCGTGCATCTTCAGCATATCCTTCCTCTCCTGCTTAAGGATCTTGTTTTCGCTATCCAGCTGCTAAATATGCTTGGATTGCTCAACAATATCCTTAGCCTTGCAAATGGCTTCTGCAAGTCGGAGAAAGAACAGTACATAGTGAGTACTCGGAGAATGTTGGCACAAGATCAAGTCAGAATATGAAAAACAAAAAAAAATAGAAGCTTGCTCTTGATGATTTGTTCCTTCAAGAAGGCAGTTTTACCCTTTTCAGCTTCCAAGTCCGCGCGCATCTTCTGTTACTTCTCATTGGCCACGCCTCTCCGAGCATTCTCATTCTGTGGAAAGAAAGTTTAACGCTGTTTAGTCTACTTGGAGCATCTAGTCGGATAAATATCCACCTAGAGGCTTGGGGGCTACAGTGAGAGTTTTTTTAACTTAGCAATATGCTTGGTCTTTCTTTAAGCATCTAGTCGGAACTGATTCAATTTTCAACTAGAAGCTTGGGGGCTATAGTATAAAGTTTTTAACTCAGTCATATGCTTAGTCTTTCTTTAAGCATCTAGTCGGAACTAATTCAGTTACAACTAGAGGCTTGGGGGCTACAGTATCAAAATTTATAAACACTGCATATGCTACTCTGGAAGCATCTAGTCGAAATAATTCATTCAAACTATATGCTTGGGGGCTACAGTGAGAAGTTTTCTATCTTAGTCACTCTTGGATCATTCAGATGCAAAGACCTATGGTTTTCCGTCTAAATCCTCAGGAGCTATAGTGGGATACTCATATGAAATGCAAAAGGCAAATAAAACTTACAAGTGCGATGATCTTGAGGTTTGTAGCACTCTCAGCAAGGAACTTGCCAAAGGATAAACTGTTTCCTTGCAAGATTTCTGCTTGCCGGAGAAGCTCCTCAAGACCGCATGTTGGAGATGTCGGTGTCGCACGAGGAACCAAAGAGGAGCTACCCGGCGTAAGTACCGGGTAGACTATCTTCGGGAACTCTATGGTTTTCTTGGGTGCGGAGGCGCCGCCTTTGGCAGACGTACCACTCTCCACCACCGCCTTACCGCTACCGATGGCATCCTTAGCCGGAGCTTCAGCCATTTGAGTTGTGGTACTCTCTTGTGTTGCATGTTCCCCGACAAAGGCAAGCTCCGTGGTGGCACCTGAGTCCACTTCCATGGCGGAAGGGCCAGCTTCATCTTTGGCCCGTGAGCGGAGCAGGCATGGGCAGGACGCTGGGAGTAACAGAGGTGATGGCGGGAGATGCGTGGGGAGACACGTCATGATGCAACATATCCTTAATGTTTCTAGAAGCCCCCAAAGCTTTGGAGGTCTTCTTCAAACTGGTAGTGGCCTTCTTCTTGAAACGTGCAAAAAGTATAAGTACAGGAATAAGACAAGCAATAGACAATGTCGGAGAGAAAGAAGCTTACACAATAGCGGGTGCTTTGGCAATAGTGATCCCGGTAACCTTTCTTTTTCTCTGCCTCCAAGGCAGCGGTAGTATTTTTGGAGGCTCCACCCTCCGTCTTCTTCTTCTTGCCTCCGTCGGCAGCGTCAAAGGTGGAGCTCTTCCGCTTTCACGCCAATGGGACATCATCGTCGGACACAACGGTGACTTTCTTCATCTTTGGGTCATAGATTTGGACAGCCATGCTATCCTCCTCTAGACTGCTGAGCTGTTAAGTGAAAACCCAAAGTGTTAGATGAGATGGTAATGGCTAGACAGAAGAACCAGAGTATATGTCATACACGGAAAATAAACAGGTACCTTTGGGCACTTTCCCTCCTCGAACATATCATAGGTGATGGTCAAGCCACGCTTCCTATCCTTCACCTTGACGATGTCCTTGAGGCGGAGCTTGATGGAGTCGCTGGAGAAGTTGTCCTCGGAGATATGGAGGCTATCCTTCCTCTCCTTGGTATACTCACGCATCAACTTCGAGCGGTGCTGCAGAGGCTGGATCCGCCTGACGAACCAGCACATGGCCAGGTCCAATCCGGTGAGACCCGTCTCTACGAACCACTCTATCCGACTTATAGCGCGGGAAGCATCAATGTCAGAGGGAAGGGAGGCCTGGGATCTCCATGTTGAGGCTTCGGCGACAGCTGCACCGACGAAGTACGGATATGTTGCTTCTCGGCCAGCCAGAGGGATATCTGGGCCGTAGAAGTACGTATGTTGCCAGTTCTTGCAAGACTCATGACCGACGATGTCGGGGAACCGCCGGCCAGGCCAGATCTTAAAACTAATAGTGCCACAGTTCCTAAGCTCGTCCTTGCCGTCTCCGGCTTCCCGCTTGATGGTGAAAAAGTAGATGAAGAGATCTAGCCTAGGCCTAATCCCTAAGTAACCCTCGCAAAGCGCCGTGTAATTGCTAAGCGCGAGGATGATATTGGGGGAGAGATTTTGAGGCTGTACTCGGTAATGGTTGAGGACAGCTAGGAAACAATTGCAGATGGGCAGGGAGACGTCGTGTACCATTTGGGATTTGAGGTACACCTTCTTTCCGGCTTGGGGAGAAGGGGTGACCTTGCCGGCCGGTGCCGCCCGCCAGACGAGCCTCTTCGTCGCAGGGAGATAGCCCTCAATGATCAGCTCCTTGATGTCGCGGTCCATGATATCTGAACCGTGCCAGTCCCCCTTGTGGGAGTCGTTTTCCTCCTCTAGCAGCTCCAGTGCCGCTGGATTGTGGTCGCCGCCGGTGGATTCGACCACCGGGGATTTGGGGATCACCAGGCCCTCTGGGGGCATGAGGATGTTGCTCGCCGTCTTCGCCGCGGAATCACCTGACGCCGCCATGGAAGGGGCAGGGCTGCTACTCCGACTCCCAGGGAACTAGTGCCCGAGTCGGTTTCGCCGATGAAGAGGTGGATGCCTCCGATGTGGACGATCGAGCATCGTGTAGGGTTCGTCTTCGCCGGGATCCAGAACTCGTCGGGAGGGACGATCGGAATGTTGCCGGAGAAGAGAACACGACCGATGGCTATGGTTTCGCCGATTCCTGCGAAGATCTTGGTCCTCGCCCGCTGAAGAGCCTGAAGCGCC
The DNA here is from genome assembly GCA_910589765.1 of Avena atlantica. Classification (NCBI taxonomy): domain Eukaryota; kingdom Viridiplantae; phylum Streptophyta; class Magnoliopsida; order Poales; family Poaceae; genus Avena; species Avena atlantica. The sequence continues at coordinate 467,236,394 of OU342733.1, read as the reverse complement.
TCTTGCCCCACGGTGGGCGCCAACTATCGTGGTATTGCCGACGAGTACGCCAAGGAGGGGTCCTCACAGTGCGTGTTTAGAGACGTGGGGGAAGGCGGACGGTTCACGGGTACGAGGTAACACAGCTTACCCAGGTTCAGATCCCACAACGGTGGCGGAATCCTACTCCTGCTATAAATCACTATAAGGGCAATACGTAGAGTTACAGGGATTTGTTCGCGGTGCGAGGTCTGTTGTAGTCGACACTAGATTGTCTGAGATTGTGCCCTAAAGGCTCCCATAAGCTCTACTTATATTGTCACCAGGTCCTAGGGTTACAGGGAAAAGTCCTAGCCGAACAGGTTATAGAGTCCTACACTGCTTACTACTAGTCTAGCGTGTCTTACACTCCAAGGCTCCGGGTACGTCGGTGATTCCTCCGTAGCCTTCCTTTATCCGGCAGGGGCCTCCCTTCTGGATCCATCTAACTGGGCCGCCCAGCAGGCCATGGGCCATGCTACCAACTGTGGGCCACCCGGGTTATCCGGATAGGAGACATGCTATGAGGATACACATATAGCATATCCCCAACACTCATTTTAGTCCCACAAAAAGGTTCTTTCTCAACAATATCTAAATAAGATAAATCAAGACAAAAATTATAATCTTCATCTTTAATATTTATGGGAGAAGTGGCAAACTTAGGATCAGAGGATATCTTAGGCATAATAGTACGTCTAGCAAGGAGACTCTTCATAGCACTAGTATCATGTGTGTTTTGGCACTCTTCAATAAAATCATCAGTGAACTCAATGTAACCATCATTAATATCATAACTCTCACTAGCCTCAGGTGAGCTAACAGGTGTAACAGTGTATTCACTAGGAGTTTCGGTATTTCCTAGACTAGCCATACTAGCATCTAGAAAAGAACCTAATGAACCACTCGCATCAAGCACATTAGAAGTAACATCATGAGCATCAAAAGCAGTTTTAGACTCAGCAGTAGTAGCAGTGTGTGTAGCATGTGTATGTGGTGGTGGTGTAACAAGCTTACTTATAACAGACGGTAAATCAAGAGCAGCAGAGGTGTTTAGGACTGTACCTCTTCTTGTAGTGGATGGTAAAATAGGGAACTTTCCATCACGAGACTTCCCCATAATGAAAGGAGTAGCAATGAACAATAATATATCCAAGTGAACTTACAAATAAAGCTATGCTCCCCGGCAACGGCGCTAGAAAATAGTCTTGATGACCCACAAGTATAGGGGATCGCAACAGTCTTCGCGGGTAGTATTACCCAATTTATTGATTCAACACAAGGGGAGCCAAAGAATACTTGCAAGCCTTAACAAATGAGTTGTCAGTTTAGCTGCACCTGGAAATAGTTCTTGCTCACAGAAGTTTATTAGTAGCAACATCAAAGCAACATCAACAGTGAAACAAGAGCAATAGTAACAGTAACAGTAAACAATAGGACTCGAGTGCGGTAGGCATAGGGATGGATGGACGGGCGTTGCATGGATGAGTCTAAACATGTAACTTCAAGATCTAGGGCATTGCAGATAAATAATAACAAGCATCCAAGTACTAAACAATCCTAGGAATGTGCTCCAAATATAGTCATACGTGCTCACAATGAGAACTTGCACAACTTTCTGTCCAGCCAACCCGTGGCAGTGGGGCCTCTAGGGAACTACTGGCAATTAAGGTGCTCCTTTTAATAGAGCACCGGAGCAAAGCATTAACACTCCGTGAACACATGTGATCCTCACACCACAGCCATCCCCTCTGGTTGTCCCAATTGTTGTCATTTTGGGGCCTTTGGATCAGGACAATGATATGTGTACACAACTTGCAGATAAGATCACAAACAATACTATCATAACGATTCAATAATAAGTTCAGATCTGAGATCATGACATTCGGGCCCTAGTGACAAGCATTAATCACAACAAGTTGCAACAAAGTCAAATAGCACTAATAGAGATACTAGGCACTATGCCCTAACAATCTTATTTGATTACATGATAGAACTCATCCAATCCCTACCATCCCCAAGCCTACAACGGGGGATTACTCACTCATGGATGATGGAAACATCGGTGGTTGATGGAGATGCGTTGGTGATGACGATGGCGATGATCCTCTCAAAATTCCCTGTCCCGGCAGGGTGCCAAAACAGAGTTTCTGGATCTGAATCTTGGTTTCTGGTGGCGGCGGCGGAGTGGAACTATTTTTGGAAAACTATCGACCTCCCCCCCCCCCTAAGTTTTTAGGTTAGAAGGCAACTTATAGGAGCAGAGGGAGGCCGAGGAGCTGCCTGGGGAGGCCAGACCTCCCCTAGGCGTGGGGTCAGGTGGGCCCGCGCCTGGGGTGGGTCTGGGTGTTGGAGATATGCCCAAGAGGCAATAATAAAGTGGTTATTATCATATCTTCATAATTATGATAAATTTTTACATACCATGCTATAATTGTATTAATAGGAAACATTAATACTTGTGTGATTTGTAAACATAAAAGAGTCCCTAGTAAAGCCTCTTGTTGAACTAGCTTGTTGGTTAATATATGATCATGGTTTCCTGATCATGAACATAGAGATGTTATTAACAACAGGATCATATCATTAGGAGAATGATGTGATGGACATACTCCTATAGTTAAGCGTAGCATAAAGATCAAGTCATTTTATATAGTTCATTTGCTATAAGCTTTCTGATACATCGTAACCTAATTCCTTCGACCATGAGATCATGCTTATCACCATCACCGGAAGGATGCTTTGATGACATCAAACACCACACCGTAACTGGGTGGCTATAAAGGTGGCATTGAGTGTTCGGAAAGTATGGGTTGAGACACATGGATCAAGAGTGGGATTTGTCCATCCATATGACGGATAGATATACTCTGGGCCCTCTCGGTGGAATGTCATCCAATTAGCTTGCAAGCATGTGACTGGCTCACAAGGGATCACATACCACGGGAACGAGAAAAGAGTACTTATCGGTAACGAGGTTGAACTAGGTATGCAGAGATACCGACGATCAAAACCTCGGATAAGTAAACTATCGTGAGACAAAGGGAAATTGGTATCATATGTAAGTGGTTCATTCGATCGCAAAGTAATCGTAGAAATATGTGGGAGCCATATGAATTTCCAGATTCCTCTATTGGTTATTGTTCGGAGAAGTGTCTCGATCATGTCCGCATAATTCACGAACCATAGGGAGACACACTTAAGGATTCGATGTTGTTGAGTAGTTATGGAATGATGAGTAAGAGAACGAATGTTGTTCGGAGTATCGGATGGGATCCGGATATCACGAGGAGATCCGGAATGTCCGGAGAATAAGATTCATATAAGGAAAGTCCTGTTTCGGGGTTGGAAAATGGTTCCGGTGTTTTCATCGGGAATGTTCTAGAAGGTTCCGGAATGTCCGGCACTCCAGAGGGGAAGGGTACATGAATGTGTCATTACAAGTTGGAATGGTTGCATCATGTACTAGGTGTCATCGCTGAGCAAAATAAAGGGATAAATCAAATCCTAGTTTGAAAAGTCAAAGGCCAATTTGAAAAGTCAAACGGCAAGTTTTGCTTGGTGGAGGGAGAGTAGGAAACCTACTTGGGGAGGAGTTCCTCTCCCTCCATCGCCGGCCAAGGAGGCCGAGTTGGGGAGGGACTCCCTCCCCTTGGCCGCGCCCTCCCACCTATATAAGGAGGGGCAGGGCTGCCCCTCCTAGACACACACCTCTCTCCTCTAAACCCTAGCCCTAGCCGCCGGCTACCACCAAATCGCCGCCGCCCCTAGGGTTTGCCTAGCCGCCGAGTTGGGGCTCTCCCCTTGCCCTAACAGCCGGCCTAGCCCTCTCTCCTTGGTGCCTCTAAACCCTAGATCGCCAAGGTCTCTCTCATAGTCCACCATACTCGCTCCGGCTTAAGGCGAAGCCCTGCGAGATCTCCCCTCTACTTCCGGTACCACGCCGTCGTGCTGCCGGAATCGCGAGGAGAGTGCTACAACCTCCGCTGCCTGCTGGAAAAAGGGAGAGGAAGGTCTTCATCGAGTACCGAACGTGTGACCGACTACGGGAGCGCTGCCGGAACGTAGCGCTGGAAGGACCGTCTACGCGATCTTGAGATCGGAAGTGTACGACTACATCACCCACGAGAATCTGCTCTCGTTAACCGCTTTGGATCTTCGAGGGTTAGTATTCCATCGACTCGTTGCTACAATCTAGTAGATAGATCTTGGCTTGATCATAGATTAGATCTTGATTGTGTGTTCATGCGGTAGAAATTTTTTGTTTTCCATGCTATGAACCCCTACAGTGGTATCAGAGCCGTGTCTACATGTAGATCTGTTGCACGAGTAGAACACAATGTTCATTGTGGGCGTTGATGCTTTTGTTGTCGATTGCTTCTTGTGTACTTTGCATCTTGTGGGATGGTGGGATGAAGCGGCCCGGGCTAACCTTACATGAAATCGTTCATGAGACTTGCTCCACGCTTGACATGCAACTTGTATTGCATAAGTGGCTTTGCGGGTGCCTGTTTCTCCCAACATAGTTAAGATTCAATTTACAACGGGTGATTGACAATACTATTATCAATGTTGTGGTTCTTGTTCGCAAGTTAGAACAACACTTATTGAAAGCCCAAACCACGTAAAACATGCAAAGAAAATTAGAGGCGTCTAACTTTGTTTTGCAGGTGTGTGATGTGATGTGATATGGCCATGATTGTGATTATATTTGATGTATGCAATGTTCCTTATTGTAAGTTGACAACCGGCAGGAGCCATATGGTTGTCTTTAAATTCTGTTAAGACCCGCATGTCTATTCAAAGTAGTTGTAATAGTTGAAGCTGGTGGACGACAACCATGGAGCGGTGTCATTGACCTTGATGCAATGCCGGTGATGATGGAGATCATGTTCGTGCTTGAACATGGAGATCGGAAGCACAAAGAAGAAAGGCCATATCATATCACATATTATGAATTGCATGTGATGTTAATCCTTTTATGCATCTTGTATTGCTTAGTTCACGATGGTAGCATTATAAGATGATCCCTCAAGCACACAAATTTCAAGTTTTAAAGTGTTCATCCTTAGTTAGCACCGTTGCTAAAGCTTGTTGTTTCAAAGCACCACGTGATGATCGGGTGTGTTAGATTCTGCGAGTGTATACAACATGAGCAAGCCAGATTTGCTCATGCGGAAGCTACGGTTTGATCTTGACGAGCCTAGCATGTGCAGACATGGTCTCGGAACACGGATCACCGAAAGGTAAAGCATGAGTCATATAGTAGATATGATGAACATGTTGATTGTTCGCCATTAAAGCTACATCAACTCTCGTGATGATCGGTTTTGATGTGGTGGATTTGGTTCGTGTGATCACTAAAACAATGTGAGGGATATTGTTTTGAGTGGGAGTTCAACGGCAATATGATTAAAAGTTGAACACTATTTATCATAAATTAAATCAAAGTGAATTTGCATAATTGTTGTAGCTATTGGCATCCGTCTACCACCTTGCGCTTAGTTTTAATTGAGATGATAGAACTATAGAATTCTGGTTAATTACTTTACAAACTGGTATCGTATTGTTTTGAAGTGTTAATCTAAAGTTTAAAAGTCCTATTGCAAACTTTCAGTAAGTTCCGGTTACTCCATGAAGTTTAATAATTGGTATTAAATCAAGAGTGACAATTCCAAGTGTTAGTGTATGAGTATCATGTTTGTCTCCATGATCCTTGATATTCAAAGGATTGTCTTAATATCAAGGTTATCTAGGATCTGAAAGAGTTGTTTCAGAAACCATGATGTGTGGAAGATATTGTGATATCTGAAACGAAGTTTTGGTTGCAACATGATAGAGTATAATATGGCAAAAGTCATGTTCTCATATTTGATGAGAATTTGCAAAAGGTTGGAGACACTAGTTGTCCTAATCCTCCAAAAGGTTTTGGGGAGCAACATTATACCCGCGATTCACCGTTACAAGCTAAAAGTAGCTTGATCATGGATAATTCCATGATAAGGGTGAATATTTGATGTAGGTAAAATGTTTACTACACCAAGAGATTACTAAAGAAAGGAATTTGAAAGAACACCAAACATTTGATGATGGTGATCTACTTCAAAGTGCAAGTCCAAAGACATTGGTATTTTACTATACATGCTTTGGACTATGTGTCATGTATATGGCTCCACTATTGATGTTGATAGATTCTTTCAAACAGAAAAGGAAATACTGAAAGAGAATCTCATAAGTATATGGCAGAAAAGAAAAGACTAGAATTGTTCAGCTTAAGTATATAGATGATATTGTTGGAATTATGCCCTAGAGGCAATAATAAAGATGTTATTATTATAATTCTTGTTCATGATAATGTTTATATTCCATGCTAGAATTGTATTAAGCGGAAACGTTAATACTTGTGTGGTTTGTGAACAACACCGTGTCCCTAGTATGCCTCTATGGACTAGGTCATTGATTAATGATGGTTAAGGTTTCCTAACCATGGACACGAGTTGTCAATTAATAATGAGATCATATCATTGGGAGAATGATATAGTGGACAGACCCAAACTAAGCGAAGCAATTAGATCGTGTCATCGTGTTCGTCTTTGCGAAGCTTTTCTTATGTCAAATATTGTATTCCTTAGACCATGAGATAATACAACCCCCTGGTATCGGAAGAAAGCTTTGAGGTCATCAAACGTCATCCTATGAGAGGGTGATCATAAAGGTGTCTCTCAGGTGATCGGAAAGTATCTGTTGGGTTGTATGTATCGAGATGGGATTTGTCCCTCCCAAGTCGGAGAGATATACTTCGGGCCCACTCGGTAATCGATATCAACACTGCTTGCAAGCATGTGGTTAAGGACTTAATCACAAAGTGATATCGGATTACGGAACGAGTAAAGTACTTGTTGTGAACGAGATTGAACTAGGTATGACGGTACCGACGATCAAATCTCGGGCAAGTAAAATATCGCGAGACGAAGGGAATATATATATGGGATTGATTGAATCCTGGCATCGTGGTTCATCTGATATGATCATCGATGAATGTGTGGGAGTCAATATGGGTGCCCAGACCCCGCTGTTGATTATTGATAGAAGATCATGTCTGCATATTCTCGAACCCGCAGGGTCACACACTTAACGTGTCTCGACGCTAGGATAGATTGGATAATTGGTTTATGAGTTTTTGTTCGGAGTCTCGGATGGGATCTGGGACATCACGAGAGGTTCCGGAGTGGTCCGGAGAATAAGATTCATATAAGGCAGTGCAGTTTTTGGAGTTCGGAATTGTTCCGGATTCATCGGTATTGTACCAGAAGCTTCTAGAACCTTCTGGAAGGGGACCAACGTGGCCCCACCTTCCGGGAGGGGGCATGGGCCTATGAGGGAGTGCCCTGGCCGCATTGGGCCAGGGGCACAAGGCCCCATAGGTCCCAGCCGGCCAAGAGAGGTTTAAACTCGAGATAGACCTTCTAGAAGGGGGGGTTTCCTTGCCCCCACTCCTTATCCTTTGGGGCCGCCGGTTTGGGCTTGGGGGAGGGGCTAGGGCTGAGCCCCCCCTCTATATAAAGAGGGGTGGGGGCGCACCAACCCCCCACACCTTCCCCTCCAACCCTAGCCGCCCTGCTGCCCTTCCTCTCTCCCTCCCGACTGTTTGTAGGCGAAGCCCTGCTGCAGAAATTCTCCACCATATACACCACGCCGTCGTGTTGTATATCCAATCCGTCTCTCCACCATACTTGCTGGTCCGAGGAAGGAGGAGACGTCGAGGTGCTGCACGTGTGCATCTCATGGAGGCACCGCCACTTGTGGTGCTAGATCGGATCGGATCGCGAGGAGGATAAGCGAGTACGACTACATCACCCACGTTCCGACGAACGTTCCGCTGTGCGAATCTTCAAGGGTATGAATATCTAATCCAATCTCTCTCGTTGTTTGCATCTCCTAGATTATATCTTGGCTTTCCCTCTGTTCGCATCCGTAGAAAATTTTGATTTACTATGTCGCGAAACCCTTCAGTGGTATCAGAGCTAGATCTATGCGTAGATGTGTTTCACGAGTAGAACACAACATGGTTGTTGCGGGCGTTGATGTTTTCTGTTGCAAGCCTCTTGTTTGTGTTCTTCTTATGACGCGGGATAGTGAGATTGAAGCGGTCCAGGCCAACCTTACGCGACGTCGTTCGCGAGACCGGCTCCGCACTTGACGTGTGGCTTGTTCCACACATGCGGCTGGTGGATGTCAGTTTCTCTCACTATAGTTGTCATTGGATTAACACCAGAGTTTGGCAACCATAATATCAATGTTGTGGCTTTCCGTAGGTAAGAATCGTTCTTAGCATCTACTCCCATAAGCCACGTAAAGCATGCAACAACAAAGTAGAGGCGTCTAACTTGTTTTTGCAGGGAGTGTTTTCTGTGATATGGTATGGCCCAAGATGTGATGTGTATAATGTATGCGATGATCATGTTTTGTAATGTTTCACGACTTGCATGTCGATGAGTACACAACCGGTAGGAGCCATATGGTTGTCTTTATAATTGTGTATGACCTGTGTGTCAAATTCTTATACGCCATGTTGTAGTTGCTATTCGTGGTGGAGGCAATCATGGTGGAGTGATGGAGATCATGCCGGCACGCACAAGATGGAGATCATTGCGCGGAGATTGGCTATACCATGTCACATAAAGTTATATGCATGTGATGTTTATCCTTTTATGTATCTTATTATGCTTAGATCGCGACGGTAGCATTATAAGATGATTCCTCACTTAAAGATCAAGATAAAAACTGTGTTCTCCCCGAGTATGCATCGTTGCGAAAGTTCGTCGTGTCCAAGCATCACGTGATGATCGGGTGCTATAGACTCTACGCTCACATACAACGGGTGCAAGCCAGTTTTGCACATGCGGAAATACTTGGGTCTAACTTGACGAGCCTAGCATGTACAGACATGGCCTCGGAACACAAGAACCGAAAGGTTAAGCATGAGTCATATGAATGATATGATCGACACTTCGTTGTCCACCATTGAAACCACATCTCTTCTCGTGATGATCGGATCAGGTGTGGTGAATTTGGATCGTGTTCACTAAACAACTTGAGGGATGTTGAATTTAGTGGGAGTTCATCCAGTAATTTGATTAAAAGTTGAACTAGTTATCATGAACATAGTCTAATTTGTCCTTGCAATACTGTAGATCCAATGGCTAAATCCAACTTCAACTTCAACGTTTTCGCTGAGAAGGAAAAGCTTAGAAACAATGGGTCTAACTTCACCAATTGGTTCCGCAATCTAAGAATCATTCTCTCTGGCGGTCAAAAGGACTATGTCCTTGGGAAAGCGTTAGGTGACCCTCCTGCTGCAACTGCGCCGGCTGATGAGAAAGCTGTCTATCAGTCGCGCAAAGATGATTATGGTGTGATAAAGAGCACAATGTTGTTTGGTATGGAAACGGAACTTCAAAATTGTTTTGAAGACTATCCCGGGCCCTTTGAGATTCTCGAAGAGCTGAAAACCATGTTTCAGACTCAGGCCCGTTCTGAGAGATATGAGATCTCTGAAAAGTTCTTTAACAGCAAGATGGAGGAAGGGAGTTTCGATAGTGAGCACGCCATTAAGATGACGGACTACACTCAACGCCTTGAGCAACTGGAATGCACGATTCCAGAGGAGCTCAAGATTGACAGGGTTCTGCAATCACTCCCTCCCAGCTACAAAAGTTTTGTAGTGACTCATAATCAGATTGGTTCCACTGATACGATCACCGAGCTCTTCGCAAAGCTGAAGGCCGCGGAAGTGGATATCAAAAAGGATAATCATGTGTTGATGGTCAACAATCCCACCTTTAAGAAAGGTAAGGGAGCAAAGAAGCCCTTCAAGAAAGGCGGCGGCAAGCGCGTTGCCCCTGCTGAGAAGAAGCTCAAGTCTGGTCCTAAACCGGACACTGAGTGCTTCTATTGCAAGGACAAGGGTCACTGGAAGCGCAACTGTCCGAAGTACTTAGCGGACAAGAAGGCTGGCACCATCAAAGGTATATTTGATATACATGTTATTGATGTTTTCCTTACTAGCCCTCATTGTAGTGCCTGGGTATTTGATACCGGTTCAGTTGCTAATATTTGTAACTCGAAACAGGAGCTACGGAATAGACGACAGCTTGCGAGGGATGAGGTGACGATGCGCGTTGGCAACGAGTCAAGAGTTTATGTGATGGCCGTCGGCACGATCTCCTTAGTTTTACCTTCGGGATTAGTTTTAAACCTTAATAAATGTTATTATGTCCCTGCGTTGAGCATGAACATTATTTCTGGATTGTGTTTATTGCAAGATGGTTATTCATTTAAATCGGAGAATAATGGTTGTTCTATTTATATGAGTAACATCTTTTATGGTCATGCACCTCTTGTGAATGGTTTATTTCTTCTAAATCTCGAAAGGGATGAAACACACATCCATAACATTGAGGCTAAGAGATGCAAAGTAAATAGTGATAATACTACTTATTTGTGGCACTGTCGTCTAGGTCATATTGGTGTAAAGCGCATGAAGAAACTCCATTCTGATGGACTTTTGGAGTCTCTTGATTTTGAATCATTTGACACATGCGAACCATGCCTCATGGGCAAGATGATCAAAACCCTGTTCTCCGGTATGATGGAGCGAGCAACGGACTTGTTGGAAATCATACATACCGATGTATGCGGACCGATGAGTGTTTCGACGCGCGGTGGATATCGCTATTTTCTCACTTTTACCGATGAATTAAGTAGATATGGGTATATCTATTTAATGAAACATAAATCTGAAACGTTTGAAAAGTTCAAAGAATTTCAGAATGAAGTGGAGAACCATCGTAACAGAAAGATTAAGTTTCTACGATCCGATCGTGGAGGTGAATATTTGAGTTATGATTTTCTCACGCATCTTAAAGCAAGTGGAATCGTTTCACAACTCACGCCACCCGGAACACCACAGCGCAATGGTGTGTCTGAACGCCGGAATCGAACCTTATTAGATATGGTCCGATCAATGATGTCTCTTACTGATTTGCCGCTATCATTTTGGGGTTACGCATTAGAAACCGCTGCATTCACTTTAAATAGGGCTCCATATAAATCCGTTGAGACGACACCATATGAACTGTGGTTTGGTGCTAAACCTAGGTTGTCGTTTCTTAAAGTTTGGGTATGCGAAGCTTACGTCAAGAAGTTGATGCCGGACAAGCTCGAACCCAAAGCGGAGAAATGCGTCTTCATAGGATACCCTAAGGAAACTATTGGGTATACCCTTCTATCATAGAACCGAAGGCAAAGTGTTTGTCGCAAAGAACGGTTCCTTTCTTGAGAAGGAGTTTCTCTCGAAAGAAGTGAGTGCGAGGAAAGTAGAGCTAGACGAGGTTATTGAACCTTCTCTTGAATTGGAGAGTAGCGCAGCACCTGAAATTGTTCCAGTGCCGCCTGCACCAACAATAGAGGAAGCTAATGACAAGGATCATGAAGCTTCGGACGATGTTGCTACTGAACATCGCAGGTCGACAAGGTTGCGTGCCCCTCCTGAGTGGTACGGCAACCCTGTCTTGACTGTCTTGTTAGTAGAAGACAGTGAACCTACGAACTATGAGGAAGCGATGATGAGCCCAGACTCTGAGAAATGGCTAGAAGCCATGAAATCCGAATTGGGATCCATGAGCGAAAACCAAGTATGGACTTTGGTGGACCCTCCTAGCGACCGAAAGTCCGTTGAGTGCAAATGGATCTTCAGGAAGAAAACGGACGCGGATGGTAATGTTACCATCTATAAAGCACGGCTTGTCGCGAAAGGTTTTCGACAAGTTCAAGGTGTTGACTACGATGAGACTTTCTCTCCCGTAGCGATGTTTAAGTCCATTCGGATTTTATTAGCAATTGCTGCGTTTCATGATTATGAAATATGGCAGATGGATGTCAAGACTGCGTTCCTCAATGGAAACATTGATGAAGAGTTGTATATGATGCAACCCGAAGGTTTTGTCGATCCTAAGGATGCTGATAAAGTATGCAAACTTCAGCGTTCCATTTATGGACTGAAGCAAGCATCTCGGAGTTGGAACCTTCGTTTTGATCAAGTGATCAAGAGCTTTGGATTTGTTCCAAATTGCTACGAAGCTTGCATCTACAAGAAAGTGAGTGGGAGATCGGTGACGTTTCTGGTACTATATGTGGATGACATATTGATTCTTGGAAATGACATCAACATGCTTAACGATGTGAAGAGTTATTTGAACAAGTGTTTTTCAATGAAAGACCTAGGTGAAGCTGCTTATATATTGGGCATCAAGATCTATAGAGATAGACAAAGACGCCTGATAGCTTTAAGCCAGAGTACATATCTAGACAAAGTTCTGAAAAGGTTCAGAATGGATAAGGCAAAGAAAGGTTCTGTGCTTATATTGTCAGGTAAGATATTGAGCAAGGCTCAGTGTCCAGCTACGGTAAATAATAGGGATGCTATGAGCAAAGTGCCTTATGCCTCGGCCATAGGTTCTATCATGTATGCCATGCCGTGTACTATACCGGATGTGTCCAATGCTCTTAGTTTGATGAGCAAATATCGAAGTGATCCAGGAGTGGAACACTGGACAGCCGTGAAGAACATCCTAAAGTACCTAAATAGGACTAAAGAAATGTTCTTAGTCTATGGGGGTGATGAACAGCTCGTCGTAAAAGGTTACGTCGACGCTAGTTTCGACACCGACAAGGATGATTCTAAATCTCAGACAGGATACGTGTATATTTTGAATGGAGGAGCTGTGAGCTGGAGAAGCTGCAAGCAAAGCGTGATCGCGGGATCTACAGTAGAAGCGGAATACATGGCTGCTGCAGAAGCGTCAAGTGAAGGAGTTTGGATCAGGAACTTCATCACTGAGCTTGGCGTGGTTCCAAGTGCATTGGACCCACTGGAGATATTGTGTGACAACACTGGCGCCATAGCACTCGCTAAGGAACCAAGATATCATCCAAAGACCAAGCATATCAACCACAAGTTTCATATAATCCGAGATTATATAGCAGATGGAGATCTGAAGATTAGCAAAGTACATACAGATCTAAATGTCGCAGATCCATTGACTAAACCTCTTCCACGTGTAAAACATGATCAGCACCTCAGTGCCATGGGTGTGAGATTGTTACCAAATGTAAACTAGATTATTGACTCTAGTGCAAGTGGGAGACTGTTGGAATTATGCCCTAGAGGCAATAATAAAGATGTTATTATTATAATTCTTGTTCATGATAATGTTTATATTCCATGCTAGAATTGTATTAAGCGGAAACTTTAATACTTGTGTGGTTTGTGAACAACACCGTGTCCCTAGTATGCCTCTATGGACTAGCTCATTGATTAATGATGGTTAAGGTTTCCTAACCATGGACATGAGTTGTCAATTAATAATGAGATCATATCATTGGGAGAATGATATAGTGGACAGACCCAAACTAAGCGAAGCAATTAGATCGTGTCATCGTGTTCGTCTTTGCGAAGCTTTTCTTATGTCAAATATTGTATTCCTTAGACCATGAGATAATACAACTCCCTGGTATCGGAAGAAAGATTTGAGGTCATCAAACGTCATCCTATGAGAGGGTGATCATAAAGGTGTCTCTCAGGTGATCGGAAAGTATCTGTTGGATTGTATGTATCGAGATGGGATTTGTCCCTCCCAAGTCGGAGAGATATACTTCGGGCCCACTCGGTAATCGATATCAACACCGCTTGCAAGCATGTGGTTAAGGAGTTAATCACAAAGTGATATCGGATTACGGAACGAGTAAAGTACTTGCTGTGAACGAGATTGAACTAGGTATGACGGTACCGACGATCAAATCTCGGGCAAGTAAAATATCGCGAGACGAAGGGAATATATATATATGGGATTGATTGAATCCTGGCATCGTGGTTCATCCGATATGATCATCGATGAATGTGTGGGAGTCAATATGGGTGCCCAGACCCCGCTGTTGATTATTGATAGAAGATCATGTCTGCATATTCTCGAACCCGCAGGGTCACACACTTAACGTGTCTCGACGCTAGGATAGATTGGATAATTGGTTTATGAGTTTTTGTTCGGAGTCTCGGATGGGATCCGGGACATCACGAGAGGTTCCGGAGTGGTCCGGAGAATAAGATTCATATAAGGCAGTGCAGTTTTTGGAGTTCGGAATTGTTCCGGATTCATCGGTATTGTACCAGAAGCTTCTAGAACCTTCTGGAAGGGGACCAACGTGGCCCCACCTTCCGGGAGGGGGCATGGGCCTATGAGGGAGTGCCCTGGCCGCATTGGGCCAGGGGCACAAGGCCCCATAGGTCCCAGCCGGCCAAGAGAGGTTTAAACTCGAGATAGACCTTCTAGAAGGGGGGGTTTCCTTGCCCCCACTCCTTATCCTTTGGGGCCGCCGGTTTGGGCTTGGGGGAGGGGCTAGGGCTGAGCCCCCCCTCTATATAAAGAGGGGTGGGGGCGCACCAACCCCCCACACCTTCCCCTCCAACCCTAGCCGCCCTGCTGCCCTTCCTCTCTCCCTCCCGACTGTTTGTAGGCGAAGCCCTGCTGCAGAAATTCTCCACCATATACACCACGCCGTCGTGTTGTATATCCAATCCGTCTCTCCACCATACTTGCTGGTCCGAGGAAGGAGGAGACGTCGAGGTGCTGCACGTGTGCATCTCACGGAGGCACCGCCACTTGTGGTGCTAGATCGGATCGGATCGCGAGGAGGAGAAGCGAGTACGACTACATCTCCCACGTTCCGACGAACGTTCCGCTGTGCGAATCTTCAAGGGTATGAAGATCTAATCCAATATCTCTCGTTGTTTGCATCTCCTAGATTAGATCTTGGCTTTCCCTCTGTTCGCATCCGTAGAAAATTTTGATTTACTATGCCGCGAAACCCTTCAGATATACATGTTATGGATATATTCTTTGCTTATTAAACAATGTGGTTCTTAAGTATTTGATACTGAATTTGTTGGTATGAATCATCATACGAAACAATAGAATTCATGAACTACAATGGCCTAAGTAACTAGCAAAAGAATATGTGATGATGTTCACCGAGAACAAATAAAGGGTTATTGTGTTGCTCGTTAAACATCAAAGCTTGCCTTCAAGATTTGTTTTATCAGGTATTATGAGAACAAAAGGGTTATTCAAATAATTGCCGTAATCCATAAAAGATGGATGATTCACAAATCTCGTTGGAGAAATCACATCCATAAAACTAGTGCTAAAAATGTCGAAAGACAAATTGATAAAAATGATCACTTAGGAAATGACATCGCCGTTTAAATTATATTGGAAAGAAAACATGAAGAAACTCCATGTGGATGGAATTTTGGATTCTTTTGATTTTTGATCAAATGACGCTTGTGAAACATTCCTAGAGATAATTAAAACTTCGTTCATAGGCCAAAAGGGAACGAATGACTAGCTTATTGGAACTTGTACATATTGTTGTATGAAGTCCATTATGTGTAGTCAAGAGCGATGGATTTCAACTTCATATGCTTTCTCCGAAAATTTGAGTGAATATATGAATATTTACTTAATAAGGATGAAGTATGAAACATTTGAAAAGTTCAAAGATTTTCAAGATGAAGTGCAAAATCATTGTAACAAGAATATAAATAGTTTATGATAAGATCATAAAGGAAGATATTTGAGTTACGAGTTTAGCATAATACCTAAGATTTAAGGAATCGTTCCGTGGATTTGCATTTCCCGAAACACCATAAGAGTATGGAGCGTTCGAGATGTGTAATTAAACCTTGTTTGACATGGTAAGATCAAAGGTGTAATTCATAAAACTTCCATTATATTTTAAAGATTAAAAGCTTTAGAGACTACCGTTTTTCCACTGAAAATAGCTCCATCATAATCCGTTGAATTGACACCATATAAAGTTATGGTTTGGGATAAAACCCAAGTTGTCCTTTCTTAAACATTGGTATGCTATGCATAAGAAAGATGTTTGCAACCAAAGTCGGATGAACCTATCTTTGTATGTTATTTCGAATAACCGTTCCTCCATAACATCGAAGAACAAAATGTTTGTCGCTTAGAACGTCAAGTTTCTTAGAGAAGGAATTTTTCGTGAAAAGTTAAGTGGGAGGACAATAGAACTTTGATAAGGTTAAAAGAACCTTAGCTATATGTGCAAAGTTGCGTAGCGCCGAAAAGTGTTCTGGAGGTAGCAACAATGCTCATGGCTCACGTGCCTCAAAGGTTGTGGGAGGTCTAAGTTCCTATTGAGACAAGTAGGTCGGGTAAACAATCAAATACCAAGATTTGAGAGTTAAATCATTATTTTACAATAATGATCCGACTACATGCAAAGAAGCGATGATGGGCCCTAACTCC
Source organism: Avena atlantica (assembly GCA_910589765.1). Classification (NCBI taxonomy): domain Eukaryota; kingdom Viridiplantae; phylum Streptophyta; class Magnoliopsida; order Poales; family Poaceae; genus Avena; species Avena atlantica. The sequence continues at coordinate 467,219,982 of OU342733.1, read as the reverse complement.
GTCATATGGCTTGAAGCCATAAAATCCGTGATAGTTCCATATACGAGAGATCAAGCTTTGAACTTAAAAGACCCTCTAGAAAGGTACAAGACCTACTTGATGACCCTACCCTTTTCCATTGGTTCCATTAGGGCGGGGGAAGGGCCAATGGCCCAAACAAATCCTACCTGCGACTCCTCTGGTTTGCTTCTTTCTTTTGATCCAATTCAGACTTCTGTGTTTTTCTTTCTGCTTGCTTCCCTTTCAAATTGATATGCCGTATTTGGATCTATAAAGAAATAGACATGGATGTTTCACATCTATGAAATTATCGACATATCGGGAAAGAGTTCACGACAATGTTCAAAGAATTAACTTTGACAAGATCTGATCTTTCATTAAGTGATATTTAGTCTAGACGGATTAATATAGCAACCACGACATATAATGTGTTGAATAAACAAAACAAGTTCTTCTAATAGAATGGTTACCTAGGACGTGTGCATGACACAGTCCAAAGGGTTTTGTTAATTCAAAGGATGCTAAAAGCATATGCAAACTTCAATGATTGAAGTAAGCATCGCGGAGTTGTAATCTTCACTATGATGAAACTGTTAAAATAGTTTAATTTCATTAGAGACGATGAAGATGCTTGCATTTGCAAGAAATTAAGTGGGAGCGCTAAGACATATTTCTAATACATTATGTGGAAGACATATTGTTGATTGGAAATGATGTATCTTTTATTAACACATATTAAGAATTTCATCCCCGATGAAAGACTTAGGCAAAACCCAAATATTTGGCATCAATAGATGCTAATATGGTTGTGCTGAAAGTACATAGATGATGTATTGAATGAGTTTAATATAGAAACTACAAGAAAGGTTCTTGTCGCACAGAAAGGATTGAATGAGTTCAATATTGATGATATATTCAAGTGTATTGACACTTGGTAAGTGAAACAAAGATTCAAGTATAGATTGATACTTGATGTATGAAATCACAAAGAGTATTTATATCAATCATGTTGTGATATGTACAAATCCAGATATGTCCTATGCTCTAAATGTTATGAGCATATACCAGAATGATTCATAAGATGATTATTGGACGATAGTAAAGATATTCTTATGATCTTGTAAAAGAACTAAGAATATATTATTTTGTAGAAGTGACAAATAGATGGTTAGTTCATTGTAAATGAATTACATTGATACTAGTTTTGTCACGAAGTACAATTAAGTTTATGTCAATCTAAACTAAGGGTGACACAATATGATGGAATGAGAGTTCCATAATGAATTTGGATGAGTTCCAAAGTTAAGATATTGTGATAGATACTACAACAAAATGGCTACGTATATAACTGCTATTATAGCAGCAAAAGAGGGCATTTGTGTCAAGTAGTTTGTTATCAAACTAGGTGTAGTTCACAGCAGGGATAATGCTATGAAGATATATTGTACGACAATATTATCAACATGTTTTAACCCCAAAGAACTAAAGGTCACACCAAAGGACCAAATTTGTACAAAGCCATCTCATTAGAGAATGAGTGATGCGTAGAGACGCAAAGACATGCAATTACACACGGACCTGGAAGTGTCAGATCCGGAGATCAGTTGACCACTAGCAATCGTGTACATACAACACCAGAAAGCCATAGGTGTTGAATACACAAAGGTTTGAAAATAGATTATTGACTCTAGTGCAAGTGGGAGACTGTTGGAGATATGCCCAAGAGGCAATAATAAAGTGGTTATTATCATATCTTCATACTTATGATAAATGTTTACATACCATGCTATAATTGTATTAACAGGAAACATTAATACTTGTGTGATTTGTAAACATAAAAGAGTCCCTAGTAAAGACTCTTGTTGAAGTAGCTTGTTGGTTAATATATGATCATGGTTTCCTGATCATGAACATAGAGATGTTATTAACAACAGGGTCATATCATTAGGAGAATGATGTGATGGGCATACTCCTATAGTTAAGCGTAGCATAAAGATCAAGTCATTTAATATAGTTCATTTGCTATAAGCTTTCTGATACATTGTAACCTAATTCCTTCGACCATGAGATCATGCTTATCACCATCACCGGAAGGATGCTTTGATGACATCAAACACCACACCGTAACTGGGTGGTTATAAAGGTGGCATTGAGTGTTCAGAAAGTATGGGTTGAGACACATGGATCAAGAGTGGGATTTTTCCATCCATATGACAGATAGATATACTCTGGGCCCTCTCGGTGGAATGTCATCCAATTAGCTTGCAAGCATGTGACTGGCTCACAAGGGATCACATACCACGGGAACGAGAAAAGAGTACTTATCGGTAACGAGGTTGAACTAGGTATGCAGAGATACCGACGATCAAAACCTCGGATAAGTAAACTATCGTGAGACAAAGGGAAATTGGTATCATATGTAAGTGGTTCATTCGATCGCAAAGTAATCGTAGAAATATGTGGGAGCCATATGAATTTCCAGATTCCTCTATTGGTTATTGTTCGGAGAAGTGTCTCGATCATGTCCGCATAATTCACGAACCATAGGGAGACACACTTAAGGATTCGATGTTGTTGAGTAGTTATGGAATGATGAGTAAGAGACCAAATGTTGCTCGGAGTCTCGGATGGGATCCGGGATATCACGAGGAGATCCGGAATGGTCCGGAGAATAAGATTCATATAAGGAAAGTCTTGTTTCGGGGTTGGAGAATGGTTCCGGTGTTTTCATCGGGAATGTTCTAGAAGGTTTCAGAATGTCCGGCACTCCGGAGGGGAAGGGTACATGAATGTGTCATTACAAGTTGGAATGGTTGCATCATGTACTAGGTGTCATCGATGAGCAAAATAAAGGGATAAATCAAATCCTAGTTTGAAAAGTCAAACGCCAATTTGAAAAGTCAAACGGCAAGTTTTGCTTGGTGGAGGGAGAGTAGGAAACCTACTTGGGGAGGAGTTCCTCTCCCTCCACCGCCGGCCAAGGAGGCCGAGTTGGGGAGGGAATCCCCTCCCCTTGGCCGCGCCCTCCCACCTATATAAGGAGGGGCAGGGCTGCCCCTCCTAGACACACACCTCTCTCCTCTAAACCCTAGCCCTAGCCGCCGGCTTCCACCAAATCGCCGCCGCCCCTAGGGTTTGCCTAGCCGCTGAGTTGAGGCTCTCCCCTTGACCTAGCCGCCGGCCTAGCCCTCTCTCCTTGGTGCCTGTAAAACCTAGATCGCCAAGGGCTCTCTCATAGTCCACTATACTCGCTCCGGCTTAAGGCGAAGCCCTGCGAGATCTCCCCTCTACTTCTGGTACCACGCCGCCGTGCTGCCGGAATCGCGAGGAGAGTGCTACAACCTCCGCTGCCTGCTGGAACAAGGGAGAGGAAGGTCTTCATCGAGTACCGAACGTGTGACCGACTACGGGAGCGCTGCCGGAACGCAGCGCCGGAAGGACCGTCTACGCGATCTTCAGATCGGAAGTGTACGACTACATCACCCACGAGAATCTGCTCTCGTTAACCGCTTTGGATCTTCGAGGGTTAGTATTCCATCGACTCGTTGCTACAATCTAGTAGATAGATCTTGGCTTGATCATAGATTAGATCTTGATTGTGTGTTCATGCGGTAGAAATTTTTTGTTTTCCATGCTATGAACCCCTACACTGGGCCCCCCAGGCCTCCTCTCTGTCTCCCCTTCTGGCTTCGTGGATCTTCTGGGGAGAAATAGTTTTTGCCATATTTTTCGGGATTTTTCCTGATAGTTCATTTTCTGCACAAAACAAGATACCAAGGTAATTTTGCTGAAAACAGCGTTAGTCCGTGTTAGTTGTATCCAAATCACACAAGTTTAAAGGAGAAACAATAGCAAAGTGTTCGAGAAAGTAGATACGTTTTGGATGTATCAGCTGTCACCTCGCCTCACAGGAGCATGGTGGTCGTGGCCACGACCACATCCTACCACCGCAGGGAGGTGCGTGAGGCCGTGGCTGCGCTAGTCCTCGCCGGCGTCAAGCGGGTGCGGGCGGGAGGTGTCGGGCCGGGGTGGTAGGAGGTGGTGTCCGTGGTTGCTGGAGGAGGTTGCGGTCAGAGGAGAGGAGGAGGAGGAGAAAGAAGAAGAGAGGAGGAGAAGGAGGAAGAAGAAGAGAGGAGGAGGAGGAGGAGGAGAATGGGAGGGGAAGGTGGAGGAGAAGGGGGTAGGTGGACATAGGTGGGGATTTAAATTTGAATCCCTCCCAAACTTATCTATGACGCACCTCTATGCCATGTGCCACGGGTAAGTGACCTTAATTGTTTTTTGCAGGAAAAAAACTTATTTTGGCCGTAATTTTTTCCTTTTCCAATTTTGAGAATCTAAAAAATAACTAGTAAGCAGATGTAGAATTTCATGCTCGTCATTTTGATATATTAAATATTTTCATCCTACATTATATACAAAAGTTATGGCCGTTTTACCATAGCATGACATTTTTTTGCAAAAAAAGTCGAAATTTATGTTTGTTAATTTCCTGCAAACTAGACCATATTACCTAACTATATCTAAAAGATTTTATTTTTTGAAAGAGTTTATCATTTTATTTTACTTTTTTGCAAAACTAAAAGGCGATCCACATGGGACGAGGGTGGTGGTGGGGGGTGTGGAGCGAGTTGGTGCTGGCCACACGTACCCCTAGGGCACCATATAGTGGTGCGCCACGACGGGTAAGTGGGTGCGTCCCCAAACAACATGGATTACACATAGTGGTGGCGCACCACTTAGAGCATCACTAGTAGGACCTTTAAAAGGGCAAAAACCGCGAAATTTCGGCGACTATACTTTCGGGCCTGCTAGTGCGAGCTAGCAGGACCCTTACTCGGCCCGACCCGTCCTACAATGCCTAGAGCCAACCAATATCATCCAATGGGTGCGACAACATCTTGCACGGGGAAATATTAAAGACGTGGTAGACACTCGAATGGCAAGCGACTATGATGTTAATAGTGTATGGAAGGCCACAGATGTTTCACTCAAGTATACATCACAAGCTTCTACGCAACGGCCTACAATAACAGATGTGGTGGCGCAACTACAAGAATGCCTCGAGCTTGAGGAGAACCACTGTATTTGAGGTAGAGAGCGATAGTGTGTGACAAAGCTTTCGTTGTCCAATATGTATACATACATGTGAGTTTTTTAGTTTTTTCAATTAACTTTATCACATGAAATGCAAATGTATAACTATTCATGGGTTTTGTCAAAAATCTGAAAACACATGGGTGGATCATATGTCAGTGGAATCCAAGTTACTTCGCCTGTCCGAGCATGAAGCAAGACTATTGAGAATCTTGGGAAAAGTTTTTGTCCTAGATCAATCCATGAAGGTTAAATATACGAAAGTGAAAAGGAGGCTAAGAAGCATCTTTTTTATTTTGCGGGTTATGAAGCATCGACCACTATTGTGCTATCGTGGTAAACAAAGGACGCTAGAAATAACTATGTCAAGAAAAGTGCATAGCGGCGCTTTTTATCTTAGCACATTATGATCCATCGCGACACTTCTAGCATGGCAAGTGGAGGTGAACACCACACGGTCCATCGTAGTCCAGTACACCATAGGTGTCGGACTTTATGTGCGATGGTGGCACAATTATTGTTTGGTATGGTACAACACATAGAATGCAACTTCAGCTGGATTAAAATGAGCATGAGCATACATTATACATGTAGTAGTTCTCAACCCAACAAGTTCACAACTCATGTCATACATACATAAATAGCTACATATATATAATGACAAAAAGTTCAAACCACTACAAAGCATGCACCATCACCAGAGAGTCCAGATTGAGTCCAAACTAGAAGGTACAAAACATCACCTTCCTAGAGATTGCGTTGGTGAACATATTCTCCCAAGTTTGATGTGAAACTAACATTACCTTCATTATCATACTTCGTTTTAACTTTACCAATGACATATTCGCAACAACCGTAGGATAAGTCGATGGTTCTCCTTCTTCATATATGTAAGTCACCAATATACTCGGGTGCACACACTATGAATCAGCTGGTTCTGCCAGCTTTTTTGTTTTGTGCCTATATATGATTTAGTAGTGGCATGGTGAATTGTAGAACGCCACCACTAAGTTGTTACTTGTGGCATAGGGGAACACACCACCAGTATATGTTATCAGTGGAACCAAATGACCATTTATCTACTAGTGTTATATTGTTAAACTCTTTCTTTTGTATTGAATCAAGGAAAAGCTAAATAGATATTATTGGTATGCAGTAGTCACTAACCTACCATAGATGAAACATGATATACAATCTATAAAAATGGGAATGATGATCACGGTCAACAAATAAATATAGAAATGATCATATTCCATGAGTTACTAACAAACAACTAGGGTTGTACATCAAAATTTAATAAGATTCACACTTCATGCATATGTATCTATACATTTTAACTCACTTATGTAACAAGTTTATTTGAATATCACGTCACGATCCTTTCACAAAGAAAAAAATCATATGTATAAACGACACTTGCATTTAAGCCAATGGCAATGAAACAAAGTAGTCAACGTGCAGCAGGACCGGTGGGCATTGATGCCACCCTCTTAACATTATGCTCCATTTTAAATGTAGTTTTGTTGAGGTTCATATCGGTCGATTGATTAGTGACATACACATCATAACTCAAGTTCAGGTTGTCAACATCATCGCCCATGTAGAAGTCATTGTTTGTGTCTTCAACAAGGGGCCCCTCCTCGAGCTCGATGCACTCTTGTAGCTGTACCACCACGTTGGTCATGGTGGGCCGCTGTGTTGACGAATAAGCGCTACACTTGAGTGCGATTTCTACAACTTTCCACACACTGTTAATATCGTACATGCCACACATGCGCGCGTCAACCACACTGTCAATGTTGCCCCGCGCCATCCGTTGTCGTGCCCATTGAATGATGCTGATTGGCGCAGTCTCTCGCAATATGGCAGGCTTCCCTGTAACTAGCTCCAAAAGAACGACACCAAAGCTGTATACATCGCTCTTAGCCGTGAGCTGCATTGTAGCATGGTACTCAGGATCGACGTATCCAGGTGTACCAACGACTTTTTCTGTGGACACATGATCGTTGCCACCGTTGAAGGCCTTGGATAAGCCAAAGTCGGCAATCCTAGCCTCCATCCTCGTGTTCAAGAGGATGTTGGTGGCCTTCACATCCCTATGAATCAGAGGCGGGTTGCACCCCTTGTGCAAATATTCTAGTCCTGTAGATAACCATATGAGCCACTGATCATCCTGAAACATAGAACATTCAGGAACACCAGATTATGTAATGAATTTTGTACCTTGCGCAGATTCAAGTGCGATCCGGAGCCTCTGTTTCCAGGGTAAACATCCACCATTATATTTTGTTCCTATTAGTAGGTTGATATTTTGTCACTTTTAATTCCGTGGAACAATAAAAATATGATGTGAAAAGGGTGAAAACTTACACACCTTCAATATGTTCTTGCAGGGTTCCTTCTGACATGTACTCATAGATAAGTGCCATGTGCTCTCCATCTTTGCAGTAGCCAATCAAAGAGACAAGATTCATGTGATGAATACGGGTCAAAATTTGAGCCTGGATAAATGTTCGTAACATATAAAATTTCACTCTAAAATTTCTCAACATATTCTTCAACTCTGAAACATGAACAGTTGTAAAAAAAAATTTACCTCTGCGAGGAACTCATTGACGCCTTGAATGGAAGAATGGGACAGTAACTTCACTGCAACCTGGGTAGCATCCTCCAAGAAACCATTGTAGACTTTTCCAAACCCTCCCTGGCCAAGCACTTTTTGGAAGTTGTTTGTTATTACCTGGAGATCCTCATACGTGAACCGGCGATTCTCAAGTTGCAGTGAATTGTCCATATAGACATCGGTTCCTGATGCATAGCTCGTCATTAACTCTCTCCGCGGATTTGCGGAGTTGTTCATTGATCCTTCATATGTAAACATGTGACAACTAGAAAATTAATTTAGAGGCTGAAGAAACGATTAGTCAGTTGTGCTCATACATATGCCATACCTTTTCTTCCCCGTCTCATAAAGCAAAATATTACGCCTGCAACTATAATCATCACCATCACAACTGCAGGGATAGCAATGTACATGGCTAACTTGCTTTTCCTTTTAACAGGCTGGCATGAACTTCCATTGGTGCAAAGGTCCTGAATGTTGTCATATCTAACAAAATCTGAAATTTTAGCTAAGCTGAATTCATGAACTGCCATGTTAGATTGAATGAAAATTAAACACGCGCGCGGCGGGGGGGGGGGGGGGGGGGGGGGGGGGGGGGGCACCTTAAATCCAGAGAACCATCGTGTACTTTTATGAGAAGTCCATAGGGGATGGATCCACTGATTTGGTTACCGGACAAATCTCTATATAGAAACAAAAATATAGGCACACTTAACATGACTAGATATAATTCGTGGAAATGATAAGATTCTGGTAAAAAGGTTTCCTGGCTTACAGAACCGTTAGTGAAGTTAATCCTGAAAGTGCATCTGGAACTGCGCCTACCAAGTTATTGTTTGATAGATTCCTGCGAGTTACAAGGCATGTTCTTGCTATCATTTTTACCCACAAAAGTACAATGGATGCTAAAATAGATCCTACTCCAGACATACAAGTATTGAACAACTTTGAGATTGGCGAAAGATATTGATATACCACCGTTCAGGCTCCTAGACGACAAGTCCCTGCACAGAGATAATATCCACAGGTCAGTTTCAGTCCATAGTAGCAATGTAACACCGTTTTCTCCAATGATATTTCCTAGCGATTCCACTAGCATAGGATCCGTACATAACTGAGCTACTTACACTCTTGTAATCCTTGGGGGGCTTGCAATGGGGTAGCTACATGTCAAACTATCCCACACCATAACAGTCCCCGGACCGCATGGGTCGCCGATCCAGTTTGTACCCACCTGATACTTGGCCCTGATCTCCATGATGGCAGACACTATAATTATCAACACTCTGTTTTTCAGCCTCTGTCTTTTTGGAATTTGCATACTGATAGTATACTAGTATAAGATTGAAACTAAACTTTTCTAGTAAAATGATTGCATCAATATTTGGAGTAGTTATTTGAGACATGTTGGTTGAATTCTGGTATGAAGATTTAGAGATGTGACTGCAGTTTGAAGAAAAATCAAGCTACTTATAAATAGAAAAGTCTTTTTACGCGTTATCCACCTGCGTGTTTTATGTGTGTCCATATACCTACCATCCCCGACGTCTGTGCCAAGGTTAGTGGTGGGGAGGACCGAGAAGACCTCAAGAGCGTTGATGATCGGTGGTAGCGTTGATCTGGCGGTGGCGTTGATGGTGATGTTGTACTGGCTCTTCCGGGCAGCGAAGGTATTGAAGGAAGGGCGGCTGTAGAGGTACTCTGGCGTGACGGCGTCCCGGTGCCACAACTCGCCGTTGAGGTTAATGTAGAACTCGCGCATGGCATTGCTGGGGAGGAGCTGCAGCTCGGTGAAGTGCATGATGGCGAAATACGCCGGCGACGGGTCGTTGGGTTGCGGCTGGGGATCCCAGGAGAATTGTATTTGTGAGCCATTATTCCATGGCGTGATTGCTGTCTGCAGCACCGTGGGTGGCACCTCGAAGAAATCGTTGGCCATGTTCTGCACTTTTCTCGTCGTCGACATCTCTGTCCATAGTACAGGGTTGACCCATGGGAACCATAGTCTGTCATATGTATCATCGGGATACCTGATCCATCAATTGCATTTGTGGTTAATATTACTACATGCCCTTGACCCTAGAAACAATCTAGAGAGGAAATGATCCTCTTGAATGTAGATATATTTGGAAGCTGAAGGTGCCGCTGAAAATAAAGAATTTCATCACCGCATGCGGATATATCGGCTCACCTGATCAATTCGTTTTTGGTCGGGCCGAAGTTGAACCTGTTTAGCAGAACAAGCCCCTGCGCCGTGGTCACCTGCGGATACATTGTCTTTTTGAGCGGCCGCAGGCTCAGCCCGGAGATGAAGGGTGTCCCAGCGCCGGTGTTGATCAGACAGATCTGCACGAAGTCGTCTGGCACGACCACGATCACCTCCACGTACTTGGCCTCGTCTGGCCTTGAGATTTTCACAGGGTGCCAGTAGTTGACTCCGACGTGGAGGTCGAACACGGGCGGCCGGTTGAGGCCGTCGTAGTTGCCGTACATGAAGCTGGCACGGACAAGGTACTTGAGCCCAGGCACGAGGGAGCGGAGCGTGTAGCAGTTCCGGGCACCGGCGGCGAAGCTTCGCACGTTGTACCAGCTCCTATGCATGAACGGCGTGATGTACACGGCCGAGATGTTGTGGCAGGTGCCGGCGTCGTCGGTGTATTCGCCGTTGTCCGGGACGTAGGCGAGCTTGGTGACGTTGTCCGTTCGCCCGGTGTCCCCTTGGAGGCCACAGTCTATGCTTATGAATCCTGTAGAGTAGTGCAAACAAAACTTGATGTATAGATTCATATATAGATTGAGGATATGCGTGTGTGTGCAACTATGCATGATCCGTCTGCTGTGTTGTGATTTGTGGCAGCATGCAGAAATTCTACGTCAGGCTGGGCACCATGCATACCTTTGCTGTCAGGCTGGGCGCGAGCTTGCAGCACGCCTCCACCGGCGGCGGCGAGACAGAGAAGCAGCAGCCACGCCGTGGCCGCCATTGTTCGCCGTGTTAATTGCTCCATTCTACGTACGTAAGCCGTAGCTATAATCGAGCATGAAATGGAGTATATGTTTGACATGCGCAGCTCAACTCTGTACCTTTCAAAAAACAAGGACAACTTGCGCAGCTGTAGTTTTTTTTTTTTGAAAAAAAAAGAAACCACCACGATGATTAACCACGTCGTTGCACACCTAATATAAATGTCCACTTGTCCTGTCCAGTAGGACCAGCTGTATTAAAGATTTCCAGGGACGTGCGTCCGAGCTTAATTATCGCCCGGGGACACACCAGACGGCGTGCATGGCGAGTTTCCCGAACCTTGATTTTGATTCGACCGTCGCCTCTTTGCGTCTTAACCCCGTACCCACGACTTGATCGGCTCAATAAATATAAAAATAAACATGGGCTGGGACTCGGAGAAGAGTTGACATTGCCTTTCAACTTGTCTGACGCTAGTTTTAGATTCCTAGCCGTTACGCTTAGTTTCTGGCCGATTTCACAAATTTCTCTAGCGTCGACGTCCACTTAGCCGCCAGGCACTCCCCTTTTTTCGCATGATTTCCTATCAGCAAATGATATCCACGCGCGTGAGAATAAGTCGGATGTAACGCCTTGATTAGCGTCAGGCGTTGGAGAATTAAGCGTCGGACTGGTTTATCTTTTCCCTATGAATTATTTTAAATCATGTAAACGCCTAACTAACAGTGAGCTTGGCGCGCGGTGTCTTTCGGCGGGAGGCGGCGAGGCCTGGCGCAGCGGTGGCCGGCGAGCGGCGTCGGGGGCGCCTCCTGGCAGCTAGAGGCAGCGGCGGAGGTGGGTGCTTGCGGCCCTGCGGCCGGCGGCGAAAGGGGCCCGAGCTCCTGTGGGCTTTGGGCAGCGACAGCAGTTGGCTGAAGCGGCGGCTGGGTGACCTGGGGGGCTGCAGTTCTTGCGGAGACGGGGTCGCTCAGGGGTCTGGGCGTTGGATCGGGGCAGCAGCGGGCGGCGGGGTGGTTGGTGGCGGCCGGCCTAGTTGGCCAGATCTGGGCCAGGCAGGCCTGATCTGGGCCTGAAGGGCCATGGTCGGCGGCCATGCCTTGGCTCTCTCAGGGAGGCCAGGCCCACCCCCTGGCCCAGGTGTGGCTAGGGCCAGTACTGGGCTAGGTGGGCCTGGCGCTGGTTGTCGTCGGTCAGACCCTATTGGGGTCTGTAGGGCGTGACTCACTGGCGGCACGGAGGTGTCGTGCTTGCTGTGGGGTCCGCCTTCCGCTCCTCTTTGCTGACGTGTACCGGCCCCCTTTTTTCTGTGTCGTGCTCGTCGAAGGGGGACTAGGGTTGGTGGCCTGGTGGCGTTACTCGGATCGGTGGCGGTCCGGCTAGCCCCGGTGAGCACGGTGTCGACGGTGTTGCCCCTTCACAGCGGGGATCTGCGGTGGCGGCGGATCCACTGGTGGACGGAGGAGTAGAGACTAGCGCTAGGGTTGGCGGCGTCAGTGATACCCTTGCTGTAGTGTGGCAACGGGGCTTTACGGGTCCATTTGGGCTCGGCCGGGCCAGGAAGGGTCTGGTTTGCCCACGTTGCTGCATCCGGTCGGCTATCGCCCTCTGGCGGTGGAGGTAGTTCCCTCCCGCGTGTTAATGTACTGCTGACCCTCCTCCCCCCCAAGTTTCTCCTTCTGGGTCGTACCAGCCTCGCAACGTGGATCACTCTGAGACGGCGGGGGTGACTACAAGACTGTGGTGGCGTGTGCAGGTGGGCGGTGAGCTGGGTGGAGCCATCCAGAGCGTCTGGGAGCGTGGTTTTTTGAGAGATCGGGAGAAATCCTTGTCGTCTAGACACCAACGCGGTGACGCCCGCAGGTGTCGCCGGCCTTCCTGAAGGGCGTCGGGAGTATCTCTTTCCCCACTCCCTGTAGCGTACCGAGGGAAACCCTAGGTCCAGTCCGGGTAGCAGCGTCGTTGTTGTCACTTCCCTTCTTGGAGGTGCTGCTTGGTACGCGACGCTTCGGAGCGCTTGGAGCGTGGTGGGTCTCTCCGGAGGGCATAGCGGTTGTGGGTCCCTTGTTTTCGTCGAGCTACTGTTATAGGCCTTGTTTTCTCTTATTTTTTCTTTTTCCATTTCTTTTGTCTTTGTCTTTTGGGCGATGTGATGTCTGGCCCTGCAATGGTCTCAAACGGTTGCTATATTAATATAGCGGGTTGCTATATTAATATAGCTGGGCGAAAGCCTGTTTCGAGGAGGAGGAAGCCATCGAGGCTTGTTTTCTGGTGGCGATTTGTGTTTATGATATGAGGACATATCTCTCTCTCTCTCTCTCTCTCTCTCTCTCTCTCTCTCTCTGGGTTTTCATTTTATTATCTTGATTGTTATTTTTCTCTCTCTCCGATGTCATGCATGGAAGATTCCAGCTCTGATACCATATCATAGTTTGTTGGAAGCGATAGCCTTTGTCTCGACATCGTTTGCGTGTTAAATAGGCCACAAGGCAACGGCTACATAACATACATTTTGATCAGGGAGGATCCACTGCATCATCACCATGATTGACTCAATCATGTCATAATGATAGGGTGATAACACCCTTTGCCATCTATAATGACTTGCCTTGTACAATTGACAAACAGTTCACATAATTATGGCAAGGTTTCCTAACAGGGCTGACGCCTTGCTGTCTGTCGGACGGCCGACCTTTGTCGTGGTGGAGGGTGTCTCCGGAGGGGAGGCTGGGTTTCACGTGGGTTTCGCCTCTCCCTTAGCATATGGCGCCACTATGATAATATTGTACCCCCTCCGTTCATTAATATATGACCTTTTAGATATTTTATAAATTAGACTAGATACAGTCCAAAATAAGTAAACTTACACACTGAAACAGCATGTCATAAGTATGTTTCATAGCAATGTTAGAATGTTTTAATTAGTGAACGGAAAGAGTATGTAACTTGGACCTTCGCTTGAAACTGGCCTCTCCCTCCGAGAAGACGAGATCGGACTGGTCCTAATTCTAAAATTTGAACTCCACTTCTATGTATATATATTTGTACACTGGACAACTGCATTTATACAGATTAACCACCAAACACAGGAGTCCTTAACGTGCGGAAGGACCGGTATGCTCCATTGAAAATGCATCGTTCTTCTGGTTCTTCTTGTTCATATTACTAGATTGATCAGAGAGGTACGCATCATAGCTCCAGTTTGGGTTGTCACTGCTGCCACCGGTGTCTTCCACGATGCAGCCTTCTTCGAGCTCGATGCACTCTTGCAACTGCACCACTACACTGGTCATGGTAGGTCGTTGCGTCGACACGTAGGCGCTGCACTTGAGTGCGATTTCCACCACCTTCCAAACACTGTTGACATCGTAACTGCCACGCATACGGGCATCAACCACACTTTCGATGTTTCCCTGTGCCATCCTTTGTCGTGCCCACTGAATGATTCCGATGGGCACTGCCTCCCGCAGTATGGCAGGCTGCCCTGTAACTAGCTCCAAAAGCACAACACCGAAGCTGTACACGTCGCTCTTGGTCGTCAACTGCATCGTTGCATGGTACTCAGGATCGACGTACCCTGGTGTGCCGACGACGGTGTCCGTGGACACATGGTCGCTATCGCTATTGAAGGCCTTGGACAAACCAAAGTCGGCAATCTTGGCCTCCATCCTTTCGTTCAAGAGGATGTTTGTCGCCTTCACATCCCTGTGAATCAGTGGCGGATTGCACCCCTTGTGTAGATACTCTATCCCTGTGCACCACCAGTGCTCAAGTTTCAGAAAATGTCATGAAAACATTTAGCATATACTAACTCTTCATTGTGTACCTTGCGCAGATTCTAGTGCGATTCGGAGTCTGTGTTTCCATGGTAAACATCCTCCATGGTATCTGCTTCCTATTAATAGGATGACATTTTATTGGTTTGAGTTCTCATGAAACCCCAAACTTAATGTCAAACATGTGGAACTTACATACCTTCAATATGTTCTTGCACGGTTCCCTCTGACATGTATTCATAGACAAGTGCCATATACTCCCCATCTTTGCCGTAGCCAATCATAGAGACAAGATTCTTGTGATGAATCCGGGTCAAAATCTGAGCCTAGAAAAATATTCGTAACTCATCAATATTCACTCTGAATTTCCCGACACAAACTTCAACTCTGAAAAACTGAAACGTATTCAAAGAAATAAATTTCACCTCTGCAACGAACTCCTTGAAGCCTTGACCGGAAGAATCTGACCGCAGCTTCACGGCAACCTGGGTACCGTCCTCTAGGTAACCGTTGTAGACTTTTCCAAATCCTCCCTGACCGAGCACTTTCTGGAAGTTGTTAGTTATCACCTCGATCTCTTCATATGTGAACCGACGATTCTCAAGTCGCAGTGAATTGTCCCCATAGACATCGTTTTCCGATGTGTAGCTTATCTCGTTTTGCGGCTTAACGGAGTTGTTCATTGATCCTGCATACGTAACAATGGAACGACTAGAATTAGCAGGGGTCACTGATTAGGGAAATGATTAGTCAGTTCTTGTGTTTTGAATGATGCCACACCTTGTTTTTTCCTTCTTGTAAAGCAAACGATTAGTGCTACAACTGCTATTGCCACCATCACAACTGCAGGAATAGCAATGTACATGGCCAGCTTGCTCTTCCTTTTATCAGGCTGGCATGAATTGCCATCAGTGCAAAGGTCTGGATTGATTTCATCATATCTAACAAAATATGAAGTTTCGTCAAATATCATGTTAGATGGAATGGGAATTATAAACAGGGAAGAGCACCTTAGATCTAGAGAACCATCTTGGACTCTTCTAAGAAGTCCATAGGGGATGGATCCACCGAGTCGGTTGCCTGACAAATCTCTGTAGAAAAAAATACTAGCATATTAACATGACTAGATGTAATTCATTGGAACGATTATATTTTGATAAATGTTGCCCAGACTTACAGAACTGTCAGTGAAGTTAATTGTGAAAGAGCATCTGGAATTAGGCCTACCAAGTTATTGGTTGATAGGTTCCTGCCAGATACAACACATTTTATTACTACAATTTTTTGACATAAAACTACAATAAATGCTAAATTAATAGATCCATAACTCAAGACATACAAGTATTGGATAGCTTTGAGATTGGCAAAAGATGATGATATATCACCGTTCAGACCTCTGGAGGATAGGTCTCTGCATAGAGAAAACATTTGCTTGTGAGTTCCACTCCATGCATGTTACTACTATATGAGCAATGTAACATAAGATCCGTATATAATTGAGCTACTTACACTCTTCTAATCCTTGGGGGGCTTGCAATAGCGTAACTACATGTCAAACTGTCCCACACCATAACAGTTCCCGGGCCGCATGGGTCGCCTATCCAGTTTGCACGGACCTGATACTTGGCCTTGATCTCCATGATGGCAGACACTGCAGTTAAAGTAGCACTCAGTTCTTCAATGGACTTTTCCTAACTCATGGTATAGCTTTGGTCGTGTTTTATATGTGTGCATACACGTACGTACCATCCCCGACATCCGTGACAAGGTTGGTGGTGGGGATGACCGAGAACACCTCGACGGCGTTGATGATGGGTGGTAGCGTTGAGTTAGCGGTTGCGTTGATGGTGATGTTGTACTGGTTCTTCCGCGAGGCGAAGTTATTGTAGTTAACGCCGCTGTAGAGGTACGCCGGCCTGACGCCGTCTCGGAACCACAGCTCTCCGTTGAGATTGACGTAGAACTCGCGCAGGGCGTTGCTGGGGAGGAGCTGCAGCTCGGTGAAGTACATGATGACGAAGTAAGCGGGCGACGGGTCGTTTGGTTGGGGCTGGGGCTCCCAGGAGAACTGTATCTGCGAGCCATTCCGCGGCCTGATGGCAGTCCCCAACACTGCGGGCGGCGCTTCGAACAGATCCGGGTTTAGATGCGACACCTTCCTCGTCGTGGACATCTCTGTCCATAATACGGAGTTGACCCAGGGGAACCAGAACCTGTCGAGTGGATCGTCGGGATACCTGATCCATCAATTATTCCGTTTGTGTGGCTAATGATCAATAGATGTCGGTGCCATGGAAACAATATAATGCAGACGAAATATTCATGAACCTGCTTGTTCTCACCTGATGAGTTCGGTTTTGTCTGTTGGGCCGAAGTTGAACCTGGCTAACAGAGCAAGCCCCTGCGCGTTTGTCACCTGCGGATAGATCGCCTTCTTTAGCGGCCTCAGGTCCAGGCCGGAGATGAAGGGCGTCCCGGCCCCGGTGTTGATCAGGCAGACCTGCGTGAAGTCGTCCGGCACGACGACGATGGCCTCCACGCTCTTCGCCGCGCCTGGACTTGATATGTTCACCGTGTACCAGTAGTTGACGCCGACGTGGAGGTCGAAGACGGGCAGCCGGTTGAGGCCGTCGTAGTTGCCGTACATGAACTTGGCCCGGATGAGATACTTGAGCCCGGGCACGAGGGAGCGGAGCGTGTAGCAGTTCCGCGCGCCGGCGGCGAAGCTCCGCACGGTGTGCATGCTCTTGCCCAGCGACGGCGTTATGTACTCCCCCGAGATGTTGTGGCAGGTGCCGGCGTCGTCGGTGAGTTTGCCGTTGTCGGAGGTGTAGGCGAGCATGATGACGTTGTCCACGTATCCCGCCTCCCCCTGGAGACCGCAGTCTATGGTTATGAATCCTGCATGCATGCAGCGCAAACAACCACTCGATCCATGGATTACGCATGCATGATCCGTTTGATGGCATTATGATTTGTGGAGGGCGCACGGGGCACGCATACCTTTGGTGTCAGGCTGGGAGCGAGCTTGTAGTACACCCCCGCCGGCGGCACCAGCGAGGCAGAGAAGCAGCAGCAGCCACGGCGTGGCCGACATTGTTGGGCGTGTCAATTGCTCCATTGCACACGTACGCAAGGACATGTTTGACATGCGCAGCTTCAACTTATACTATAACATTGATTCGATCTTTGCCTCTTCTGGTGGTACTTGTACCCACGACTCGATCGGATCAACAAAAATAAAGCCAAACATGGGCTGGGCTGGGCTGGGCGAAGAGAGTTGACATTGCCTTCGAAGAACTGGTCTGACGGCTACTTTGTATGCTGATGAAAGAGGCCGCACGAACTGTTCTTCTAACTTTCTTGTATTAGGAACAAGTTTTGCCAATGGACAAGATTCCACTATAATCATACAGGAAAGAGAAATGCCCCGCCGAGAAATAATTAATGCATAGTCAGCCTTCAATGAAGCAACAGGACATTTTTCCATTTCACCGTCAATGAGTATCCTGAATTCCGAGTTTTTATTTTGAGGTATATATATTTTTAGTCTCACAACTTGTATCGTGAGAGTGGTTTACTCCCACATCTTGCTAGTCCCACAACTTGCATCTAAGGAGCATTTTAATCCAATTTTAATACATGCCAAATTATTTATGACCAACATGAAATTACATGTTTGAAATTGCAAAATTAGTACACTTACTCAATGCCATCTAGAATAACAAGGGCTTTCGTCTCCTCGGTCCTAGGCTCTAACCTCTCCTCAGGGACTCACGATTCACCACGATTCCGCAATTTCTTTGGCGACACCAACTCGTGGCTAGGGTCCGCCTCCACCTCGTCTCTAGACTCCGTCTCGGTCTCCGCCTCCCTCTCGGTCTCTGCCTCCGCCTCGTCCCTAAAAGGCTGCTCTGTCATGAACAACTCAGGAGCCATGTCACCAGAAGCGGATGGTGGTGGGTCAAAGTCCATGCCTCCTCCCCTGCCACCTCGTCCTCGTCCTCCTTCTCGACCTCGACCTCGACCTCGTCATCCTCCTGCACCGGCAAGATTGGGGTAACACGGATTGGGATTTGGCTATCTCCCACTCCATATAGCATTTTTCTTGCGTTGTTTCAGCGCATTAAGCAAGGACGACGTGCTTGCCTTGCCGCTGATCATATTGTTCAATCACCTGCATTGAGTAAGAGAAACCAGTTAAGCACAAAGACATAATAAAATCTATACACAAAGCATAAAGGCATAATGCAATTAAGAAAACAATTAAGCACAAAGACATAATAAAATGCATTGAAAAATAAATACTCACTATCATTCTCATTCTCACTAGCACTATCACTATCACTATTGCTAATTTCCATCTTTTAGTTCAACAATGGTGATATGTGTGTGTGTGCAGGGCTCGAGTATCTGCACAATTCATGCAGTCCGTCCTTCGTGCAGCAGGATGTGAAGACCTCTAACATCCTATTAAATGCCAATCTAGAGGCCAAGGTAGCCAATTTTGGCTTGCTCAAGGCTTTCAGTCGGGAGGGTGATACCCATGTATCCACAGCCAGATTAGTTGGCACACAAGGCTACCTTGCCCCTGAGTATATTATCTTTACAACCTTATTACTGTCTTCTCTAATATTACCTTCCTGATAGTTCCGAGAAGTAGAGATCACCAACTATAAATGAATGTAGGTATGTGGTGGCCATGCAACTAACGGAGAAGAGTGATGTGTACAGTTGCGAAGTCGTGCTACTGGAGGTGATCACAGGACAACAACATATCCTGCAATGCCCAGAGCCAACCAATATCACCCAATGGGTGTGACAACGTCTTGCATGGGGCAATATCGAAGACGTAATAGACGTTCGGTTGGCGGGCGACTACAATGTCAATAATGTATGGAAGGCCACGGATGTCGCACTCAAGTGCACCTCACAAGCTTCTACTCAACGACCTACAATGACCGATGTGGTGGCACAACTGCAAGAGTGCCTCGAGCTTGAGGAGCACCACTGCATTTGAGGTAGAGAGCGATGGCGTGTGACAAAGCCTTCGTTGTCCATTATGTATACATAACTATTAAACTTTATGAGTTTTTTCAGATTTTTTCAATTAAGTTTATCACATGAAATGCAAATGTATAACTATTCATGGGCTTTTGTCAAAAATCTTAAAACACATGGGTGGATCATATGTCAATGGAATCCAAATTACTTGGCTCGCCCGGACATGAAGAAAGACTAATGAGAATGTTGGGGAAAGTGTTTGTCCTAGATGAAGCCATGGTATGTAGTTGCGTCGAAGCATAGGCACTGCACTTGAGCGCGATTTCTACCACCTTCCAAACAATGTTGACATCGTAAATGCCACAAATACAGGCATCAACCACACTTTTGATGTTTCCCTGCGCCATCCTTTGTCGTGCCCACTATAGGGGTTCGTAGCATAGAAAACAAAAAAATTCTACCGCATGAACACACAATCAAGATCTAATCTATGATCAAGCCAAGATCTATCTACTAGATTGTAGCAACGAGTCGATAGAATACTAACCCTCGAAGATCCAAAGCGGTTAACGAGAGCAGATTCTCGTGGGTGATGTAGTCGTACACTTCCGATCTCAAGATCGTGTAGACGATCCTTCCGGCGCTGCGTTCCGGCAGCGCTTCCGCAGTCGGTCACACGTTCGGTACTCGATGAAGACCTCTCTCCCTTGTTCCAGCAGGCAGCGGAGGTTGTAGCACTTTCCTCGCGATTCCGGCAGCACGACGGCGTGGTACCGGAAGTGGAGGGGAGATCTCGCAGGGCTTCGCCTTAAGCCGGAGCGAGTATGGTGGACTATGAGAGCGGCCTTGGCGATCTAGGGTTTAGAGGCACCAATGGAGGAAGCTTGGCCGGCGGCTAGGGCTTGGGGAGATCCCCAACTCGCCGAGTTGGAGGGGAAACCCTAGGCGGCGGCTGCACTTGGAGGTGGAGGCGCCAAAGCTAGGGTTTGAGGTGTGTGGAAGAGGGGCACCCCTACCCCTTCTTTTATAGGTGGGAGGGAGGCGCCTAGGAGGAGGGAGTCCTCCTCCAACTCCTCCTCCTTGTCCGGCGGGTGGAGGGAGTGGGACTTCCTCCCCAAGTAGGTTTCCTACTCTCCCTCCACCAAGCAAACTTGCCGTTTGACTTTTCAAATTGGCGTTTAAGTTTTCAAACTAGGATTTGATTTATTCCTTTATTTTGCTCAGCGATGACACCTAGTACATGATGCAACCATTCCAACTTGTTATGACACATTCATGTACCCTTCTCCTCCGGAGTGCCGGACATTCCGGAACCTTCTAGAACATTCCCGATGAAAACACCGGAACCATTCTCTAACCCCGAAACATGACTTTCCTTATATGAATCTTATTCTCCGGACCATTCCGGATCTCCTCGTGATATCCCGGATCCCATCCGAGACTCCGAACAACATTCGGTCTCTTACTCATCATTCCATAACTACTCAACAACATTGAATCCTTAAGTGTGTCTCCCTACGGTTCGTGAATTATGCGGACATGACCGAGACACTTCTCCGATCAATAACCAATAGAGGAATCTGGAAATTCATATGGCTCCCACATATTTATACGATTACTTTTCGATCGAATGAACCACTTACATACGATACCAATTTCCCTTTGTCTCACGATAGTTTACTTATCCGAGGTTTTGATCGTCGGTATCTCTGCATACCTAGTTCAACCTCGTTACCGATAAGTACTCTTTTCTCGTTCCCGTGATATGTGATCCCTTGTGAGCCAGTCACATGCTTGCAAGCTAATTGGATGACATTCCACCGAGAGGGCCCAGAGTATATCTATCCGTCATATGGATGGACAAATCCCACTCTTGATCCATGTGTTTCAACCCATACTTTCTGAACACTTAATGCCACCTTTATAGCCACCCATTTACGATGTGGTGTTTGATGTCATCAAAGCATCCTTCCGGTGATGGTGATAAGCATGATCTCATGGTCGAAGGAATTAGGTTACTATGTATCGGAAAGCTTATAGCAAATGAACTATTTAAATGACTTGATCTTTATGCTACGCTTAACTATAGGAGTATGTCCATCACATCATTCTCCTAATGATATGACCCTATTGTTTAATAACATCTCTATGTTTACGATCAGGAAACCATGATCATATATTAACCAACAAGCTAGTTTAACAAGAGGCTTTACTAGGGACTCTTTTATGTTTACAAATCACACAAGTATTAATGTTTCCTGTTAATACAATTATAGCATGGTATGTAAACATTTATCATAAGTATGAAGATATGATAATAACCACTTTATTATTGCCTCTTGGGCATATATCCAACAGTCTCCCACTTGCACTAGAGCCACTAATCTAGTTTCAAACCTTTGTGTATTCAACACCTATGGCTTTCCGGTGTTGTATGTACACGATTGCTAGTGGTAAACTGATCTCCGGATCTGACACTTCCAGGTCCGTGTGTAATTGCATGTCTTTGCGTCTATATGCATCACTCATTCTCTAATGAGATGTCTTTGTACAAATTTGGTCTTTTGGTGTGACCTTTAGTTCTTTGGGGTTAAAACATGTTGATAATATTGTCGTACAATATATCTTCATAGTATTATCCCTGTTGTGAACTACACTTAGTTTTATAACAAACTACTTGACACAAATGCCCTCTTTTGCTGCTATAACAGCAATTATATACTTAGCCTTTTGTTGTAGTATCTGTCACAATGTCTCAACTTTGGAACTCATCCAAATCCATTATGGAACTTACTTTCCATCATATTGTGCCACCCTTAGTTTAGATTGAGTTAAACTTAATTTGTATTTTGTGACAAAACTAGTATCAATGTAATTCATTTACAATGAACTAACCATCTATTTGTCACTTATACAAAATAATATATTCTTATTTTTTTTACAAGATCATAAGAATATCTTTACTATTGTCCAATAATCATCTTATGAATCATTCTGGTATATGCTCATAACATTTAGAGCATAGGACATATCTGGATTTGTACACACCACAGCATGATTGATAAAATACTCTTTGTGATTTTATACTTCAAGTATCAATCTATACTTGAATCTTTGTTTCACTTACCAAGTGTCAATACATTTGAATATATCATCAATATTGAACTCATTCAATCCTTTCTGTGCGACAAAAACCTTTCTTATAGTTTCTATATTGAACTCATTCAATATATCATCTATGTACTTTCGGCACAACCATATTAGTGTCTCAATCTATCTATATAGATATTGATGCCAAATATTTGGGTTTTGCCTAAATCTTTCATCGGGATGAAATTCTTAACATGTGTTAATAAAAGATACATCATTTCCAATCAACAATATGTCTTCCACATAATGTATTAGAAACATGTCTTAGCGCTCCCACTTATTTTTTTTGCAAATGCAAGCATCTTCATTGTCTCCGACGAATTTAAACTCCTTTAACAGTTTCATCATAGTGAAGATTCCAACTCCGCAATGCTTACTTCAACAATTGAAGTTTGCATATGCTTTTAGCATCCTTTGAATTAACAAAACCCTATGGACCGTGTCATGCATATGTCCTAGGTAACAATTCTATTAGAAGAACTTGTTTTGCTTATTCAACTACCACATAACAAAATTATATGTAGTGGTTGCTACATTAATCCGTCTAGACTAAATATCGCTATGAAAGATCAAATCTTGTCATAGTCAACCTTTGAACATTGTTGTGAACTCTTTCCCAACATGTCGACTATTTCATAGATGTGAAACATCCGTGTCTATTTCTTTATAGATCCAAACACAACTGTAAGGTCTTACACCTTTCTCGAGGGTCCTTCAAGTTCAAAGCTTGATTTCTCGTGTATGGAACTATCACGGATTTTATGGCTTCAAGCCATTTTACGGAGTCAGGGCCCATCATCGCTTCTTTGCATGTAGTCCGTTCATTATTCTCAAATAATGATTCAACCCTCAAATCTTCGTATTTGAATGTTTACTCGACCTACTTGGTTCAGTAGAAACTTTGACCTCTGTAACCACAACCTTTGAGGCACGTGAGCCATGAGCATTGTTGCTGCCTCCGGAAAACTTTTCGGCGCTGCGCAACTTTGCACATATAGCTAAGGTTCCTTTAACCTTATCAAAGTTTTATTGTTCTCCCTCTTAACTTTTCACGAAAAATTCCTTCTCAAAGAAACTTGACGTTTTAAGTAACAAACACTTTTGTCTCCAATGTTATGGAGGAACACTTAACAGTTATTCGAAATAAAATACAAAGAAAGGTTCATCCGACTTTGGTTGCAAACATCTTTCTTATGCATAGCATACCAATGTTTAAGAAAGGACAACTTGGGTTTTATCCCAAACCATAACTTTATATGGTGTCATTTCAACGGATTATGATGGAGCTCTTTTCAGTGGAAAAACGGTAGTCTCTAAAGCTTTTAATCTTTAAAATATAATGGCAGTTTTATGAATTACACCTTTGATCTTACCATGTAAAACAAGGTTTAATTACAAATCTCGAATGCTCCATACTCTTATGGTGTTTCGAAAAATGCAAATCCATGGAACGATTCCTTAAATCTTAGGTATTATGCTAAACTTATAACTCAAATATCTTCCTTTATGATCTTATCATAAACTATTTATATTCTTGTTACAATGATTTTGCACTTCATCTTGAAAATCTTTGAACTTTTCAAATGTTTCATACTTCATCCTTATTAAGTAAATATTCATATATTCACTCAAATTTTCGGAGAAAGCATATGCAGTTGAAATCCATCGCTCTTGACTACACATAATGGACTCTGTACAACAATATGTACAAGTTCCAATAATCTAGTCATTCGTTCCCTTTTGGCCTATGAACGAAGTTTTAATTATCTCTAGGAAAGTTTCACAAGTGTCATTTGATCAAAATTAAAAGACTCCAAAATTCCATCCACATGGAGTTTCTTTTTCTTTCCAATATAATTTAAACGGCGATGTCACTCCCTAAGTGATTTTTTCAATCAATTTGTCTTTCGACATTTTTAGCACTAGTTTTATGGATGTGATTTCTCCAACGAGATTTGTGAATCATCCATCTTTTATGGATTACGCCAATTATTTTTACAACCCTTTTGTTCTCATAATACCTGATAAAAAAATCTTGAAGGCAAGCTTTGATGTTTAACAAGAAGCACAATAACCCTTTATTTGTTCTCGATGAACATCATCACATATTCTTTTGCTAGTTACTTAGGCCATTGTAGTTCATGAATTGTGTTGTTTCGTATGACGATTCACACCAACAAATTCAGTATCAAATACTTAAGAACCACATTGTTTAATAAGCAAAGAATACAGTCATAACATGTATATCATCTATATACTTAAGCTGAACAATTCTATTCTTTTCTTTTTTGCCATATATTTATGAGATTCTCTTTCAGTATTTCCTTTTCTGTGTGAAAGAATCTATCAACATCAATAGTGGATCCATATACATGACACATAGTCCAAAGCATGTATAGTTAAATACCAATGTCTTTGGACTTGCACTTTGAAGTAGATCACCATCATTAAATGTTTGGTGTTCTTTCAAATTCCTTTCTTTAGTAATCTCTTGGTGTAGTAAACATTTTACCTACATCAAATATTCACCCATATCATGGATTTATCCATGATCAAACTACTTTTAGCTTATAACGGTTAATCATGAGTATAATGTTGCTCTCCAAAACCTTTTAGAGGATTAGGACAACTAGTGTCTCCAACCTTTTGCAAATTCTCATCAAATATGAGAACATGACTTTTGCCATATTATACTCTATCATGTTGCAACCAAAACTTCGTTTCAGATATCATAATATCTTCCACACATCATGGTTTCTGAAACAACTCTTTCAGATCTTAGATAACCTTGATATTAAGACAATCCTTTAAATATCAAGAATCATGGAGACAAACATGATACTCATACACTAACACTTGGAATTTTCACTCTTGATTTAATACCAATTATTAATCTTCATGGAGTAACCGGAACTTACTGAAAGTCTGCAATAGGACTTTTAAACTTTAGATTAACACTTCAAAAACAATACGATACCAGTTCGTAAAGTAACTAACCAGAATTCTATAGTTCTATCATCTCAATTATAACTAAGACCAAGGTGGTAAACGGATGCCAATGACTACAACAATTATGCAAATTCACTTGATTTAATTTATGATAAATAGTGTTCAACTTTTAATTACATTGCCGTTGAAATCCCACTCAAAACAATATCCCTCACATTGTTTTAGTGATCACACGAACCAAATCCACGACATCAAAACCGATCATCACGAGAGTTGATGTAGCTTCAATGGCGAACAATCAACATGTTCATCATATCTACTATATGACTCATGCTTTACCTTTCGGTGATCCGTGTTCCGAGACCATGTCTGTACATGCTAGGCTCGTCAAGATCAACCTTAGCTTCCGCATGAGCAAATCTGGCTTGCTCACGTTGTATACACTCGCAGAATCTAACACACCCGATCATTACGTGGTGCTTCGAAACAACGAGCTTTAGCAACGGTGCTTACTAAGGATGAACACTTTAAAACTTGAAATTGTGTGCTTGAGGGATCATCTTATAATGCTACCGTCGTGAACTAAGCAATAAAAGATGCATAAAAGTATTAACATCACATGCAATTCATAATATGTGATATGATATGGCCTTTCTTCTTGTGCTTCCGATCTCCATGTTCAAGCACGAACATGATCTCCATCATCACCGGTGTGGCGTCAAGGTCAATGGCGCCGCTTCATGGTTGTCTTCCACCAGCATCAACTATTACAACTATCTTGAATAATAGTCACGCAGGACTTAACGGATTTAAAAGACAACCATATGGCTCCTGCCGGTTGCCAACTTACAATAAGGAACATTGCATACATCATATATAATCACAATCATGGTCATATCACATCACATCACACCCCTGCAAAACAAAGTTAGACGCCTCTAATTTTCTTTGCATGTTTTACGTGGTTTTGGGGCTTTCAATAAGTGTCGTTCTAACTTACGAACAACAACCACAACATTGATAATTGTATTGTCAATCACCCGTTGTAAATTGAATCTTAACTATGTTGGGAGAAACAGGCACCCGCAAAGCCACTTATGCAATACAAGTTGCATGTCAAGCGTGGAGCAAGTCTCATGAACGATGTCATGTAAGGTTAGCCCGGGCCGCTTCATCCCACCATCCCGCAAGATGCAAAGTACACAAGAAGCAATCGACAACAAAAGCATCAACGCCCATAATGACCATTGTGTTCTACTCGTGCAACAGATCTACATATAGACACGGCTCTGATACCACTGTAGGGGTTCGTAGCATGGAAAACAAAAAATTTCTACCGCATGAACACACAATCAAGATCTAATCTATGATCAAGCCAAGATCTATCTACTAGATTGTAGCAACGAGTCGATAAAATACTAACCCTCGAAGATCCAAAGCGGTTAACGAGAGCAGATTCTCGTGGGTGATGTAGTCGTACACTTCTGATCTCAAGATCGTGTAGACGATCCTTCCGGCGCTGCGTTCCGGTAGCGCTTCCGCAGTCGGTCACACGTTCGGTACTCGATGAAGACCTTCCTCTCCCTTTTTCCAGCAGGCAGCGGAGGTTGTAGCACTTTCCTCGCGATTCCGGCAGCACGACGGCGTGGTACCGGAAGTGGAGGGGAGATCTCGCAGGGCTTCGCCTTAAGCCGGAGCGAGTATGGTGGACTATGAGAGCGGCCTTGGAGATCTAGGGTTTAGAGGCACCAAGGGAGGAAGCTTGGCCGGCGGCTAGGGCTTGGGGAGAGCCCCAACTCGCCGAGTTGGAGGGGAAACCCTAGGCGGCGGCGGCTGCACTTGGAGGTGGAGGCGCCAAAGCTAGGGTTTGAGGTGTGTGGAAGAGGGGCACGCCTGCCCCTTCTTTTTATGGGTGGGAGGGAGGCGCCTAGGAGGAGGGAGTCCTCCTCCAACTCCTCCTCCTTGGCCGGCGGATGGAGGGAGTGGGACTTCCTCCCCAAGTAGGTTTCCTACTCTCCCTCCACCAAGCAAACTTGCCGTTTGACTTTTCAAATTGGCGTTTGACTTTTCAAACTAGGATTTGATTTATTCCTTTATTTTGCTCAGCGATGACACCTAGTACATAATGCAACCATTCCAACTTGTTATGACACATTCATGTACCCTTCTTCTCCGGAGTGCCGGACATTCCGGAACCTTCTAGAACATTCCCGATGAAAACACCGGAACCATTCTCTAACCCCGAAACAGGACTTTCCTTATATGAATCTTATTCTCCGGACCATTCCGGATCTCCTCGTGATATCCCGGATCCCATCCGAGACTCCGAACAACATTCGGTCTCTTACTCATCATTCCATAACTACTCAACAACATCGAATCCTTAAGTGTGTCTCCCTACGGTTCGTGAATTATGCGGACATGACAGAGACACTTCTCCGATCAATAACCAATAGAGGAATCTGGAAATTCATATGTCTCCCACATATTTCTACGATTACTTTTCGATCGAATGAACCACTTACATACGATACCAATTTCCCTTTGTCTCACGATAGTTTACTTATCCGAGGTTTTGATCGTCGGTATATCTGCATACCTAGTTCAACCTCGTTACCGATAAGTACTCTTTTCTTGTTACCGTGATATGTGATCCCTGCTTGCAAGCTAATTGGATGACATTCCACCGAGAGGGCCCAGAGTATGTCTATCCGTCATATGGATGGACAAATCCCACTCTTGATCCATGTGTTTCAACCCATACTTTGTGAACACTTAATGCCACCTTTATAGCCACCCATTTACGGTGTGGTTTTTGTTGTCATCAAAGCATCCTTTCGGTGATGGTGATAAGCATGATCTCATGGTCGAAGGAATTAGGTTACTATGTATCAGAAAGCTTATAGCAAATAAACTATTTAAATGACTTGATCTTTATGCTACGCTTAACTATAGGAGTATGTCCATCACATCATTCTCCTAATGATATGACCCTGTTGTTTAATAACATCTCTATGTTTACGATCAGAAAACCATGATCATATATTAACCAACAAGCTAGTTTAACAAGAGGCTTTACTAGGGACTCTTTTATGTTTACAAATCACACAAGTATTAATGTTTCCTGTTAATATAATTATAGCATGGTATGTAAACATTTATCATAAGTATGAAGATATGATAATAACCACTTTATTATTGCCTCTTAGGCATATCTCCAACACCAACTTAATGATTCCAATGGATACCGCCTCACGTAGTATAACAGGCCGCCCTGTAACCCAGCTCCAAAAGCACAACACCAAAGGTTGTACACGTCGCTTTTGGTCATCAACTGCATCGTTGCATAGTACTCAGGATCGACGTACCCTGGGGTGCCAGCGTGCTAACGACTGTGTCTATGGACACATGGTCGCTATCGCTATTGAAGGCCTTGGACAAGCCAAAGTCGGCAATCTTGGCCTCCATCCTTGTGTTCATGAGGATGTTTGTGGCCTTCACATCCCTGTGAATCAGTGGCGGGTTGCACCCCTCGTGTAGATACTCTAGCCCTGTGCACCATCGGTGCTCAAAAGTTTCAGAAAGCGTCATGAAAACATTCGGCATATACTAACTCTAAATTGTGTACCTTGTGCAGATTCTAGTGCGATTCAGAGTCGATGTTTCCATGGTGAACAACCCAGGCCTGGCTCTAGGCCATGGCAAGGTAGTGCGACGACCAAGACCCCAAGCGGGGAGGGGAGCCCAATAATTTTTATGCCTGGCGATCGCGAGGCCCCTGCTGTCGAGGAGATCAAACGACGATCGATCCTGAATTCCAAGCATCGTTATCACGGACTCGGTCCGTCTCCCGAGTCGTGACTCGCCCGTTTCATCTACTCTCGCCGTCTCGCGATCGCGACGCTCGCCAGGAAGGCGCCGAGCCGCTGGCCGCCCAGTCCAAGACCCCCAGGCAGGACACCCAGCGCCCTAGTCCTCCGGCCGCCCGCCCAGGTCATCTCTGCCCTTTTCATCTGCTCTCTCTAGGCTGCTCTGCTGACTGCTGCAGCTGCTCTCCATCAACAAGACAACAACCTTGGATAGACCCTGCCCTCTGTAAGTTTACGCCTAAATCCCTTCTTAATCGATCGTCTAATCTTTCTAAAGTTCTAATTAATTCCTGGATTAGTGTTGTATTGAGAAGGATATATTAGACAACATTAATCTTGATAGTGTCCTCGATGATTTTGCATCTAAAAATGCACGAAGAAGCTTTTTTCAAGCACTAAAGCTTAATTATCGATGAACTCATTGGAGGTTGGGTTTTTTGAAGTATTCACTAGCATGGAATACTCGTAATGTTTTCCTATCATTTTTATTTTTTTATCTAAATATCACAATGCTTTAGTGTTTGACAATTATTTATAGACATCTCGACTATGAAAGTGTGGTTATATGCTTTTAAATATTTTACAATTGAAATTGGCATATATATCGTCTATATATCTAGTTATACGTATATATATTGTTATTAAGAGCCCTTTTGTCGACTTCGTCCAAGGGTCCTGAAAAATATAGAGCCTGACCCTGGAGCAACCTCCATGGTATCTTCTTCCTACTAGTAAATGTGCCCGTGCAACGCACGTATCATAATGTATAATAATCTTATTTCTATTTTAACGAGTTTTTTCTAGAATACACCTTGATGTAGTAATAGTATAGAAGAATTGTCAGGTGGCATGGAACACCGCAAAACGACAAGTCCGCTGCCAACAAAAGGTGGAAGCTCATCTAACTTATAAGAGACCTAATCACCATCTAGCCACGCCTGACGCAACGGCCATGGAAGGCTAAAACTATTGCTCTTAAAGTGACCCACTAAGCACCACTTATCAAATTTCTCTATGATCTTAGCCCTCATAGTCACCGCTGCCGGAGCGGCTCCATTGAAGACCAAGTCGTTTTGGTGCCATCAGATACACCAGAAGATGATTTTAGCGAGTTCTTTTACCGAGTTTGTCAATTGTGTCTCGTGCCGAAAATGTAAAGGCATATTTAAAACACAATCCAAAGATATGTGTTCACATAAAATTAACGACCATATAAATGTATGATAATTAGTTAAAAATACTTAAAAACCTACAAAGCAACATTATCTACTATTTATTCTTCAATGATGTTTATTTATTGAAGGTCCATCTATTTATTTTTATAAGATGAGAGAGAATAGAAGGCTCTAAACTAAGAGCCAGCTGTAGCACATGCTTCTAGGCACCTCGTGAGTATATGAGATGGATCATGTGCTGGCTATTAAGTTGGATCTAAGTGACGTGGCAACGGATTATAGCCGGCAACTGGCTTTATTATTAAACTTTCCCTTAAATGGACCATCCAACATCTTACGATCCGTCGGATCTATGCTTCTTTTATCAACATCCAAGTTTAGGTTTCAGATGTATTCATTATTAAATTCCGAGTCAACCACAATTACAACCAACTTTATTCTAAATTTTTCCATATTAATATAGTAAGTGTGCATATGCAACGCACGTTTTATACTTTATAATTAAAATATCTATCTTGAATCGTATTTTTCTTTGAGCTAGTTTTTTAACGACGATGTGTCTCGTGCTCAATGCACGATGTTTTGAGTTTATCAGAGGTCTATCCACAATTACACAATGTGTGGGATGTGTGTCTTTTTATGGCTTTTATTATCTTCCAATATTAGTTTTTTTAAAATTATCATCGTTAAATTCCGATCCACTAAAATGGAGGCAAGCTTTCTTCTAAAATGTGTCATATGAAGGTATCAAGTAGTACTTAGAGTTAGTTTGCAAAAAACGAAACACCATGAAATAAATATCATGATACATAGAGAAAATTATATTCAAGAGTGTCTGATAAAAAATCTCTCATGAAGTACTCCATGAAATTTAACATCCAAAGACTGCATGATGTCCTGCATAATTACAAAATTCATGATACAAAATTTGATATATTTTCAATAAAAACGTGTAATTTATAGATATATTGTTTTAAGCAAATATTATTATCAATAAACACGCTATGACCTTAACAGATTTTTTTACCCGGCTAGATACTTGTAAGGACAATCGTTCTTCGAAAAAAAGGCTTCAAAATGATCAAATGATCCTCCAACAATTTTTCTGATACTCATATAATAAAATCTCTTCTTCGTATGCTCCTATGGCATGAGAATGGTATGCAGTAGCCCATCGAGACCCACATGGGAATGGCAGCAGGGCCAAGTTTTTTTTATCAGAGCTATTTTTTAGTTTCTTCCAAAAGTACCGGATTCTATGCCTTCTCTCTGGAATATATTTCCTACCGATTCCTATGTACCGAACAGAGAAAAACGGCAAGGAAATAAAGGAACGCCTATCAATTGAAATTACTTTGGAATTTTTCTGTTCCGAACATTGCAGGGCCTACCCACGCTGGCTCACTCATCGCCACACACAGGCACAACCTCACTCTTATCCAGTTCAATTGAGAAAAAGGGGGAATCCTAATTCTCATCCCCCTCACTTCCTCCCCTCGATTTCCGGAGAACGATCGAGCAGGCAATTAGGTTTAGAGAACCGATCTAGGTCTTCCAGCGGAATCCCATCACCGGCACCTCCTCCACCAGATCGCCACCACAAGGAACCGCTACCTCCACCCTGACCAAGGGACGCCGCCCAGGTCCTCGCTTCAGCCTCCGCCGCCGCCGCCCCAGCAGCTCCGGCTTCCGCCTCCGACGCACCGCCCCCCAGCCACCTTCGGCAGCTAGGCCCGCCGCCACCGCGGCGAGGGCCGGCGGCAGCGGCGGCGGCTGAAGTCCCCCCGGCGGCGCCCTGGGGAGCGTCGCGAGAGGGATGGGGTATCGCGAGGGGGTCCAGAGCGCTGTACCATTCGTTGTCCATTATGTATACATAACTATTAAACTTTATGAGTTTTTTCAGATTTTTTTTCAGTTAAGTTTATCACATGAAATGCAAATGTATAACTATTCATGGGCTTTTGTCAAAAATCTGAAAACACATGGGTGAATCATATGTCAATGGAATCCAAATTACTTCGCTTGCCCGGACACGAAGCAAGACTAATGAGAATGTTGGGAAAAGTGTTTGCCCTAGATGAAGCACCATGAGCGGAAACGACTAGGACGAGACTCGAACCTGGGTCTCCGGGCTAGCAAGCACACTCATGCTGCTAACCTCTGGCTAGTCTCTTATACCTATGCGTTCTTAAAGGCTAACTCTTATGAGAGGCGTTATCCGACAAATTTTCTACATTGGGGACTTGACTGGGAGCAGTTTTTATGTCTGGCTTCTCAATAATAACCCCCTATTGGAAGGACACTACGCCAGAGATGTCCTGACCTGCATGGAGCATATCCTACTTATCTTGCAGGACGAGCTTTGCCCGACGTTAACTCGTGGACGCAATAAACATATGCCAGTCATACTGGACCGCATCGATAATATTGCCGAGGGGAAAGTCAGAAGTTTACCGTCGTTTCAATGTTGGGGCATCCACAGCGATGCTAGCATCAAGACGTTGACTCACCTGCATGAAAGGTCAACATATCTATCAGCCCATGTGATTTTGCCGGCCGGCCGGGCCAACTGGGCAAGTATGTAACCTTTACGTACATGATGATCAGACTGATCGATATGTGGTGTTAATTAACTCGACTAGTTACTGATCCTCTATATGAGCACCAGAGGTAGATATATCACGTACTATATGTGCATATATAGCTAGTGTGCATTGTTCTAGCTAGTGTTGGTGTAGCAGTTGCCACATGCGCGCGCCATGGAGGGACCATCGCCGAGAGAAAAAACGGTGGCCAAGTGGCTGTTCTTGCTTCTTCTCGGCCTCGCCGCCGCCGCCGGCGGCCGCTTTCCTCAAGCCCATGGCCAGCTCGATAACTTAGGTGAGCACCTCCGATCCCCACATCGTACATCATGTTTGCCTAGGTGCTTGCCGAGACTCATCCCTGCCCATACGCATAGGTTTCTTCTGCGGCCTGCCCGAGAGTGCGGCCGGCTACGTCGACAACGCCACCAAGCTACGCTTCACCTCGGACGCCGGCTTTCATCGACTCCGGCATCAACTACAACATGTCGGCCGAGTACATCACGCCGTCCATGGAACGTGCGCAGCTTCGCCGCCGGCGCCCGGAACTGCTACACCCTCCAATCCCTCGTGGCCGGGCTCAGGTACCTCATCCGGGCCACGTTCATGTACGGCAACTACGACGGCCTCAACAGGGCGCCCGTACGTCTTCGACCTCCACGTCGGCGTTAACTACTGGGCGACCGTCCGTGAACATCTCCGACGCCAGCACGCCGGAGATCTACGAGATCATCACCGTCGTCCCCGGCGACTCCCTGCAGGTGTGCCTCGTGAACACCGGCTCCGGGACGCCCTTCATCTCCGGCCTGAACCTGAGACCCTTCAAGAACTCTCTCTACCCGATGGCCAACGCCACGCAGGGCCTGGTCCTAGTCGCGAGGGCTAACTTTGGCCCGACGGACGGCGTCATCGTCAGGTTTCCCGACGACCCGCATGACCGTATATGGATGCCGATGAGCAGGCCGACGGAGTGGGTTGGAGATTTCCACGACGAAGAAGGTACAGAACATGGAGGACGCCGACAGCTTCGAGGCGCCGTCCGCCGTGATGCAGACCGCCATCACGCCCGTCAAGGCCACAAGCCGCATCGAGTTCTCCTGGGATGCCCAACCCAACGTCAACGATCCATCGCCAGGGTACGCACTCCCACACACGTCTCCTTTTCGAAATAAAAATGTCCGAATGAATCCATGCATCAACGAAGAGACAGGGGAGATCCCCTTCCAAGAAA
Source organism: Avena atlantica (assembly GCA_910589765.1). Classification (NCBI taxonomy): domain Eukaryota; kingdom Viridiplantae; phylum Streptophyta; class Magnoliopsida; order Poales; family Poaceae; genus Avena; species Avena atlantica. The sequence continues at coordinate 467,185,564 of OU342733.1, read as the reverse complement.
AAAATGTCTCACACATGGTGGTGAGTATTTTCTTAGGCGCCTGATAAACACCTTAGCATCTCTTTGCCAAACTAAATGTTTGGATCGGATGATTCCTACCGTGTGCCTTTTTTTTTGTTCAAAAAAGGCGAAGCCCCGGACACATATATAGGGTCTGCTTAGAAATAAGAGTAAACCACGTCAGCGGTTTTAATTCTTTTCTTGAGTCTTCACTTAGATCTTAATTCTTTGAAATTGCACGTCAAGATTCTAAATCTTTTAAAATTAAGCCATGCAAGGTCCTAAACCGGTTTAACCCGAGTTAACCCATGCCACGTCAACAGCTTGACCTGGCTAGACGTGCATATTTCCAAAAAGACCCTCCCATTTGTATTCCTTTCAAATAACATGTCCCTCTTTTTCCTACCCCTCTCTGGCAATTTAGAAGGAGACCTACGGCGGAGCTGCTGCTCCGATGAAGATCACATCATCGCCTGACCTGACCTCCTCCTCTCCTTATTTCTCATCGGAATCCCTCACTAGTGCGCGCCCTTGCCGCTCGTATCCCCTCAGTAATGCGCGCCCTTGTCGCTGGTATCCCCTCAGTAATACGCGCCTCTGTTTAAGTACCTCAGATTACCCGCATAAAATGTCTTCGTCGAATATCATTAATACCATATCCACTACACTATCCCGCTCGACAAATATCCATATCAGCATCCGCCGGATATTTAAAAATGCGTACGATATCCTTAAAAAACGGACACGAATACAGATTCGAAGAAGAAATTATCCATACCATTTATATTCCTAGAAACATGCCCACCATTCAGCTGATGTCTACCACCACGGAGCAGATGGAGGATCTGCCCATCGCCGTAGACCCGGAGCAATTGGTGATGATATTATACTACTCCCTTTGACCCATATTAGTTGACTTTAAGTTGTCAAATTTTGGATAAATATATATACTAAATTTGGTATGAAAATATGATAGACGTATATAATCAGAAAAAATAAATTAGCTTCTCACCAATCGGTGAGTCATATCAGTTAAAAGGCATGTTCTGTTATTAATACTTCCTCCTTCCAGAAATAACTGACTTGGATTTGTTTATAGATACATTTGAATCTAAACAAAACCAAAATCAATTATTTCTGGACGAAGAAAGTATATTTTCTTTATGGAGAAAAAACAAAAGCGGAGTCCTCTGAATTTTTCTTTTTTCGAATTAGTATTCTGAATAAAATTAGCTTCAGGTACATTTGCATCTTGCACCTGTCCGAGCTACAACTCCTCCCCAGCAACGCCTTACGGCAGTTCTACGTTACACTCAATGGCGAGCTCTGGGATCCGCGGGGCTTCACTCCGCGGTACCTCTACAAAAACGCCGCGTACAACACCGACCCGCAGCATGTGTTCCGCCATTATAATGTTTCGCTCAACGCCACCGCCAACTCCACTCTCCCGCCCATCCTCAACGCCCTCGAGGTCTTCTCTGTCTTGCCTACCTCCGACATAACCACAGCAGCTTCGGACGGTAAGCAATCGAGCAGCGCAAACAAAAGTTAAGTTCTGTTTAAACGCACATGCATGCGCTTGTTTAAATGCGTATGCGCTTCAAAACAGTTTCTGCTATAACGGCGGTGAGCAAGAACTGGATGGGGGATCCATGCTTGCCCAAGAATTTCGTGTGGAAGGGATTGGATTGCATCTATGCTGTTTCAAGGCCAGCAAGTGTCACAGGCTTGTGAGTTGTAGATTTCTGAATGCTGTCTTTTCATGCTAAAATAAAAATAGTACTCCCTCCAATGAATAATAAGTGTCACCGAATCGCAGGGGGTACCGGAGTAGTAGAATTATCCGAGCTAATGGTGTATATATATTGCAGGAATCTATCTTTCAGTGGTCTGAGTGGCAATGTGTCGCCTTCTTTTGCCAGTCTCAAAGGTTTACAATACTTGTAAGCAGGAGATTTTATTAAGCCATTGTATACAGTACTGAATGTTCATTTATATAGTATATAAGTTATTCGCTCATCATCTGATTTGCAGGGATTTGTCACGCAATAATCTGACGGGCACGATTCCTGACACCATATCGCAATTGTCGTCGCTCACGCTTCTGTAAGTATTTATTGAGGTGTTTTTCATATAAATTCTCCAACACATAGCACATAAGTTAGCTTGACGCGTGAATAAACACTTTCTTTTTTTCAGAGATTTGACAGGGAATAACCTTAGTGGAACAATTCCTTCTAGGCTTCTGAAAAGAACTCAAGATGGCTCTCTAACACTTAGGCTAGTACATGATAAACATCCCCAATTTCCTTGAGTCGGAACTTTCAAATCGTATAGTTATATAATCTTAATCGATTTTTTAGATAAAGGGCATTTCTGCCTGGATTTAAATCTTAATTGATCATTATCATTTACTCATGTTTATCTTTTCTTTTGTTAGATATGGTAACAATCCAAACCTCTGCAGCAACGGCAACTCTTGTCAGATTCTACATAAGAAGAAACATTCTATGGTTGCCGTCTATGCTATTGTTCCAATATTTGCGTTGGTGGTGATTGTGCTTCTACTAGTACTGCTCATTTGCATGCGGAGAAAGAAAGGTGATAGACCATGCCCAAAAACACAAATTTGTACTCACCAATGGAAGTATGAAGTGGTTACTGACACCATGTTGGGTGCTTGGTTTCTAAAGGAATAACAAGCAAGACGCCACGGAACAGGACGAGTAGCGTGCACACATCGCTGCAGGTCAACAATCGCCGGTTCACATACAACGAACTGGTGGCCGTGACGAGCGATTTCCAGAGAGTGATCGGCCAGGGTGGTTATGGGAATGTGTACAATGGCTGTTGGATAGATCTCAACGTGACTGGGCCCAACGGCCCAGCACGCCCCCTAACTGCGCCCTGATCGGGGGCGCCCGTTCTTATCTAGGACGGTGGGCCCCTATCGTCAGCGCTATATAAAGTGGTGGGGAGCCGGCAGCACGACCTATGAGGTTAGCCGTGCCCTAGCCGCCCCACCTACAAGCCAATCCGATCTAGGCTAGCGCTGCGCCGACGGGAAGCTCCACCGCCGCCACCCTAGCCACACGCTCGCCACACTCACACCCCCTTCACCCATGGCCAACGACGGAGGTTCTAGCTCCGGCGCCGGTTCGGGCATTCCCTCTGGCTCTTGTCTGTCGAGCCAGGGAGCAGGTAGAGCGCGTCTCCGTTCTCTCTCTCTCTCTCTCTCTCTCTCTCTCTCTCTCTCTCTCTCTCTCTCTCCGTTCTTGATCCACAAAGGTGATGGTTATATTGCTACTGTTAGATCTAGACTAGATCCGTGATAAAGTTACATTAACATTGGTATCAGAGCTCGAGGTTTTAGTTGCTAGATTTTACAGTGCTTTTTAGTAGAAAGTAAAAGGAAAGAATTAGATCGAAAAGTGCGCCTGCCTTAGGGCCGCGCCGTTCCTCTCGATCTAGATGGGCATCCATTATGGAGACATCTAGAAGAAGAACACACCCTTCGGGGCAAAGGAAAACCCTAGATCTAAAGACCCAAAAGAATCCCGAATGCAAGTCCTAACCCCATAGATCCCCAAAGAAAAGACAATCAAAAGGGAAAAGAGGTCCACTCCGGCCATCACCGGAAAAGTCTCCGCCCCACACCTCGGCCACTTGACGATGGTGCACCCACCCTCGGGTGGATGCACACATCGGCAAGGAGCAAGGTGGGGAGCGCCGCCGCAGTTCCACCATGGACCAAGTAAGTAACACAAAAAAAAGGAGCAAAGGCTCCACCACCGCCCCTCTTGGCGGTGGTGCGCCCACCCTCGGGTGGACGCACCGCCGGCAAGGAGGATGGGGGGGCCATGGCTCACCGGAGCAGAGGGAGGGGCACGCCGGAGGGCGGCCGCCTCGCCTCGTGCTCGACCGGGGGCAGGCGCCAGAGCTCGGCCTGAGGGAGGGGCGCATCGTAGGGCGGCCGCCTCGCCTCGGCTCAGAGCGGGCCGCGCCGCCGGAGGAAGAGGGAGGGGCTCGCCGCAAGCGGCCGCCTCACCTCGACCCACAGCGGGCCACGTCGGCGAAGGAGGGAAGGCCCCGCGGCCGGCCTCGGCCTCTCCCACACGCCGCCGACGCGGGGCAGCCGCGGAGGAGACGCGGCGCCGCCGCAGACGGGGACGCAGAGAGGGAGCAACGCACGCGCCGCCGACGCGGGGCTGCCGGCTCGAGGGACGCGGCGCCCGCCGCGGTCGCGGACGCGCAGGAGGTGGCCGCGGTGACCACGCGGGGCGGCCGCGCGCGGGACGCGGCGCCGCCGCGGTGGCCACGCGCTAAAGGGGGACGGGCGAGCCACGCGGTGACCACGCGGGGCGGCCGCGTGCGAGACGCGGCGCCGCCGCGGTGGCCACGCGGGAGAGGGGCTGGGGGAAAAGTGGCTTAGGGTTTAAGGGGGTCGGCGGCTGGGGGGGTTTTTATACCCCCGACCAGCGCGCCCCACCGTCGGATCTAGGGCGACGCGGCTGAACGGCTCAGATCGAGCCACGCGGTCGACGGCTGGCGGGCGCTGGCGGGCGGGCCAAGCAGGCCCCGGCTGGGCTGCTGGCAGGCCACGTGGGCCACACGGGCGGGGCCGAGCCAGGTGGGCTGCTCGCCTGGCCAGGCGGGCCGAGGCGGCTGCGGTGCCAGTTGCCTACCGCGCGGGCGCAGCCAGGCCGCTTCTTGGGCCGCTGGGCGCTGGGCTCTGTTTTGGCCCAGTTAACCGGTTTTTGTTGCTTCATTTTTTACAGGATTGTTTTTAATGCTTTTTTGCTTAGTTTTAAGCGAAAATTTTGTATAGTTTTCTCTAGTCCTTTTGTTTTTGAGTATATTGTGACTAGAGAATGTTACAAAGGCAGTTTTTTTCTGCAAAGTATGAGTCTTTTAATGAAAGTTTCCACTGCAAATAGTTCTTTCACATTGCAAATGTATGGTTTAAAATTGCATAAAATGCAATAAAAAGGTTGATTAAATCTTGACATAGAGATGTGATTAAAGTGATTATGACTCATGCTATTAATTGACCAACGTTGTTAATAATCATGACCATAATCTTGTCCTATTAAGTATTAAAGGTGCATTTAAATTTATTTCTGCCCAACGGTGATGTAATTTTAAATAGCACGAAACGATTGCATGCTTAATTTATACCAACGTTGAATTAACGCATACAGTTGTTTTACTTGGTGATCTCACATATTTTTGTGGTTTTCACGAGGTCTCAACCTCATGGCATGTTTAAAGGACATCCCCCTCCTTAGGGGAGACAACTACTCCGAATGGAGGAAGAAAGTTGACTTGGCGTTCGTATGCGCCGAAGTGGATTGGGTGGTTGATACCAAGCAACCAGTCAAGCCCGCTGACCCGGTCAGGGGGGCCGCTGAGAAAAGTGCTGACTTTGAGAAAAGGAAGAGGGACCATGCTCCATTGGAGCTGGCTTACTCCATCGATAACCAGAAATGGGTGAACGCCAACAAAAAGTGTCTGGCCTTCGTAAAGAACACAATTGAGAACGCAATCGTGGGCTCAATTGGAGAGTGTGCTACCGTGGGCGAGTATCTCGCCAAGATAAAGAGCCAGTTTACTGGCTCTTCAAAGATGTATGCGACCCAGCTGTTAAAGCAGCTGGTTACTGAAAAGTATACGGGAGGACCCCACGGAATAAGAGAGCACATCTTGAGGATGCCAAACATGGCAGCAAAACTCAAGCCCATGGATGAGGACCTCGAGCTAAAGCCAGCACTCTTGGTGCACCTAGTGATGGCCTCACTTCCACAGCCTTTTGAAAACTTTGTGATAAACAATAATATGTCCCCTGAAAAGTGGGACATAGAAAAGACCATTGGGATGTGCTCCCAGGAAGAGGAAAGGCTGAAAGCCCTTCACGGCGGTTCTCTGAACTTCGTGAAGGACAACAGGAAGAGAGGCTTCACAGACGGCAACCATGGTGGCTCACCCTCCAAGCCCCATGGCAAGGGTCCAATGCAGCACCAGTACCAGCATCACCAGTCCACCCCAGGGGAGAAGGATCAGTGCCATCACTGTAAAAAGCCGGGCCACTACAAGAAAGACTGCCCGATTTGGCTAAAGTACATCATGGCCAAAAATGGTAAAGATATTGTTTCTTTTGTTAATGAATCTTTGTATGAAAAGTTTACTAGATCCACTTGGTGGATTGATTCTGGAGCAACCGTTCACGTTGCCAACTCTTTACAGGGGTTCCATTTGACAAGGACCACGCCAAGAAGAGAAAGACACATTGAAGTGGCGAATGGAATAGAAGCAGAAGTGGAGGCCATTGGTGACGTCCCTCTGGAGCTGGCTGATGGCTCTTTGCTTATGCTCAAAGATGTGCTTTTCGTTCCTTCATTACATAGGAATTTAATAAGTGTTTCCTGTTTGGACAAAGATTCTTATGAATGTTATTTTGGTAATGGCAAGTGTGCCATCTGGTTGAAAGACAAATGTGTGGGTGTTGCTACATTATTTGATAAGTTATATTTGTTATCCCTGCATGAGAAAGTTTTTTCTGTGTGTGATGTGAATGAAAAAGTTTCCTTGTCGAACAAAGAACAAAAGAAAAGAAAGCGAACTCTTGACTCATCGAAACTATGGCACTGTAGACTAGGCCATATTTCGAGGGGAAGAATAGAAAACCTCGTTAAAAATGACATTCTTCCTCCGTTAGAGTTCTCCGACATAGAACAATGCATAGATTGCATTAAAGGAAAGTATGTCAAACATATTAAAAAGGGTGCAAACCGAAGCATAGCTACACTAGAAATAATCCACACGGATATTTGTGGACCGTTTCCGGTGAAAAGTGTGGATGGCTATGATTCATTCATAACATTCACGGATGATCACTCCCGGTATGGTTATATTTATCCAATCAAAAAAAGATCTGAAGCGTTGGATAAATTTAAAATTTTCAAAGCTGAAGTAGAAAATTAGCACGATAAAAGAATCAAAATAGTTCGGTCCGATCGTGGGGGGGAGTACTACGGTCGGCATACTCCATATGGTCAAGTACCAGGACCCTTTGCACGGTTCCTGCAAGAAAATGGAATAGTCGCCCAGTATTCAATGCCGGGCGAACCTCAGCAAAACGGAGTAGCTGAAAGGCGCAACCGTACCCTCATGGATATGGTGCGCAGCATGATGAGCTATTCCGCCCTTCCATTGGGATTGTGGATGGAGGCGCTTAAAACCGCCATTCACATTCTCAACAGAGTACCAAGTAAGTCGGTGCCCAAAACACCGTATGAATTGTGGACAGGCAGAGTCCCCTCTCTGCACCACTTGAGGGTCTGGGGGAGCCCAGCTGAGGCAAAAGTTTTCAATCCAAACATTGCAAAGTTAGACCCCAAAACAGTATCTTGCCATTTTATTGGCTACCCAGATAAGTCCAAAGGCTATCGTTTCTACTGTCTCGACAGATACACAAAGTTTGTAGAAACGAGACATGCAGTCTTCTTGGAGGACGAATTGATGAGGGGGAGCACGGTAGCTAGGAAAATTGATCTTGAGGAGAAGAGGGTGCATGCACCTAATCCGATGATTCAGGAGCCATTTTTCTCGCTACCTGTTGTGCCACCATCTACAACCCCTGAGGTTGTGGTGCCGACACCTGTTGTGACTCCAAACGTGACAACAATGGGCGAAAGTTCGGAACCTGTCCATCAGGAGCCACCTGAACCCACTGTTGAGCACGAAAGGGAGCCAGAACAGCCACCTACTGTAAATGTGCTTGAACCCGAGGCAAGAAATGAGCAAGAGTCTGATGAACTCAGACGGTCTAAAAGAGAACGAAGACCAGCCATTTCCAAAGACATCTACAAAGTTTACAATGTAGTTCATATGGAGGGCGATCCTACCTCATATGAAGAAGCCATGAGTAGCCCTCACTCAGCCAAGTGGGTGGAGGCAATGGAAGATGAAATGAAATCGATGAGTTCCAACAATGTTTGGGACTTAGAGGAAATTCCCAAAGGATCCAAAACAGTAGGATGCAAGTGGGTCTACGAAACAAAGTATGACTCCAATGGGAATGTAGAAAAATACAAAGCTAGACTCGTGGCAAAAGGTTTTACGCAAAGAGAAGGCGTAGATTACAATGAGACTTTTTCTCCGGTCTCATGTAAGGACTCCTTCAGAATCATCATGGCACTAGTTGCACATTTTGATTTAGAGTTACATCAAATGGATGTCAAGACGGCATTTCTAAATGGAGATTTAGAAGAAAATGTTTACATGAAACAACCCAAGGGTTTTTTCATGGAGGGGAAGGAACATATGGGATGCCGCCTAAAGAAATCCATTTATGGGTTAAAGCAAGCCTCTAGGCAGTGGTATTTAAAGTTTAATGATACCATTAAAAGATTTGGATTCAAAGAAAATATAGAGGACAACTGTATTTATGCAAAGTTCAAAAGTGGGAAATATATTTTCCTAATTCTATATGTGGATGACATTCTGCTTGCTAGCAGTGATGTTAGTCTACTACTAGAAACAAAGAAATTCTTGTCATCAAACTTTGACATGAAAGACCTTGGTGAAGCCTCTTATGTTTTGGGCATAGAAATTCACCGAGACAGAAAGAATGGAGTGTTAGGACTGTCGCAGAAAGCGTATTGTGAAAAGATTTTAAAGAAATACAATATGCATGCGAGTAATTCAATACCTGCTCCCATAGTCAAGGGCGATAGTTTTGGGAAATCCCAATGTCCAAAGAATCAATATGAGATCGATCAAATGAAGTCAGTACCATATGCTTCGGCTGTTGGAAGCTTACAGTATGCACAAGTGTGCACTCGCCCTGACTTAGCATTTATCACCGGGGTACTCAGTAGATATCAAGAGAATCCAGGCATAGAGCACTGGAAGATGGTAAAGAAAGCTTTGCGTTATGTGCAAGACACAAAAGGCCTCATGCTTACATATAGAAGATCTGATTCCCTAGAGATAAAAGGGTATTCAGATGCAGATTTTGCGGGAGATAAAGACGACCGAAAGTCCACGACAGGGTATGTCTTTACTCTCGCAGGAGGTGCTATTTCGTGGAGAAGCGCCAAACAGTCAATAGTTGCATCATCTACGATGTATGCAGAATTTATAGCATGTTATGAGGCCATGGGACAGGCGTTATGGTTAAAGAAATTCTTACCCGACTTGAAAGTGGTTGACTGCATCAGCAGGCCACTAAAGATGTACTGTGACAACGAGCCCGCAGTATTCTATGCTCACAACAACAAGTCGAGTAATGCTTCAAAGTCTATAGATATAAAGTATTATGTTGTGAAGGACAAAGTCCAGGATCAAACTATAAGTCTCGAGCATATAAGGACAAAGGATATGCTTGCGGATCCGCTAACGAAAGGCTTACCACCCAATGTGTTCAAGGAACACATAGCCGGCATGGGTTTAACGGGAAGCCTATGATTCCTGGACCATAGAGGCCCAAAAGTAACAGAATTTGTTTCAGAACATGAAGGTATATAGTGGTTGTCTGATTCTATCGGCAATTGAGCTGAGACGATGAAACATGCTCTATGTATCATTCTGTGATGGAATAAGTAAAGAACAAGGTTAAAAGAAAAGTCGAGATCTAGGGGGAGAATGTTGGATAGATCTCAACGTGACTGGGCCCAACGGCCCAGCACGCCCCCTAACTGCGCCCTGATCGGGGGCGCCCGTTCTTATCTAGGACGGTGGGCCCCTGTCGCCAGCGCTATATAAAGTGGTGGGGAGCCGGCAGCACGACCTACGAGGTTAGCCGTGCCCTAGCCGCCCCACCTACAAGCCAATCCGATCTAGGCTAGCGCTGCGCCGACGGGAAGCTCCACCGCCGCCACCCTAGCCACACGCTCGCCACACTCACACCCCCTTCACCCATGGCCAACGACGGAGGTTCTAGCTCCGGCGCCGGTTCGGGCATTCCCTCTGGCTCTTGTCTGTCGAGCCAGGGAGCAGGTAGAGCGCGTCTCCGTTCTCTCTCTCTCTCTCCGTTCTTGATCCACAAAGGTGATGGTTCTATTGCTACTGTTAGATCTAGACTAGATCCGTGATAAAGTTACATTAACAATGGCTTCTTGGAATATGGCACCCAAGTGGTTGTGAAACTGCGGTCTGAATCTTCAGATCAAGGTGTAGAAGAATTCCTGGCAGAGGTGAGTTCTACTTAGGTATAACTCATTCCCTAGCGAACAAATTTCTGGATTCAGTTTCTTAATGCATTGTACAGGCTCAGACCTTGGCTAAGATCCACCATAAAAATCTTGTCTCCTTGATTGGCTACTGCAAAGACATGGAATACATGGCTGTTGTATATGAGTACATGTCTGAAGGAGCCCTACATGAACATCTCAGAGGTATGCAACTTAATAACGAAGCTTCATCCTTCCTTCCTATTTATTTTACATATGAAGAAGTGGGAACCAACTGACAACATAAAACGAGAGCATGCTAGTAATATTCTGATATTTTCTAGGGGGAGAGAACAATACGAGATGTTTAACCTGGAAGGAAAGACTACGTATCGCGTTGGATTCCGCTCAAGGTTAGCTTTTGAATAAATATTTTTCTTGATGTTTTTACATAAAGGACCGCAGATCAAGAAGATGATGTGGTCCACAATGCGTGATATATGGATGTATCCAGGGCTTGAGTACCTACACAAGGGGTGCAACCCACCCCTCATTCATAGGGATGTGAAGACGTCTAACATCCTTCTGAATGCACAGTTGGAGGCGAAGATTGCCGATTTTGGCCTACTCAAGGCATTCAATAGCGATCGTGATACCCATGTGTCCACAGCAAGGGTGGTTGGCACCCACGGCTACCTAGCCCCCGAGTAAGTGCATTTTTCTAACTTTTGTTAACTTTGTTCTAAAAAATCCAGGATTATTAATGACATGAGTGAAATATTTTTTTGTGCAAAGTTGTATATGGGACACCTATATTCTTGAGAGTCAAGATGTATGCTCTTCCTTTGCTCATGGGATGCTTAAAAGGGACTAAAATCATGAACCCCGGTCCCTTAAATTGGATAGCTTTACTTCAAACAAGTAGATGAATTTCTTTCGTGGGGCTACAACCTAGTAACTCAAAAGCAAATCCCCATGAACCAGAAAACTTATTGTGGGAACCAAAATGTTTTGTGTGAATTTTATGTGTATTCTACAAAAAACATTTTTGAATCGAAGATGTCCCGAGGAACTCAAGCTCTGCATGATTGTTGTGGACCGTTTTGACACTAGACCAACTGATGCCTTTCATGCTTTTCTAGGTACGAAGCTACACTCCAGCTCACAAATAAGAGTGATGTGTTTAGCTATGGCGTAGTGCTGCTAGAGATAGTCACTGGGCAACCACACATCCTGAATGACCCTGAGCCGACGGGCATCGTCCTGTGGGTGCGGCGACGTCTTGTCAGTGGTAACATCGAGGGCATGGTGGATCCACGCATGTGCGGCGACCATGACAACAATAGCGTGTGGAGAGTTACAGATACCGCGCTCAAGTGCATCTCACAAACGCCGGAGGAGCGACCAAGTGGTAGTGCTGCTCAAGGAGTGCCATGAACTCGAGGCTGCGCGTGTCGAGTCGGAAGCCGGATATTACACGGCCGATAGCCACCCGAGCACCAATGTCATTTGAGTTGGAGCATTTGGAGAGGATTTGGGCACTGAATGTTTCCCGCACTCTCGTCTACAAATTCTGTTTGTTTTCTCTTGACGGAACAGAAAAATACTCTTATGAATGTTGTTACTGTTAGACGAAGTAGTGTACACAAAATAGTAGTGAGATATCCAGAGTTTTCGCAGTTTTGAACATGGTTTATTATTAAGGATGAAAATTAACAGTCTGGTCATCTCTACGTCATTGTTACCTCCTAATTACACACGTTTGCTTCGGTACACAAGCAACCCCTTCCCAAACACAAAATGGCAATCTTGTCTTGTTACTTTAACTAGAATGGTGGCCCTCGCATTTTGCAAGGGCATCATCATATAAAAAACGTTCAAATATTTATTTCTTATCTTATGTCAGTATTTTTTTTTCCTATCGTTTGCCTCACTCATTGCATGATATATTGTGCTTCAAACATAGATATAAGTATATTGTTAAGAAATAACAGAAAGAATGGAACATTTTTACGTGAAACAAAATATTAATTTGATTTTCTCAACAACCATTTTATAAATTATGAAGTAGGAAACACATTCTGTTATTCTTCCTTTTTTTAAGAAATTAACTAAGATTCATGTTTTGAGAGCTACTACCACCGGTCCTAAAGCTTAAGGCTTATATTTTTTTGAAAAGTCAAGCTACGTAAAGTTTAATATTATGTAGATATCACGTGAAAATATGTTTCATGATATATCAAAGAGTATGGATTTCGTATTGTAAATATTAATATTAAAAAAAACTTGGTCAAACTTTACGTAGTTTGACTTTTGGAAAAAACATACTCCCTCCGTTTCAAAATATAAGATGTTTTAGGATTGTGAAGAAAATGTATTAAAATATAAGATGTTTTAGCTTTGTGAAGAAAATGTATTTAGTGAACCTACATACTAAAAGAAGTCTAGATACATTTGCTTCACAAGCTAAAACATCGTATATTTTGAAACGAAGGGAGTAAGTCTTAAGCTTTGGGACGGAGGTAGTAATATTTTTGTTAGGATATTATTTCTTTATTTCGCCATGATAGATCCCCATATGGTCCTAAACACTTTCATCTCATTTTTTACAAATCTATAGAATTTTGTTTCATTCAAATCTAAGTTTAAAAACTCTAGGAGCTTGAATGGCTTCGTATTCACCCGCTTCCACTGTGGCCAGTCTCTCGGCCCATGTTGCCGCATCTAGTAGCTCTTTTCAGCACTGACATTATCGTCTTAGACATTTATGTGATTGTCATATTTCAGATCTAATTCATAGTTGTGTTCTGGGGTTTGTCTCTAGAAATGATTCTTTGGATTGTATGTGTTGTACTTGTAGACTTGGTAAACAAATTCAGATACCATATCCTCACACTGAGTTAGTGACTGAGCGTCCTTTTGATCTCGTTTATTCATATGTTTGAGGTTTATCTCCCTTTGCTTCGAAAGAGGGCCATCTCTACTATATCTTTATTGACAATTTTTCTCACCACACTTGGAAATATTCATGTCTTCTTCGTACTGAGGTATTATTTATTTGTTGCCATGGTTCAGCGCTCTACTGCTCTACAAACACAGTGATGTGGATCCATCATGAGTTCAAAGGTGGGGTGGAGGGTGTTACAGGTTATATTATGGTCCATGTATATATGTATATTCGTTGTATGAGGGAATTCATACATATTTGTTACTTGTACATGCACTATACTTTCTGGCCTTTATTCCTTGAATACAAGTTGCTATTCTCCTAACGGTGCCAACACTCGTTTAACCGGGGGAGTGTCAAAAATGCCATGATTGTCAATGATGCTATCGCTTGTTAAGAATCTTCATCCTCATAAAGCCATTTTTTATACTCATGAACAACGCGAAGAGAAAACAAGGAAACACGTAAATGTCTATAAAATTTACTTTTTACATTTGCACTTGACTAATAATAACATAGTCAAAAGATTTGGTGTATTCCTGCAAGAGAAAACAAAAGCCAACTTGTAGACTAATACGGGAGCCATTCATTGTCCAAGTTCTAGGCCTCCTTTCTAGCTAATATGAATGGGCAGAGCTTCTACCCGGTTAACCGCCAAAACATTCAGGGCTTGTTTGATTCAAAGGAATTGTGTAGGATTTTTGTAGGATTTGGATCCTTAGGAATTTTTTCTATAACTGTTGTTTGATTCAAAGGATTACAATCCTTAGGAAATCCTTCAAAGGATTCCTTTGCACTCTATTTTGAAGGAAAATTTCCATCCACTCCAACCTCTTTGTACAATTCCTTTGATTTTCCTGTGCAATCAAACACCACTTGATCTAAAATCCTATAGTTACATAATCCTATAGGATTCAAGTGGACATGCCACTCCAATCCTATGGTTTTCCTATTTCTATGTTTTGTGAATCCTATGAATCAAACAAGCCCTCATTGTTCAAGTCATCTCTTCACCTCGCAGCTGGACCACTAGACATTGATGTCACTCTTCCAAAATGCTCCATCTCAAACACAGTGCTGCTCTGGCTCACATCAGTGGAAACATCAGTGACGTACCCACTATATCCGCTTAGGTTACCACCGCTCCCGGCCGTGTAAAACCCGGCAGTCGCGTCGCCTCGGGCAACCTCGAGCTCAAGGCACTCTTGCAGCTGCGCCACCACGTCGGTCATAGTAGGTCGCTGCTCTGGGGTATGCGTTGTGCACTTGAGTGCGATGACGGCGGCTTTCCACACGCTGTTGATGTCGTAGTCGTCGCGCATCCTAGCGTCTACCACGCTCTCGATGTTGCCACGCGCGAGACGTTGTTGCACCCACTGGATGATGCTCGTCGGCTCAGGGTCATTCAGGATGTGCGGCTGCCCGGTCACTATCTCCAGTAGCACTACGCCGAAGCTAAATACGTCACTTTTGTTCGTCAGCTAAAATGTTGCTAGGTACCTACACAACATGACAATCAAGTTTAAACAAGGACAATCATGCAACTTGAGTTCGCAGAACATCTTGGATTCACAAGAATTTGCAGACAATTCCCAAAAAACAATTTGATTCCTGCAGAATCAGTACTTTGTTAATCAAAGTGACTAGCATTCTAGATTTATTTGAGAATTTAGGGGCGATTTAAATTTATCACCCTAGGAGAAAAATGTATAGCACGAATTCTAAACCTGCATATATATGTGTATAGGATTGTAAAGCACTTAGAATTTTGATAACTGGCAATGTGTTTGCTAGAACATAATCATCAAGAATTTTGAAAGGCTTACTCAGGTGCAAGGTAGCCGCGTGTGCCAACTACCCTGGCCGTGGATACATGTGTATCGCCGCCGCTATTAAAGGCCTTGAGTAAGCCAAAATCGGCGATCTTTGCATCCAGGTTTGCATTCAGTAGGATGTTGGACGTCTTCACATCCCTGTGGATGAGAGGTGTGGGTTCCACCCCTTGTGTAGATACTCAAGCCCTACATCCACATACGACCATATCATTGCCGAATCTACGCTTGTAAATGAATTGAGACGAACAAAATCCTAAGTCAAAAGTTTACCTTGTGCGGATTCTAGCGTAATACGAAGTCTCCGTCTACATGTTAAGCATCTTGTTTTGTTCTCTCTTCCTAGAATGCAGAGGATCGTAAGATGATTGACATCTTGACATATTCTCATCAAATGCTTCTAACTTTTATGTCCTATATATTTATTTTGTTCAAGGCCTGAATGCTTAATGATCTGCTATATATGTAATTTGCATACCTCTAAGATGCTCATGTAGGGCACCTTCAGACATGTACTCATATACAAGAGCCATGTACTCCCTGTCCTTGCAGTATCCGATCAAGGACACCAGATTCTTGTGATGGATTTTAGCCAAAGTTTGAGCCTGCACTAACCCCCCAAAAAAAAAGATCAATGCATCACCAAACTAAATGCAAAAATATGCTTAACCTTACTACACTTCTATAGGTCCCACCTCTGCCAAGAATTCGTGTACACCTTGATCTGAAGATTCAGAACGCAGTTTAACAGCCACCTGGGTGCCATCCTCCAAAAATCCATCATAGACTTTCCCGAACCCTCCACGGCCGATCACTCGTCGGAAGCCGTCTGTCACCGCCTCCAGCTCGGCATATGTAAATCGGCGATTGTCTAGACACAATGAGCTGCGTCCGTTGCTGCCCCGAGAGTGCGACGGCGCGATGTTGGCTTCGTTCTGCGGCCTGACACTGTTTCTTGCTGTCATTCCTTGTTTTCTCCTTAGCATGCAAAAGAGTAGTACTGACAGAAGCACAATCACCAACACTGCAACTATCGGAACAACAACATAGATGACGACCTTTGATTTTTTCTTTTCTTTCGGAGGCTGACAGGAGTCGCCATTGCTGCAGAGGTTTGGATTGTTACCAAACCTATTAAAAAAGGGACCAATTAAGATTTGTAGAACCCAAAATTGTATAAGTGTGTTCATGTTATGATGTAGTACAAACCTAAGTGTTAGAGAGCCATCTTGCATTCTTTTCAGAAGTCCAGAAGGAATGGATCCACTAAGCTGATTACCAGTCAAATCTCTGAGGGAAACAAAATATATAATTCATCTCAAATCAATAATTCATTATAAGGGAATGAACCGAAAGAATAAGCCCCGTGATTTTCCTTACAAAACTGTGAGTGAAGACAACTGCGAAAGAGTGTCAGGGATTGAGCCTGTCAGGTTATTGCGTGAAGATCCCTGCAAATTAGAAAAGTGCAGCATAAAAAACCAAGCAACTTGTTAAAAAAAATGAACATTCAGTATTGTACAATGGCTTAACAATCTCCAACTTACAAGTATTGTAGACCTTTGAGGCTGGCAAAAGAAGCTGACATGTTGCCACTCAGACCACTGGAAGATAGATTCCTGCAACATATATACACCATATACAGCAGCATCTCAGATCATTTCAATTTCCGGGTAGTACTACTCTTTGACATAGAAAACAAAATTCAGAAATTTACAACTCACAAGCCTGTGACACTTTGTGGACTGGAAACGGCATAACTGCAACCCAATCCGCTCCATGCGAAACTTTTAGGCATACAGGCATAACTTGTCGTCGTCGATGTTCTGCACCTTGTACGGCGTCGTGATCTCCGACCACTCCGTGGGCTTGCTCATCGGGAATCAAATGCGGTCGTGCGGGTCGTCGGGGAACCTGACGAGCTTGCCGTCGTTCCGGCCGAAGTTGGCCCTGGCAAGGAGGACGAGGCCCTGGGTGGCGTTAGCCATCGGGTAGAGCGAGTTCTTGAGGGGCCTGAGGTCGAGGCTGGAGATGAAGGGCGTGCCGGAGCCGGTGTCGACGAGGCAGACCTGCGCCGAGTCGCCGGGGACGACGGCGATCGCCTCCACGATTACCGGCGTGTCGGCGTCGGTGATGTTCACGGTGGTCCAGTAGTTGACGCCCAGGTGGAGGTCGAACACCGGCGCCCTGCTCAGGCCGTCGTAGTTGCCGGCCGTACATGAACTTGGCACGGACGAGGTACTTGAGCCCGGACACGAGGGAGCGGAGCGTGTAGCAGCTCCGCGCGCTGGCGCCGGCGCCGAAGCTGCGCACGTTGTGGAAGCTCCTGCCCATGGACGACGTGATGTACTCGGCCGACATGTTGTAGTTGGTTCCGGCGTCGACGAAGCCGGCGTCCGAGACGAAGCTCAGCTTGGTGCCGTTGTCCACGTACCCGGAGGCGCTCTCCGGCAGGCCGCAGTCGATGCTTATGAAACCTGCACGCACGCACGCGCAATGAGCATCTGCAGCTAATAACTAGATATGGATTCGATGAAGCAATGTGTGCAAGCATGTACAACAATGTGCGAGGCCGAGAAGAAGCAACAACAGCCACGGCGCCGCCATTGCTGATCTCACCCAGCATGGTCCTCCCATATCGCTGTACCAGCAGCGACAGTCTAACTCTGGGCTCGTAAATGGAATGAACCGGTTCGTGTGAAGTACTTGCCCAGTTGGGATATAGCGGATCACATCTTCACATGGGCGATGGGTTGACTTGCATGCCAGTAAAGTCAAGCGCCTCGGTGGGCGCAATGCTCCGCTTGGTGACCGTAGACTTCTTTGACTTTTTCCACGCGGGATTATTGCGACGGCTATCTCCTGTGCGACCTCTCTCTCTCTCTCTCTCTTTTTTTTTTTGTCTTGTGGACGAGCTCGTCCCACTAGGAGAGAATGATTTCTCCGAGCAAGTATGTTATGCTTGTAGACAATGCGGCCACGCATGCTAGTCTTGTAGCTATACAGTTTGCAGGTTGCATCAACTTCTTTTCAATGAAACAAGTGAGATAGGTGAATTTTCATGATATCGGTACTCCTGAAACCGAATTTACTTACCTTACCCATTAAGTTACATAGTTATCGCATTAAGTTATAGATTTTCTGTAACTTGGCGGATCCTTCTTACTGTTTATTTAGAACTTTATCATTTTTTGTCTAAACTCCATAGTTTTAGGTTTCGGTACGCAACTTTGCACAGATACCCTGGGCGCCCTTCACGTGAGGAAGAGGGTCCACCACGAGCGGTAGTTTTGCTAGGGAGATCGGGAGGCGATCGTGTTGAAGCTAGGGTTTGTCGTTCGAGGGTGGTTGTCATCGGTGGCGAAGGGGACTACAACGGCATAGCCTCCTTTCGGCCACCGTTCATGGGTAAGGTGTGCTGCCCTATCCCATTGATAGCGGCGGTGCTGGGTCTGCATGGCTTCTCCATCGAAGAAAATTCTGGAAGGCGGTAGCCCATCTAGGGCCCTTCCCAGATCTCTGGCAAAGGAGAGATCGGAGGATACGGTGGCAAGCCTATAAGCTAGATTGGGACTGATGGAGAGGGAGGTCGCGGGGATCGTGATCAGAGAAGTGGAACCAGGTAGGGTTCCAAAACCCAAGTGGATGCCGGTGGGGAAGATTTTCTCGCCGCGCAGGAAAATTCTTAATGCTCTTGAGAGAGCCATGGAGCATGCTTGGAGGCTACACTGTGCGCCTCTTCCTTGGTCCCTTAGGGATTAGCGCGTAGAGATTCGGCGATATCTCCCTTATCAGACACCCATCAAGCCACCTTTCTTCCCAAAGACAACATGTGCGTGTGGAATCCACTATATCTTAAATCACCTTACCATTGACACTAATATCTAGCGGTAAGTAGACGAATTTGCTAAGGTTATGTGTAAATGTTCCAGCATAGTGTCATGTTATGTCTAATGGACGTTTGCTATTATTAAGATTTATTGTTTCCCTTTGGTCTAGAAATAGTTGATTCTGAGTTGACCATGTACATCATCATACATGTAGTCATACAAAAAAGTAGGAAAATATGACATAAAATGTTGGATCTTAATCTTATGATTTGTTATCTCTGTCTTAATCACATCGTCTAGAAAAGACGTCTGAGAATTTGCTTCACTTTGTACAATTGCACTTTCTCTAATAACATTATCAAAAGAGTGTTGAATTTTACAAAGTGAAAACAAATCAAAGAAACCTTCTAGCTAGAGGTGCAGGCAATTCATTGTACATGTCATCTTCATCACCTCACATCTGGACCTATAGACATTGTCGATACCCTACCCAAATGCTCCATCTCAAATGCAGTGCTGCTCTGGCTCACATCAGCGAAAACATCAGTGGTGGCGTACCCACAGTATCCATTTGGGTTGCCACCCTTCCTGTTAGTGTAGACCCCGGCATTCCCGTCGCCTCGGGCAGCCTCAAGGTTAAGGCACTCCTGCAGCTGCGCCACCACGTCGGTCATTGTTGGTCGCTGCTCTGGCGCCAGGGCGGTGCACTTGAGCGCGGTGTCAGCAACTTTCCAGATGTTGTTGATATCGTGGTCACCACTCATGCGGGCATCCACCACACTCTCAATGTTTCCGCGCGCGAGACGTTATTGCACCCACTGGATGATGTTCATCGGCTCTGGGTCATTCAAAATGTGTGGTTTCCCTGTGACTATCTCCAACAACACTACTCCAAAGCTAAACACGTCACTTTTGTTGGTCAGCTGAAATGTTGCTTGGTACCTAGAAATTTGTGCAACACATGTGTGAGCTCTTTAAACAAGGACAAGGACAATTGTGCAACACTAGGTTCATTAGAACACATGCGGTTTACATTTGCAGATATTGCAAAAAAAAAGTGTTTCATACTTGTCTAATGTGGCCCTTACTTCATGGATCAAAAATGTACTTGAATCATTAACTTGTAGATGAAATTCAAATATAGGTGGTTTTGTAGTTTTGATCCCCTAGGAGAAAACAAGGCACATGACAGTTCTAAGCATGCATGATGTATGAAGTATTCTTGCTTTTATTGGATAACCGAAGTGTTTTCAGTTGTGATAATTATCAACAATGCCTTTAGCTAGGACATGATCATCCGGAATAGAAAGGTACACTTACTCGGGTGCAAGGTAACCGACTGTGCCGACCACCCTGGCCGTGGACACATGAGTATCAGCGCCACTATTGAAAGCCTTGAGTAAGCCAAAATCGGCTATCTTGGCGTCCAAGTTTGCATTCAGTAGAATGTTTGACGTCTTCACATCCCTGTGGATGAGAGGTGGGTTGCACCCTTTGTGCAGATACTCAAGCCCTGTATCCACATACGACATAACCTTCTGAATCTATGAATATAAACCTATTAAAAGAAACAAAATCTTAGTTCTTACCTTGTGCGGAATCCAGCGCAATACAGAGTCTCTGCTTCCAAAGTAAACATCTCGAGTTGTTCCCTCTCCCTACAATGCAGAAGATCATCAGATGAGTAGCATGCATTGGTAGTTTGTCATATGGTTCTTACATTTACATTTGCATTTTTTTATGTTATTACACGTTTGAAGCTTGATGGTTTGAGTAATTTGCATACCTCTAAGATGGTCATGTAGGGCTCCTTCGGACATGTACTCGTATACAAGAGCCATGTACTCCATGTCCTTACAGTAACCAATCAAGGATACGAGATTCTTGTGATGGATCTTAGCCAAGGTTTGAGCCTGCACTCACCCAAAAAAGATCAGTACATCACCAAATTAAATCCAAAAAATTGCTTAGGTTCTGCAGATCTCACCTCTGCCAAGAATTCTTGTACACCTTGATCTGAAGATTCAGATCGCAGTTTAACAGCCACCTGGGCCCCATCCTCCAAGAAGCCATCATAAACTTTCCCGAACCCTCCTCGCCCTATCACTCGCCGGAAGCCGTCCGTCACAGCTTCCAGCTCAGCGTATGTAAACCGGCGGTTATCCAGATGCAGTGAGGTGTGGCCGTTGCTGCCTCGAGAGTGCGATAGCGCCATACTCGCCTCGTTTTGTGGCCTGACGCTGTTTTTTGTGTTTGTTCCTTCAGTGACAGAGCAGCAAGTGAACTAGTGTTACTCAATTATTCCCTTCGTTTTAAAATAGATGTCTTAGATTTATTAAAAAATAGATAAATCTAGACACTATTAGGTATACAGATTCATCTAAATTTTGACAAATCTAAGATATCTATTTTGAGACGTAATTCATTCTTGCATTCAGTGAGCCGTGCGTTTAAATATAATAGCTTGTGTGTTTCTCAGGGTCTCTCACCTTTCCTTCTCCTTAGGATGCAAATGATCAGTAAAGACACGGCAACTATCGGAACAATGGCGAACACGAGCACCGAACCTAGTGGAACAGCGATATACACGGCAATCTTTGAGTCTTCCTTCTTTTTTTGAGGCTGACAGGAGCCACCGTTGCTGCATAGGTTTGGATTTTTACCATATCTAACAAAAGAAAATACACTAATTAAGATTATAGAACCATAATTTGAAAATTGTGATACTGGGAAGGGGGAATGTCCATGTTATGATGTACTACAAACCTAAGTGTTAGAGAGCCATCTTGCATTCTTTTCAGAAGTCCAGAAGGAATGGATCCACTAAGTTGATTGCCCGTCACATCTCTGAAGGAAAATAATATTATTGCTTATTTCGAATACATAATTCATTCAAGAGATTATGACCAAAAAGATATTGAATTTCTTACAAATGTGTGAGCGATGTCAACTGCGAAAAGGTGTCAGGAATTGAGCCTGTCAGATTATTGCGTGACAAATCCCTTCAAATTAATCAAGTGTGCCACATAAAACCCAGATAAGTTGTAGTAATAAAATGAACATTCAGATTCAGTATTGTACGGTGGCTTAACAATCTCAACTTACAAGTATTGCAGGCGTTTGAGACTGGCAAAAAACGCTGATACGTTGCCACTCAGACCACTGGAAGATAGGTTCCTGCAACATATAGATATACAGCAGCATATCAGAAATAATCCCAGGTGGTAGTAGTACCTCTAATACAGAATTTCTTTTTCAGAAATTCACAACTCACAAGCCTATGACACTTGGTGGTCTGGAAACAGCATAGCTGCAACCCAATCCATTCCACGTGAAATTCTTGGGCACGCACGGATCCCCCATCCAGTTCTTCTTCAACAGCTGATACTTGGCTCTGATCGCCGTGATGGCAGAAACTGATGCACATTTTACAGCAGCAACAGCACAAAATTCTATCAGCTGAGATATACAATCGTTTCAAACATCCATGCATAGATATGCATCTGAACACAATTGATTTCTTACCGTCCTGTGCGGCGGTGGGCACGCCGGCAGTGGGAACGACGGAGAAGACCTCGACGGCGTTGAGGAGGGGTGGGAGCGTGGAGTTGGCTGTCGCGTTGAGCAAGACGTTGTAGTGGTGGAAGCCGTCGATAGCGTCAGGATTGAAGACGGTGTTGGAGTAGAGGTACTGCGGCGTAAACCCTTTGTCGAGCGAGAGCATCAGGCCGTTGACGGTGACATAAAACTGCCGCTCTGTGCCGGGTGGGAGCAGCTGCAGCTCGGAGAGGTGCAGGATGCAGATGTACCCGGGCGACGAGTCCTTGGCGCTGGGTCTGGTGTCCCAGCTGAACTCGATGGGCTTCGATACGTTGGTGGGCGTCACGGCCGTCTGCATCACTGCCGACGGTGCCTCAAACTTGCCGTGGTCGTCGTCGATGTTGTGTACCTTCTTCGTCGTCGAGATCTCCGACCACTCCGTCGGCTTGCTCTCCGGGAACCATATGCGGTCGTGCGAGTCATCGGGGAACCTGCCCGCAGGTACGCACGCTTATTAGTGGATTTGAACAACAAGATCGGTCGTGAGAGTGACGAGACAGGTTGCTAGCTGATGCTTCGGCTTCACCTGATGATTTCGCTGTCGCTTGTGCCGAGGTTGGACCTGAAGAGGAGGACGAGGCCCTGCGTGGCGTTGGCCATCGGGTAGAGTGAGTTCTTGAGGGGCCTGACGTCGAGGCTGGAGATGAAGGGCGTGCCCGAGCCGGTGTCGACGAGGCACACCTGCGTCGAGTTGCCGGGGACGACGGCGATCACTTCCACCATCACCGGCGTGTTGGCGTCGGAGATGTTCACGGTCGCCCAGTAGTTGACGTCGAGGTGGATGTCGAACACTGGTGCTTTGTTGAGCCCGTCGTAGTTGCCGTACATGAACTTGGCACGGATGAGGTACTTGAGCCCGGACACGAGGGAACGGAAGGTGTAGCAGTTCCGCGCGCTGGCACCGCCGAAGCTGCGCACGTTGTGCCAGCCCCTGCCCATCGACGGCGTGATGTACTCAGCCGACATCTTGTAGCTGGTGCCGGTGTCAATGAAGCCGGCGTCGGAGACGAAGTTCAGCTTGGTAGCGTTGTCAACGTACCCGGCGGCGCTCTCCGGCAGGCCGCAGTCAATGCTAATGAAACCTTCATGAACGTAGGCAAGTCGCACGCGCAATGAATATCTGCAGCTAGAGATCGATTTGATAAAGCATGTGTGATATATGCTCACCTAAGATATCCACCTGGCCATGGACTCGAAGAACGCCGCCTATGGCGCCCAGAAGGAGCAACAGTAGCCACCGCGCCGCCATTATTGCGGATCTCGGCCATGGTCCTTCCATCGCACAATGTGCCCGGATGCTAGCTACACTCTAACTCTCTGGTGACTCATGTATCATATCCTAGCAAAACCGCGATAGGACTAATCACAGCACAGCACTAGTACAAATTGATATACGAGACCTTTGGATCCACCAAAATGGATGGCTCTTATATATTTATTTGAGGGTACCACAAAATACATCTTGTGAAATGTTATGACTTATAATTACTTTTTTCTTTTTGAAACCAATGACTTAAGTACTAGTACTACTACTATAGTATACTTGCCCATTGGAGAAGAACATACCACATGGGCGATGGGTTGACTTCATGACCTCGCTGGGCGGAATGACTTCTGAACTTTTCCATGCGCCATTGGCACCACGGCCAGCTCGTTTAACCTCTTTGATTATTGGTACCAGTCTTTCCCACTATGAGAGAATGATTATCCCCAAATAAGTAGTATTATGCTTGTAGCTGGACAGTTCGGCCATGCACGTTAGTCTTCTAGCTGTAGAGTGTGCAAGTTGCATCAACTCTTTTCTATGAAACAAGTTGCACTCCTATGATCTAGACATACAAGTTGCACATTATTCAGCTAGCTGTTGCTAATAAGAGTAGTGCACATAACGGGAGTGTGTAATGTTTGAAAAAACATGCATCAGATCGGATCTGGCAGTGTGGAATGTTTCCGTTTGACACTGAAACATTGGATCTGATCTCCCCGCAAATGGCAATGCTGCACCAGGCGCAGAGAACACACACACACACACTCATACGAGGGGCAGCAATTGTATCCTGCCAGCAGAAAGCTACTGCAGATTCTACCAGAAATACCCGCCAAAAAAAGATTGTACCAGAAATACACAAGGTAATTTTCCAGGGGAAAATCAGCCTTATTATGAATAATGGTTCAAATACACTAGTACGGCTTATTTTCACAACACCTCCGCGGCATCCGTGTACTACTCCTACACGAAGGGGACAACATCCCGTAATGAAGCAAAACTGCGTGTGGCGTGTCACAGGTTTCTCAGCGGGACAGCAGTAGCTACTGTACACGATTACAGACCATCGGCGTCGCTATATCTCGCCGTTCGACGACGAAGATGCAGATTGGCTAAAGGCGGTCGCCACGTTGTGGTTGGCACCAGCTGGCAGCGGTGGCTTGTTGGCCAGCCTATCGGCCTGCCTGGCCTCATCGACATCCTTCTGGCTCAGGAAGCTTGGCTGGTTCGTCGACGACAGCAGCCTCGCCCACATCCGGTCCGTGATCTTCACCTTATTCCGTGTGGATGTCACCCTCTATTAACAAGAGAGAATTTTCATTATGATTGAATCATGCTTAGCTTGCGAAGTGGTAAATGAAGTGTGAAGTGCTAAATGGTTCAGTTATTTTAGCTAACAGCCTTCACTGTGTCCTTCAGGGAGCACAAATAAGCTCTTGCGACAAACGGGAAGAAAAATATGAAAACATAGGCTGCAACTGAACTACCCATCAGATGTTATGCATAATCAGTAGCCACAAATTGTCCTACTGTGCGTGTCAATGAACGAGACCACATGAAATTACTCACGTAGAAAGGTATATAGGCATGTCTTCCATTCACCATCCCAATGGTGGAGCTATATCCTGCCATTGCACCATGAATGGCACTGTGAGCCAGCAGTGTGCAGTAGACATTGTCGGATGCATTACTTGGAATAGCTCGGACCATGTACGTAGGATCTGCACAATGTAGATAGACTATTGTTAACCTCGTGCTACACAGATCAATAAGTTGTTTTAGAACATCGTGTCCCCTGTGAAGAAAAGAGAATCAGTCAATATGTTACCAATGTATTTAATGGTCATCTCCGTCTTTTTGCTTTTGAAATGATCCTGCAATGGATTAATGAAATGAGTAAGTAAACTGCGCACTCCTTGAATCATCCAAAGCAAAACAGGAAAGGCAATACAGTTTCTAGTAAATGCCAATAATAATTAATTATGTCATGGAGAGTGGAATCAAGTCCAGTGGCAAGGAAATTTTGGTATGTATCGTGCACCTTAATCTTGTGAGTCAACCAAAGACCAATATCAAGAAGTAGCTTATTTCCAGATGCATCTTGCTGCTCTGAAGAGGGTATGCTTTGGGCAATAATATCCTGCCCTGCTCCCTCGGCAACAACAATAACCATGTGTTTATTCTCTTTCAGCCTCCTTTCTATATATTGAAGTAAACCCCCTTCTCCATCCATATAAAATGGGGATTCTGGAATTAAGCAGCAATCCTGTGGAAATTCGAGAGATCCAAAGACCAAATAAGAAACTCTTTACATGGAAGTTTGATAATGAATCAGAAAGCAAGAATTATAGTACTAGTGTTTGAGAAATAGGGAGTCAGATCAAATACAGGGACCAGACCGAGTGGACCAAAACAAAATATAGAATGCAATATCCTGGACAGTTATAGAAGCCACAAACTTACCACATCTCGACTTGCAAGAGTAGCATACATTGCAATGAACCCTGCATAAATAGAGGAATAAAGGCTTTAAGGACAAGAGAATGTAATACATGGTGAGTTAGCAAAGTAGTCATGTTTGAAATGAAGAAAATTAAGCAGCTTTTTTTTTATGCAGGCCGCAAAAGTTTAACTAAAAGTATCTAAAACTGCTATGTGATTTCAGTGAATGTAAGCTATATAAGAAAAATACTAGCATGCAAAAAGATGGCAAGTGACTGTATTGAGAATATGTAAGGAAACTTACCGCTATAACGACCCATAAGTTTTACCAAGCCTATTCCATTCTCAGCACTGCAAGCTTCCACATGAGCTGAATCAATGGCACGTTGAGCCTCTTCTACGGCCGAATCAAAACCAAAGGACTTATCGATTATCTAATAATCAAAAGATACAAACAATCAGTAATGAGTTATATCCTCATATTACTGCACATATTGACTGATTTTTAGATAAAACTTCTGCATAAGCAAATAAACTGATAACCATATTGTACAAATAATTACCGCTATGTCATTATCTATTGTCTTGGGAATCCCAGCCACGGCGACTTTTAGACCACGTTTCCGGATTTCCTGCCAGTAATCAAAAGCAATGAAGTATTCTTTTTTCTCAAATACAGAAGCAATGAAGTATATATGAAGACTATCTTTGAGAATGAACTCTTTAGGTATTTCCACATACTATTCTTCTATTGTAATGCATTCATGAAACAGATGTTGCTGTGGGTAAACACATGCTAAAATGAAAAGGTGCCTCGTCAGTCATTACTATACATATTTTTCTACTATAACATATCCGTGTAGAGGCTACTATTACCGCATTTTCTATACTAGTGAAAACATGTACACCGTACGATATTTGTAGCACTATCAAAATTAATACCTTGAAGATCTCATATGCTCCCTTCTGAGTTCCATCTCCTCCAATGATATACACCTAAATAACATATTCTAGCATATGAGTCCATATGTCCAGTCAGAACGGCTATATCACAGTGGTGCATTTGAACAGTCATCTTTACCTGATTAATTCCACGATCCTGGATGTTATCAACAATCTTTTTTGTATCATGACCACCTCGTGATGTTCCAAGAACTGTACCACCCTTTTTGTGGATATCATTGACACTCTTTGGTGTAATAGCAACGTAGTTGCTAGAATAGAAGCCCTTGTATCCATTCTATAATTGGGCAATAAGACGTTAAGAGACAGAAAATCCTGAATCATAGCCAAAACTGAACATATGCAAGGCTTAACTATGGCAAGAACCTCAAGTCCTCAACATACAAATAACTTTTCTAACATGATTATACAATTTTCACACCCACGTTATCCTAAAAATATTTGAGGCGAACGTTTTACAAAAAAAAATTTACAACAGGTCATTCATCTTACAGCTATTTCATCTTCAGTATATAATATAATGGAGATGAATGGCCCAATTTGACTGGAATTCCGAAGTTCATTAAAGGCATTGGAATCAGCAATGTTCGATAAGATATGACCAGAATCTAGAAATCTAAAGGTATCCGCTGACTCCTTTTAACAAAAGATAAATGCAGAAAGACAGACAAAGCATGTATAAAAATGCAAGAGTAAGGTTCAACAAGTACCAAATGGAGGGGCATATAGCCATTTAGAACAGAGCACAGACCTGTATTCCATAGATTTTGTTGACATTATACATGTGGGACAAGCCACACACGAGCTCTCTGATAACAGTGTTAAGCCCAGGGCAAAGGCCTCCACAAGTTACAATGCATGCTTTCACTTCATCTGACTCAAAGTTAATCTAACAAGATTCGAGCACAAATGTTTCTGTCAGCCAAGACACAAGGGTGGTCAATAATTAAACGAGGTGGCAAGTGCAGCTTACCCTCTGACGGGGTCCAGCACGACGGAAGTGAATCCCCCGGCGACTATTCTTCTGAACAACAACCTGTAAGAGAAAATTACAGCTATATGTAAATTAACCGTCAACAACATCACAGTGCAAAACATTGAGTAACAATTTGCACACCTTCTGTGGTACAGTGTCATCTTCGTTGACAAAGTATTGCCTGGTACCGACAAAAACAGAGACTTGGCAAAAAGTTGAAGATCAAACAAACAAGATGCACATAAGACAAGCCTTACTTGACAGTTGAATATGCTGGGTGGTCTTGTAACGGGTTCGGGTAAGTCTGCAAAAAACAATGAAAAACAGCAGACCATAAGCTCGGATCTCATGGATCATGGTTTCACCACCATCAATTAAAGTAAGTTCAGCATGGCTGGGCAAACATCGACCACCGTCGCAGCTGATCCAAAGGGCTACCCTTGTACATATTCTCGTAAACTGGCTGACAAGTGGAGTAACTGAATATGACAGGGAGAAGCAAACAAACCGGCCAATAGTACTCCGTTGAGGATATAATCCATTTATATCCAATCAAATCTCACATTCCCAAAAGCAGAGACAACAACAAGAGTAACTTGTGAAACTATGAACCCACAGAGTAGAAAATTTTGCTAGTAGTCATGAGAGTTTCCCGCTATCTGTGAACCTTGGCGGTAACTGATTAACTAGCTAACTGCAACTCTGCCAGGCTGTCTAGTAGTTTTTAAGTCGACAGTAACCCGACATGGGTCAGCAGAGCAGAAACCCCAAATCTAATCGACCAAACCCCAGTTCGGTAATCCCCCGCCCAGATGAATTCAACTGCTCGTAAATCGTAATGGCTCAGCAAAAGCCGCAGCTCGCAACAGAAGAATCGCGCCGACACGGCACCCGCAGTCGGGCCGCAGCAGCCAACCAGAACCCGCAACCGAGCGACGAGGAGGAGGGCAGGAGGCGTGTGGGGGGAGGACTGAGGAGAGAGGAGAGGGGGAGCTCACGGGGACGTCGGGGAGGTAGTCGGCGAGGTGCGGCACGTCGTCGAGGACGTATCCGAAGTCGCCCTCGGAGATCTTGACGTAGGCGGCGTCGGCGAGGCTGACGGCGGAGGCGTTGCGGAGGGCGCGGAGGTTGGGGTAGGAGTCGCGGGAGATCCGCACGCACATGGCCGAGAACGGCAGCGCCGGCGCCCCGTCGTGCGTCGGCGCGGGCTGGCCGCCGTGCCCGTCCGCCTCCTCGTCCTCCAGCCGCTGCAGCTCGTCGTCCGGCGGCAGGATGATGTGGGACGCCATGATGGGTGAGAGCAGGAAGCGGAGGTTTAGCTGCGTTTCCTGGTGGTGGGTTTAGTACTGATGCTTTTTGCACGGTGCCGACGCGAGAGGAAGCAATGGAAAGGAAAGAGATGGTGGGTGGGGGGAAGGATTTTGAGGGAGGGAGAAAGCGCAGATGCGGCGGGTCGGTGGTTTCCGTTTGACGGTTTTATTAGCTGCGGTATTGGCATGTACGGAACGGGAATTCGGGGTGAGCCGTCAGAGTTACCTGCTGATTGATGTCCTTCCATTTTTAGAATACTAGGAAACGTGCCCGTGCGTTGTTATGGGAAGAAAAAATGATAAACTTTAAATGAAGGCTAGTGTGACCTAAGTCCTGCCCATAATGGATTCAACCATGTAGCCTCATATCACATTTCTTCTTGTATTCTTCTCCAATGAATAATGTAGTCGTGGCAAAGTCTATATGTCAACTTCAAGAGTTCAGCTTTTTTTTGGCAATTGGACATAACAATCAGGTACTTCTATTTATTTTTATGTATAGTCTCTCTCATTTACTATAAGAAATCTTTCACTTATCATAGTTTGATTTATCCAATCAAGAAAATTAAATGTCAAAAGAGACACACAAGTTGTTTCCTGCAGAGCCGTTGTTTTTTTTTCTAGAAGAGATTGGTTTTCTCCTATTTCTAATTCTCCTTCAAAAAAATCCTTTTCAAAAGGGTTGTTTTCTATATAAAAAAATCATCATTGTGAAATTGCCTTCATTTTTCTATTCGGGCACATAAATCTAACAAACCGACCAATGCTAGCTTGCATCTTAAACTCCCTAATCTGTAACCGAAGGATGACTTACAACATACAGACCAACATCTCATGATGACACGATCAACTTGATTTGCCAAATTTTGGATGAATCTATATACTAAATAGTGTCTAGATTCATTCAAATTTTGACAAATACAAGTCAATTAATATGAGCCGGAGGGAATACATAATCTGTAATTGGCTTCTGTTTACTTGATACAAAAAACCACTGAGCTTTTCTATGAGCAATTGCAGAAAAACAAATATGATCACTTTTCCATCAACTGATATGGATGAAAAAGCATGCAATAATTTTTGTAAGAGAGACCGGAAGGAGGCCATGACCGGCAAGGCTAGCGAGGAGCTCCCAAAATCAGTCCTGTGTACGTGGGTTCCTCTGTTTCGCTCCACTTGGGTCTAACTTTCTTCTCTCTCAATCTTTCTATTCCCAATATCTATCTCACTCTGATTTCTTATAGAACCAGCCCATCGTCTGGCTATCAACAGGACAGGATTTCCCCTGCCGGCCCCCTCCTCTCGCCGCAAGCGAGACCACTTTTTTCCCATCGATGTACCTACGCCGTCGCCTGCACGCCTTCTCCACACACTTCATCCCCCCCCCCCCCCCCCCCCCCCCCCGCGCATCCCACCACCACATCCTCCTCTGCCGGCCCCCTCCTAGCCGGCATGGCCGCCCCCCTCTCTGTTCCACCGCCAAAGACTGGCAAAGCCGGCCCGACGCCCGATCCTCCTTGCATCCACCCACACCGCTCTCTCTAAGCTTTCCCCTCCATCTATATTCAAATCGCGGTGGTGCTGGTTGGCAGATTTCTAGCAATTTGCGATGCTTTTTTATTCTATAGGCAACTGATTCCTATCGATTTGTTAGGTATATAAATCGGTTGAACTTGATTTAAGGCAGCAAGGTGGGACTATTCTTCTCCATCCTCTTTGTTTACTGATAGTTTGCTTACTGGTAAACCAAACCTTGTGTAATTATATAGAATTTGACAGAACAGAGCCCATAAAAGACCAACAGTGTAACGAACGGTCATCGCGAGACGTCGGAGGAAGAAAAAAATAAGGTGTCATCAGTTGTATTATGTGTTTTGGTGGGAGGATAAATTTGTCTAAAAAAGTGTTGGACCGGAAGAAACACTTCGTCCTTTATTATTTTTTAAGATTTAAGATTTAAGATTAAGATAGGAAACGTGCCCGTGCGTTGCAACGGGATGGAAATATGCACGAACCATTTTCTCTTCGATAGGCATGTCGAAGAAAACAACCAGCTTTGAGCATATAAAAGGTGTACACCGTGGTCATGTGTGCCGCCTCTATCTCCTTCGCCCCACTGCTTTAGCCAAGTTACCCGATTCACATTCCCCAGCACCAGCCGAGCCATGTGCCACCATTGTGACCTCACCGGCCGTTTGATCTTACGCACCAACATCGGACGTTAAGTCACCGAGTAATTTTCATCAAATCGACCGACGTCAATTCCTTCTTCCCACTCAGCTCGTAAACGCCATCCTGGTTCTCCACATTGGGTGAACAACTTCCGCCACTTGTCTAGTAGGGGCTCCCTTCGATCTATACTGTTCCCGTGCAATCCACGGAGGAGAAGAGGTTGTCTGCAACATGTGTACTGGCAGGAG
Organism: Avena atlantica; assembly: GCA_910589765.1. Taxonomy (NCBI): domain Eukaryota; kingdom Viridiplantae; phylum Streptophyta; class Magnoliopsida; order Poales; family Poaceae; genus Avena; species Avena atlantica. The sequence goes on along the minus strand of OU342733.1, from coordinate 467,153,805 downwards.
GAGGACCTCCGGGGATCTGTAGCCGCACGTAGAGCATAGGTGTGTACCACTCCTCTCTCCATAATCAGATTGTTCCAAGAATAAATTGGAAACAAATGCATAAAGTGTGATATTGCTAACATATTAGGATTGGGCCCTTATAAAAAGAAAATGTCATTTACATGCGTGTCTTTGATATGTGTTACAAATTTGCAGATGCAAACAGACTCGTTTCGTTTCTAAATTGCTTATCTGCATTGTAACTACTCGATATATGTAACACCCTCAGAATCGGACCTATGCAAGTTTGAGCAAAATTCGCCAAACCCGCATAGAAACGATTCAAAGGTGCCCACCAGGCACTTTCGTGCGGGTGGAAAACGAAGTAATAACATTACACAACAGTCCTCGATGGGACCCACAGGACAGTTATATATAACAGCGACTCAAAGAGTCAAGAATACAAATATTCGGTACAAAGATCCAAATCACCTTGAAAACGATAGAGCGTCCGCCTACGGACAAGATGCAAATGGGGCTAAGAGCCCTGAAGAATAACCAATGGCGTCCATAACCCTGCCCAGGCCAAGCCGGAAGGGTAACCTTGCTAACGACGTCGATCTCAAAACCTGCTTAAACAAAAAGGGGTGCCGACAAAGGGCAAAGGAAAAAGAAGAAGCGTCAGTACTGAGGCCAGTACACGGCGAGGCTAGAATTCGGCGGTCCTCGCCTACATAGATATGGTGGACTGAGCGGCAGCGGCAGCATGCACTAAACAACCTATAGAGACTCGATACAACTGGCGATTATCAGAGAAGGGTAAGAATGACCTATCCGGATCCAACCTGAAGCTAACATCAAACAAACCCATCCTGGTGTTTCCCCCTCGAGACCAAACGAGGAAGTCAACCGAGGAACTCACACGGTTGGCAGTGTTATTTATTCAGTTATAGTTGCGGCCCTTTACTAGTCAGGTTTAGATAATCGTCCTGATAAAGTAAACAGTGGCACTTTTAGTTAACCATTCCGTGATAGTTGCAACAATTACTAATCAGGTACAGATAGCATGAGATAAACCCAAAACCCAGCAGTTGTTGGTACTTTTATTCAGCCATTCCGTTGTAGTTGCAATACTTACTAGTCAGATACAATTGTCGCAAGCGACATCCAAACAAGCAATTGTGGACAGTATTAATTAGCCATTCCATTATAGTGAAGCTGATTACTAGTCATTATAAAGTCAAATTTATAACAATAAACTTTAGTTATGCTTGTCTATGATCGAGATACTGTGCTCCAAGTCGTCCATATCCGCGGACACGGCTTTCAGAAAGTTTTACCCGGCCGGGGTGCACCAATAGCAACACACACTCGATCAACCTCGGAAAAACCAAATCAAAACCCAACGAGGCTTTCACGACAGAGCAATCACAGGATTCAGAAATATTTCAGGGGGCCACCCCTTGGAGTACACCCGCAACGAAGTAAGCTAGCTCCGAGACGGACCCCAAAGTTTGTGGGGCCGGCGGTAAACGACAGCAGATCCCCAAACGGGGACTGTCGATACCACGTAAACGGGTCACAGATCCTAAACAGTACAGTGTGCAGTACCTCGCACAATCGTAAATAAAGCAGTAAACATGGCATAAGTACAGGATAGTAATAAAGCCCCAAACTAGTTCGTGGCCCCAAGAAATAAGACGGAATCAAGCTCTGGCTCAGGGGGGTCCCATATACCTCCCGGATGTGGATAGCGCGATAAATCAAGGAACAGGTATCAAGTACTCGGGGTCTTACGGGACACAAGTGGGCGTTCGGAAACCAAATATTATCTATCACCCACCGATGCCTCTGCTTATTCAATTTTAGTTGTTAAACAGAAATTAAAGTGACGATAATTAAAACTAGAATCATTTCCAACATCAACATGCGGCAATACATCAGCAACTGTGGCATATGACGACACACATCAGCACTTGAGCAAGCCACTACGACACGCAAGTCCAACTATCTACCAAACAACAGGTAATAGGGTGTGTCCAAGGCAATATAGGGCTGCACGGTATATCACAGGTACGGAAACTAAAGCATCGCAACACAGATAGCAATAGATCAACAGGAGGGAAGTAAATACTATAAAAGTAAGATAGGTAGAAAGGGGGAGATGCTCGCCTGAAAACATTGTCGAAGGGTTCAACCGAAGATCGGGGCGAAGCTCACATCAACTCAACGGCCTTATCCGCGAAGAACCAAAACACTAGGAGAAACACCGGATGCAATATTTAGTACAACGGCAGAAGATCAGCATGATGCATGTATGATGGATGACATGGCAAAGGTGCGATGCGATTAGGTCAATGTTAAGCGGAACCGGGGTCCCGGCAATTAATTAGGTAGTTCAAGTTGTTTAGAAACCCCGCATTTTAAATGTTGTATTACCAAGACAGAATATATCACCGGTTCGCTGCACAAGTTTAAATGAGGCCAATATGAGACTAGATTTGCCCGCATATGGGCCCCATATTTAATTATTAGGTGACTCGGCATAATGCCCCCAACCCAATGATATGCATGCGAGAAGGACAATTTAATATGCAACAATGTTATGTTTCATTTATAAAATAGGGTTTCGGGAAAAGGGGTCACACATTAGGGGGGGCTCGACGATCTTGGGTTCCGGGGTTCGGGGTCCAGGGTTTAGGGTTCGACGGGGTCGACAGGGTCCAGGGTTCGACGGATCTGGGGTTCGGGGTTCGGCGGAAGCGTTCTCGGATTCAGGGGGTAGATCTTGGCGCATCCGGGGTCTTTGGGTCATGGCGATGATCCTGGCGTCCTAGATGGAGAACTCAGGGTTCCGGTTCGCGGTTTTCTTGTCGACGGTCTTGTGGGGCCATCTTAGATGCCGGTGTCGAGCTCGGGTGCCGTTGATGATCTTGGGGTTTCAGCGGAACGGTCTTCGGGGCACTTGACGTTCTATGAAGCAGAGCTCCGGACCTTCGGCTCCGGGGGAAGGACATGGAGTTCCGGGGACAGGGTCTTGACGTTCCGCGGCGAAGTGCTCGTCGTTCCGTGTGAGCGACCTTGGCGTCCCGAGAGTTCCTCCAAAACCGTGACGCGTCCGTGAGGCGATCTTGGTGCTCCGAGGGTCTTGGCGCTTCGGTTTCGGGCCTCGGCCATCTCATCCGCGTAGTAGATCATGGCGTTCCGAGAATCGCGGTTCGGCTTCCGACTCCGGGTCGGTCTTCGAGAGTCCTGCGGCGTGCTGCCTTGCGGAAGCTGCTGTAGGAGGGGGCAGGACCGGGCCCCGCGGTGGGGGCGACGGAAACACGGGTGAGGCGGTTGACTGGGAAGGCGGCGACGCGCGAGGGGGCGGGTCGGGGCTGCGCGCACGGGGTGGAGCAGGCGGGCCTGGCCGGAGCGGGCCCGCGAGCGCGGCGGGGCGCGGGGCGCTGAGCGGGGGCGCGGCGGAGCGGCTCGCGGAAGGGGTCGGGATGCGCGGGGACGCGGCGAGGCCTGGCGCGGTGAGCGCGGCGGAGGCAGGCGGGTCTGGCGGAGGCGCGAGGCGGTGCTCAGCCGGAGGGGCGGTTGCGGGCTCCGGCTTGCGCGGCAGATGGGGTGGAGGGGGAGGCGAAGGCGAGGGGAGAGGCAGGGTCGGCGAGCTCGGGAGAGGGTGCGGAACGGGGGAGAGCAGCGCCGGTGAGGGGCCAGGGAGAGGTGCGAGGCCGCGGAGGCTGGGCGGTGGCGGGCTCCGGCGAGCGGGTGGACTGAGCGGTGACGGGGCGGCGGCGAGGAGAGGCGGGGAGGTGGAGCGGCCTGAGGGAGCGGGCGGGGCGGCCGGTGGTGGACGGGGAAAGCGGGGGTGGTGGCGCGAGAGGGGGAGGGCGAGAGCGGCCGGCGAGGAAGGCGAGCAGGGCGCGTGCGGGGTTGGCGAGGAAGAAGAGAGGAAGAGGGAGGAACGGGCGGGGCAGGTGGGGGGTCTGCAGGTGGGCCAGGGGCGGGGTAGTGCGGTGTGGGGCCCAGGGGGAAGGGCTGGGCGCGTGAGTGGCGTGTAGCGCGCGGGTGGGTCCCGCGTGGGGGCGCGTGGGGCCAGGGGTGAGAGTGGGGGGCTCGGTCTGGGGGGGTTGGTGAGGGAGTGGGGAAGTGGGTCCCGGCGGCAGAGAGAGAGGGTTAGGGGCAGCTGGGTGAGAAAAGAGAGAGAGGGGGGGAAAAGGAAGGATAGATGAGGTGGCAGGGTGGGTATAGTTTGGGTGAGAGGGTGAGGTGGCGGGCTGCGGTTGGTGGGTAGGAATAGATTGGGTGGGACTAGGATTTAGAGGGAGCTGTTTTATTATTTGTGTTTGTTTGGTCCTCTTCTAATTAAAACAGAACCACTTTGCAATTAGTTTTTAGAGAAAATAAATATCCGATACCTTCGGGGTTTTGCCTTTTATAATAAAGAGGGGTTTTTGTACCATTCAAAACTAGGCTTTTCAAATAATGCAGTCAAACAATGCATGATGATGACGATGCAATGCACAAATTCAACGCGATTTTCTAGTAGTGGTTTTGCGGGATGCCACAATTCGACACCACTAACAAGGGATCTCGCCCTCGAGATCCGCCTCATGGTACCGGAAAGAAGGTCGGCGATCTGCGTCTTCTCGCTTTGTGTAGATCCTCGCGACACCACTAACAAGGGTTCATCCTCCATCTTGAAATCGGCGACACCACCAACAAAGGGTCGTTGTTCCTGATCGTCGAGAGAGCACTCCGGAAACAAAAGGTCGAAGGTAGAGGTATCAAACGATAAGGCCACCCCTAACTTCCGTTAGAAGAGGGAAAAGTTACATTGATCCACCAGTTCGATGTACAGAGCGAACAGTAAGAGTCGGGTAGGGTGATCAGTCCATCCTGGATCTAACTATCAACTCTATACATGGGTAGGAGAATCAGGCAACTCAACTCTCGAGATTTAGACTGAAGATCTTCGTAGGTGGTATCCGGAACAAAGGGATGATGCCAGCAGAAATCGTATGGAAGACACAATGATTAGGTTTCGCGATGGTTCCATTGGCATGAACAACACATGCTCAAGGTATACTCCAACTTCACCAAGGCTCGTCCTTCTCATATGTTTTTCAACGACACGGATATCCAGCAAGGAACACACATGGATAAAGATTTCACGAACAAAAGATCAGATGTAGGGCACAACAGACAAGTTGCAGATTGATGATCGTAGCACCTCCGTTACAAAAGGGAGAAGCGAAACCCTAAAGGTACGACGGATACCCAACCACGAGAAATCCTGGACTCGAAGAGAGAGAAGAGAGCGGATTCAAAACACGTCGAGGTAAGAGGAGAATAGCAGAGGGGTAAGGAGTAAAATCAGACCTAATCAGAACTATCCAACCGATTTTCAAAAATAGTTTTGGACACTCTACTTCGGCCGTTAGCTAGGTTATCCTACAGGCTGGACTTGTGGGGTATCGCAACTGCTGAGCTCTGATACCACTCTGTAACACCCTCAGAATCGGACCTATGCAAGTTTGAGCAAAATTCGCCAAACCCGCATAGAAACGATTCAAAGGTGCCCACCAGGCACTTTCGTGCGGGTGGAAAACGAAGTAATAACATTACACAACAGTCCTCGATGGGACCCACAGGACAGTTATATATAACAGCGACTCAAAGAGTCAAGAATACAAATATTCGGTACAAAGATCCAAATCACCTTGAAAACGATAGAGCGTCCGCCTACGGACAAGATGCAAATGGGGCTAAGAGCCCTGAAGAATAACCAATGGCGTCCATAACCCTGCCCAGGCCAAGCCGGAAGGGTAACCTTGCTAACGACGTCGATCTCAAAACCTGCTTAAACAAAAAGGGGTGCCGACAAAGGGCAAAGGAAAAAGAAGGAGCGTCAGTACTGAGGCCAGTACACGGCGAGGCTAGAATTCGGCGGTCCTCGCCTACATAGATATGGTGGACTGAGCGGCAGCGGCAGCATGCACTAAACAACCTATAGAGACTCGATACAACTGGCGATTATCAGAGAAGGGTAAGAATGACCTATCCGGATCCAACCTGAAGCTAACACCAAACAAACCCATCCTGGTGTTTCCCCCTCGAGACCAAACGAGGAAGTCAACCGAGGAACTCACACGGTTGGCAGTGTTATTTATTCAGTTATAGTTGCGGCCCTTTACTAGTCAGGTTTAGATAATCGTCCTGATAAAGTAAACAGTGGCACTTTTAGTTAACCATTCCGTGATAGTTGCAACAATTACTAATCAGGTACAGATAGCATGAGATAAACCCAAAACCCAGCAGTTGTTGGTACTTTTATTCAGCCATTCCGTTGTAGTTGCAATACTTACTAGTCAGATACAATTGTCGCAAGCGACATCCAAACAAGCAATTGTGGACAGTATTAATTAGCCATTCCATTATAGTGAAGCTGATTACTAGTCATTATAAAGTCAAATTTATAACAATAAACTTTAGTTATGCTTGTCTATGATTGAGATACTGTGCTCCAAGTCGTCCATATCCGCGGACACGGCTTTCAGAAAGTTTTACCCGGCCGGGGTGCACCAATAGCAACACACACTCGATCAACCTCGGAAAAACCAAATCAAAACCCAACGAGGCTTTCACGACAGAGCAATCACAGGATTCAGAAATATTTCAGGGGGCCACCCCTTGGAGTACACCCGCAACGAAGTAAGCTAGCTCCGAGACGGACCCCAAAGTTTGTGGGGCCGGCGGTAAACGACAGCAGATCCCCAAACGGGGACTGTCGATACCACGTAAACGGGTCACAGATCCTAAACAGTACAGTGTGCAGTACCTCGCACAATCGTAAATAAAGCAGTAAACATGGCATAAGTACAGGATAGTAATAAAGCCCCAAACTAGTTCGTGGCCCCAAGAAATAAGACGGAATCAAGCTCTGGCTCAGGGGGGTCCCATATACCTCCCGGATGTGGATAGCGCGATAAATCAAGGAACATGTATCAAGTACTCGGGGTCTTACGGGACACAAGTGGGCGTTCGGAAACCAAATATTATCTATCACCCACCGATGCCTCTGCTTATTCAATTTTAGTTGTTAAACAGAAATTAAAGTGACGATAATTAAAACTAGAATCATTTCCAACATCAACATGCGGCAATACATCAGCAACTGTGGCATATGACGACACACATCAGCACTTGAGCAAGCCACTACGACGCGCAAGTCCAACTATCTACCAAACAACAGGTAATAGGGTGTGTCCAAGGCAATATAGGGCTGCACGGTATATCACAGGTACGGAAACTAAAGCATCGCAACACAGATAGCAATAGATCAACAGGAGGGAAGTAAATACTATAAAAGTAAGATAGGTAGAAAGGGGGAGATGCTCGCCTGAAAACATTGTCGAAGGGTTCAACCGAAGATCGGGGCGAAGCTCACATCACCTCAACGGCCTTATCCGCGAAGAACCAAAACACTAGGAGAAACACCGGATGCAATATTTAGTACAACGGCAGAAGATCGGCATGATGCATGTATGATGGATGACATGGCAAAGGTGCGATGCGATTAGGTCAATGTTAAGCGGAACCGGGGTCCCGGCAATTAATTAGGTAGTTCAAGTTGTTTAGAAACCCCGCATTTTAAATGTTGTATTACCAAGACAGAATATATCACCGGTTCGCTGCACAAGTTTAAATGAGGCCAATATGAGACTAGATTTGCCCGCATATGGGCCCCATATTTAATTATTAGGTGACTCGGCATAATGCCCCCAACCCAATGATATGCATGCGAGAAGGACACTTTAATATGCAACAATGTTATGTTTCATTTATAAAATAGGGTTTCGGGAAAAGGGGTCACACATTAGGGGGGGCTCGACGATCTTGGGTTCCGGGGTTCGGGGTCCAGGGTTTAGGGTTCGACGGGGTCGACAGGGTCCAGGGTTCGACGGATCTGGGGTTCGGGGTTCGGCGGAAGCGTTCTCGGATTCAGGGGGTAGATCTTGGCGCATCCGGGGTCTTCGGGTCATGGCGACGATCCTGGCGTCCTAGATGGAGAACTCAGGGTTCCGGTTCGCGGTTTTCTTGTCGACAGTCTTGTGGGGCCATCTTAGATGCCGGTGTCGAGCTCGGGTGCCGTTGATGATCTTGGGGTTGCAGCGGAACGGTCTTCGGGGCACTTGACGTTCTATGAAGCAGAGCTCCGGACCTTCGGCTCCGGGGGAAGGACATGGAGTTCCGGGGACAGGGTCTTGACGTTCCGCGGCGAAGTGCTCGTCGTTCCGTGTGAGCGACCTTGGCGTCCCGAGAGTTCCTCCAAAACCGTGACGCGTCCGTGAGGCGATCTTGGTGCTCCGAGGGTCTTGGCGCTTCGGTTTCGGGCCTCGGCCATCTCATCCGCGTAGTAGATCATGGCGTTCCGAGAATCGCGGTTCGGCTTCCGACTCCGGGTCGGTCTTCGAGAGTCCTACGGCGTGCTGCCTTGCGGAAGCTGCTGTAGGAGGGGGCAGGACCGGGCCCCGCGGTGGGGGCGACGGAAACACGGGTGAGGCGGTTGACTGGGAAGGCGGCGACGCGCGAGGGGGCGGGTCGGGGCTGCGCGCACGGGGTGGAGCAGGCGGGCCTGGCCGGAGCGGGCCCGCGAGCGCGGCGGGGCGCGGGGCGCTGAGCGGGGGCGCGGCGGAGCGGCTCGCGGAAGGGGTCGGGATGCGCGGGGACGCGGCGAGGCCTGGCGCGGTGAGCGCGGCGGAGGCAGGCGGGTCTGGCGGAGGCGCGAGGCGGTGCTCAGCCGGAGGGGCGGTTGCGGGCTCCGGCGAGCGCGGCAGATGGGGTGGAGGGGGAGGCGACGGCGAGGGGAGAGGCAGGGTCGGCGAGCTCGGGAGAGGGTGCGGAACGGGGGAGATCAGCGCCGGTGAGGGGCCAGGGAGAGGTGCGAGGCCGCGGAGGCTGGGCAGTGGCGGGCTCCGGCGAGCGGGTGGACTGAGCGGTGACGGGGCGGCGGCGAGGAGAGGCGGGGAGGTGGAGCGGCCTGAGGGAGCGGGCGGGGCGGCCGGTGGTGGACGGGGAAAGCGGGGGCGGTGGCGCGAGAGGGGAGGGCGAGAGCGGCCGGCGAGGAAGGCGAGCAGGGCGCGTGCGGGGTTGGCGAGGAAGAAGAGAGGAAGAGGGAGGAACGGGCGGGGCAGGTGGGGGGTCTGCAGGTGGGCCAGGGGCGGGGTAGTGCGGTGTGGGGCCCAGGGGGAAGGGCTGGGCGCGTGAGTGGCGTGTAGCGCGCGGGTGGGTCCCGCGTGGGGGCGCGTGGGGCCAGGGGTGAGAGTGGGGGGGCTCGGTCTGGGGGGGTTGGTGAGGGAGTGGGGAAGTGGGTCCCGGCGGCAGAGAGAGAGGGTTAGGGGCGGCTGGGTGAGAAAAGAGAGAGAGGGGGGGAAAAGGAAGGATAGATGAGGTGGCAGGGTGGGTATAGTTTGGGTGAGAGGGTGAGGTGGCGGGCTGCGGTTGGTGGGTAGGAATAGATTGGGTGGGACTAGGATTTAGAGGGAGCTGTTTTATTATTTGTGTTTGTTTGGTCCTCTTCTAATTAAAACAGAACCACTTTGCAATTAGTTTTTAGAGAAAATAAATATCCGATACCTTCGGGGTTTTGCCTTTTATAATAAAGAGGGGTTTTTGTACCATTCAAAACTAGGCTTTTCAAATAATGCAGTCAAACAATGCATGATGATGACGATGCAATGCACAAATTCAACGCGATTTTCTAGTAGTGGTTTTGCGGGATGCCACAATATACAAAAACAAACAAAGAACTAAAATTAAGCCTGTAAATAAAATATTGCTTGTGGAAAAAATACTACATGAACAGAACCCCTAAAAGCTATAATTTAATTCTCTGGATGCCTATTCTACGGCAAGATAAACCAACATAGATATATGACACCGGTAGCAATAAACAACATAAGAGAAATTAGGTTCAGGTAAATCCAATAGCCCTTCAAGGTCAGACTGCTCTCACAGTCTCACGATTTCGTGGTTCTCTTCGGACAATATCAATGTTAGCTTATCAAAATAGGACCATAGTCTGTACTCTATACACTCGACATAATGATGAAAGGAGCATAGTAAATATCTTCCCTGGCTGTTCACTCGACTCAGACTGAAATTTCTTCACTCAGTTCTCAGTTTTCGGTTACCGCCAAGCTAGATGAACCAAAATCAATCTGACCGGCAGACATCAGGAGAGGTAAGTACACCAGTGTTGTAGTACAGCGGCGGGATGGGACGAGAGATCCTCACCAGTAGCCAGCACGACGACGGGACGAGAGATCCTCACCGGAAGTCCAGTGGGAGGCGCAGCAGGACCACATTCAATCGACATTAGCGTGCAGCTTTGGAAATCCAGCACGCTGGACGGCGGCGGTGGCGTTGCCGAGTTCCGCATAGACAGGGTGGTCATGTGGGAGGGGATGTGGTGCGCAGGGCCTGCCGGAGGTAGGCGACGAGGCGTAGGCCGGTCTGGACGCGCGGAGGCTGCCGGAGCTAGGAGACGGGCCGGAGGCCAGGCTGGGCGCGCTACGCCGACGCGAGGATGAGGGCGACGGAGGCCGGTACGGGCGCGAGACACCTGACAGTGGTAGGTGACGACACGCAGAAAAAAGTTTGAACCACTTGGAGGTGGCAAATGGTGTAATATACCCAAACTGAAAGGATAAAAAGGTACAGAAAAGTGTAGATACTACAAGAAACACTCCTTCCTTTATTATTAGGTATAGATATAGATATATAACGCTAATTGACATTGTTTTTTTTTTCAGAGGGCTAATTGACATTGTTAAGGTGTATATGCAGAGCTCTGACCGTACGACAGAGTCGTAAGAAGAAGTCTCGTTCTCTTGACCATCTTCTATGAATGTACTCCAAGAGTAATGTGTTCAAGATCAGACATCGTCGTACGTTATCAATAACGAAGCAACGGAGGAATGACCATCTTCTAGTATTTCGTTAAATGGTTTTTCACCAGTAGTAAACCAGGCGAGTCGTGTCAACCGTCAAGGGCATTCTCTTTCTCCTTCGTGATGATGATTGCGACGTCCCCCCATATCACGCAGGTTTCGAGTGCCGACTGGTCACCCCCCAGCCTCGCACGGCCGCACACGCCCACAGGCAAAACCAAACCACGTATATGTAGTCCACAAAGAGAGTCGCCAATCGCTGGCGCCGCATCCCGACCCTTTTGCCTTGCGCCACAGGAAAGAAACCCAGCAGACCACAGGAAAAGAGCAGCGCGTGCCCTGCCTGGTCAAACACCGACGCACGGCATATCATATGCCGACACGACATCATGACAGGGTAGGAACCAATAAAGCCAAAGCTGGCTTGTGAATCTGGAAAACCATCCAAAGCTGACTTCTAGAACAAGAATAAATCACTCTCCTTCCTCCATTAACCTGGTTTGATTAGACCCTGATGAGTCAATAAGCTTTCTTCACATACACAACTGTGAAGCAGCTAACACAAAAGCTAACAGTGCAAATCATGTCACAAACGCCAGATCCAAAGTTCACAAGAAAATGGTTTCAACCCTGAGGGCACCAGATTTACGGTACCACCCGATATGTCAAAAAAATGGCACAAGGGCAACACACGATACAAGGGCGTCTCCAAACTAAAACGCCGCTGGCTGTGTTGATGCTTGTCGGAAGGCATGCAAAGCGATCGAAACCATGCAATTATTCGTCTCTGTAATAACTATCCAACAGAAAAACTGATTTATTCCAGCCAAGGGCCACTGGACACCTAATATACGGCTTCAAGTGTTGCAAGACAGGGGTCCGGGCGCCGATCGCGGGACGCTCACTTCGCATGGAACTTGCTGCTGACGGACCCGTAGCTCGGGACATGGATAACTGCAACAAGAACCATCAGGTTAGTCAGTGAACCTTGCAGAGCAACATGCATGCTGCGGCTAACTTCCGAGCGTGGAGCATTACCATCGCCCCATGATGCAAACGTAAGTGGCGAAGAGATTATCTTCTTTGCGACTGAAGCGATGTCGTTCAGAGTGGTCTCCTCCACAACTCTCATGAAAAACTCAATGGGTTTCCTGCAATTTTGACAGATGCACGGCGATCAAGAGATGAACAATGAATCTGCAGAAATACCGCAACAAATTTGGCACCACCGTAAAGACAGGCTGACTTTTCTAGAATTCTCAAATGGCTCGGGACTTGTTGGGCGACCAAAGCGCTTTATATTATCTATAAAAAAGACATCTACTCAAAACACAGTAATACTACGTAATGATAATACTATGGCCCATCTAGAAGTAGACGGTGACAGCAAATTAGTTTTGATTACATTGTGCAACAAGACTATACTGCGCGCATGTACATATGATATGGAAAAGAAAAGATACAATTTAATTTATAATTCTGGATTGCGCAAAATGGACTTGATTAATGTAATTGTAGTAGGACTTGATTAATGTAATGGGATGCTCTGATATGCATACCTTTCCCCGTAAGTCAGAACCTGACTCCCGATGTCTTCAGATGCTACAACCTGTAAGAAGATAAACAGTGTAAGGACCATTTTAGGGAAGCAAGTCATAAAGTATAGGACTTGATCGGGAGAAAGAACAGAATACTCTTGATTCCAAGTTCATCAGAACAGCAGCCTTGGTAGCCTCTTTAGCACGGTCAAGTTCTTCTTGAGTAACTAGATGAGGTAAAAGACCAGGGACCAAAATATGTAACTGATTATGATCAATCTCAATCTAATCTGGAAAAAGATAGCCTTGAGATAAACAAGAAGGAACCTTTTCCAGGAGTTGCAACTTCAAGGAGTTCTCGTGCTGCCAAGTCTACAGCCTCTGATGCAAAAGCTGGGCTCTGTTGGAATGATAACATGGCATGTCAAAGACAAGGGGAGTACATAACAAGCATACAAAACTGTAGAAGCCTGAGTAGACTATGTTCAGCCTTTGACTCGAATGCCAAGTTAAGTCTACGCCTCTGCGGAGAGTTTAAAATAAAGGATTGGGTTTGGGTAACAGGCCAAACTGGACAGCATTAGCGTGTCAAGTGGGATCCCACCAAAATCCCACTTCTAGTTCAATTGTCAAAATCTAGTGTAAATTTTTCCTCAAAATTTGAACTGCATTTTAGCAAATGAACTAAAGGTGGGATTTTGGTGGGATCCCACTTGACACCCTAGACAGCATTAACCACCAGCTTGCCTAGAACATTTGAGACCAGGAAAGAGGACAAGACCATGAAATAACCATGGACCTTATCGATTATTGTGCTGGTAAGTATAATCATACGAAGTACACCTTCATTGTTTCCAAATGACTTACTAGTCCATATAGGGAAAAAATGTTCTTAAATAGATAAATGTATGCCTGTCTTAATAAATTTTGTGTACGCATGTTTAATAATGTTCAGTATAATGACGAATTATTCACATGCGCAAGTTGAAACTTTACTGGCAGGGACGGATCCACCATAGGTCAAGGGTGTACAAATGTACACCCAAAATTTTCTGCAATAAAATTTATATATAGTATATGGTGGATGTATGTATCAATTATGGTATTTTCTAGCCTATATACACTGCATTTTCTCATCCAAGTTAACCTCCGATCTCGAATTAGCAAATAGTAAGGCTAGACTAAAGAACCATTTTTAGCCTTTTTCCCTTTACGTTTTGTGTTGGTTGAAATTTGTACACCCGAAATTAAGTTTCTGAATCCGTCCATGTTTACTGGTCTGTTAGATGGACATACTTCACAGTGGCAGAATACTCGTTGTATGCCATCACGTGATACACATGCACAATCTAAAATAACTGTCTAGATATGAAGAGAGAATAAGGGAGTTGCATAAGCATGAGAATCGTATTAAAAATATCAGTATAAATACCACAAGTGGTACTATCCACAATCAACCAAATTCTTTATTGTGTCCATTGCATCAGTTTTAGAAGGACAAACACATTAGATGTTATGTTTCATGAGAGCCTTACAGTGGCTGCATGAATCCCAAAAAGTCCTGAATTGTTGTAGATACTGTTGAAAGCAGAGAATGACTCAATCTGCTCATAGTCGTTCAAGACCCGGAGATCTGTAGATACAAGAGTACAGCTCAAATTAGGCAGCGTTACAAAAGTATGCATGTATTTCTATCAGACAAGTATGAAAACATTGACTTGAACAGCGGCATACACAAACGGGAATGCATTCCCTTCCCAGGGCCACCAACAGAGAAGGACCCCCCTCCTCCCATGAGCATCTATAAAGCATAAAATAGATTCATCTTATCTTTTAGTAGCGATATATTTGAAAAAATAGGCTTGCACACATGAGAATATATAAAGAAAACCAACAATGAGTCAACAAACTGTTGTGGACAATAGTACGGTGGATGCATTGACCGTCTTGCCGGATGGCCGGGCACATCCACCATCACTAGTGTCCACAACAACATAGGGTGTCCCTAAATAACTAGATCACTTCAACATTTGTTAGGCATACCTGAAGCACAGTCACAATCATTGCAGTTTTCTCTTGGTGCCAGCCGCCTGGCACCTCAAAAGCAAGTGCAATGTGCGTATTCTGATCACAGGAAATTCAACATTAAGCATAAGAGAAGTAAAGCATGCATACATGACACATCCTCAAGAATAATGCTGCAAAGCAACCAAGGACTCACTGGAGAATCTGCTTGGCAACGATATTCCCCTCCCACATACACTGATTTTGGTTCTTCAATATGTTTCACAGCAGGAAGGTCTGACAGAAGAGGTTCCGCAATTGAAACAAACTCATCATGCTCAAGTCCTGATGCTGCAAGAACCATCCTGGGAGCAGTGTAATTTTCCTACATTTTTCACCAACAGTAAAACTGTCAAAAGGAGTGATTTCTCAGTATAATACATGGGAAATAAATTGCTGAATCTTACATGAATGAATTCCTCCAAGGTACTAATATCCAATCTGTTTATAGCAGAGTCTGTAGCCATCAGAGGTTTGGCCAGTGCCCCAGAATATCCAGCCGAATGAAGTGCCTCCAAAAGTAGACCTTGTGGATTAGCAGACACTTCAGATATTTCAGACTTTATCTTCTGGAGCTGCAAATATTTAAAAAAAACAGCACAAGATTGGCAAACACAGGGAAAAAAATTAAGTTTTACTCAAAAAATACCAAATACCTGCTCTTTGACCTCCCATTCTAAAAATGCAGGATTCCTCACAGTGTCAATGAGAACTTCAACCATCTCCGGTGCATAACTTTTCAGTGCATCATAGGTATAGCTCATTTGTTCACGAGAAGCAGAGGCAGATATATTTCCTCCGATGGCTTCGACCTCACGAACTAACCGCAAGTGACTCCGATTTGTTGTGCTCCTGAAGGCCATTCTCTCCAATAGATGTGATGTTCCAGATGAAGCAGGTGTTTCGTAAATAGAACCACAGTTAATATACAGCCCCACCGATGCAACCGGACCCTGAAATAAGTCCTTATGAAAAAAAATTGGTATGGACAAAACAAAAAGCCAGTAACATCAATGAGAATCAAGCAATACCGGCGATGTCTCTGATGCAATCTTGACGCCATTTGGAAGAGTAGTGATTTTTGTCTTGGATCGCTCAACAAAATCTGGTACCGGTGGAGGAATTGTAATGCCTGGGAGTGGAACATCAAGAGGGGGGAGTTTGCTTGGGCTTCCGCCAAGAAGCCAGCTAAACAGACCACCTGAAGACTGCTGAACAACACTCGTGCTAGCAAACCTACTAGCACCATGATGCTGAAAGTAGGGGGAAAAAAGTTGTCTTCAACATGTAGGTATACCAATAATTATTAAAATAGAGTAAACAACTCAAAGGGCAGGTAAACTTAGATGAGAAGTAACTAGTACAATGAAAATGGCAACGATCAAAGGTTGCATTCCATATCGCGTACATTCATAATATTGGGAAGAACAAATACTATTGTGAAGTAAAGGTTCAAAGGAAAAGGAGATTATGAGAATTTGATAACTGCTGTAGAACCAGGTATTTGATCCTCTGGACCCAGAAACCAGAGGGAAGCACCTGTCTAGATTTGTCGCTGGTCTCTCTCCACTCCTATATATTCCTCAATTTTGGTCTGTTTTTTCTTCCTAGATCAGATTTTCTAGTTATTTTTCTTCTCTAGACGACATTGAGGACAGTTGGACCTGAAACGTACACCAGGCTGAGTTGGTGCAAATAAATCACCAAAGGTTTTATTTTGACAAACAATAACACTACTGAGGCATAAGTCCTACACACCAGTAGAAATCACCGGAAAATACACTTCCCACTGTCGTTATTGGCTATCAAACCACCTTTGCAAGGTACATAACCAATGGCGATGAAGATACAGAAATCGAGCGTGTTCATCGACTCATGTCACTAGTTGACCCACATAGGGAATTCAAGGATGTGCAATGCATGTTTTACTCTTACATACGTGTCACCAAGAAATCTACGGATCACATTAGTTAAAACCTAAACTTCGTGCATATAACAAACAACCGCTGCATTGAGAACTGAGGGGACAAAAACCTACGAGGAGCCAAAACAAACTATCAAGCCGTAGCAGCTCGTCCCATCAACATTTACAGTTGTTTCAGCAAACGGGCGTTTCAATTCCCCACACCTCTGCCTAACAAATGTATACTGTCTTGCTTCGACCATAACATCACACCTGAAGTGCAGAGCACTAGACATGACACAGATTCTGACGTGCCCATCTACACTATGAAATCCTGAAGAACGAGACTAGATGGGGAAATCGCCCTTCCGGGAAGTTTGCATCCAATCCAAGTGCGTCCACGGAGCGGATCGAGACATGAACGCGAATGCGGGAGGGGGTGGGGGAGGAGGGCGGTGGGATGGGAGGGGAGGCGTCGAACCTTGAGAGAGCGGAGATGGCTCCCGGCGACGCGATACATGGCCGCCTACGAGCCGAGATCCCAGGACGCTGCGGCGGTGGAGGGGGAGGAGGAGGAGGAGCCGCCGCCGGTGAAGGGTGGTGCGAGTGCGAGAGAGAGCCGCTGCGCGCGTGTAAGAGCTTAGCGGCGGGCCCGATCCGCTTCGGGCGTTGCCTTGTGGCTGCTGCTGGACTGCGGATGGGCCAGTGGAATTTTTCACTCGGCCCACGGCTTTCGTCCCGTCTTTTTTTTTTGACCGGAAATTGAATCTCGTCCCATTCCGTCTAGTATCCGGCGCGAAGTAGTAATGTAGTATACACAAATAATTCCAGGACCACCCGAATACGAGTTTGAGCGGCGAAGGTATCCAGGTAGGATTGCGCGCGTCCGTCCGTCGGGAACACGGGTCCAGGTCAAAGTCTGCAACGAGTTTGCTCTCGAGCAGTCAAAATATAAGGGCAATTTAAGCTAGCCATAGGGGCCGTACGTACATAGAGAAAACGAAAAAAAAAAACGACCGATCCCCTACGTGATTCGCCGTCTCGCTTTGTGCTGTGCACGTACGTGCTCGTCCGTTGTCGACGAGGATGGGAGCAACGTTCTCCTCCGGAGCAGAGGTCGAAGTTCTCCCGGAGGCAGGTGGCGACGACAAGAAGCTGTGGAACGACGAGCTGGTGGACAGCTACGTCTTCGTGGTCGACGCGGCGGAAGTCGACGTTCCCCGGGCGGCGGCGACTGGTGGCGAGGAGAAGACGATGTGGCCGGAGCTGGTGGGCATGAAAGGGTCCGAGGCGGCGCACGCGATCCTGCAGGATAGACACGACGTCACCGTCCACCACTACGGCAGGAAGGCGCCGCCGCCAGGCTTCGACCCCAAGCGCGTCGTCCTCTTCAGGCCTCGTTCGTTTTCTCTGGAATGAAACCAGACGTGGTACCAATCCAGTGTTGGATTGGGTTAATCCCATACTATCACCAAATCCAAGTCAGGCTAATCCCCTGTTAACCCGTTCAAAACATACTTGTTCGTTTGAGCTGCTGTGGATCGATGAATCGTGGAAACTATTTGCATAGCTAGCTCTCTCGTGTCTGGAATCGTTCCACGGGCCTGTTGGCAATAATTTTTTTCCAGACCAAGATAGTATAAATGGATTGGATGGGCTGGGTAAAGAATACAGTGCTGGAATAAACGAAGACATCAAGTTGGCTGGGCTGGAAAATTTTCTCCAAGGGCTGGGACGACGGGGATTTGGATCCAATCCACGTTAATCCAACCCTTCCAGGGATTAAACGAACAGGGCCTCAGCGACTCCAGGCTCCGCGTCGTCACGGTTCCCATGATCGGCTAGCGAACGAATTCCCAACCGAGTCGATTTGATCGATATATAGTTGTCAATGTAGGTGCTTTACATGAAGAGTACGTTGCGGTTCATATGCTCATAGCTTAGTTGATTTATTACTACATCCGTGGTTTTTTTTTAAATGTGCCTTGTCTTATTTAAAAAGAAAAGAGTTTTAATAAGGAAAACGATAGGATACCTCGGGGGATCGATCCCAGGTCGATCGCTTTGCGCTTCACAATGGGTCCCACTAAAACCGTCGTGATGGTTCCTTATTTCTTTCCCCTTTTTTTCCTAATAGACCTGCATCCTACGCCAATCACTGACCACGCTCGCTCTCTCGCCGCCGCGCTCCGCTGTACACGCGCAGCCTGCCATAGATCGTGTGCCCTGCCGCCCGCCGGAGCCTGGGCGTCGCGCCCCCCGCCGAGCTCGCGCGTTGCGCCGCCTGCCCCTAAAGTTCTCGTCGCCGTGCTTCCCCAATATCTCCCCGCCGGTATTGAAGACGAAAGTGTTCTTCTGGCTCTCCTCCACTGGCACCGGGTCATGCACGGATGCGATTTTTCTGACGGCCATGGCCTATTCCTCACTAGTAATCCCCTTTGTTTGTCACTTTGTCCTGGCCACGCACCGTCTCAGGCCAGGGTGCACGTAACTGAGCTTGCCCACCGTCGTTGCTACTAAAGATGATTGGCACTGCTACCTACTGCCACTGTCGCTGATATCTACGACGTCGAGGGTTGCTACATGGGGCTGACAAAGCTGCTACGTGCGGTCGACGCGATGCTACAAGTGGAGTCAGGTTTTTGATACAACGGCTTTGTTGTTTTGCTACGATATTTCCGGCGAGGTCTCCGACGAAATCAGATTTGCTACATATGACATTTTTTTGCTACATACATTTTATGGTTTTGCTACAATAGCATAAAATTTTTGCTACACGGTCTTCGGCGAGGTCTCCGGCGAAAGTCTCCGGCGAGGTCGGGTTTGCTACATTAGCATAACCTTTTTGCTACACGGTCGCCGGCGATGTCTACGGCGAACTCTCCGGCGAGGTCCAGTCTATTTTTCTATATTCTAGGTCAAACTGTTTTTTGCTACGTTAGCGGTACTATTTGTAGCAAAAACGAGTATGTTTGTAGCAAAAACGGAATTTTGACTCAAAAAAGAGGACACGTGGTTGGATGGGGAACTGGGGGATAAAAAACACAAATCTCCCGGGGACGCGTAGTACTGTCCTTTTAATAAGTGTTACAAAGTCCAGACTTGGCTTGGCAAAACAAAAGCCTACTCTCGCAACATTATTAAACATAAGTGCTTAGCACCCGCTACACTCCGTAATCTTTTCTACAACAATGGTAGGCATGGTGGACACCTTGCGGAACACCCTCGCGTTCCTTTCACAACAAATCTCCCAAGATGTGAGCATAATGAGGGAGGCCAAAGATTTCCTTCGGGTACCGTAGTTGTAGATGACCGCCTCCCACCACTTTGACGGTTTTGAAAGTAGACCAAGTCAACGTGTCGATGGAGTAGAGGCCCAACCAAGATACAAGCATGTTCCAAATCCGAATAGAGTAGCGTCATTTGAAAAGGAGATGAACCGTAGATTCATCCTCCTTCCTACAAAGTTGGCAAAGCCCACAATTTTGCCAACCCCTCCTCTGAAGACGGTCGGCTATCTACATTCGGTCTTGCAAAACGAGCCAAGAAAAAAAGCTTGCACTGGGAGCGGGGGGGGGGGGGGGGGGGGCAATTCTTGGATCAAGCCTTCAAACTGAGCCTTGTATGCCGATGTCGACGTATACATTCCGGAGCTAGTGAATTTCCATATGATTTCATCAGGTGTACCATCAACAAGTTGCACCTCTCCTACCCTTATCTAAAGCTCCACAAACTCGATGAGATGCTGGGTTGAAATACCCCCTGAGACGTTGAGCTTAGACACCAAGAAATCATTGTCAAGACCCTTGTTGACGGCGAAGTTTTTCTAGAGGAAATGGCAAATATAGCCTGTGCAATGTCCTTAGGTTTACAACCATCCAGCCAAGGGGAGTGCCAAAAATTCGCAATACGACCATCTCCAATGGTAATGGTAGTAGCGGCGTACAAAAAATCCATGTCGTCCTTGTTGCAGGGGTTTTCATTCCCGTCTCAAAGCCCTTGCAAACTCTTCAAGATCCACAATACTCAAGCCACCCTTATCTTTTAGCATACACACAATTTTCCAATTCACCCTGCATTGTCCACCGAAAACTTTGTCCGCTGCTGCCCATGGAAAGGCCCTTTCGTTTTTTTGATGGAATGAAAAATGCTAAAAGGGATAGCAAGGGGTGATGTGGTGTATTACATGAGAGGTGACCACCGATTTGATAAGAGTGCCTCACGAATTTTCGAGGCTGCATATGTGTCAAATAATAGTTCTATGTAATAATCCAATGTTCAATATTAGGATGCAATGTTTGATTTTGATGTTTTGCATAACACGAATCAAGTCACTGATCCATTACGGTGGAACCCGGGGCTTCATGTAACACCCTTAGAATCGTCCCTATGCAAGTTTTAGCGATTCCCGCCAAACCCGCATAGAAACAATTCAGAGGTGCCTACCAGGCACTTGCGTGCGGGTGGAAAACGAAATAATATCATTACATAATAATCCACGATGGAACCCACAGAACAGATATATACAACAACGACTCCATGAGTCAAGAATACAGATATATACAATACAAAGATCCAAAACACCTGGAAAACGATAGAACGTCCGACTACGGACAAGATGCAAATGGGGCTAAGAGCCCTGAAGAATAACCAATGGCGTCCATAACCCTGTCCAGGCCAAGCCGGAAGGGTAACCCTGCTAACGACGTCGATCTCAAAACCTGCTTAAACAAAAGGGGTGCCGACAAAGGGCAAAGGAAAAAGAGAGCGGTCAGTACTGAGGCCAGTACACGGCGAGACTAGAATTCGGCGGTCCTCGCCTACATAGGTATGGTGGACTGAAGCGGCAGCACAACATGCACTAAACAACCTATAGAGACTCAATTCAACTGACGGCTACCAGATAGGGATAAGAAAGACCTATTTGGATCCAACCTGAAACTATCACCAAGCATACCCATCCTGATATTTCCCGTTCGAGACCAGACGAGGAAGTCAACCGAGGAACTCACACAGTTGACAGTTTTATTTATTCTGTTATAGTTGCGGCAATTACTAGTCAAATATAGATAGCATGAGTCATTCTGGTATAATAAGCAGTGGGCAGTTTTAGTTAACCATTCCGTTGTAGTTGCGATACTTACTAGTCAGATACATATAGCATGAGGCATCCCAAAACCCAGCAGTTGTTGGTACTTTTATTTAGCCATTCTGTTGTAGTTGCAATACTTACTAGTCAGATACAATGGTAACAGGTGACAACCCAAACCAGCAATTGTTGGCATTTTTATTTAGCCATTCCATTATAGTGAAGCTGATTACTAGTCATTATAAAGTCAAATTTATAGCACTACTTTAGTTATAGTTGTCTATGATCGAGATACTATGCTCAAAGTCGTCCATAATCGTGGACACGACTTTCAGAAAGTTTTACCCTGCAGGGGGCACAAATAGCAACACACGCACGATCAACCTCGAGAAAAACCAAATGAAAACCCAACGAGGCATCACGACAGAGCAATTGCAAGATTCATATAATATTTCAGGGGGCCACCCCACTAAGCTACCCGCGACGAAGTTGGCCGGCTCCGAGACGGACCCAGAGGTTTGTGTCGACGACTGTAAACGACTGGGAACCCGAAAGTGTGACTGGGCTTGTCGATACCGCATAAACGTATCACAATTCCTAAACAGTACAAGCGCTCCACGCGCAATCGTAAATAAAGCAGTAAAGCATGGCATAAGTATAGGATAGTAATAAAGCCCCAAACTAGTTTGTGGCTCCAAGAAATAATATATGACTCAAGATCTGGCTAGGGGGATTCATGGTCCCACATGCGGATAGTGCGAATATTCAAAGAACAGGTATCAAGTACTCGGGGTCCTACGGGACACAAGTGGACGGTTAAAAACTAAATAACATCTATTGCCCACCTATGCCTCTGCATTATTTACCTACTTCAATTTTAGTTATTAAACAATAATTAAAGCCATGATCATCTCCAACATAAAGCATATGGCAGCCTTCCAACAACTGTGGTACTTGACGACACACAACAACACTTAAGAAAGCGACTACGACACACAAGTCCAACTATCTACCAAACAATAGGTAATAGGATGTGTCCAATGCAATATAAGGCTGCAAGGGATATCACGGGTACGAAAACTAGAGCATCGCAACATAGATAGCAATAGATCAACAGGAGGAAATAAAGACTATAAAGTAAAATAGGTAGAAAGGGGGAGAATGCTCGCCTGGAAAACATTGCCGAAGGTTCACCGGAGATCAGATCGACACTCGCATCAACTCATCGTCCTAATCTGTGAAGCAAACAGTATAACAAACACCAGATGCACTATTTAATACTACGGCAAAAAATCGGGCATGATGCAGGTACGATACATGACATGGCAAAGATGCAATGCAATTAGGTCATATTAAGCGGAACCGGGGGCCCGACAATTAATTATATGGTTCAAGTTATTTAGGTACCCCGCAATTTAAATGTTGTCTTAACAAGTCGAAACATGGCATCGGTTCACTATATAAATTTAAATGAGACCAATATTAGACTAGATTTGTCTGCATATGGACTCCATATTTAATTATGAGGTGAATCGGCATAAAGCCCCCAAACCACAAAACATGTGTGCAAGAATGACAATTTAAATGCGCAAGTATATATGACATATTATAAAAATAGGGCGGGATCAGATAGGGGTCACACATTGGTTCGGCGATCTTGGGCTCCGGGGATTTGGGTCTTGGATCGAGGCTTCGGGGTCGCGCCATCGGATCCGTGAAGGAGTTCTTAGTGTTCCTTGTCGAAGATCTTGTCAATGGTCCATCGAATTTCCTTGGGTTCAGTACGGACTTCGGGGTTTAACTTCGCGCGTCGATCTCGGGATCTCATGTTTAGTTGTCGACCTTGAGGCGGACGTCGGTCATCATGTTTGGAAAACAGAAAACACAGCATAAGATGCATGTTTGGCACAACCATGTCCACGGCAGATAACAACATGGAGCTCGAGAGGCGATAGGGAAATGAACAAAATTGAGCCCACATGGGGTTGGCCGTGTGAACAACGAGTGTTATTAGTAAAAAGACTGCCAAGGCCTGTGGCGAGGACTAGGCATGGACCCGCGCTGCGCACATGGAGGCGATCGTCGAGGTGGATAGCAGGGGCGAGGTGAGGATGCAGGGACCCTGACACGTGCGGCGGCGCCCTAGCACGGATGTTGAACGATAGCGTAGAGGGGAGACGGTCGCGGCAGAGGGGGCCTGCGGCGCTTGGGAAGCTGCCGCGATCGACGGAGGCAGGCGCGGTGAGGTGGCCGACGGAGCTCGGGCTCGGGCGGCGCTCGGGGCCAGGCCCAGGTCGCTAGCGGTGCGCGGTGCCGAGCTTGGAAGAGGGCAACCCTGGCGACAGAGAGGGACAGGGACGACGAGGTACTGGCGGAGGAGTTCCGCGGCGGAGGAACACCTGGCGGCGGCAGCTCGGGCGCAGCGCAGGCGACCGACGGAGAGAAGGAGGCGGGCGAGGGCCAGCGAGGAGGAAGGCTCGGCGGCGGTCGGGGCGGTGATGTAGCCGAGCTTGGCGGCGGGGTCAAGACCTTGTGTCCCTAGCGGCGGGGATCGTGCAGAGAGAGGGGTTCGCGTCGGGGAGCGGGCGAGAGGGGTAGATGGGGATCGTGCGGGGCAGGGGTCGTGCAGGAACGCGTCGTGGTGGGGCCAGTGGGCCAGGGAGCGGGGGTTGGTGAAAACGGGGTGGAGAGAGGGGTGGTTGGGCAAGCATGTCGGGTCGCTGGGCAGGGAGACGTGTGTTGTGTTTTGTGTGGTGTGTGTCGATTGGTGATACAGGGGAAGGGGTGGGGCGCGTGGTGTGTGTGTGTGTTTGCTGCACCGCACGCGTGTGTGATGGCCAGGAGGGGTGGCGGTGGCGACAGGGGAAGGTGAGCTAGGGTTTGGGTGAGGATTAGGGTTTTGCTACGGGTGTGTTGGGTCGGGCTGCCGGGGTGGTAGGTGGCCTGGCCTACGGGCTGGGTCGCCTCCCGGACAAAACATTTTATTATTTATTTTATATTTAAAACACTTTTGTAAATACTTTTTAGACAAATAAAAGATCTGAACAGACCGAGGTTTTAGTTTGAGATTAAAGGAGAGGCTAATTAGAAAACAATATAGGCTTTTACGAAAATAGTTTTATGCAAAATATATGCATGATGTCATGATGATGCACAAAATATAAACCATAGGCAATTTTCTAGTAGTGGCTTTACCCGGGGTGCTACACTTTAGCGCCCCTATATTCATCTAAAGAAAAGTCTGGCCGATGTTGTGGAGGGTCGCTTAGGACATGTATAATGGTACTCCTTCATTTTAAAATATAGGATGTTTTAGCTTTATAAAGCAAATATATCTAGACTTGTTTTAGTATGTAGGTTCACTCTGTTGGATTTCGTGTATGATTGAGAAAGCGATGCGTACCCTTCTGGGGGCATCGGGTACGTGTTATAGACACGGGAAAAGCCCCCGTGATGGCATCGGTACAAGAGGGAGGAGTTTTGGTAGATTACTACTCTGTGCCAAATATCCAAACAAATAAACAAAAAATACATTATGTCTAACACTCCTCCTTAATATAAAGCTTGGAAAGATTTAGATTACGTATAAACTCATTCAACTTCTTGGAACATAGTGGTTTAGTAAAACCATCGGCAATCTGATTCTTGCTGGAGATGAACCTGATATCAAGTTGTTTTCTAGCAACTCGTTTCCGAACAAAATAGATGTCAATCTCAATATGTTTAGTCCGAGCATGAAACACTGGATTTGCTGACAAGAAAGTAGCACCAAGATTATCACACCAGAGAGTAGGATTTTCATGAAGGGTAACACCCAATTCTCTGACGAGAGCCTCAACCCAGATTAGCTCAGCTGTAGTATTGGCTAGAGCTTTGTACTCAGCCTCGGTACTGGAACGAGATATTGTAGGCTGTTTCCTGGCACCCCATGATATCAGATTAGAACCAAAGAAAATAGCAAATCCTCCTGTAGAACGTCTGTCATTTAAATCTCCAGCCCAGTCAGCATCTGAATATGCACTAAGAAGTGTAGATGATGACTGACAAAATGTAAGTCCCACTGTGCGTGTACTATGAATATACCTCAATATCCTTTTTACCGTTGTCCAATGAGTAGTAGTAGGTGCATGAAGAAACTGACACACCTTGCTAACTGAAAAACACAAATACAGTCGTGTCAATGTTAAGTACCGAAGAGCTCCTACAATACTACTGTAATGAGTGTTATCCTCGGAGCCAAGTGGGACACCACCATGTAATGATAAGGTGTCAGTAGTGGACAGAGGTGTAGGATAAGGTGTACAATTCTGCATGTCTAAACGTTTTAGAAGATCTGTAGCATATTTTTCTTGATTCAAGAGAAGACCACTATGTTGTTTATGAACCTCAAGACCCAGAAAATAATGAAAATCCCCAAGATCTTTGAGAGAAAACTCATGACCCAAATTCTTAAGAAGAGTTGTTATTGCAGTATCAGAGGAACTTGTAACAATGATATCATCAACATAATAAGGAGAAAAATCTGAATGCCAGAGTGGTTGAACAGAAACAAAGAAGTATCTCCTTTGGAAGGTACAAAGCCAAGAGTATGAAGTTTTGCACTAAGACGAGAGTACCATGCTTTTGGTGCCCATTTCAGTCCATAAATAGCTTTGTCAAGTTTGCAAATGTAATTTGGAGTAGCGGAAAGACTCAAAACCAGGTGGTTGTTTCATGTAAACTTTGATACATCGGAAACATATCTATAATTTTTGATGTTCCATGCTTGTTTAGTATCTACTTTGCTTTGCTTTGTCTTTATTTGAGGTGTTTTTATATCTTTTCTAGAACTAACCTAGTAACAAGTTGCCACAGTTCCAGTTGCCTCTTTTCTTCTGTTTTTTGTTCCAGAAAGGCAGAAAATCAATATTCTCGAAATTGTATGGGACAAAAGCCAAAGTCAATAACTTTCCGTGGGGGACACGAATCCAGAAGACGAGACGGAGAGGCACCAGAGGGCGGTCAGACCTCCCTGGGAACGGCCAAGCCTGGCCCGCGCCTGGGGAGGCTGTGGGCCCTCTAGCCACCTCCTGGCCTCGCCTCTTCGCCTATAAGAAGCCACCAATGCAGAAACCCTAAGTACCCGATCAACCACGAAACCTTCTCTAGCCTCCGCCACCGTCGACCCTAGATCGGGGGGATCTGAAGTTCTTCCCGGCACCCTGCCGGAGGGGAGATCATCCCGGAGGCCTTCTCTCCGGTATGATGCGTGAGTAGTTCCACCTTGGACTATGGGTCCATATAGTAGCTAGATGGTTGTATCTCCTCCTTTGTGTTTTCATGTATAGATCTTGTGAGCTCCGTTCATGATCAAGATCTAATCTATCTGTAATCATGCATGTTGTGTTTACGGGGATCCGATGGATATTGAGATTATTATGTTGGATTGGTTAATGATTTTGTCTTTATGATTCTATCATGTCTGTGTTGTTTGTGATCTTGCATGCTCTCCATTGTTAGTAGCTATCTTGGCTGAGTAGTTGCTAGTGACTCCAAGAGGGGGTATTTATGCTCGATAGTGGGTTCATGCCTCTAGTTTCCAAGGGAAGTGACATAAATCTCTTCGGTTGTAGATGTGTTGTTGATACTAGGGAGAAAACAACAGTCTCTTATTCATGGAACATGTGGACTGTTTACCTTACACACTTTGCTTAAAGTAGTTGTCTGTTGCTTGCAACTTAATACTGGAGGGGGTTCGGATGATAACCTGAAGGTGGACTTCTAGTCATAGATGCAGTTGGATGGCGGTCTATGTATCTTGTTGTATTGCCCAATCGAATCTCATAGGATCTTTCTGACTAGTATTGCATTGTTATGTCTTGCTCAGTTCCTGTCAATTGTCCTGCTGTAATTTGTTTACCCTTCATGCCATGTTGTTTATGTAAGGAGAGCACCTCTAGTAAACTATGGACCCCGGTCCAATCTTTACCATTGATACATCTTCCACTGTTACTTGTTTACTTGTTGCAAACCATTACCTTCCACACCATACGTTTAATCCTTTGTTACAACAAACCGGTGAGCTTGACAACCTCATTGTTTCGTTGGGGCAAAGTCTTGAGTTTGTGTTGTGCAGGTCTCCGCATTGCTAGCAACACTTGTGTGACATTTCCTTCCTCCTACTGGTTCGATAACCTCGGTTTCTTACTGAGAGAAAACTTGCTACCGTGCTGCTTCACACCTTGCTCTTGGGGTTCCCAACAGGCTCCACGTCAACCGTGCCAGCCATCACAAGATTTTTTGGCGTCGTTGCCGGGGAACAAAGAAGAAGAAACTCCCACGTCAACGAGGCGCCATCAACAAGTTTTCTGGCACCGTTGCCGGGGAGGCTAAGGACGTCTTCACAAGGGGAGTCCTCCACTTCCTTTCTCTTTACTTTGTTTTTAGTTTGCTTTGTTTATTTTGCTTGGCTTTGTTTGCCTCTTTTCAAAAAACCCAAAAAAATTAGTCTATCTTGGTTTGTTTGCTTTATTCAAAAACACAAAAAAAAATTAGTTCCTGCTCTAGCTGCTGCTGCTATTTTTGGCTTGCCCGCCTTTGCCAAAATGAACTCTGCTGAGAACACCAACTTGTGTGACTTCACTAGCACCAACAACAATGATTTACTAAGCACTCCTATTGCTCCACCTGCTCCTCATGCTACCTTTTATGAAATTAAGCCTGTTTTGTTGAATCTTGTGATGAGTTAGCAATTTTCTGGTGCTAGTTCTGATGATCTTGCTGCCCATCTCAATAGCTTTGTTGAACTTTGTGAGATGCAAAAGTATAAGGATGTAGATGGATACATTATTAAGCTCAAGCATTTTCCTTTCTCCTTGAGATGAAAAGCTAAAGAATGGTTGCTTTCTTTGCCTAAAAATAGTATAGACTCTTGGACTAAGTGCAAAGATGTTTTTATTGGAAAGTACTATCCTTCTGCTAAGATTATATCTATGAGAAGTGACATTATGAAATTTAAACAACTTGATAATGAACATGTTTCTCAAGCTTGGGAAAGAATGAAATCTTTGGTTAAGGATTCTCCCACTCATGGACTCACTGCTTGGGTGATTATCCAGACTTTTTATGCAGGTTTGAACTTCTCCTCAAGAAACCTTGATACACCCAATTTGCATCACCATTCTATATCATAATTTACCTCTATTCATTGATATTTGTCTCATTATGAGGTATTACTTATGGCTTTTCATATGTTTATGCATGTTGGATGATTCCTGGAGGATGGACTACCGGAGTCTAGATTCTGATGGAAAAGAAGGCATTTCGGTGCAATTTCGCGAAGATCAGAAAAATACCAGAAAAATATGGAAACATATTATTTTACCAGAAGACGAAGAAAGCCAGAAGGAGGGGCGGAGATGGGCCTCGGGGGGGCCCACACCCCTAGGCGCAGGCCCACCTGACCCTGCACCTAGGGTAGGTGTGGCCTACCTGCATGGCCTCCGACTCCGCCCCTTCGCCTATATCTTCCCTTCGAAACCCTAAGGCTCGGGGAGTGACCACAAATATATTTCTGTCGCCTCTAGGGGGCGAAAACACCGAGAGAGAAAGATATCTCTGGCAGACAGATTTCTATCTGGGGAATTCCTTCCCGGAGAGGGGAGACCATCGCCATCAACACCGTCATCAATCTAGGCTTCATTGGGATCATCATCATCATCATCCACAACATCATCTCCACCAGCACCATCACCACAACTCCGTCGCGCTGTAAAAATTGTGTTGGATATTGCTTTAGTTCTTAGGGGAAACTTTCCCGGTGTTGATTACTATTGTAGTTGATGCTTGTGAGTGGAACCATTGGATTATTGTTTATGTTCAGATTGTTATCCATTATCATATCATATTTGATCTTGATCCATATGATGTCTTGTGAGTAGTTCATTTAGTTCTTGAGGACATGGGAGAATTCATGTTGTTGGTAGTGAATCTGTGATGAGTTATTATTCAATGGTTTAGTATTTAAGTTGTGGTGCTATTCTTCTAGTGGTGTCATGTGAACATCGACTACATGATACTTCACCATTTATGGGCCTAGGGTAATGCATTGTGTATTTGGCTACTAATCATGGGGTTGCCGGAGTGACAGAAACCTGAACCCCCGTTAGGACACCTTTGCACAAGGGAGCGTAGGATCTTAGAGTTTAAGGTTGTGGTTAGATTTATATCTTAATTACTTTCCTGTAGTTACGGATGTTTGCAGGGGGTTTAATCACAAGTATGTATTAGTCCTAGGAAGGGCGGTATGTTAGCACAGGTTCACCCACACAACACTTACAAACACCAGAGAAGAGTACTCAGCTATTTGAAGCGAAAGCACTTGACAGAATTCCCATGTGTCCTTGAGAACGTTTGGTCCTTATAAGTATTTCCACCGGCTTGTCCTTTGTTAAGAAAGGATTGGGCCACTTTCTCCGTTTGTTCGTTGCTTTTGTTATTTGCTCCTTGTTTTGTTGCCTTGTCAGAAAACAACTAAAAATCCCTCCTTGTTTTGGGCCACTTTCTCCGTTTGTTCGTTGCTTTCGTTATTTGCTCCATACCACTGTTTAGCACCTTCTTCTCCTCGTTGGGATCGACACTACTATTTATCGAAAGTACTACGATACACTCCCTATACTTGTGGGTCATCAAGACTATTTTCTGGCGTTGTTACCGGGGAGTGAAGCGCCATTGAAGAGTGTAGCTGGTAAGGGAAACTTTTACTTTGAGTATTGCTCTTGTTACTGCTTGTTACTTTGTTTCCAATATGGATAACCCACTTGGTTTTCTGTTTGGGAAAACTACTACCACTGCTAGGGTAGTAGATGAACCACCTCCTGTTGAGATAGATCCTTTTAATATACCTACAAGTATCGTTAATCGTGTTATG
The DNA here is from genome assembly GCA_910589765.1 of Avena atlantica. Taxonomy (NCBI): domain Eukaryota; kingdom Viridiplantae; phylum Streptophyta; class Magnoliopsida; order Poales; family Poaceae; genus Avena; species Avena atlantica. The sequence continues at coordinate 467,123,378 of OU342733.1, read as the reverse complement.
GATAATTATTATTTTGGGGATGGAACTGTCCATCCTGGTGATCACTTGCTTTTTATCCATGAATTATGCGGGTTGTTTAAGTGTGCAGATATCACAACTGAACAAGTGAAGAAGAAGTTACTCTCCATATCCTTGAAAGGGAGGGCTGAAGAATGGTATAAGCTGCTGAAGAATGGACAATCCATGGAACGGGAGGAGATGGCATCTCTCTTTTACTCTAAATTTTATCCTCCTAGTGAGATTCATAAGGATAGAAATCTTATATATAACTTTTGGCCTCTTGATGGAGAGAGTACATCTCAAGCTTGGGGGATATTGAAGTTACTAATGCTTAAATGTCCTATTCATGAACTCCCTAATAATATTATTCTCAATAACTTTTATGCTAGGCTTTCTCTTCATGATAAAGATTTACTAGATGCTTCCTGTGCTAGATCATTTACACGTATGCAGGAAGAAGCTAAATGGGACCTTCTAGACCATATTCAAGAGAACACTGAAGCTTGGGAGAATGACAAAGGAAGAAAGTCAGTTATAAACTATGATTATGAATGCATTAAATCTTTTATGGGAACTGATAACTTCCGTGATATAAGCAATGAGTTTGGTCTTGATCCTCAAGTTCTTATGAAATGTTTTAATGCATTTTCCTCTTATATTGAAATTCCTAAGAAAGAGTGGGACAAGTACCACGCTCCTTATAAAGACATTGTCAACCATGTTCCTGCTAGCACAGAGGTTTGTACTGTCGATCCTATTTTGCCTGAACCTTATGTTGAGAAAATACCTTTCCCTCCAAGGTAAGGGAGCATTCTATTATGGCTAATGTGGTTAGCAAAAGCGCAAAGAAAATTGTAGGTTCCGATGAGATTATTGATATTGAACCCGTGGTAGCTATTGTGAAAGATCTTGTCACTAGAAATATAGAGGATGAGCATATTGTCTTCTATGAAGACGCTACTAATATTGTTTCTCATCCTAACAAAGTTAGAAAAGCTAGTGTTCCTGTGCTTTCTGTTAGAATTTGTAGTCACAGCTATTATGGTTTATGTGATATTGGTGCTAGTTCTAGCGCTATTCCTTATGAGCTTTACAAGAAAATTATACATGAGATTGGTCCTTGTGAGCTTGAGGACAGTGATGTGGTTATTCACCTTGCTAATAGAGAGAAAGTTTGCCCCATTGGTATTGTAAGAGATGTGGAGGTCCTTTGTGGTAAGATTAAATATCCTATTGATTTTCTATTACTTGGTAAAGAAGTTAGTAAAATTTATCCCATTATATTTGGTAGACCCTTCCTTAATACTTGTGGGGCTATCATAGATTGTAGGAAGGAAAAAGTTTTGACTAAATTTGCTGGAGAATCTTATGAGTTTAATTTTTCCAAATTTGCCAAAACTCCTTATGAAAATGAACTACCTGATGAGGATTTCAGGGTTGAACAACTGTCTGCTATTTCTCTTGCTCCTAACAATGCTTTGCAGCAGTTCATGGAAGACCATGAAAGTGATGTCTTCATGAAGGAAAGAAATGAGATTGACGAAGTTTTCCTTCGTCAGCCGGAACAGCTTAAGCATAATCTACCTGTGGAAGATTTGGGTACCACACTACCACCTAAAGGGGATCCTGTTTTCGAATTAAAACCTTTACCTGATGATCTTAAATATGCTTATCTTGATGATAAGAAAATATATCCTGTTATTATTAGTTCTAAATTTCAGGGAAGGAAGAAGAAAGGTTATTGGAAGTATTGAAGAAACACCGAGGGGCTATGGGTTATACTCTTGATGATTTAAAAGGAATTTCTCCTCCTATATGTCAGCATGCTATTAATATTGAGCCTGATGCAAAACCAGTTATTGAGCACCAACGCCGTCTAAATCCTAAGATGAAGGATGTGGTAAGAAATGAGGTATTAAAACTCCTTAATGTTGGTATTATTTATCCTATTGCTGATAGTCAATGGGTTAGCCCTGTTCATTGTGTTCCCAAGAAAGGGGGAATAACTATTGTGCCTAATGAGGATAATGAGCTTATACCCCAAAGAGTAGTGGTTGGGTATAGAATGTGCATTGATTTTAGAAAGATTAATAAAGTTACTAAGAAAGATCATTATACTTTGCCCTTTATTGATCAAATGCTTGAGAGGTTGTCCAAAAAGACTCACTTTTGCTTTCTTGATGGTTATTCTGGGTTTTCTCAAATTGCTGTGAAAGCACAGGACCAAGAGAAAACCACTTTCACTTGTCCTTATGGTACTTATGCTTATAGGCGTATGCCTTTTGGTTTATGTAATCCTCCTGATGCCTTTCAGAGATGTATATCTGCTATCTTTCATGGTTTTTGTGAAGAAATTGTGGAAGTTTTCATGGACGATTTTTCCGTCTATGGAACTTCTTTTGACAACTGTTTGCACAACCTTGATAAAGTTCTGCAGAGATGTGAAGAAACCAACCTTGTTCTTAACTGGGATAAATGCCATTTCATGGTTAATGAAGGGATTGTTCTTGGACACAAGATCTCTGAAAGAGGCATTGAAGTTGACAGAGCCAAAATTGAAGCAATTGAGAAGATGCCTTGTCCTAGAGATATCAAAGGTATTTGTAGTATTCTTGATCATGCTGGTTTCTATAGGAGGTTTATTAAAGATTTCTCCAAAATTTCAAAGCCCCTTACTAATCTTCTTCTAAAAGATGTGCCTTTTGTTTTTTATGATGATTGTAAGGAATCTTTTGAAACCTTGAAGAAAGCTTTGACGACTGCTCCTATTGTCCAACCACCTAATTGGATTTTACCTTTTGAAATCATGTGTGATGCTAGTGATTTTGCTGTGGGTGCTGTCCTTAGACAACGTGTTGATAAGAAGTTTAATGTTATTCATTATGCTAGCAAGACTCTTGATGCTGCTCAAAGGAATTATGCTACTACTGAAAAAGAGGTCTTAGCTGTAATCTTTGCTTGTGATAAGTTTAGACCTTATATTATTGATTCTAAGGTTACTATTCATACTGATCATGCATCTATTAAGTACCTTATGACAAAGAAGGATGCTAAGCCTAGGCTTATAAGGTGGGTGTTGCTTTTGCAAGAGTTTGATCTGCATATTGTGGATAGGAAAGGTGCTGATAATCCTATTGCTGATAATTTGTCTCGTTTGGAAAACATTTCTTTTGACCCTTTGCCTGTTAATGATAGTTTTCCAAATGAGCAGTTAGCTGCAATAAGGGTAAGTCCGCATGAGAGTCCTTGGTATGCTGACTATGCTAACTTTATTGTTTCCAAGTATTTGCCTCCAACCTTTACAGCTCAACAAAGAAGGAAATTCTTTTATGATCTAAGGCATTACTTTTTGGATGACCCACACTTATATAAAGAAGGAGTAGATGTCATTATGCGAAGATGTGTTCCAGAATTTAAACAACAAGAGATATTGAGAAAATGTCATGGCAGTGCTTACGGAGGACATCATGCAGGGGATAGGACTGCACAAAAGGTTTTACAATCTGGATTTTATTGGCCTACCCTTTTTAAAGATGCAAGGAAGTTTGTCTTATCATGTGACGAATTCCACGGAGTAGGTAACATCTCTAGATGCAATGAAATGCCTATGAATTATTCTCTTATTATTGAACCTTTTGATTGTTGGGGATTTTACTTTATGGGTCCTTTTCCCCCTTCAAAAGGGTACACTCATATTATTGTTGACGTTGACTATGTTACAAAGTGGGTAGAAGCCATACCTACAAACAGCGCTGATGGTAAGACCTCTTTGAAAATGCTTAAGGATGTCATTTTTCCTAGGTTCGGTGTGCCTAGATATCTCATGACTGATGGAGGCTCTCATTTTATTCATGTGGGTTTTAGAAAAACTCTCGCTAAGTATGATGTAAACCACAAAATAGCTTCAGCTTATCACCCCCAAACTAGTGGACAAGTAGAACTTTCCAATAGGGAAATTAAATCTATCTTGTAGAAGACTGTCAATAGGTCTAGAAAAAATCGGGCTAAAAAGTTGAATGACGCTTTGTGGGCTTATAAAAATCCTATGGGGATGTCTCCTTACAAAATGGTATATGGGAAAGCTTGTCACTTTCCTTTAGAATTAGAACACAAAGCTTATTGGGAAGTGAAAGAGTTGAATAGAGACTCTAGACTGCTCAATTTAAGTAATCTAGATGAGTGGAGAGGTGAAGCTTACGAAAATTCTAGGCTCTTTAAGGAAAAGGTAAAAAGATGGCATGATAGGAGAATTCTCAAAAGGGAGTTCCATGTTGGTGAGAAAGTTTTTTTGTATAGGTCTCGTCTCAGATTTTTTGCAGGGAAACTGCTCTCCAAATGGGAAGGACCTTTTGTTATCAAGGAAGTGTACCGTTCAGGTGCCATCAAAATTTCTTCTCTGAAGGATGACACAACACAGGTGGTTAATGGTCAAAGACTAAAACATTATATTTCTGGATATTCTTATAATGAGGATGTAGATGTTATTCAAATGGTGACTCCAGAAGAATTTGTTAGAAGCCAAACACCAGAAACTGCAGAGTTTGTCTTTGATTAGGTACGTGAAACTCCAATCTTTTTATATTTTTGATGTTTTTAATACATAAGGGAAGTTACGAGACGAAACTGAAGAGGAAACGGAGCCCGCGGTGGACAAACCCACTCCAGGCACAGGCCCAGCCTGGCCGCGCCAGAGGGGGGTTTCTCCCCCTCGAACTCCGTCTCTGCCTTGTTTCCGTGTCAAAACCTTCCTTATGCATTGAAACTTCTTAATATATAACCCCCCCGGGTTCCCCGAGGTTCTTGCACCGTGTTATCGTCGTGTTTTTGTTTCGATCTATTTCTGTTAGGAAAATTCTTAGATTTGGAGCCTCAATGTCTTCCTCTGAATCACCCACAGAGGATTCCTCTGCGGACGTCCTCAACCCGTACATGTATGAGTTGAGGATTCATCCCAAATAGTTGATCCTCAAAGAGGGGAAGGTACAAATGAAAGAAGTTCAAGGCCCTAAAGGAGAAGGCAATCTGGAAGCGTTGGAACAAGAAGTTTTCAGGTACAAGAAGATGGCAGAACGCGAAGTGTATGTTATTCACAAGATAAGTTCAAAACTCATCACCAAGCACGAGGGAGAATTTGCCGAGCTCCGAGAAGAGATCTTCTCACTCTGTCAGACCACCAATCAATTGCAAGCACAGCTCTATGACATAAAGAATCAAAACTATGAGTATGAGGCTAGATTTGATCGCATAAGCTCTGCTACTTGTTTCAGGATTGCAGAGACAAGGACATCCTTTTTGGATGGGGAACCATTGCCTTGTAAGTTTTATGATGACAAAAGAACACCACCACCACCGAAGGAGTAATTCGTCATCAGGTTTGGTATCCCCTTGGCTTGTTCCCAAGCTTGGGGGAGTGTTGTGGTATCACCACCATTAACTTTTATCTTTTACCTTTTTAGTGGATTCATATCTATGGTAGAGAGGTTATCTTATAGTTTGGTGTGCATGTGGAAGTATCTCTCCCTTAGTTGGTTATCTATGTATCCCTTGGTGTGAGTGCCTTTATTGGATTATTAATGAGAAGTCTCATCTTTTACTTTTTGCACTTCTTATTTTAGTTTGCAATCTCTATTATATGATGGATCTTGTTGATCAGTATTGGCATCACTTTTGGATCATCAAGTGAATCTAAATTGGTTTTGGCAAACCGAGTTCTGGTCAGTGGCATTAGTTTTAAAGAAAAAGAAAGAAAGAAAAAACTTACAGGTATTTGGTATCATTTGTTTTCTTTCTTGTTGGCTCATAAGCTTAGTATTATTTATTTAAGATCCTTTTGTGTCTTCAGGGAAGATTGCATGTTTGTCTTTATTACTTGTATGTTTGCTTGTTTTTTTCAACTCTCTTGCTTGCTACCCAGCCTTGCTAGCCAAAAACCTTTTTGAGAAGGCATACTTTTCATGTTTCCAAAATCCTTCAAACCAAAACTTTTGCCACTTGTGTCCACCATATCTACCTAATAGCATTGTTGCTATTCCTAGCAAATTCTCAAGATTCATCTACCTTTCAAATTAAAAAGTATTTTGTTATGTGAAAACTAGTTAGTAAATCTCTCACGAACTTGATGGCACACTTTATTTATTTGCCCCTAATAGACTTGAACCATTGTGAACATCGAAGTTGTATATGCTTGCATCTATACGTTGGAATTAGCAGAACCGTGCTGTCACGGGGAACGTTTTCAACATTGCACTTGTACTCTGTACACAGTTGATATCATGCTCTTTTGTCTATGGATTTCAACGGTGTGAAATAAAGAGTGAACTTGTAAGTCCATGGAGTTTGTATCCCGTGTTAGAGAAACGTCTGGGCTGCTAGCCTAAGCCATGCTTAATCATGGTGGAAACTTGCAGCATCACCATAGTGAGTCATCTACGAAGCATCCTCAATAAAAAGCTATGCATATGATAAATAAAAAGATTGCTGAGATGCCCATTGTCTACTTGCCTTGTCATTTTGGTTATGGGAAAGCTCTTGTACCACGTGCAAGGGGTACCCCGTTGGCGGTTCTCAATGATATGCAAATAGTTACAATGACAAGAAATTACATGGGCCCAAAGTTGAGTAGCATGAGGAGTGGCCCTCGTATTCAAGGGATTGATGGCCCACAAGTGTAGGGGATCGCAACAGTCTTCGCGGGTAGTATTATCCAATTTATTGATTCGACACAAGGGGAGCCAAATAATACTTGCAAGCCTTAACAACTGAGTTGTCAGTTCAGCTGCACCTGGAAATAGTTCTTGCTCACAGAAGTTTATCAGTAGCAACAGTTTGTAGTAGCAACAGCAAAGCAACAAAAATAGCAACAGTGAAACAGTAGCAATAGTAACAGTAATGGTAACAGTGGGATTCGAGTGCGGTAGGCATGGGATGGATGGACGGGCATTGCATGGACGAGTCTAAACATGTAACTTCAAGAACTAGGGCATTGCAGATAAATAATAATAAGCATCCAAGTACTAAACAATCCTAGGCATGTGCTCCAAATATAGTCATACATGCTCACAATGAGAACTTGCACAACATCTTTTGTCCAGCCAGCCCATGGCAGCCGGGCCTCTAGGGAACTACTGGCAATTAAGTTGCTCCTTTTAATAGAGCACCGGAGCAAAGAATTAATACTCTGTGAACACATGTGATCCTCACACCACAACCATCCCATCCGATTGTCCCAATTATTGTCACTTTGGGGCCTTTGGATCCAGACAATGATATGTGTACACAACTTGCAGATAAGATCACAAACAATACTATCATAATGATTCAATAATAAGTTCAGATCTAAGATCATGGCACTTGGGCCCTAGTGACAAGCATTAAGCACAACAAGTTGCAACAAAGTCAAATAGCACTAATATAGATACTAGGCACTATGCCCTAACATATCTTATTCGATCACATGATAGAACTCATCCAATCCCTACCATCCCCAAGCCTAAAGCAGGGGATTACTCACTCATGGATGAGGGAAACATCTGTGGTTGATGGAGATGCATTGGTGATGACGATGGCGACGATCCTCTCCAAATTCCCCGTCCCGGCAGGGTGCCAGAACGGAGTTTCTGGATCCGAATCTTGGTTTCTGGTGGCAGCAGCTCTTTATAGAAAACTATCGAACCCCCCTCTGTTTTTAGGTCAGAAGGCAACTTATAGGCGCGGAGGGAGGCCGAGGAGCTGCCTGGGGTGGCCAAACCTCCCCCAAGCGTGGGGTCAGTGGGCCCGCGCCTGGGGTGGGTCTGGCCCCCCCAGGCCTCCCCTCTATCTCCCCTTCTGGCTCCATGGATCTTCTGGTGAGAAATAGTTTTTGGCATATTTTTCGGGATTTTTCCTGATAGTTCATTTTCTGCACAAAAACAAGACACCAAGGTAATTCTGCTGAAAACAACGTCAGTCTGTGTTAGTTGTACCCAAATCACACAAGTTTAGAGAAGAAACAATAACAAAGTGTTCGAGAAAGTAGATACGTTTTGGACGTATCAACTCCCCCAAGCTTAGCTTATTGCTTGTCCTCAAGCAATTCAGTTGAAAACTGAGTGCGATAAAAGAACTTTCACGAACACTTTGCTTCATATGATGTAAATATTCTCAGCACAGGAGTAGATGCTTAGACAATTCATAATAAGGAGTATGCAACTAGGTATACTCAATAGTCATTGCAAGCTATGAAGAGAAACCAACTCAATAATAATAATAAGTAGCATGAAACATAAACATAAGCAACATTGCAATGCTCATAATAAGGTATGATAGAGTGGTATCTCGCTTGCCTTTGTTTGAAGAGCAGAATATAAATGCTGAGGCACCTCTAAAGTTCATATGAAGACTAGAGATAAAGATATCAGAGATACAAGCATCAAAGTCATGACATAATTAACCAAGTTTTGGAACAAACACAAAAATGACAGCTATGCTCTCAAGAAGGTGCTCATAGAATAAGTGGTGACTCAACAAAGTTGTGAAAACGGTTTTGTGAAGGTTTGAAAGGCTTCCTAATGCTGAAAGGAAGGTACTCATTAGCTTTGAGCTCTCATTGCCCTATCATAGGCATCTTCATGTGGTTAAGGTGAAAGTGAGGTCCACTCTGAATCATATGCTTGACAGACCATAGACTGAAAATCCCAAGTCCCTTGAGTACGAGGGTCGCTCCTCATGCTACTCAACTTTGGTCACCTGAAAGTTCTTGTCATTGTAAATACATGCATATCATCGAGAACCGCCAACGGGGTTGTAGGGGTCTCAACCTAATAAGGTAGATTCCTCCTGTGTTTACAATGCTAGTCCCTGGATCAATAGCTAGCATCCACAGTTAAGATGTAATATCAAGAAACAGAGGTCATAATATAACTTTATATCCAGGAATAACATAGTTTTATTACATCTTACATAGCTCATATGGCTATTACATTACATTGCAGCGGAATAACTATAAGCATGCGGTCCTTCATCTTCAAAGTGCCACAGGCAGATGTTGGTTGTAGACTTTGTAATACTAATCAATCAATCTTCACTAAAATCAATCAAACCTGCAACATACAAGTTACAGCCACAAAGGCTCAATACATTTGAATTGTATTGGCAAGTGATACTATGGTAGTATTGTGGAGTCTATCAACTATATGAATTTGGCTGAGTGGAGTTGAGGCTTGCATTGCTCAAAATAGATTTTTCCTTAACATTTGAAAATACTAAGTTTTTGTTTTGACAAAATCATTTTTCTCAATCAAAGATTGAAGATCCTTTACAAGGCATCTCCCAATCAAAGATTGAAGATTTCAGACAACCCTTGTTCAATCCACAAGTTTTAACTTTAGAAATTTGAATGATGAGATTCTTGATTGCTTCCATGTCTTGATGCTCAAATTGTCCTTTACCAGGGACATGGCTAAGTACTTAGATTTTACACTCTGCAGAGGTGGTGCACTTTCCCCACAAGACTTGGTTTCCCAAGACAAAATCTTTCAGAAGCCTTCCCTTAGACCAAAATGGACGCGTTCCAACCTATAAAACACTACCACCCACTGTCCATATGGCTAAGTTCTTGCAACCTATATGATCATGGCAGAGCCCATATTGCCAAGTGGTTGCACTTGAAGCTTCTCAACATTTGACATCTCAAATCTCTTTGTTCCTGGGTGGCCATCCACAAGTGAGATACACAAGCCAAGTCCATGGCCTTGTGTAACCACTCAACATAAACCAATCCTTCCATTCCACCCAGGTGATTTATTAACTTAGTTGTTTTATTAAACAAAACATAAGTCCTCAGACTTAGAATATTTTTCCATAGTGTGAATATATTTTCCACCCATGTTTTCTATTAGCTAGGCTAAGCTTGATAGTAGTAGGAATCTTTAACTTAGGAAAATCCTACTAAGGATTCATCTACTAGGTTTTCTTATAGCAAGGTCTATACTTAGCAAAATTCATGCAAGTTTTACTTTGAGAAAAATCACTAATGCATAGTGAAAGTAATGGGACAAAAAGTATGAAGCATCACTTGCCTTTTTGGTAGAGTATAGGTTCACTCCTTGTTCTTGCTAGTCTCACACTTCTCTAACTTCACTACAAGTCAATCAAGCAAACACAAGATCAACTAACATTCCAAAACAAAGTCAAACAAACAATTTCACATTCACAAAGCAATGGAATCTAAGTCATGCATAAGTATGCAAAGGATGGTTCTATTGCAAGGATGGTATCCACTAGGCTTCTAAACTTTGTAATATCCAAATTGGTCATTCACCAAAATGGCAAAGTCAATTGCAAAAGGGTTTTATCTCAAAACCCTTTTTAAAATCCATTCATCATTTTATGTGGTGAAAAATGTTTTTATCAAAACAAAACTTTTAAGTTTTTTACCAAATGAGTTGCTATTGAAAACTTGGTGTTTTTGGGTTAGTAGGTTTGGTCCAAACTATTTTCTCAAAGTTTTCTTTCCATAAACATTTTCATAATAAACTTAATAATTTTATTTGACTAGAATTTGGCTAAGTCAAATAATCCAACCTAAATTTTACCAAAATCATTTTTAACACCAAGGGTTGGTTCCTAGGGTCAGTAGGTTCTTCACAAGCTAATTTGCCAAGGTTTCAAACTTATAAACATTTTTGAATCATTTTTCTATTCTAAACAAGCATACAAAAGAATCTGCAAAAATAAGCAACCTAACAGATACTATTTGCTAAACCAAGGGAATGGTTGGCTAGGGCTTGCTCTCCTGATTTCAACGATATAAAATTTGCAAAATTTGGACGTGTGGTTTGAAAGTTACAAGGGTTTGAAGTTTGCAAATAATTCTGTTTTCAAATTTGTTTTTAAACTGAATAGGTGACACGCGGCGTGATTTCATTGGACGGTACCGCTTCGCGCGGATCAGCGTTGCGGTGCGTTGGATCTAATCGATCGTGTGGTCCAGAGTGCGTAACTCTTCGCGGCTAAGTGAACTAATCGTGAGCGCCGGATCTGAATCCTACGGCTGCTAGAACGCTTGCCAAGGATCGTCGGCGCTGCCGGTGGCTTGCGGCGGCGCACGGCCAGGCAGTGATGCTACGGTGGTTCTAGGAAGCGATGAAGACGGAGAGGGTGCTCACCAGTTTCGCAATGCAACGCTGATGCTCAACGTGCTACTGGTTGGTGGAGGGGCGCACGGGGACGGGCAGAATTCTTCGCCGGAGTTAGTTCTGGCGACGGACGCGCGCGGTCAAGGTCGAGGACATCGCTGGAGGTCGCCCTAAGGCAAAATGAAGGTGCGGTCAGATGCGCAGGACCAAGACGATGCTGTGTGCGTGATCGAGAATGTAACATCCCAAAAATCATAGTTTCAAAAACTCATTCATATCACTTGCATCATTCATTCATATAGGGTTTTCTCAAAAATCACTTAGTGATAGAATATGAGCTATGATTTCATGTGGTCAAATTGTCCCAAATAAACATCATCCTTTTTGAAGTTTGAATGTTTAAATACTTAAATGCTTGCCTTCATTGATGGAAAGTTTAGGTGAAACTTTTAAACCCCAAAGATTTCAAATTTTAGAAGTAGATTCCAAAGTCCATTTCAAATATTTGCAAACAGGAACAAATCTCAATTATTATAGAAACCAAGCTGGACCAAGCCTTGCAATGTAAACCACCTAGTTTTATGACTGTTTGTGAATCCACAAAACCCTGCAAAAATTTCAAGGCAGCTTGATTTCAAAAGGATTTGAATTCATATCAAAAATTCATACCAGAAAATGGAAATAGAAAAAGAAAAGAGCATCTGAATAGAAAAGGGCCACGCGGCTAGGATCTGGCCCAGCAAAAGAACGAGCCCAGCAAGCCCACCCGGGAATCACCGTTTCTTCTCTCACGCGCGAGCACACACGCTGAGCCGCTGACAAGCAGACCCCACCTGCACTTCGCACACCTCGCTGACAAGCGGGCCATCTCCACGCCAGCGTCGTCTCCACCCGCACGACCTGTTCGTCCCCAATCAACGCTGCCGTTTCCTGAGTGATAATCGCGGCGTCAATTCGAATCAATGGCCGAGTAATTCTCGCGCTCAGCCAGGCTATATAAACCCCCTCTGTCCCCTCTCTCTTTTCCCCCAAACCCCGAGCACAGAACGCCCCCAGGCTGCGCGCATTGCTCTCTGCAACCCCGCCGTCTCCGACGACTGCGCCGGCGAATTCCGGTGAGCCTCGAGTTTCCCCCAGTCTCGCGTTCACGCTATCTTGTTCAGTGAACCTCTGTGCATCTTCTGACACTCTCCGTTTACCTTCGCATGACCCGTAGCTTCGGCAACGTCGACGACTGGACCGCCACCGTCTTCTGCACAAACTCCGACGAGTTCTAGTGGTAAACTCCGACCGCCCCTCGCTTTTCCGTTCATGCACACGACTTCCCCTTGACCCTGTGAACCTAACCGTGTCGTTATCTTGCCTTGGGGTGGTTCACAGCGACGTCCACGACGACCACCTGACGCATCCGACGCCGCCACGAACTCCGGTGAGAAATCGCAGCCGAGCCCGAGCGCCCCTTGACCAACCGCAAGTACGACGAGCTTCGCCGTGACCCCCTGAGCCCGGTGAGCTACTCCTCGATCTCTCCTACCCCCTGTAGCGCCGCCTCCGTCGACGACTGACTGTTCCGCCGCCGGTAGCCACCGCTCCGCCGCCAGTTCTTGGTCAGATCGTTAGCAGCCGTTGGATCTGCATCGTAGGGTTAGGATAGAACATTAAACGAAAGGGTAAGCGCGCATCTGAGCCGCCAGATCCCACTTAGATCGTACGGTCCACAGAACGCGATCCGCGCGAACCGGTACGCGCCAGTAATAACGCGACGCGTGGCAAGGTTTAAACTAAAAACATAATTTAAAACCTGATTTAGATTCAAACTTCAAATGCTTATAACTTTTGAATGCCACGTTAGATTTTTACAAACTTTATACCATTGGATTCAGTGAAACAAGGGCTTTCAGAATATCCAAATTATTTAGCATATAGTAACAGTTAAAAAAATGATTTTATTTGTAGTACATGTTTAAGGCCTTTTTAAATAGAAAATTATTTTGGTAAATTGTATTTGAGCCCAATAAGTTTAGTTGGCAAATTTATGACTTGTTAAGTTTCTGTAGACATAAGCATACTTGGTAGAATTTTTCAAAAATCACACTTAGTAAATTCTTGCATGCATGCATTCATATTATTTTTGTTTGTATATAATTATGTGTAATTTTATGCTATGATTTCTTGTGTAGATTTTGCTAGTGATTGTGATTGTGAAGAGTGCTACTCTCCCCACTACCAAGGCAAGTGATATTTTCATGAATTTCCTATACTAAGTTTCTACTTGCATTAGATATTTTGCTAAAATAAATGCATAAAATTTTGCTTAGTGCTAAGATGGGAAATCCTAAGTAGATTGAAATAGTAGAATTGCTAGGGAAATTTCCTAAGATAAGATACATACTTTGCTTAGCCTAGCTTATAGTAAACAAGGGTGGTGAACATCTATTTAGTTTATGATAAAAATATTCTAAGTCAAAGGGACTTATATTTTCTTAACAAAACAACTAAGTAAAATGAACCTCCTGGGTGGAATGGAAAGATTGGGTTATGTTGAGTGGTTACACAAGGCCATGGACTTGGGTTGTGTATCTCACTTGTGGAATGCCACCCAGGCACAAAGGGATTTGGAGGCCAAGTGTGGAGAAAGCTTATAGTGCAACCACTTGGCAATATGGGCTCTGCCATGATCGTATAGGTTGCTAGAACTTAGTCATTTTGGACAGATGGTGGTAGTTGGGTTGATAGGTTGGAGCGCGTCCATTTTGACTAAGGAAAAGCTTCTGAAAGGTCCTGTCTTGGGAAACCAAGTCTGGTGGGGAAAGTGCACAACCTCTGCAGATGGAAAACCTAAGTACTTAGCCTTGTCCAAGGAAATGGACACTTTGAGCATCAAGACATGGAAGCTACAAGAATCTCATCACTCAAACTTCTACAATAAAAATTTGTGGGTGAACAAGGGTGAAGGACCCCAATGTCTATTGGTGGTTTCCTTGGGAATGTTTTTGACAAAGAAAAACTTAGCAATTTTAACTAATAGGAAAAATCTATTTTCAAGCAAAAGCAAGCCAAACTACACTTAGCCAAAATGCATATAGTTATATAGTCCACTTAAAATATACTAAGGTATCACTTGCCAATACTATTCCAAAGTATTGACCCTCTGTGGCTGTAACTTGTGATGTTGCAGGTTATTCCGATGATGAATAGGAGTCATGAGTCTACACTCAACATGCTTGCCTGTGGCACATGAAGATGAAGACTTATGTTTATTTACTTGTTCCTTAAAACTCTTGTATTAGGCCTATGGCCATGAGTTGTAAAAGACTATACTTTATCTCTGGAATGAATGTAATAAACGACCTTTGTATCTGTGTACTTCATCTTAAACTGTGGATGCTAGCATTGATCCAGGGACTAGCATTGCAATCACAGGGATCCTTTCCTCTATAAAGGAGGGGTCTAACAGATGGTATCAGAGCATTGTGTTGCCTGTAGGATTATGACCCTAGGATTGGAAAACCACTAAGGAAATTTTTTTTCAACTACTTCTACACTTGTCTATTCTTCTCGTAAAACTTTTCTAATCTCTATCAACTTCACTTGTAGATGAACTCCATCAACGAAGCCGTGAAGAAGGGACCACTCATGACCATGACCTTGGAGTGTGAGACTGAGTTTCCCAACATTCTCAAGGACCTCATGGAGGCAATGGATGCACATGGTGAAGCCGTGTACAAGGGCTTTCCGGTGATGGATGAAGGAGTGGAGTATTGGTGGGTGCAACTCCATTTGTACAAAAACAAGGAAGACAACCACAAAGAAAGGGGATTCTGCATGTACACCAACACAACAATGCACACCACATTCTTTGAGTCAGCCAGGGATGCCGCTTGGAGGACTATCAAGGAACTAAGTGCTAGAGTCAAATGCAGAATACTCAACCTCCAAAAGGACTTAGAGAAAGAGAAGGAGCTTACTCAAGAGTTGGAAGACAACAACCAAGAAATAAGGGGAGATGTTATAGACTTAGTGATAGAGTCAAGAGAGCAAGATTGGTGGATTGCCTCTAGGAACATTGTGTTTAATAATATATCCCGTGAGATTGGATTGTAAGAAACTTTGTTAGTTGGACCACCATTTATCACCATATTTCCAAAATATATTCTAATTAAGTTTGGACCTTTGATTAATGTAATAGACTTATGTATGCATGATTTGTGTGAGGATTGTATTCCATGGATATGTATGAATGTTTGTCTCGATTTACCTTGATTGTGTTGTTCTAACTTTTCATTCTTATAAATAGATGCCTATTGCCATCAGCACTGTTGAGGAGTTTCGGGTTACTCGGTTTGGTTCCCGTATCATTGAGCTTACCACTCTGCTTGATCTCCCTCTTCCTACCATTACGGTGTACCCACTCACCAAGTTCGAGAGGAAGGACCTCTGGGGCTTCAAGGTGAATCAGCCCGGACGCCAGACTGAGCCTACTACTGAGGCCATCGTCTTCAAGATGATGCACGATGACAGGGAGAGAGGCATGGAGGTAGTCATGCAGGATCTGATAGGACGACTGTTAGGCCGTCATTCCCGTCAGGTTAGAGGCACTCACTTCCACGTCTTTGGAAGACGTGATGTTGACGGAGAGTCCATCGACTTCGAGGACGACTCGAGGAGCACCGCGGAGCCGATACGCCTTTATCTTCAGGACTTAGAGACTCTTCTCAGGCACGTAGATACGGACAGGACGAACGTCATGCTAGGAAATGACGAGCTTCAGGTGCAGCTTCGCGAGAAGGACAAGCTTTTTGCGCAGCAGGATGAGATGATCAAGGAAATGGAAACAAAGTTCGAAGCCCAGGACCGCAAGTTTAAGAGTCAAGAGAAACGCGTCCAGGATAGGAACAAGAGGATCCGGGACATGACCGAGGAACTGAAGTCCAAGGACTTTGAGCTTGAGCAGCAGCAGATGGTTATTGAGAGGCTTCGCTCCCAGAAGAGGGCTCTCAAGACCAAGGTTGATTCTTTGACCACTACAATTGAGGAGAACAAGACCGCGATGGAGAACGCAGGTCTTACCTTCGTCGAGGAGGAGATAGATGCTGACGAGTAGACTTGTTACTCGTTTTTACCTTCATATTCATACTTGTTGTTACGAACTTATTATTGGACCATCCGACATGTGGATGGCTTGCCACTTGTGTGTTTACATCATGAGCTTGTTATGTGGTTGTTGGACTTTTATTCTTATGTTGCTTGTTGTGTGTTTGCTTATGTTGTATTGTGCATGAAACATCTATGGGTATCTCATTCTTATCTATTTGAACAAACCACAGATGCCTCCCCGTCGCGCAAACCCCAACCCCAACAACATCACCCCAGAAATGCAACAAATGATGAATGCGCAAACCCAGCTTATGCAAATGATGACAACGTTCATCCAAAACCAGAATAACAACAACAACAACAACGACCCCAACAACAACAACAACAACAACAACAACCCTCCGGGTTTCGATATGCTCACCAGATTTCTGCGTTTGAGGCCAGCAAAATTTTCGGGAACAACTGA
The DNA here is from genome assembly GCA_910589765.1 of Avena atlantica. NCBI lineage: Eukaryota > Viridiplantae > Streptophyta > Magnoliopsida > Poales > Poaceae > Avena > Avena atlantica. The sequence continues at coordinate 467,106,701 of OU342733.1, read as the reverse complement.
TCCCATGGTAGCCAATGACTGGTTACGTTCTGTGAACAAAGACTTAGTGACCGTGGGCTGCACGGATGCTGAAAAGGTCAGGTTTGCAGCACATCTGTTGGAAGGACCAGCCGCCACATGGTGGGACAACTTCCAAATCACCACTCCTATTGATGAGGTGACTTGGGCTATCTTTGAAGATGGCTTTCGCACCGCTCATATCTCATCAGGAATGATGAGTCTGAAAAAGAAGGAGTTTCACAACCTGAAACAGCGCCACCGCAACATGGCAGAATACATAGAAGAGTTCAACAATCTGGCGCGCTACGCACCGGATGAGGTTGATACAGATGCCAAGAGAAAGGAAAAGTTCTTGGAAGGTTTGAATGATGAGCTGAATCTACAGTTGTCTGTGGCATATGTTCCAACTTATCAGTCTTTGTGTGACAAGGCTGCTATTTTGGAAAGTAAAATGAAGCAAGTCGAGAGTAGAAAGAGGAAACACTCCGACAAGCACAGCTCGGGATCGTCTCACAAACGATCTCACTATGATGACAGTGGCAGCTCAGGATCTCATAAAAATGGGAAATTCAGCAAGCACAACCACAACCGTCATGACAACAAACATCACTGCAGTCATGACAAGGACAAGTACAAGAACCACAAGGGTGGACATAAGAGCCACTATGGTGGAAATGGTAGTGGTAGTGGAGGCCAACCTCCTAAAAAGGACATCAGTCAGGTTGAGTGCTTCAAATGCAAAAAGCTAGGGCATTATGCAAATGAGTGCCCTGAAAAGAAAGTTGAAGGACCTAACAAGCCAAATCCTTTCCAGAAAGGACAGGTTAACCACATAAATGTGGAGGAGGTCTATGAGGAGCCTGATGCCGTGGCTGGTAAGTTCAGACTCAATTCAATTTTAGCATTTGTACTCTTTGATACCGGTGCATCTCATTCATTCGTATCAAAGGCATTTGTTGATAGAAATGGGTTTGCATCAGAAAACATTGGGTGTCCAATAAAAGTTAGTTCTCCGGGGGGAGACATGATAGTAAGCCTTGGATGCCGGGATCTCACCAGAGTTTGGTAAACATAAATTTCCAGTAAGCCTGATAATCCTAGATTCCCAAGGATTAGACGTAATTTTGGGAATGGACTGGATGGCTAAGTATGAAGGAGTATTAGATTGTGCCAATCGTACCGTTACACTCACAACCCCCGAAGGAAAAAGAATAAAATTTAAGTCAAACTTTGAATCCAAAGGAAGTAAGCTGAATTCTCTTAAGGGGGTTAGCATGGACAGTGTACCAATAGTATGTGAGTATCCAGATGTGTTTCCGGAAGAGCTACCAGGTATGCCTCCAGATAGAGATGTGGAGTTTCTGATAGATTTGGTGCCAGGATCAGGACCAATAGCTAAGAGACCGTACAAAATGTCAGTTGATGAATTGAAAGAGCTCAAGAAACAGCTAGGAGAACAATTACAGAAAGGGTTTATTCAACCAAGTTCTTCATCTTGGGGAGCCCCAGTATTGTTCATGGAGAAGAAGGATAGAACACAAAGGTTATGTATTGACTACCGTTCACTCAACGAGGTTACTATCAAGAACAAATATCCTTTGCCAAGAATCAACGACTTATTTGATCAGCTAGAAGGAGCATGTGTGTTCTTGAAAATTGATCTCCGGTCAGGTTATTTTCAACTCAAGATACGAGAGCAAGACATACCAAAAACAGCATTCACCACAAGGTATGGATTATATGAGTATACCGTGATGCCTTTTGGTTTAACCAACGCTCCAGCATACTTCATGAATATGATGAACAAAGTGTTCATGGAATTTCTTGACAAGTTCGTTGTCGTTTTCATCGATGATATCTTGGTCTACTCCAAGAGCAAGGAAGAACATGAAAGACACTTGCGCTTGATACTTGAGAAACTGAGGGAACATAAACTTTATGCCAAATTCAGCAAATGTGAGTTCTGGTTGGAAAAAGTTGGTTTTCTTGGTCATGTGATGACAAAAGATGGTGTGGCAGTTGATCCTGCTAAGGTTTCAGCTGTGATAGAATGGGAATCACCCAAGAATGTGAAAGAAGTTCGTAGTTTTCTCGGCTTAGTAGGTTATTACAGAAGATTCATTGAAAATTTCTCGAAGGTTGCTTAGCCTATGACAGAATTACTAAAGAAGGACAAGAAGTTTGCCTGGTCTGAAGGTTGCGAAGTCAGTTTTCAGGAATTAAAGAAGAGACTCGTGACAGCACCAGTTCTATGTCTGCCAGATTTGGAAAAGGTTTTCCAAGTGTATTGTGATGCTTCTCATCAAGGGTTGGGTGCCGTACTTATGCAAGATGGTAAAGTCGTAGCTTATGCTTCGAGACAACTCAAAACTCATGAAGTAAACTATCCTACTCATGATTTGGAGTTAGCCTCTGTCGTCCATGCACTCAAAACATGGAGACATTACCTTTTGGGAAAGCGTTGTGAAGTGTTCACCGATCATAAGAGTTTGAAGTATATCTTTACCCAGAAGGAAATCAACATGAGACAAAGAAGATGGCTAGAACTTATCAAGGATTACGACTTAAGTTTGCAATACCATCCCGGTAAAGAAAATGTAGTAGCGGATGCTCTAAGTCGTAAGACATTTGTAAATGGCCTTACAAAAAGGGAATTGCCAGATGACTTGTGTAAGCAATTCAAAGAACTCAGATTGGAGATTGTACCAGAAGGGCATCTTATGTCCTTAGATGTTCAACCCACTCTATTGGACAAGATCCGAGAAGTCCAGAAGACTGATGAGGAAATTGAAAAGATTAAGGTAAATATTAGTCTGGGAAAGGCTAAGAGTTTCCGTGTTGACGAACAGGGTACTTTATGGCACGGGAAACGTATATGTGTTCCACGAGACCCAGAGTTGCGGAAACTGATCTTACAAGAAGGTCACAACTCTCCATATTCTATTCACCCAGGAAACACCAAGATGTACATGGATATGAAAGAAAGATATTGGTGGAACAATCTAAAAAGAGATATCGCCGAGCATATTGCTTTGTGTGATGTGTGTAGCAGAGTTAAAGCGGAGCACCAAAAACCAGCAGGTCTGCTTCAACCACTGCCTATTACTGAATGGAAGTGGGAAAATATTGGTATGGATTTCATTACCGGATTACCAAGGACCAGGTCAGGGTATGATTCCATATGGGTAGTAGTGGATCGCCTAACTAAGGTGGCTCATTTCATACCTGTGAAAACAACTTATACCAGTGCCAAGTTAGCAAAAATATACATGAGCAGAATCGTATGCCTTCACGGTGTGCCAAAGAGTATTGTGTCAGATAGAGGAACTCAGTTCACTTCTCACTTTTGGAGACAACTTCATGAATCCTTAGGAACGAGATTGGAATTCAGTACTGCCTTCCATCCTCAAACAGATGGACAAACAGAAAGGACCAACCAAATTCTGGAAGATATGTTGAGAGCATGTGCTTTAGACTATGGAGCAAGTTGGGATGAAAGTTTGCCTTACGCAGAGTTCTCTTACAACAATAGTCATCAATCTAGTATTGGAATGGCACCGTTTGAGTTACTCTACGGAAGAAAGTGTACCACCCCATTGTTATGGAACGGTGTGGGAGAAAGAAGCCTATTCGGACCTGATCTTATCAAAGATGCCGAAGAAAAAGTCAAAGTGGTTAAAGACAGGTTGAAGATAGCACAGTCTCGACAGAAAAGCTACGCGGATTCTAAGCGTAGGGAAGTCACCTACGAAGTTGGGGATAGAGCTTATCTCAGGGTATCACCACTTCGTGGAGTGAAAAGATTTGGAGTCAAAGGTAAGTTGGCACCAAGATATGTTGGGCCATTCAAAATTCTAAGTCGCAAAGGAGAAGTTGCATATGAAGTTGAATTGCCAGAATCTCTATCAGCAGTCCATAACGTTTTTCATGTGAGTCAGCTTAAGAAATGTCACCCAGAAATGGAAGAATCTTCTTTGAGGGATACCATACCTTTGGAAGAGGTTCAACTAGAAAGTGATCTCACTTATGAAGAAAAGCCTGTCAGGATTTTAGAGACCGCAGAGAGAGTCACCAGGACCAAGACTATCAAGTTTTGTAAAGTTCAATGGAACCATCACTCCGAAGAGGAAGCAACATGGGAAAGAGAAGATGATCTTCGGAAAGACCACCCACACCTATTTGCTAGCCAATCCGAATCTCGAGGGCGAGATTCATCTTAAGGGGGTTAGATTTGTAACATCCCAAAAATCATAGTTTCAAAAACTCATTCATATCACTTGCATCATTCATTCATATAGGGTTTTCTCAAAAATCACTTAGTGATAGAATATGAGCTATGATTTCATGTGGTCAAATTGTCCCAAATAAACATCATCCTTTTTGAAGTTTGAATGTTTAAATACTTAAATGCTTGCCTTCATTGATGGAAAGTTTAGGTGAAACTTTTAAACCCCAAAGATTTCAAATTTTAGAAGTAGATTCCAAAGTCCATTTCAAATATTTGCAAACAGGAACAAATCTCAATTATTATAGAAACCAAGCTGGACCAAGCCTTGCAATGTAAACCACCTAGTTTTATGACTGTTTGTGAATCCACAAAACCCTGCAAAAATTTCAAGGCAGCTTGATTTCAAAAGGATTTGAATTCATATCAAAAATTCATACCAGAAAATGGAAATAGAAAAAGAAAAGAGCATCTGAATAGAAAAGGGCCACGCGGCTAGGATCTGGCCCAGCAAAAGAACGAGCCCAGCAAGCCCACCCGGGAATCACCGTTTCTTCTCTCACGCGCGAGCACACACGCTGAGCCGCTGACAAGCAGACCCCACCTGCACTTCGCACACCTCGCTGACAAGCGGGCCATCTCCACGCCAGCGTCGTCTCCACCCGCACGACCTGTTCGTCCCCAATCAACGCTGCCGTTTCCTGAGTGATAATCGCGACGTCAATTCGAATCAATGGCCGAGTAATTCTCGCGCTCAGCCAGGCTATATAAACCCCCTCTGTCCCCTCTCTCTTTTCCCCCAAACCCCGAGCACAGAACGCCCCCAGGCTGCGCGCATTGCTCTCTGCAACCCCGCCGTCTCCGACGACTGCGCCGGCGAATTCCGGTGAGCCTCGAGTTTCCCCCAGTCTCGCGTTCATGCTATCTTGTTCAGTGAACCTCTGTGCATCTTCTGACACTCTCCGTTTACCTTCGCATGACCCGTAGCTTCGGCAACGTCGACAACTGGACCGCCACCGTCTTCTGCACAAACTCCGACGAGTTCTAGTGGTAAACTCCGACCGCCCCTCGCTTTTCCGTTCATGCACACGACTTCCCCTTGACCCTGTGAACCTAACCGTGTCGTTATCTTGCCTTGGGGTGGTTCACAACGACGTCCACGACGACCACCTGACGCATCCAACGCCACCACGAACTCCGGTGAGAAATCGCAGCCGAGCCCGAGCGCCCCTTGACCAACCGCAAGTACGACGAGCTTCGCCGTGACCCCCTGAGCCCGGTGAGCTAATCCTCGATCTCTCCTACCCCCTGTAGCGCCGCCTCCGTCGACGACTGACTGTTCCGCCGCCGGTAGCCACCGCTCCGCCGCCAGTTCTTGGTCAGATCGTTAGCAGCCGTTGGATCTGCATCGTAGGGTTAGGATAGAACATTAAACGAAAGGGTAAGCGCGCATCTGAGCCGCCAGATCCCACTTAGATCGTACGGTCCACAGAACGCGATCCGCGCGAACCGGTACGCGCCAGTAATAACGCGACGCGTGGCAAGGTTTAAACTAAAAACAGAATTTAAAACCTGATTTAGATTCAAACTTCAAATGCTTATAACTTTTGAATGCCACGTTAGATTTTTACAAACTTTATACCATTGGATTCAGTGAAACAAGGCCTTTCAGAATATCCAAATTATTTAGCATATAGTAACAGTTAAAAAAATGATTTTATTTGTAGTACATGTTTAAGGCCTTTTTAAATAGAAAATTATTTTGGTAAATTGTATTTGAGCCCAATAAGTTTAGTTGGCAAATTTATGACTTGTTAAGTTTCTGTAGACATAAGCATACTTGGTAGAATTTTTCAAAAATCACACTTAGTAAATTCTTGCATGCATGCATTCATATTATTTTTGTTTGTATATAATTATGTGTAATTTTATGCTATGATTTCTTGTGTAGATTTTGCTAGTGATTGTGATTGTGAAGAGTGCTACTCTCCCCACTACCAAGGCAAGTGATATTTTCATGAATTTCCTATACTAAGTTTCTACTTGCATTAGATATTTTGCTAAAATAAATGCATAAAATTTTGCTTAGTGCTAAGATGGGAAATCCTAAGTAGATTGAAATAGTAGAATTGCTAGGGAAATTTCCTAAGATAAGATACATACTTTGCTTAGCCTAGCTTATAGTAAACAAGGGTGGTGAACATCTATTTAGTTTATGATAAAAATATTCTAAGTCAAAGGGACTTATATTTTCTTAACAAAACAACTAAGTAAAATGAACCTCCTGGGTGGAATGGAAAGATTGGGTTATGTTGAGTGGTTACACAAGGCCATGGACTTGGGTTGTGTATCTCACTTGTGGAATGCCACCCAGGCACAAAGGGATTTGGAGGCCAAGTGTGGAGAAAGCTTATAGTGCAACCACTTGGCAATATGAGCTCTGCCATGATCGTATAGGTTGCTAGAACTTAGTCATTTTGGACAGATGGTGGTAGTTGGGTTGATAGGTTGGAGCGCGTCCATTTTGACTAAGGAAAAGCTTCTGAAAGGTCCTGTCTTGGGAAACCAAGTCTGGTGGGGAAAGTGCACAACCTCTGCAGATGGAAAACCTAAGTACTTAGCCTTGTCCAAGGAAATGGACACTTTGAGCATCAAGACATGGAAGCTACAAGAATCTCATCACTAAAACTTCTACAATAAAATTTTGTGGGTGAACAAGGGTGAAGGACCCCAATGTCTATTGGTGGTTTCCTTGGGAATGTTTTTGACAAAGAAAAACTTAGCAATTTCAACTAATAGGAAAAATCTATTTTCAAGCAAAAGCAAGCCAAACTACACTTAGCCAAAATGCATATAGTTATATAGTCCACTTAAAATATACTAAGGTATCACTTGCCAATACTATTCCAAAGTATTGACCCTCTGTGGCTGTAACTTGTGATGTTGCAGGTTATTCCGATGATGAATAGGAGTCATGAGTCTACACTCAACATGCTTGCCTGTGGCACATGAAGATGAAGACTTATGTTTATTTACTTGTTCCTTAAACTCTTGTATTAGGCCTATGGCCATGAGTTGTAAAAGACTATACTTTATCTCTGGAATGAATGTAATAAACGACCTTTGTATCTGTGTACTTCATCTTAAACTGTGGATGCTAGCATTGATCCAGGGACTAGCATTGCAATCACAGGGATCCTTTCCTCTATAAAGGAGGGGTCTAACAGAGAAGTGACGGGGCGGTCTGGTTCACCTGGTAATCGTCGTCGGAGAAGGAGACAGACGGCGGTGCTGCAGGTCGTCGATGTTGCCAACGCTGGGAGGCACGCGCGAGCGAGCTGGAACTTCGAGGGGGTTTGCCAGGATATGGGGAACTTGTCTGCTTGCTTGGGAAGGCAGGGAGAGGCAGGGTATGGACGGAATTGAAAGTTTAGCTCGTCGGAGACGGCGGCGGTGCAGAAGGAAATGGCAACAGCCTGGTGGCGGAAAGAGGTTGACGTCTGAGGGGAACGGAGGAGAAGACGCTGGGGTTTTAACGCGCATGGTCAAGGCGATTAATGGTGGCCGCATTAAGGCGTATTGAATCCGCGGAATCAAGCCTGCAACGGCCGGCGAGAAGGGGTCGTGCGGGTGGGGAAGGAGAACAGTGGAAAGGGGTCCACTGGTCAGTGGGAAAAGAAACGAGGGGGGAGGTCCACCAGTCATTGGTTATGTGGGTAAGAAAATTGGTGCCAAACGTTTTCTTCGGGGAAGGAAGCTGGTCTGTTGCTGGGCCTATTGGGCTGCCTGGGTTGGGTCAGATCCAATTCCATTTTTTTATTCTGTAACCTTTTCTTTTTCTATTTCTGATTTCTGTTTTGAATTTCAATCAACTTATTCAATCATTCAAACAATTCAAACACTCATTAAACTTTGCATTGTGTTTTTGGTTCTGTTCATCAACATAAACCAACACTCCAAAATAAAATAATATTTTCATTCCTTAAATAAGTAAAATGGACCTTTATTTATTTAATCAAATAGGGTTTGATTATTTAATAAAATCCTCATTTGAAATCCAAACACTTTCAAAACCAAATCAGTAGATTTTATTTGGAAATAAGGAATATTTGGAAAAGTTGTTTAAAACAGAATAACCTTTTATTTTAGGGTCCATTAATAATTAAATAAAATGGGCCTTAGTTATTAAATCAAATAGAGTTTGATTTTATTAGTAAAATCTTTATTTGAAACCTAAATATTTTCAAAACCAAATCAGTAGGTTTTATTTGGGAAATATAGAATACTTGGAAATTTGTTTAAACAAAATAACCTTTTATTTTAGAGTCCTTTGTTAATTAAATATAATAGACTTTCATTATTAAATCCAATAGGATTTGTTTTATTGAGATATTTATTTTGAAATCTAAAATAAAGCCAAAACACTTTAGTAGGTTTTATTTGTGAATATCAAATATTTGGAAAACTTATTTTAAATAATTTAATAAGTTTTGATGTTTCAATTAAATTGGTAAAACCTTTTATTTAAATAAAGTTGGATATTAAATCCTTATTAATTTATTTAAATAAACCTTTGCTAATTTTATTTAAAATAAAATGTTTTAATTTCCAAAGCTTGGACAAGGTTTAATTCGGCTTTATAAAATATTCTTTATTTATAAATCCACCTTTTCTTTTGAAAGCCAAAACCTTTTATTTAAAAGATCCAAAATAGTAGTCTAAATATTTTGAAGTTTATTGTTTATTTAACTTTTTAAATCCCTTTAGGATTTCATTTGATCCAAATATGTTTTGAAAGTTTACAATTGGATTCAAGAAGTTTCTTCTGGCCTTGAAAATCAAACAAAGTTTTATTTTATTCATTTATTTTCACATTACAAGATTTGGAAAATCTTGGGATGTGACAGGCTACCACCCTTAAAATAAATCTCGTCCCGAGATTTGGGGAGGCTAGGGTTACAAGTAGGCTCAAAACAACTAGGGTACTTCCACCCTTAAAAATTTCAAACAAAAATTACATATTGTCCTTCTTGGGATCCTGGGGAAAATTTCTCTAAGCAAACATTTGCATGGTGTCCTTGGTTTCCATACTTGACTCATGGGCCAAGGTTGAGATCCTTCATAGACTTGTTTAACTTGTTCTTCATCTTTTCTGGACAATTGTTTGCATAGTGGCCTAGTTCCTTGCATTTGAAACATGTTATAAGTTTGAGGTCTTGAGGTGGCTTCTATGGACAATATGATGCATAATGTCCTAACTCCTTGCAGTGTTTACACATCACTTGGCTAATATCCTTCCTCATCTTGGGTTTCACTAGCCTTTGTTTGTCTTCTTGGCTCTTCTCCTTTTCTGGGCATTCACTGGCATACTGTCCCATCCCTTTGCAATTGTAACACTGCAATTGGCTTATGTCTTTCTTCTTCTTGTTGGGTCTCTCCAAAGCTAGGAGTTCTTCTAGTTCATGTTCTTCATAGGTGGGAGATCTTTCTCTCTTCTTGGGGCATTGATCTTCATGCTCCTTGGATGCATGATCCTTGTATCTAAAAACATTGCTAGCTTGGGTTCCTTCTAGAATAACATCTTTGTCATCCTTGTTGTCATTAGCTCTTTGGGAAAAGTTTTCTCCCAAGTTGATCATTTGAGTAACCAATCCTTGCAACATTTGGGATTGAAGTTTCAAAATCCTTTGTATGGCTGGGTCTAGTCCATTGTTGTTGGCTAAAAGCTGAGTTGTCTCTTGGCTCAACTGGTTTTGGGTTGCTATAAGTTCTCTCATGTTGTCTTCTTGGTTGGTGTTGGTGTCTCTTGGAGTAGTCATCTGTTTGGGTTGGATTGGGATTAGAATAGGCAAAATATTTCTAAGGAAATATTTCTAATCACACACATCACAATTCACACAAACAATGTGCAAGCATTCACAAACAACTTTTCACTCAAACAACAAAGTTCAAGCACATTTTTAGGCAACAAAATATTTTTGTTACTCCACATAAGTTGGTGTGTTTGACTTAACTATAAATGGTGGTCCATCTACATGGTTCACTTGTGATCTTTCCTTCCTTCTTGGTTGATTCTTCTTGCATGAGATCTTGGTTTCCTTGGAAAAACTTTTGGTCACAATACTTCAAGTGATGTAGGCTCCTTCTAACTTTTGCATTCCCTCAGTCTCTAAATCTTGAGCAAGATTTCCTTGTTTCACTTGTAGTCCTTAGTGGTATCCAAGTTGGAAGTCCTTGGTGAATATGCTGGAGATGTTGAAGTCATTAGAGTTGAAGAAGTTGAAGAAGTCCTTTGCACATGGTGTAGTATTTGGTCATGGGGTAGGCTTTTCCATCAAGTTGAAGTAGAAGAGATGTAGAGTTGAAACCAAAATGGTTGAGGAAAGAGCTTACAAGTTTTTGTAAATAAGTTTTTGGAACAAAACAACTCCTATTTTTCTAAGGGTTTTTGTCCAATCCTAGGTTTACAAATCCTACAGGCAACACAATGCTCTGATACCATCTGTAGGGGTCTCAACCTAATAAGGTAGATTCCTCCTGTGTTTACAATGCTAGTCCCTGGATCAATAGCTAGCATCCACAGTTAAGATGTAATATCAAGAAACAGAGGTCATAATATAACTTTATATCCAGGAATAACATAGTTTTATTACATCTTACATAGCTCATATGGCTATTACATTACATTGCAGCGGAATAACTATAAGCATGGGGTCCTTCATCTTCAAAGTGCCACAGGCAGATGTTGGTTGTAGACTTTGTAATACTAATCAATCAATCTTCACTAAAATCAATCAAACCTGCAACATACAAGTTACAGCCACAAAGGCTCAATACATTTGAATTGTATTGGCAAGTGATACTATGGTAGTATTGTGGAGTCTATCAACTATATGAATTTGGCTGAGTGGAGTTGAGGCTTGCATTGTTCAAAATAGATTTTTCCTTAACATTTGAAAATACTAAGTTTTTGTTTTGACAAAATCATTTTTCTCAATCAAAGATTGAAGATCCTTTACAAGGCATCTCCCAATCAAAGATTGAAGATTTCAGACAACCCTTGTTCAATCCACAAGTTTAACTTTAGAAATTTGAATGATGAGATTCTTGATTGCTTCCATGTCTTGATGCTCAAATTGTCCTTTACCAGGGACATGGCTAAGTACTTAGATTTTACACTCTGCAGAGGTGGTGCACTTTCCCCACAAGACTTGGTTTCCCAAGACAAAATCTTTCAGAAGCCTTCCCTTAGACCAAAATGGACGCGTTCCAACCTATAAAACACTACCACCCACTGTCCATATGGCTAAGTTCTTGCAACCTATATGATCATGGCAGAGCCCATATTGCCAAGTGGTTGCACTTGAAGCTTCTCAACATTTGACATCTCAAATCTCTTTGTTCCTGGGTGGCCATCCACAAGTGAGATACACAAGCCAAGTCCATGGCCTTGTGTAACCACTCAACATAAACCAATCCTTCCATTCCACCCAGGTGATTTATTAACTTAGTTGTTTTATTAAACAAAACATAAGTCCTCAGACTTAGAATATTTTTCCATAGTGTGAATATATTTTCCACCCATGTTTTCTATTAGCTAGGCTAAGCTTGATAGTAGTAGGAATCTTTAACTTAGGAAAATCCTACTAAGGATTCATCTACTAGGTTTTCTTATAGCAAGGTCTATACTTAGCAAAATTCATGCAAGTTTTACTTTGAGAAAAATCACTAATGCATAGTGAAAGTAATGGGACAAAAAGTATGAAGCATCACTTGCCTTTTTGGTAGAGTATAGGTTCACTCCTTGTTCTTGCTAGTCTCACACTTCTCTAACTTCACTACAAGTCAATCAAGCAAACACAAGATCAACTAACATTCCAAAACAAAGTCAAACAAACAATTTCACATTCACAAAGCAATGGAATCTAAGTCATGCATAAGTATGCAAAGGATGGTTCTATTGCAAGGATGGTCTCCACTAGGCTTCTAAACTTTGTAATATCCAAATTGGTCATTCACCAAAATGGCAAAGTCAATTGCAAAAGGGTTTTATCTCAAAACCCTTTTTAAAATCCATTCATCATTTTATGTGGTGAAAAATGTTTTTATCAAAACAAAACTTTTAAGTTTTTTACCAAATGAGTTGCTATTGAAAACTTGGTGTTTTTGGGTTAGTAGGTTTGGTCCAAACTATTTTCTCAAAGTTTTCTTTCCATAAACATTTTCATAATAAACTTAATAATTTTATTTGACTAGAATTTGGCTAAGTCAAATAATCCAACCTAAATTTTACCAAAATCATTTTTAACACCAAGGGTTGGTTCCTAGGGTCAGTAGGTTCTTCACAAGCTAATTTGCCAAGGTTTCAAACTTATAAACATTTTTGAATCATTTTTCTATTCTAAACAAGCATACAAAAGAATCTGCAAAAATAAGCAACCTAACAGATACTATTTGCTAAACCAAGGGAATGGTTGGCTAGGGCTTGCTCTCCTGATTTCAACGATATAAAATTTGCAAAATTTGGACGTGTGGTTTGAAAGTTACAAGGGTTTGAAGTTTGCAAATAATTCTGTTTTCAAATTTGTTTTTAAACTGAATAGGTGACACGCGGCGTGATTTCATTGGACGGTACCGCTTCGCGCGGATCAGCGTTGCGGTGCGTTGGATCTAATTGATCGTGTGGTCCAGAGTGCGTAACTCTTCGCGGCTAAGTGAACTAATCGTGAGCGCCGGATCTGAATCCTACGGCTGCTAGCACGCTTGCCAAGGATCGGCGGCGCTGCCGGTGGCTTGCGGCGGCGCACGGCCAGGCAGTGATGCTACGGTGGTTCTAGGAAGCGATGAAGACGGAGAGGGTGCTCACCAGTTTCGCAATGCAACGCTGATGCTCAACGTGCTACTGGTTGGTGGAGGGGCGCACGGGGACAGGCAGAATTCTTCGCCGGAGTTAGTTCTGGCGACGGACGCGCGCGGTCAAGGTCGAGGACATCGCTGGAGGTCGCCCTAAGGAAAAATGAAGGTGCGTTCAGATGCGCAGGACCAAGACGATGTTGTGTGCGTGATCGAGAAGTGACGGGGCGGTCTGGTTCACCTGGTAATCGTCGTCGGAGAAGGAGACAGACGGCGGTGCTGCAGGTCGTCGATGTTGCCAACGCTGGGAGGCACGCGCGAGCGAGCTGGAACTTCGAGGGGGTTTGCCAGGATATGGGGAACTTGTCTGCTTGCTTGGGAAGGCAGGGAGAGGCAGGGTATGGCTGAAATTGAAAGTTTAGCTCGTCGGAGACGGCGGCGGTGCAGAAGGAAATGGCAACAACCTGGTGGCGGAAAGAGGTTGACGTCTGAGGGGAACGGAGGAGAAGACGCTGGGGTTTTAACGCGCATGGTCAAGGCGATTAATGGTGGCCGCATTAAGGCATATTGAATCCGCGGAATCAAGCCTGCAACGGCCGGCGAGAAGGGGTCGTGCAGGTGGGGAAGGAGAACAGTGGAAAGGGGTCCACTGGTCAGTGGGAAAAGAAACGAGGGGGGAGGTCCACCAGTCATTAGTTATGTGGGTAAGAAAATTGGTGCCAAACGTTTTCTTCGGGGAAGGAAGCTGGGCTGTTGCTGGGCCTATTGGGCTGCCTGGGTTGGGTCAGATCCAATTCCATTTTTTTTATTCTGTAACCTTTTCTTTTTCTATTTCTGATTTCTGTTTTGAATTTCAATCAACTTATTCAATCATTCAAACAATTCAAACACTCATTAAACTTTGCATTGTGTTTTTGGTTCTGTTCATCAACATAAACCAGCACTCCAAAATAAAATAATATTTTCATTCCTTAAATAAGTAAAATGGACCTTTATTTATTTAATCAAATAGGGTTTGATTATTTAATAAAATCCTCATTTGAAATCCAAACACTTTCAAAACCAAATCAGTAGATTTTATTTGGAAATAAGGAATATTTGGAAAAGTTGTTTAAAACAGAATAACCTTTTATTTTAGGGTCCATTAATAATTAAATAAAATGGGCCTTAGTTATTAAATCAAATAGAGTTTGATTTTATTAATAAAATCTTTATTTGAAACCTAAATATTTTCAAAACCAAATCAGTAGGTTTTATTTGGGAAATATAGAATACTTGGAAATTTGTTTAAACAAAATAACCTTTTATTTTAGAGTCCTTTGTTAATTAAATATAATAGACTTTCATTATTAAATCCAATAGGATTTGTTTTATTGAGATATTTATTTTGAAATCTAAAATAAAGCCAAAACACTTTAGTAGGTTTTATTTGTGAATATCAAATATTTGGAAAACTTATTTTAAATAATTTAATAAGTTTTGATGTTTCAATTAAATTGGTAAAACCTTTTATTTAAATAAAGTTGGATATTAAATCCTTATTAATTTATTTAAATAAACCTTTGCTAATTTTATTTAAAATAAAATGTTTTAATTTCCAAAGCTTGGACAAGGTTTAATTCGGCTTTATAAAATATTCTTTATTTATAAATCCACCTTTTCTTTTGAAAGCCAAAACCTTTTATTTAAAAGATCCAAAATAGTAGTCTAAATATTTTGAAGTTTATTGTTTATTTAACTTTTTAAATCCCTTTAGGATTTCATTTGATCCAAATATGTTTTGAAAGTTTCCAATTGGATTCAAGAAGTTTCTTCTGGCCTTGAAAATCAAACAAAGTTTTATTTTATTCATTTATTTTCACATTACAAGATTTGGAAAATCTTGGGATGTGACAGGGGTACCCCTTGCACATGGTACAGGAGCTTTCCCATAACCAAAATGACAAGGCAAGCAGACAATGAGCATCTCAGCAATCTTTTTATTTACCATATGCATAGCTTTTTATTGAGGAAGCTTCATAGATGCTCATTATGGTGATGTTGCAAGTTTCCACCATGATTAAGCATGGCTTAGGCTAGCGGCCCTGGCGTTTCTCTAACACAATGTATAAAATCAATGAACTAACAACTTCCCATTTTATTTCACATCGTCGACATCCATAAACAAAAGAGCAAGGAATCAACTGGATGAGATATCCAAAAAGTGTTGAAAGCGTTCCCCGTGACAGCACGGTTCTGCTGACTCCCAATATATAATTAGCAAGCATATAACTTTCATGGACTAGTCACAATGGTTCAGGATTATTAAGCGTAAAGAAATAAAGTGTGCCATCAAGTTCATGAGAGCTTTACTAACTAACTTTCTCAAAACAGACAAACATTTTATTTTTGGAAGAAAACACGACATATGGAATATGCACTGAAATAGCAAAAGATGCTAATAGGTAGGTATGGTGGACACAGCTGGCAATATTGGTTTTAGGGAGGTGGAAACACAGGTAGAGCACGTACTCAGTGCAAGTGAAGGCTAGCAATAGAGAGGGAGCGACAAACGAGAGAGCGATAGCTATCATAATCATGCTTGCAACAAAACATGACTAATTATGGCATGAAAGTGATACAAGAACTCTGAGGCAAAATAAATCATCGAGGCTTACTGACTATTGATTAGTCATATACATGCCTGAGCATGTGCCAAGTCGATTCACATGAACAGTCAGAGAAGGATACCACAATATCATACCAAAGTATGAATAAAACAATGCAAGCAAATATTCATATGACATGCTACAAACTATTAGCAAGATGGAGCTAATCATAGACAAGCAAGAACTGCTAAGCATCCATAATGACATATACCTTACACAAACAGGCTAAGCATGCTCACAATGATGAGTATATGTACAAAAATGAAACAATTAGAGTTCGTTACGAGCCTCTTACCACACCTCGAGTTGTCTTAATCTTCATTATTGCCCTTCACTTGTGTGACTTGTATAATTAACATGAAACCAAAACCCACTGAGGACGGCTGAACCCTGCAAAGAACTCACAAAACCAAAGAAGAACAACAAATATTTTTGGTGTTTTTGATTTTTTAGAAACAAGCAAACAAAGAAAAACCAAACAAAAACAAAGCAAACCAAACAAAGCAAAATCTTTTTGGATTTTTCTTTTAAGGCAAACCAAAGCAAAGAAACAAACCAAGAGAAACAACGACAAAATATTTTTGGTATTTTTGTGTTTTTGAGAAAGAAGCAACAAGAACCAAAAAGAAAGTGAAACAATGGATATACAAAGAACCGACCGAGTATGATATATAGATGAGTGTGATGTCGGTATACCTCCCCCCAAGCTTAGGCTTTTGGCCTAAGTGAAGGGAATATGCCCTGAGAGGCAATAATAAAGTGTTTATTATGTGTATTCCAAGTATATGATAGATGTTTATTTTGCATGCTATAATTGTATTAATACGGAAACGTTAATACATGTGTGTTTAATAAACAAACAGAAAGTTCCTAGTTATGCCTCTCTCATAAACTAGCTCGTTGATTAACAAGATGATCAAGGTTTCCTGATCATGGACATTGGATGTTGTTAATAACGGGATCACAGCATTAGTGTAATGGTGTGATGAACATTCATCCGAAGTATAGCATTACGATCAAAATCATTGAGTTTATATTGCTATAACAACTTACGAAGTGATCCTAATCCTTAGACCATGAGATCATGCCAATCACTAACACCGGAAGAGTTTCTTGATAACATCAAACGTCACACCGTAACAGGGTGATTATAAAGATGGATTCAGAACTAATAAAGTGTTATGTTGAGGCTCATGGATCGAGAGTGGAATTTGTTCATCCCGATGACGGATAGATATACTCTGGGCCCTCTCGGTGATATCACATTGATTAGCTTGCAAGCAAGTGATTTGATCACTAGAATGTTATATCACAGGAATGAGAAAAGAGTGCATGTCGGTAACGAGATCAAACTAGGTATGGAGATACCTATGATCGAATCTCGGACATGTAATATATCGTGAAACAAAGGGATTAAGATACTAGCGTAAAAGGTTCCGACGATCACAAGAAAGTCATCGTTGAATGTGTGGGAGTCAGTATGGGTCTCCAGATCCCGCTTCTGATTATTGATCCGAGAGGGGTCTCGATCATGTCCGCATTATTCACGAACCGTAGGGTGACACACTTAAGACACACCGACATCCAATTGGAGCAAATGTTTCATGCCGAAAGAATGAACAAGCGCAAGAATTTATTTCACTAGATACCGAAACAGGTTTTTGGGTGAAATTGCATAAAGTGGTTATGCATGTGAAATAGAATTCTAGCAAGGGGTTATTTGTGAATGTTTGTCATTAAAGTAATTGACAAAATTCTGAATAAAATAAAAGAGTTTTATTTAATGAGAGTTTGCATTAAATTTGGTGGAAATTTAATGGGAATTTGAGTGGACTTTTGAGTGGAGGGAATTTAAAGGAGATTTGTGAGTGGAGTGTCCACCCACCTGAAGAGGGGAGGGCAAGGGGGCAGCCCCATGCGCCGGCCACCCCCTTGGGGTTCCCCCTCCTCCTATAAAAGGAGCCCCCTCCTCACTTGTCTCTCACACCTCCTCGTGAAGGATCTCTCTCCCCCTCTAGAATTTATTCCCCATGGTCTCGGACTAGCGAGATACATGTTCCCGGTGGCTATTCGGCAAGAAAGAGTTGTGCTTCCGCTACATCGCTGGAGCGAGAAGGCGGAGGTTGCTCGGTGCCTCGAACGTGTGTGCGAGCACGGATGCGCTGCTGATTTGCGGCGCTAGGACTTCCTCTCGATCTTGAGATCGGCAAGAGATCGTCTACATCAACCACGAGTTGAACTCGTTAAGCTTTGTCGGTCTTCAAGGGTATGTTCTCTACGGATATACATCCGCCTGTTGTTTGTATCTAGTAGATAGATCTTGGTATATAGTTCATATCGTAGGAAAATTTTTGTTTTCTATGCTGCGAACCCTACAGTGGTATCAGAGCCGGATCTATGCGTAGATACTTTACACGGGTAGTACACATATGAGTATGTGGGCGATGATGATCATGTTATTGCTCCTTTGTTGTAATTTTGGATATTGGTGGCATAGTGGGATGAAGCGGCCCGGACAAACTTTACATGTCCTTGCACATGAGACATGTTCCACGCTTGACATGCAACTAGTTTGCATAAGTGGCTAGCGGGTGTCTGTCTCTCCTACTATAGTCAATATCTATTTTGCAAGCGAGTTGTCAACAATTTGATCATCCTCGTTGTGGTTCATGTTCGTAGGTAAGAACGGTTCTATCTCGAAAGCCCTAAGCCACGCAAAACTTGCAATGGATAAATTAGAGGCGTCTAGTTTAGATTGTTGCTGGGCTAGTGTTATGATATGGTAGTGTTGTAAGTAGAAGTATGATATGATACTCTTACAACACACATAGCGTGTAAAATCCATAGACCTTGGATTTACACATATAGGTATGATAGTGATCATACCACGATGCACATGATAGAGATCATCTGCGGGAACCATATAATTTCACTAATAAACATATGATGTTTGATAGCGTCTTATATTGCTTGTTCAGCGCTTTGTTAGCATAATAAGATGATCCATCATTTAAATATCAAGATAAGAATGTGTTCTTCCTTTAGTATGCACCGATTATGTTTTCGTCGCTCCAAGACATCACGTGATGATCGGGTGTTCTTGGATCCACGACCATATTTCGGGTGTAAAATAGTTACACACGCGAATACTAAGGTTCTAACGTGGCGAGCCTAGCATGTATAGACATGGCCTCGGAACACGGACCGAAAGGTTAAGCATGAGTCATATAGTTGATATGATGCCCATTTGATGCTCGCCTTTGAAGCTATACCGACTCACGTGATGATCGGACTTGGTGTAGTGGATTTGGTTCATGTAATCACCAAAAAGGCACGAGGGATGTCGTTTTTGAGTGGGAGTTCATTCGTAATATAGATTAGTTGAACTCAATCTATCATACACTTAGTCTAAACTTTACAAATTCTGTTGTAGATGGCACCACCTGCTTTTAATTTCAATGTGTTCATGGAGAAAGAGAAACTAGCAACGAACGGTAGCAACTTTACCGAATGGGCCATGAATTTGAGGATTCTCTTCTCTGCTGCACAAAAGCAATATGTGCTAGAAGCGCCGTTAGGCCCCCCACGTTTTGATGATGCCCCTGACGAGGAGAAGAATGTCTATCAGACTCGTCAGGAGGACCACAACTTAGTTCATTGCGGCATATTGTATGGGCTAGAGCCGGAACTTCGAAAGCGTTTCGAAAATGGCAATGCATTTGATACAATGGGTGAGTTGAAAATGATTTTCGACACACATGCTGCTGTAGAGAGCTACAACGCTTCAGAAAAGTTCTTTAGCTGCATGATGGAAGAGCACAGCTCCGTTAGTGAGCATGTACTCAAGATGTCGGGTTACACCGATAAGCTTGTGTCCTTGGGAATATCGATTCCCATTAACTTAGGAATCCATCGTGTTCTGCAGTCTCTGCCACCTAGCTATAAGAGCTTCGTGATGAACTATAATATGCAAGGCATGAAGAAGTCTCTCCCCGAGCTTCTGTCAATGCTTAAAACTGCAGAAGTGGAGATCAAAAAGGAACATCAAATGTTGATGATCAATAGGAACACTGGTTTCAAGAAAGACAAGAAGGGAAAACGGAAGGGAAGTAAGGGCGGCAAGCCTGTTGCCGCGCCTGAAAAGAAACCCCGAGTTGGACCTAAGTCTGATTCCGAGTACTACTATTGTAAGAGGACTAGCCACTGGAAGCGCAACTGCCCCAAGTATCTGGCAGACAAGAAGGCCGGCAAGGCAAACAAAGGTATATATGATATACATGTTATTGATGTGTACTTGACTAGTGCTCGTAGTAGCACCTGGGTATTTGATACCGGTTCAGTTGCTAATATTTGTAACTCGAATCAGGGGCTGCGGAACAAGCGACCGCTAGCAAGGGGTGAGGTCAAGATGCGTGTCGGCAATGGATCAAGCGTTGATGTGATCGCCGTCGGAACGCTGCCTCTCCACTTACCGTCGGGATTAGTTATAAACTTGAATAAATGTTATCTGGTGCCTGCACTGAGCATGAACATTGTATCTGAATCGTGTTTGATGCGAAGTGGTTATTCATTTAAATCTGAGAACAATGGTTGTTCCATTTATATGAATGAAATCTTTTATGGTCATGCACCGATGATGAATGGTTTATTTCTATTAGATCTCGATGATAATGTTACACATATTCATAATGTTGATGCTAAAAGGATTAAACTTAATGATGATATATCCGCATATATGTGGCACTGCCGTCTAGGTCATATTGGCGTTAAACGCATGAAGAAGCTCCATTCGGATGGACTTTTGGAATCACTTGATTATGAATCATTTGATACATGTGAGCCATGCCTTATGGGCAAGATGACTAGAACGCCGTTTTCCGGTTCAATGGAACGGGCGACAAATTTATTGGAAATCATACATTCTGATGTATGTGGTCCAATGAGTGTGTCGGCGCGAGGTGGATATCGTTATTTTGTTACTTTCACGGTGATTTGAGTAGATACGGTTATATATACTTGATGAAACACAAGTCTGAAACCTTTGAAAAAGTTCAAGGAATTTCAGAATGAAGTGGAAAATCATCGTAATAGAAAGATCAAATTTCTACGGTCCGACCGTGGAGGTGAGTATCTAAGTTACAAGTTTAGCACTCAATGAAAGAGTGTGGAATTGTTTCACAACTCACACCTGCCGGAACACCACAGCGAAATGGTGTGTCGGAACGTCGTAATCGTACTTTATTAGATATGGTTCGATCTATGATGTCTCTGACGGACTTGCCGTTGTCATTTTGGGGTTATGCACTAGAAACTGCTGCATTCACTTTAAATCGGGCACCATCTAAATCCGTTGAAAAGACACCGTATGAATTGTGGTTTGGAAACAAACCTAAGCTGTCATTTCTTAAAGTTTGGGGATGTGATGTTTATGTGAAGAAACTTCAACCGGATAAACTCAAACCCAAAGCGGAAAAATGCGTCTTCATAGGATACCCTAAAGAAACTAGTGGGTATTCCTTCTATCACAGATCCGAGGGCAAGGTTTTTGTTGCCAAGAATGGATCCTTTCTAGAGAAAGAGTTTCTCGCGAAAGGTGTGAGTAGTCGGAAGGTAGAACTCGAAGAGGTTGTGGAACCTTCTCTTCAAAGTATGGCGAGTAGCGCAGCGCCGGAAGTTGTTCCGGAGTTGGCTCCACCTGTTGAAGAGGGAACTAATGATAATGATCATGAAACTCCGAAAGAGAGTACTACCGAACCTCGCAGGTCAAACAGGACGCGTGCAGCTCCCGAGCTGTACGGAAATCCTGTCATGAATTTCATGGTTGATGAAAATGATGACCCTGCGACGTTTGAAGAAGCGATGATGAGCCCGGATTCCAACAAATGGTTAGAAGCCATGAAATCCGAGATGGAATCCATGTATGAAAATCAAGTTTGGAACTTGGTGGAATTACCTCACGACCGAAAGGCCGTGGAGAACAAATGGATTTTCAAAAGGAAAACTGATGCTGATGGTAATGTGACCGTCTATAAAGCCCGACTTGTCGCAAAGGGGTTTCGACAAATTCAAGGAGTTGACTACGATGAGACTTTCTCTCCCGTAGCGATGCTAAAGTCAGTTAGGATTATGTTAGAAATTGCTGCATATTTCGATTATGAGATATGGCAGATGGATGTCAAAACCGCGTTTCTCAATGGTAATATTGCAGAAGAGTTGTATATGATACAACCAAAGGGTTTTGTCGATCCTAAGGATGCTAACAAGGTGTGCAAGCTTCAGCGATCCATCTATGGATTGAAGCAAGCATCACAAAGTTGGAATCTCCGCTTTGATGAGGTGATCAAAGAGTTTGGATCTGTCCAAACTTATGGAGAAGCTTGTATTTACAAGAAAGTGAGTGGGAGCAATGTGGCATTTCTGATATTATATGTGGATGACATATTATTGATCGGAAATGATATAGTTCTTTTAAACAGTGTTAAAAGTTATCTAAACAGCAAATTTTCAATGAAGGACCTAGGTGAAGCGTCATACATATTAGGCATAAAGATCTATAGAGATAGATCTAGGCGCCTAATAGGGCTATCGCAAAGTACATACCTTGATAAGATTTTAAAGAAGTTTAAAATGGACGGAAGTAAGAAGGGGTTCTTACCTATGTTGCAAGGCAAGACATTGAGTAAGACTCAAAGTCCGGCTTCGGCGGAAGAAAGAGAGATAATGGACAAACTCCCCTATGCTTCAGCCATAGGCTCTATAATGTACGCCATGCTATGTACAAGACCGGATGTGGCACATGCTATTAGTTTGACTAGTAAGTACCAATCGGATCCAGGTTCGGAACACTGGATAGCGGTCAAGAATATCCTTAAGTACTTACGAAGAACTAAGGATATGTTTCTTGTATACGGAGGTGAAGAAGAGCTCGTCGCTAAGTGTTATGTCGACGCTAGCTTTGACACCGATTCGGATGACTCTAAGTCTCAATTCGGATACGTATTTCTCATGAATGGCGGAGCGGTTAGTTGGAGGAGCTCCAAACAACCTGTGGTAGTGGGATCAACAACGGAGGCCGAATATGTTGCTGCTTCAGAAGCGGCTCAGGAAGCAGTTTGGATGAAGGAGTTCATATCCGAACTAGGAGTGGTGGCAAACGCGTTGGACCCAATGGTGATCTATTGTGACAACAATGGTGCCATTGCCAATGCCAAAGAGCCAAGGTCTCACAAGCATTCCAAGCATATTAAGCGCCGGTTTCACTCCATCCGCGAGCATGTCAAGGATGGAGATATAAAGATTTGTAAAGTACATACGGATCTCAATGTAGCAGATCCATTGACTAAAACTCTCCCTAGAGCAAAACATGATCAACACCAGAACTCAATGGGTGTTAGATTTATCACTATGTAACTAGATTACTGTCTCTAGTGCAAGTGGGAGACTGAAGGGAATATGCCCTGAGAGGCAATAATAAAGTGTTTATTATGTGTATTCCAAGTATATGATAGATTTTTATTTTGCATGCTATAATTGTATTAATACGGAAACGTTAATACATGTGTGTTTAATAAACAAACAGAAAGTTCCTAGTTATGCCTCTCTCATAAACTAGCTCGTTGATTAACAAGATGATCAAGGTTTCCTGATCATGGACATTGGATGTTGTTAATAACGGGATCACAACATTAGTGTAATGGTGTGATGAACATTCATCCGAAGTATAGCATTACGATCAAAGTCATTGAGTTTATATTGCTATAACAACTTACGAAGTGATCCTAATCCTTAGACCATGAGATCATGTCAATCACTAACACCGGAAGAGTTTCTTGATAACATCAAACGTCACACCGTAACAGGGTGATTATAAAGATGGATTCAGAACTAATAAAGTGTTATGTTGAGGCTCATGGATCGAGAGTGGAATTTGTTCATCCCGATGACGGATAGATATACTCTGGGCCCTCTCGGTGATATCACATTGATTAGCTTGAAAGCAAGTGATTTGATCACTAGAATGTTATATCACAGGAACAAGAAAAGAGTGCATGTCGGTAACGAGATCAAACTAGGTATGGAGATACCGATGATCGAATCTCGGACATGTAATATATCGTGAAACAAAGGGATTAAGATACTAGCGTAAAAGGTTCCGACGATCAC
This sequence comes from Avena atlantica, assembly GCA_910589765.1. NCBI lineage: Eukaryota > Viridiplantae > Streptophyta > Magnoliopsida > Poales > Poaceae > Avena > Avena atlantica. The sequence continues at coordinate 467,082,812 of OU342733.1, read as the reverse complement.
AAGAAAGTCATCGTTGAATGTGTGGGAGTCAGTATGGGTCTCCAGATCCCGCTTCTGATTATTGATCCGAGAGGGGTCTCGATCATGTCCGCATTATTCACGAACCGTAGGGTGACACACTTAAGAGACACCGACATCCAATTGGAGCAAATGTTTCATGCCGAAAGAATGAACAAGCGCAGGAATTTATTTCACTAGATACCGAAACAAGTTTTCGGGTGAAATTGCATAAAGTGGTTATGCATGTGAAATAGAATTCTAGCAAGGGGTTATTTGTGAATGTTTGTCATTAAAGTAATTGACAAAATTCTGAATAAAATAAAAGAGTTTTATTTAATGAGAGTTTGCATTAAATTTGGTGGAAATTTAATGGGAATTTGAGTGGACTTTTGAGTGGAGGGATTTTAAAGGGCATTTTGAGTGGAGTGTCCACCCACATGAATGAAGGAGGGGAGGGGGCAGCCCCCATGGCCGGTGGCCACCCCCTTGGGTGCCCCCCTCCTCCTATAAAAGGAGCCCCCCTCCTCACTTGTCTCTCACACCTCCTCGTGAAGGATCTCTCTCCCCCTCTACAATTTATCCCCCATGGTCTCGGACTAGCGAGATACATGTTCCTGGTGGCTATTCGGCAAGAAAGAGTTGTGCTTCCGCTGCATCGCTGGAGCGAGGAGGCGGAGGTTGCTCGGTGCCTCGAATGTGTGTGCGAGCACGGATGCGCTGCTGATTTGCGGCGCTAGGACTTCCTCTCGATCTTGAGATCGGCAAGAGATCGTCTACATCAACCACGAGTTAAACTCGTTAAGCTTTGTCGGTCTTCAAGGGTATGTTCTCTACGGATATACATCCGCCCGTTGTTTGTATCTAGTAGATAGATCTTGGTATATAGCTCACATCGTAGGAAATTTTTTGTTTTCTATGCTACGAACCCTACACTAAGTGGGGCTCAATCCCATGGTGCCCAAGTAGATGCACCTCCATAGTATGTCGAGGAAGCTCCCTCGTCCTGGTACGATCTCGAGGCCTCCCCTGTGTAGTGTATAGCGGGGTCATATGCGGGCGCTCCCCCCTGATAATGCCCGTGGAAGTTGAGAAAGTGCAGCTTGTCATCCATCTCCGCCTTCGTGCGTGACCAAGGTCCCTGAGAAATACTGAACAAAGTGGTTTGGGGTAGAGGGATCTCTCTCTTCCCCATCAGTAAACATCATTCTATAAACCAAGTTCTCAAGAGTAGAGCTAGAGGTGACAAAGTGGTGCGCCTTTATGGCAGCAAGATCAAGTCTCTGAGGAGCCAAAACTGTATCATGGGGATCAACAACAATGTCCAAGGCAGCAGCAATACGAGTAGCAATAATTCCCCCATTAATGGGTCCCTTAGCAGCTAAACGACGAGCAATGAGGGAACCAAGATTATACTTATCCTCACCATAGAGCGTAGCAGCTAAGAAGGCCAATTGATAGTTGGATATATTACTAGTGTTCTCCCTACCAAGAACACTGGTGGTAAGATAGTAGGTGAAGTACCTGATGGCTGGAAGTTAAATGTTCTTTATCTTTCCTCGTTGAGCTCCACGGTCATCATCATTTCTTATTCCTCGGTATAGTTCCAACAAATCAGCGGGTAGAGCTGTAATCTTCTTTGATGGCCCATTTTTACCAAGTCCTAGGGCCTTGCAAAATTTCTTCAAAGACATAGAATGAGCCCTGCCATAAAGTCTGAAAGACACAGAAGGATTGAACAAACTATTGGTGAAGGAGAAACTCTCCACAAATGTTTTAGTAAGTGAAGCATATTGTGCACTCTCATCCTGCATGAAACTTGTTAGACCAGCCCTCTCAATCAAAGCCATGAAATCATTTAAGAATCCCAGCAGCTCGCAAGAAAGTTTGACAAGGAAAGGTGGAGGGGTGAGCATCCCCTTCATCTCCCTCAACACCAAACCGCAGAGTGATGAGATCCTCATTGTATGAGGGTCTGGAGCTGGTAGATGACCTTGGGAGCCTTGCCCTTCTAGGTGCATCACTCTCAAAAATGTCACCAAAGGTGTGGTGGTCCATGACTTCCCTATTCTGAAATTTTTAGACAACCATCAAACCAAGTGATTTCTAAGTTGATAAATGATGAGCAACTACTATAGGAACTTGCTAGAGGACTACACATGCATCAAAACAAAGTTTCTAATCATAGAACAAGCATGCGATCTCAAACAACCTATCACCTATAGTAGAAAAATACTCAAGATACAATCTACCAATCACAAATCTAATTGGACAAGTGGAGGAGGCACATACCAAGGAACAATCCCTCCAAATATCAGCACTTGAGATGGGGTGAACAAGGAGATCGAAAATCGCGAGCAAGAACAACAAGAACTCGAGCTTGAGAAAGTTTTCCGGTGTTTTTCGGGAGAGAGAAAGAAGGTGGCTTTCAGGAGGCAACCTGGAGGGGCCCAGGTGGGCTAGACCCCCCTAGGCGCCACCACTAGATAGGCCGCGCCTACCATGGGTGTGGGGCCTAGGGGTGTCCCCATGGGTCATCTCAGGTGCCACTCTGCCCCTTTTTTGAGGAAAATTTATTTTGAATTTTTTGGGAAAATTTATTTTTGGCTAATTTTCAGGGTTTGAAAATTGATTTTCTTGCAGAAACAGTTTTTCAGAAGAAGCAAAAGCAAACCAAAAGCCAAAGTACAAGAGCTCTAAGAAAATCAAACAAGCAAACAACTAGCAAAACTAAAGCTAAAGCAAAGACTAGGAGGGAGAAAGGAAAAGGAAAGCAAGTATAACCACAGTGGAAACATTATTTTGTTCATTAAAATCTTTTTGTTAACAAGGTTGATCAAGTCTTGTTACCAAAACAATCTTATATGAGACAAAACTTTGCATTCCACAAGGTGATTATATTACCTCATACTTGATAGCAATGGTCCCAATCATAATAGTTTCAATATTTTCTTGTTGAATGGAACCATATATTTCTCCAACCTTTATGCCTTCAATATTTTTGAATAGAATTCAGGCAATAGCTTCTGACAACCTTCTTGGGGAAATAGACAGTGTGCTCTTTGTCATTAATATTGAATGATACTTTTCCTCGATTGCAATTGATGACAGCACCTGCAGTATTAAGAAAAGGTCTCCCAAGAATAATAGACATATTATCATCTTCAGGCATTTCAAGCACAACAAAATCAATTAAGACCATGCAATTATGAGCAACTTGAACAGGAACATCCTCACATATACCAACAGGGACATTAGTTGACTTATCAGCCATTTTCAAAGATATATCAGTTGGTATCAACTTTTCTAGCTGGAGTCTCTTATAGAGAGAAAAAGGCATAACACTAACTCCAGTTCCCAAATCACATAAAGCAGTTCTAACATAATTATTCTTAATGGAACAAGGAATAGTTGGTATACCTAGATCACCAAGTTTCTTTGGAACCTTACCATTGAAGGAGTAATTAGCAAGCAAAGTAGATATCTCCTCATTAGGAATATTCCTTTTATTAGAGACAATATCCTTCATGTACTTTGAATAAGGAGGCAATTTAATAGCATCAGTCAAAGGAATTTGCGGAAATAAAGGCTTCATCCACTCACAAAACTTGTTGTAGTGTTCTTCCTCCTTTGACTTGTGTTTCTTACCTGGAAAAGGCATAGGTTTCTGCACCCAAGGTCCTCTCTCTTTACCATTTTTATTAGCAATAAAATCTTCCTTAGTGTACCTAGTGTTCTTAGTGTGCTTTTCAGGTTCTTCCTCACCTTCCTCCTTATCAGGAGATTCATTTTTATCAATACCACTCTCAGTTTCAGCATCAGAGACAGATATACTATTAGGATCTACAGTAGGTTCAAGTGGTTCCTCAACTTTCTTATGTTCTTTTTTCTTCCTCTTACGAGGACTACCACAATCTTCACCTTGTTGGGAATCCTGCTCTATTCTTTTAAGGTGTCCTTCAGGATATAAAGGATATTGAGTAGCTGCACCACTCCTAGTTCTAATTCCATAAGCATGTTTATTTCCTGAAGCATTAACTAGCATATCCTTTTGTACTTTAGCAAGTTGATCAAGTTGGGTTTGAACCATTTGAAAATGTTTAAAAAGCATTTTAATATCATTAGAAGTTCTTTCCACAATATCTTTCAACTCATGGATAGCTCTAGAGTTTCCAATAAATGATTCTGAACTTGTTTATTAAAATTACCTTGTTTAACAATAAACGTGTCAAGTTCCTCTAAGCATTGATCAGGAGGCTTACCATAAGGAATACCACCTTCATTAAATTGGAGAGAGTGTACCTCAATAGTAGATGAGTGGGGATTTGGCTTACATAATTCTTATATAGGAGGTAGATTCTTCACATCTTTAGCTCTAATACCTTTCTCCTTTAGACACTTTTTAGCTTCCTTCATCACTTCATCATTTAATGCAATAACTCCCCTCTTATTTGTTGTTGTTGGTGGAACTGGTTCAGGAACAACTGGTTCAGGAGTAATAGGCTCATGTGTATTCGGCTCAGTTGAAGTCCAATCATCATAATTCTTGCTTATCTTGTTCATTAATTCTTCAGCATCTGTAGGAGTCCTTTTCCCGAAAACACAATCAACAAAGCTATCTAGGTAGGTCCTAGAATCATCAGTTAGTCCGTTATAATAAATATCAAGAAGCTCATTCTGAGGTAATGGACATCCATGATATGCATGAATCAAGGAACATAATCTTTTCCATGACCCAGGCAATTTCTCTTCTTCTCCCTGTTTAAAATCAAAAAGTCTCTACAAAGCAGCATGTCTAGCACTGGGAGGAAAATATTTATGGAAGAAAGAAGCAATCAAGCAATCAGGGCTATTAATGGAACCAGGAGGTAATCTATTAAACCAAGCCCTAGCTTCTCCTTTTAGTGAAAAAGGGAAGATCTTAGCAACAAAGTACTTGCGCATTTTAAAATCATCAGAGAACAAAGCACTCATAGTATAAAGCTCATTCATATGAGCCACAACACTCTCATTTTTAGTACCACAAAAAGGTTCTTTCTCAACAATATCTAAATAAGATAAATCAAGAGAAAAATCATAATCTTTATCTTTAATATCTATGGGAGAGGTGGCAAACTTAGGATCATAGGACTTCTTAGGCATAATAGTACATCTAGCAAGGAGACTCTTAATAGCACTAGCACCATGTGTGTTTCGGCACTCTTCAACAAATTCATCAGTGAGCTCTATGTAACCATCATTAGTATCATAACTCTCACTAGACTCAGGTGAGCTAGCAGGTGTAACAGTGTATTCACTAGGAGTTTCAGTATTTCCTAGACTAGCCATAATAGCATCTAGAAAAGGACCTAATGAATCACTCGCATCAAGCACAGTAGAAGTAACATCATGAGCATCAAAAGCAGTTTCAGATTTAGCAGTAGTAGCAGTGTGTGTAGCATGAGTATGTGGTGGTGGTGTGACAAGCTTACTTATAACAGACGGTGAATCAAGAGCAGTAGAGGTGTTTAGGACTGTACCTCTTCTTGTAGTGGATGGTAAAATAGGGAACTTTCCATCATGAGACTTCCCCATGATGAAAGGAGTAGCAGTGAACAATAATAGATCCAAGTGAACTTACAAATAAAGCTATGCTCCCCGGCAACGGTGCCAGAAAATAGTCTTGATGACCCACAAGTGAAGGGGATCGCAACAGTCTTCGCGGGTAGTATTACCCAATTTATTGATTCTACACAAGGGGAGCCAAAGAATACTTGCAAGCCTTAACAACTGATTTGTCAATTCAGCTGCACCTGGAAATAGTTCTTGCTCACAGAAGTTTATCAGTAGCAACAGTTTGTAGTAGCAACAGCAACAACAACAACAACAACAACAACAACAACAATGAAATAGTAGCAATAGTAATAGTAATGGTAACAGTGGGATTCGAGTGCGGTAGGCATTGGTATGGATGGACGGGCGTTGCATGGATGAGTCTAAACATGTCACTTCAAGAACTAGGGCATTGTAGATAAATAATAATAAGCATCCAGGTACTAAACAACCCTAGGCATGTGCTCCAAATATAGTCATACGTGCTCGCAGTGATAATTTGCACAACATCTTCTGTCCAGCTAGCCCGTGGCAGTGGGGCCTCTATGGAACTACTGGAAATTAAGGTGCTCCTTTTAATAGAGCACCAGAGCAAAGCATTAACACTCCTTGAACACATGTGATCCTCACACCACAACCATCCCCTCCGGTTGTCCCAATTATTGTCACTTTGGGGCCTTTGGATCCGGACAATGATATGTGTACACAACTTACAGATAAGATCACAAACAATACTATCATAATGATTCAATAATAAGTTCAGATCTGAGATCATGGCACTCGGGCCCTAGTGACAAGCATTAAGCACAACAAGTTGCAACAAAGTCAAATAGCACTAATAGAGATACTAGGCACTATGCCTAACAGATCTTATTCCATTACATGATAAAACTCATCCAATCCCTACCATCCCCAAGCCTACAGCGGGGGATTACTCACTCATGGATGAGGGAAACATTGGTGGTTGATGGAGATGCATTGGTGATGATGATGGCGATGATCCTCTCCAAATCCCCCATCCCGACAGGGTGCCAAAACGGAGTTTCTGGATCCTAATCTTGATTTCTGGTGGCGGCGGCGGAGCAGAACTCTTTCTGGAAAACTATCGAACCCCCCTCTGTTATTAGGTCAGAAGGCAACTTATATGCGTGGAGGGAGGCCGAGGAGCTGCCTGGGGTGTGTCTGGCCCCCCCAGGCCTCCCCTCTATCTCCCCTTCTAGATCCGTGGATCTTCTGGTGAGAAATAGTTTTTGGCATATTTTCCGGGATTTTTCCTGATAGTTCATTTTCTGCACAAAAACAAGACACCAAGGTAATTCTGCTAAAAACAGTGTCAGTTCGTGTTAGTTGTACCCAAATCACACAAGTTTAGAGAAGAAACAATAGCAAAGTGTTCAAGAAAGTAGATACATTTTGGACGTATTAGGGACATGAGATTGCCAGCTTATATTTCATTAAGCATATACTCCATCTTTGTTCACTTTAACCTTAATCATCTCAAGATGCTTATGATAGGGGCAATGAGGGCTCAAAGCTAGTAAGTACCATAATCTTTTGGAAGCTCTTTATGACTTGTAATCCCCGCTACCCTCTAAGAAGGGACCTTTCTCCTAGTTACCAGTTGAGTCAGTAAACCTACTTCCTCTCTATCTCCAGCAAGCTTTTGAGTTGTTGTGTTTCAAGCATTCATATGGTGATTTATTCAATCATGTTCTCTATCTTCCTTGTTTGCACAAAAATCTTATCTATTGAGTATTACTCTGAAAGCCTTCACTTGTGAAAAACCTTTTTGAGCAAAGAGTGTTCCTGTTTTGAAACTTCTACAAAAAGCTTTTGTGAAACTGTTTGCCAGGTGTTCTCTGACCAAGAACAAGTTTGCCAATTCCAATTATGATTTATCTTTATGCATCTCTATTGTGACTGGTGTACTTGATTGCAAGATAAGTTATATAATGGTGAGTTCCTTTCTTCTATGAGTTGTGCAACGGTAAGTGTGATGCTTCTTGTTCGTATTCTTTTATCGACACTTCACTCCATAAACCTGTGGACATGTTTACTGAGCTTAGTATTCGCTTGGGGACAAGCGAAGTCTAAGCTTGGGGGAGTTGATACGCCCAATTTGCATCACCATTCTATATCATAATTTACCTATATTCATTGATATTTGTCTCATTATGCGGTATTACTTATGGATTTTCATCTGTTTATGCATGTTGGATGATTCCTGGAGGATGGACTACCAGAGTCAGGATTCTGATGGAAAAGAAGGCGTTTCGGTGCAATTTCGTGAAGATCAGAAAACACCAGAAAAATATGGAAAGATATTATTTTACCAGAAGACGAAGGAAGCCAGAAGGAGGGACGGAGATGGGCCTCAGGGGCTACACCCCTCCTAGGCGCAGGCCCACCTGATCCCGCGCCTAGGACGGGTGTGGACCACCTGCCCGCCCTCCGACTCCGCCCCTTCGCCTATATCTTCCCTTCGAAACCCTAAGGCTCGGGGAGCGACCACAAATAGATTACCGCCGCCTCTAGGGGCGGAAAACACCGAGAGAGAAAGATCTCTCCAGCAGACAGATTTCTGCCGGGGGAATTCCTTCTCGGAGAGGGGAGACCGTCGCCATCAACACCGTCATCGAGCTAGGCTTCATTGGGATCATCATCATCATCATCCACACCACCATCTCCACTAGCACCATCACCAACACTCCGTCCCGCTGTAACAATTGTGTTGGATATTTCTTTAGTTCTTAGGGGAAACTTTCCCGGTGTTGATTAATATTGTAGTTAATGCTTGTGAGTGGAACCATTGGACTATTGTTTATGTTCAGATTGTTATCCATTATCATATCACCTTTGATATTGATCCATATGATGTCTTGTGAATATTTCGTTTAGTTCTTGAGGACATGGGAGGAGTCATGTTGTTAGTAGTGAATCTGTGATGAGTTATTATTCAATGGTTTAGTATTTAAGTTGTGGTTGTATTCTTCTAGTGGTGTCATGTGAACATAGACTACATGATACTTCACCATTTATGGGCCTAGGGGAATGCGTTGTGTATTTGGCTACTAATCGTGGGGTTGTCGAAGTGACAGAAACACGAACTCCCGTTAGGACACCTTTGCACAAGGGAGTGTAGGATCTCAGAGTTTAAGGCTGTGGTTAGATTTATATCTTAATTACTTTCCTGTAGTTACGGATGTTTGCAGGGGGTTTAATCACAAGTATGTATTAGTCCTAGGAAGGGCGGTATGTTAGCACATGTTCACCCACACAACACTTACAAACACCAGACAAGAGTACTTAGCTATTTGAAGCGAAAGTAATTGACAGAGTTCCCATGTGTCCTCGAGAACATTTGGTCCTTATAAGTATTTCCACCGGCTTGTCCTTTGTTAAGAAAGGATTGAGCCACTTGCTCCATTTGTTCGTTGCTTTTGTTACTTGCTCCTTGTTTTGTTGCCTTGTCAGAAAACCACTAAAAATCCGTTTGCTAAGTATTCACAGGGATTTTTTGTTCCATACCACTGTTCAGCACCTTTTGCTCCTCGTTGGGATCGACACTCCTATTTATCAAAAGTACTACGATACACCCCCTATACTTGTGGGTCATCAAACCTGTTGGATTCAGCTACTGGAGGTACCTTTATGAGCATCACTTTGGGTGCTGCAACTAGACTCCTTGATAATATGATGGTTAACTACTCTGAATGGCACACTGAGAGAGATCCACATGGTAAGAAGGTAAATTCTATGGGGAAAACTTCCTCTTTGAGTGATAAGATTGATGTTATTATGGCTATGCTTGTTAATGGGAAAGCTCCTTTAGATCCTAATAGTGTTCCCTTAGCCTATTTGGTTGCTCAAGAGGAGCAAGTTGATGTGAACTTCATTAGAAACAACAATTTTGACAACAATACGTATGGTAATTATAGGCCTTATCCTCCTAGTGGAAATGTTTATCATGGTAGATTTGGAATGCCCAGTGAATAAAGGATGCTAGAAGTAGAGAGATCCACTAAGAATTTTATGCAGATGCAATATGAGCAAAATAAGATTTTCACTAAAACTATGGAGGAACAATCTATTATCTTAAAAACATTAGTCATCATCTCAAGAATCTGAATAGATAAATTCCTAGTTTACAGTCAAAAATTTTGAGTGCTGAGAAAAATATATCCTCTTTGTCTGAAGCTCAGTCCTCCTTAATTAATAAAATGGCTGCTAAACCTGAAACCATGGAAAATACCTTTGCTACTGCTCATGCCATACAAGTTACTATTGATGAAAATGTTAGGCTGTTAGCTCAACTTCATGCTAGGTGGGAAAGGGAAGCTGAAATTGATAGAAACAATAGTGTGTGCACCATCACCACTAAACCACAAGCAGTCCCTGTTCCTCCTCCTACTATGCCTAAGCCTATTGAGCCTACTACTAGTGATGCTAAGTTTGATTTTGATATTGATGGTTGCAATATTTCTGAAGTGATTATGTTCCTACAAAAGCTTGCTAGAAGTCCTGATGCTAGTGATATGCATGTTGCTTTCACCAAACACATTACAAATGCTCTTGTTAAGATTAAGGAAGAGAAGCTAAAACACAAAGCTTCTATTCCTAGGAAAGTAGAAGATAGTTGGGAACCCATTATTAATATGCAAGTGAATGACTTCGATCTCAAAGCTTCATGTGATCTTGGTTCTAGTGTCTCTATTATGCCTAGGAAGATTTATGAAATGCTTGATTTGCCACCTTTGGAAGATTGTTATTTGGATGTCCCACTCAATGATAATGCTAATAAGAAACTCATGGGGAGCATTAATGATGTTCTCATTATGGTTAACAATGCTTATGTCCTTGTGGATTTCTATGTTTTTTATGTTGAATACAATGCTTCTTGTCCTATTACTTTGGGAAGACCTTTTCTTAGAACAGTTGTGTAGAGGTCCCTACCCAATATGGTAGATCCCTCCTGTGTTTTACAATGCTAGTCCCTGGATCAATAGCTAGCATCCACAGTTAAGATGTAATATCAAGATACAAGGGTCATATTATAACTTTATAACCAGGAATAACATAATTTTATTACATCATACATAGCTCATTTGGCTATTACATTACATTGCAGCGGAATAAATACAGTCATGGGTCCTTCATCTTCATAGTACCACAGGCAGATGTTGGTTGTAGACTTTGTAGTCCTAGTCAATCAAACAATCTTCATATAACAAAACAATCAACCTGCAACATTACAAGTTACAGCCACATAGGGTCAATACATTTTGAATTGTATTGGCAAGCTTCACTTTTAGGTAAATATGAGTGGATCCTATCAATACATGCATATTTGGCTAAGTAGAGTTTTAAGGCTTTTTGCATAAAGCAACATTTATCCTATCTTTTCAAAATGGTTTTGTCCTTTGTCAAATCCTCTTTCCAAGTTCCTTGAACTCCTTGGTAGAAACACAAGTGTTCAAGTCCTTGTCAAAATTCCCTTGAGCTACTTGGTAACTCCAAGTGCTTCAAGTTTTTATCAAAATCCCATGAGTCCCTTGGTAACCCCAAGTACATCATGCTCTTGAGCACCTTGGTAACCCCAAGTGCAACAAGCTTTAATAAAATCTCTTTGAATTCCTTGGTACCCCCAAGTGCATCAAGTTTTTATATTAGAAGTTGGAATGTCGAGATCTCCCATGGTTCAAACTTTAGTTGCTCAGTATTGTCCATAACCGGGGACACGGCTAAGTACTTAGATTTTATTAACTTCTGCAGAAGGAGTACACTTTACCCACATGACACAATCCCATCTTGTTGCCACCAGTGGCCTACTGGATTAATGCTCACCAAGATGGAGTACCGGCAGACTGAGAGTGTGACGAAGTCTTTCCAAAAGGTCCTCCCATACATCATTGCTAGCTTGTCTTCAGCCCCCATGAAGCATTCCAGATCCCCATGTCCGGTAACTAAAGACAATGTATGGGTCTTCCTAATGTAGTTGACTAAGCCAGAGCCATAATAGCATGTGGTTGTACACGAAAGCCTCAATTGGAGAAACATGTTCAATCTCTAAGTTTCCTAGGTGGTTTTCATTTGGAGCACAACACAAAGTAATTGCCATAGACATGGTTCCTTTTGTTGCCACCTTCTCCAAAAGTATAAAGTGTCCACCACCTAGGTGGTTCATTGAGTCCTTGTTTTATTATGTAAAACACAAGTCCTTTTTTTTTCAACCTTTTGTAAAATCTCAACATGTATCTCTTTTCAAAACATAGCAGGGCTAAGCATGTACAATTTCAATATTTTTACTAAGGAGTGTATAGGGAATCCTATTAGGATTAACATAACATAAGTATAGAAATTCTTTTCATGCATGTTTTCAAAATCCACTAAGTATAATGAAAATAGTAGGTCTTTTGTATGATAGTGTAACTTGCCTTTTTGTTAGGGAATGATAGTTACTCCTTGATCTTGCTAGTCTCACACTTTGTTATTTTTTTACTACAGTCAAGCAAACAAGCATAGTATCAAGTAACATTCCAAACCAACATTCAATCAATATTTTACATACACAAAGCAATGGATCCTAAGTCTTGTAAAAAGAGGGTTCTATTGCAAGGTTGGTCTCTACTAGGTTTATAAACTTTGTAAGATCCACATTGGTCATTTACCAAAAACGGCAAAGTCATTGGTTAGAGGTTTTGCCCAAAGTCTATTTTAAAATCCATTCAACATTTTATGTGGTGAAAATTATTCTTTTTAAAGTAAAAGTTTATGTTTTTCACCAAGTGAGTTGCCCTTGGCAAGGCTTGGTGTTTTGGGTCAGTAAGCTTGGTCCATGATATTTTTCCAAAGTTTTCCTTGCACAAACTTTTCCAAAATAAAATCAATGAGTTTTATTTGGCTAGAAAATGACTAAGTTAACTAATTCATCATAAATTTCACAAAAATCATTTTTAACACTATGGGTTGGTTTCTAGGGTCAGTAGGGTCACACAAATCCATTTTGCAAAAGATTTAATCCTAAAATCAAATTTAAACAATTTTTATACTCTAAACAAGTACACAAATGTTTCTGCAATTTTAATCAAGCAAACAGATACTATTTTTAAATCTAAGGCCATGGTTGGCTAGGGCTTGTTCTCCTGATTTCATTGATATAAAATTTGCAAAATTTGGACGTGTGGTTTGAAAGTTACAAAGGTTTGAAGTTTGTAATTAAATCAGATTCAAATTTCTTTTAAAACGAGATAGGTGACACGCGGCACGCTCTGGTTGGACGGTACCGGTTCGGGGTGGATCACGCTGTGGGGCGTTGGATTAAGTCAGATCGGGTGGTCCAGATAACGTACCCCTTCGCGGCTTAAGTGTTCTATCTCAGGCGTTGGATAGGGATCCAACGGTGTTCGCGTGCTCGACCATTCGCGAGCGGTGCCGGCGGTGGCTAGCGGCGGCGGCGGTCAGATTGCGGCGGTGCTTGGTGAAACAGAATGTTAGGAGAGAGGGGAGGATGCTCACCGTGATCGCAGAGCTATGGTGAAGCACGTCGTGTGGTTGGTGTGGCTCGGGGCGCACTAGGGTTGCGGCAATCTCTCACCGGAGTTGGAAACGGCGTCGAGCGGCTCTGGTTCTGGTTGAAGTCGATGCTGCAGATCACCCTAGAGCAAATCGAAGGCGCGGTCAGATGCGCGAAATCAAAACAATGCTGCGTGCGTGAATGAGAAGTGAAGGGGCAGTCTGGTTCACCTGGAAATCGTCGTCGGAGAAGAGGACCGACGGCGGTGATGCAGGTCGTCGACGTTGTCGTCGCTGTAGGTCTCGAGAGGGCAAACCGAGAGCATGATTAGTCGCGGAATATCACGGCGGAGCTGTGAGCGTGATCGAGAGGACTTGGGGTGGTCGGCTCTTACCAGGGATCGTCACCGGAGAAAAAGACAGACGGCGGCGCTTCTGTTCTTTGTCGAAGACAACTTCCTGGGACGCCCGCGGATGAATGGTTGGCACAGGGAGATGCGCCAGGGAGTGGGGAAGCTACCAGGGTGCTCGGGGAGGCTCGGGGTGGTGTGGGTTGGTCGGATTTTGGCGAGGATGGTCGTCGGAAACGAAGCTGTTCGAGGACGAATTGCGACGGCCTGGAGGCGTGCTTCTTCGGGGTGACAGGGGGAAAACCGAGAGGAGGGGTGAGCGTTTTAAGGTGCGTGGTCTCTGGGTGAGTTAAGCCGGTCATCAACGCGGATTAATCGGCATCAATGGCGGAAGAGCGACGTTGAGGGAGGAGGAAGAAACTGCTGCGCGGGTGTGGACGATGTACAGGAGAGGTGGGGTCCACCGGTCAGTGGGAAAAGAAACGAGAAGGGGGTCCACTTGTAAGCGTCCTCGCGGGTTACTTCTGTGGTGGAAAACGATTCACTCGCTGAGAGGGGAGGTGGGCTGCGAGTGGGCTTAATGGGCTGTCTCAGTTGGGTCAGGTCCACTTCCAATTTTTTTTATTCTATATCCTTTTCCTTTTCTATTTTATTTCCTGTTTTGAATTTAATCCAACTATTCAAGCATTCAAATGATTCAAATAATTTCAAACATTTGTAATGGGTTTTTGGTTCTGTTTATCAATATAAACCAATTATCAATTAAATAATATTTTTAAAACCTTTTATTAATTAAATAAGAGGGTCCTTTATTTATTTAATATGGTTTGATTTATTTAATAAACTCTTCATTTGAATTTCAAACACTTTCATAATCAAATCAGTAGGTTTTATTTGGAAATAAAGAATATTTTGAAAATAATATAATCCTTTTACTTTAGGGTCCATTAATAATTAAATAAAATGAGTCTTAGTTATGAAATCAAATAGAGTTTGATTTTATTAATAAAATCTTTATTTGAAACCTAAATATTTTCAATATCAAATTAATAGGTTTAATTTGGGAAATATTAGGAAATTTGTTCTAAAACAAACTAACCTTTTATTTTGGTGTATATTATTAATTATTATATTAGACTTCCATAAATCAAATAGGGTTTGTTCTATTTGAGATGTTTGTTTTGAAATCTAAACTAAAGCTAAAACACTTTAGTAGGTTGTTTTTAAGCAAATGAAATACTTGGAAAACTTATTTTTAAAAATAGTTTAATAAGTTTGATATTTTAATTAAATGATAAAACCTTTTGTTTAAACAAAGTTGGATATCAAATCCTTACTAATTTATTTAAATAAAACCCTTGTTTTCATTCAAAACAAAATGTTTAAATCAAAGGTTTGGTTCTGTAAAATAATCTTTATTTATAAATCCATCTTTTCTTTTGAATACCAAATCTCTTATTAACAGATCCAAAATAATAACTTTAAAACTTTTTAATTTCCTTTAATAAATGTTTATCTTTATAGATTTCTTTAGGATTTATTTTTAATTCAATTGGGTTTGAATTTCCATTTGAATTCAAAAGTTTCTTCTGGCTCTGAAAATTTAAACAAAGTTTTATTTTATTCATTTATTTTTCACATTACAAGATTTGGAAAATCTTGGGATGTGACAGGCTACCACCCTTAAAATAAATCTCGTCCCGAGATTTGGGGAAGCTAGGGTTTCAAGCAAGTTCAAACAACTAGGGTACTACCACCCTTAAAAATTTTCAAACAAAAATTACATATTGGCCTTCTTGGGTCCTGGAAATTTTTCTAAGTTAAGCTTTTGCTTTGTTCCTACGCTTGACTCATGGGCCAAGATTGAGTTTCTCCATAGGCTTGTTCAACTTGTTCTTCATCCTTTCTGGGCAGTTGCTTGCATAGTGTCCCGGATTCTTGCAGTTGAAACAATGAATGTCATTGAGTTCTTTACGTGGCTCTTGAGGGCAAGTTGCTACAAAGTGACCTGGTTCATTACAGTTGTTACACCACACTTGGTCAATTCCTTTATTCCTTATGTTCCCTGGGCATGCACTGGAGTAGTGTCCCATTTCCTTACATTTACGACATTGCACAAGGCTCATGTCTTGCTTGGGCTTCTTGATTTTCCTAGATCCTTTGAATTGGGTTGTCTTGTTAGGAGGTAGAAGTGGTCCTTTTCCTTTGGTAGACTTGGATCCTTCTTGTTTCCTTTGTTCCACCATCGCATAGATAGGGCATAGGCCAGGAGTATGATCACTTCCCTCACAAAGGTAGCAAGTAGCTTGAGAGGTAGGGCATTCACCAACAGGATGGTCTTCATCACAATTTGGGCATTGTCCTTCATGCTCCTTGGAAGTATGTTCCTTGTCTCCACAAATAATGCAAGCTGGGGCTCCATCTAGAACAACATTCTTGTCATCTTTGCTATCATACTTTCTTCTAGGAAAATTTTCTTCCATGCTAATCATTTGATTAGTCACCTTAAGCATTAGTTGAGATTGTTCCTCCAAAAACTTTTGAAGTGCTGGATCTTCATTACTATTGTTGGCTAGGAACTGGGCTGTCATTTGGTTCAGCTGATGTTGGGTTGCTAAGAGCTCTCCCAAGCTGTCAGCTTGGTTGGTGTTGGTGTCATCAACCTTGGAGTCCTTTGGGGTAGTCATCTGTTTGGGGTTGAAGAAAGATTAGAATGGCCAAGATGTCTCTAAGGAAATACTTCTAATCACACACATCACAATTCACACAAACAATGTGCATGCAATCACAACAATCATTTCACTCAAACAAGTTCAAGCACATACTTAGGCAACAAAATATTTTTTTTTGTTACACCACATAAGATGGTGGTTTGACGTAACTAGAAATATGGTGGTCCATCTATATGGTTTACTTGTGATCTTTCCTTCCTTCTTGATTCTTCTTGTATGGGATCATGGTTTCTTTTGTGAAAAGCTCTTGGTCACAATACTTCTAAGTTTGTTGATGGTTTCTTCTTATTTTGCATTCCCTCAGTCTCTAATTCTTAAGTAAGATTTCCTTGTTTCACTTGTGGTCCTTAGTAGTTTTCAAGTTGGAAGTCCTTGGGGAATATGCTGAAGATGTTGAAGTCATTAGAGTTGAAGATGTTGAAGAAGTTCTTGCATAAGGTATAGGCTTTGGCCATGGGGTAGGTTTTCCATCAAGTTGAAGTAGAAGAGATGTAGAGTTGAAACTAAAATGGTTAAGGAAAGAGTTTACAAGTGTTTTTGTAAATAAGTTTTTGGAACAAGTACATCTCCTATTTTCCTAAGGGTTTTTGTCCAATCCTAGGTTTACAAATCCTACAGGCAACACAATGCTCTGATACCATCTGTAGAGGTCCCTACCCAATATGGTAGATCCCTCCTGTGTTTTACAATGCTAGTCCCTGGATCAATAGCTAGCATCCACAGTTAAGATGTAATATCAAGATACAAGGGTCATATTATAACTTTATAACGAGGAATAACATAATTTTATTACATCATACATAGCTCATTTGGCTATTACATTACATTGCAGCGGAATAAATACAGTCATGGGTCCTTCATCTTCATAGTACCACAGGCAGATGTTGGTTGTAGACTTTGTAGTCCTAGTCAATCAAACAATCTTCATATAACAAAACAATCAACCTGCAACATTACAAGTTACAGCCACATAGGGTCAATACATTTTGAATTGTATTGGCAAGCTTCACTTTTAGGTAAATATGAGTGGATCCTATCAATACATGCATATTTGGCTAAGTAGAGTTTTAAGGCTTTTTGCATAAAGCAACATTTATCCTATCTTTTCAAAATGGTTTTGTCCTTTGTCAAATCCTCTTTCCAAGTTCCTTGAACTCCTTGGTAGAAACACAAGTGTTCAAGTCCTTGTCAAAATTCCCTTGAGCTACTTGGTAACTCCAAGTGCTTCAAGTTTTTATCAAAATCCCATGAGTCCCTTGGTAACCCCAAGTACATCATGCTCTTGAGCACCTTGGTAACCCCAAGTGCAACAAGCTTTAATAAAATCTCTTTGAATTCCTTGGTACCCCCAAGTGCATCAAGTTTTTATATTAGAAGTTGGAATGTCGAGATCTCCCATGGTTCAAACTTTAGTTGCTCAGTATTGTCCATAACCGGGGACACGGCTAAGTACTTAGATTTTATTAACTTCTGCAGAAGGAGTACACTTTACCCACATGACACAATCCCATCTTGTTGCCACCAGTGGCCTACTGGATTAATGCTCACCAAGATGGAGTACCGGCAGACTGAGAGTGTGACGAAGTCTTTCCAAAAGGTCCTCCCATACATCATTGCTAGCTTGTCTTCAGCCCCCATGAAGCATTCCAGATCCCCATGTCCGGTAACTAAAGACAATGTATGGGTCTTCCTAATGTAGTTGACTAAGCCAGAGCCATAATAGCATGTGGTTGTACACGAAAGCCTCAATTGGAGAAACATGTTCAATCTCTAAGTTTCCTAGGTGGTTTTCATTTGGAGCACAACACAAAGTAATTGCCATAGACATGGTTCCTTTTGTTGCCACCTTCTCCAAAAGTATAAAGTGTCCACCACCTAGGTGGTTCATTGAGTCCTTGTTTTATTATGTAAAACACAAGTCCTTTTTTTTTCAACCTTTTGTAAAATCTCAACATGTATCTCTTTTCAAAACATAGCAGGGCTAAGCATGTACAATTTCAATATTTTTACTAAGGAGTGTATAGGGAATCCTATTAGGATTAACATAACATAAGTATAGAAATTCTTTTCATGCATGTTTTCAAAATCCACTAAGTATAATGAAAATAGTAGGTCTTTTGTATGATAGTGTAACTTGCCTTTTTGTTAGGGAATGATAGTTACTCCTTGATCTTGCTAGTCTCACACTTTGTTATTTTTTTACTACAGTCAAGCAAACAAGCATAGTATCAAGTAACATTCCAAACCAACATTCAATCAATATTTTACATACACAAAGCAATGGATCCTAAGTCTTGTAAAAAGAGGGTTCTATTGCAAGGTTGGTCTCTACTAGGTTTATAAACTTTGTAAGATCCACATTGGTCATTTACCAAAAACGGCAAAGTCATTGGTTAGAGGTTTTGCCCAAAGTCTATTTTAAAATCCATTCAACATTTTATGTGGTGAAAATTATTCTTTTTAAAGTAAAACTTTATGTTTTTCACCAAGTGAGTTGCCCTTGGCAAGGCTTGGTGTTTTGGGTCAGTAAGCTTGGTCCATGATATTTTTCCAAAGTTTTCCTTGCACAAACTTTTCCAAAATAAAATCAATGAGTTTTATTTGGCTAGAAAATGACTAAGTTAACTAATTCATCATAAATTTCACAAAAATCATTTTTAACACTATGGGTTGGTTTCTAGGGTTAGTAGGGTCACACAAATCCATTTTGCAAAAGATTTAATCCTAAAATCAAATTTAAACAATTTTTATACTCTAAACAAGTACACAAATGTTTCTGCAATTTTAATCACGCAAACAGATACTATTTTTAAATCTAAGGCCATGGTTGGCTAGGGCTTGTTCTCCTGATTTCATTGATATAAAATTTGCAAAATTTGGACGTGTGGTTTGAAAGTTACAAAGGTTTGAAGTTTGTAATTAAATCAGATTCAAATTTCTTTTAAAACGAGATAGGTGACACGCGGCACGCTCTGGTTGGACGGTACCGGTTCGGGGTGGATCACACTGTGGGGCGTTGGATTAAGTCAGATCGGGTGGTCCAGATAACGTACCCCTTCGCGGCTTAAGTGTTCTATCTCAGGCGTTGGATAGGGATCCAACGGTGTTCGCGTGCTCGACCATTCGCGAGCGGCGCCGGCGGTGGCTAGCGGCGGCGGCGGTCAGATTGCGGCGGTGCTTGGTGAAACAGAATGTTAGGAGAGAGGGGAGGATGCTCACCGTGATCGCAGAGCTATGGTGAAGCACGTCGTGTGGTCGGTGTGGCTCGGGGCGCACTAGGTTGCGGCAATCTCTCACCGGAGTTGGAAACGGCGTCGAGCGGCTCTGGTTCTGGTTGAAGTCGATGCTGCAGATCACCCTAGAGCAAATCGAAGGCGCGGTCAGATGCGCGAAATCAAAACAATGCTGCGTGCGTGAATGAGAAGTGAAGGGGCAGTCTGGTTCACCTGGAAATCGTCGTCGGAGAAGAGGACCGACGGCGGTGATGCAGGTCGTCGACGTTGTCGTCGCTGTAGGTCTCGAGAGGGCAAACCGAGAGCATGATTAGTCGCGGAAGATCACGGCGGAGCTGTGAGCGTGATCGAGAGGACTTGGGGTGGTCGGCTCTTACCAGGGATCGTCACCGGAGAAAAAGACAGACGGCGGCGCTTCTGTTCTTTGTCGAAGACAACTTCCTGGGACGCCCGCGGATGAATGGTTGGCACAGGGAGATGCGCCAGGGAGTGGGGAAGCTACCAGGGTGCTCGGGGAGGCTCGGGGTGGTGTGGGTTGGTCGGATTTTGGCGAGGATGGTCGTCGGAAACGAAGCTGTTCGAGGACGAATTGCGACGGCCTGGAGGCGTGCTTCTTCGGGGTGACAGGGGGAAAACCGAGAGGAGGGGTGAGCGTTTTAAGGTGCGTGGTCTCTGGGTGAGTTAAGCCGGTCATCAACGCGGATTAATCGGCATCAATGGCGGCAGAGCGACGTTGAGGGAGGAGGAAGAAACGGCTGCGCGGGTGTGGACGATGTACAGGAGAGGTGGGGTCCACCGGTCAGTGGGAAAAGAAACGAGAAGGGGGTCCACTTGTAAGCGTCCTCGCGGGTTACTTCTGTGGTGGAAAACGATTCACTCGCTGAGAGGGGAGGTGGGCTGCGAGTGGGCTTAATGGGCTGTCTCAGTTGGGTCAGGTCCACTTCCATTTTTTTTTATTCTATATCCTTTTCCTTTTCTATTTTATTTCCTGTTTTGAATTTAATCCAACTCTTCAAGCATTCAAATGATTCAAATAATTTCAAACATTTGTAATGGGTTTTTGGTTCTGTTTATCAATATAAACCAATTATCAATTAAATAATATTTTTAAAACCTTTTATTAATTAAATAAGAGGGTCCTTTATTTATTTAATATGGTTTGATTTATTTAATAAACTCTTCATTTGAATTTCAAACACTTTCATAATCAAATCAGTAGGTTTTATTTGGAAATAAAGAATATTTTGAAAATAATATAATCCTTTTACTTTAGGGTCCATTAATAATTAAATAAAATGAGTCTTAGTTATGAAATCAAATAGAGTTTGATTTTATTAATAAAATCTTTATTTGAAACCTAAATATTTTCAATATCAAATTAATAGGTTTAATTTGGGAAATATTAGGAAATTTGTTCTAAAACAAACTAACCTTTTATTTTGGTGTCTATTATTAATTATTATATTAGACTTCCATAAATCAAATAGGGTTTGTTCTATTTGAGATGTTTGTTTTGAAATCTAAAATAAAGCTAAAACACTTTAGTAGGTTGTTTTTAAGCAAATGAAATACTTGGAAAACTTATTTTTAAAAATAGTTTAATAAGTTTGATATTTTAATTAAATGATAAAACCTTTTGTTTAAACAAAGTTGGATATCAAATCCTTACTAATTTATTTAAATAAAACCCTTGTTTTCATTCAAAACAAAATGTTTAAATCAAAGGTTTGGTTCTGTAAAATAATCTTTATTTATAAATCCATCTTTTCTTTTGAATACCAAATCTCTTATTAACAGATCCAAAATAATAACTTTAAAACTTTTTAATTTCCTTTAATAAATGTTTATCTTTATAGATTTCTTTAGGATTTATTTTTAATTCAATTGGGTTTGAAGTTCCATTTGAATTCAAAAGTTTCTTCTGGCTCTGAAAATTTAAACAAAGTTTTATTTTATTCATTTATTTTTCACATTACAAGATTTGGAAAATCTTGGGATGTGACAAGTTGGTGCCATCATTGAAATGAAAGAAGACACCATTAAATATCATTTTCCATTCAAGAAAGGTATTAAACACTTCCCTATGATAAGAGAGAAGTTGTTTTTTGCTCCTCCTTTGAAAGCAAGGTTTGATGTTAATGCTTCCTCATTTGAAAACACTTGATTCTTCTTGCTTCTTGTGCCTAACTTAAAGACGTTAAAGAAAAGTACTTGTTGGGAGATAACCCAAGAGTTTCCTTGAGTCTTGGAAGTTATTACTTCAGTAATGACCTCTCCTTATCCTTTTTGTTAGTTTTTTGTGCCAAGAATGACCTCTAATGAGAGGGAAGTAAGATTTGGAGAGTTGCTGTCCCGAAACAGATTTCTGTCATCCACCATAAAAATTCGTGAGGAGTCTCTGTAACTCGGATTGAGCTCAAAATTTACGAATAAATTACCCAGTATGTAGCTAACTTATGTTAGTTCAACACTTTTTGATTTGAGCAATAGAAGATGTTAGAAAAAATCGGTTTCTACTTGCTAGTCTGTTTTGATAGATTTCTGCCATTATTTGCATTTGCTTCTTATTGATTCCTTTTTGAGTTCTCTTTTAGGGAATTGAGCTTTTTTTGAAGGAGTTGCTACAGTAGCTTGTGTTTTTTGTGAAAAGTCTTGCTGTTCCAAAGCTTTGCTCACTACAAGGAATTTGGCTATATATGACCCTCCTTTTTCGTCACAGAATCGTCATAGTAGTCCATTTATAACGATTCTATGACGATTTTGAGATCGTCGAAAGCTGAGCGTCGCAAATGAACTATAACGACGTTTTTGGTAAAATCGTCATAACGTCTATGACGATATTGGATCCTCATAACGTCTATGACGATCCAGTATCGTCATGGGCCATCTACCCAGGCCAGCTCAGATCCTACGTGGCCGATCCTACGTGGCAAAATTGTGACGAAATGAAATTGTCGTAATGTGAATTCAGCCCGGTCCAGTTCAGTCACTTATATGGGCCAAGCCCAATAATTCAGCCTTTTTCTTTCTAGGTCATGGCCTTTTACACTGTAGTTTTTTTGGGCCTACAACTTTGTAGGATCAATTTTTTATTCTAATTTTCAGCCTTTTTATTGACAATATTATTTGGGCCCTAGACTTTTTACAATCCTTTTATTATTTGGTACTACCTATTTCTTTATGGATTTCAGCCTTTTTCGTAATTCATTTTCCACCAAAATATCACTCTGATCCAACACCAAGAATGGGCCATAGCCTTGTTACAATATTTGATACAGAACATTACAAAGTCAACCAGTCATGCTCAATTTTACTAAATAAATATCTTATCACAGCATATAAATGAACCAGACTTTGGAATAGCGATACTATATGCCCTCATTACATCAAAATAAAATTCAGTTCACAAAACATAGTTGCATAAGGCATCGCTTCTTCCATCTAGGCTTCAATCATATCATCCAGAACTTGCGTCTTGATCATCTGAATAAAGGCCAGCATATCAGCCTATGAAATTATTCACAAAAATAAAAATGAGTAAGAAAGCATTCAAAAAAATAGGTTCCTTTATGGTCAGCCTAAATTGACAAATCTATCTAGAATACAGTCACCAGAATTTAGCAGTACTGAATCTTTCACCAAAAAAGCAATTTTTCATTGAACATTTCATTGATATTTAATAGCATTTGATGTTCAGCATGAACAGTAGTGGCATTCATAAACAATTTTACAGAGCTAATCCAACGAAAATAATATACAAAACAGTTGATCTAACCAAGCACACAACTAAGAAGAGCCAGCCATTTTGGTCAGACAACTAGCAGTTGGCAAAAAGTAGGAATTTCTCGAGAAATGGAGAGCCCAGCTTACAAGGGGGAGATAGACAGGTGGAGCCACTGAGGACTGATTCTTGTGTGATAGTGAAGATTATGTGCTCTCTCGATAATCACATTGCGCCCCTACAGAACAACACAGAACGAGTAAACAACATACACACACTCAGTCAGAAAATCAAGCCAAGATACTACCCTAGCCTAGTGTTTCCTCACTAGATCCATGCCCCAATCAACGCTTGGTCAGGAACGAGAGGGAAAGGGACAAACCTTGGGGCCCATCATGACCTTGACGGCGTCTTAGTTGATATACATATTTGAATTTTCTGGTAGGATACTTGACCAAGTCCACTTGCCCTGTGCTCCTAGCAATGGAGGTGTGGAATACCTAGACAGACAACCCAAATCAGGCGATCAACATCAAGCATAGAACAAATCAGGTATGAGGGCTGGTGCGCAGCGGTGTGTGGGATCTGGATCACGGGACAGAGAAGATGATCCTGAGATAGAGCAATGAATAAGGGTCGGTCGTCGTTCAATGCCCCAGCCTTCTTATGTGCGTACAGGAACAAAAAAGCACAAGAAGCACATATATAGACCATGAAACAAAAAAAGGTAAAACAAGGAAAACGCGGCACAACAAGAGATAGGAAGCCCAACCTGAAAAATAGCAAGAGGATACTGCCCTTGTAAGAGAAGCCGCCAACAAAACCCGCAGTACAAACCAACATGAAAGGAAACACAAAAATAAGACCTCCACCATACAGGCAATGCAATAGATGGAAACCTTGTACATATTAACAAAGAATGCAAGAGAGGAAGAGATGGTAAAACGTACCCTGAACAAACAAAGAGCACCACCACTGGGAAGGAGAGACGGCAGTAGGAAGCTACAACAGCAGGTAGCCTGGGGATAGAACAAAATCGAGTAAATACCCCTCTATACTCCATACAGACTTTTAGTAAGAGAAGAAACCGAAGAACACACATCTGAATAAACATAATACATCAGAACAGTAGGTAGGATTCATAACCTGAAACAGAGAGAGGGCACCAGCAAGCTAGGGAAAGGCTACACGAAAGTACGCAGCAGCAGGCAACCTGAAATAAAGAAAAGCATGGTAAAGGCATGAACAAAATAACACCTCGACCACACAAGTAATACAATGGATACAAATTTGGGATACATTTCTCTCCTGCTAATTTGGGATAAAATAACACCTCGACCACACAGACTATAGCAAATGAGGCTGCGAGTGAACACAAAAATGAGATGAATGAGAATACATTGTTTCTATCTAACAAACTCGGTAGCACCAATTCTAGGATTTTTTCTATTAAAGAAGAAAGAGGTGCTTTCAGCGGCTATTGCAGATGCTAAGAACGGATATCTATAGACCCGAAACCTGGCTTCTGCATGCTAAGAGCTGAATAAATAAACAAACAAAGCAAAAGCTACACCTAGAACCCGGCACAACCAAATCCTAGGCAGAAACAACAGAGATGTCTCACCGCCAGACTCCTCCCTTTATTCTAAGCAGATTATTACATATTTATGTTCATATATATCCATTTCTAAAGACCAACTACAGCTGAAGTTACATTAGGGGCATCGATGGTTCTTGTCAATCATTCCTAAAAAAATATAGTTTTAGTATTTACCTAATCTTTCCATACCTGAAACCTACACAGACCTAATAATGCATTTGTTTATCATCATGTATCCAATCTCGTATTGATAAATCTAATAATGAACATTTCATGGGACAAGAACAGAAAAAATGGAGCTAAACCTGTGGAGGACACAGAAACAAGGATTAGTAGCTCTCTTGATGGGAAGGGGAAAAAGATTGGTACCAAGATTTGAGGCTGCCGTAGGTCTAATCTGGAGAGAGAAACATTTTTTGATTTTTCCTGACATCTAAGCTTGTACACTGGGGACCAGATCACAACATCTATGCAAATCTTTGTTTAGTTTTGGGCTCTTGGCTGACATAGGAAAAGGGCAGAGACACCAGATCTTGCCCAGATCATAATGAAATTTGTGCATGCATAATGGAAACGAACAAAACATCATGTACCTTGAAAGGGGATGCGGATGTGCGTTGAATCTGGCCGCCGAAGTCACCGGTTGAAAGTTCTACCGCCGCCCACCAGCCACTCGATGAAGAGGAGGAGGGACGCTCGCTGCCATGCCCCTGCTCCGGTGTCGCCCCGCCTGCCTGCGAGCTCCTGCTCCGATGCGGCCTCCCTGCGGTGGAACCTGTGGAGGATGGCCTCACCAGGGATTGTAGGAGAGGAGGAGGAGCAAGAGGGATGCGGCACGGCGACGACCTGTGCTGTACGGTAGGCAGCGGCATGGGGGATTGGGAGTAGGAGGACGTGGTGGGTGTGGCATGGAGGACGTCCTCGTCGGGCTGGTAGGGGAGGAGGAGGGATGAGGCGCGGCGGTGGCCTGTGCTGGGGAGCGGCGGCGCGGGGGATTGGGAGGAGGAGGACGTGGGGGTGTGGCTGGTCCAATAGCGGGGCTAGGTTTTCACCCGGTCGACGCGCGCGCGGGGCTAGGTTTGGGGGCGATGAATGGTGCCAGGTCATCGATCCATGAGAACTTTCATCACTTCACAATCTCAACCGTTCATCGTGTTCATATCCAACGGCCGGTGTTTACCTCTCTTATATCTCATTGGTTATGACGATTTCACGTATTGAAATCATGACTTTTTTAGCTAAATCGTCTTAATTATTCTGAATTTTGACTCTCCCAAACTACTTATCACCATCTGGTGTAAAATCGTCATAACTCTATGACGATTTTATCCATGGTCACAATTAAAAGGTCATAAATTGACACATTTCTTGTAGTGGCTAGAGGTCTAATATCTTTTGAATACTCTAATGTTGCTAATGAAATTGTGTGAAGTTTTGTATGAAGGAAGGTGTAGAGAGAGAATGATGTAATGAGATGAGTA
Source organism: Avena atlantica (assembly GCA_910589765.1). Classification (NCBI taxonomy): domain Eukaryota; kingdom Viridiplantae; phylum Streptophyta; class Magnoliopsida; order Poales; family Poaceae; genus Avena; species Avena atlantica. Next base: position 467,056,594 of record OU342733.1, on the reverse strand, counting down.
ATGGAAAAAAGATCAAACTTGGGGATGCCACCATGGTGTCACCCCAATAAATAGCCAAGAGGTACATGTGTCAAAGCTTGGGGATGCCCAAGGCATCCCCTTCTTCATCAATAAAAAACTCAGGTCTGTCTAGACACTTCATTTTTATTGTTTCATGAACAGTTGTGTTGTTCTTGGAGAATCTTAGTTTTCGTTTGCTTTGCTTAGGTTGTTTAGTTTGCCTGAATAAATTAGTTTGGACCCCCATTCTCGTTGTGTTGTTTTGCAAATAAGTTGCTTGGTGTTGAAAAAGAGTAGTAAGTTCTTGCTTGTAAGTGCAAGAGGAGCTTGCATTGACTGTGACTTAGACTTTGGCATGACATGCTAGGTCTTGTTTTGACTTTATTATTAGTGATTATTGAAGGGAATATGCCCTGAGAGGCAATAATAAAGTGTTTATTATGTGTATTCCAAGTATATGATAGATGTTTATTTTGCATGCTATAATTGTATTAATACGGAAACGTTAATACATGTGTGTTTAATAAACAAACAGAAAGTTCCTAGTTATGCCTCTCTCATAAACTAGCTCGTTGATTAACAAGATGATCAAGGTTTCCTGATCATGGACATTGGATGTTGTTAATAACGGGATCACAACATTAGTGTAATGGTGTGATGAACATTCATCCGAAGTATAGCATTACGATCAAAGTCATTGAGTTTATATTGCTACAACAACTTACGAAGTGATCCTAATCCTTAGACCATGAGATCATGTCAATCACTAACACCGGAAGAGTTTCTTGATAACATCAAACGTCACACCGTAACAGGGTGATTATAAAGATGGATTCAGAACTAATAAAGTGTTATGTTGAGGCTCATGGATCGAGAGTGGAATTTGTTCATCCCGATGACGGATAGATATACTCTGGGCCCTCTCGGTGATATCACATTGATTAGCTTGCAAGCAAGTGATTTGATCACTAGAATGTTATATCACAGGAACGAGAAAAGAGTGCATGTCGGTAACGAGATCAAACTAGGTATGGAGATACCGATGATCGAATCTCGGACATGTAATATATCGTGAAACAAAGGGATTAAGATACTAGCGTAAAAGGTTCCGACGATCACAAGAAAGTCATCGTTGAATGTGTGGGAGTCAGTATGGGTCTCCAGATCCCGCTTCTGATTATTGATCTGAGAGGGGTCTCGATCATGTCCGCATTATTCACGAACCGTAGGGTGACACACTTAAGAGACACCGACATCCAATTGGAGCAAATGTTTCATGCCGAAAGAATGAACAAGCGCAGGAATTTATTTCGCTAGATACCGAAACAAGTTTTCGGGTGAAATTGCATAAAGTGGTTATGCATGTGAAATAGAATTCTAGCAAGGGATTATTTTTGAATGTTTGTCATTAAAGTAATTGACAAAATTCTGAATAAAATAAAAGAGTTTTATTTAATGAGAGTTTGCATTAAATTTGGTGGAAATTTAATGGGAATTTGAGTGGACTTTTGAGTGGAGGGATTTTAAAGGGCATTTTGAGTGGAGTGTCCACCCACATGAATGAAGGAGGGGAGGGGGCAGCCCCCATGGCCGGCGGCCACCCCCTTGGGTGCCCCCCCTCCTCCTATAAAAGGATCCCCCTCCTCACTTGTCTCTCACACCTCCTCGTGAAGGATCTCTCTCCCCCTCTAGAATTTATCCCCCATGGTCTCGGACTAGCGAGATACATGTTCCCGGTGGCTATTCGGCAAGAAAGAGTTGTGCTTCCGCTGCATCGCTGGAGCGAGGAGGCGGAGGTTGCTCGGTGCCTCGAACGTGTGTGCGAGCACGGATGCGCTGCTGATTTGCGGCGCTAGGACTTCCTCTCGATCTTGAGATCGGCAAGAGATCGTCTACATCAACCACGAGGTGAACTCGTTAAGCTTTGTTGGTCTTCAAGGGTATGTTCTCTACGGATATACATCCGCCCATTGTTTGTATCTAGTAGATAGATCTTGGTATATAGTTCACATCGTAGGAAATTTTTTGTTTTCTATGCTGCGAACCCTACAATTATTGCTGTAGCATGTCTTGTTACAAACAATTGGGATTGCTTAGTGTGCATTGAAGAAATTATGCGTTGTTTTAGCATGCAAAAGCATAGTATTGTGGTATTCTCCTTTGATGCTTTGTTTGGGTTGACTTGGCACATGCTCACACCATGTTATGACTATAATAAGTCACCATATCCTCTATGAACATTTAGTCCTTGACTTGTAGTGCCACTCTATGCTTTGATTAGTAATGCTTTGTTGCTCTGCATGATTATGGCCATTATGCTCTCTTAGTTGGTTGCTACCAGTCTTTTGCTAGCCTCCACTTGTATGAGTAAGCTCTACTCATGCTTCCAACTCCCAAGAAACCAAGTTTTTCCCAAAGTGTCCACTATAAACTCCTATGCATGGTGTGTTACACCATTCCAAGTATATTCTTGTTTTCAGCTATCTTCCAATTAAAAACTATTTTGTTATGTGAAAACTTAGTAATCACAAACTTGATGGCACACTTTATATTCTTTAACCCTAATAAACTTGAACCATTGTGTCGTCTATGTTGTATATGCTTGCACTTATACGTTGGAATTAGTAGATCCGTGCTATCACGGGGAACGTTTTCAACATTGCACTTGTACTTTGTACTCAGTTGATATCATGCTCTTTTGTCTATGGATGTCACCGGTGTGAAATAAAGAGGGAGCTTGTAAGTCCATGGAGTTTGTATTCTGTGTTAGAGAAATGTCTGGGCCGCTAGCCTAAGCCATGCCTAAGCATGGTGGAAACTTGCAGCATCACCATAGTGAGCTATCTATGAAGCATCCTCAATAAAAAGCTGTAAGATCCCTCCTTTGTAAAGGAAAAGGATCCCTGTGATTGCAATGCTAGTCCCTGGATCAGTGCTAGCATCCACAATTTAAGATGAAGTACGCAGATACAAAGGTCATTTATTACATCCATTCCAGAGATAAACATAGTCTTTACAACTCAAGGCCACATGCCTATTACAAGAGTTTGAATAAGTAAATAAATATAAGTCTTCATCTTCATGTGCCACAGGCAAACATGTTGAGTGTAGACTCATGACACCTAATCCTCATCAGAGTAACCTGCAACAACACAAGTTACAGCCACAGTGGGTCAATACTTTGGAATAGTATTGGCAAGTGATACCTTAGTAAATTTTAAGTGGACTATATTACTATATGCAATTTGGCTAAGTGTAGCTTGGCTTGCTTTGCTCAAAATAGGTTTTTCCTATTAGTTGAAATCACTAAGTTTTTCTTTGTCAAAACTTTTCCCAAGGAACCACCAATAGACATTGAGGTCCTTCACCCTTGTTCACCCACAAGTTTTTACTTAGAACTTGGAGTGATGAGATTCTTGATAGCTTCCTTGTCTTGATGCTCAAGTTGTCCATTGCCATGGACTTGGCTAAGTACTTAGATTTTTCCATCTGCAGAGGTTGTGCACTTTCCCCACCAGACTTGGTTTCACCAAGACAGGACCTTTCAGAAGCCTTCCCTTAGACCAAATGGATGCGTTCCAACCTATCATTCCCACTACCACCAACTGTCCAAATGGCTAAGTTCTAGCAACCTATGTGATCCAGGCAGAGCCCATATTGCCAAGTGGCTGCACTAGAAGCTTCTCAACACTTGGCCTCTAAAATCTCTTTGCTCCTGGGTGGCATACCACAAGTGAGATACACAAGGTAAACCATATCCATGGGCCTTGTGTAACCACTCAACCAAAAACCACCAATCAAGTCCCTTTCCACCTAGGTGATTCATTCACTTAGTTGTTTTATTAAGTAAAACATAAGTCCAAAGACTTAGAAATAATTTCACCATAGCATGTATATTTCACCAACCCTTGTTTGCTACTAGCTAGGCTAATCATGGCATTGATAGTAACTTAACTTAGAAATTTCCTAGCAATTCTACACCTACTTAGGATTTCCCAACATGGCATTTGGCAAAAAATAGTAACATGCAAGACTTAGCAAAATATTTCTAATGCTTGTATAAAAATATAGGGATAGACATATTCATGAAGTACCACTTGCCTTGGTAGTTGGGAGATTAGCACTCTTCACAATCACAATCACTAGCACCAAAGTCTACACAAAGAATATAACCACAATCAAATATAAGTCATATACAAGCAAAAATATACATGAATGCTTGCAAAATGCTAAGTGATGATTTTTGAAACTCAACCAAACAAGTGCATAATACTGAATCATAAACAAGTCAAAAACTTGCTAAACCAAGTTTATTTGACACTAAAACAATTACCTAAACAATTCATATGCTCAAAATAGTCCTAAACAAGTTTCTGCAAATAAAATCATTTTAACAGAAGCTAAACACTAAACACATTGCATAAACGGAAAGGGATTGTTCTCCTGATTCCAACGGTATAAAATTTGTCAAATTCTAACGTGGGAATCAAAAGTTATAGCTAAATCAAATTTGGATAAAAATCTGATTTCAAATTCTGTTTTTAAACCAAACCCTAGCCACGCGTCTGTTTCCTATTGGCCCGTACCGGTTCGGGCGGATCGATCGACGCAGATCGTTGGATTTAAGTGAACGTGCATGGCTCAGATCTAACGTACCGCTTCGTTTAAGTGATTCTATTACACGCGTTGGATCTAGATCCAAGGCGCTTGATCAAACGACCAAGTTCTGGCGGCGCGCGGCGACGGCGAGCGGCGGTGCGCTCTGCCAGTGGCAGTGCCGGCGTTCTAGGTCGCTCGGGGAGGGGAGAGTGTGCTCACCAGAATCGCAGTGACGAGGCGAAGCTCAACGTGGCAGTGGCTTGGCAAGGGGCGCGCTGTAATGGCCGTGGGATCTCGTCGGAGTGGATGACAGGGTTGGGCTCCGGTGGACGGCGACGTTGGCGACGTTCTGCTTCGCCCTAACGCAAACGGAGGACATCAGTGTGTGCGCATAGGTCAGGCGAACAAGTCAGCGTCAAAGGGGAGGCACGGGGCGGTCGGATTTTACCTTAATCACTCGCCAGAGTTGGAGACGGCGTCGGTTGCTCACGGTGCTCGTCGAAGACGAAGCTCTGGATCACAATCAGACGAGAAAAGAGGATCATGAGGTGCGCAAGGAAGTTGCAAAGCTGCTCGTATGAACCAGAGAGGAAGTGGCGCACGAGGTTTACCAGAATTGATCGCCGGAGTAGGCTCTGTCTGCGGCAGCGCGAGAGCGAATACTGGCAGCCTGATGGCGAGAAGGGTGTGCAGTGTGGGGGGAAATGACCGCGAGGGGGAGAGGTTCTTATAGCCGGAGCGGGGTGTGGAGTTATTCGCGAAATCAAGGGGATTCAACGCGGCAGTGACTGCGGCGAGTAACGGCGGCGTGAGCGGCGCAGGCGCGCGTGATTGACGAAGAAGACGACGGGGTCACGGGTGCACTTGTCAGCGAAATAAACAGAAGGGAGGTGGGGTCCTGGCGTCAGTGACTCCGCGGGTGCGTCTGTGCGTGCGAGAGAGAGAGAGGTGACCCGGGAGGGCTAGCTGGGCTGGTTTCACTGTTGGGCCAGATTAGTAGCGCCGACCCTTTTCCTTTTTTTTATTCCTTTTCTTTTTCTAATTTGATTTTCTGGAATGATTTTCAAATGAATTCAAACTCTATTTGAATTCAAATCTTTTCTGGATTTTTGCAGTGTGCAACAGTCACAAAACTTGGCATAAAACCATGTGGTCACTTTGAGTTGGCTTGGAAAGACAAAATAACAGTGACTTAGCACTTGGTTTGCAAAAGATTGAAAAATTGTTTTGAAACCATTTTTATTTTGTATAAATTTGTTCAAACTCTACACTCAAACCAATCAAAAAGGAAGCAAACAAACTTGGTTTTTAAAACACTAAGCTCTCAAATGAGGATGGGCATTTGATTTAAGTTTGCTCACATAAAATGATAGCACCATGTGCTTCTGTTTTCTTGAAATGAGTTTGAAATTGATCTCAATCTATATGTATGCATGAATGATATGCAATCTTTGAAATCATGATTTTAGGGATGTTACAAATCTAACCCCCTTAAGGTGAATCTCGCCCTCGAGATTCGGATTGGCTAGCAAATAGGTGAGGGTGGTCTTTCCGAAGATCATCTTCTCTTTCCCATGTTGCTTCCTCTTCGGAATGATGATTCCACTGCACTTTGCAAAACTTGATAGTCTTTGTCCTTGTGACTCTTTCTGCAGTCTCAAGAATCTTGATATGTTTCTCTTCATAAGTGAGATCACTTTCTAGTTGAACTTCTTCCAAAGGTATAGTATCCTTCAAAGAAGTTGCTTCCATTTCTGGATGACATTTCTTAAGCTGACTCACATGAAACACATTATGGACAGCTGACAAAGATTCTGGGAGTTCTATTTCATAATCAACTTCTGCTTTGCGACTCAGAATCTTGAACGGTCCAACATATCTTGGTGCCATTTTTCCTTTGACTCCGAACCTTTTCACTCCACGAAGTGGTGACACTCTAAGATAGGCTCTATCACCGACTTCGTAGGTGACTTCTCTACTCTTAGGATCTGCGTAGCTTTTCTGTCGGGACCGTGCTATCTTCAACCTGTCCTTAACCAACTTGACCTTCTCTTCGGCTTCTTTGATAAGATCTGGCCCGAATAAACTTCTTTCTCCCACACCATTCCATAACAATGGGGTGGTACATTTTCTTCCGTAGAGAAACTCAAACGGTGCCATCTCAATGCTGGCTTGATAGCTGTTGTTATAAGAAAATTCTGCGTAAGGCAGACTTTCATCCCAACTGGCTCCATAGTCTAGGGCACATGCCCTCAACATGTCTTCAAGAATCTAATTAGTCCTTTCTGTTTGTCCATCGGTTTGAGGATGAAAAGCAGTACTGAATTCCAACCACGTTCCCAATGACTCATGTAACTGTCTCCAAAAATGGGAAGTGAATTGAGTTCCCCTATCCGACACAATACTCTTGGGCACTCCATGTAGACATACAATTCTACTCATGTAGATTTTGGCTAACTTAGCACTTGTATAGGTTGTCTTCACGGGTATGAAGTGAGCCACTTTAGTTAGGCGATCTACTATTACCCAAATTGAATCGTATCCTGACCGGGTCCTTGGTAATCCGGTAATGAAATCCATACCAATATTATCCCACTTCCAATCAGGAATAGGTAGTGGTTGAAGCAAACCTGCTAGTTTCTGATGCTCCGCTTTCACTCTACTACACACATCACACAAAGCAATATGTTCGGCGATGTCCTTCTTGAGATTATTCCACCAAAATCTTTCTTTCATGTCCATGTACATTTTGGTGTTACCCGGATGAATGGAATACGGAGAGTTATGTGCTTCTTGCAAAATTAGTTTCCGCAGTTCCGGATCTTGTGGAACACAGATACGTTTCCCATGCCATAAAGTACCCTGTTCGTCTTCATGGAACCCTTTGGCTTTTCCTTTGCCAATCTTTTCTTTAATCTCTTCGATTTCTTTATCTATCTTCTGGGCTTCTTTGATCTTGTCCAACAAAGTGGGTTGAACATCCAAAGACATGAGATGTCCTTCAGGCACAATCTCCAATCTAAGTTTCCTAAATTGGGTACACAGATCATCTGGCAATTCTCCTTTGGTAAGGCCATTCACAAAAACCTTACGGCTTAGAGCATCTGCTACAACATTTGCTTTACCAGGGTGGTATTGCAAACTTAGGTCATAGTCTTTGATAAATTCTAGCCATATCCTTTGTCTCATATTAATTTCCTTCTGAGTGAAGATATACTTCAAACTTTTGCGATCTGTGAACACTTCACATCGCTTTCCCAAAAGATAGTGTCTCCATGTTTTGAGTGCATGGACAACAGAGGCTAACTCTAAATCATGAGTAGGATAGTTTACTTCATGAGTTTTGAGTTGTCTCGAGGCATAAGCCACAACTTTACCGTCTTGCATAAGTACTGCACCCAAACCTTGATGAGATGCATCACAATATACTTGGAAATCCTTTTCCAAGTCTGGCAGACACAAGACTGGTGCTGTCACAAGTCTCTTCTTCAATTCCTGAAAGCTGAGTTCACAACCTTCAGACCAAGCAAACTTCTTGTCTTTCTTTAACAATTCAGTCATGGGCTTAGCTACCTTAGAGAAATTCTCAATGAACCTTCTGTAGTAACCTGCTAAGCCAAGGAAACTACGAACTTCTTTCACGGATTTGGGAGATTCCCATTCAGTCACAGCTGAAACCTTAGCAGGATCAACTGCTACACCATCCTTCATCATAACATGACCAACAAAACCAACTTCCTCCAACCAGAACTCACACTTGCTGAATTTGGCATAAAGCTTATTCTCCCGTAACTTCTCAAGTATCAAACACAAGTGTCCTTCATGTTCTTCTTTGCTCTTGGAGTAGACTAAGATGTCATCGATGAAAACGACAACAAACTTGTCAAGAAATTCCATGAACACCTTGTTCATCATATTCATGAAGTATGCTGGAGCATTGGTCAAGCCAAATGGCATTACGGTATACTCATACAATCCATACCTTGTGGTGAACGCTGTTTTAGGTATGTCTTGTTCTCTTATCTTGAGTTGAAAATAGCCTGACCTTAGATCAATCTTTGAGAACACACATGCTCCTTCAAGCTGATCAAACAAGTCATTGATTCTAGGAAAATGATATTTGTTCTTGATAGTTACCTCGTTGAGTGAACGGTAATCTATGCATAACCTTTGACTTCTATCTTTCTTCTCCACAAACAAGACTGGGGCTCCCCAAGATGAAGAACTTGGTTGAATAAATCCTTTCTGCAACTGTTCTCCAAGTTGCTTCTTGAGTTCTTTCAGTTCATCAACAGCCATTTTATATGGTCTCTTTGCTATTGGTCTAGACCCTGGACCAAATCTATAAGAAATTCCACATCTCTATCTGGTGGCATTCCCGGTAATTCTTCCGGAAACACATCCGGATACTCGCTCACAATTGGCACACTGTCCATGCTAACCCCCTTAAGAGAATTAAGCATACTCCTTTTTGCTTCAAAACTGGTCTTGAATCTGATCATTTTATTTTCTGGAGTTGTAAGTGAGACAGTATGGTTGGCACAATCTATCACTCCCTTGTACTTAGTCATCCAGTCCATTCCCAGAATGACATCCAATCCTTGGGAGTTTAGAATTATCAAGTTAACGGGAAACTTATACTTCCCAAATTCTATGACTAGATCATGACATCCTGAATTCACTATCATTTCTCCACCAGGAGAACTTACTTTTATAGGACACCCAATAGTTTCTACCGGTAGTTCATTTCTTTCAACAAATGTTCTTGATATGAATGAATGAGATGCACCAGTATCAAAGAGTACAAATGCTGGAATAGAATTGAGTCCGAACTTACCAGCAACAGCATCAGGTTCCTCATAGACCTCCTCCACATTGATGTGATTTACCTGTCCCTTCTAAAAGGATTGGGCTTGATAGGTCCTTCAACTTTCTTTTCAGGGCACTCATTTGCATAATGCCCCATATTCTTACATTTGAAGCATTCAACCTGACTGATGTCTCTCTTAACAGGCTGACTTCCACTTCCACTTCCATTACCACTGTGGTGGCTCTTATGTCCACTCTTGTGGTTCTTGTACTTGTCATTGTCATGACTACGGTGATGCTTGTTGTCATGACGGTTGTGGTTGTGGTGCTTGTTGAATTTCCCATGCTTGTGGGATCCCGAGCTTCCGCTGTCATCATAATGAGATCGTTTGTGAGACGATCCCGAGCTGTGCTTGTCAGAGTGCTTCCTCTTTCTACTCTCAACTTGCTTCATTTTGTTCTCCAAAATAGCAGCTTGTCACAGAGCGACTGATAAGTGGGAACATAGGCCACAGCCAATTGCAGATTCAGCTCATCATTCAAGCCTTCAAGAATTTTTTCTTTTCTCTTGGCATCAGTGTCAACTTCATCCGGTGCGTAACGCGCCAGATTGTTGAACTCCTCAATGTATTCAGCCACGCTGCGGTGGCGCTGCTTCAGATTGTGGAACTCTTTCTTTTTCAGAGTCATCACTCCTGATGAGATATGAGCAGTGCGAAAGCCATCCTCAAAGATAGCCCATGTCACTTCATCTATGGGAGTGGTGATCTGGAAGTTGTCCCACCAAGTGGCGGCTGGCCCTTCCAGCAGATGTGCTGCAAATCTGACTTTTTCAGCATCCGTGCAGCCCACGGTTACCAAGTCCTTGTTACTGAGCGTAGCCAATCATTGGCCACCATGGGATCAGTCGTTCCTGAGAACTTTGCTGGCCTCAGTCTCACGAATCTGGTAAGCATGTCAAAGCCCGGAGGATTGTTGTTGTTGTTATTGTTGTTGTTGTTGTTATTGTTTTGGTTCTGGATGAACGTTATCATCATCTGCATTAGTTGTGTTTGAGCAGTCATCATCTGCTGCATTTTTGGAGTGATGTTGTTGTTGTTGTTGGGGTTGGGGTTTGCACGACGGGGAGGCATCTGTGGTTTGTTCAAATAGAGATAAGAATGAGATACCCATAGATTCTTTCATGCACATTACATCATATAAGCAAACACAAACATGCAACACAAGATAAAAGTTCAACAGCAAGATAACAAGTTCACAAAGTAAAACACACAAGTAGCAAGCCATCCACATGTCGGATGGTCCAATAACAAGTTCTCAAATAACAAGTATGATAATGAAAGATAAACGACTAGTCAAGTCTACTCATCGGCATCAATCTCCTCCTCGACAAAGGTAAGACCTGCGTTCTCCATCGCGGTCTTGTTCTCCTCAATTCTAGTGGTCAAGGACTCTATCTTGGCCTTGAGAGCCCTCTTTTGGGAACGAAGCCTCTCGATCACCGACTGCTGCTGCTCTAGCTCGAAGTCCTTGGACTACAGTTCTTCAGTCATGTCCCAGATCTTCTTGTTCCTATCCTGGACACGCTTCTCCTGACTCTTGAACTTCCTGTCCTGGGTCTCGAACTTCGCCTCCATTTACTTGACCATCTCGTCTTGCTGCGCGAAGAGCTTGTCCTTCTCACGAAGCTGCACCTGGAGCTCATCGTTGCTGAGCATGACTGTCTGTGTCCACGTGCCTAATGAGAGACTCTAAGTCCTGGAGGTACAGGCGTATCGGCTCTGCTGCGTCCCTCGAATCGTCCTCGAAGTCGATGGACTCTCCATCCTCATCACGTCTTCCGAAGACGTGAAAGTGGGTGCCTCTAACCTGTCGGGAGTGTCGCCCTAGCAGACATCCTATCAGATCCTGCATAACTACCTCAAGGCCTCTCTCCCTGTCATCGTGCATAAGCTTGAAGACGATGGCCTCCGTAGTAGGCTCTGTCTGGCGTCCGGGCTGGTTCACCTTGAAGCCCCAGAGGTCCTTCCTCTCAAACTTGGTGAGGGGATGCACCATGATGGTGGGAAGAGGGAGATTGAGCAAGGTGGTAAGCTCAACGATACGAGGACCAAAGCGGGTAACCTGGAACTCCTCAACAGTGCTGATGGTAATAGGCATCTATTTATAAGATAGAAAAGTTAGAACAACACAATTCAAGATAAAGTAAAAGGCATAACATCACATACACATCCTTGGGAAGCAAAACACACAAGTCATGCATACATGAAACCATTACTACAACCAAGGTTCAATCTTATTTTAAACAACATTTTGGAAAATAGGGTGATATGTGGTGGTCCAACTAACGAAGTACGTTTACAATCCTATCTCACTAGATCTGTTGGCTAACACAATGTTTCTAGAAGCAATCAGCATATCTTGCTCACATGATTCCATCACTAAGTCTATAATATCTCCACTTAAGGTTTGGTTGGTAGCTTCCAACTCTTGGGTATGTTCCTCCTCTTTCCTTAGATCATTTTGGAGGTTGAGCATTCTGCACTTGACTCTATCACCAAGTTCTTTGATGGTCTTCCAAGCTGCATCCCTTGCTGATTCAAAGAATGTAGGGTGCACCATTGAATTGGTGAACATGCAGAATCTTTTTCCTGATGGTTGTCTTCCTTGTTTTTATACAAGTGAAGTTGCACCCACCAGTATTCCATTCCTTCATCCATCACTGGAAAACCCTTGTACACAGCTGCACCTTGTATCTCTAATGCAACCATGAGGTCCTTGAGAGCCTTGGGGAATTCTGTCTCACACTCCAAAGTCATTGTCATGAGTGGTCCTTTCCTTACGGCTTCGTTGATGGAGTTCATCTACAAATAGAGATGAGAGAGAAGATTAGAAAAGTTTACGAGAAGAATAGACAAGTGTAGAAGTTGAAATTTTTTCCTTAGTGGTTTCCAATCCTAGGGTCATAATCCTACAGGCAACACAGTGCTTTGATACCATTTGTAAGATCACTCCTTTGTAAAGGAAAAGGATCCCTGTGATTGCAATGCTAGTCCCTGGATCAATGCTAGCATCCACAGTTTAAGATGAAGTACACAGATACAAAGGTCATTTATTACATCCATTCCAGAGATAAACATAGTCTTTACAACTCAAGGCCACATGCCTATTACAAGAGTTTGAATAAGTAAATAAATATAAGTCTTCATCTTCATGTGCCACAGGCAAACATGTTGAGTGTAGACTCATGACACCTAATCCTCATCAGAGTAACCTGCAACAACACAAGTTACAGCCACAGTGGGTCAATACTTTGGAATAGTATTGGCAAGTGATACCTTAGTAAATTTTAAGTGGACTATATTACTATATGCAATTTGGCTAAGTGTAGCTTGGCTTGCTTTGCTCAAAATAGGCTTTTCCTATTAGTTGAAATCACTAAGTTTTTCTTTGTCAAAACTTTTCCCAAGGAACCACCAATAGACATTGAGGTCCTTCACCCTTGTTCACCCACAAGTTTTTACTTAGAACTTGGAGTGATGAGATTCTTGATAGCTTCCTTGTCTTGATGCTCAAGTTGTCCATTGCCATGGACTTGGCTAAGTACTTAGATTTTTCCATCTGCAGAGGTTGTGCACTTTCCCCACCAGACTTGGTTTCACCAAGACAGGACCTTTCAGAAGCCTTCCCTCAGACCAAATGGACGCGTTCCAACCTATCATTCCCACTACCACCAACTGTCCAAATGGCTAAGTTCTAGCAACCTATGTGATCCAGGCAGAGCCCATATTGCCAAGTGGCTGCACTAGAAGCTTCTCAACACTTGGCCTCTAAAATCTCTTTGCTCCTGGGTGGCATACCACAAGTGAGATACACAAGGTAAACCATATCCATGGGCCTTGTGTAACCACTCAACCAAAAACCACCAATCAAGTCCCTTTCCACCTAGGTGATTCATTCACTTAGTTGTTTTATTAAGTAAAACATAAGTCCAAAGACTTAGAAATAATTTCACCATAGCATGTATATTTCACCAACCCTTGTTTGCTACTAGCTAGGCTAATCATGGCATTGATAGTAACTTAACTTAGAAATTTCCTAGCAATTCTACACCTACTTAGGATTTCCCAACATGGCATTTGGCAAAAAATAGTAACATGCAAGACTTAGCAAAATATTTCTAATGCTTGTATAAAAATATAGGGATGGACATATTCATGAAGTACCACTTGCCTTGGTAGTTGGGAGAGTAGCACTCTTCACAATCACAATCACTAGCACCAAAGTCTACACAAAGAATATAACCACAATCACATATAAGTCATATACAAGCAAAAATATACATGCATGCATGCAAAATGCTAAGTGATGATTTTTGAAACTCAACCAAGCAAGTGCATAGTACTGAATCATAAACAAGTCAAAAACTTGCTAAACCAAGTTTATTTGACACTAAAACAATTACCTAAACAATTCATATGCTCAAAATAGTCCTAAACAAGTTTCTGCAAATAAAATCATTTTAACAGAAGCTAAACACTAAACACATTGCATAAACGGAAAGGGCTTGTTCTCCTGATTCCAACGGTATAAAATTTGTCAAATTCTAACGTGGGAATCAAAAGTTATAGCTAAATCAAATTTGGATAAAAATCTGATTTCAAATTCTGTTTTTAAACCAAACCCTAGCCACGCGTCTGTTTCCTATTGGCCCGTACCGATTCGGGCAGATCGATCGACGCAGATCGTTGGATTTAAGTGAACGTGCACGGCTCAGATCTAACGTACTGCTTCGTTTAAGTGATTCTATTACACGCGTTGGATCTAGATCCAACGGCGCTTGATCAAACGACCAAGTTCTGGCGGCGCGCGGCGACAGCGAGCGGCGGTGCGCTCTGCCAGTGGTGGTGCCGGCGTTCTAGGTCGCTTGGGGAGGGGAGAGTGTGCTCACTAGAATCGCAGTGACGAGGCGAAGCTCAACGTGGCAGTGGCTTGGCAAGGGGCGCGCTGTAGTGGCCGTGGGATCTCGTCGGAGTGGATGACAGGGTCGGGCTCCGGTGGACGGCGACGTTGGCGACGTTCTGCTTCGCCCTAACGCAAACGTAGGACATCAGTGTGTGCGCATAGGTCAGGCGAACAAGTCAGCGTCAAAGGGGAGGCACGGGGCGGTCGGATTTTACCTTAATCACTCGCGGAGTTGGAGACGGCGTCGGTTGCTCACGGTGCTCATCGAAGACGAAGCTCTGGATCACAATCAGACGAGCAAAGAGGATCAGGAGGTGCGCAAGGAAGTTGCGAAGCTGCTGGTATGAACCAGAGAGGAAGGGGCGCACGAGGTTTACCAGAATTGATCGCCGGAGTAGGCTCTGTCTGCGGCGGCGCGAGAGCGAATACTGGCAGCCTGGTGGCGAGAAGGGTGTGCAGTGTGGGGGGAAATGACCGCGAGGGGGAGAGGTTCTTATAGCCGGAGCGGGGCGTGGAGTTACTCGCGAAATCAAGGGGATTCAACGCGGCAGTGACTGCGGCGAGTAACGGCGGCGTGAGCGGCGCAGGCGCGCGTGATTGACGAAGACGACGACGGGGTCACGGGTCCACTTGTCAGCGAAATAAACAGAAGGGAGGTGGGGTCCTGGCGTCAGTGACTCCGCGGGTGCGTCTGCGCGTCCGAGAGAGAGAGAGGTGGCCCGGATGGGATAGCTGGGCTGGTTGCACTGTTGGGCCAGATGAGTAGCGCCGACCCTTTTCCTTTTCTTTATTCCTTTTATTTTTCTAATTTGATTTTCTGGAATGATTTTCAAATGAATTCAAACTCTATTTGAATTCAAATATTTTCTGGATTTTTGCAATGTGCAGCAGTCACGAAACTTGGCATAAAACCATGTGGTCACTTTGAGTTGGCTTGGTTATTTTTGGAAAGACAAAATAACAGTGACTTAGCACTTGGTTTGCAAAAGATTGAAAAATGGTTTTGAAACCATTTTTATTTTGTATAAATTTGTTCAAACTCTACACTCAAACCAATCAACAAGGAAGCAAACAAACTTGGTTTTTAAAACACTAAGCTCTCAATTGAGGATGGGCATTTGATTTAAGTTTGCTCACATAAAATGATAGCACTATGTGCTTCTGTTTTCTTGAAATGAGTTTGAAATTGATCTCAATCTATATGCATGCATGAATGATATGCAATCTTTGAAATCATGATTTTAGGGATGTTACAAATCTAACCCCCTTAAGGTGAATCTCGCCCTCGAGATTCGGATTGGCTAGCAAATAGGTGAGGGTGGTCTTTCCGAAGATCATCTTCTCTTTCACATGTTGCTTCCTCTTCGGAATGATGATTCCACTGCACTTTGCAAAACTTGATAGTATTTGTCCTTGTGACTCTTTCTGCAGTCTCAAGAATCTTGATAGGTTTCTCTTCATAAGTGAGATCACTTTCTAGTTGAACTTCTTCCAAAGGTATAGTATCCTTCAAAGAAGTTGCTTCCATTTCTGGATGACATTTCTTAAGCTGACTCACATGAAACACATTATGGACAGCTGACAAAGATTTTGGGAGTTCTATTTCATAATCAACTTCTCCTTTGCGACTCAGAATCTTGAACGGTCCAACATATCTTGGTGCCAATTTTCCTTTGACTCCGAACCTTTTCACTCCACGAAGTGGTGACACTCTAAGATAGGCTCTATCACCGACTTCGTAGGTGACTTCTCTACGCTTAGGATCTGCGTAGCTTTTCTATCGGGACTGTGCTATCTTCAACCTGTCCTTAACCAACTTGACCTTCTCTTCGGCTTCTTTGATAAGATCTGGCCCGAATAAACTTCTTTCTCCCACACCATTCCATAACAATGGGGTGGTACATTTTCTTCCGTAGAGAAACTCAAACGGTGCCATCTCAATGCTGGCTTGATAGCTGTTGTTATAAGAAAATTCTGCGTAAGGCAGACTTTCATCCCAACTGGCTCCATATTCTAGGGCACATGCCCTCAACATGTCTTCAAGAATCTGATTAGTCATTTCTGTTTGTCCATCGGTTTGAGGATGAAAAGCAGTACTGAATTCCAACCTCGTTCCCAATGACTCATGTAACTATCTCCAAAAATGGGAAGTGAATTGAGTTCCCCTATCCGACACAATACTCTTAGGCACTCCATGTAGACATACAATTCTACTCATGTAGATTTTGGCTAACTTAGCACTTGTATAGGTTGTCTTCACGGGTATGAAGTGAGCCACTTTAGTTAGGCGATCTACTATTACCCAAATTGAATCGTATCCTGACCGGGTCCTTGGTAATCCGGTAATGAAATCCATACCAATCTTATCCCACTTCCAATCAGGAATAGGTAGTGGTTGAAGCAAACCTGCTGGTTTCTGATGCTCCGCTTTCACTCTACTACACACATCACACAAAGCAATATGTTCGGCGATGTCCTTCTTGAGATTATTCCACCAAAATCTTTCTTTCATGTCCATGTACATTTTGGTGTTACCCGGATGAATGGAATACGGAGAGTTATGTGCTTCTTGCAAAATTAGTTTCCGCAGTTCCGGATCTTGTGGAACACAGATACGTTTCACATGCCATAAAGTACCCTGTTCATCTTCATGGAACCCTTTGGCTTTTCCTTTGCCAATCTTTTCTTTAATCTCTTCGATTTCTTTATCTATCTTCTGGGCTTCTTGGGGCAGAGTTTTCCTAGGGGGCAGATAATACGCCCCAAAGTTGCTCAACGGTCAGATCTGGGGAGGGGGTATTTAAGCCAGCCTTTCCCCTCCTGCCAGATCTCTTGATTCATTCGAAAAAGACAAGATCTGATCTGCAACCTTCATCCTAGAGAGCTCCACCTAGATCCACCCAAAGGCCCCGTCCCTTGGAGAATCGAAGGAGGAGAACTCGATCTTCATCATCAGCAATCAAGCGCTTCATCTTCTCTCCATTCATTTGGAGAATCACCGATCTAGTATTTCTTGCAAATACCTAGATCCTTGTTTTGTTTATATTGAGAAACCTTGTTATTGTGACAGCTTGTTGTCATCTCGGGAGCCCCCAATTCAGTTGTGGGTGTATGCCCCGGTAGCATTGTAAAAGGCACTGGTTCACGTCTCGAAGGGATCCAATAGTGGAGAAGGCGGATCAGGCCTCTCGTGTCGAGATCCATCGGAGATTAGGGTGAGGCCTATTGTGGCGTGGTGGTCTTAGAACCGCCCACCCCTCCAACGCAGATGTACTTCCCTTAACAAGGAAGGAACTGCGGTAAAACAAATCCCTGTGTCTTTGCGTGCTCCACTGCGGTTCCTTCGCTCCTCTCTTTACGTGCTTAGTAGCTAGGGTTGCATATAGGGAAATTCTCGTAGTTACATATCTAGAGAATTTACTTTGTGTCAAGCCTAAAATTTAAAAAGTATTAAAAATTGGTTAGCACCTATTCACCCCCCTCTAGGTGCCCATACGATCCATTTCAATTGGTATCAGAGCCCGGGCTCTTATTTCGGGCTTAACCGCCTAAGAGAAGTATGGGTTCCAAGGTAGATGGGAGTGATGCTCCGGATGTAGTCACCATGAACGATCTCAAGACGTTGGAAACAACCTTGGTGAGTTAAATGGAGGCTAAGATGGAAGAGATGCGTCAATTTATAATGCGTCTCTCCACATCCACAACATCACCTCCATCTAACTCTAAGGCTACCACTCTGCAATCCAAGGAAACGGGTAAAACTGATTCCAAAGAGAACGAAGTGGTTGGTGATGACACTAGCAAGAGCTCCTCCTCGAAAAAGGATAGTGGTAAGGATGGATACAATGAGGTTTCTCATGTGTATTCTCCTGATCCACCTATCCCTCACCCACATATACATAATAGGGGTGATCCACCCAAACTTTCTGCATCTACTTTTACTCAATGGCAATTTTTGATGAAGTCTCATGTGTGCAGTTCCTCCATTGAGTTGTGGAAAATCATAGAAACTGGTCTTCATGTTGGAAACCCCAACAATCTCACAAGAAGAGAAGTCGTCGATAGCCAACTCAACGCTACAGCTCTACACATGATACAACTTGGTGTGGGTGACAAAGACATGCCACACATTCAGCATCTTAGCACAACTAAGGAAGCTTGGGATGCCCTCACTGAGCTCTTCATCGGAAATGAAAGTATGAGAAGGGATAGATATGATGCTTTGAGCAACGAAGCTGAAGGATTCTATATGTTGGATGGATAAGACCACGAGGACATGTATAGGAGGGTCAAGGCAATAGCCACAACTTTCAGAAACCACGGTGCAGCTCATGTTGATGATGCATGGATCAAGCGCAAGTACGTCAGTGCTCTTATGCCATTTGAGACCACGGATTTGAAAAGTCTCCAAGGTAGGCATAACTATCACCTCATGACATCCAATGAGGTAATGCAAGAAATGGCCGCTTTCAAAGTGGCTGCCAAGAATGCCAAAGATGCTCGTGCTCGAGCTATGGGGATGCAAAAGGGGGTCAACATGGCCTTGAAGACTAGTGTGATTGATCATGTTGAATATGCCATAGAAGGTCTAGACTGTCCTGAGGATATAAAAAGGATCCACGGACAATACTTGGCTCTTTATGCTAGAAACTTTTGGAAAGATCTAGCCAAGGCTAAAGCTGAACTAGAACGCAAGAGTGGAGCCTATGGAAGGAAAGAAATGGTCCCAAGCTAAGAACATGTTTCAACTGTGGTGACCGGCTGCACTTTGTAGCTGAGTGTCCATATCAAAGTAGGGAAGATAATGGAGGAAGACTTATTTTCAAGGACAAGTCAAAGGCTCCACGCAAGAAACAGTTTGTAAAGAAGAATGCTCCCTTCAAGAAGCAACCAAAGATTGTTCTAGTGGCTAAAGAAGAATATTCATCGGGAAGTGAAGATGAGGACAAGGATGATAGCTCTCAAGAGGTGGCTGCTATAGCCACCACATCTACATCAACATCTCTCTTCGACTCTCCGAACGAAAACATCATCAACAAGAATGCTACTTGTCTCATGGAAAGAAGCTCCGAGGTAACGACTTCTAACTCTTCTTTTCCTAAGGCTATGATTGACATGGATGATCCTACTAGTCTTAAGGTTAAAGAAGAGATTATTGCTTTGGATTACTTCTACACTAACTTGCAAGGTGAGCACAAAGTTTTTTTTGAAGCTCTTATGGACCAGCTGGCCCAAAACGAAGCTCTCCTCGAAGAAAAGGGCAGAATTGAAAGGGAGGATGCAATGGAAATTCCATCTTTAAAAAATGCTCTTGAGGAAGAAGAAGAAGCTCGGGTCTCTCTTGAAGAGAGGCTTGAGTCCATTGAAGAGTCACATGAAGAAATTGTGGCTAAACTTGTTAAGGAATGTGACAATGCAGTCACCAAAGCAAAGAAGTTAAAGAAGGAAAAGATTGACTTTGGGGCTGCTCATGATAGACTCTACAAGGAATTGGAGAAACTTTACAATGCTCACAAGGCGTTGAAAAACGATTTCTCCATCCTCAATGAGTCACATGATCAGCTTCAAAGTCGATTGGCCAAATATGATGTTCCTAGCTCATCCATCTCAACATATAATCACAGAGAAAATGCTAGTGTGGAAAAAGAAGTTGTCAAGGACATCACTCCCAATAAGGGTGTGCTTGATGAAGTTCTTGGCAAGCAAAGGTCAAATCATGGTAAAGAGGGACTTGGGTATGTCACCAAGTCCAAGAAGAAGAAAAACAAGAAGAACAAGACCAAGAATGTGCAATCAAACCGCTAAGAAGAATGTCACAAAAGACAAGACTAACAATATTGGTTTTGCAGGGTCTCACAATCCAAATTATGAACTCTTTTGTGATGATTATGGCAATGTTTATGCTTATTATATCGGTCCCTTTGATGAATATATTGCTTGGTCTATTTGGGTCCCAAATACCCTTGTTACTAACATGAAAGGACCCAGTGAAAAATGGGTACCTAAAACCAAGAAGTAATTCTCTTGCAGGGATATGCTTCCGGTGGGTCGAAATGGGTGCTGGATAGTGGATGCTCTAGTCATATGACCGGAAGCAAGGATATCATCAAGGAGATGCGTCCAAATCATGATAATATTACAGTCTCCTACGGTGATAAGTCTAAATCTCAGGTACTAGGTCTTGGCAAGGTTTTGGTTGCCCACGATATCTCTCTCGTGGACGTCATGCTTGTTGAGACCCTCGGTTACATCCTTCTTTCTGTTCGTGCTCTTGGAAAGATGGGTTTTGCTGTTTTTATCGATGATGATTTGGTGGTACTCTTGTGGAGCAAGTCTCTAAAGGTCGCTTTCGTTGGGTACGTCGAAAATGACTTGTATGTGGTGGACTTTTCGGGGAAAACCACTTCGGGTCCGATGTGTCTATTCGGAAAGGCCGACGTGGGCTAGTTGTGGCATCGCCGTTTAGCCCATGTCAACATGAGAACTTTGCAAAGTATACACAAGGGTGGCCACATCCTTGGACTAAAAGATAATGTCTCCTTTGCCAAAGATCATATTTGCAGGGCTTGTGTTGAAGGCAAAATGCATGACTCTCCCCACAAGAGGAAGACTATTGTGTCTTCAAAGAGGATCTTGGAATTACTTCATGTGGATTTATTTGGTCCTCCTTCTCATGCAAGTCTTGGTGGGAAGAAATATTGTTTGGTCATTGTCGATGATTACTCAAGATATACATGGGTCTATTTCTTCAAGCTAAAGAGTGAGACTCAACAAACAGTCATTGACTTTGCCAATGAAGTTCAACGTCAACACAATGTTCCTATCTTGGCAATAAGAAGTGACAACGGCTCCGAATTCAAAAACTTCACTTTGAATGAGTTTCTAAGCGAAAAGGGGATTAGACATCAATATTCCGCTGCGTACACCCCTCAACAAAATGGTGTAGCCGAGAGGAAGAACCAGACTTTGATGGATATGGCAAGATCAATGTTGGCTGAATTCAAGTCTCCTTACAATTTTTGGGCTAAATCCATATCCGCTGCTTGTCACTCATCAAACCGGCTCTACCTTCGAAAGATTTTGGACAAGACTCCTTATGAAATACTTACCGGTAACAAGCCCAACATCTCATACTTTAGAGTATTCGGGTGTAAGTGTTTCTTTCTTATTAAAGGTGCCCGCTTGTCTAAATTTGAGTCCAAGGCTTTATAAGGTATTTTTATTGGTTACGGTGACGAATCCCACACTTATAGAGTCTACAACAAGCTCACTGGGATTGTTGTAAAATCTTGTAGTGTGGAGTTCAATGAAAATAACGGCTCCTTTGTAGGGCAAGTTGATGTTTGTGATGCAGATGTTGAAATACCCCAAGATGCCATAAGAAGAATGGGCGTGGGATTTTTCCCGCCCCATTGAGGAACCCCTTGTGGCGGATCAGGAAGAACAATGCTCCACTCAAGTGGATCCCTCATCTTCACAAGATCAACAAGCTCCTACTATTGGAGAAAATTCTGCACCGACACCGCAACCTACTGAAGATCATCTGTCTCCTGGACAAGATGGTAGTCCCAGGCCGGACTATCTGCCCCCTCCAAGGGGCGGACAATCCGCCCATGGCACTCCAACTTTTTCCAGGGGATCCGAAGAAGAAGACAACAGACAAGAAGTTTCCAGGCCGGATTCTCCGGCTCCTGAGGGCGGATTATCCGGCTCTGGTTCTCCCAGTTCTGTCAGGCATGCTCAGGAAGAAGGCACTGGTGCATCATCTCCCATGCCGGATAGCCCGGCCCCTCCAAGGGGCGGATTACCCGGCCCTAAAGAACAAATTCTGCAGCAACCTCCTGTTGTTAACTCCGATCAAGATCAAGGGCAAGGTAGTGGTCAAGACAAGGATACAAATACTGAATCCACTCCTTCTAGAAACAATAAGGACATTGAGGCTCGTAGCAAGGCTCGTGCTGATCGGAACCTTGAACTAAGGGGTCACACTCTTGACAAGGTTGTTGGTGATCTACGAAGAAGGGTGTCTACTAGAAGAGAACTTGCAAGCTTCTGTGATCATCAAGATCACATTTCCATGGTTGAACCGAAGAAGGTCTTTGATGCTCTTGAAGATCCTGATTGGGTTGTTGTAATGCATGAAGAATTAAATAACTTCGAACGCAACAAAGTTTGGAAGCTCGTAGAGAAACCCAAGGACTGCCGCAATGTTATCGTCACCAAGTGGATCTTCAAGAACAAACAAGATGAAAATGGCATTGTTGTGAGGAATAAAGCAAGACTCGTGGCTCAAGGATTCTCTCAAGTGGAAGGAATTGATTTTGGCGAGACTTATGCTCCTGTGGTGCGTCTTGAGTCCATCTGTATCCTTCTTGCATATGCATCCCATCATAATTTTAAATTACAGCAAATGGATGTTAAGAGTGCATTTCTTAATGGTCCTCTACATGAGTTAGTATACGTCAAGCAGCCCCTGGGTTTTGAGGACCCCAAATTTCCGAACCATGTCTACAAACTCGATAAGGCGCTCTATGGCCTTAAACAAGCCCCACGTGCGTGGTATGAGCACCTTAAAGAGCTTTTGTTAGACCGTGGATTCAAAGTTGGGCAAATTGATCCCACTCTTTTTACTAAGAAGGTTAATGTGGAGCTTTTTGTATGCCAACTTTATGTAGATGACATTATTTTTGGCTCTACTAACCAAGCTTTTAACGATGAATTTTCAAAGCTTATGACTGACAGGTTTGAGATGTCAATGATGGGTGAGTTGAGGTTCTTTCTTGGATTCGAGATCAAACAACTTAGAGAGGTAACCTTTATTAATCAAGCTAAGTACATCCAAGACATGCTCAAAAGGTTCAAGATGACGGATCTCAATGGCGTTGCTACTCCAATGCAAACAAAGTGTCATCTTGAGCTCAATCCCAAGGGTAAAGACGTGGATCAAAAGGTATAACGATCCATGATCGGCTCTCTCCTTTACCTTTGCGCATCTAGGCCCGATATCGTGTTAAGTGTAGGAGTGTGTGCAAGGTACCAAGCCGCTCCTAAAGAAAGCCACTTAGTGGCGGTCAAACGAATCTTCAGATATTTGGTTCATTCCCCGAATTTTGGGTTATGGTATCCCAAAGGTTCAAGTTTCTCTCTATGTGGTTACACTGATTCAGATTGGGCTGGTGACAAAGATGATAGGAAATCAACCTCTGGTGCATGTCAATTCTTGGGCAGGTCTCTAGTGTGTTGGTCTTCAAAGAAACATAATTGTATTTCACTCTCAATCGCTGAAGCTGAATATGTTGCTGCTGCTAGTGCTTGTACTCAGTTATTATGGATGAGGCAAACTTTTGTGACAAAGTGCCTCTATTATGTGACAATGAAAGTGCTATCAAAATTGCTTACAATCCCGTGCAGCATACAAGAACAAAACATATTGATATTCACAACCATTTCATTCGGGATCATGTTGCTCGTGTCGATATTGCCCTATCCTTTGTGAGCACGAAGAACCAACTTGCTGATATTTTCAGGAAGCCCCTTGATGAAGCAAGATTCTGTTATTTGAGGAATGAGCTAATATCATAGATTCAAGGAGCTTGGCTTGACTACCCTTGCACACTCACTTGCTCTTATTCATGTATTTGGTTTAGATGCGGGCATAGACATAGGGGGAGTGTGGTCCTAATTGATTGGGCTAACCCTCCCCCCATAATGCCGAAAGCAAGAAAAATCATTTCCCTTAATATCATTTTGTGATATGTGGGTCATCGATGAGCATTGGTTTTGAACTCAAGATACATCTTCACGGTGTCATGCCATGCGCTCCAATATGGTGGCTTCGGCCACCGCCCTCTTCCTTGAGAAGAGCTGGTTTCTAATGGCTCTCTTTGGATTTTCTTGCATATTTATTGTTCCTATGGAAAACACACTCAACTTTGGTTTTTGTTTGATTTGATTCTTGCAAATTTGGGTGTGTAGTACCATCTCAGTTTGTTGCTCTAAACCCAAGCCTTCCTTCCCTCCTTGGCGTTTTGACGAGGATGGGGAGGAGTGATCTTCAGGGGCATTAGCATCGCTCTTCTTCCTTTTTGGCGTTTCGATGCCAAAGGGGGAGAAGTAGTTCTATTAGGTCTCGTGGATTTGCAAGGGTCGGGCGCAAGCACTTGTCTTTCAGTCGTTTTATTCGCTTGCTTGTGCCTTTTTAGCGTGAACTTATTTGCTATTTGTGCTTGGGTATGTAAGACTATGTCGTGCTTTACTCTGCGTGTTTGGTATTCTGGAATTCTGGATTTATATTCTGGATCTCATGGAATTCTGGATTTATCTGTGGAGCCTATTTGATGGCATATGGAATCATGGGATTATCTAATGTATGCATCAATATTATTGGGATGTGCTTGGAGGCTATCAATCTCATTATTTACTTTGGCTATAGTCACATCCCAGTGGTATGACCTTGTTTCCCTACCCACCTTGTTTCAATTATCTTTTCTTTGAAAGTTGTATTCTCTCTAGTGTGTGCATTTGTATTCAAATGCAAATTGTAAGTATGCACACATCTAGGGGGAGCGTCTTTCATTTTTAAAGGTGGCGTTAGCCGGTTTCATTGCAAATCCTAGTATTGTCATCTAACACCAAAAAGGCGGAGATTGAAAGAACATTTCATAATCCCTAGTGTTTTGTGTGTTAGATAACAATATCAAGGATTATTTAATGTGTGTTGAAGTGTTGCGGTTCTCTCTAAGGAAAAAGGGAAAAGTATCTCCCTTTAGGGGGCAGATAATTCGCCCCTCCCTCTTCCCAAATCGGCGCAAGCCCCAGAAGGGGGGCAGAGTTTTGGCCGGATTTTCCGGCCTCGCTGGATAATACGCCCCTCAGGGGGGGCGGATAGTCCGCCCCCTTGCTCACCGCCAAGGCACAAGCCCCGGAGAGGGGGCGGAGTTTTGGACGGACTTTCCGGCTAGGCCGGATAATCCGCCCCAGGAGGGGGCCAAATTATCCGCCCCCCAAGATCTTCACCAAGTTTTCGCAGGCGCCAGCCCAAGAGAGGGGCGGATTTTCTCCCAGAATATCCGCCCTTGGGGCGGAGTTTTCCTAGGGGGCGGATAATCCACCCCCAAAGTTGCTCAACGGCCAGATCTGGGGAGGGGGTATTGAAGCCAGCCTTCCCCCTCCTGCTAGATCTCTTGATTCATTCGAAAAAGACAAGATCTGATCTGCAACCTTCATCCGGGAGAGCTCCACCTAGGTCCAACCAAAGGCCCCGTCCCTTGGGGAATCGAAGGAGGAGAACTCGATCTTCATCATCAGCAATCAAGCGCTTCATCTTCTCTCCATTCATTTGGAGAATCACCGATCTAGTATTTCTTGCAAATACCTAGATCCTTGTTTTGTTTATATTGATAAACCTTGTTCTTGTGACAGCTTGTTGTCATCTCGGGAGCCCCCAATTCAGTTGTAGGTGTGTGTGCCCCGGTAGCATTGTAAAAGGCACCGGTTCCCGCCTCGAAGGGATCCAATAGTGGAGAAGGTGGATCAGGCCTCTCGTTGCGAGATCCATCAGAGAATAGGGTGAGGCCTATTGTGGCGCGGTGGTCTTAGAACCGCCCACCCCTCCAACGCAGATGTACTTCCCTTAACAAGGAAGGAACTGCGGTAAAACAAATCCCTGTGTCTCCGCGTGCTCCAGTACGGTTCCTTCGCTCCTCTCTTTACGTGCTTAGTAGCTAGGGTTGCATATAGGGAAATTATCGTAGTTACATATCTAGAGAATTTACTTTGTGTCAAGCCTAAAATTGAAAAAGTATTAAAAATTGGTTAGCACCTATTCACCCCCCTCTAGGTGCCCATACGATCCATTTCACATGTCACCTTAAAAATTATTCTTTTATCACTTACCTACTCGAGGACGAGCATGAGTTAAGCTTGGGGATGCTTGATACGTCGGAAATGTATCTATAATTTTTTATGTTCCATGCTTGTTTAGTATCTACTTTGCTTTGCTTTGTCTTTCTTTGAGGTGTTTTTATATCTTTTCTGGAACTAACCTATTAACAAGTTGTCATAGTGCCAGTTGCCTGTTTTCTTCTTTTTTTGGTTCCAGAAAGGCAGAAAATCAATATTCTCGGAATTGGACGAGACAAAAGCCAAAGTCAATAACTTTCCGTGGGAGACACGAATCCAAAATACGATACGGAGAGGCACCAGAGGGCGTCCAGACCCCCTGGGCGCGACCAAGCCTGGCCCGCGCCTAGGGAGGGTGTGGGCCCTCTGGCCGCCTCCCGGCCTCGCCTCTTCGCCTATAAGAATCCCCCAATGCAGAAACCCTAAGTACCCTATCAATATTCCACGAAACCTTCTGTAGCCGCCGCCACCGTCATCCCTATATCGGGGGGATCTAAAGTTCTTCCCAGCACCCTGCCGGCGGGGAGATCATCCCGGAGGACTTCTCTCCGGTATGATGCGTGAGTAGTTCCACCTTGGACTATGGGTCCATGTAGTAGCTAGATGGTTGTATCTCCTCCTTTGTGCTTTCATGTATAGATCTTGTGAGCTCCGTTCATGATCAAGATCTAATCTATCTGTAATCATGCATGTTGTGTTTGCGGGGATCCGATGGATATTGAGATTATTATGTTGGATTGGTTAATGGTTTTGTCTTTATGATTCTATCATGTCTATGTTGTTTGTGATCTTGCATGCTCTCCGTTGTTAGTATCTATCTTGGCCGAGTAGTTGCTAGTGACTCCAAGAGGGGGTATTTATGCTCGATAGTGGGTTCATGCCTCTAGTTTCCAAAGGAAGTGACAGAAATCTCTTCGGTTGTAGATGTGTTGTTGCTACTAGGGAGAAAACAATGGTCTCTTGTTCATGGAACATGTGGACTGTTTACCTTACACACTTTGCTTAAAGCAGTTGTCTGTTGCTTGCAACTTAATACCGGAGGGGGTTCGGATGATAACCTGAAGGTGGACTTCTAGTCATAGATGCAGTTGGATGATGGTCTATGTATCTTTTTATATTGCCCAATCGAATCTCATAGGATCTTTCTGACTAGTATTGCATTGTTATGCCTTGCTCAGTTCCTGTCAATTGCCCTGCTGTAATTTTTTTACCCTTCATGCCATGTTGTTTATCTAAGGAGAGCACCTCTTGTGAACTATGGACCTGTGGCATCCCGCAAAACCACTACTAGAAAATCGCGGTGTTTTTGTGCATTGCATCATCATGACCGCATGCTCATGTCATCATGCC
This sequence comes from Avena atlantica, assembly GCA_910589765.1. NCBI lineage: Eukaryota > Viridiplantae > Streptophyta > Magnoliopsida > Poales > Poaceae > Avena > Avena atlantica. The sequence continues at coordinate 467,028,970 of OU342733.1, read as the reverse complement.
ACATTGCATTTGAGCATCGTCATCATCATGCATATTATCTTGCCTAAAAACTATTTGCGAAAGACTATTGACTTCTGAAATTAGCCCTCCTTCTATTTCAAAATAAACCCCGGGTGCTGCCGGATATTTTGTTTGTCTAAAACTATTTACAAAGTTCGTCGCAATCAAATAAAAATATTTATTATTTTTAGTGGGGCAGTCGAATGGGCCGAATGACCGGAACGACCACCCCAGAAAATTAAATCGGTCCACCCCTTAATCCTACAGCTACCAACTAACCTACCCAGCCCTCCCCTCCACCTCACCCCAGCCTATCATCTTCCGCCACCTCACCCTCTCCCTCTCCTCAACCAACCCCAACCCGCCACCTGGCCTCTCTCTCTCTCCCCCACTCTCCACCCCCGCCAGCAGCACACCCCCAACCACCCCGGTCAACCCCACGCACGCACACAGACACCCCACACCCACCCACCGACCCGTGGCCCCGACCCCGTCGAACCCTGGACCCTGAGACCGACCCCGAACCCCGGAGCCTCAAGATCTGCCGAACCCCTAATGTGTGAACCTCTTATCCGAGAACCCTATTTTATAATATAATAACAACTTGTTGCATATTAAATTGTTCATCTCGCATGCATGTTTGTGTGGTTTGGGGGCATTATGCCGATTCACCTCTAATTAAATATGGGACCATATGCGGGCAACTCTAGTCCCATATCGGCCTCATTTAAACTTGTGTAGCGAACCGGTGATATATTCTGTCTTGTTAAACAACATTTAAATTGCGGGTATCTAAATAACATGAACCACCTAAATATCTGTCGGGACCTTGGTTCCGCTTAATATGACCTAATTGCATCGCACCTTTGCCGTGTCATATATCATGCATGCATCATGCCGATCTTCTGCCGTTGTATTAAATAGTGCATCCGGTGTTTCTTCTAGTGTTTTGCTTCTTCGCGGATAAGGCCGTTGAGTTGATGTGAGCTTCGCCCGATCTTCGGTTGAACCTTAGACAATGTTTTCAGGCGAGCATCTCCCCTTTTCTACCTATCTTACTTTTATAGTATTTATTTCCCTCTTGTTGGTCTATTGCTAACTGTGTTGCGTTGCTCTAGTTTTCGTACCCGTGATATCCCCTGCATCCTTATATTGCCTTGGACACATCCTATTACCTGTTGTTTGGTAGATAGTTGGACTTGCGCGTCGTAGTCGCTTGCTCAAGTGCGGTTGCGTGTCGTCCAGTGCCACAGTTGTTGGAGAATTGCCGCCTGTTTGATGTTGGAGATGATCATAGTTTTACTTATCGTTCACTTTAATTCCTGTTTAACAACTAAAATTGGAATAAGCAGAGGCATCGGTGGGTGATAGATAATATTTGGTTTCCGAACGCCCACTTGTGTCCCGTAGGACCCCGAGTACTTGATACCTGTTCCTTGATTTATCGCGCTATCCACATATGGGGAGTATGGGCCCCCCTTAGCCAGAGCTTGATTCCGTCTTATTTCTTGGGGCCACAAACTAGTTTGAGGTTTTATTTACGATCCTGTACTTATGCCATGCTACTTCTGTATTTAAATTGTGCGAGGAGCACCTGTACTGTTTAGGATTGGGACACGTTTTCGCGGTATCGACAAGCCCAGCCACACTTTCGGGTTCCCAGTCGTTTACAGCCGTCCACCCAAACCTTGAGGCCGTCTCGAAGTCAGCTAACTTCGTTGCGGATCTACTTTAAGGGGTGGCCCCCTGAAATATTTCTGAATCTTGTGATTGCTCTGTCGTGAAGACCTCGTTGGGTTTTGATTTGGTTTTTCCGAGGTTGATCGTGTGTGTGTTGCTATTTGTGCACCCCGGCCGGGTTAAAACTTTCTGAAAGCCGTGTCCGCGGTTATGGACGACTTGGAGCACAGTATCTCGACCATAGAAAAGCATAACTAAAGTTTACTGCTATAAATTTGACCTTATAATCACTAGTAATCAGCTTCACTACAATGGAATGGCTAATTAATACTGCCCACAATTGCTTGTTTGGAGTGTCGCTTGCGACAATTGTACCTGACTAGTAAGTATTGAAACTACAACGGAATGGCTGAATAAAAGTACCAACAACTGCTGGGTTTTGGGTTTACTTCATGCTATCTGTATCTGATTAGTAATTACTGCAACTACAACGGAATGAATAACTGAAAGGGCCCACTGCTTCTTTTATCAGGACAATTATCTATACCTGACTAGTAATTGCTGCAACGATAACTGAATAAATAAAACTGCCAACTGTGTGAGTTCCTCGGTTGACTTCCTCGTTTGGTATCGAGGGGGAAACGCCAGGATGGGTTTGATTGGTGGTCGTATCAGGTTGGTTCCGAATAGGTCTTTCTTCCCCCTCTCTGTTTGCCGCCAGTTGAATCGAGTCTCTATAGGTTGTTTAGTGCATGCTGCCGCTGCCGCTCAGTCCACCATACCTATGTAGGCGAGGACCGCCGAATTCTAGTCTCGCCGTGTACTGGCCTCAGTACTGACGCTCCTCTTTTTCCTTTGCCCTTTGTCGGCACCCCTTTTGTTTAAGCAGGTTTTGAGATCGACGTCGTTAGCAGGGTTACCCTTCCGGCTTGGCCTGGGCAGGGTTATGGACGCCATTGGTTATTCTTCAGGGCTCTTAGCCCCATTTGCATCTTGTCCGTAGTCGGACGCTCTATCATTTTCAAGGTAAATTGGATCTTTGTATATTATATCTGTATTCTTGACTCTTTGAGTCGCTGTTGTATATATCTGTTCTGTGGGTCCCATCGAGGACTGTTGTGTAATGTTATTACTTCGTTTTCCACCCGCACGAAAGTGCCTGGTGGGCACCTTTGAATCGTTTCTATGCGGGTTTGGCGGGTTTCGCTAAAACTTGCATAGGTCCGATTCTGAGGGTGTTACAGGACCCTGGTCCAATCTTTACCATTGATACATCTTCCACTGTTACTTGTTTACTTGTTGCAAACCATTACCTTCCACACCATACGTTTAATCCTTTGTTACAGCAAACCGGTGAGCTTGACAACCTCACTATTTTGTTGGGGCAAAGTCTTGAGTTTGTGTTGTGTAGGTCTCCGTGTTGATAGCAACACCTATGTGATGTTTCCTTCCTCCTACTAATTCGATAACCTCGGTTTCTTACTAAGGGAAAACTTGCCGCTGTGCTGCTTCACACCTTGCTCTTGGGGTTCCCAACAGGCTCCACGTCAACCATGCCAGCCATCACAAGATTTTCTGGCACCATTGCCGGGGAACGAAGAAGAAGAAACTCCCATGTCAACGAGGCTCCATCAAACTTCCTCTTTTAGAACACCATGTAAAAACGCGTTATTGACATCTAGCTGCCTTAGACTCCAACCTTTTGAAATAGATATGGATAGAACAAGCCTGATTGTAGCAATTTTAACAACATGACTAAAAGTATCCTCATAGTCTATTACACACCTTTGTTTGAAACCTTTTGCAACAAGACGAGCTTTATACCTGTTAATTGTACCATTGTAGAGGCCTCAACCTGATAAGGTAGATCCCTCCTGTGTTTTACAATGCTAGTCCCTGGATCAATAGCTAGCATCCACAGTTAAGATGTAATATCAAGATACAAAGGTCATAACATAACTTTATAACCAGGAATAACATAATTTTTATTGCATCTTACATAGCTCATTTGGCTATTACATTACATTGTAGCGGAATAACTATAATCATGGGGTCCATCATCTTCAAGGTGTCACATGCAGATGTTGGTTGTAGACTTTGTAATCCTAAATCAATCAATCTTCACAAAAGACAATCAAACCTGCAACATTACAAGTTACAGCCACAAGGGTCAATACATTTGAATTGTATTGGCAAGTTCCACTACTTTGTTTATATTGAGTGGATCCTATCATTACATGCATATTTGGCCAAGTAGAGTTTAAGGCTTATTTGCATAAAGCAGTATTTATCCTATCTTTTCAAAATGGTTTTGGTCCTTTGTCAAATTCTTTTTCCAAGATCCTTGAACTCCTTGGTAGAAACTCAAGTGTTCAAGTCCTTGTCAAAAATCCCTTGAGCTACTTGGTAACCCCAAGTGCAACAAGTTTTATGAAATCTCATGAGTTCCTTGGTAACCCCAAGTACATCATGTTCTTGAGCACCTTGGTAACCCCAAGTGCAACAAGCTTAACAAAATCTCTTTGAATTCCTTGGTACCCCCAAGTGCATCAAGTTTTTATATTAGAAGTTGGAATGTCGAGATCTCCCATGGTTCAAACTTTAGTTGCTCAGTATTGTCCATAACCGGGGACACGGCTAAGTACTTAGATTTTATTAACTTCTGCAGAAGGAGTACACTTTACCCACATGACACAATCCCATCTTGTTGCCACCAGTGGCCTACTGGATTAGTGCTCACCAAGATGGAGTACTGGCAGACTGAGAATGTGACGAAGTCTTTCCAAAAGGTCCTCCCATACATCATTGCTAGCTTGTCTTCAGCCCCCATGAAGCATTCTAGATCCCCATGTCCGGTAACTAAAGACAATGTATAGGTCTTCCTAATGTAGTTGACTAAGCCAGAGCCATAATAGCATGTGGTTGCACACGAAAGCCACAATTGGAGAAACATGTTCAATCTCTAAGATTCCTAGGTGGTTTTCATTTGGAGCACAACACAAAGTGATTGCCATGGACATGGTTCCTTTTGTTGCCATCTTCTCCAAAACTTCAAGTTCCTCCACCTAGGTGGTTCATTGAGTCCTTGTTTTATTATGTAAAACACCAGTTCTTTTCTCAACCTTTGTAAAATCTCAACATGTATCTCTTTTCAAACATAGCATGGCTAAGCATGTACAACTTCAATATTTTCACTAAGGAGTGTTTAGGGAATCCTATTAGGATTTAGCATAGCATAAGTATAAAACATTTTCATGCATGTGTACAAAATCCACTAAGTATAATGAAAATAGTAGGACTTTTGTATGATAGTGTAACTTGCCTTTTTGGTAGGGAATGGTGGTTCTATCCTTGATCTTGCTAGTCTCACACTTTGTTAAATTCACTACAAGTCAATCAAGCAAACACAAAATCAACTAACATTCCACACCAAAGTCAAACAAACAATTTCATACTCACAAAGCAAATGGAATCTAAGTCATGCATAAGTATGCAAAGGATGGTTCTATTGCAAGGTTGGTCTCCACTAGGTTTATAAACTTGGTAAGGTCCAAATTGGTCATTTACAAAAGTGGCCAAAGTCATTAGTTAGAGGGTTTTGCTCAAAATCTATTTTAAAATCCATTCAATATTTTATGTGGTGGAAAATAGTTTTATTAAATCTAAAACCTTTTAAGTTTTCACCAAAAGTTTCTAACTCTCTCAAGATTAGTTGTTTTGGGTCAGTAGCTTTGAATCAACATATTTTCTCAAAGTTTTATTCCAAAATATTTTTCATAACAAACCCATTATCTTTATTTGGCTAGAATTAGGCTAATTTAATTAATCCATTCTTAATCTTTCCAATTTTCATTTCCAAAATCATGGGTTGGTTCCTAGGGTCAGTAAGGTCACAACAAACCATTTTGCAAAAATTTTAATCCAAAAATCATTTTTAAACAATTTTTCTAATCTAAACAAGTACACAAATGTTTCTGCAAATTCAAACAAGCTAACATATACTATTTGTCAAACTAAGGCCATGGTTGGCTAGGGCTTGTTCTCCTGAATCCAACGACATAAAATTTGTAATTTTTGGACATGTGGTTTGAAAGTTACAAAGGTTTGAAGTTTGCAAATGAATCTGTTTTCAATTTCTTTTAAACAGATCTAGTGCCACGCGTCGTGTTCCAATTGGTCCATACCGGTTCGGTTGGATCGCGGCTGTGGGGCGTTGGATCTAGTTAGATCAAGTGGTCCAGAGGACATACCCCTTCGGTGTTTAAGTAATCTATCCGATTCGTTCGATCCAGATCTAACGGCTACTACTGCCTGATGGGGATACACCTACTGGGGTATCCTCAGCGGAACGTTTCCGACTGGCCCAAAGGCTGGCGAGTGGGCCTGCAGAACGGCGAGTGGACCAAAGCCCAGCAAGGTACCAGGCGACTGAAAGTTGAAGGCCCAGGCGAGTAGATAGGCCCAGTCGGTCTGAGTTAAACGATTGCCAAAGTTGTAACCGAATCGGTTGAGATATGTAAACCCTAGGGGAGGTAAGCCTATATAAACCTCCCCGAGGGGTGAGTAGAGACACGTTCCCTCATACACCCTCGCAACTCGCCGCCTAGTCGCCGAGTTCGCCTTTGTAAACACATCCATAATACAATCAAGCAGGAGTAGGTTTTTACCCTCCGGGGGGCCGAACCTGGGTAAATCCCTGTGTCTTTGCCCTCATCTCGCACCGCAGATGGCTGGCCGCCCTTGCCCCTCGTTCTACTACTCGCTGCCGATTGCAGCGTCTGCCGTGGTCATTCCTACGACAGTGGCGCCCACCGTGGGGCCTGGCCGGTCTGGCCGGTGTTCTGCGGCGAGATCCAATCTGCCCATCAACGAGACGGTCGCCACCGGCCGCATGATAGCGATCGGCGAGATGCTCCAGATCTTGCCGAGCAGCTACGTCCCGGCGGCACGACCCGTCATGCGCAGCATGATCCTGCCGATCGGCACGATCAGCCTCTTCGTCGGCCTCACCGACGTCACCACCTCGGAGGACTCGGCTCGCATCCGCGAGTCGCCACCACGCGATCGGCTCTCCGAGAGCCAGGTCCGCACGATCCACCGCCTCGCCTCCGAGTACAACTCGGCCCACAGCAACGTGGCTGAGAATTCAGCGGCCACAGAAGATGCGGCCCTCACCGACGACGCCGACTCGGCGACCCCGGCGTCACTCGCCGGATCCATCACCGCGGCCTCCTCCGCGGGTTCCATCGCTCAGGTCTCCAACGCGGGAGATTTCGAGGATCCCTCCATCCTCGGGATCTTCGACTTCGACTCCGGGTCGGAAAACTCCGCCGACCTCCACGACGGAACCGGTCGCCACGCCGCGACCTACATGGCCACCGGCGCCGATCCGCCGGAGGATCCTTTCTCCACGCCAATCCCTCCCAACGCCACGGCAACGGAGGTCGAGGAACTCCGCCTGAAATTGGCGGAGGCGGTACGCAAGGAGCAGGCCGAGCGCGAAAAATTTCGCCTCGAGCAAGTGACAGCGCAGGAACTGTCACGCTACCACCAGCAGCGGATCAGGTCACGCCTGAACCCCACCGTTCAGGGGCGCGCCCTGAACTTCGACGACGAGAACGACCCGGCTCGCATAGCCGAGCGCGCGATCTGCGAGAACGCGCCACCAGGGGGAAGCGCCCGACCACCGCCAGGGTCAACGGCGATGGGCGTCCCGCCACCACCCAACCGCACCCCTCCCAGGGACCAGCCGCGGATAGTCGTCTCCTCACGGGAGCGAGACGCGAATGGCCTCCCACTGTTCTCCACCCCGATGGACAACCTCGTGGCAGGCCGAGCAGCAGCTGATAGCATCACGGCCACCGGCGACGGCGCCTTGCAAATCCAGTACGTTAGGGCCCTGCTCGCAAAGGCCGTGGAGCAGCAAAACGCGGGCGCCGACTCGCAGGGGCGAGTATACTCACGCTCTTCAGGAAGCAGGGCGGCCTCAAGCGGCCGCCCAGCGGCGGCAAACACCCTCAATTGCCCGCCACCAGAGCCACTGCAGCTCCAACGCCGACCCGCGAATGCGGCACTCTCCACCAACGATCCCAGGCCAGCGACCAACTTCGTCGCCGCTAACGGAGAACCCATCGACGCCCGCACTCACATCATCAACAACCAAAACTGGCGCGCACGCCAGCCCGACGACTTGCGGCACACCCTAGCTAATCGCCGCGACGGCGAGCCTATGGGGTCGCTCAGTCGACTAGGGCCTAAGTGCTTCGGACCGATGATCCGAGGCGAAAAGTACCCGCCAAACTTCAAGGCGCCAAAGGAGATCGAAAAATACGACTCCTCGTACGATCCCGCAGTCTGGCTCGACACATACCTCATGGCAATGGGGATCGCGGGTCACACTGACCTACTCGCCGCCCGTTACCTCCCACTGATGATGGAGGGGACGTGCAGGCAATGGATCAACACGCTTCCCCAGGACAGTATCGACTCCTGGGAGGAAATGCGAGACGCCTTCGTCAGGCACTTCGAGTGCTCCTACACCCGCGCCACCACCATCGAGGACCTGGAACGATGCGTCCAGAGACCCCGCGAGTCGACCCGCAACTGGGTCCAACGGTGGCAAGAGCTCTGGTACAACGCGGTCGGCATCCACCCGGACACCGCGATCCATTGCTTCAAGACCTCGTGCCGCTACGAGCCCCTAGTCGCCAAGCTCAAGCGACACGCCCGCACACTCGACAACATCCCCGACCTCCTCGAGATCGCCAAACGGTACGCCGAGGAGGACCCCAACCAAGAAATCGACGACGAGTCAGGAGGGCAACGCCGCACGGGCGGCAACGACGGCGGACGACGAACCGACCTGCGCTACAGCGGCACCCGCCTCACAGGCAAGCGCCGCAACGACGGGCGAGTCGACTTCGTCGCCAACGCTGGGCACGCGCAACGCGAGCCCAAAAGCTACCGCCACGATGGAGGGCAAAGGCGCGACGGCGGCAATTACAAGAACAAGCCACGGTTCGATCCCGCGGCACTCCTTAACCAACCATGCGCGTTCCACAGCAGGGAAGGAAAGCCCGCAACGCACACCACCGCCGACTGCCACACCCTCAGGGAAATCGAGAAGGCACGGCACGCGCGGGAGGACCCCGACAACGACCCGCCGAACGGCGGAAAATTCGGCAAAGTAGCCGGCTCGCTCCACACCTTCACGGGCTTCAACACGAAGCGTGAGAAGAAGGTCATCGCCCGCGCCATCGCCGTCAACGCGGTGGCCCAAACAGATGTCCCCCAGTTCCTAAACTGGTCGGAACAATCCATCACTTGGAGCCGGCAAGACCACTCGCCACGCGTCGAGTATCCAGGCCGAGTCGCCCTGGTGGTCAAGCCCAAGGTTGGCGACTACTGGCTCCCCAAGACACTGATGGACGGCGGCAGCTCCATCAACATCCTCTACCTCGACACCTTCAGGCGGATGCGGCTCCCGCAATCGATGATCGAGACAACCCACACTACGTTCCACGGCATCGTCCCCGGTCGGAAGGCGTACCCGATCGGCAAAGTCACGCTGCCAGTCACGTTCGGCACTCCGGCAAACTTCCGCACCGAGCGGATCGTCTTCGAGCTGGTACCATTCGACAGCCCCTACCACTGCGTCCTGGGGCGCCAGACGTTCGCCAAATTCATGGCGGCACCCCACTACGCGTACAACGCGATGAAGCTCCCCGGGCCGTGCGGCGTCATCACCATCAACGGCGACCCCGACATGGCCGCCGAATGCGAGGCCAAAGGAGCCGAACTCGCCGACGCCGTCATCGCGGCAGAAGCCAATCACGCCGACGAGCTCGCCAAATACGCGAGCGGGGTCAACAATGACGACCCCACAATACTCAAGAAGCCCAACTCCGAGGGCACGAACACCTCAACCTTTGAGGCCACGACGCACACTCGCACCGTCGAGCTGGTCCCAGGCGACCCCAGCCAGACGGTGACGATCGGGACAGGCTTGAGCCCAGCATAGGAAGGCGCGCTCATCGAGTTCCTTCGTGAGAATAGGGACGTCTTTGCATGGAAACCCTCCGACATGCCTGGTGTCCCTAGGGAGCTCGCTGAGCACAAACTAAACGCCGACCCCAAAGTGCGACCAGTCAAGCAGTCGCTACGGCCCTTCAATGAAGAGCGCCGTCGAGCAATCGCCGAGGAAGTGCAGCGCCTGCTCGCTGCCGGCTTCATCCGGCCAATCAAGTACTCCAAGTGGCTGGCAAACCCAGTCCTGGTCGAGAAGAAAAACGGGACCTGGAGAATGTGTATCGACTACACAAACCTGAACAGCGCCTGCCCAAAGGAGCAGTTCGTCCTCCCGCGGATCGACCAGATAATCGATTCAACCGCGGGCTCGGAGTCGCTGTGTTTCCTCGACGCCTACTCCGGGTACAATCAGATCAAAATGGCCATCGAGGACGAGGAAAAGACGGCGTTCATCACGCCATTCGGAGCATTCTGCTACACCGCCATGACCTTCGGCCTCAAGAACGCCGGGGCGACCTACCAGCGGTGCATGCAAGAATGCCTAGAGAGCCAAATTGGCCGCAACATCCACGTCTACATCGACGACGTGGTCGTGAAATCCGCTCGCCAAGGAGACCTACTCGCCGACCTAGCGGAGACCTTCGCCAACCCGCGGAGGTACAAGATAAAGCTTAACCCAGGCAAGTGCACCTTCGGTGTACCCGCCGGGCAACTACTGGGGTACGTCGTCTCCAAACGAGGGATCGAGGCAAACCCAACGAAGATCGACACGATCGCCCGGCTCGGCAAACCCGAGTGCCTGCGCGACGTCCAGAGGCTGGCCGGGCGTGTAGCGGCCCTCAGTCGCTTCATCCCCCGCCTGGGCGAAAAGGCGATGCCCCTATACCGCCTGATGCGCAAGAATCCCACCTTCCAGTGGGACAAGGAGGCGGACGACGCGCTCCGCGACCTCAAAAATGTGCTACTCGCCGCACCACTACTCGCCGCACCCGCTGACAAAGAGCCCATGCTGGTTTACGTCGCGGCGTCCGAGCGCGTCGTCAGCGCCGTAATGGTCGTCGAACGACCAGAGGAAGGAAAGGAGCGCCCGGTACAGCGGCCGGTGTACTACATCAGCGAGGTCCTCACCGAGTCGCGCCAGCGATACCCGCAGTACCAGAAGCTAGTGTACGCGGTCTTCAGGGCTCAGCGGCGCCTGCCGCATTACTTTCAGGAGCATCCGATCACGGTCGTCTCCTCAGCACCATTACAAGACATCATCCGCAATCGCGAAGCGACCGGGCGGGTCGCCAAGGGGCCGTCGAGATCGGCGTCCACAACATTAAATACGAGCCACGGAGGGCGATCAAGTCCCAGGCACTGGCAGACTTCATCGCCGACTGGGAGGAGGCCCAGCAGCCTGAAAAGCCGCCGTACCTACACTACTGGAACCTGCACTTCGACGGGTCCAAGAACGCGGACGGTGCGGGCGCGGGGATAGTGCTGACTTCACCAAAGGGCGACAAGCTCCGCTACATCCTCCGCCTCGAATTCACGCCCTGCACCAACAACATGGCTGAATACGAGGCCCTACTACACGGCATGCGAGCCGCAAAGGAGATGAGCGTCACACGCCTTCGATGCTACGGAGACTCCGACCTCGTTGCGGGACAAGTCGCCGGCACTTGCGACGCCATCTCCCCTACCATGGCGGCGTATCGCCAAGAGGTGGACAAGTTGGGCGGCCACTTCACCGGCTACTCTGTCGAGTGGATCGACAGGCGGAAAAACGAAGAAGCCGACGCCCTCTCTCGTATCGGGTCGGCACGACTCGCACCACCCGCCGGCGTGTTCCTCGACACGATCTCCAAACCATCAGTCTCTCCCCCGAGGGAGATCGACATCGGAGTCCCCCTCCAACCAGAGGCAGCCTTGGTCGCACTCGTCTCCGAGCCAGACGACTGGACCAAGCCCTACATGGCTTACCTAGAGGCCGGCACCCTGCCCGCAGACGAGACAAGCGCTCGAATGATTGCTCGCCGATGCAAGTCCTACACCATCATCGACGGCGAGCTACACAAGCGCAGCGTCACCGGCGTGTTCCAGCGTTGCGTCCAACCAGCTGAAGGACGCAAAATCCTACACGACATCCACTCAGGCGACTGCGGCCACCACGCCGCCGCGCGCTCACTGGTCGCCAAGGCTATGCGACACGGCTTCTACTGGCCTACCGCACACGCCGACGCTGTCGATATCGTCCAGCGATGCGCTGGGTGCCAGAAATACGCCAACCAGACGCACGTACCAAGTTCGGCGCTCAAGACAATCCCCATCACCTGGCCATTCGCTGTGTGGGGCATGGACATGGTAGGCCCCTTCAAGAAGGCCCCCTCCGGTTACACCCACCTGCTGGTCGCCGTCGACAAATTCACGAAGTGGGTCGAGGCCAAGCCAGTCCGGAAATGCGACGGGAAGACTGCCACTAAGTTCCTACGCGAGCTCATATACCGCTACGGGTTCCCCAACAGCATCATCACGGACAATGGCACAAACTTTGCCAAGGGAGCAATGGCCGAATTCTGCGAAGAGCACCACATCCGGCTCGACCTCGCGTCAGTCGCACATCCGGAATCCAACGGTCAGGCGGAACGAGCCAACCAAAGCATCCTCCACGGACTGAAGCCGCGACTCCAGGTACCACTTGAGCGCACCGCTGGATGCTGGGTTGAAGAGCTACCCTCCGTCATCTGGGGAATCCGCACCTCGGTCAACAGGTCGACGGGATTCACCCCATTCTTCATGGTCTACGGCGCCGAAGCGGTCATGCCCACCGACCTAGAACACGACTCGCCGCGCGTCGTCCACTACACGGAGGCCGCAAACGAGCTGGCCCGCCAAGATGGGCTCGACCAACTCGACGAAGCACGCGACCTCGCCCGATCGCGCACTGCCATTTACCAGCAAGGGCTCCGCCGCTACCACAGCCGACGGGTAAAAACCCGCACCTTCCAGGAAGGCGACTTGGTGTTACGCCTCATCCAGGACAAGAAGGGCATGCACAAGCTCTCCCCTCCGTGGGAAGGCCCGTTCGCTATTGGGCGCGTACTCGGCAATGACGCCTACTACCTCGTCGACGTCCGCGGAGATGGCGAACTCGATGTCAAGCGGCCATGGAATGTAAATCTCCTCCGGAAGTTCTACTCCTAGAACACCACATATGTACTCTCCAGTCGCTATGAAATAAAAGAAACAGTTACCGCAAAATTGCGTATACTCTCCATGCCTTGTGCCACTCGCACTCGTAAGAACAGCGTTATGCTAACCGCAGAAGTCAACCTTTGGTAAAGCGACCGGCACGGCCAAGTAGTGCGACGTAGGAGCACTGAGTCATCTCAGGTCCTGCGTCGTCCACGAAAAACGCCAATCCGGAGCCCCATTGGAGTCGCCTAGCTCGACTGGTTTTGCAAACCAAGACAACTGCCCTCGCTTCTCACAGCGGCCTTGGTCCTCCGCATCCTCGGCGTAGCGACTCGAACGACTAAGTACCACGCTCGGGGACTGAATACCAGTTCATCGCGATCGGTCAGGGAAAACGTTAAGTAAGAGAGCACGCCCTGGACTCGCCACGCGACTGACCCCCCGGGCCAGGCAGGAGTGACGCGCCCACACCAACGCGCTCAGTCCTCAACCACCCTCGAGTCGCGCCTCGAAATACCAAGTACCACGCTCGGGGACTCGGCCACCCGACCCCGTTCGCGTCCGGGAAAACGGTAAAGTACAGAGCGATCAAGGGAGTCGCCTTGCGACTGGCTCTACGAGCTCGGGCGAGTCGACTAAACTAACAAAACACACGATAACAACAAACATCATACACAAGGTGAACCCCACAAAAGGGCGGACGCGCTCGGGGACTCATCCAAAATCAATCCAAAACACGACAATTATTAGCAAAATGGACACAACATCCAATTCAATCGCACATCGCATTGTCTTACATTACAAACTATGCCTGATCGGCAGAACTGTTGCTAACCTTATCTAGGAACACTACACTACTCTGCAGGCTTTGACGACGACGCACCAGCATCCCGGCGCTTCCGGATGAACGCGGTGTACGGGTTTGACGGGTACGTCGTCAGCTCACCCGCCATCGCCGCGCGAAAAGGTTGTTCAACCTTGAAGTCACGATGCGGCGGCTCGGGATCGTTTGGTGCGACGACCGTTTCCTGGTAGGGGAGGAGGTCGCCCATCGCCCAGACGCGTTCCGAGTACGCGGCGGCACGTTCCTGCAACTTCAGAACTTCGGATAGATCCACCTCGCCAGTCGACGAAGGGTACCCACTCGTCACATCGTCGAGGTCGAAGTCCTCGGGGAAGTGGGCGAGCCCAAGGCTTAGCGCTGTCGACGCTCCGCGCCGAAACGCCGACCGCGTCATGAACTCCACGACCGCGGGCGCCTTCTCCAAGTACTCCCACACCTCAACGAGGTCACTGGGAATAACCTCCGTGGGCGACATCTCTTGAAGGTAGGCGCGGATGCACGTCGCCGACAGCGTTGCCGAGTCGACGAGCATGCTTACGCACTCCTTCGCGCCAAGAGAGTTCGCTTCTTCGTGGCTACCAAGCACACGACCTGCTAGCAGGAGACAGTTATGAGTACCACAGAACCAAAAACAATACAATTGACAGACAGGGAAGAAGCACTCACCAAGTAACGGGCGGGCGAGTCCCGTGATGAAGCTTTGAAGCGACGTATGATCGTCCTGAAGCCCAACGATGAGGGCTTCCGACACCCTGCGGTCTTCTTCCGCGGCCGCAACGGCGGCCTTAGCTCGCCCATTCGCCGAATTTGCTTCTTCTTTCGCCTCCCGCAACTCGCGCTCGAGGTCGGCGACCCTTTGTTCAGCAGCACTAAGCGCGGATCGCACCACCACCAGCTCACCAGCAGGAATAAGCTCCTGGCGAGTTACCTCCGCCTGCGCAACAGCAGCCTGAAGTTCCTTGTTTGCGTCCTGGAGAATGGCCAGCTCCTTCTCAGCACGCTGCTTCGCAGCCAATCGCTCCGCCGACTCCAGCTGCAGACCCTGTACACCTTCAGAGTCAGTACACATGAAAACTACTAAGTGCCCACCCGCTAAAATTTAGCGAGTGCGCACTCGGGGACTGGTGACCAAGAAAAACTACTCAGTGCCCACCCGCTAAAATTTAGCGAGTGCGCACTCGGGGACTGGTGACCAAGAAAAACTACTCAGTGCCCACCCGCTAAAATTTAGCGAGTGCGCACTCGGGGACTGGACTCGAACGTACAAAACAAGTAACTATAAGAATCAAGCCGCTGCTAAGCACCGACCTGATCCTCGGGGACTGGAGGTACCTGGATGGCCGCGCCAAGCATGCCGTGAAGTTGCACCGCGTCCACAGAAGCAAGAAGCGTCGGCGTGTGCCCGCGACGTTGGTCAATCTCAGCGTCGGCGGTCCCTGGAGCGAGGCTCGGAGCCGCAACCCCACTCGCCGTGGCCGTCTTGGTCATGAAGCGAGGGAAGGTAGCAATTGACGCACCCGCCCCAAAGGAGCTCGCTTCCTCCGGTCTAGGCAACGAAATGCCCCCCTTCGTGGACGCGGTCGCTTCCAATGCGGGTCCAGCCGGCGCGGCCGCCGCGTCGTCAGAGACAGCGACGCTGTCGTCGCCCTTGGCCTTCTTGCTGCCTTCCGTGGAGGCGGCGACCTCGTCCACCTTCCTCTTACGGGAAGGATCCTCCTCGCTAGCGGCGGAGGGCACCTTGGCCACCGTCGGGTGGCCCATCTTTTTCACTCCGGTCCTACACGTCAAGACAAATCAATACAAAACAGTCGAAGTATTAAAAGAGAAAGGTGAAGGCCGAAGGCACTTACTTGGCGACTGGAAGGAAACACAGCCCTGTACGAAGGCCGGCCGGTTTTTCCAGCTCGGGGCCCAATCGGCGCCTAAGCCCCAGTTCCAGGACGTCAGGGGCCCAGGATACGGATGGCTTCTTTGACGTTGAGGTAGCGGTTGGCGCCTCCGGGACGCCTTCGGCGGAGGTCTCCTCGCGAAGTGGAGCTGCCGCGGCCGGAGCTTCCTTGCGAGGCGAGACCGCCACGCTCGGGACCTCCTTGCGAGGCGAAGTCGCCACGGCCGGAGCCTTCCCTAGCCCGGAGACCGGCGCGAAGGGCGGAGGCATTGAGGCCAGCGGTGCTTCCATGGATGGCGCATCTAGCGCGGTTGTCGCCGGGGTCGCGCCGTCACCGGCCGAGCTGTGAGCATCAGAGCTGCTCGCTGAGTGCGGCGGTGATGCTATCTTCGGCGGCTTCGTCTTCCTCCTCAGGGGGGCCCTCGCCTCTTTTTCCTTCTTCTTCTTCGCGGGAGTGGCCTGACGGTGCGAGGTGGCCTCCGGGAGTTCCTCGTCATCATCATGACGCTCGAGGCTCCTGCTCGCCTCGAGTTCGCGCTGACGTTGCCCGCGGGTCTTTCGGACCAGTGGGGCAATCTCCTCTTCGGACTCGTCCTCGTCGTCCTCGTTGCCCTTGGCGGGTGGCGACTCGCTTGTGTCTTGGGTGGATGGCCCGGAGCTCTCGTCATCTGCGGGTGGTAGCCATCCTTCCACCACTTGGAATAGCTGCGTTAAACACGAAACAAAGTTAGAATTACCGCGACTGCACATGCTGCGACTGCGAACAAGATAAAAGAATTACCGTTGGAGCCGGACGCTTTGCGGTGTAAGGAGGGACCCCGGCCTGCGCATCCGTGTATGCCGCCTGGGTGATCCTCTTCAGCGCCAGGAGGTAGTCCTCCAGCTTCCACTCGGCGAGGCAGGCCTTCGTCGAGTCTCCTCGGCCCGTGTACTGATACATGTAATGCTCGCGTTGGGCGAGCGGAACGAGCCGCCGCCCAAGCCAACAGTTGTACAAGTTCACCGTCTGGAGCCCCTTCTTCTTCAGACCGCGAATGGTCTGGACCATCTCATCGACGACCATCCGCTGGTCGTCGGGGAGCTTGCCGACCTGGAGATGGCGCGGCTCGGAACGGTTGGCCGAGTACCGCGGGATCGCCGCTTCGTCCTCCGGAGTCGCCTCGGTCACATAAAACCACGACTTTTCCAGTCGCTCGCCGCTTTGGCCGGCAGCATCAGGTCGAAGAAGGAGGCTTTAGATTTGAGTTGAAAGGTTAAGCCGCCCGCGGCTAGCATTGGGCCGCCCGCCTCCTCGCGGCTGATCCGTCCATGGAACAGATCTTGCCACAGGGGAAAATAGGGCCGGCAGCCCAAGTAGCACTCGCAGAACGCCACGAAGATGGCGAGCTGCTCGATACTATGGGGACCCAGATCCGATGGCTGGATCCCGTAGAAGGCGCAGAAGCGCCGGAAGAACAAAGAGGTGGGAAACCCTAACCCCCGCTCGAGGTGACTAGTGAAGCAGATGAACTCTCTCTCTCTCGCGGGTTCGGGGTCGTTTCTCTGGCTGCCGAGATACGCCAGCAGCCGGCCCGCAGGATTTCGGCCTCCTCGAAGGAGGCCAGCTGTGCCCTGGTACACTTGGATCTACCCCAAGGTTCAGTGGAGAAGGCCATGGCTGAGGATTTACTTGGAGGTCGGAGGATTGCGGGTCGGTCGGATCGCGGAATCGAAGGACGGAAGATGTGCGTACTCGGAAGAAACGGTGGGCGGTTGGCTTTCCGATAGCCTACCATTCCTCTTATATAGCGGGAGCTGCCCGCCAAATTAGGGGGCCGTTACCGCGCGATGATTACGCCAAAAGTTACCGTTGAGTTACCTTAACGGCTAGTTTGACCACGCCCGACGGTCCGCCTCCTGCCACCCGGCTCGCTAAGTCACTCGCCGAGACCGCGACCCGTTGACTCGACTCACCCAAGACGCAACTCGGTTTGCCGGATTTATTCCTTCGTGCAGGAGCCCGCCGACGATTCGACTGGATGCCAACTTGGAGCCGTATACTCCGACTGCCAGCAGCCACCCGCGCCTAATCAACGACGGCCTCGAGGACTACTGATGGGGATACACCTACTGGGGTATCCTCAGCGGAACGTTTCCGACTGGCCCAAAGGCTGGCGAGTGGGCCTGCAGAACGGCGAGTGGACCAAAGCCCAGCAAGGTACCAGGCGACTGAAAGTTGAAGGCCCAGGCGAGTAGATAGGCCCAGTCGGTCTGAGTTAAACGATTGCCAAAGTTGTAACCGAATCGGTTGAGATATGTAAACCCTAGGGGAGGTAAGCCTATATAAACCTCCCCGAGGGGTGAGTAGAGACACGTTCCCTCATACACCCTCGCAACTCGCCGCCTAGTCGCCGAGTTCGCCTTTGTAAACACATCCATAATACAATCAAGCAGGAGTAGGTCTTTACCCTCCGGGGGGCCGAACCTGGGTAAATCCCTGTGTCTTTGCCCTCATCTCGCACCGCAGATGGCTGGCCGCCCTTGCCCCTCGTTCTACTACTCGCTGCCGATTGCAGCGTCTGCCGTGGTCATTCCTACGACACTGCCTGGTCACAGATGGGCGGCGCTGCGCGGCGGTAGACGGCGGCGGCGCTCGGGCGGTGGAGTTCTGGCTAACACAGGAAGCGAGAGAGAGGGAGGAGTGGCTCACAGTGATCGCCGAGGCACGGGGATGCTCAACCTGCTCGCTTCGGTCGAAGGGGCGCACTAGGGTTGCAGGAATTCCTCGTCGGAGTTGTGAACTGCGTCAGGTGGTCCTGGTTGTGGTCGGAGGCGACGCTGTCGATCACGAGAAGCCAAACGGAGGGCATGATTAGGTGCGCAAGACCAAGGCGAAGATGCTAGCATAATCGAGAAGTAGAGGGGCGGTCGGTTTCTACCTGGGGGTCGTCGTCGGAGAAGAAACAGGCGGCGGCGCTGTCAGAGCTAGTCCAAGCCGAATCTCTGGGGCGCCCGCGGTCGAGTGAAGGACACGGGGAGAAGCGTCTGGGAATGGGGAAGCTGTCAGTGTGCTCAGGGAGGCTCGGGGTGATGTGGTTTGGCCGGAGTCGGTACTGGACCTCGTCGGAGCAGAGGGTGCTCGGGAAGAAATTGGAGACGGTCTGGGGCGTGCGAGCGCGAGGTGTCAGAGGGGAAATATAGAGGATGCTTGGGCGTTTCATCCTGCGTGATCAAAGCTGGTAACGGTGGTCGAGTTAAAGCGAATTAAGGCCGTGAAATCATTGGCAGGAGCGGTGTCGAAGGAGGGAGAAGAGGTCGTGCGGGTGGGAAGAAGAACAGTGACAAGTGGGGTCGGTCAGTCTGTGGGAAAGAAGCGAGGAGGAGGTCCACTAGTCAGTTGCTCCGCGGGTTAACTAATTGGTGCGAATCGTTTTCTTTCGGGGTGAGGGTGAGGTGGGCTGCGAGTGGGCTGTTGGGCTGGGGCAGCTGGGCCAGATCCAATTCATATTTTTTTCTGTTTCTGAATCTTTTTCCCTTTTCTAATTTCTGAATTCTGTTTTGAAATTTCTATCAAACAAACATGGTTCAAATCAATTCAAACAACACTCAAACTTTGTAATATTGAAATTAGTTCTGTTCAGTAACATGAACTAAAATCCAAAATAAAAAATAATATTTTAAATCTTTTAGGTTCCTTTTATTTATTAAATAAAATGGTCCTTGGTTTATTAATAAAACAAGATTTGGTTTATTTAATAAAATCTTCATTTCAAATCCAAATGCTTTCAAAACCCAATCAGTAGTTTTTATTTGGAAATAAAGAATATTTGGAGGGCTTGTTGTTTAAAATAAAATAATCTTTTATTTTAGGGTCCATTAATAATTAAATAAAATGGGCCTTAGTTATTAAATCAAATAGAGTTTGAAAAAAATCCTTATTTGAAACCTAAATATTTTCAAAACCAAACCAGTAGGTTTTAATTAAGAAAATAAAATACTTAGAAAACTTATTTAAAATAATTTAATAAGTTTTGATATTTTAATTAAAATGATAAATCCTTTTATTTAAATAAAGTTGGATATTAAATCCTTATTATTTTATTTAAATAAACCTTTGCTAATTTTATAAAATGTTTTAATTCCAAATCTTGGTCAAGGTTTAATTTGGCTTTATAAAATAATCCTTATTTGTAAAACATCTATTTCATTTTAAAACAAATCTTTTCATTTAATTGTTTCAAAATAGTACTTCCAAATGTTTTATTTTTCCTTTTATTAAATGATTATCTTTTTTTTTAAATCCCTTTAGGTTTTATTTAATTCAAATGGGTTTAAAGTTCCAATTGAATTCAAATATTTCTTCTGGCCTTGAAAATCAAACAAAGTTTTATTTTATTCTTTTATTTTCACATTACAAGATTTGGAAAATCTTGGGATGTGACAGGCTACCACCCTTAAAATAAATCTCGTCCCGAGATTTGGGAAGGCCGGGTTACAAGCAAATTCAAAACAACCAGGGTACTACCACCCTTAAAAATTTTCAAACAAAAATTACATATTGGCCTTCTTGGGTCCATGAGAAATACTTCCTCTAAGCAAATATTTGCATTGAGTCCTTTGTTCCATACTTGACTCATGGGCCAAGGTTGAGTTTCTCCATAGGCTTGTTCAACTTGTTTTTCATCCTTTCTGGACAGTTGCTTGCATAATGTCCTGGATTCTTGCAGTTGAAACAATGAATGTCCTTGAGTTCTTTGCGTTGTTCTTGTGGACAAGTGGCTACATAATGGCATGGTTCTTTGCAGTTGTTGCACCACACTTGGTCAATCTCTTTATTCTTCTTGTTCTCTGGGCATCCACTGGAGTAGTGTCCCATTTCCTTACATTTACGACATTGTGCATGGCTCATGTCTTGCTTTTGTTTCTTAAGCTTCTTTTGTCCTTTGAATTGGGTTGTCTTGTTGGGAGGTATAAGTGGTCCTTTTCCTTTGGTAGACTTGGATCCATCTTGTTTCCTTTGCTCCACCATGGAGTAGATAGGGCATTGGATAGGGACATGGTCATTTCCCTCACAAAGGTAACAAGTAGCTTGAGAGGTAGGACATTGTCCAACAGGATGATCTTCTCCACAGTTAGGGCATTGACCTTCATGCTCTTTGGAAGTGTGATCCTTGTCTCCACAAATAATGCAAGCTGGGGCTCCATCTAGAACAATATTCTTGTCATCCTTGTTATCATAAACTCCCTTGGGATAGTTTTCTTCCATGCTGATCATTTGATTGGTCACCTTAAGCATCAGTTGGGATTGTTCCTCCAAAAACCTTTGTAGTGCTGGATCTTTGTCACTATTGTTGGCTATGAACTGAGCTTACAGTTGGTTCAACTGGTGTTGGGTTGCTACGAGCTCTTTCATGCTGTCAGCTTGGTTGGTGTTGGTGTCATCAACCTTGGAGTCTTTTGGAGTAGTCATCTGTTTGGGTTGAAGGGAGGTTAGAATAGGCAAGCTATTTCTAAGGAAGAACTTCTAATCACACACATCACAATTCACACAAGCAATGTGCATGCAATCACAAACCAAATATTCACAAACAACTTTGCACTCAAACAACCAAGTTCAAGCACAAACTTTATGCAACAAAATATTTTTGTTACACCACATAAGTTGGTGGTTTGACTTAACTAAATTATGGTGGTCCATCTATATGGTTTACTTGTGATCTTTCCATCCTTCTTGGTTGATTCTTCTTGCATGAGATCATGGTTTCCTTGAGAAGAACTCTTGGTCACAATACTTCAAAGTTGTTCATGGTTCCTTCTTATTTTGCATTCCCTCAGTCTCTAAATTTTGAGTAGGACTCCCTTGTCTCACTTGTAGTCCTTGGTGGTATCCATGTTGGAAGTCCTTGGTGAATATGCTGAAGATGTTGAAGTCATTAGAGTTGAAGATGTTGAAGTCATTAGAGTTGAAGAAGTTTGAGGAAGTCCTTTGCATATGGTGTAGTCTCTGGCCATGGGGTTGGTTTTTCCATCAAGTTGAAGTAGAAGAGAAGTAGAGTTGAAACCAAAATGGTTGAGGAAAGAATTTACAAGCTTGTTTTGTAAATAAGTTTTGGAACAAAATAACTCCTATTTTTCTAAGGGTTTTTGTCCAATCCTAGGTTTACAAATCCTACAGGCAACACAATGCTCTGATACCATCTGTAGAGGACTCAACCTGATAAGGTAGATCCCTCCTGTGTTTTACAATGCTAGTCCCTGGATCAATAGCTAGCATCCACAGTTAAGATGTAATATCAAGATACAAAGGTCATAACATAACTTTATAACCAGGAATAACATAATTTTTATTGCATCTTACATAGCTCATTTGGCTATTACATTACATTGTAGCGGAATAACTATAATCATGGGGTCCATCATCTTCAAGGTGTCACGGGCAGATGTTGGTTGTAGACTTTGTAATCCTAAATCAATCAATCTTCACAAAAGACAATCAAACCTGCAACATTACAAGTTACAGCCACAAGGGTCAATACATTTGAATTGTATTGGCAAGTTCCACTACTTTGTTTATATTGAGTGGATCCTATCATTACATGCATATTTGGCCAAGTAGAGTTTAAGGCTTATTTGCATAAAGCGGTATTTATCCTATCTTTTCAAAATGGTTTTGGTCCTTTGTCAAATTCTTTTTCCAAGATCCTTGAACTCCTTGGTAGAAACTCAAGTGTTCAAGTCCTTGTCAAAAATCCCTTGAGCTACTTGGTAACCCCAAGTGCAACAAGTTTTATGAAATCTCATGAGTTCCTTGCTAACCCCAAGTACATCATGTTCTTGAGCACCTTGGTAACCCCAAGTGCAACAAGCTTAACAAAATCTCTTTGAATTCCTTGGTACCCCCAAGTGCATCAAGTTTTTATATTAGAAGTTGGAATGTCGAGATCTCCCATGGTTCAAACTTTAGTTGCTCAGTATTGTCCATAACCGGGGACACGGCTAAGTACTTAGATTTTATTAACTTCTGCAGAAGGAGTACACTTTACCCACATGACACAATCCCATCTTGTTGCCACCAGTGGCCTACTGGATTAGTGCTCACCAAGATGGAGTACTGGCAGACTGAGAATGTGACAAAGTCTTTCCAAAAGGTCCTCCCATACATCATTGCTAGCTTGTCTTCAGCCCCCATGAAGCATTCCAGATCCCCATGTCCGGTAACTAAAGACAATGTATAGGTCTTCCTAATGTAGTTGACTAAGCCAGAGCCATAATAGCATGTGGTTGCACACGAAAGCCACAATTGGAGAAACATGTTCAATCTCTAAGATTCCTAGGTGGTTTTCATTTGGAGCACAACACAAAGTGATTGCCATGGACATGGTTCCTTTTGTTGCCATCTTCTCCAAAACTTCAAGTATCCTCCACCTAGGTGGTTCATTGAGTCCTTGTTTTATTATGTAAAACACCAGTTCTTTTCTCAACCTTTGTAAAATCTCAACATGTATCTCTTTTCAAACATAGCATGGCTAAGCATGTACAACTTCAATATTTTCACTAAGGAGTGTTTAGGGAATCCTATTAGGATTTAGCATAGCATAAGTATAAAACATTTTCATGCATGTGTACAAAATCCACTAAGTATAATGAAAATAGTAGGACTTTTGTATGATAGTGTAACTTGCCTTTTTGGTAGGGAATGGTGGTTCTATCCTTGATCTTGCTAGTCTCACACTTTGTTAAATTCACTACAAGTCAATCAACAAAACACAAAATCAACTAACATTCCACACCAAAGTCAAACAAACAATTTCATACTCACAAAGCAAATGGAATCTAAGTCATGCATAAGTATGCAAAGGATGGTTCTATTGCAAGGTTGGTCTCCACTAGGTTTATAAACTTGGTAAGGTCCAAATTGGTCATTTACAAAAGTGGCCAAAGTCATTAGTTAGAGGGTTTTGCTCAAAATCTATTTTAAAATCCATTCAATATTTTATGTGGTGGAAAATAGTTTTATTAAATCTAAAACCTTTTAAGTTTTCACCAAAAGTTTCTAACTCTCTCAAGATTAGTTGTTTTGGGTCAGTAGCTTTGAATCAACATATTTTCTCAAAGTTTTATTCCAAAATATTTTTCATAACAAACCCATTATCTTTATTTGGCTAGAATTAGGCTAATTTAATTAATCCATTCTTAATCTTTCCAATTTTCATTTCCAAAATCATGGGTTGGTTCCTAGGGTCAGTAAGGTCACAACAAACCATTTTGCAAAAATTTTAATCCAAAAATCATTTTTAAACAATTTTTCTAATCTAAACAAGTACACAAATGTTTCTGCAAATTCAAACAAGCTAACAGATACTATTTTTCAAACTAAGTCCATGGTTGGCTAGGGCTTGTTCTCCTGAATCCAACGACATAAAATTTGTAATTTTTGGACATGTGGTTTGAAAGTTACAAAGGTTTGAAATTTGCAAATGAATCTGTTTTCAATTTCTTTTAAACAGATCTAGTGCCACGCGTCGTGTTCCAATTGGTCCATACCGGTTCGGTTGGATCGCGGCTGTGGGGCGTTGGATCTAGTTAGATCGAGTGGTCCAGAGGACATACCCCTTCGGTGTTTAAGTAATCTATCCGATTCGTTCGATCCAGATCTAACGGCTACTACTGCCTGGTCACAGATGGGCGGCGCTGCGCGGCGGTAGACGGCGGCAGCGCTCTGGTGGTGGAGTTCCGGCTAACACAGGAAGCGAGAGAGAGGGAGGAGTGGCTCACAATGATCGCCGAGGCACGGGGATGCTCAACCTGCTCGCTTCGGTCGAAGGGGCGCACTAGGGTTGCAGGAATTCCTCGTCGGAGTTGTGAACTGCGTCAGGTGGTCCTGGTTGTGGTCAGAGGCGACGCTGTCGATCACGAGAAGCCAAACGGAGGGCATGATTAGGTGCGCAAGACCAAGGCGAAGATGCTAGCATAATCGAGAAGTAGAGGGGCGGTCGGTTTCTACCTGGGGGTCGTCGTCGGAGAAGAAACAGGCGGCGGCGCTGTCAGAGCTAGTCCAAGCCGAAGCTCTGGGGCGCCCGCGGTCGAGTGAAGGACACGGGGAGAAGCGTCTGGGAATGGGGAAGCTGTCAGTGTGCTCAGGGAGGCTCAGGGTGATGTGGTTTGGCCGGAGTCGGTACTGGACCTCGTCGGAGCAGAGGGTGCTCGGGAAGAAATTGGAGACGGTCTGGGGCGTGCGAGCGCGAGGTGTCAGAGGGGAAATATAGAGGATTCTTGGGCGTTTCATCCTGCGTGATCAAAGCTGGTAACGGTGGTCGAGTTAAAGCGAATTAAGGCCGCGAAATCATCTGCAGGAGCGGTGTCAAAGGAGGGAGAAGAGGTCGTGCAGGTGGGAAGAAGAACAGTGACAAGTGGGGTCGGTCAGTCTGTGGGAAAGAAGCGAGGAGGAGGTCCACTAGTCAGTTGCTCCGCGGGTTAACTAATTGGTGCGAATCGCTTTCTTTCGGGGTGAGGGTGAGGTGGGCTGCGAGTGGGCTGTTGGGCTGGGGCAGCTGGGCCAGATCCAATTCATATTTTTTTCTGTTTCTGAATCTTTTTCCCTTTTCTAATTTCTGAATTCTGTTTTGAAATTTCTATCAAACAAACATGGTTCAAATCAATTCAAACAACACTCAAACTTTGTAATATTGAAATTAGTTCTGTTCAGTAACATGAACTAAAATCCAAAATAAAAAAATAATATTTTAAATCTTTTAGGTTCCTTTTATTTATTAAATAAAATGGTCCTTGGTTTATTAATAAAACAAGGTTTGGTTTATTTAATAAAATCTTCATTTGAAATCCAAATGCTTTCAAAACCCAATCAGTAGTTTTTATTTGGAAATAAAGAATATTTGGAGGGCTTGTTGTTTAAAATAAAATAATCTTTTATTTTAGGGTCCATTAATAATTAAATAAAATGGGACTTAGTTATTAAATCAAATAGAGTTTGAAAAAAATCCTTATTTGAAACCTAAATATTTTCAAAACCAAACCAGTAGGTTTTAATTAAGAAAATAAAATACTTAAAAAACTTATTTAAAGTAATTTAATAAGTTTTGATATTTTAATTAAAATGATAAATCCTTTTATTTAAATAAAGTTGGATATTAAATCCTTATTATTTTACTTAAATAAACCTTTGCTAATTTTATAAAATGTTTTAATTCCAAAGCTTGGTCAAGGTTTAATTTGGCTTTATAAAATAATCCTTATTTGTAAAACATCTATTTCATTTGAAAACAAATCTTTTCATTTAATTTTTTCAAAATAGTACTTCCAAATGTTTTATTTTTCCTTTTATTAAATGATTATCTTTTTTTTAAATCCCTTTAGGTTTTATTTAATTCAAATGGGTTTAAAGTTCCAATTGAATTCAAAGATTTCTTCTGGCCTTGAAAATCAAACAAAGTTTTATTTTATTCTTTTATTTTCACATTACAAGATTTGGAAAATCTTGGGATGTGACAACCATCAGCATTTTTCTTGATGCGATAAACCCACTTGAAATCAATGGCATGTCTTTTTGAGCCTGGTGGAATAAGATGCCATGTGTGATTGTTCAGGAGAGCATCATATTCTTCCTGCATTGCGTGCCTCCAATTTTCATCAGACAGTGCCTCCTTCAAGTTCTCAGGTTCTCCTATAGATGTCAATAATGCCCAACGAATCGAACCATCAGTGCAAATTTTTGGTTGTTTAATACCTTTTTGTAAGCGTGTCCGAGGTTCTGCAACATAAGATTGCACATCCAGCTCGGGAGCAGAAGATCCTAAAGCCATGTCGCTGTCACCAGGAGAAAACGTGGGAGCAGAAAATCCTGGGGCCATGTCGCTGTCACCAGTAGAAAACGCGTCGGAGGCAGGAGATGCATCGTTTTCTCCTAACGTTGGCATCGTGTCCCTGTCAAGATCTGCCCCCCCCCCCCCCCCGTGCGCTGAGAGGACCAGACGGGCCCACGAGGAGAGGCCGCACCTTATTGGTGCGAGCGCGACATGATTGGAGACCAGGGCGATCTAGTGGGCGACGTGGCGCGTTCCCGTTGGTGCGAAGAATTGGGAGGCGTGGTCGCTGCGGTTTTTGAGGAGGGCATGGACCCGGAGGGACGCGTGGGCAATGCGGGCGAAACTGCGCGCCCAGGAGATCGCGAGGCAGGACTAGAGGATGCTTGATCCGAGGATGCTGCTGGCGAATCTTCCTCGGGGCCTGCACAATCCTGTCTGGTAGCGTCTGAATCATTATTTGATGTGAAAACATTGCTAGTTTCCTCAGAGTCTGGTGCGTTTTCTTCGGAAGAACTCGGGGAGGCCTGGGGCGCTGTGACCAGAGAAGCATCAACAGCAGGCACAATTGGAAAATATTGGTCATTAGCATGCACACCCGCATTTGTGTCTACCGAGGAGGAATTTTCTGGAGGAAGTAAGAGGAGTTCTTCACGAAGGCGACAACCAGCATTGGGATGAAGTTCAGCAAAAGGAAAAATATTTTCATCAAACACAACATCTCTGGACACATAAACACGACCAGTGGCAACATCCAGACACTTGACCCCTTTGTGAAGTGGATTGTATCCAAGAAAAACACATCGTTTGGAACGAAAAGACAGATTGTTTTTGTTGTAGGGACATAAGTTTGGCCAGAAGGCACAACCAAACACACGAAGGGAATCGTAGTTGGGTTTGGTGTGAAGAATTTTTTCAGTGGGGGTTTCAAAGTTGACAACCTTTGATGCAATAAGATTAATCGGAAAAGTGGCTATGAGAAAAGCATCATCCCAATACTTTAATGGCATAGAGGCATTGGCAAGTAAGGCAAGACCAACCTCAAAGATGTGACGGTGTTTACGTTCAGCAGATCCATTTTTTTTGTGAGCATGAGGACATGAAACATGCTGTGTGATGCCCACTTTTTGAAAGAAACCATTGAGTTTTTCATACTCACCCCCAATCAGTTTGCATAGTAATAATTTTCCTATCAAACTTGCGCTCAACATATTGTTGGAAATTAAGAAACACTTGATACACCTCTGAACAATTTTTGAGAAGATATATCCAAGTAAATTTACTGAAATCATCAATGAAACTTACATAATATGCATGTTTGCCTAGAGACATAGGAGATGGACCCCAAACATCAGAAAACACTTGTTCCAAAGGAACAGTGGATACACTGGTGGAAACATGATAGGGCAATTGATGACTCTTGGCCTGTTGGCATGGATCACATATGTAAGAGTTTGTTTCTAGGGTGTAAGGGAGATTGTTTTTCCTAAGAACTTGCTGAACAATAAAAGAAGATGGATTCCCTAGACGATGATGCCATGTAGAGGATGAGGTCTTAATGGCAACAAAGGCATGCTTGGAGTAATCTGAAGACACATGAACAAGAGGGTAGAGACCACCATGGCAGGGACCTTTAAACATTATTTGCCGTGTTGCCTTGTCCTTAATCAAGAAAAAGAATGGGTGAATCTCAATGAAAGCATTGTTGTCTAAGGTAATTTTGTGACCAGATATTAAATTCATGGAAGAACTAGGAACATGTAGAATATTACGAACTTAGAGAGAAGTATGCGGGGTGTGTAAAACTGAATGACCAATATTAGCAATTTCCATACCTTGTCCACTAGCATTGTGGATTTGATCATGTCCTTGATATGGTTCATGGACTTGGAGCTTGTTCAACTGTCCTGCAACATGATTAGTGGCTCCTGTGTCGAGTACCCAGTTGGTGTTCACGCCATAGGCACCATATGCACCATTTTGTTCATGGGGAGCATCATTACCATTGCCATAACGCCACCAACATTCACTAGCGGGGTGCCCTTCCTTCTTACATATCTGACAATACACACCAGGATACCAAGGACTTGCAACGCGATCAGGGCGCCCACGGCCCTTGCCACGCCCCCTTTGGTCGCCGATCTTGGCGCCCTTGAGTGGGAGTGTCATGGGGTTGTGGTGGTGGAGGGATGGGTGAGCGATATGGTTGTGGTGGCTGATAGTAGTTTGGTGGTTGCGAGTAGGGTGTAGGAGCATAGGTTGGTGATGGGTAGGCCTATGGTGTAGGGTCATAGGTGGTTTGGGGAAAGTTGAGTGGTGTAGAGGCATGCTATGGGGCAGGGGTGTATTGATGTGGTGTAGGGGCGTGGTAGGAGGGCAGTGGTGTAGGGAGGATGGGAGGCTGAGGGGATGGTGTGTTGGGGAAGGGTGGGCGGCGAGGGGCAGCATTAATAGAAGAAGTAAACGTGCCAGTGTTCTGACCCATTGCAAAAAGCATATTTTCGCGAGATTCATAGGATAAAAGCTGTGAGCACATGTCACTAATGGTGGTTGCAGGATTTGCATTAATGGAAGCAACAAGAGGTGTGCAAGTACCATCAAGACCATTGAGGATATAGTCCTTGAGTTCATCATCATCGACCTTCTTCCCTGCATCAGCAAGTTCAGATGCAAACCCCTTCATCTTGGTGAGAAATTGAGAGGCGGTCATATCAAGCTTCTTTGTGTTTGTGAGAGCTCCACGAAGCGCAGAAACTCGGGATTTGGATTGAGTGGAGAAGAGCTCAAGAATAGCACTCGACACTTCTTTGGCATGGACAAGGCCATACACATGAGAGAGAAGGTCATCACCAAGGGAGTTGACAAGGAAGCTCACCACCGCTTGATCCTTGGTAACCCATGTGTCAAAATCAGGATTGGGGATGGTGACTTTCTTCTTGTTTTCGTCTTCAGCTTCAAGAACCTCAGGGGGTGCCGCGGTGGTTCCATCAAGAAAACCAAGGACACGAGCACCGCGAAGCGTGGGCATAACTTGCGTTTTCCATGAGAGGAAATTTTCCCGGGTAAGCTTTGTGGCTGGTGGAGCACCAATGGTGGCCATCGTGGGGTTTGTCGAGGTAGACATGGTCGATCGTGAAGAGAGTACCGAACCGATCTAGGGTATTTGGGAGGGTGGGATTGAAGAGGGTTTTAGAGGAAAAAAGGTAGGGGA
This sequence comes from Avena atlantica, assembly GCA_910589765.1. Taxonomy (NCBI): domain Eukaryota; kingdom Viridiplantae; phylum Streptophyta; class Magnoliopsida; order Poales; family Poaceae; genus Avena; species Avena atlantica. Next base: position 466,999,343 of record OU342733.1, on the reverse strand, counting down.
ATTGGTAGGTCTTGGCTTGATCTGTGAGGAGGAAGAGGTCGTGGTTGTTTTGGGAAGGAGGAGGACGGCCGACGGCGGTGGAGAAGGAGCACCGGCGGTGGCTAGAGAAGGAAGAGGGAGGCTCGTGATACCATGTTGGATTTCGTGTATGATTGAGAAAGCGATACATACCCTTCTGGGAGGCATCGGGTACATGTTATAGACACGGGAAAAGCCCCCGTGGTGGCATCGGTACAAGAGGGAGGAGTTTGGGTAGAGTACTACTCTATGCCAAATATCCAACAAATAAACAGAAAATACATTATGTCTAACACACTCAACTTTGAGGTGAATCTACACAATAAAGGAAGTCTAGATTTTTTTTCACAAACCTAAAATATCTTATATTTTGAATTGGAGGGAGTACTATCATACCAATGACTCATTTGATTAGTGTTGAGTTGGAGACGAGAGAGACGAATAAAAATACATGCAACCAACGATAGTGATGTTGGTTTGGATCATCTGATGGTATCCAGTAGTTAGCATAAAACTATAACTTTCCTAGCAATTTACCAAATGATATCAGTCGACGTTTCAATCCCAAAAACCACGACAAAATACACCGATTCAAGATTAATCATGAATTGAGGGAGAATCTGACTAACGCGACCCACCTGTCAGAGGCTTTTTTTTCCTAACGTGGATTGGGTCCACATGTCAGCCGAATTAAATAAATCAAAATATTAGAAAAATCAAAAAAATTATTTTCTCTCTCATCCGGTTGACCACCGCCCCGGCCTTCCCCGTCTAGTCCAGGCGTCGTCAGTATGTCCACCAGCAGCACCGCCTCGGCCTGCCTTGTCCACCATCGACGCCACGCAGCCAGCACCGTCCAGCACCACCACCGGTCTATCCGCCACCTGCGCCACCCCAGCCAGCACCACTGCCGCCCCATCCTACCCCGTCCAGCATCGACGCCCTCGGCCAGCACCATCGCCGCCGCCCTAGCCTGCCCGTCCACCACCGGCGCTGCCCTGGCCCTTCCCCGTCCACCAGAAGTGTGGACATCAAGCCATGGGCGCAACGGCGGCCACGGTGCTCGGCCTCGAGCAGGGGTGTGTGAAGGCCACTACATGGCCGCGAGGAGGGGCGTAGAGTCGGCCGCGGTGGCTCTAGGCTGCGAGCACGAGGGCATGGCGGCGACGATCATGGCTTGGCCCACAAGTATGGGCCCACGATGGCCACAAGGAGGGAGTGATGGCGGTCCTCGGCCTCAAGCAGGGGGCGACGCGGGTGGAGAGGGATGGCGGCGGAGCCGGAGCTATAGACGATGTGGGTGGAGCAGAACGGCGGCGCTGGCGACGCTCGCTGCGGGTGGTGTGGTGGTTTGTTCTCTGGTATTTTGTACCTTTTGATTTTTTTAATTGGGCTGACACGTGGGATCCATTCCACGTCAGCAAATAATACCTGAGAAGTGGGTCCTGCTGTTGGAGTCGCTGTCGATTCACGTTCAACTTACGATTAGTGTTTTCTACGAAAACTTTGGCAAAATGCGGTGATTTTTTGGGACGTCGGCTGGTACCATTCATTAAATTTTGTCAGAAAAATGATGGTTTCATGCTAACAACTGGATGGTCACATGGCGTCGCTCACGCACACAGCTCCGCTGACGTCGAGATTCCCTGTCCCTGCACATCAACGGCCAGTCTCGTCCGACTAATATACAATTGAAGCAATAGCAAATTTGTCGTTGATAACATGAAATCCTAATCTTTTCTCAAGATTTAATTGTAAACCAAGGAATCGATATTTACTCCTGATCTCCGTGCCGCAATTTTCAGTTCCATCGCCTATGTCAAGCTTCATGCACTAGCCAACGCAACCAAAAGTCCGAACTGATGGAAAGGGCTAGTGCAATCCACTTATACACTTCAACACCCCCTCTCACGTGCGACGAGGAGAAGTCAGCACGTGCAACCCACTAGAGGAAAAAGGGTCATCCGTTCGCGACCCCTCGGAGCATTAGTCCCGGTTGCGCCATCAACCGGGACTAATGCTGGCACGCGTCCCGGTTGGAGCGGGCACGGGGCCAGGGGGCATGGGTCCCGGTTGGTAAGGGGGCATGCGTCCCGGTTGGAGCCACCAACCGGGACTAAAGGTTTGGCCACAGCCACGTGGCGTGGCACGCACCTTTAGTCCCGGTTGCTGGCTCCAACCGGGACTAAAGACCCCTTGCCCTCTATAAATGCAACACCCCAGCCTCCTCTGCCTCCACTCTGTTTTTTCGAATGGTGTAAGGTGTGAGGGTGTGTGCTAGTTTTTTCTCATGCATGCATTGAAGGTGTTTGTTGAAATGTTTGAGTGAAAAATCCCGTTGAATTTCTCATAGAACAAAAATATAGAAGGTGTTCGAGACGCACTTGAGCTTTCTCCTCTTTATTTCCCTCGATCGAGGTTAGCAATCTTATCTTTTCTAGGTCATTGATATAATTCATGTGCCGGTGTGAATTGGTTATTTCACTATTTATGATGTCCTGTTTTTTGATAAACTTACTTATATGATGCAGATGAACGGTCGGGAATGGATGTACGGTGACCGGCGGGTAGCCGGGTATATCAAAGGCGTGGATAAATTTATCGATGTGGCTACGGCAAACAAAGAGAATGGATTTATACGTTGTCCATGTGTTCAATGTCGGAACAACAAGGAGTTAATTCATTTTTAATTGTAAATGGTTCATATTTTAAATGGTTACATCAATTATTTTTTAAAACAGAAAATGTTTTTGAATTATTTATTTAAATCCAAACACTTTTTATGTTTAAAATTTTTCTAAATTCCAAATTAATATTCAAAAATATAAGTTAATTCATTTTAAAAGGTTACATTAATTATTTTTTAAAAATAGAATATGTTTTTGAATTATTTATTCAAATCCATACACGTCTTATGTTTAAAGTTTTTCTAAATTCCAAATTGATATTAAAAAAATATAAGTTAATTCATTTTTAATTGTAAATGGTTCATATTTTAAATGGTTACATTAATTATTTTTTAAAACAGAAAATGTTTTTGAATTATTTATTTAAATCCAAACACTTTTTATGTTTAAAATTTTTCTAAATTCCAAATTAATATTCAAAAATATAAGTTAATTCATTTTAAAAGGTTACATTAATTATTTTTAAAAATAGAATATGTTTTTGAATTATTTATTCAAATCCATACACTTCTTATGTTTAAAGTTTTTCTAAATTCCAAATTGATATTAAAAAATATAAGTTAATTCATTTTTAATTGTAAATGGTTCATATTTTAAATGGTTACATTAATTATTTTTTAAAACAGAAAATGGTTTTGAATTATTTATTCAAATCCAAACACTTTTTATGTTTAAAGTTTTTCTAAATTCCAAATTAATTATCATTTAAAAAAAATACAAATTTAAACCCCAAAATAAAAAATAAGGCGGGAACAGAGAGAAAATACCTGAAATTTTTTGAAAACAGGGGAATATGTCCCGGTTGGAGCCACCAACCGGGACTAAAGAGCCCCTGCGCGCCAACCCTGAAAATATTGGAGTATAGGTCCCGGTTGGTGGCTCCAACCGGGACGTGTGACCCTTTAGTCCCGGTTGGAGCCATCAACCGGGACGTATTCTCCCTCCCCTTTATACATGACGCGCCCGTTCCTCTTCTTCCCTTCACCATTCTCTGCGCCCGCACACAACACAGGGAGACGCCGCCGCCCCGCCGTCAGGCTGCTCGCCGTCGCCTCCGTCCTTGAGCGCTCGTCGTCGCCTCCGTCCTTGAGCGCTCGCCGTCGTCGTCGTCCCCGGCCAGTAGCGCGTCCGCCACCACCTCCAACCGCCGCCGTGCGTCGTCGTCCCCGGCCAGCAGCGCCACCGCCGCCGCGCGTCGTCACCGCCAGAAGGTGCGTCCCCCTCTCTAGCCTGCCTCTGTCCCCCTCCTCCCTCTTCCCCTGCCGCCGCCGGCAGGCACTGACGGGATTTCTTGCGCGTGGCGTGGTGCGGCGCGGGTGCGGCGGCGGGGCAAGGTGCTGCTGGCCGGACTCGGCCGGCGGGTGGTGTGGCGTGGCGGCGGAGGGTGCTGGCGTGGCGGCAGGTGTTGAAGGAGGGTGCGAAGGGTGCTGTCTGACGTGGCGAGGCGGCAGGTGCTGGCGTGGCGTGGACCAGGCCCACCCGTCAGTGGCATTGTGTAACCCCTGCCCTGGTGAAAAACACCCAACGGCCCCCTCTGTCCCACTTTGCTCACGTGGCTGCTTATGTGGCACAGGGCCCATCTGTCAGTTGCTGTGTGTATAGTTTGCCTGGGTGTAAAAAATAATTCCAGACTTATTTATTTTCAGAAATTTTTTTGAATATTGAAAATTCAATAATTTTAATCTGTAAGTCAGAAAAATACAAATAATATATCAAAATGTTCAGAAAAATGAAACCTAGCTATCTAATCTATAATCATGCATTGTTCAACAACTTTCAAGACAAGTTTAATTAGAAAACAAAATCAACCCCTCTCATATACTCTGGAGTTTCACCGAGTTAGGGTTTTCACCCCTCGGAACCCCGTTTAAATTGCCGAGCATGTCTTTGGGTTACTTTTTAATACAAATTAACTTGTTATATCATCATCCTTGTTTGATCATTGCATCGATGCCATGTGTTGATTGTTCCCCTCTCTTTCTGGCGCCCCGGTGTAAAAACTATTTGCCTTTTTTTTATTTCAGAAATAATTATAATCTTATAAATTCAATAACTTTTAATCTATAAGTCATAAAAATATGAATAATATATCAAAATGTTCAGAAAAATGAAACCTAGCTATCTAAGCTATAATAATGCATTGTTCAACAACTTAAATTACAAGTTTAATTAGAAGAACAAATCCACCCCTCTCATGTGTTCCGGAGTTTCTCCGAGTTAGGGTTTTCACCCCTCGGAACCCCGATTAAATCATCGAGCATTTCTTAGGGTTACATTCCAATGCAAATTAACTTGTCATATCATCATACTTTCTTGAGCATTCCATCGATGCCATGTGTTGATTGTTTCCCTTTCTTTTTGGTGTTTGGATTATTAGGTTTATTATTAGTTAGGTATTATTAGGTTTATTAATTAGTTTGGTATTATTGGTCTTCGGCCCCACTGGTCAGTCACTGTGGGTAGCCCCAGACCCGATTCACATTTTCAAGCAACTTAGGTGCATGTGGGTTCGACGATGTGCCTATCTACTACACGGTTTCCCTTCTCTTCATTTTTATTATTGTGTATGTATATATTAGGGTTTCTCTGAATTAGGGTTTATATCTCTCAACACCGTACTTAACTTTCTCCTTTAGCCGCTTTGACTTATTCGTTTTTCCACCTATGCAGAAAATATGGACCCACACGTCAGAGACGAAGAAAAGGAAGAGTTGATCCAAGGTGTGATCCGTGGGGAAGATAATTTAGACGTATCAACGTTTCTGAACAACTCCGGTGAGGGTGATCCTCTTTTTACCGGAGTAGACAACTTGTTTGAGGTTGAAGGTGTTGCCTTCCGCGAGGGAGAAGGCGATGCCTTGTGTAATCGAGAAGACGACCGCTCCGGCGAGGTGCATGTAATATAAATCAACTCATTAATTAATCATCTGCTATCTATATAGAAATAGTAATGACGATCTTTCTTCTTTTAGCCCTCCAGATCGAAGGAATCTACTGAAAAGAGCAGACGAGGCCCAACCAAAAAGTTGCAAGACCATGAGAGGTTTAGGATCGAAGATGTCGCTGAAGACGGCAGACCGACAGCTCCCGAAGTTGTCGCAACCAAATTTGTGGCACAATGCGGAGTAATCGTTAGGGACTTAATCCCGATCACCATTAGAAATTGGAATAGGCCTGCTAAAGCGGATGAAGAGGGAACATGTTTATTTGTCCCTAACCACGCCAAAGATTTACTGTGGAAGAGGCTCATGGTTAATTTCAAACTACCGAAGATAGAGCTGGATCCAAATGCGGAGGATCCAGTTGAGTACGCCTTACAACATGGGAGAGACATGGAGGCTAAGGTCAGGGAGTGGGCTTTGAAGAAGATGGCCCAGTGTTTCACCAACTGGAAGAAAAGATTGCACCTTGACTATGTCGTGAAAAAGAAGACTCCCGATTTCAAGAATATTCAGTTTGAGAAGATAAAACCATTCTGGGATGAGTTTGTGGAATACAAGAAATCAGAAAAAGCTAAGAAAATGTCTGAAACGAATAAGCTGAATGCTGCTAAGAAGAAGTATCACCATACTATGGGGCAAGGTGGCTACAAGGTTGGCATTCCTAAGTGGGAGAAACTTGAGCAGGAACTGCGTGATAAAAATATCACCCCAGAGACAGACGATTGGGTAGAACGTGCAAGGAATTGGTTTTACGGGCATGGGGGCACGTTGGACTCGGAAGGGAGGTGTATATATAACATACGACATAAAGAAGACCCCTTGCCAATCGAGAGGATGAGAAAAGCAGTAAAGGCTGTTAAAGATGGGGACTTCATTCCCGATAGAGAGAATGATGAGCTCACACTCGCCCTTGGAAATAAGGAACATGATGGATGAACACGAGGCACAATAGGCTCCCAATCATGGAGGACTGGGTTTCCCGAAGAGAGGAAGAAATATCCTGATAGAAGCCGTCAGAGGAGTAAGGACAGGGCGGCAGTTGAAGCAGAAAGTCAGAAAGAGCGAATGCGTTTAATTGAAGAACGATTAAAGCAACAACAAGATGAAATTAACTCACTTAAAGAGCAAAGTACTACCAGCCCATCTCAGCAGCACACTGCATTCGATGCTACCGGCCTATCGAATAATCGAAAAAGCAGTGTGGCTTCCACCGAGGTCCCGGGTGATGACAATGGCGATGCCGATGATGCACCGACGATGGCTCCTGTTGGCTACCCAGTGGATGATATCACAGAGATGACACACTGCGAGCTACATGTCAAAGTTGTGAACATATCAATGAAGGTGGCGGTCGGCTATGCCTTACCAATTGGACCCACACCAACTTACCACAGTCATCCGGTTCCAGAGGGCTACGCTGTTGTCGGCGTGGATGAAATCATGCCCACCTTTGAGGTTTTGGATCTTCACTACCCTGCTGGTGAAGGGGATGTGACTGTGCTGGGTGACGCCAAAAACGTCACCATTCTATGGCCGAAGGATTGTTCGTGCTTCGAAATCACACGCCAAGGCCATCTTCGCCGCCGCCTCACCCGTCTCCAGCGAGGTCGTCGCCGCCGCGGCAGCCGTCTTCGTCGCCTCACCCGGCTCCGTCGCCTCACCAATCTCCGGTGCAGCCATCGCCGCGGGAGCCATCGCCGGCGCCTCAGGATAAAAAGCGTAAGCGTACCGCTACTGTGCGTCGTAAGCGATCGCCAAAACGTAAACAAGAGCCTCTTCCAAAAGTACCAACGGTTCCTCCCAAGAGAGCTTATGACTGTACTGAAGAGGAGACTACGGCGATCGTTGATGCGGAAACGACAGCGTTTTTCGCTAAGCTGAGGCGGCCGAAAGAGCCAGAGTTCCCCAGCACCAAAGAAAAAAAAGCGAAAGTGTTGAAAATGCTAAAGACTCTTCATCAACCCGAGCCAAAGCTGTCATCAGACTATGAGCGTTCTATTCTCAAGTCACATGCAGCACAAAAAGCCTCGAAGAGCAGTACTGATGCAAGCGGGAAATCTGTTGCCCATCTCGGAGAACAAGCAAAACAGACTTGCGCCCCTCTCAAGGTGATTTCTCAAACCAATGTGGGGTCGAGCAAATATGGGGCCGAAGAGCAGTATGATCCAGAGGTAGTTGCACAATACGGAGAAGCTGTCGCTGCTCAAGGTATGAGTATTGCCCAGTACTTATCCCAGTTAGAGTTCTTCCCCGTGAGTGAAGTAGCATACCAATACCAGTACGGAAAACCTCTCGTCAAACCTGAGGAGGTAAACAATCTTCCAACAAAAATGCGAAGATTGCATAACTGGTACATGCATGCCACAAGGGCCGGGGCTAACTGGATAGTGCTGAGGGTTACAAAAAAGCATCATGGGAAAGATAAGGATGACATGATATCCATTGAATTTGATGAACTATTTCAATTATTCAATCAAGACGCCTTGGACAAATCGATCATGAGTGCCTATTGTCTGTAAGTACTAATTCTGTAATTAATTTAGTCTCCATCTATATTATTTTGTTTATTGCATGTATATAATCATACTTTAATATGCAGAATGAAGATTCTCGAATGCAGCAGAGGACAAATCTATGACATTGGCTTCATTGACCCATATTGGGTTCATGAAGCTAATCTCAAAATAAGCCCCCAGGATACGGAGGATAATATAGTACACGCGTTAAGGTTTCAAGAAACCAAAAGGGAAATACTATTTCCTTACAACTTCCAGTGAGTGTTATTGTCTTGTATACACTTTCTATTTCGCTTACTCGATGTTAAGTATATAATTGATTAGTTCTGCATTCGCGGGTACCACTATATTCTGTTAATCATTCAACTTGACAAAGGGCGTGTACTAGTCATGGACTCGAAACATAAACCCCTTGAGACGTGGAAGGACATGCAGATACTTCTCCAGCGGTAATTCTAATCATTACGACACTATATCGGCAACGTTCGTGAATTTTATGATATCAAGTACTTAATAACTTATTTTATTCGTTTTCTACGCCGGGCAGCGCTTGGAAACGGTTCACCAAGAAGGCTAGGGGTGTTTGGAAAGATGAGCTTACATTTTAACCACTAGATGTAAGCACCACTAGCTATATCCGCGCATCTCTTTGATTCTAGTTTTGATACAGTTATTATCATGCTTGATTATTATTTTGATTGAACTCTGTTGTCGTAAAGTGCCTGACGCAGGGACCAGGTAACAATCTATGTGGATACTATGTATGCGAGTTCATCCGGCAGACGTGCGATGAGAAGGGCAGAAATTTAGAGCAACTCCACGTACGTAAACAATTTCTATAGTTTTTAATTACAATCAAATTGTGTTTAGTTTCATATTCATATAGGCTGACTCCTTTTTTAAATCAGATCGAACGTCTACGGGACGGTCTTCTGCCAAAGGATCGCATACGAGCAATACAGGAGGAATTGGCGGGATTCTTGGATGCAGAAGTCCTAAACACACAAGGGGAATATTACTCGGCTGTGTATAGACAATAGGAATTGTAAAAATAGCAACTTTCAAGAAATTGGCCGGTAGCATCGAATAGCAACTTTTGTATGTAGTGCATGAACTCGATCCGTGTATTGAATGTAAAATGTTGTCATGATGATCTTGTGTAATATAAGGTTCCTTCATTGATAAGTGCAAAACACTAAATAAACAATAAAACAACCTAAATGAATTCTCTGTCGCGGCACAAAAAGTGGCGAAAATGCTGCCGCGGCAACAAAATGTGCCAAAATGAATTCTCTGCCGCGGCAGAGAAATGGGCCAAATCTCTGCCGCGGCAGCAGGTTATTAGTCCCGGTTCGTGTTACGAACCGGGACTAATGCTCCACACCCCCTCGCGCTCTGATGCCGCCACGTGTGCCCCATTTGTCCCGGTTGGTGGGGCAACCGGGACTAATGGTTAGAGCTTTAGTCCCGATTGCCCCGTCCCGGTTGGGCAACCGGGACTAATGGCCCTTACCAACCGGGACGCATGGGCCCTTTTCTACCAGTGGAGCGACGGCGCGTGAAACTTACGTATGACTCAAGAGGCCTATACGTGGACACAGAGGGGTCAACAACAATTTTAGTATCAATTGTGAAAGCCAGGACTCGAACTCGAGACCTTAGGCTCTGATACCATGTCAAGCTTCATGCACTAGCCAACGCAACCAAAAGTTCGAACTGATGGAAAGGGCTAGTGCAATCCACTTATACACTTCAACAGCCTACACTACGTGTGTCGGGATGAGGACGATTGGAATTTGAATCTAAAGGTGAGTCGTGCATCAGAAAAATGCAACGTTATGTTTGGGGCCCGCCCCAACTACATAACAAGGTACAGTCTGAAGAACATGGCTAGATAAGTTCATGGGAGCACCTGACTGACTTCTTCAGAATTCAGATACTAGCCGATTGAGATTTCCGGGCTTTACTTCGATATTTAATCATCATGTGTTGTACTCTTCTAGGGCCCAGACATCTAAATTATGTTTTTTGTTGCCATTTTTTACATCGCAATTTTTTTTGTAGTATCAGACCAAAGTTGACAGTGGAATTTTATGGTTGTCAAGAATCTTAAGATGCATTATGAAGAGTCTTACATGACAAGAATCTACTCTTCTTCCTTTCCCTAAAAAAAAGAATCTACTCTTCTTCCTAACATTAGAAATGGAAACTGAACAACTCAATGTTTTCTAATAACCCACAAAATTATGGCAGCAAAACTCCAAAATAACTAGTACTTTCATGCACATGCCATGAGACTTCTAATATTCTACTAGTATAACCTAACATCGCATAAAGCACACCAAAACGACAAAAAACTGGAACAACAACTAGTCGTAAACAGTAATTATGAAATGCAGATCTTCACCACTCCAATGCAATGGTCTACCTCATTCAAGCACGCAAGGACAAAAATCTAGAACAACAACAGATCATAGACAGTAATTATGAGATGCAGATCATAAGCGCGATGAACATCACTGCCTCGTAAAAATTGAGATTGGGCCTCTCCATGGCAGCAGCAGCGGCGCGATGGGGAGGGAGGGACGGAGGGGCACCTAGATATAGCGGGGGAAAGTGAGAAGACAGAGCGGGAAGCGGCGGAAAGGACGGGAACAAAGCGGCTTTCTCCCACTGCCAGGGTTGGTCCACGGCATTTTCAGTTCCATCCGGCGCCCCCGCTAGCCCCCGTGTGGGTTGGATTCGGCCTGGGGGCGCCGGATAACAACCCCCGATAGCCCTTTAGGGGGGAGGGGGCTTTAGGGCCCCTCAAGTGGAGATGCTCTAAGTGACACCACCGCCCTCACCCCCATTTTGATCAATTGGGGTATATCGGTGCTAAAGGGGACAACACCCAAGACGACATGCTGTGGAGCAGAAAAAACCAAAACCGAAGATAGCAATCTAAGCGGCGAATCATAAGATGCACCCAGGACGAATTCGGCACCTCATCAACCCGATCCCACTAGTGAAATCCACCATAGATGGTGTTGAGGGCGAGAGTGCGGGCAAGGGCTGGGTAGAAGAGCAGCCTAGCACCGGCGGTGACGATCTTGCGCTTGGTATAGTCCAACAACCCGCCTCCCATGTGGCACGTCACCTCGTCGTCGCTGGTCCGACGAGTCTCCGATGAAGTCGGCTCTGGTGATAGCGGTTGTTGCTACATTAGTATAATTTTTTTCGCTATAATAGCTCTTCAATTTTGCCATAATAGCGCATAATTTTTGCTACAAGGTCTTCGGCGAGGTATCATGTTGAAAGTCTCATGCGAGGTCGGTTTTACTACATTAGGAAAAGAATTGCTACATAGTCTCTAGCGAAACTCCAGCGAGGTTTTCAGCGAGATCTGTCTTTTAAATTTTGTCTCGTGGACAAACTTTTTTGTTACATGTAGCAAAAGCATGACATGTTTAGCAAAAACCAGCAGTTTTATATAAAAACGGGATTGAGATTTTTTTCTCTTTTCTGGGATACCTATTAAGCTGTCCACATGGTGATCGGAAGTTTTTTATCCTGGAGAAGAACGCTTAGTACTTCCCAAAAACAATTCCGAAACAGGAACACCCGAGTAGGAGTTTGGGCGGTGTAGGTATCCGAGTAGGATTGCGCGCGTCCGTCGAGTCCAAGTCTAAGTCTGCAGCGTTTGCTCTCGAGCAGTACAAATATACAAGGGCAAATAAGCTAGGACGTGCTTCCATATAGAGAGAGAAAAAACCCGACCGATCCCCTACGAGAATTCGCCGTCTCCGCTTTGTGCACGTACGTTCTCGTCCGTTGTCGACGAGAGGATGGGAGCAACGTTCTCGTCTGGAGTAGAAGTCCAAGTTGCCCCGGCGGCGGCGGCCGCAGGTCGCGACGACAAGAAGCTATGGAACGACGATCTGGTGGACGGCTACGTCTTCCTGGTCGACGCGGCGGAAGTCGACGTTCCCCGGGCGGCGGAGCCTGGTGGCGAGGAGAAGACGATGTGGCCGGAGCTGGTGGGCAAGAATGAGTTCGACGCGGCGCACGCGATCCTGGAGGACAGGCACGACGTCCGCGTCCACTACTACGACTACGGCAAGAAGGCGCCGTCGCCAGGCTTCGACCCCAAGCGCGTCGCCCTCTTCATCGATTCCACGTTCCGTGTCGTCAATGTTCCCAAGATAGGCTAGCTTTAGCCGAGCACTCCCATCCGAGAGTTGGGTCGATATAGAGTCGTACGCTCCTACTTAGTGCTTATACGCCCGGACTCTTCAGGATGCATATGTGTGAACTAATAGTTCTATGTAATAATGCAACGTTTAATATTAGGAAGTATCATCTAAAGCAAGTATCGCCAACCAATTTTTCCGAGGGTCGCTTAGGGCGTGTATAATGGTAATCTCTCCGCTCGTAAATAAGTGACTTGACCCTGTTTAGATTTGCGTGCATTTATACACTAAAAAAATATTCATATACATGCGAATTCTGAAATCATCCTATCATCATGGTCATCTTTTCGATGTCCTGGCTACAGGAAACACGCCAGACGCCGCCGGCCAAACCTGGCCGTCGGCGTAGCCCTGATTACCGTCCGCGTAGGCTACCGTCGGCGTATGACTCCGTAGCCGTAGCCCGTTTGCCCGTCGGCGAAGAGGATACCGTCGGCGTAAAGGACGTGGGACCCACATCATACAGTTGACGACCGTTTGCTCTGGCGGCACCTACGCCGACGGCATTGCCGTCGGCCTAGAGGAATTGGCTGGAGCTATGCCGACGGCATTGCCGTCGGCCTATCTTTTTTTATTTTATTTTCAAATTTTTTTGTTTTCGTTTTGAATTATTAATCTCACAAGCATTTTTCTAATTACTTGACTCATTAATCCACAAGTATTTTTTTAACTCTAAGTATAATTAATTTCCGGTTAAATTATACTAATGGTCAAACTTCCCCATCGATCACCCATCCTAACACTACTCCAGCCCCAGCATGCTTAACTTCTCTGTTCCTTACAGATAAGCTTCCAATCAGGAAACTAGACCTTACTGATAATATTACCATATCAATCCTATTAACCCTTGGAGGATGGTATCACGCCTTTATTTTTAAATTTTCAAACATGTATTTAAGAAAACAACAATGAATAAGTAATAATAATATTGAATTCAAATTAAAATAAAACAAATTTTATTTATTTTTCCCTTTTCCATTTAATATTAAATAATTCACAATTACAAATCCGTAAATCGTAATTCGACAAATAATATATCCCAATCGATCAGAAAAATAAGAAGAATCCAAATATGACATCCCTATGATATATTTAATTATGTATCGTATCTTTTTAACACTAGAACAACCAAAACTATGTTAGGAGTCATGAAACACCCTTTTTTGCACTCGAAAAAAAGGAAAATGGCTTATTGGTGCGACAAAAAAGAAAAACTTGAAGTGGATATCTAATGAAATATAATGTTGTGAGTCTAAAATTGATTTTTGCAAAAAATCATGAGCATCAGATAATGTACCTGTAGTTCAAATCTAAATCATTTCCTACTGATTCGGCAGGAATTTGTCTTTTTCACGACGGATATACGGAAAGGTTTGAGATACCCAGGTTGGAAAATTGTCCATTTAATATGGTCTAATATTTTTTAAAAATGTGGTATTCTCATTTTGAAACTTTCATTTGGTGGTTGCTTCACAAAAACACCCCGTTTTTTGCACTCGAAAAATGAAAAATGGCTTTTCGGTGCGACGAAAAGGAAAACTTCCTCCTGCAACATTGTTCACCATCCCATGATACAAGTGCGTGCACAATATGGACACATTATTGCAAACTATACCGCAATTCTAGCAATAACATTGGTCATTTGGCCTGAAATCTAGAAAACCTCGATTGAGATAGGTCATTTTGTGAAGGGTTTTTTGAGACTCAATGAATATACCAAGTTTGGTATTTTTTCCATGCAAGTATGTCACATAATATGACACCACGCGAATGTTTTGCATTATTTCGATCGTTTTTGAATTTTTGATGCCTATTTCAAACTATGGTCAAACTTTCCAAATCGAGGGGCATGAAGATTCTTAGCTCGGGGCTGAGCCTCACTAAACTTGCATTAGATCTCTGATGAAATAGCATATTGCGAGTCTAAAAATTATTTTTGCAAAAAAACATGAGCATCATATAATGTACTTGTAGTTCAAATCTAACTCATTTCCAGCCGATTCGGCAGGAATTTGTCTTTTTCACGAGGGATGGACGTAAAGGTTTGAGATACCAAGGTTGGGAAATTGTCCATTAAATATGGTATAGTATTTTTGAATATGTGGTATTATCATTTTGAAACTTTCATTTGGTGGTTGCTTCACAAAAACACCCCTTTTTTGCACTCGGAAAATGAAAAATGGCTTTTCGGTGCGACGAAAAGGAAAACTTCCTCCTGCAACATTGTTCACCATCTCATGATACACATGCGTGCATAATATGGACACATTATCGCAAACTATACCACGATTCTAGCAATAACATTGGTCATTTGACATGAAATCCAGAAAACCTCGATTGAGATAGGTCATTTTGTGAAGGTTTTTTTGAGACTCAATGAATATACCAAGTTTGGTATTTTTACATGCAACTATGTCACATAATATGACACCACGCGAAGTTTTTGCATTGTTTCGATCGGTTTTGAATTTTTGATGCCCATTTCAAACTATCGTCAAACTTTCTAAATCGAGGGGCATGAAGATTCTTAGCTCGGGGCTGGGCCTCACCGAACTTGCATTAGATCTCTGATAAAATAGCATATTGTGAGTCTAAAAATGATTTTTACAAAAAATCATTAGCATCATATAATGTACATGTAGTTCAAATCTAACTCATTTCCCGCCGATTCGGCATGAATTTGTCTTTTTCACGAGGGATGGAAGGAAAGGTTTGAGATACCCAGGTTGGGAATTTGTCTATTCAATATGGTCTAGTATTTTAAAAAAATGTGGTATTATCATTTTAAAACTTTCATTTGGTGGTTACTTCACAAAAACACCACGTTTTTTGCACTCGTAAAATGAAAAATGGCTTTTCGGTACGACGAAAAGGACAACTTCCTCCTGCAACATTGTTCACCATCCCATGATACACATGCGTGCATAATATGGACACATTATCGCAAACTATACCGCGATTCTAGCAATAACATTGGTCATTTGACCCGAAATCCAGAAAACCTCGACTGAGATAGGTCATTTTGTGAAGGTTTTTTGAGACTCAGTGAATATTCCAAGTTTGGTATTTTTCCATGCAACTATGTCATAAAATATGACACCACACGAAGGTTTTGCATTGTTTTGATCGTGTGTGAATTTTTTATGCCCATTTCAAACTATCGTCAAACTTTCTAAATCGAGGGGCATGAATATTCTTAGCTCGGGGCTGGGCCTCACTAAACTTGCATCTCTGATGAAATAGCATATTGTGAACCTAAAAATGATTTTTGCAAAAAATCATGAGCAACATATCATGTACCTGTTGTTCAAATCTAACTTAAGGATGGCAATTTTATCCATGGATCCGGGTATCCACGGATATCCGACCCGATGGGTAAGGGTATGGAGTCCTAATTACATCCACGGATTTTATGGGGAGGATATCCGCTAATTCATGGGGCGAGCATGGGTAGTAGTTTCGCTCTACGGATATCCAACGGATACCCGGCTGACACGTGGGACCCACATGTCAGTGAGATTTTTTTTATGTATGCAATATTTACTAAATAAATGACCCCAAATTTCATGGTCTCGAGCGGAAGACTAA
The DNA here is from genome assembly GCA_910589765.1 of Avena atlantica. Classification (NCBI taxonomy): domain Eukaryota; kingdom Viridiplantae; phylum Streptophyta; class Magnoliopsida; order Poales; family Poaceae; genus Avena; species Avena atlantica. Next base: position 466,983,360 of record OU342733.1, on the reverse strand, counting down.
TTAGTCCACATCGTAATCGACTTGCAACAAAAATATCAGAAGCTCTCATGTGTATGCAATCATGGTCTCGAGCGGACATGTTAGGTAATTCATTTATACATTTCCACATTTGTTTCTAACTTCTTTTGTGAAATATGAAATCTAAGTTGTTCTTGTTTTTGGCAATTGCATTAGGTGATATTCATGGTAATCTCCTTGCTGTACAAAGTATTCTTGAAGATGAACAAGAAGAAATGGTACAATTTTTGTAGTCATTTACTTACTTCCATTATTCATTCTTGTGATGTGTAACTTTGATAAGCTTTAGTGTTTCTTCAATTGTAGGATGCCAATGAATCCATTGTCACCGAGGAATGAGGCTCTAATCATCCAAGTTTCAACTCAACATTTCTACTATGCATTGCTATATCTATTGAATGTATGAGATGTTGTATTGGAAACTTGTAATAAAAAGCATTCTCTAAGACTGTTATAAGACATCTATGTACTTTGTGATGTTATCGTGTGATATTTTAAGTACTTTGTGGTTAAAATATTATTACTTTGATATTCCTATGTATTATCCATATAATATTCGTTGAAATGCTGCTCTGTCGGAATTGCTATTATATCGTAGTTATGTTGAATGTTATTATGATTATTGTATATAGTGTGTAAACCAATGGATATCCATGGATACTGGATATCCTGCGGGTTTGGATCTGGAGCGACATCCATGCCCATGGATATCTTCGTGGGCGGGCTAGAGTGAGTTTCATGGATTTGGATTTGGATTTGGTTTTGCTATATCCGTCCAAACCCGCTCCATTGTCATCCCTAATCTAACTCATTTCCTGCCGATTCAGCGAGAATTTGTCTTTTCACGAGAGGTGAACGGAAAGGTTTGAGATTTCTAGGTTAGGAAATTGTCCATTCAATATGGTCTAGTATCTTTAAAAAAATGGTATTATCATTTTGAAACTTTTTTGGTGGTTGCTTCACAAAACACCTCGTTTTTTTGCACTCGGAAAATGAAAAATATGTTATACGAAAGTATTTGTATTTTTTATGTATTTTTTTGAATAAAAATATATAATATTTGAGTTTATATAGATAGATCTTATTTTTCTGCAGATTTTGATATATTATATGTATTTTTATGAATTTAAATGATTTAGTTATGATTTTTCTAAAATTAATATGGCAAAAAAAGAAAAATAGCTACGCCGACGGCTTTGTCGTCGGCATAGGTCTAAAACCTATGCTGCCGTCGGTGTAAACTTGACGCCGTTGCTCTGCAATTAGCCCAATAGGCTACGCCCCACGGTCCTGTTTACGCCGACGGTGGTCATCGGCCTATTTATTCTATGCCAACGGCAAAACTGGGCCGACGGCCCATCGAGCTACGCCGACGGCCCCGACATTTTGCCGTCGACGTATAAAAAGGCCGTCGGCCTATTTGGTTATTCCCGTAGTGTAGATGCCGAATTAAAAGCAGTGATGGAAGGACTGTTCATTACTCTACAATTGTGCAACCAGCCCCTTATTCAGGGGAGGAGGCTACACCCCTGCTCCTCCCACCCTACCCCCAACCCGCCATCTTCACCTCAGCCCTTATTATTAAGATAGACTGTCTGGATATCATCAAGATGTTGAACAACTGTGACATAGACCGCTCAGTCTATACGATAGTAGTAGGAGAGATCAAAATCCTCTTAAAAGGTCGTTAAACTTGTATTACTCGGGTGAAGAGATATCAGAATACTAGTAGTCATTTTATGACTAACTATGCTAGAACCAATGCTCGGATGGCGGTGTCTTTTGCCTCTGGTCTAGAGGGCCTATCAAGCACGTGTCATAGAGAATGTAATTCCTAATATTTTTGTGTAATACAAGGATGATTCGCAAAAAATAGGGTTGCCCCCGATTTTATTAATGAAACCAAAGTTACAGAGTTCCATTATTACAACACACCCCACCAAAACAACTATCCAATACCAATAAGTAACTTCAGAATATTAACTTTTTATTACAGAACAAGATAAAGTCCAGGTCGAGCTAGTTCTCCTCTTTTTTCTTGCCTTGTCCTCTCCTTTTCTTCTCCGTTCCTTCTTCTTGCATCATCTCCTCCTTTGCTTTTCTTTTTAGTGCGTCAACTTGGGTATCCATGTAGACCATCTCCCTCTTGCCCCAAACAATCACTAGTAGAAAACATGACACTAGTTCCGGTTTGTAAGAAAATTTAGTCGCGGATTATAATCCGGGACTAATGTATCGGGACTAAAGGTTAGACCTTTAGTCCCGGTTCTGTTACAAAACGGGACTAGATTGTCTCCACGTGGCCCCGCTGCGTGCGCTGGGCTGGAGGATATTTAGTCCCGGTTTGTAACACGAACCGGGACTAAAGTTCTTCTGCCGCGGCAGCGTTTTGCACCAAACTGCTGCCGCGGCAGGAGGTGGGGTTTTAGGGTTTTCTTTTTTTGTGTTTGATTATTTTTCATTTTGTGTTTTCATATACATATTATTCTACGCTACTATATGTTGTATACATTGATGCATATATAATATAATTTCACTCACGATAACATAAATACATATAAATATATACACAACCGAGACTAGAGCTTGTCTAATTGATTTACACCAAGATCATCATTACAACAGATACTGTTCTTTTGTGTCTATCCACGATTACACGAAGGTCTATCTACGTTGTACTCTTCTTTTGAGTTCATGACGTCCCTGAGCAAAAATCCCGACAACTCCTCTTGAATTGCTAGTAGGCGTTCATGTGGTAGGAGCTTATCCCGCATCGCATCCAACTATATATAAAGAAGTAGATCATTATGAATGGAACTCAACAAAAACTATGGTATAGAATAAATTGCGAATATATTGTTTACGTACTTGAAGAAAGTATGTGCCCTACTCCATACACCCACGAATGAACTCACATACGTAATATCCACATAAATTAGTCCTCTGTGGCTGCGTCGCACACTTTTCGATCGAGAATATAATTCAATCAGATAAAAATCAAGCATGATAATTGTAAGAATGATAATTGTAATATCCACATAAATTAGTCCCCTAGCTCTCGTACTACTTACCGGGACCGTACGAAAAGTGAGCTCCTCACGCCATTCACCCTGAACCTCCTTCGTGAACCTTTTCCAAACCCTGTCCGACAAAAAAGAAATGAATGAGTTATTAATTAGTTTACATCTCAGAGAATGAACGAAAGAGAAAGATATAGTGATTGAAATTACTTTTGGAGGCATTCAATTATGCTGCGGTAGTCTTCCATCGGCTTCTTTAACGAGTCCGAGATTTCAACTTTTGCACGGTCAACGTTAATGTTTAGAAGAATCCATTGAAAGCTGCGCACGTTTATATACACTTAACATTGAGTAAACAAAAATTGAATGTGTACAAGAGAGTAAGACTCTTACCCATAGTTGTAAGGAAATAGTATTTGTGTCTTGTAATGTTGCTCCATTAAAAACATTAGCAAGTTATCCTCCGTTTCCTCGAGGTTATTTATTAGCGTATGTCCATTAACTCTGTTTGGGTCAACGAACCCAATGCTGTAGATTGACTTTTTTCTATATTCTTGAATCTTCATTCTGCATATATAATAGCATACAGAAGGAGCTATAGTGAGGATAACAACAGGAAATGAATTGAACAAGGTGAGTTAGTGACTTAATTACTTACAGACAATAACAGCTGAGGAGGGACTTGTCGAGGGCGTCCAGGTTGACTTTTGGATCAACTAGCACATGTGGCTCGGGTTGTTTTGGTGCAAAATGGGCCTTCACTTCGACCCGGGAGATCACCGCGCTTTCCTCACCAGTCCGGTGATAAGCTAACTTGGGAGGAGACGACGGTACTCTTGGGAGGAGATCTTGTCGTTTTCGGCGTCGGGTCTCCCTCGACGTAGCGGTGTTATTCTTCCGCTTTCTTCCCTTTGATTCAGTGGGCGGAGGCGAAGGCGCCGGAGATGGAGATGCAGTCGCGCTGCGATCCCTCTCAGGAAGGGGTGGACTATTGTTTCTTGGTGGAGACGGTGGACTCGGAGGTGATGGTGGCCTTGGAGGTGATCGATTGCTTCTCGGAGGAGAAGATTTCCTTGGCGCCCAGCCTGGAAACACGATGTGTTGTTTTTTCCAAAGAATGATCCCACCCTCCACTTCTCCAAGTGTTTTCTCCCCTTCGCCTGCAGGTATGTCAAGCTCAAGTGATCGACATGTCAGTTCAACTTCATCCACACCGACACGAGCATAGCCAGCTGGAATCTGACTTCCATGGTAGGTCGCTTCCGGTGGACAAGGTAAAGCAAAGCCGAGCGCCACCTTCATAGAAATGTTCTTCACTGTGACATGTAGCTCACAAGCTGTCCTTGCCTCGACTTCATCCACGGGGTAGTGAACCATCGTTGCACCGGCCGTATCTTCTATCACCGGTGCATTATTGTCCATCAACATTGGATTATTAGCTTGTACCTCCGTGGAAGCCACGCTGCTTCTCCGCTGAGATGGTCCCATCGGACTGTCTAACGCAGGATCTTGTTGTCGGGCAAGTACTCTAAGTTCATTAATCTGCTCCTGCTGCAGCTTGAACATGGCTTGAAATTCCTCGTTCCTTTTTTCAACCGCCTCCAACCGCGCTGCCTCCTCCGCCTTCTGCCGGTTCGTTTTTCTGGATTGGCTTCTATAAGTGTCGATGTCAGCGGGAAACCCTGTCTTCCATGGAACAGATGGGCCAAAGCCTCGTGTTCGTCCGACTTTTTCAGGATTCCCGAGGGCATATGTCAGCTCATCGTTCTCTCTGTCGGGAATGAACTTTCCATCTTTTCTCAGTTGTATCACTTTAACAAGTTCATCTTTGGGTTTAGTAATGGCCTCCTTTGTAACAATAATCTCCCCGGTTTCAGTGTCATACGACCCCCCCCCCATGCCCAAGGAGCCAATTTTTTGACCTCACGGGCCACTTATTTGTAGCTGGCGTGACCCCTTTTTTACGCATTTCATCCTCGGTTTTTCCCACTTCGGCGCGGCCGTCTTGTAGCCACCTGCCCCCATAGTATGATGATATTTCTTTTTGGCCGCATTTATCTTATTCTTTTCTGACTTGGCCGTAGCTGCTTCTGATTCCTTGTATTTGACAAATGGGGTCCAGTTATCCCACTGCTTCTTTAGCGGGCCAGTGAATGGCGGAGTCAGCCCTTTCTTGGCAAAGTTGTTGTACAATCTTTTCTTCTAGTCCTTGAACTGTCCGCCCATCTTCTTAAGGGCCCACTTTCTGACTTGCAACCTCAATGCCTCAGTGAGTTCAGGAGTGTCCAATTCAGGCAGAGAGAAGTGTGCCATGATTGAATTCCAAAGACCGTCTTTGGCTCTGTCATCGACAAAAGTTTCTCCAACTCGATCACTTTTCTTTCCTGGCTTATTCCACTTTTGAGTAGTGATCGGGATGGCGTCCCTGACTATCGCTCCGCATTGGTATACAAATACACTTGCGGCCTCTTTCGGCTCCAAAGGTTCGCCGACCTCAGACACTAGATCAATGGTGAAACGCATACCATCGGCCAACTATTTGGTCGGGCCTCGTTTCCTTGCAGAAGATTCGCCCGATGCGGAGGTCTAAGAGAAGAAACAGTCGTTAGTACATATATATATGAATCAACTAATGCATATACTAGCTCGTGATCAGCAGAGGCTTTATATAGCTCGCCGGTCTTTGCTATGGTGGTGTCTCCACCGTCAGTTCCACCGTTGTCTCCACCAAAGAATTCGTCATAGTTGTCTCTTTCGTCGGCTTCATCCAAGTTGAGGTATTGGGAGCCATCATCATCTCCATCATCGTCTGCTCCATCATAATTGTAACCTCCTGTACCCTCATCTATCATGTTGTACATGATGTGCTCTTCGTTGTCTCTACCGTCCATAACTTAACTAATACAGAAGAAAGATAAAACCATTTTGCTTAATGCGATAAAATAAAGGAAGATAAAGTAATCCAGCTTAAACAATGCGATAAAGAAAGATAAAGTACCTGTTAAACAACAATACATCTCGAATAATCTAGCTAGTACAACAATAAAGTACAAATTAAACAACAATACAACCCTATTACACATCTAGCTAGCTCAGCGAAGACGTCGAGCCCCGGCTACTGAGCCGCGGGAGGTATGCACCCAAAGTGAGGTGCCTGAAGAAGCTGCCAGGTATTGGCGTCCCGGACTCCTAAAATTTGCATGTAGCGCCAGACGTGCTCGTCCTCCTCCCTGACACGACGCTGTACCACCTCGTCGGGGGCCGAGGGTCACGCCGGGGACACTGTCTAGTAGCGCTCCGAGGGTCACGCCGAGTGAACGAGGATGAGGAATCGGCATATTCCTAAACATTAAATTAAACCTATATACTTTAAACATGATGAAAATAAATAGTATTAACTAAAATAAAGTATATTAAACAATAACTAAATTCACTAACTAAAGTAAACTATATTAAACACTAACTAAAATCCTAAAATTCACTAACTAAGAAAAATTCACTAACTAAAGTAAACTATATTACACTAACTAAATTACACTAACTCAAAATAAAATATATTAAACACTAACTAAATTACACTAACTCGAAATAAAATATACTAAAACACTTACTAAAATATCTAAGAAAAAATTACACTAAACTTACTAACTAATTAACCCTAAAATAACCCTAACTAATTAACCCTAAAATACACTAACAAAATTATATACACTAACTAATTAACACTAACAAAATAACTAACAAAATTAACACTAATTAACAAAATTAACACTACTAATTAACTAGAGCTTACCTTGGGGAGGGGCAGCTCCGGAGGTGGTGGACGGTGCGGGCGGCGCGGTGGGCTTCGGTGAGGGACGGCGCCGGGCAGTCGGCGGCGTGCCAGGGAAGGGGCGGCACCGGAGCGGGACGGCACGGGGCGCGGGCGACACGGGCGGCGCACGGGCACGGGCGGTGCGGCGGAGGGGCGGCGCGAGAAGGGGTGACGCAAGGAGGGGCGCGGGCGCGGCATGGTGGTTGACGGCGCGGCGGCGCGATGGCTCTGCGCGAGGAGAAAGACGGCGGCGCGGCGGCTCTGGTCGATCTGTGTGCTCCGGTTCATGCACCAAACCGGGGCGCACGGGGTGGGTATTTATACCCACCCCCTTTAGCCCTGGTTAGTAGCACAAACCAGGACTAAAGGGGGACCTTTAGCCCCGGTTTGTAGTACAAACCGGGGCTAAAGGGTTTTCGGCGCGCCGCGTTTCGCGCGCAGCCCCGCACCCCTTTAGCCCCGGTTTGTACTTTTTTAAAAATTAATTATTATATGCCTGTTTAAAACCTTTTTAAAAACAAAAAACCTTTTTCAAAACCTTTTTAAAAAACTTTTTTATAACTTTTTTCAAAAACCTTTTTTAAAACCTTTTTTAAAAACCGGACCCACTTCCAGCCGATTCGGCAGACATTTGTCTTTTTCACCCGGGAAGGACAGAAAGCCATGAAACCTCGAACATGATAGGTCTCTTGGACCACCGCTTCCCGCCATATCCCTCTGAATGGTGCTTTTAGTCCCGGTTGTAGCCACTAACCGGGACTAAAGATATTTCCTGCCATATCCCACCGCTTCCCGCCATGTTTTCCCGCCCTTTCCCTCTGAACGGTGCTTTTAGTCCCGGTTGTAGCCACTAACTGGGACTAAAGATATTTTCCGCCATATCCCACAGTTTCTCGCCATGTTTTCCAGCACTTTCCATCTATATATAGGCCGACCACGCCATGGCTATCCATACATCCACACCTTCCTCTCTCACAACTATGGACAGTGCCTACTGGGCCATTCTGACCCTCGAGGAGACCCAGGCGTTGTGGGCCTCCAACTACCCTTGCCCGCCGGGCTACCGGCCGGCAGCCGGCTGGATGCTGAGCGCTGGAGGGGTTCGTGTCCCTCTTGTGCCTCAAGGATCCGCCCGACAGGCGGCCATCACGAACCACTTCTACCACGAGCTCACGTCGGAGCAGCGGATGGATCCCAGTGGGATCCCGACAACTATCACACCTGGAATGCCTTCTTCGCTAACCAACGGGAAAGGGAGCTCGCAATGTACGAGGGTGATGGCCCGCCCCCGATGAACCACAATGAAGCCGGCCGGCGTCTGTGGTGGGCGAACCGTACTATCATCGGCGTGATGCGCTACATCGCGGGGGGAGACCATCCTCGCCTGCGGTGCCCACAAGTCTACCCGCCATAGAGCCACAAGAAGGCCCCTCCCCCGCCTGGCGGTAGCGGCATCGTCTTCCAGGAGACTCCTCCCCCACCCGCCGTGAATCCGAGGCCGGAGTGGCAGGTGCCCCCGGTATATGCCATGGCTGGGCTGAGGATCTCTGGAGTGGCAGGTGACGATGACGATGATGATGACGATGACGAAGAAGACCCTGAAGTTGTGTACTATAGGACTAGGCATGATTATGACTAAAGGGGGTGGCTTTAGTCCTCAGTGTTAGCTAGTCTCGGTTTGTCCCGATTTTTAATATTAATAAATGTCTAAGTGTTACCTAGTCTACAGTTTTGGTACCTGCCTACAGCAATCTCAGAAATTCATTTATTAACCATGGAGCATCTTCCTTTAATAAATGAAAAATAGGATTAATTCAAAAAAGGTTTAATACATTACATCACCAACATCCACATCTAGTGTTTTGGTTCTCTTCTTGTCCGTAACCATGGAGCATCTTCCTTATTTAGCGATATGCTTGGGTCAGTTTTCACTTTGAATGGCGGAATTTCATAAAATTTGTCATAATCTTCTGACATGTCTGTCCTGTCCTCAACTCCCACCATATTTATTTTTCCTGAAAGAACTATGTGGCGCTTTGGCTCATCGTATGATATTATATTCTTTTGCTTATTTTTCCTTTTTCTCGGTCTAGTAGACATGTCCTTCACATAGAAAACTTGAGCCACATCATTGGCAAGGACAAATGGTTCGTCTCCGTACGCAATATTATTGAGATCCACTGTTGTCATTCCGTATAGCTGGTCTACCATTACCCCACCTCCTGTCATCTTGACCCATTTGCATCGAAACAATGGGACCTTGAAATTAGGACCATAGTCAAGTTCCCATATGTCCTATATGTAACCATAATATGTGTCTTTTTTCCCATTCTCGTCCGTTGCATCAAATCGGACACCACTGTTTTGGTTAGTGCTCTTTTTATCTTGGGCGTGCGTGTAAAATATATTCCCATTAATCTCGTACCCTTGGAAAGTCAATATAGTTGAAGATGGAGACATGGCCAACAAGTACAACTGATCTCCAACAGTGGTGCCATTCATGAGATGTGTCTGCAACCAATCGCCGAAAGTCTTCACGTGTTCATCTCTAATCAACCTGTCAGACTGCCCCGGGTAGTTCGAGCGTACAATATTATTGTGTACCTCGATATATGGAGCCACCAAGGTGGAACTTTGCAGAATTGTATAGTGTGCTTTAGTGAAAGAATGTCCATCCATACATATCTTTGCTTTCTTTACTAGCGTGCCTTTTCCACTAAGTCTCCCTTCATGCCGTGATTCTGGTACACCGATCGGCTTAAGGTCAGGAATAAAGTCAAGATAAAACTCAATGACCTCCTCTGTTCCATATCCCTTGGAGATGCTTCCTTCTGGCCTCGCACGGTTATGGACATATTTATTTAAGACTCCCATGAATCTCTCAAAGGGGAACATATTGTGTAGAAATACAGGACCGAGAATGGTAATCTCTTCGACTAGGTGAACTAGAATGTGTGTCATTATGTTGAAGAAGGATGGTCGGAACACCAACTCAAAACTGACAATACACTGGACCACATCTTTCTGTAACCCTGGTAGACTTTCTGGATCGATTACCTTCTAAGAAATTGCATTGAGGAACGAACATAGCTTCACAATGGGTACTCTAACATTTTCCGGCAGAAGCCCCCTCAAAGCAACCGGAAGCAACTGCGTCATAAGCACGTGGCAGTCATGAGACTTCAGGTTCTGGAATTTTTTCTCTGCCATATTTATTATTCCCTTTATATTGGACGATAAGCCAGAAGGAACCTTGATACTACTCAGGCATTCAAAAAAGATTTCCTTCTCTTCCTTGGTAAGAGCGTAGCTGGCAGTACCTTGAAACAACTCTGGATGTCTGCCTTCTCGGTCTTTCATACGTTGTTGTTCATGTCGTGCTTCTGGTGTATCTTTATTCTTTCCATACACGCCCAAAAAGCCTAGCAGTATCACGCAAACATTCTTCGTCAGGTGCATCACGTTGATTGCAGAGCGGACCTCTAAGACTTTTCAATAGGGTAGCTCCCAAAATATAGATTTCTTGTTCCACATGGGTGCGTGTCCGCCAGCGTCCTTCGGAATGGACTGTCCGCCAGGACCCTTTCCAAAGATTACTTTTAAATCCTTCACCATATCAAATACAGCATCACTAGTATGACGGACAGGCTTACTCCGGTGATCTGCTTCACCATTGAAATGCTTGCCTTTCCTTCTTAGGGAATGCGTGGGCGGAAGAAAATGACGATTCCCTAGGTACACATTCTTCTTGCACTTATCCAAATAAATACTTTCAGTGTCATCTAAACAGTGTGTGCATGCATTGTATCCCTTGTTTGTCTGTCCTGAAATGTTACTAAGAGCAGGCCAATCATTGATGGTTACGAACACCAATGTTACTAAGAGCAGGCCAACTTTCTACTATATCTTTATTCTAGGTTGGACACACCAACCGGGACTAAAGGGGTTGCGGCAGGCTGGGGCCGACATGAGCCCGTTTAGTCCCGAATGGTGTCTTCAATCGGGACTAAAAGTGGGTGACGACACTATATGTCGTGAGTGGACACTATGACAGTGAGTGGCGACACTGTTTCAGTGGGTGGCGATAATATGACAGGGGTGAGTGTCGACATTATGTCATGAGTGTCGACACTATGTTGTGCTGCTTAATCTATAAATAGGCTTCCTTGTGAACTATCAACTGCAAGGAAGATCGTGTGCGAGACCAGGGACACCACTACGGTGGAGCTTCTCGAAGATGTCTTAGGACCTCGTCCTCAGACATCTTCGAGGAGCTCGCCGTAGAGGCACTCCCTAATATGTGAAATTAGTTAGCTCCACCAGCATACTAATTTAGCTAGAAAAGATATGAACTGAAAGATGGTGTGCGAGAGCAGGGACACCACTATGGCAGAGCTTCTCGAAGATGTCTTAGGATGCCTCGTCCTCAGACATCTTCGAGGAGCTCGTCATAGAGGCACTCCCTGATTTAATTTGGTAGCTCCTTGGCGTGTTCATGTTTTTGTTCTTAATTTCTTGCTTAACTGGCCGATGATTAACTAAAATGCTAGGGCGCCACTATATATATGTGTGCCTTCATAGTTTTGGTACTTATTTTTGTTTCAATGGATTTTGTGACGACAGGTAGAAGAAAGAAGAATATTTTGTTGCTCGACGGTGACATGATGCACTGTGAACCGATCGGATTTCAAGACAACGTGGCAAACCAAGATATGTATATAGGATGAACTCATGTATCTATGTGCTTTGATGAATCAAATGAATTTCGAGAACTATATGTGCCAAATTAACCAGATATACAGAGATAGAACCCACACAAAATCTATCCATTTCTAGAGCATGAAATGAGCTAAAACAAGCAATCAGAGCTGAAATGATGAAGTTGCTAACCTCTTAGGACCCTTGATAGATGTGGAGCCCAAAAATCTTCACAAATCTTGAGAAAATAGGGAAGAACTCGAGATTGAGGGGAGAAATTTGAGAGGGATGATTGTTTGAGCTTGAAATGACTCGAGCTGGGAAGGGGAAGAAGATATAGTCGGGGACTTTTTCTCAAACCGGGACTAAAGGTCCACGCAGCTCTTTTTCAGCGCCAGACCCTTTAGCCCCGGTTTGTTAAACGAACCGGGGCTAAAGTTCTCATACGAACCGGGGCTAATGTCTTCTGGTCCCTGCCGCCGTTTCTAGCCGTTGGGACCATGGCATTAGTCCTGGTTTATACCAGAACCGGGACTAATGCTCTGGACCAAAGGTCCGTTTTCTACTAGTAAATTCCAATGCCACTTTTCCCAATAGCTTAGCGTAGAACTGTAGCTTGTCCCTTGCGGTTTGTTTCCCTACATTTTACTCCACCATGAGATCCAGTAATATTTTTGAAATATAACAAAGCATGGTTCAGCAGGCCACTTGTGTTCAAAACATGCAAGGTTACTAACTTTCCATATACTAAAAAAATAGCAGCCACACCTACGGTGAGCATTGTCCTCTTTGATTTTTCATAGCTCCTAAGCCAGATAGCAACACATTGCTCGACCGAAGTGAATTAACAATTCACCCTGAAGCACAACTCACTATATGTTCCATATATACCCACTAGTAGTATGGAAACAGATCATTGGTGGTGTACCAAATTTGCCTATTGGTAACGTACTATGGGTACGCCACTATCCTCACACCACTGATAAGTGCCTACCGGTGGTGTATTGCATGGTACCCAACCAGTAACTGAGATACACGTGGGCGCCACCAGTAACCACTACTGGTAACATACCAAGTGATGCACCACTAGTAGTTATTTGATTTTTTTTAAATGGTGCTGGTATTATTGAATTAGCATCAATATATATCATAAATCTGAAATATCGCATTCAGAAGCAATTCATAACAGTAACTCATTATTTGTCATTCATTGCCAAGATAGTAGCTAGTTTACTAAAGTTTTCAACATAGTATTAACTGTTAGATTGATCTCTCCCGTTTGAGCCCAACAGCCCGACGGAATCCCCCATCCACGCCATGATCGGGGGCGCCCAACCTTATCATGGTTGGTGGGCCCCTGTCGCCAGCGCATATAAAGAGGTGGGGGGGGAGGGGGCGGACGCACACGGTACGAGGTTCACCGTGCACCGTAGCCCCCCACCGACACACCCACCGATAAGGGTTTGCTCTAGGCTGACGGGAAGCACCGCCACCACCGCACACCCACGTCGTCGCCTTTTCCCCATGGCCACCACCACCACCTCCGGTATCCCCCTGGCTCGTGCTAATCGAGCCAAGGTGCAGGTAGTCTCTCTCTCTCTCTCTCTCTCTCTCTCTCTCTCAGATGCAATAGATCGAACCCATAGAGCTAATGTGACTATCTAGACTAGAAGATCCAAAAGCCCAATCTATCATTGGTATCAGAGCATGTTCTAGTCCTAGATCTTTCGGTAGAAACAGAAAAAGGCAAAGAAACCCTAGACCTACAGTGCGCCTGCCTTACGGCGGCGTCGTTCCTCTCGATTTAGATGGGCATCCTATGGAGACATCTAGACGAAGAACCAACCCCTAACGGGGCAAAGAAACACAAAGAAAAGCCCCAAGAAAATCCCACAGATCAATCCCCAAAAAGACCCAAATCCTGCACCAAATCCACTAGTTCCTCCCGGATCGAAGCCCACAGAACAAAAGCATACAAAATCCCTAGATCCTGACCCCAAAAATCGAACAGACTAGAAATTCGAAAAAAGAAAAGGGGGTCTCCGGCCGCCGCCGTGCGCCGGCATAGGGCTCCGCCGCTGAGCCACTTGACGGGAACGCGCCCACCCACGGGTGCACACGACGTCGACAAGGGGTCCAAGGGGAGCGCCATCTTCCTCTCGATCTCGCACACATGTGGATTTTACGGGTTGGGGGGATGGACATCAAGGGGGAAAGGATCTCGCGAGACAAGGGAGGGGATGCTCGTCGCTGGCGCTGCGCCAGGCAGCGAGGCCACCTCGCCTCACCTGTTGCGGGGCACTGTGCCGCCGCCAGCAGATCACAAAGAGGTTGTAGGGAGAGAGGGGGGGTCGAATGGGGCTAGGGTCTTCGTCGGGGGGCTGCGGGGGGCGTTTTTGACCGAGCGGTCGACGCGGACAGTCGTTCGATCAAACCCTAGCGATTCGACAGCCGCGATTCGGCGGCACAGAGGGTGCGAGGCAGTGTCAGGCCGTGGGCTACAGTTGGGCCGCGGACATGGGCCGCAAGGGCTGAAGGAGCAACGCAGGCGCGTATTAGATAGAAAAGTGGCCGCGGCTGGGCCGTGTGCCATCGCGGGCTAGGCGTCAGAGCGAGCGGGCGGCAGCTAGGCGCTGGAGAAGCTAGGCCGTCTCGGGCAGCTGCTGGCTGCTCGCGGTAAAGGCCCAGTAGGACGTAAACAGTCTGTTTTAATGTTTTTTCTTTTTTTACAGAATAGTTTCTTGATGTTTTTTGTTCAGTTTTTGAGCAAATTTCACTTAGTTTTTTCTATCCAAATTATTTCAACGAAAATTTGTTTAGAGAATTCAAAAGTTACAGAATTTTTTCTATAAAGTTTTAAAAGTTGATTAATTGTATTATTTTTCCGATGCAAATAGTTGATAGAAATTGCTTAAATGCAATAAAGTGATAATTAAAATTATTTAAAGATGTTATAAAGTGATATTAAAGATGATTATGGTCCTGTTATTAAATGACCAACGTTATTAATAGCATGATCATGATTTGTTTATTATGTGTCAAAGGTGCATTTATCTCTAATTTTGCCTAACGGTAATATAGTTTTAAATTGCACAAACAAGTTCTATGTTTAATTTATACCAACGTTGGATTAATGCATATAGTTGTTTTTGGTATCTCATATCTTTGTGGTTTTTAGGAGGTCTCAACCTCATGAGTTGTCTCAAGGACATTCCGATGCTCAAGGGAGACAACTACACTGAGTGGAGGAAGAAAGTAGACCTGGCATTCGTATGTGTCGAGGTTGACTGGTTTGTGAAGACTACATAGCCAGTCAAGCCAAAAGACCCAAAAAGAGATCCTGCTGATGATAATGCTGCTTGGGAAAAGAGGAAAAAAGACCATGCTCCACTGGAGTTGGCTTACTCCATTGACAACCGAAAGTGGATAAATACCAATAAAAATAGCCTTTGTAAAGAATACGATTGAAAACGCCATTGTGGGCTCAATCGAAGAGTGCACTACTGTTGGGGAGTTTCTTGGAAAGATAAACAGCCAGTTCACTGGCTCTTCAAAAATGTATGCCACCCAGCTGCTCAAACAGCTGGCCATAGAAAAGTACACGGGAGGGGCACATGGCATCAGGGAGCACATCTTGAGGATGAGCAACTTGGCTGCTAAATTAAAGTCCATGGATGCTGACCTCGAGCTCAAGCCTGCTCTGCCGGTTCACCTTGTCATGGCTTCCTTTTCCCAACAGTTTGAAAATTTTGTGATCAACTACAACATGTCTCCTAAAAAATGGGACATTGAAATGACCATTGGCATGTGCACTGAAGAGGAAAAAAGGCTCAAGTCCATTCATGGTGGTTCTCTGAACTATGTGAAGGACAACAAGAAGAGAACCTTCAACAATAGCAACCATGGTGGCTCCCCCTCCAAGCCACATGGCAAAGGCCCCCAACAGTATCAGCATCAGCAGAGTCTCCTAGGGGACAAAGACCAGTGCCACCACTGCAAGAAGTATGGTCACTTCAAGAAAGATTGCTCAGAATGGCTCAAGTCCATAATGGCAAAGAAAGTTATAGATACAGTTTCTTTTGTAAATGAATCCCTGTATACACAGTTTTCGAAATCTACTTGGTGGATTGACTCAGGTGCAACTGTTCATGTTGCCAATTTTTTACAGGATTCCATTTGACAAGAACTATGCAAAAAAGCGAAAGATGCATTGAAGTTGCGAATGGAGTACAAGCAGAAGTTGAAGCTGTTGGTGACATTCCTTTGGAGCTAGCTGATGGTTTTATTATTCTGTTAAAAGATGTTTTATTTGTTCCCTCGGTCCACATAAACTTAATAAGTGTGTCATGTTTGGATAAAGACAGTTATGAATGTTATTTTGGACATGGCAAGTGTGTCATATGGTTTAAAGATGCTTGTGTGGGTATTGCTTTACTTACGATAAGCTTTATTTGTTATCCTTGCATGAAAAAGTGCTTTCTATGTGTAATGTGATTGAGCAAATTTCCTCATGACTCGTCGAAGTTATGGCACTATCGATTAGGCCATATTTCAAGGGGAAGAATAGAAATCCTCGTTAAAAATGATATTCTTCCTCCGTTAGAGTTCTCGGATATCAAACAATGCATAGATTTCATAAAAAGAAAATATGTAAAGCAAATCAAAAAGGGTGCAAACCGAAGTACAACAACACTAGAAATCATTCACATTGGTATTTATGGACCGTTTCCTGTGAAAAGTGTGGATGGTTATGATTAGTTCATAACATTAACAAATGATTACGCCCGATATGGTTATATTTATCCAATTAAAGAAAGATCCGAGGCATTGGATAAATTTAAAATATTCAAAGCTGAAATTTAAAATCAGCATAATAAAAGAATTAAAATAGTTCGGTCTGACCGTGGGGGGGAGTACTACGATCGGCACACTCCATATGGTCAAGTACTTGGACCTTTTGCAAGGTTCCTACAGGAAAAATGGAATAGTCGCCCAGTAATCTATGCCGGGCGAACCTCAGCAAAACGGAGTAGCTGAAAGGCATAACCATACCCTTATGGATATGGTGCGCAGCATGATGAGCTATTCCACCCTCCCATTGAAATTATGGATGGAGGCGCTTAAAACCACCATTCACATTCTCAACAGAGTACCAAGCAAGTCGGTGCCCAAAACACCGTACGAGTTGTGGACAGGCAGAGTCCCCCTCTCTACACACTTGAGGGTCTGGGGGAGCCCAGCTGAGGCAAAAGTTTTTAATCCAAATATTGCAAAGTTATACCCCAAAACAGTGTCTTGCCAGTTTATTGGCTATCCCCATAGATCAAAAGGTTATCATTTCTACTGTCCTAACAAATACACAAAGTTTGTAAAAACGAGACATGCAATCTTCTTGAGGACAAATTGATGAGGGGGAGCATGGTAGCTCGGAAAATCGATCTTGAGGAGAAGAGGGTGCATGCACCAAATCCGAGGACTCAGGAGCCATTTTTTCTCGTTACCTGTTGTGCCACCATCGACAACCCCTGAGGTTGTGGTGCAGGCACCTGTTGTGACTCCACATGTGACAACAATGGGAGAAGGTCCGGAACATGTCCGTCAGGAGCCGCCTGAACCCACCATTGAGAACGAAAGGGAGCCGGAACAGCCACACACAACAAATGTGCCAGAACCCAAGGCACGAAATGAGCAAGAGTCTGAAGAACTCAGAAGGTCTAAAAGAGAAAGAAGACCAGCCATTTCTAAAGAAATATACAAAGTTTACAACAAAGAAATAGTTCATATGGAGGGTGATCCCACCTTATATGAAGAAGCCATGAGAAGCCCTCACTCAGCCAAGTGGGTGGAGGCAATGGAAGATGAAATGAAATCGATGAGTTCCAACAATGTTTGGGACTTAGAGGAAATTCCTAAAGGAGCCAAAACAGTAGGATGCAAATGGGTCTACAAAACAAAGTATGACTCCAATGGGAATGTAGAAAAGTATAAAGCAAGACTTGTGGCAAAAGGCTTTATGCAAAGAGAAGGGGTAGATTACAATGAGACTTTTTCTCCGGTCTCATGTAAGGATTCCTTAAGAATCATAATGGCACTAGTTGCACATTTTGATTTAGAGTTACATAAAATGGATGTAAAGACGACATTTCTAAATGGAGATTTAGAAGAGAATGTTTACATAAAACAACCCAAGGGTTTTTTCATGGAGGGGAAGGAACATATGGGATACCGTCTAAAGAAATCCATTTATGGGTTAAATCAAGCCTCTAGACAATGGTATTTAAAGTTCAATGATACAATCAAAAGATTTGGATTTAAAAAGAATGTTTAGGACAACTGCATTTATGCAAAGTTTAAAAGTGTGAACTACATTTTCCTAATTCTATATGTGGATGATATCTTGCATGCTAGCAGCGATGTCAGTCTACTACTAGAAACAAAGAAGTTCTTGTCTTCAAATTTTGATATGAAAGATCTTGGTGAAGCTTCTTATGTTTTGGGCATAGAAATTCACCGAGATAAAAAGAATGGAGTGTTAGGACTGTCGCAGAAGGCATATTGTGAAAAGATTCTAAAGAAATACAATATGCATGTGAGTAATGCCACACCTGTTCCCATAGTCAAGGGCGACCATTTTGGAAAATTTCAATGTCCAAAGAACCAATATGAGATCGATTAAATGAATTCAGTACCATATGCTTCGACCGTTGGAAGCTTACAGTATGCACAAGTGTGCACTCGCCCTGACTTAGCTTTTATCACCGGGGTATTCGGTAGATATCAAGAGAATCCAGGCATAGAGCACTGGAAAATGGTAAAGAAAGCTTTGTGTTATGTGCAAGGCACAAAAGGCCTCATGCTAACATATAAAAGATCTAATTCCCTAGAAATAAGAGGGTATTCGGATGCAGATTTTGCGGGAGATAAAGATGATAGAAAGTCCACGACAGGATATGTCTTTACTCTCGTAGGAGGTGCTATTTCATGGATAAGCGCCAAACAGTCAATAGTTGCATCATCTATGAGTATGCAGAATTTATAGCATGTTATGAGGCCATGGGACAGGCGTTATGATTAAAGAAATTTCTACCCAACTTGAGAGTGGCAGACTGCATTAGCAGGCCACTAAAGATGTATTGTGACAACGAGCCCGCAGTATTCTATGCTCACAACAATAAGTCGAGTAATGCTACAAATTCAATAGATATAAAGTATTATGTTCTGAAGGATAAAGTTCAGGATCAAACTATAAGTCTCGAGCATATAAGGACAAAGGATATGCTTGCAGATCCGCTAACGAAAGGCTTACCACCCAATGTGTTCAAGAAACACTTAGCCGGCATGGGATTAATGGAAAGCCTATGATTCCTGGACTATGGAGGCCCAAAAGTAATAGGATTTGTTTCAAAATACAAAAGTATATAGTGGTTGTCTGATTCTATCGGCAATTGAGCTGTGACGATGAAACATGCCCTTTGTACTGATCTGTGATGGAAAGAGTTGTTGGAATTATTCCCTAAAGGCAATAATAAAGATGTTATTATTATAATTCTTGTTCATGATAAAGTTTATATTCCATGCTAGAATTGTATTAAGCGGAAACTTTAATACTTGTGTGGTTTATGAACAACACCGTGTCCCTAGTACGCCTCTATGGACTAGCTCATTGATTAATGATGGTTAAGGTTTCCTAACCATAGACATGGGTTGTCGATTAATAATGAGATCACATCATTGGGAGAATGGTATGATGGACATACCCAAATCAAGCAGAGCAATTAGATCGTGTCATCGTGTTCATCTTTGCGAAGCTTTTTCTTATGTCAAATATTGTATTCCTTAGACCATGAGATAATGCAACTCCCTGGTATCGAAAGAAAGCTTTGAGGTCATCAAACGTCATCCTATGAGAGGGTGATCATAAAGGTGTCTCTCAGGTGATCGGAAAGTATATGTTGGGTTGTATGTATCGAGATAGAATTTGTCCCTCCCAAGTCGGAGAGATATACTTCGGGCCCACTCGGTAATCGATATCAACACCGCTTGCAAGCACGTGGTTAAGGAGTTAATCACAAAGTGATATCGGATTACGGAACGAGTAAAGTACTTGCTATGAACGAGATTGAACTAGGTATGTCGATGCCGACGATCGAATCTCGGGCAAGTAAAATATCGCATGATGAAGGGAATATGTATATGGGATTAATTGAATCCTGGCATCGTGGTTCATCCAATATGATCATCTATGAGTATGTGGGAGTCAATATGGGTTTCCATACCCCGCTGTTGATTATTGATAGAAGATCATGTCTGCATATTCTCGAACCCGCAGGGTCACACACTTAATGTGTCTCGACGCTAGGATAGGATGGATAATTGGTTTATGAGTTTTTATTCGGAGTCTCGGATGGGATCCGGGACATCACGAGAGGTTCCGAATGGTCCGGAGAATAAGATTCATATAAGGCAAAGCAGTTTTTGGAGTTCGGAAGCGTTTCGGATTGTTCGGTATTGTACCGGAAGCTTCTAGAACCTTCCAGAGTGGGACCAACGTGGCCCCAATTGTCGGGAGGGGGCGTGGGCCTACGAGGGAGTGCCCTGGCCGTATTGGGCCAGGGGCACAAGGCCCCATAGGCCCAGCCGGCCAAGCCCTAGGGGAAACCCTAGGGAGAACTTCTAGAAGGAGGGGGGGAACTTGCCCCCCACTCCTTCCCCTTGGCCGCCGGCCCTAGGCTTGGAGGAGGGGCAAGGGGCAGCCGCCCACCCCTCTATATAAAGAGGGCTGGGGGCTCACCCTCCCCTACACACCTCCTCAAGCCCTAGCCGCCCTGCTGCCCTCCTCTCTCTCTCTCCCTCCCGACTGCGCGTAGACGAAGCCCTGCCGCAGAAACTCTCCACCGTTTGCACCACGTCGTCGTGTTGTAGATCCAACCTATCTCTCCACCCCACTTGCTGGACCGAGGAAGGAGGAGACGTCGAGGTGCCGTACGTGTGCATCTCTCGGAGGCATCGCCACTTGCGGTGTTGGCTCGGATCGGATCGCGAGGAGGAGAAGCGAGTACGACTACGTCAACCACGTTCCGTCGAACGTTCCACTATGCGAATCTTCAAGGGTATGAAGATCTCATCTATTCCCCCTCGTTGTTTGCATCTCCTAGATTAGATCTTGGCTTCCCGTTCGCATTCGTAGAATTTTTTTGATTTACTATGCTGCGAAACCCTTCATACTCATCCAAGTGGGCATGCTTAGTCTATTCATGTAAGACATATGTTATTAAATGGATGCTTAGTAGTTCTTGCTCTCTTATGATTAGTTCCAATTTTCTAATAGTTTGTAGCATGTCATATAAATGTTTGCTTGCATTGTTCTATTCATAACATGGTATGACATTGTGGTATCATACTCTGAATGTTTTATTCGAATCGACTTGGCACATGCTCACGCATGCATATGACTAAACAAAAGTCAGTTAAGCCTCAATGATTTATTTTACCTCAGAGTTCTTGTGTCACGAGTAGAACGCAACATGCTTGTTGCGAGCGTTGATGTTTTCTGTTGCAAGCCTCTTGTTTGTGTACTTCTTATGACGCGGGATAGTGAGATCGAAGCGGTCCAGACCAACTTTACACGACCTCGTTCGCGAGACCGGCTCCACACTTGACGTGTGGCTTGTTCCACACATGCGGCTGGTGGATGCCAGTTTCTCTCACTATAGTTGTCATGGGATTTACACCGGATGTTGGCGACCATAATATCACCATTGTGGCTTTCCGTAGGTAAGAATCGTTCTTATATTTATACTCCCATAAGCCACGTAAAACATGCAACAACAAAGTAGAGGCGTCTAACTTGTTTTTGCAGGGAGTGTTTCTGTGATACGGTATGGCCCAAGATGTGATGTGTATGTTGTATGCAATGGTCATGTTTTGTAATGTTTCACGACTTGAATGTCGATGAGTACACAACCGGCAGGAGCCATATGGTTGTTTTTATAATTGTGTATGACCTGTGTGTCAACTTCTTATACACCATGTAATAGCTTTACTTTATCGCTAAGTAGTTAGCAATAGTTTTAGTTGCTATTCGTGGTGGAGGCAATCATGGTGGAGTGATGGAGATCATGCTGACACGCACAGGATGGAGATCATTGCGTGGAGATTGGCTATACCATGTCACATAAAATTATATGCATCTGATGTTTATCCTTTTATGTATCTTATTATGCTTAGATCGCGGCGGTAGCATTATAAGATGATTCCTCACTTAAAGATCAAGATAAAATTGTGTTCTCCCCATGTATGCACCGTTGCGAAAGTTCGTCGTGTTCAAGCATCACGTGATGATCGGGTGCTATAAACTCTACGTTCACATACAACGGGTGCAAGCCAGTTTTGCACACGCGGAAATACTTGGGTTTGACTTGACGAGCCTAGCATGTATAGACATGGCCTCGGAACACACGAACCGAAAGGTTAAGCATCAGTCATATGAATGATATGATCGACACTTTGTTGTCCACCATTGAAACCACACCTCTTCTCGTGAAGATCGGACTAGGTGTGGTGAATTTGGATCGTGTTCACTAAACAACTTGAGGGATGTTGAATTTAGTGGGAGTTCATCTAGTAA
Source organism: Avena atlantica (assembly GCA_910589765.1). Taxonomy (NCBI): domain Eukaryota; kingdom Viridiplantae; phylum Streptophyta; class Magnoliopsida; order Poales; family Poaceae; genus Avena; species Avena atlantica. The sequence continues at coordinate 466,961,183 of OU342733.1, read as the reverse complement.
TATGATTAAGTTGAACTAGTTATCATGAACATAGTCTAAATTGTACTTGCAAATTTTGTAGATCAAATGGCTAAGTCCAACTTCAACTTCAACGTTTTTGCTGAGAAAGAAAAGCTTAAGAACAATGGGTCTAACTTCACCAACTGGTTCCGCAATCTGAGAATCATTCTCTCTGGCAGACAAAAGGACTATGTCCTTGAGAAAGAGCTAGGTGACGCCCCTGTTGTAGATGCGCCGGCTGATGAGAAAGCTGTTTATCAGTCGCGCAAAGATGATTATGGTGTGATTAAGAGCACCATGTTGTTTGCTATGGAATCGGACCTTTAAAATCGTTTTGAAGATTTCCTCGGGCCCTTTGAGATCCTTGAGGAACTGCAAACTATGTTTCAGACTCAGACCCGTTCTGAGAGATATGAGATCGCTGAGAAATTCTTTAACTGCAAGATGGAGGAAGGGAGTTCCGTTAGTGAGCACGCCATTAAGATGTCGGGGTACACTCAACGCCTTGAGCAACTAGACTGCAAGATTCCAGAGGAGCTCAAGATTGACAGGGTTCTGCAATCACTCCCTCCTAGCTACAAAGGTTTTATAGTTACTCATAATCAGATTGGTTCCACTGATACAATCACCGAGCTCTTCGCTAAGCTGAAAGCTGCGAAGGTGGACATCAAGAAAGATAATCATGTGTTGATGGTCAACAAGCCCCCCAGCTTTAAGAAAGGTAAGGGTGCAAAGAAGCCCTTCAAGAAGGGCAGCGGCAAGCGCGTTGCCCCTACAGAGAAGAAGCTCAAGTCTGGACCTAAGCCGGACACTGAGTGCTTGTATTGCAAGGACAAGGGTCACTGGAAGCGCAACTGTCCGAAGTACTTAGCGGACAAGAAGGCTGGCACCATCAAAGGTATATTTGATATACATGTTATTGATGTTTTCCTTACTAGCCCTCGTTGTAGTACCTGGGTATTTGATACTGGTACAGTTGCTAATATTTGTAACTCGAAACAGGAGCTACGGAATAGACGGCGGCTAGCGAGGGATGAGGTGACAATGCGCGTTGGCAACGGATCAAGAGTTGATGTGATGGCCGTCGGCACGCTCTCCTTAGTTTTACCTTCGAGATTAGTTTTAAACCTCAATAAATGTTATTATGTGCCTGCGTTGAGCATGAACATTATATCAGGATCGTGTTTATTGCAAGACGGTTATTCATTTAAATCGGAGAATAATGGTTGTTATATTTATATGAGTAACATCTTTTATGGTCATGCACCTGCTATGAATGGTTTATTTCTTCTGAATCTCGAAAGAGATGAAACACACATCCATAACATTGAGGCTAAGAGATGCAAGGTAGATAGTGATAATACTACTTATTTGTGGCACTGTCGTCTAGGTCATATTGGTGTAAAACGCATGAAGAAACTCCATTCTGATGGACTTTTGGAGTCTCTTGATTTTGAATCATTTGACACGTGCGAGCCGTGCCTCATGGGCAAGATGATCAAAACCCCGTTCTCCGGAATGATGGAGCGAGCAACGGACTTGTTGGAAATCATACATACCGATGTATGCGGACCAATGAGTGTTTTGACGCGCGGTGGATATCGCTATTTTCTCACTTTTACTGATGACTTAAGTAGATATGGGTATATCTATTTAATGAAACATAAATCTGAAACGATTGAAAAGGTCAAAGAATTGCAGAATGAAGTGGAAAACCATCGTAACAGAAAAATTAAATTTCTATGATCCGATCGTGGAGGTGAATATTTGAGTTATAATTTTCTCACGCATCTTAAAGCAAGCGGAATAGTTTCGCAACTCACGCCACCCAGAACACCACAGCGCAATGGTGTGTCTGAACGCCGGAATCGAACTCTATTATATATGGTGCGATCAATGATGTCTCTTACAGATTTGCCGTTATCATTTTGGGGTTATGCATTAGAAACCGCTGCATTCACTTTAAATAGGGCACCATCTAAATCCGTTGAGACGACACCGTATGAATTGTGGTTTGGTGCTAAACCTAAGTTGTCGTTTCTTAAAGTTTGGGGATGCGAAGCTTACGTCAAGAAGTTGATGCCGGACAAGCTCGAACCCAAAGCGGAGAAATGCTTCTTCATAGGATACCCTAAGGAAACTATTGGGTATACCTTCTATCATAGATCCGAAGGCAAAGTGTTTGTCGCAAAGAACGGATCCTTTCTTGAGAAGGAGTTTCTCTAAAAAAAGTGAGTGCGAGGAAAGTAGAGCTAGACGAGGTTATTGAACCTTCTCTTGAGTTGGAGAGTAGTGCAGCACCTGAAATTGTTCCAGTGCCATCTGCACCAACAATAGAGGAAGCCAATGACAAGGATCATGAAGCTTCGGACGATGCTACTACTGAACATCGCAGGTCGACAAGGTCGCGTGCCCCTCCTGAGTGGCACGGCAACCCTGTCTTAACTGTCTTGTTAGTAGATGACAGTGAACCTGCGAACTATGAGGAAGCGATGATGAGACCAGACTCTGAGAAATGGCTAGAGGCCATGAAATCCGAATTGGGATCCATGAGCGAAAACCAAGTATGGACTTTGGTGGACCCTCCTAGCGACCGAAAGGCCGTTGAGTGCAAATGGATTTTCAAGAAGAAAACGGACGCGGATGGTAATGTTACTGTCTATAAAGCACGGCTTATCGCGAAAGGTTTTCAACAAGTTCAAGGTGTTGACTACGATGAGACTTTCTCTCCCGTAGCGATGTTTAAGTCCATTCGGATTTTATTAGCAATTGCCGTGTTTCATGATTATGAAATATGGCAGATGGATGTCAAGATTGCGTTCCTCAATGGCAACATTGATGAAGAGTTGTATATGATGCAACCCGAAGGTTTTGTCGATCCTAAGGATGCTGATAAGGTGTGCAAACTTCAGCGTTCTATTTATGGACTGAAGCAAGCATCTCGGAGTTGGAACCTTCGTTTTGATCAAGTGATCAAGAGCTTTGGATTTGTTCCAAATTGCTACGAAGCTTGTATCTACAAGAAAGTGAGTGGGAGCTCAGTGACATTCCTAGTACTATATTTGGATGACATATTGATTATTGGAAATGACATTGACATGCTTAACGATGTGAAGAGTTATTTGAATAAATGTTTTTCAATGAAAGACCTAGGGGAAGCTGATTATATATTGGGCATCAAAATCTATAGAGATAGACAAAGACGCCTGATAGCTTTAAGCCAAAGTACATACCTAGACAAAGTTCTGAAAAGGTTCAGAATGGATAAGGCAAAGAAAGGTTCAGTGTTTATGTTGTCAGGTAAGATATTGAGCAAGGCTCAGTGTCCAGCTACGGTAAACGATAGAGAAGCTATGAGCAAAGTGCCTTATGCCTCGGCCATAGGTACTATCATGTATGCCATGCTGTGTACTAGACCGGATGTGTCCAATGCTCTTAGTTTGACGAGCAGATACCAAAGTGATCCAGGAGTGGAACACTGGACATCCGTGAAGAACATCCTAAAGTATTTAAATAGGACTAAAGAAATGTTCTTAGTCTATGGAGGTGATGAACATCTCGTCGTAAAAGGTTACGTCGACGCTAGTTTCGACACCGACAAGGATGATTCTAAATCTCAGACAGGATACGTTTATATTTTGAATGGAGTAGCTGTGAGCTGGAGAAGCTGCAAGCAAAGCGTGATCGCGGGATCTACAGTAGAAGCGGAATACATGGCTGCTGCAGAAGTGTCAAGTGAAGGAGTTTGGATCAGGAACTTCATCACTGAGCTTGGTGTGGTTCCAAGTGCCTTGGACCCACTGGAGATATTGTGTGACAACACTGGCGTCATAGCACTGGCTAAGGAACCAAGATATCATCCAAAGACCAAGCATATCAACCGCAAGTTTCATATAATTCGAGATTATATAATAGATAGAGATCTGAAGATTAGCAAAGTACATACGGATCTGAATGTCGCAGACCCGTTGACTAAACCTCTTCCACGAGCAAAACATGATCAGCACCTTAGTGCCATGGGTGTTAGATTGTTGCCAGATGTAAACTAGATTATTGACTCTAGTGCAAGTGGGAGACTGTTGGAATTATTCCCTAGAGGCAATAATAAAGATGTTATTATTATAATTCTTGTTCATGATAAAGTTTATATTCCATGCTAGAATTGTATTAAGCGGAAACTTTAATACTTGTGTGGTTTATGAACAACACCGTGTCCCTAGTACGCCTCTATGGACTAGCTCATTGATTAATGATGGTTAAGGTTTCCTAACCATAGACATGGGTTGTCGATTAATAATGAGATCACATCATTGGGAGAATGGTATGATGGACATACCCAAATCAAGCAGAGCAATTAGATCGTGTCATCGTGTTCATCTTTGCGAAGCTTTTTCTTATGTCAAATATTGTATTCCTTAGACCATGAGATAATGCAACTCCCTGGTATCGGAAGAAAGCTTTGAGGTCATCAAACGTCATCCTATGAGAGGGTGATCATAAAGGTGTCTCTCAGGTGATCGGAAAGTATTTGTTGGGTTGTATGTATCGAGATGGAATTTGTCCCTCCCAAGTCAGAGAGATATACTTCGGGCCCACTCGGTAATCGATATCAACACCGCTTGCAAGCACGTGGTTAAGGAGTTAATCACAAAGTGATATCGGATTACAGAACGAGTAAAGTACTTGCTGTGAACGAGATTGAACTAGGTATGCCGATGCCGACGATCGAATCTCGGGCAAGTAAAATATCGCGTGACGAAGGGAATATGTATATGGGATTAATTGAATCCTGGCATCGTGGTTCATCCGATATGATCATCGATGAGTATGTGGGAGTCAATATGGGTTTCCAGACCCCGCTGTTGATTATTGATAGAAGATCATGTCTGCATATTCTCGAACCCGCAGGGTCACACACTTAACGTGTCTCGACGCTAGGATAGGATGGATAATTGGTTTATGAGTTTTTATTCGGAGTCTCGGATGGGATCCGGGACATCACGAGAGGTTCCGGAATGGTCCGGAGAATAAGATTCATATAAGGCAAAGCAGTTTTTGGAGTTCGGAAGTGTTTCGGATTGTTCGGTATTGTACCGGAAGCTTCTAGAACCTTCCAGAGTGGGACCAACGTGGCCCCACTTGTCGGGAGGGGGCGTGGGCCTACGAGGGAGTGCCCTGGCCGCATTGGGCCAGGGGCACAAGGCCCCATAGGCCCAGCCAGCCAAGCCCTAGGGGAAACCCTAGGGAGAACTTCTAGAAGGAGGGGGGGAACTTGCCCCCCACTCCTTCCCCTTGGCCGCCGGCCCTAGGCTTGGAGGAGGGGCAAGGGGCAGCCGCCCACCCCTCTATATAAAGAGGGCTGGGGGCTCACCCTCCCCTACACACCTCCTCAAGCCCTAGCCGCCCTGCTGCCCTCCTCTCTCTCTCTCCCTCCCGACTGCGCGTAGACGAAGCTCTGCCGCAGAAACTCTCCACCGTTTGCACCACGTCGTCGTGTTGTAGATCCAACCTATCTCTCCACCCCACTTGCTGGACCGAGGAAGGAGGATACGTCGAGGTGCCGTACGTGTGCATCTCTCGGAGGCATCGCCACTTGCGGTGTTGGATCGGATCGGATCGCGAGGAGGAGAAGCGAGTACGACTACGTCAACCACGTTCCGTCGAACGTTCCGCTGTGCGAATCTTCAAGGGTATGAAGATCTCATCTATTCCCCCTAGTTGTTTGCATCTCCTAGATTAGATCTTGGCTTCCCCATTCGCATCCGTAGAATTTTTTTGATTTACTATCCTGCGAAACCCTTCAAGAGTAAAGTATGAAGTATAAAGTTAAAAGAAAAGTCGATATCAAGGGGAGAATGTTAGATTGATCTCTCCCGTTCGAGCCCAACAACCCGAACGGAATCCCTTATCCGCGCCCTGATCGGGGGCGCCCAACCTTATCATGGTTGGTGGGCCACTGTTGCCAGCGCATATAAAGAGGTGTGTGCGGGGGGGGGGGGGGGGGGGGACACACACGGTACGAGGTTCATCGTGCGCCGCAGCCCCCCACCGACACACCCACCTATTAGGTTTTGCGATAGGCCGATGGGAAGCACCGCCACCACCGCACACCCACGTCGTCGCCTTTTCCCATGGCTACCACCACCTCCGGTATCCCCTCTGGCTCGTGCTCATCGAGCTCTCTCTCTCTCTCTCTCTCTCTCTCTCTCTCTCTCTCTCTGATGCAATAGATCGAACCCATAGAGCTACTATGACTATCTAGAATAGAAGATCCAAAAGCCCAATCTATCATTAGCTAGAGCTAGCGACTCGTCGTCATCATAGTAATAACTAGTTCTGAAGATGATCAATCACCACTCTTAGAGCATGTACAGCGTGTAGACAATGTCTAAGAAAAAAGTATGCATGTGTCTAAGAACAGGAATAAGCTCCACCGTTTAGACAGTGTCTAACAAAACTTGTGGGGTCTACTAAACATATACTAGTACTTTTGAAGCTTGGTCATACACTGTCAAGTGGGACCATTAGTTGCTTTTTTCTTAGACACTTGTGACTTATACTAGACATAAGACTAAAAGTTTCTTAGCTAGCACCATCCTCTTCACCGTGTTAGACACAACTTGAAAGAAAAAATGTGCTCTTAGACACCCTATTTTCACATTGCTGACTTGCTCTAACGGCTTCTACAGGGATGTCTCCGTGTCAGAGTTGTCTAAGTTGTCGGGTCCCTGTCTGATTTTTTTGCCCAAATTTGTATCTCGTCCTGTTCGTCTAGTATCCGGCGCGAAGTGCTACACGACGTACGTTACGGTGCTCACACACTCGTCCGTCCAGAAATACTCCGAAACAAGACCACCCGAGAATACGAGTTTGGGCGGTGAAGGTATCCAAGTAGGATTGCGCGCGTCCGTCCGTCCGACGGGAACACGGGTCCAGGTTCTAGTCTGCAACGAGTTTGCGCTCGAGCAGTCATCAAAATATAAGGGCAATTAAGCTATAGCCATAGTACACAGAGAAAACGGAAAAAGACCTGACCGATCCCCTACGTGATTCGCCGTCTCGCTTTTGTGCTGTGCACGTACGTGATCGTCAGGTGTGCAGGATGGGAGCAACGTTCTCCTCCTCCGGAGCAGAAGTCCAAGCTCCCCCGGCGGCGGCCACAGGTGGCGACGAAAAGAAGCTGTGGAACGACGATCTGGTGGACAGCTACGTCTTCGTGGTCAACACGGCGGCGCATGGTGACGACGTTCCCCAGGCGGCGGCGCATGGTGACGACGTGAAGACGTTGTGGCCGGAGCTGGTGGGCAGGCATGTCATCGACGCGGCGCGCGAGATCGTGCAGGACAGGCCCGAGGTCCGCGTCTACTTCTACGACTACTGCAAGAACGCGCCGCCGCCAGGCTTCGACCCCAAGCGCGTCGTGCTCTTTCGCGACTCCGAGAACCTCGTCGTCACGGTTCCCAAGCTCGGCTAGCTTTAGCCAAGATCTCCCAACCGATTCGTACTTACTTATCAGTTATCACTTATATGTGTTTTACATGAATAGCAGTCCGGAACTCCGGATGATCCGCCTATATCTTGTTGATTTACCGTATGTGGGTATATGTACGCACGAATTATTCATCACACGCTGCATATATATGTAACAAATGATAGGTCTATGTACACTCATGTTCAGTATATATGGTAATCTTATATTCAGTATTATAAATCCAATGATGTTTTTTTTAACTTGTCCTGTAATACATACGAATCACAGAAAAAAGGCGGACAGTCCATACAAATGCACACAACACGGTACAAAGCCAAGTGGCTTACAAAAAACCTTCCACGAGGATCAGACGAAAGGGGCCTTGCCAAGTCCCCTACAAAAGGCGAGAAGACGAGACACTAAGCAACCGAACCACGTCACGATCAAAGACAAGACTTCACCATAGCACGACCACGACTCCGAGGCTACACGGATCACCGTACCTCCCCCTCATACGCCTAGAAGAGATTGGCATGATCCAGTCGGACTTGAGGAAGACATCAACTAAGAAGAGTCCGCCATGATGTACATTGTGCCCCTAAGGGCCGCGTCCTAAGAAACACCCATCATCGGCAGTACCTCACCACCCCCAAATCCAAAACATTGGGCCCTTTCCGGGCAGCATTGACGACGTCTTCAAGAACATCACGGCGTTGCTGCCTGGTCCGGTTACCCGAACCTGGGGTTTTCCCCGGCACCTGAGAAGAGGAAGACAAGATACATGCCATGATCGCGCCCCCAAGGAGGTAATGACACATGCAAGTGTCGTCGTGGCCAGCACTAGGTGCAATCGAACAGGGCTTCCGCCCCGGCCATAAATTGTGTCCCTAAATCCCGCCAAAGGGCCGCATTGAGAAGGTGGGCGGGCATGCAATTGATAAGGGGTAACCTCGGCAGTGTCCATTGTTATGGACTTGGGTTTCAGAAAGAAAAAAAGGGTGCATTGATGATTTCGTCGACTTATGAGACAAAGAAGGGAGGCGAGATTTACCCAGGTTTAGTCTCTTATAGAGAAAACCGTACTTTCTGCTTGTTTGATTTTATTGGTGGAGAGTACAAAATCATCGGGTTGCTTGATGCGATCTAGCCTATAGCGGATTGCTACGAGTACATTAAGGTGTCCTTCCTGTTAGCTCCTCCTAGGTTTTATATGAAAGACTGTGTCTCAGAATCCAATCTGGGTCGATTACAGAATAAAAGGTAACCTTATGACTACGTCGGCTACTCTGAGTGAATCTAGATTCATTTGATTCATAAAACTAAAACATTTTATATTTTCTGAAACGGAGGAAGTAGGTTTGCCTGTTTTAAAGGGTCTGTACTGGAGATGCTTTAATGATCATTTAGTAAAGACCAAAGTGCCAAAATAGCACCATCAGTTTGCAATGTTATGCCAAAGTACCACTACCGTTACTTGTCAACAGAACTCCGTTGGTCAACATGGCTTTTCCTTGTCAGTTTTGTTGAAGTCTATGAAATGCACTTGTCTTTTGGCTAAAAGAAGAAAAAAAAACGTCAGCATAAGGAGTGGACCTAATCTTTTCTCGAGATTTAATTGCAAACCATGGAATCGGGACTTACTTCTGATCTGCGTGCGGCAATCTTCAGTCCATCGCGTACAGTTTTCTACAGCTTACAGCGTTTTACCATCACGTCTAGGTTCCGACATCTAAATTAGGTCGTTGTTATGATTGTCAAGAATCTTAAGGTGCATTCTGAAGAATCTTACAGGACAGAAACAACTCAACTTCCTGACATTAGAAATGAGCTGTAACTGAACAACTCAATGCTTTCCTAGCCACAAAATTATGCCAGTAAAACTCCAAAATGCTAATTTCATTAGCATGCCATGAGACTTGTAATCTTCTACTACTACGACTTAACATTGCAGAAGGCACACCAAAAGAAGAAGAAACGAGAACAATAGCAAATGGTACACAGAAACTCTGCAATGCAGATCTTCACTACTCCAAAGCAATGGTCATTCCTGCCCCCCTTGACACATGTACTGCCAGTCAGTTGTCTCCGTATCAACAAATGCACAAATCCAACCAAAATATCACATCAGATTGCTCAGCAACTAGCCTAGTGTTTTGAACAAGAAAAAAATGCAAGATTTTACCTTCTCCCAGAGCGCTCACATTCACAGAATCCATATCATGTGGAATCAGTACCATGAAAGAAATCATGCCATATGGTGGACAAAGCCTGTATTAGTGCAAAATAAGGCAATGAAATAGTCATAACGTGCAGTAACCATTTACAAAGAAGTCAAAACAGAGCAGAATGGTGAACAGGACACATGACCTTATTCACACAAGTCATAGGATAACCCAAATCTATGGCTGCATTTCACTTTACAGGAAGTATGTTTCTCCTGAGAGTTTTCTGGAGGCTGTGCAAACGGTGAATAGGCGAAGATAGCATAACCTGATTCACACAAGTCGCAACAGTCAAGTGAACTAAAATCTATCATTTCCTCTACAAAACGTATGCTTCTACCGAGGTCTTCCGCAAGTTGTGGAAAACTAACGAAGACCATTTACACTCTTCAGTTTCAATGTGGAAAAATGCAGAACATATCATGCGCGGACAGCGTACTTCAGCTAAATCGTTCACACTTGTTGCACAATTGCTGGTCATCTCTAAGGATCCGGCTGGATCCTCCTCGAGCTGGGTTTGCCACGGGCTCTGACCTCCTCTGAGCTAGCATCTGTATCAGCGTCACCATTCTTGTATCCCATAAGATCTGCATCATCCACAAGCTCCATGCTTTCGCACATTGAACTTGAACTCTTTAATAGTTTGCTGAACTGAGTAACAGCCTGTGGCAATTAAGAAATTAGAAACAGATAATATGAAGAGCTCTACGATTTCAGTTATACAGATACCACTACTAGGATGCTAGAATAATTGCAGATTTTGAGCTGGTGTGTATGTGGTTAACCTACACTGGAAAGATTACTAGGTTAATAAAGATGTATTAGTGATTATTTCAGAGAATAGTAATATGTTACTCCTGATGTAAAGCAAGCTCCACTAGCCAAACAATTCAGAGGGAAGAAAACTCTTATTTGTATCGCGGGAACCACGCTTAATTCAGACTCCATAGTTGATCATGTACAATCTTAAATAAAGCATAGATACAAAGATGATTTTTAGTTTCAAATTATTGGAGGCATATATCAGATGTGTGGAGCCAATCAATGATCATGATATTTGGATGCATATGAACTACAAATTCAGTCCCACACTCCCACATGCATTAAGGTCGGACCATCCTTGTTGTGGTGTCACCTTGTCATAAAAAACATGCAATAAAAAGTACATAAACATTCCATTGTACAATAAATGCACAACTCCTGCCTAAGTTATTATGACATCATGATGATCTGAGGGGAGTTTTGCTCTCAGCGAAACAGGCCAGTTGACCACTACTCTTGAATGAAAAATTCTGATACATCTAAACTGAAGTAAACCAGGACTTCACTAGCACCATTTTGCAACTTCTCAATTTACTATAGAATTTGATGTCTATGTTTGCTTATTTCACTTAGTTGACCACACAGTTGTTACATACGTTGAATCTCTTCTTGTAACAAATCAACTTTACGTACCTCCTTTTGAGCATTTGTCAAAGACACACGAGGCCTTAAGGCCCGTGTATGGTTCCAGGCATCTTGTGCAGTCATGTTTTTATACTTCATCTGTACGTTGCATTCAGTGTAATCAGCTTCAATTCAAAGGGGGAAACATGAATAACAAATAAATTATATATGACTTTGTCCGTACCAAATAGCACAAAACCACAGTTGTGCTCCTGCCCCGTCCAGCCTTACAGTGCACATAAATGCTGTTGCCCTTTGAGGCATGGACTGGGAAAGAAAATAGACACATTCTAAGTCTGAGGGTTTAGTTTCGATGAAAATGTGTACAAAAAAGAAAAGGTAACTACATCACTACATTCCATACGGTTCAGAATGAACCGGATTCCCCTTTCAGATGATAAAGGAACAACCCAAAACAGGTGTCCAAGCATCAAAATATACTTACCATGCATAAAATGCAGAGCTGATAAGATATTCTCTGTAGATGGTGCAGCTGAGTAATCGGGAGTGGGGATCTCTAAATGTTCAATACCGTGTTTCTGAAAATGATTTAGAACAAAAGATAAGCATATGCATGACTGAGAACTTGTTTAGCAAATAATTCCTGACTAATAGGCTTAGTCAGTGGATCAGCCAACACTTCAATACTAAGGACAAACTGAAGCTTAGCTAACTTAATTCTGCTGACAACATCGCTTACGCTTACTCTTACTATGGAACCTACAAAACTTGGCCACTTTGATTGCTTCCGAGGTTGCAGCAATTAAGTACTGCAATTCCAGTGTTCATGTCAGAAGCCTATCCTCTCAAGTCTCAAATATTATCTAACAGAGCAAACGATTCCACTGTTCCGGGGTTGCAACAATTAAGTACTGTAATTCCAGTGTTCATGTCAGGCAAGATCACATATCAGCCTATCCTCTCAAATATGATCTAAACGGAGCAAACGGTTCCACTGTTCCGGGGTTGCAGCAATTAAGTACTGTAATTCCAGTGTTTATGTCAGACAAGATAACATATCAGCCTATCCTCTCAAATATGATCTAAACAGAGCAAACGGTTCCACGCTCAAATTAATCAGCATACATATATGATGAGTTCCATCTCAGGACACTAAATCCTACAATGCCTGTGCCAAAAACTTAGTGATTGCAAAACGAGATAACCTTTACCTGATAATAAGGTGCCGGAATCAATGTTTCAAATCCCTCTGTCAGTGTCACCACCGCCCTCACACCCAACTCGTTCAAGCGAGGTACATCATTGCAGAAGGGGACGGCGCCCAGTACCACATGCTGTGGAGGCAGAGAACATAAAAAATATAAGAGCAGTATAAGCGGCAAATTCTCACAGATGAACTGAGGGCACAATTCCACCTCGTCGATTCGATCCCACCAGTTGAAGTTGCGCTGGATTTTGTTGCGGGCGACATTGGCGGCCAGCGTCGGGTAGAACAGAACCCTCGCACCGCATCCGAAGAGGGCGCGCTTGCCGAAATCGAACCACCCGCCTCCGCCACCGCGGCCCGTCACGTCGCCGCCTCCGATCGCCTCGCCAACGGCGCCTCCTCCGGGAAGCACCTCGTCCCGCACCGCCTCTCCATCGTTGCTGCCTCCCACCATCTCCCACTCCTCCTCCTCGTCGCCACCACCGCCGAAGTCGAACCCACCGCTGCGGCCCGTCACGTCGCGGCCGAAGTCGGAGGACACGCGGCTGTGGCCCGTCACCTCGACCCCGCCCCGTAACGCCACCTCGCTGCCGCCTCGGAGCGTAACGTCGTCGACGCCGCTTCCCGCCGCCGCGCCAACGGCGCCGCCTCCCAGGAACGCCCCGTCGCGCACCGCCTCGCCGGCGCTGCTCCCTCCCGCCTCCTCCCGCACCACCATCTCCCACACCCCCAGCTTCTCCCGCCTCATCACCTCCTCCTCTTCGTCGGAGCCGTACTCCGTGATCTTCATCGGCTCGCGGCTCGCCGCGCGGTGGTCTCCCGCCGTCGCGCACTGGTTGGTTTGGGGGTTTTGGGCTTTGGGCGGGGAGGGGAATGGGGTGCCAACGGGAAGGTGCTCCGGGTTAAGCTGTGGGTTCTGCCGAGTGCCGATCCAGGGACGGTTCCTTTTAACTCTGGTTTGGTTCGGTTTGAGCGGGAGGAGAACGAGCTGGCCGGGTTCTGCCAACCCACGCACGGTTGGGTTTTAATTCTGGTTGGGTTAGACAGGCTGGCGTGGGCTGGCTCCTCTCCGCTGCCTGGTGTTTGAAGATTCAGATTTTGTATCGATCATTAGTTCCTCTGGTATATGGAAAATTTGTGTCCCTGCGTGCGCTCTGTTCCAAATTTTTGAGGAAATGCATTTCTTTAGAACCAGCCAAATTTGTACTTATCAATCATTTCATCCTCAAACATGCTCAAGGAGCTACATAGTACACACCGTTAATGACAAACCAAAATCTGAAGTTCAAGTTTCAGTCATTACAACCAACATGGTTGCAAGATTACAGGTCCAAAGACAGCACAGAAAAATCGCACTCCCTCAGATTTCAAAATATATGAAGTTTTAGGTTTGTAAAGAAAATGTATCTAGACTTCTTTTAGTGTGTAGATTCACTTCAAACCTGAGTGAACATATATACTAAAAAAAGTTTAGATACATTTGCTTCACAAAGCTAAAACATCTTATATTTTACACTATATTAGGGCACAAGCTTTGAGACATGATAGATATTTCAATACGAACACTTTTTAACGTGCAAATAAGTTATAAACCACAGATATGGAGATAAGTCGATTAACATTTAATCCACAGATCCTTAAACATGCTACAGGGACGACGACATATAACGATACTGAAGAAACAAAATCTGAAGATCCCAGTTTCGCCAATTACAACCCCTAGTCTGATACCAATATGGTTGCAAGATTAATTAATGTCGAAAAAAAAGTAAAATCTAGGCTCCAGAAACAAGAGATGTGGACTTCTGTCGGCCGTCTGGAATGGCAAAAAGCACAATCGGTTTTGATGACCGGATAAACGGAACATCACATCTGTAATACCCTTTCCTTTCGAGCTGTATAACTTCTCCTTTCTTGATGTTCCGCATGTTCGGGTCTCCAAGAGCTAGAGCTTCTCGTCGAGTGCATGGGTTAAGATTGTCAAGGAAGTTCTCATCTTCTTCCAGCTGCAGAAGTGCCACGTATTAGGATTAGATGAACATGTAGATATCCCAGTTAATGATTGACCGAGATAACATGGACACAATGATGGAAGAGATAACTCATCCAAGGAAACATCATCACATGCATATACAAAGAAGAAAACTAAATATCTTCGACATCAGCTTTAACAATAGTAGAGTGAAGCATGTATAGGGTACCATGTTGAGTTTCAAAGACCAACCAATTCAACGATAGCCTCAAGCTGTTGAGACAAGATAATTTGGCCAAACAATGGATAGTTGAAGAGATTTAGTAACGGCGCCACAGAAGTGTATCTAACTAACCAAAGTGAAAGGCATTCATACTACAGTAATAACTGATGTAGCAAATAGGTAGTATAAGAATGATTCGGGTGCCCATGTGCTTGCATGCCTATCAACATGAGCTTAGAACATGATGTCTCACCTTTTTCTTGTTGATTAGGTAGTCAAAATCTACCAAAGAGAGACACACAAGGTCTTCAATATCTGATAGCCATGTTAGCTTCAGCTTTGTCATCTTCACTGACCCATCAAGATGGAGTTCACCAACTAGTTGAGTAATTATTCCATTATCTGTCTTGATTTCTTTGATGATAGCATTTCCCCAGTCCATCAAAGTGACTTCCTCACCCGTGCTAATGGCTGATGCATCAGCATACTCTAGCCAAATTCTGTTTGCGAATGTTGTAGCCTTCTTTCCAGCACCCTCATATTTCTTGTGCCTTGGTAAGATTCGAACAAATGGTTCCTCTGGACCATTAGTAAGTGTCAAGAGCACACGTTGCTCTTTCAGCACAGCAGTATGCCTTCCACACACTGGATCAACTATCTTCTTGTTGATTGTCCAGAGTTTATCCCACTCCATAAGATTCAGATTTTTTGAAGCACCCTTCATAGATAGGAAACACAAAAAAGAAAAGGAATTAACAACTCAACACCCATATAATTATTAGATCAGAAGAGCAACTCATTAGAAGATTACCTGCTCGAGTATAAATTGGATCAAGGCTTCGATCTTCAGGCCACGGCGTACTATTCCTTGCACAGTCGGAAAGCGTGCATCAGTCCAGTCCTCCACCTTCTTGTTTTGTACAAACCAGAGAAGCTTGCGCTTGCTAAGAACGGTATACACCATATTCAGCCTGCTGAACTCATAGATTTCAACCCTCCGCAGCCCCATGTCCTTCAGGATACGATAGTACTGTGCGTTCCGGTCATGGTATTCACTTGAACGAAGAGCATGAGTCACTCCTTCCAATGCATCAACAAATGGGCAAGCAAAGTCATATGTTGGATAGACCTTGTATTTTGAGCCAACACGATGATGCGGATCAGGGTTGCAACGGTAATAAACAGGATCTCGAAGTGATTTGTTAGGGTCATGCATGTCAAGTTTACCACGTAAACAGCACTGAGTACCCCTCTTGGTACCATTAACCATCTCATTCCACAACGACAAGTTCTCCTCAACAGTACTGTTTCTACATTTAGATTCCACACCATCCATCCTTTCACTTCTCATCTGCTCCTTGGGTGTATCATCAACATATGCTTTTCCCTGCTTAATCAAACATTGAGCCATTTCCATTAGCTTTGGGAAATAATCCGATGTATATGTAACCACATCGTATTTAACCCCAAGCGTCTCAATATCTTTCAGGACGTTCTCAACAAATTCATTGCTTTCTTTCGAAGGATTTGTGTCATCAAATCGAACTATTACACGCCCTTTGTATCTCTCTGCAAAATACTTGTTCAACAGTGCAGCCTTCGCATGACCAATGTGGAGATACCCGCTAGGCTCTGGGGCAAAACGTACGCAAACCTCCCCAACTTTTGCACCTGGGAGATCTATTTCATGACCTGAGGAGTTCTCCTTCAAACCAGGCATCTTTTCTTTCAAGCTTGGTGCAGGAGATTTGCCAATTCCTCGCTTTCCAACATAAGCAGCTGTAACTTCATCCAGTGCGTATGCAAATCCTACAGCTATGCTGCTGAACCAACGGACAAGGTTTTGATATTTCTTTGACCTCCTTAGACTTTCCCATCGTTGACCAGTTCCTGAAGAAAAGAGTTGTGACCTCCATGGTAAGGCAGAGAAAACAATAAACTACACAAGTACACATGGACGAAATAAGCCAGAAATTACCTGTGAGATTTGACCACAGTACAATGTCTGCAACTGAGAGTCCATAACCAACCAAAAAGGTCCGAGATACCAAGTATCCATCAAGAAACGAGCAAGCAGCTTCAAATTCAGACCCTGAAAGAATGAGTGGAGCGTACTCGAGCCATTGGTCAACCTACAGATGCATAAAAATGGCAACTTAGAATATACTGAGATGATCTTGAAAATATTGACACACACCATATATAGAATAGAAACATACATGCGCTGCCTGAATAGCATCCTCGCCATAGAGGATTGAACCAGATGCAGCACGGGCAATGTAACGAAGAATTGTGTTGACGCCGTGTATAAAATCCCTGTAAGGACACATCATGATAGATTCATTGAGGCACTATGAACTAACGTACTTAAATACTGCAATGCTAAGGACAACGGTCAGTGGAAATGCACATTTCACCAATAAAACTGCTTTGGCTGACCAATAATATTCTAACGGTTATAATTTTCATCAACATAATTTTTTTAAACCAGGAATATTATTGAAATGAGGAGATTTAAAAGAAGAGGTAGGCATAAATCGTGATAATAGTGTCCATAATTGACGTAAAAAGAAAGCAAATGCATTAGTTAATTAGAGAGGGAAGCCAAAGTCTAAAGCTGTACATCGAAAGGTAATCTTACCCAGAACCCAAGTGTAGTGTAGGCACTGAACCTGAGGTAAGACAGGGGTCAATGGTTATGGAAACACCTGCAATCTTAGCAGCAGAAATGATGGAAAGAGGTGGGTAGTCCTGGCAGAATTCTAGTTTCGCGGCGTTCACCTCCATTGAGCTTGGCTCCATCTTTCCCAGTACAGTACAATCGGGAATCTGCGAACGGCAGAAAAACATTATGAGTGTACAGTCAAATGAAGAACCCATGATTCACATGTTTCCTTTTCCTTTTCACAGGCAGAAATATGCATTAATCTCAGACTTAATATTTTCATTGGTTCACTTAGTCGATCCATGCAATTTCACAAGACCTACATATGGTAAAACAAAATGAATTAGAAGTTACAGCAACTGGAATTTTCAACAACAATATTTTAAGCAAAATGCTAACTAGTTACTGATAATGACCACATTTCAGGCTACGAAGCAACTCTCACAAGATTATGGCACAAATAACAGCTGCGTTAATCTGTATAAATATTAAAAGAAAATGAACAAAATGCACTTTACGCTACACAAATTGTCCCAAATGCAAGTTTTTTTTGGATCGGATACTTCAGATAACACAACATGATATGAAATCAGAGAGCCGAGGCCTGAGACCAAACTTGGGACATGGAGTAGGTACAGACTAGATGGTTTTGTGGAAGTTAATTACTTTCGGTTTAAATAATTCACAGGATGACTACAAGCTCACGACGAAAACAAATGTCCAATTGCAAGCGGGTTAATTAGCTAATATGCTTTAATGTATTGTCTGTATGAAGTATCAAACCATCATCCCTCTCCAATGCATTTGCAAGTATAAGGGCATTATGAGCTGACCCCTCTGATCCCATCATAAGTACATAGGTGAACCCTAGACTTTTCTACCCCTAAAGGCAGCAGCGATCTTTCTTGGGAGTGTCTAGCAACCACATGAGCCCCATCAATTGCTCCAATACAATCCTAACTAGTAATCAACATAAGGATTTATTAAAACACTTTCATTTGCAAATTCATGTACGAGATCAACAAAATCCACATGCACAATCCTGTTGACACAATGCGATACAAATCTCCACCATCTGTATAATCAGATTCCATGTATGTACACAGACACGGTGCTGCCTATGCAAACATTTATAGATGTTCGACGATTTAGACAATATACACGAAAGGTGATCTACTGCCTACATAAACAGAGCAAAAATTCTCAACAAAAGAAGGGCAAACAGAGCACGGATTGGGGGGGAGGGGATACTCACCTTCTCGCTGCCGGCGGTTGAGGTATCAGAGGCTCGGTGGAGGTCAGCGATAGGGAGGCGGCGAGAGACGGGGTAGAGGGGCGGTGCAGCAGCGATAGAGGGAGTAGACGGGGTGGTGCGGGGGCGATAGAGAGGCAGAGCCTTCGAAGGAGAGTGGAAACGGGGGTGGAGACCCTAGCGGGCTCGCAGGGACGTGCCTGGACATATTCGGGGTCGGGCCGGCCGAGAAGAGGGCAAATCCGGGAGCCCTTACGGTGATCGGGGGTGGGCTGGCCCACTAAGCCGACACTCTCTTCGTTTTTCTCTGCTGTCAGATAGAAAAAACAGGTGAGCTGCTGCTATTTCACGCTTACGCGCGTGAGAGGGTGGTGATATGCACCGACCGCCTGAAGAGAATGAGAGACGGGCCGGCCCAATAACATGAAGTGATCGCGAGGGCTGAGTTATCGGCATGCATGCGTTCACGAAGAAACAAGAGCAACCACCTAAAAAAAAAGAGGAAATAAGCTAGCCGTAGCTCACTAGTAATGCCGCATGAAGAGCCAATGACTATAATGTGAGGACATATTTCACACTTGAATGCGAGGACACATTTCACACTTTCTGCAGGTGCCCTATGGCGGTAACTCTATGGCGCGCTATGGAGAAGGGGTGGCGCATTCCGAATCTGTCAAGCATTGTCCATGCTGGTACGGAGTGGCTGCTCGAGCTACTCTCGGAGAAGACGGAGATGGAGTGTGCGATGATCCTCATGGTGATGTGGAGAATATGGCATGTCCGCAATGAGGTCGTCCACCACAAGCTGGCCTGCCGGTGGAGGCATCTTGCCGGTTTCTATGCAGTTATCTGAACTCTTTGGTGGCGATCAAGTATAATCCACAAATGGACGGATTAAAAGGGAAAGCACCAGTGGGCCAGTTGTTTACAGTCCGCACGATATCGGGAAGGCCACCTCGGCCGACCCGGGAGGCGCAGCGGTGGACCTTGGCGTGTACGGGATGGGCGAAACTAAACGTGGATGGGTCGTATGACTCGGAGAAGGGCCATGGAGGAGCAGCCATGATACTTCGCGATGACAAGGGAGGACGATGCCCGCTCAGCTTACATGTTCCTTATACATGAAATTAAGAGGGATCTTGTTGGAGTTGAGTCTCGGGCTAAGCATATTAGGCGAGAACAGAACTCTGTTAGTCATGTTTTAGCCAATATTAGGAGAGGGGAAGCTAGAAGTGCGGTGTGGCTTCGGTCTAGCCCAGCAAACATACCTGAACTCTGTTCAGTCGAATGTAATAGTACTATGATTTGATCAATACAAATTTTGTTCGCAAAAAAAAATAAAAAATGACTGTAATGAAAAGGCAATGACTGATTAACCAGTTTTGGGTAAACGAGCCACATCCACTGTATTAACCGGTGCTAGTATGTTTGCTACCAAAACTATAGCTGCATACAACCAGTACTTGTCTATTATTTTACTTTTTATAAAATAGTGTTTTATTTATTTCCTTTTTTTTTTTTTTGAAAAATGAACAACCATTTGAGCGGTGAATAAATTTCGATCGTTGGACATAATTTTGAATTCATAAACACTTTCCACTTCACATTGATCAAGCATAACCCTCATGCATAGGATCTAAGGGCGAATTCGAAATGTTTTCATGGAACTTTGTACTCTAAAAGTGTGACATCCTGGTTGGGCGTTTAATAGAATTGATAGGATACTCGTACTAATAAGTTATATTTTTTTTTAGAAATCGGAGGTTAAGCGTGTTTCATCTGGAGCAATTTGAGGATGAGGATCCGTTATCGATCAGGGTGTTCTTATCTGGTGAATACAAAGTATGCAGAAAAGACTAATATTAGTCTTGTTTAGAGATACGTCTGTGTGGCACGTGACACGGCACATTTTTTTTTGTAAATGGGCGCTTTTATTGAAACTGTTCAAAGCTTACACCCGGCCTCTGCATACCCAAGATGCCCACAGCCACACGAACGACAGTACTAATTTAAAAAGTAAAAAGTAGACAAGCATTATACAATGGCAATATCTAAATAAATGTCTAGAATCTAAGGTAGATCAATCCTCAGATCACGTGGCCATCCATATCGGGAGAAAACATCCCTCGTCATGTCCTCCAATCGCGTACATCCCTCCATAAATAAGTCACGAAACTCCAAACGTTAGAGAATATTCCAAGACCGGATGATAGCCGTGGCTCGATAGACAACCTGTAAAGGATAAGACACAATGTTATTAAAAATCTTGTCATTTCTACAAAGTCATAGCGACCATATAATGGCAAACGCTCCCACCCTAAACAAAGTTCTGTATTTATCAACAATTTCATACAACCAATTACCAAAAACATTGGTTACAGAGCATCGCGGAGATAAACCAGAAGCTATTTGGATGAATGACCAGATAGAGCGAGCAAATTTGCAATGGAAGAATAAATGGCGAATTGTCTCATCTTGATGACAAAAAATACATTGTTTACTTCCATGCCAATTCCGCTTTGCAAGATTATTTTTTGTTAGAATTACCCCTTTCCGTAGATACCAAGCAAATATCTTCGTCTTAAGGGGTATTTTCATTTTCCAAATTTTACTATTATCATCATCGACCGGGATATCCGGTTGGGTCAAGGCTTTATATAGTGAGCCAACAGAAAATTTACCACTTTCTAGTAATTTCCATTTGAACACATCGTCATCGTCCGACAATTGTATTATGGATAATCATAATAATAGATTGTTCCAAGATACTAGTCTAGGACCGATGAGGCTTCTTCTGAAAGACACATTAGGAGGATAATCTTCCATCACTGTGGAAATTGTATCCTCTTTGTGTCTAATAATCGAATATAGAGCTGTATATTGTTCGCGAAGAGTAGTTTGGTCCAGCCACTTATCTTCCCAAAACCTAATATGTGATTCATCCTTAATCTCGAAAGCACCAAAACGAAAGAAATGTTTCTTGGTGGCCATAAGACCCGCCCAAAAATGTGAATCCCCGGGTTTCCAAACCACTTGAGACACAGCTTTCGACCCCACATATTTTCTCCATAACATGGTCTGCCAAATACCATCTTTTGTAAGTAGTTTAAAAAGCCATTTGCCCAAGAGTGCGGTGTTTTTGACTTGCAAATCGTGTATACCCAGTCCACCAAACTCCTTCGGGCGGCAAACCACATTCCATCTGGCCAGACGATATTTCTTTTTCTCGCTATCCCCTTGCCAAAAGAATCTTGAACGGAAATAATCCACTTTGTTCAAGACCCCTTTTGGTAATTGGAAGAACGAAATCATATACAGTACCATATTAGTGAGTACTGAATTTATGAGTACTAGTCTTCCATCAAGGGATAGCAATTTTCCTTTCCAACTATTAAGACGTTTTTGTAGCCTTTCCTCAACAAGTTTCCATTAAGCAATTGTGAGACGCCGATAATGGATCGATATTCCCAAATAATTGATTGGAAATTGCCCCTGACCACAGCCGAAAAGTTCAGCATATAGGTGGAACTCGTTTTGGGCCTCGCCAAAGCAATACAAATCACTGTTATGGAAGTTTATTTTAAGTCCAGATAGCTGCTCGAATGCTGATAATAATAATTTTAGATTCTTCGCCTTCTCCAGATCATGTTCCATAAAAAGAATTGTATCATCGGCGTATTGAAGAATGGAAAGTCCATCATCAATAAGATGTGGAACCAGTCCTTCAATTTGACCATCAGCCTTAGCTCTCTCAATAAGGATAGCCAACATATCAGCCACTATATTAAATAGTAACGGCGATAATGGATCCCCTTGTCTCAGTCCTTTCTTGGTTTGGAAGTATTTGCCAGTATCTTTATTTACTTTAATGGCAACACTACCCCCAGACACAAACGACTGAATAAGAGAGCGCCACTCCTCAGACAAACCTTTCATGCGGAGTGTTTGCTAAAGGAAAGACCAATTGACTTTGTCATATGCCTTCTCAAAGTCAATCTTGAACAATACACCATTTAATTTTTTTGAGTGTAGTTCATGGATTGTTTCATGCAAAATTACAACACCATCTAGGATATTTCTTCCTTGCATGAACGCAGTTTGAGACGGGCTAACAACATTGTCAGTAACTGAATTTAGTCTAATCGTGACAACTTTAGTAAAAATCTTAAAGCTAACATTAAGCAAGCAGATTGGACGATGCTGTTGTATACATTCTGCATTGTTAAGCTTAGGAAGTAAAATTATATTGCCAAAGTTAAGCCAAAAGAGATCCAATTGTCCGACTTGCAAAAACCCAAACAAATTCATCCGGTCCTCCCTGATAACGTCCTAGAATTTTTGGTAAAATTCCGCAGGGAAACCATCAGGACCTGGTGCTTTGTTATGTTCCATTTGAAAAACTGCTTTCTTGACCTCTTCCTCGGTATATGAGGCAGTTAGAAAGCAATTTTCTTCATCAGAGACCTGGGGAATATCGGACGTTTGGGACTCATCCATAGAGAAGGAGTTTTCCTCTGGGGCCCCAAACAAGGATTTATAATAGGAAGTGATATATGACTTCAGATGCTCCTGTCCCTCAATCATACCTTCATCCTGAATCAGAGAGTGAATAAGTTTCTTCTTATGCTTGCCATTGGCAACAACATGGAAGTACCTAGTATGCGCATCTCCTTTCAGAACGAATTTGCTTTAGAGCATTGGTACCATTTGAGTTCCTCCTCGCGCAGAAGTCGGGCTATCTCCGCATTCGATTGGCTTTTGAGCTCAATTTGTTGTGCAGTTAAGGGCCCAACTTCCGCGGAAGCCTCCAAGTCATCAATAATAGATGTTAGGCATAATTTATCTTTTTTGAGCATACCAGTTGTGTGCCTGGCCCAACCCCAAAGGAACTTGCGTAAAGTGCGCATTTTGTTATTTCATCATAGTATAGGCGTTTGGCCACCTACCGGTTTCTCCCAATAGCCTTAACCATCTCATAAAAACCATCACGGATCATCCAACCAAGTTCAAATTTAAACTCATTCGTAGACTTTCGTGGCGGTGATCCAAAAGATAAAAGTAAAGGAGCATGATCTGACAAAGCCTCAATACGCTCTAGAGCGCGAACAGTTACCATAGGGAGCTTTTGTTCCCAGTCAGTATCCATATGTAGGGTTTCGTAGCATGGAAAACAAAAAATTTCTACCGCATACAAACAAACAAGCCAAGATCTATCTACTAGATTGTAGCAACGAGTCGATGGAATAACTCACCCTCGAAGATTCCAAAGTGTTTAACGAGAGCGGATTCTCGTGGGTGATGTAGTCGTACTCTTTCCGATCTCAAGACCGCGTAGATGATCCTTCCGGCGCTGCGTTCCGGCAGCGCTTCCGCAGTCGGTCACACGTTCGGTACTCGACGAAGACCTTCCTCTCCCTTGTTCCAGCAGGCAGTGGAGGTTGTAGCACTCTCCTCGTGATTCCGGCAGCACGACGGCGTGGTACCGGAAGTAGAGGGGAGATCTCGCAGGGCTTCGCCTTAGGCCGGAGCGAGTATGGTGGACTATGAGAGAGATCCTCGGCGATCTAGGGTTTAGACGCACCAAGGAGGGGGCAAGGCCGGCGGCTAGGGTTTGCCCTAGGCGGCGGCGAGTTGCCCTAGGCGGCGGCTAGAGTTAGGGTTTAGAGGGCGTGGTGTTGTGTCTTGGAGGGGCAGCCCTGCCCCTCCTTATATAGGTGGAGGGGCGCGCCAGGGGAGGGGAGTCCCTCCCCAACTCGGATCCCATGTGGGCCGGCGGTGGAGGGAGGGAACTCCTCCCCAAGTAGGTTTCCTACTTCCCCTCCACCTCACAAAATAGCCGTTTGACTTTTCAAATTGGCGTTTTGACTTTTCAAACTAGGATTTGATTAAACCCTTTATTTTGTTCAACGATGACATCTAGTACATGATGCAATCATTCCAACTTGATATGACACATTCATGTACCCTTCCCCTCCGGAGTGTCGGACATTCTGGAACCTTCTAGAACATTCCCGATGAAAACACCGGAACCATTCTCCAACCCGAAACAGGACTTTCCCTATATGAATCTTATTCTCCGGACCATTCCGGATCTCCTCGTGATATCCCGGATCCCATCCGAGACTCCGAACAACATTCGGTCTCTTACTCATCATTCCATAACTACTCAAACAACGTCGAATCCTTAAGTGTGTCTCCCTACGGTTCGTGAATTATGCGGACATGATCGAGATACTTCTCCAAACAATAACCAATAGAGGAATCTAGAAATTCATATGGCTCCCACATATTTCTACGATTACTTTGCGATCGAATGAATCATTTACATACGATACCAATTTCCCTTTGTCGCACGGTAGTTTACTTATCCGAGGTTATGATCATCGGTATCTCTGCATACCTAGTTCAACCTCGTTACTGATAAGTACTCTTTTATCGTTCCCGTGATATGTGATCCCTTGTGAGCCAGTCACATGCTTGCAAGCTAATTGGATGACATTTCACCGAGAGGGCCCAGAGTATATCTATCCGTCATATGGATGGACAAATCCCACTCTTGATCCATGTGTCTCAACCAACACTTTCCGAACACTCAATGCCACCTTTATAGCCACCCAGTTACGGTGTGGTGTTTGATGTCATCAAAGCATCCTTCCGGTGAAGGTGATATGCATGATCTCATGGTCGAAGGAATTAGGTTACTATGTATCAGAAAGCATATAGCAATTGAACTATTAAAATGACTTGATCTTTATGCTACGCTTAACTATAGGAGTATGTCCACCATATCATTCTCCTAACGATGTGATCTTGTTGTTAATAACATCTCAATGTTCATGATAGGGAAACCACAATCATTTATTAACCAACAAGCTAGTATTATAAAGAGGCTTTACTAGGGACTCTATTTTAGTTTACAAATCACACAAGTATCAATATTTCCTTGTTAATACTATTATAGCATGAATGTAAACATTTATCATAAATACAAAGATATAATAATAAATATATTTATTATTGCCTCTAGGGCATATCTCCAACACCATAAGCACCCTATCAAGTTTTTCGTATGTTGGCTCCGGAAGACTATTAGCCCATGTAAATTGCCTTCCTAACATTATAACCTCCCTCATGTCCAGACTGTCTATAACAACATTGAACAGAAAAGGCCAATGTTCATCGAACCGGCCCCGACTTTTCTCGTGGGGAAATCTGAGCAAATTAAAATCCCTTCCTATAAGGATAGGATATGGATTGTCCTTTGTCAAATTCACAAGCTCACGCAAAAAGTCAGCCTTATAAACCTCCTGGGCGGCTCCATATACGACGACTAAAGACCATGTGAAATTGTTAGCCTTGTTATAGATATGGAGTTTTATAAAAAAATCTCCCATCGAACTAGCTAAAACTTCCATAGTCTCATCTCTGACGCCCAATAGGATCCCCCCAGATCGACCACGCGGCGGACGTGATATCCACGTGAAGTCCGCTCCACCTGAAAGGCGATTGAGTAGAGCTTGTGAAAAATCCCGTCTACCAGCCTCAGAAATACCCAGAAAATCCAAATTATGGTCTCTCACACAATCAACAAAGAATAAATGTTTAGGCAAGTCCCGAAGACCTCTGCTATTTGAAAACATTCCATTCATTGAGAAACTATAGGAGATCTGAATACACATGATCTCTTACGCGACCGCTGACTCTTTGATTTTCGACCAGAAGCTTTCAGCTCATACATAGAGACAAGCCCAGTGTCACCACTAGATGTATGGACTTGAGAGAACCAACCCGTGGTTGGATGATTAGGAGGGAAGTGGTACCCCCATCCCACCAGAGTTCAAATCCTAGGTTTGACGATTTGGTGTCTCATACAGACGGAATATTCTTTCAGTGGGAGGCGATGTTTCCGTCAATAGCGAGGCGCCTGCAGTGACTTCGTCAATCTCAACTCCCGCCGGCTTAGTCTCTCGAAGGTGCTCATAGGGATTGGGTGTACGTGCGTGTGTTCATAGGGATGAGTGTATGTATGCATCGTGAGCGTTGCGTTTGTACTGTGTTTCTTAAAAAAATTGTCATATTAAATAATACGATTTGATAGGATAGGCGTACTAACAATTTCTTGTAACTTCTTATTTCAATTTCTTTTCATGAAGATCATGTGAAACCAGGAGGTGTTGGAGTAGTTGGAGCACTGCAGTCTATCTGAAATTCCAGCCCCAAACCCAAAGCAGCGCTGCACTGAAATTTAAAAGCATCGAGCAGAAACGAATGCGTTTCTGATAAAGCTACTGGTCGCTGCTCTGTCTTGGAGCGCAGTTTCTGATAAAGCATCTGAAATTTCCTTTCCGGCCTACGATTTACACGCACGGTAGAGAGAGCCCAAGCCAGCTTGATCTGCAGCTCCTCTTTTCGCAGTACAGTTACACACTTGATAGTGTATTTACATGGCATCACAACACAGAAGTTTCTCTCAGAAATCATCATCCACAGGCTAATGCGCCTGCAGACAGAACAGAGCTCCCGGAGAAGATGAAGTAGAAGAAGAGCAGAAACAAGAACAGACCTCAACAGCGTACAAAAACATCCACGGCTACTACTACTACTGATGGTAGCAGTCCTGGTTAACAGGAATATTCCGGGGAGCCCTGAAGCCGTTCCCGGCGGACATGAGGCCAACCAGGTTGGCGCAGGAGCTCGCCGCCGCGGTCTTGCTGCCGGCCACCCCTCCGAGCGTGGCGTAGCTCTTGCAGGGCTTCATCTTGCGCGGCTTCTCCTTCTTCTGCAGGTCCTCCAGGCTCCGCACCTCCGTCATGCACGCGAACGACTGCGACTTGCCCTGGTAGTACATCGACAGCCCCTTCCTGCAGCAGCAGAGGAACAGACACAAGCAGCTCCCGCACGGTCAGCCTCCGTCGTCGGCGGCGTCGACGGGTAACTAAGTTGGGGTTGCTCGGGGTGTACTTACTTGGCGGGGAGGTGCGCGGTCATGCCGGACATGTCGTAGATGCTGTCGGAGTTCATCCGCCTCAGCGGCGCCTGCGGCGGCGCGGACTGGCGGCGGTGGGCCCCGATGTCCGGGAGCCGGTCCCCCTCGTCGCCCGACTCGCCGCCGGAGGAGTAGCCGCACGACGACGCCTCGAACGCCTCCTCCTCATCACCGAGCCTGAAGCTCATCTCGGCAAACGGAAATCTCAACCCCGTCACTCTCCTCCTGCCGCTGCTGCTCGATCTCCCGACCTCCGGCAAAGAGCCAAAGACAGCAGCAAGACGCACAGGGCAGGGCGTTCTCTGGCTCTGGTCTCTCGTCGGTCTCCGTGCGGCGGCTCTGGCTGCTGGTTGGCCTTTGGAGCGCCGGTGGGGTGGCGCGCCTATATATATATAATAGCACAGGCACAGCAGGCACGCAGCCGGTGTCCTGGCGGGTCGAGCCGGGAACGGGATAACGCGACGCGCCGGTGCGCGCTCGCTATCGATCGGACGCGGGTAGGGCGCGTGGCTCGCTTGACTGATCTGACCGACACGGCTCGTTAGCCCACCCCGTAATAACGTGCGAGATTTGCTGCAGATTTTGCCTTGCCGCCACCGTCGGTCGGCGGTGGCGCTGGCACGCGGGGCCCGGGGGGTGAACGGAGGTTGGGTTGGCCGCTCCCCTACCACATGGCTTTTCCCCCGGATTCCGTTCTGCGGGTGTGCCCCGGCCGGTCCGGTTCTGTCCCGCCTGATCTTATCCTCTATGGGCTGCATATGGATGATGGGCCCGGTATGGCCCCGCCGGAGATCGTCTCTCAGGCTGCGGCGTGGGTCTCCCGTGCGGTGCGTGATGGGCACATCGCATCATGTCCAGTGACCAAGATCGTTTTACTTAATCCTCGATGGGAGGACATGTGTCTATTTTCTGTAGGAGCGTCGGGGTTTCAATATACAGGCGAATCTCGGAAAAGATCGATTTTAGTTAAGACGGCGAGCATGGCCACATGAAAAAGAGTTTTCCATTGTTAAACCCGCAATGGGCAGTGAGCATGCATTGACATGGAAACATAGAAAACTTGGGCACACGTCCGCATCGCCGCAGTCAAATGCATACACGTGGGTGTACGTGTGTTATGCGTGGGCACTGCTGCGTCTTCGAAGGGAATAGTTGGACATCTTCCTTGTACTATAATTTGTTCACGATTCAGAAAAACACAGACATTATTACAACACGTCGGGTAAGAAAACACTCGCCCATTTCGAGAGAAAACACTCGCCCATCACGTATTCACGTGGCCCATGGCCGGACCAAGTACCGATCGCCATGTACTCCACCATAATGTCGGTAGTAATAAATTATATTCTACTTAATCGGTGCTTACATCCGTTTGTCTCGACCAATCGATTACTTGCATCGCCATCCGTGAGAACCATATCAGTGCTAGCAATTTTCTACTCTTTCAGCCCCGAACCTAAGCACGACGACGTGGCGCTGTTGTTCAAATAAACAGGGATTCGGCCAGACACGCGTTGTGGGCGAAGCTGCTACGCGCCAAGCGCGTGTCCTGTGCGGAACCCGGCGAGTCAGCCACGTCGAGCGCGGTAACCCGACACGTCGACACCGGCGAAGAAAAACGGCTAGCGAATGATAAACAAGTCCCGGCGCGCTGCGTCGCGTCTCACCGCCATTTCCGGCGAGACAGGGGCCACGCGCCTTTTCCCGGCGACGGGCGGGGCCACGGTGCAATCTGGCCGGGGCGCACGCCGCACGCACTGACTTTCTCGCGCTCGCATGTCGCCCCGCGCCGTGTCGCGCTGCCCCAGAGGCCAGAACCAGATGCGACCGCTGCCTTTTTGTTTTCTGACCGTACTGATACCATTGTTCTTTTATCACTGCAGTACTAATCTGCCTAGATCGCTGTACTGGTCTGATTAATTCTTGGCGTTAATCCTGCTGCGTTCAGTATACCTGGTCGAGCTAATAACTGTGCCAGGCTCAGGCGCTGCGACGCCTTAACTTAATCCTTATCCAAGCCGGTTACTCCTACGCTGTTCCAAGCACTGGTAAAGCAGAGTGTTCGTAGTACTTTCTGGATCGGCTCAATGCATGGTGTCCTGTGGAAGTCCTTGGGGGCGTGACCTGGTTTATGACCGAACCCGGAGACCATTTGAGAGAAACATAGACCAATGCAAACCCAGAGTGGTACTAGGATTAGAATGTGTGCGGGGAGAAAAGTGTCAAAACCCGAGTCCGTCGGGCCTATCATCGGGTCAGGTCTCGGTTGCTAGTTGTTTTCCTCGGTTGGGTACGGTGCACCACACCCAGACGCGTTTCAGGTGGGAGAAGAAGATGGGCCAGACTGACTCGATTAGCCTCGTGGGAAACCATGGATCGGGACAACGTCTGTGACAGGCTATACTAGTTGGGTGAATGGACAAAAATAACCCAAATTCGAAAGGATTTCACGAAATGACCCATCTAAAAAACTATTTCACTGGACTAACCCTTTTTGTAGCGCCTAATAGCAAGGCGCTACACTCTACAGTGTAGCGCCTTTCAGCCAGGCGCTATGCCCCCTGCCAGCGTGGCACCGCCTGGCCCCTCCCTGGCCCCACCTCGCCGTGTGACGCCCAGGCGCTATGCCTGGGGCGACTAACGCCCAGGCGCTATGCCCAGGGTGTAGCGCCTTTCTGCTAGGCGCTACACTTTAATGTGTAGCGCCTTTCTGCTAGGCGCTACACCCTGGGACTTAGCCTGCAGCCCGCAGCCCCCCTCCCCATTCACTCCCAGCTCGACCCAAGGAAGGAGAACAGCAAGGAGGCACCCCCTTCTCCCCTCCCCCCCTCAAATCTCTCACATTGGAAGCTTTATTTGGTGGATTTGTGCCTCTCCCCAGCTGCTAGAGGTACCCTCCCTCATTCCCCTTCGTTTTGACCTTTGGAAATCTTTCATTTTGGTTGGACTTGGCTTGAAACCCTAGAAATTTGATTTGGAGAGAAATGTTTGGAAATTTGTTAGATGCATTGGCCAATGTTGGTTATAAAGATGTGTATGAAGCATTTAGTTAGGTTTAGGGTTGTTGAAATGACATTGTTTGGTTTATTGGAATGTTATGGCTAGGGTTAGGGTTAGGGTTAGGGTTTGCTTATGTAAGAGAGGGTGTTCTTGTTAGCTTTATGGTTTGGTAATGTGTCTAATATAGTTTTGTTTATCTTGTCATGGTTAGTTAATGAACATATTCTCCTATGTGTTAGGGATGGCAAGAATTGTTCATGTTCATCATGTGGACAAGGATGCCTTTTTGAAAGGCAACATAGAACCGGACCCGGATGAGCTAGATATTGTGTTTGATCGTAGTCCCACCTATGCCGAGGTCTTGGAGCAAGTGAGGATTGAATTGAAATGGATGGACCCATGTGATGTTGTTGAGTTGGAAGGAAGACATAATGTGGGTTTTGGAGTGCACATCCGTTGGAAGACCATGCGTATCTTCTCCGAGGCTCGTTGGCTTGCATACAAGGAGGTGGTGGCCGAATCACTAGACAAGGCTCTTGAGCTATTTTCCACCAAGAAGGTTGATAGTTCATTGCCTTTGGACTTGAACCGCCGTGCTTCCCCATTGGATAGTAGGAGTCCTCCACCCGTGGAGCAAGAGCTATGGATTGAACCTCCTTTGAGCCAAACATTGAGCCCGATTTCAAGACACCAAGACGAAGTGTTGGAAGAGGACAATGATGATTGTGAGGGTGAAGATGATGATGATGTTGAACTCCATGACAACAATGTTGGTGATTTGGAGAAATATATCACTCAACATGACATGGACCGTGAACTCCCGTATTCTCGAGGCTATGCTTCGGACTCGGATGATGATGGTCCCGAAGAAGAAGTTGACGAGGAGGGGTTCACGGCTAGAGAGGCCGAAATCCACCATACCGTATTGGGGCGGGACCATCGGGTGCCTTTGTTTCGTGATCTTAGTCTCACGGATGAAGCCACGGTTGATGGTGGCAAAGGCATAGTGCTTGGACCAAGGACAAGTTCTTACCGGGATGGCAATGAAGTGAATAATGGCTTTTGCAAAGGATCAAGGTTTAAGACCTTGTTGGAATTTAAGCAATGGATAAAGGACTTCTCGGTGAAGCATCATCGTCCTTACACGGTCGTGCACTCGGATATCAAGAAGCGTTACACGGTGAAGTGCGAGGCGGAAGGATGTCCTTGGATTGTGCGTGCTAGACCATTCAAGGGAGGTCCCGATTGGCACATATCTAGTTGCGTATCAACTCACATGTGCCGAGGCCCGATGGTGGATGGAAAGGATGCAAAACATGAGCACCGACAACTCACCTCCGAGTTCCTCGCTTATAGGCTTTCCAATGACATCGCGTCGTTTCCAATAATGAGCATCAAGCAGGTCATGGAGTTTGTGAAAGCCCTCTTTAACTATGAGGTGAAGTACGGGAAGGCATGGAAGGCTAAGCAAGCCGCATTCAAGATGTTGTACGGTGATTGGGAGGAATCTTATAACCGAATCCCAAGGTTGTTGGGAGCGATGGCCGATGCTAACCCGGGCATGGTTCATGTGGTTGAACCTTTGGGGAACAAGACAAGGATTATAAACGGAAGAACCGTTCGAGTTTTTGGCCGTGCATTTTGGGCTTTCGAGCAATGTGTTCAGGCATTTGAACATTGTAGGCCGGTCATCTCCGTTGATGGCACCTTTTTGACCGGTCAATTCAAGGGCACTATCTTGATTGCAATAGCCAATGATGCCAACAACCGGTTGATTCCTTTGGCCTTTGCTTTGGTAGAGGTGGAAAACAATGATAATTGGGAGTGGTTCTTCCATCTTTTAAGAACCAAAATATTAACCCCTCATAGGGAAATATGTGTCATCTCGGACCGTCATCAAGGAATTCTTAAAGCGGTGGACCAACATATTCCCGGGCATGCTCCGTTGCACCATCGTTGGTGCATGAGACACTTTTGTTCAAACTTCTATAGGGCATGCAAGAGCAAGGATTTGGCCGATGATCTACAAGATTGTTGCCTCGCTTTCACGGAACGTCGTTTCTCAAACTTGTACAACAAATTGCTCTTCAACAAAGAGCTCGATGCGGGTGGTCGAGAGTTTCTCGATAGGAGCATTGGAGAAAGAACAAAGTGGGCACGGGCATTCGATGACGGTGGCCGGAGGTACGGTCAAATGACAAGCAACATGGCAGAGGCCTTCAACAAGTTGCTCAAAGGTGTCCGTGCATTGCCCGTCACGGCAATAGTCCGTTATACATTCGACATGATGAATGGGTATTTTCTTAAATACTCAGAGGAAACGGACCGGCAGATTGCGGGGGACTACAAGAACAAGCACAAATACAAGTACCCACCTAAGGTTGATGATTGGATGCAATTTCAGACAAAGAAAGCGGATGCCCAAGTTGTCACGGAGTATGACAAGCTCCAAGCCAACCAAGAACTAGCCAACAAGCTCCTAGACAACAAGCTCCTAGACAACAAAGAGGTCGATCACTTGGGCTTAGAAGAGGAAGAGGGCGTGGCGGTTTTAACCCGTCTAGTATGTTAGGTTACTTGGCAGGACCAAATCCTTATGTTAATAGGTACGGATGGAATGTTTATACTTGCACCCTTATGTTACTACCTACTATGCTTATTTCATTGAATCAATTATTGTTCACATTCATTGCATCCTTTACTAACTTGTAGCTTTTGTTCTTATAATAGGTATGGCGACTCGTCCCAACAAGGGCAATGATGGGGACGGTGTGAACTACTCGGCTATCTGGGCGAATGCTATGAAGGTGGTGGAAGAGAGGAAGAGGAAGGAGAAAGAAGAAGAGAAGAAGAGGAAGGAGGAAGAAGAAGAGAAGAAGAGGAAGGCATTTGAAGAGGTAGTTCAACTTGCTCGAGACTTGGCGAAGAAGAAGGACGAAGAGGACGAGAGAAAGAAGAAAAAGGAAGAGGAAGAGAGGAAGAAGAAAAGGGAGAAGGAAGAGGAAGAGAGGAAGAGGCAAAAGGAGAAGGAAGAGGAAGAGAGGAAGAGGCAAAAGGAGAAGGAAGAGGAAGAGAGGAAGATGAGGGCCAATGCTAGGCCACCTTGCGCCGACCAAGAGGAAAGGCCACGGAAGGCGTTTCGTACTTCTGAGGCCCATGGGAAGGAGGTTCCTATTTGTTGGTGTGGAACCGATTGCACTGTTAAGGAATCCCAAGACTACTTATCCGATAGTTGGGGAAAGAAGTTCTTCATGTGTGCCAACTACAACCGCTCTCCCGAGCGTAGCCGCAACCCATACGACAAGCCACGGGTATGCTCAAAGCTTTTTAGTTCTTCATGTGTCCCAAACTATTCCATAGCATATCCTCTAACATGCACTATTTTTTGTAGTCTCCCCCTCCGGTATGCAAGTACTACACTTGGATAGACCTTGAGCAACCTCAATCCAACAAGGCTATCCAAGAGATCAATTTTGCCATAAGAAGAAGTCGCTTCCAAGAACGGCTGCGTGACGAGGACATGGCGAGGAAGCGCAAGGAACGTAATGACGAGATCCGCAGGAAAGAGGAGGAAGAGGAGCGCAAAGCTAAGGAGAATCGTGTTGCGGAGAGGGAAAGGCTTCGTCAAGAGGCGTGGCGTTCCATGGAGGAAGAGGAAGAGAAGAAGAGGAAGGGCAAAGGACCTATGCTTTAGAAAACCATGTTTGATGTTGTTTGAGATGCTTAAGGGCAAGAACTATTAGTGTGATGTCGAACTATTAGTATGTAAAGCCCCTTAAGGGCAAGAACACCATGTTTGAGATGCTTCTATTTGAGTATGTCATGAACTGCTATTCCTCGTCTTTTATTTGCCTTGTGTAATGTTTGTCATGTTAAAGTCTCAGAACAGGGAAATGTTTGGTCTGAACACAGTTTCAAGGCATAGCGCCTAGCAGAACGGCGCTACACAAGCATAGCGCCTGTCTGCTAGGCGCTATGCTAGCAGATTTCGTCTGCCCCCCAAACTAACAGAGAGCAAATCGAGAGTTTGCTCAGGGAAAAAGTCTAAGTCAGAGTATAGCGCCTGTCTGATAGGCGCTACACCTCAGAGCATAGCGCCTATCAGACAGGCGCTATACTCTGACTTAGACTTTTTCCCTGAGCAAACTCTCGATTTTCTCTCTGTTAGTTTGGGGGGCAGACGAAATCTGCTAGCATAGCGCCTAGCAGACAGGCGCTATGCTTGTGTAGCGTCGTTCTGCTAGGCGCTATGCTAGCAGATTTCGTCTGCTCCAAAATTAACAGGAGGCAGCTACACCCTGACATATATACATCAATATAATCTCAAACAACACCAACTAATTGTCATACATCAACATAGTCTCAAACAACATAGTCTTCTTCCTGGGAGTGAATGGGGAGGGGTGGGGAGGGGGGCTGCGGGCTGCAGGCTAAGTCCCAGGGTGTAGCGCCTAGCAGAAAGGCGCTACACATTAAAGTGTAGCGCCTAGCAGAAAGGCGCTACACCCTGGGCATAGCGCCTGGGCGTTAGTCGCCCCAGGCATAGCGCCTAGGCGTCACACGGCGGGGTGGGGCCAGGGAGGGGCCAGGCGGTGCCACGCTGGCAGGGGGCATAGCGCCTGGCTGAAAGGCGCTACACTGTAGAGTGTAGCGCCGTGCTGTTAGGCGCTACAAAAAGGGTTAGTCCAGTGAAATAGTTTTCCAGATGGGTCATTTCGTGAAATACTTTCGAATTTGGGTTATTTTTGTCCATTCTGCCATACTAGTTAGCAGTCGCTGAACATAATAAATGTCCAAAGGATGCAAGAGCAAGTGACCAGCCAAGCGCGACCCACACGCTGGCTAGCTGGAGGCTGCCGAAGAAAACGTGCAAGTTGTTGGTGGAGAAGGACCAGCCAGTTTGCAGCACGCGAGGCGATGGACCTGCTGGATCGTGTCGTGTGGGTTGCCGAAACCATGGCCAGATTTTCGGCGGACCACCACGTTAGAGCAAATCTTAGGGCATCTCTAACGGGCCGATGTTGTTCCAAATAATCCGTTTCTGTTCGTTTGGGTCGGGCCACGGTTGATCTGGAGTTGTGGTCCGGCCGACCGTGTCCAGCGGTGCAACCCTTCTGTCCGCGCTTGGCCATCGTCAACGCCGGCATATTTTCAGTGTCTTTCCGCCGCCATGTCGTCTCCCGTGTAACACCCTCAGAATCGACCCTATGCAAGTTTTAGCGATTCCCGCCAAACCCGCATAGAAACGATTCAAAGGTGCCCACCAGGCACTTTCGTGCGGGTGGAAAACGAAGTAATAACATTACACAACAGTCCTCGATGGGACCCACAGAACAGATATATATATACAACACGACTTCATGAGTCAAGAATACAGATATAATATACAAAGATCCAAATCACCTTGAAAATGATAGGGCGTCCTACTACGGACAAGATGCAAATGGGGCTAAGAGCCCTGAAGAATAACCAATGGCGTCCATAACCCTGCCCAGACCAAACCGGAAGGGTAACCCTGCTAACGACGTCGAAACCTGCTAAAACAAAAGGGGTGCTGACAAAGGGCAAAGGAAAAACAGGAGCGTCAGTACTAAGGCCAGTACACGGCGAGGCTAGAATTCGGCGGTCCTCGCCTACATAGGTATGGTGGACTGAAGCGGCAGCGGCAGCATGCACTAAACACCCTATAGAGACTCGATACAACTGGCGGCAATCAGAGAGGGGTAAGAAAGACCTATTCGGAACCCACCTGATTCTACCACCAAACAAACCCATCCTGGTATTTCCCCCTCGGGACCAATCGAGGAAGTCAACCGAGGAACTCACACAGTTGGCAGTTTTATTTATTCAGTTATCGTTGCGGCAATTACTAGTCAGGTGTAGATAATCGTCCTGATAAAATAAGCAGTGGGCACTTTTAGTTAACCATTCCGTTGTAGTTGCAACACTTACTAGTCAGATACAAATAGCATGAGATAACCCAAGACCCAGCAGTCGTTGGTACTTTTATTTAGCCATTCCGTTATAGTTGCAATATTTACTAGTCAGGTACAATGGTCGCAAACGACAACCCAGCAAGCAATTGTTGGCAGTTTTATTTAGCCATTCCATTATAGTGAAGCTGATTACTAGTCATTATAAAGTCAAATTTATAGCACTACTTTAGTTATAGTTATCTATGGTCGAGATACTGTGCTCCAAGTCGTCCATAACCGCGGACACGGCTTTCAGAAAGTTTTACCCGGCCGGGGTACACCAATAGCAACACACACTCGATCAACCTCGGAAAAACCAAATCAAAACCCAACGAGGCCTTCACGACAAAGCAATCACAGGATTCAGAAATATTTCAGGGGGCCACCCCTTAAAGTAGACCTGCAACGAAGCCGGCCGGCTCCGAGACGGACTCAAGGTTGTGGGGACGGCTGTGAACGACTGGGAACCCAAAACTGGGCTTGTCGACACCGCGGAATCGTGCCACGATCCTAAACAGTACAGCGTGCTCCTCGCACAATCGTAAATAAAGCAGTAGCATGGCATAAGTACAGGATAGTAAATAAAACCTCAAACTAGTTTGTGGCCCCAAGAAATAAGACGAAATCAAGCTCTGGCTAAGGGGGGTCCCATAATCCTCCCGGATGTGGATAGCGCGAATATTCAAGGAACAGGTATCAAGTACTCGGGGTCCTACGGGACACAAGTGGGCGGTCGGAAACCAAATATTATCTATCACCCACCGATGCCTCTGCTTACTTACTTCAATTTTAGTTGTTAAACAGGAATTAAAGTGAACGATAAGTAAAGCCAGGATCATCTCCAACATCAAACAGGTGGCAACACTCCAACAACTGTGGTACATGGCGACACGCTACAGCACTTGAGCAAGCGACTACGACGCGCAAGTCCAACTATCTACCAAACAACAGGTATTAGGATGTGTCCAAGGCAATATAAGACTGCAAGGGATATCACAGGTACGGAAACTAGAGCATCGCAACACAGATAGCAATAGATCAACAGGAGGGAATAAAGACTATAAAAGTAAGATAGGTAGAAAGGGGGAGATGCTCGCCTGAAAACATTGCCGAAGGTTCAACCGAAGATCGAGGCGAAGCTCACATCAACTCAACGGCCTTATCCGCGAAGAAGCAAAACGCTAGAATAAACACCGGGTGCAATATTTAATACTACGGCAGAAGATCGGGCATGATGCATGCATGATGCATGACATGGCAGAGGTGCAATGCAATGAGGCAAGATTAAGCGAAACCGGGGTCCCGACAATTAAATATATGGTTCTAGTTGTGTAGATACCCCGCATTTTAAATGTTGTTTAACAAGGCAGAATATATCACCGGTTCGCTACACAAATTTAAATGAGGCCAATATGAGACTAGATTTGCCCGCATATGGGCCCCATATTTAATTATGAGGTGAATCGGCATAAGGCCCCCAAACCAATGAGATGCATGCGAGATGAATGATTAATATGCAACAAGTTTTATGTATAGCATTTATAAAATAGGGCTCGGAAAAAGGTTCACACATTAGGGGTCTCGACGAACTTGGGGTTCCGGGGTCGGGGTTCGGTCTCAGGGTTCAGGGTCCGACGGAAGCGGTCTTGGCAGGAACACTCTCGAACAACGGGGCAGATCTTGTCGCATCCGGGTTCTCGGCGGACTCGGCGTACGGAAAGGAGTACTTGGTTCGGTGTCGGGGCGCATCGGATTCTTCCGGGTCGGTGCCGATCTTGTCGTCGCGAAGGTCTGGTCGGGTCCGCGCCATCGAGTCGGACTTGGCATTCGGGAAGAAGAACTGGTCGTCCTTGTGGCGATCTTGGCGTTCTTCAGGTCCGGGTTTTGGCGTCCGAGGGAAGTACTTGTCGTATCCGTGTCGGCGGCCTTGGCGGTTATCGGGTTCGGTCTTCGGATCCGGGTGTGGCGTCGATGGTCTTACGTGGCTCGATGGTTCCATGTCGACGACCTTGGGGTTCCCGCGGAATCGGTCTTCGGGTTCTTGGGTTGTTTTCCCACGTGGTGGTCTTGACGTCCGGGTGTCGGATCCGGAAGTTCTTGTCGATGACACCTTACCCTGGTGGTCTTGGATCATGCGGAGGAAGCACTTGAAGTATCCATCACATAGTAAGGATCTGTAGCTGCGTGGGCCAGCTACTCAACATGTTCCCTACCACCTCGACGGGTCTTCACCAGACACAAGGAGCCCCGCGAGGCAAAAACTTGAACGACGAGCTTGACATCAGCGACGAGCTTGGCGTTCACGGCCATGAGGTGCAGGACACAGGAGAAGGGCGACACGGCCGGTGACGTTCTTGTAGGGCCGACAGGCTCGGCGGGGCGACTAGCAGCTCGGGCCCACGGGGTCGGGGTCGAACGGCGCGGAGGCAGGGTCGGCGCCGGCGCGGTCGCGCCCAGGCGGCGGCGAGGGTCGACGGTGGGAGTGGCCGAAGGCGGGGCTTCTGGGCGGCGGCGGACGACGGCGGCCCGCGCGGTACGGCGGCGGCGCGAGGCAGAAGTCCACTGCAGCGGCTCGGGCGGCCAGAGGCAGACGAGGGTGGGGCCGAGCTGGGCACGAGGGGAAGGGGAGAGGCGGGCCCGACGGCGCGCTTGGAGAGGAGGGGGGAAGGACCGCAGGGGGCGAGCGAGGTCGACCGGCGGCGGCGCGGTCGACGGAGGCGCGGCCACGGCCAGGAGCAGGGCGCGACGGCGAGGCACAGGGGCAGAGCACGCGGCCGGGGCGGGGCTCGGGCCGGCGGGAGGCAGACGCGGAACGGCGAGCCCGAGCGGGAGCGGGACGAGGTGGAGGACGTGGTGCCGGCGTCGGGAGGCGGGGCCGGGCGGCGAACTAGAGAAGGGGAAGAGGGGCGGTGGTCGCGGGGCGTCTGGCGCGCGGGACCGGGGCGCCGGGGCGGCGGGGAGGAGGGAGGAGCGGCGCCTCGAGGCAGAGGACGCGGCGCTCGGGAGGATGGGGAGACGGGGTCGGGGAGAGAGGGAGGAAGCAGGGACAGGTGGGGTCGGGGGACAGCAGGAGGTGGGCCAGGCGCAGGGTGGGTCGGTGTTGGCTGGCAGGTGGGAGGTTTGACCAGGGGAGGAGGAAGGGAGGGAGAGGGTGAGGTGGCAGCCAGGGATTGGTCCGGGTGAGGTGGAGGAGGGGCTGGGTAGGTTAGGTTGGGGTAGACTAGGGATTTTTGGGTGGACCGATTTAATCTGGGGGTGGTCGTCCGGGTCGAATCGGCCCGTTCGACTGCCCCACTAAAAATAATTAAATATTTATTTGTTTAAAACAAGGCTTCTGCAAACCGATAGCAGACAAAACAAAATAATCCGGAGACCCGGGTTTTGCGTTTGAATGAAGACGGGGCGTTTAGAAACCAAAAACAGGTTTTTCCCAAAATAGTTTTATGCGAACAAATGCAAGATGCTGACGATGCTCAAATTCAAGGTGGCATGATGACATGAGCATGCGGTCATGATGATGCAATGCACAAAAACAACGCGATTTTCTAGTAGTGGTTTTGTGGGATGCCACAATTCGACAACACTAACAATGGATCTCGCCCCGAGATCCGCCTCATGGTACCGAAAAGAAAGCCGACGGTCTGAATCTTCTTGCTTCGTGTAGATCTTCGCGACACGACTAACAAGAGGTCGTTGTCCGTGACCGTCGAGAGAACACTCCGGGAAACAAAAGGTCGAAGGTAAAGGTATCCACAAGGAAGCCACCTCTAGCTTCGATAGAAAGAGGGAACCGATGCATTCCCATCCACTGCAATGTACAAAAGCGAATAGAAAGGGTAGTCGGCATGGGGGCCAATCCATCACGCACCCAAACTATTACTCTGCACAATCAGTGGAAAAGCGTGCAACCATTTCCGGAATCAGACTGAAGATCTCGACAACCGAGGTTCGGAATAAAGGAGTGATGCAGACTCTGCATCGGATCTGGCGTAGATGATGTCGTCGCGTCGGAAAACACCGGAAGGCACGAGAAGGAACAAGGAATGGTACCACAGACGGAGGATTCCTCGGATAGCATGAAGACCAGATGTGTAGGGGTTCGTAGCATGGAAAACAAAAATTTTCTATCGCATACAAACAAACAAGCCAAGATCTATCTACTAGATTGTAGCAACGAGTCGATGGAATAACTTACCCTCGAAGATTCCAAAGCGGTTAACGAGAGCAGATTCTCGTGGGTGATGTAGTCGTACTCTTTCCGATCTCAAGATCGCATAGACGATCCTTCCGGCGCCACGTTCCGGCAGCGCTCCCGCAGTCGGTCACACGTTCGGTACTCGACGAAGACCTTCCTCTCCCTTGTTCCAGCAGGCAGCGGAGGTTGTAGCACTCTCCTCGCGATTCCGGCAGCACAACGGCGTGGTACCGGAAGTAGAGGGGAGATCCCGAAGGGCTTCACCTTAAGCCAGAGCGAGTATGGTGGAGTATGAGAGAGAACTATTAGTGGTCTAGGGATTAGACACACCAATTAGAAGGCTCTAAACCGAAGGCTGGGGCAATTAGAAGCTCTAAACCAAAACGGCTCTAAACCGGAGATTAGAGGATAGGAACTTGTGTGTCTAGAGGAGGAGGCCCTGCCCCTCCTTTTATAGGTGGGAGGGGCGGCCAAGGGGAGGGGAGTCCCTCCCCAAGTCGGCTTGGTGGTGCGCCGGCCAAGGGAGGAACCCTCCCCCAAATCGGCCTCAACCAAACCTCCTTCTCCTCTTTCCGAAAACTAGTCGTTTGACTTTTCAAACTAGCCGTTTGACTTTTCAAACTAGGATTTGAATAAACCCTTTATTTCGGACAGCGAAGACACCTAGTACATGATGCAATCATACCAACTTGATATGACACACTCATGTACCCCTTCCCCCCCAGAGTGCCGGACATTCCGGAACCTTCTAGAACATTCCCGATGAAAACACCGGAATCATTTCCAAACTCCGAAACGGGACTTTCCTTATATGAATCTTATTCTCCGGACCATTCCGGATCACCTCGTGATATCCCAGATCCCATCCGAGACTCCGAACAACATTCGGTCTCTTTCTCATAATACCATAACTACTCAAACAACGTCGAATCCTTAAGTGTGTCTCCCTACGGTTCGTGAATAATGCGGACATGATCGAGACACTTCTCCGATCAATAACCAATAGAGGAATCTGGAAATTCATATGGCTCCCACATATTTCTACGATTACTTTGCGTTCGAATGAACCACTTACATACGATACCAATTTCCCTTTGTCTCACGATAGTTTACTTATCCGAGGTTTTGATCGTCGGTATCTCTGCATACCTAGTTCAACCTCGTTACCGATAAGTACTCTTTTCTCGTTCCCGTGATATGTGATCCCTTGTGACCCAGTCACATGCTTGCAAGCTAATTGGATGACATTTCACCGAGAGGGCCCAGAGTATATCTATCCGTCATATGGATGGACAAATCCCACTCTTGATCCATGTGTTTCAACCAATACTTTCCGAACACTCAATGTCACCTTTATAGCCACCCTGTTACGGTGTGGTGTTTGATGACATCAAAGCATCCATCCGGTAAAGGTGATATGCATGACCTCATGGTCGAAGGAATTAGGTTACTATGTATCAAAAAGCATATAGCAATTGAACTATTGAAATGACTTGATCTTTATGCTACGCTTATCTATAGGAGTATGTCCACCATATCATTCTCCTAATGATATGATCCTGTTGTTAATAACATCTCTATGTTCATGATCAGGAAACCATGATCATATATTAACCAACAAGCTAGTTTAACAAGAGGCTTTACTAGGGACTCTTATTTTATGTTTAAAAATCACACAAGTATTAATGTTTCCGGTTAATACAATTATAGCATGGTATGTAAACATTTATCATAAGTGTGAAGATATGATAATAACCACTTTATTATTGCCTCTTGGGTAGGGATGGCAATGGAGCGGGTTTGGAGGGATATATCAAAACCAAATCCAAATCCAGATCCATGAACCTCACTCTAGCCCGCCCACGAAGATATCCATGGGCATAGATATCGCTCCATATCCAAACCTGACGGATATCCATGTATCCATGGATATCCATTGGTTTACACACTATACAATAATCATCACAACATTTAGCATAAGTACGATATAATAGCAATTTTTTACAGCATTTTAGCAGCATTTCAGCAAATATTATATGTATAATAATACATAGGAATATCAAAGCAACAATATTTTCACCACATAGTACTTAAAATGTGTCAAATATCACATGATAACATCACAAAGTACATAGATGTCTCATAACAGTCTTAGAGAATGCTTTTTATTACAAGTTTTCAATACAACATCTCATATATTCAATAGATATAGCAATGCAAAGTAGAAAATATTGGGGCCCGTGGCTTGGAAGTTTGGGCCTTCTATTGAGTAAATATTGCATATGTAAAAAAAACAATCTCACTAACATGTGGGTCCCACGTGTCAGCCGGGTATCCGCTGGATATCCATGGAGCAAAAACACTACCCATGTCCGCCCCATTAATTAGCGGATATCCGCCCCATGAAATTTGTGGATATAACTAGGCCTCCATACCCTTGCCCACCGAGTCGGATATCCGTGGATACCCGAATCCATGGATAAAATTGCCATCCTTACTCTTGGGCATATCTCCAACAGTCTCCCACTTGCACTAGAGTCAATAATCTAGTTTCAAACCTTTGTGTATTCAACACCTATGGCTTTCCGGTGTTGTATGTACACGATTGCTAGTGGTCAACTGATCTTCGGATCTGACACTTCCAGGTCCGTGTGTAATTGCATGTCTTTGCGTCTCTACGCATCACTCATTCTCTAATGAGATGGCTTTGTATAAATTTGGTCTTTCGGTGTGACCTTTAGTTCTTTGGGTTTAAAACATGTTGATAATATTGTCGCACAATATATCTTCATAGTATTATCCCACTGTGAACTACACCTAGTTTGATAACAAACTACTTGACACAAATGCCCTCTTTTGCTGCTAAAATAGCAGTCATATACTTAGCCTTTTGTTGTAGTATCTGTCACAATGTATTTAACTTTGGAACTCATCCAAATCCATTATGGAACTCGCTTTCCATTATATTGTGCCACCCTTAGTTTAGATTGAGATAAACTTAATTTGTACTGTGTGACAAAGCTAGTATCAATGTAGTACTTTTACAATGAACTAACCATCTATTTGTCACTTCTACAAATAATATACTCTTAGTTCTTCCAAAAGATCATAAGAATATCCTTACTATTGTCCAATGATCATCTTACGAATCATTCTGGTATATGCTCACAACATTTAGAGCATAGGACATATCTGGATTTGTACACATCACAGTATGATTGATATAAATACTCTTTGTGATTTCATACATCAAGTATCAATCTATACTTGATTATTTGTTTCACTTTACCAAATGTCAATAC
This sequence comes from Avena atlantica, assembly GCA_910589765.1. Lineage (NCBI taxonomy): Eukaryota > Viridiplantae > Streptophyta > Magnoliopsida > Poales > Poaceae > Avena > Avena atlantica. The sequence goes on along the minus strand of OU342733.1, from coordinate 466,917,306 downwards.
ACTTGAATAAATCATCAACATTGAACTCTTTCAATCCTTTCTGTGCGATAAGAACCTTTCTTGTAGTTTCTATATTGAACTCATTCAATACATCATCTATGTACTTTCGGCACAACCATATTAGCGTCTATTGATGCCAAATATTTGGGTTATGCCTAAGCCTTTCATCGAGATGAAATTCTTATCTTGTGTTAATAAAAAGATACATCACTTCCAATCAACAATATGTCTCCTACATAATGTATTAGAAATATGTCTTAGCGCTCCCACTTAATTTCTTGCAAATGCAAGCATCTTCATTGTCTCCGATGAATTTAAACTCTTTTAACAATTTCATCATTGTGAAGATTCCAACTCCGCGATGCTCACTTTAACCATTGAAGTTTGCATATGCTTTTAGCATCCTTTGAATTAACAAAACCCTATGGACCGTGTTATGCACATGTCCTAGGTAACGATTCTATTAGAAGAACTTGTTTTGTTTATTCAACTACCATATAACAAATTATATGTAGTGGTTGCTACATTAATCCGTCTAGACTAAATATCACTATGAAAGATCAAATCTTGTCATAGTCAATCCTTGAACATTGTTGTGAACTCTTTCCCAATATGTCGACTATTTCATAGATGTAAAACATCCATGTCTATTTCTTTATAGATCCAGACACAACTGTAAGGTCTTACACCTTTCTCGAGGGTCCTTCAAGTTCAAAACTTGATTTCTCGTGTATGGAACTATCACGGATTTTTATGGCTTCAAGCCATTTGACGGAGTCAGGGCTCATCATCGCTTCTTTGCATGTAGTCGGATCATTATTGTCAAATAATGATTTAACTCTCAAATCTTGGTATTCGATTGTTTATCCGGCCTACTTGTTTCAATAGGAACTTGGATCTCCGTGACCACAACCTTTGAGGTACGTGAGCCATGAGCATTGTTGCTGCCTCCGGAACACTTTTCGGCGCTGTGCAACTTTGCACATATAGCTAAGGTTCCTTTAACCTTATCAAAGTTCTATTGTCCTCCCACTTAACTTTTCACGAAAAATTCCTTCTCAAAGAAACTTGACGTTCTAAGCGACAAAACACTTTTGTCTCCGGTGTTATGGAGGAATACTTAACAGTTATACAAAGACAGGTTTATCCGACTTTGGTTGCAAACATCTTTCTTATGCATAGCATACCAATGTTTTTAAGAAAGGACAACTTGGGTTTATCCCAAACCATAACTTTATATGGTGTCATTTCAACGGATTATGATGAAGATCTTTTCAGTGGAAAAACGGTAATCTCTAAAGCTTTTAATCTTTAAAATATAATGGCAGTTTTATGAATTATACCTTTGATCTTACCATGTCAAACAAGGTTTAATTACATACCTTGAACGCTCCATACCCTTATGGTGTTTCGGGAAATGCAAATCCACGGAACAATTCCTTAAATCTTAGGTATTATGCTAAACTCTGTAACTCAAATATCTTCCTTTATGATCTTTATCATAAACTATTTGTATTCTTGTTACTATGATTTTGCACTTCATTTTGAAAGTCTTTGAACTTTTCAAATGTTTCATACTTCATCCTTATTAAGTAAATATTCATATATTCACTCAAATTTTCGGAGAAAGCAAATGAAGTTGAAATTCATCGCTCTTGACTACACATAATGGACTTCGTACAACAATATGTACAAGTTCAAATAAGCTAGTCATTCGTTCCCTTTTGCCCTATGAACGAAGTTTTAATTATCTCTAGGAAAGTTTCACAAGTGTCATTTGATCAAAAATCAAAAGACTCCAAAATTCCATCCATATGGAGTTTCTTCATGTTTTCTTTCCAATATAATTTAAACGGCGATATCACTTCCTAAGTGATATTTCAATCAATTTGTCTTTCGACATTTTTAGCACTAGTTTTATGGATGTGATTTCTCCAACGAGATTTGTGAATCATCCATCTTTTATGAATTATGGAAATTATTTGAACAACCCTTTTGTTCTCATAATACCTGATAAAACAAATCTTGAAGGCAAACTTTGACGTTTAACGAGCAACACAATAACCTTTTATTTGTTCTCTATGAACATCATCACATATTCTTTTGCTAGTTACTTAGGCCATTGTAGTTCATGAATTGTGTTGTTTCGTATGACGATTCACACCAACAAATTCAGTATCAAATATTTAAGAACCACATTGTTTAATAAGCAAAGAATATAGCCATAACATGTATATCATCTATATACTTAAGCTGAACAATTCTAGTCTTTTCTTTTCTGCCATATATTTATGAGATTCTCTTTCAGTATTTCCTTTTTTTTTGAAAGAATCTATCAACATCAATAGTGGAGTCATACATATGACATATAGTCCAAAGCGTGTATAGTTAAATACCAATGTCTTTGGACTTTTACTTTGAAGTAGATTACCATCATCAAATGTTTGGTGTTCTTTCAAATTCCTTTCTTTAGTAATCTCTTGGTGCAGTAAGCATTTTACCTACATCAAATATTCACCCTTATCATGGGATCATCCATGATCAAGCTACTTTTAGCTTATAACGGTGAATCACGAGTATAATGTTGCTATCCAAAACCTTTTGGAGGATTAGGACAACTAGTGTCTCCAACCTTTAAATTCTCATCAAATATGAGAACATGAACTTTGCCATATTATACTCTATCATGTTGTAACCAAAACTTCGTTTCAGATATCACAATATCTTCCACACATCATGGTTTCTGAAATAACTCTTTCAGATCCTAGATAACCTTGATATTAAGATAATCCTTTGAATATCAAGAATTATGGAGACAAACACGATACTTATATACTAACATTTGGAATTGTTACTCTTGATTTAATACTAATTATTAAACTTCATGGAGTAACCGGAACTTACTGAAAGTTTGCAATAGGACTTTTAAACTTTAGATTAACACTTCAAAACAATACGATACCAGTTCGTAAAGTAACTAACCAAAATTCTATAGTTCTATCATCTCAATTATAACTAAGCGCAAGGTGGTAAACGGATGCCAATGACTACAACAATTATGCAAATTCACTCTGATTTAGTTTATGATAAATTGAGTTCTAATTAATAATTAAATTAATCTTGGTGAACTCCCACTCAAAACAATATCCCTCACATTGTTTTAGTGATCACACGAACCAAATCCACCACATCAAAACCGATCATCACGAGAGTTGATGTAGCTTCAATGGCGAACAATCAACATGTTCATCATATCTACTATATGACTCATGCTTTACCTTTCGGTAATCCGTGTTCCTGAGGCCATGTCTGTACATGCTAGGCTCGTCATGATCAAACCTTAGTTTCCGCATGAGCAAATCTGGCTTGCTCACGTTGTATACACTTGTAGAATCTAACACACCCGATCATCACGTGGTGCTTCGAAACAACAAGCTTTAGCAACGGTGCTAACCAAGGGTGAACACTTTATGACTTGAAATTCATGTGCATGAGGGATCATCTTATAATGCTACCGTCGTCTACTAAGCAATACAAGATGCATAAAGGATTAACATCACATGCAATTCATAATATGTGATATGATATGGCCTTTCTTCTTTGTGCTTCCGATCTCCATCTTCTAGCACGAACATGATCTCCATCATCACCGGCATTGCATCAAGGTCAATGATGCTTCTCCATGGTTGTCGTCCACCGGCTTCAACTATTACAACTACTTTGAATAGACACGCGGGTCTTAACAGAAATTAAAGACAACCATATGGCTCCTGCCGGTTGCCGACTTACAATAAGGATCATTGCATACATCAAATATAATCACAATCATGGCCATATCACATCACTGCACACCCCTGCAAAACAAAGTTAGACGCCTCTACTTTCTTTGCATATTTTACGTGGTTTGGGGCTTTCAATAAGTGTCGTTCTAACTTACGAACAAGAACCACAACATTGATACTAGTATTGTTAATCACCCGTTGTAAATTGGATCTTAACTATGCTAGGAGAAACAGGCACCCGCAAAGCCACTTATGCAATACAAGTTGCATGTCAAGCGTGGAGCAAGTCTCATGAATGATGTCATGTAAGGTTAGCCCGGGCCGCTTCATCCCAACATACCGCAAGATGCAAAGTACACAAGAAGCAATCGACAATAAAAGCATCAACGCCCACAATGACCATTGTGTTCTACTCGTGCAACAGATCTACATATAGACACGACTCTGATACCACTGTAGGGGTTCGTAGCATGGAAAACAAAAATTTTCTATCGCATACAAACAAACAAGCCAAGATCTATCTACTAGATTGTAGCAACGAGTCGATGGAATAACTTACCCTCGAAGATTCCAAAGCGGTTAACGAGAGCAGATTCTCGTGGGTGATGTAGTCGTACTCTTTCCGATCTCAAGATCGCGTAGACGATCCTTCCGGCGCCACGTTTCGGCAGCGCTCCCGCAGTCGGTCACACGTTCGGTACTCGACGAAGACCTTCCTCTCCCTTGTTCCAGCAGGCAGCGGAGGTTGTAGCACTCTCCTCGCGATTCCGGCAGCACAACGGCGTGGTACCGGAAGTAGAGGGGAGATCCTGCAGGGCTTCACCTTAAGCCGGAGCGAGTATGGTGGAGTATGAGAGAGAACTATTAGTGGTCTAGGGATTAGACACACCAATTAGAAGGCTCTAAACCGAAGGCTGGGGCAATTAGAAGCTCTAAACCAAAACGGCTCTAAACCGGAGATTAGAGGATAGGAACTTGTGTGTCTAGAGGAGGAGGCCCTGCCCCTCCTTTTATAGGTGGGAGGGGCGGCCAAGGGGAGGGGAGTCCCTCCCCAAGTCGGCTTGGTGGTGCGCCGGCCAAGGGAGGAACCCTCCCCCAAATCGGCCTCAACCAAACCTCCTTCTCCTCTTTCCGAAAACTAGCCGTTTGACTTTTCAAACTAGGATTTGAATAAACCCTTTATTTCGGACAGCGAAGACACCTAATACATGATGCAATCATACCAACTTGATATGACACACTCATGTACCCCTTCCCCCCCGGAGTGCCGGACATTCCGGAACCTTCTAGAACATTCCCGATGAAAACACCGGAATCATTTCCGAACTCCGAAACGGGACTTTCCTTATATGAATCTTATTCTCTGGACCATTCTGGATCACCTCGTGATATCCCAGATCCCATCCGAGACTCCGAACAACATTCGGTCTCTTTCTCATAATACCATAACTACTCAAACAACGTCGAATCCTTAAGTGTGTCTCCCTACGGTTCGTGAATTATGCGGACATGATCGAGACACTTCTCCGATCAATAACCAATAGAGGAATCTGGAAATTCATATGGCTCCCACATATTTCTACGATTACTTTGCGATCGAATTAACCACTTACATACGATACCAATTTCCCTTTGTCTCACGATAGTTTACTTATCCGAGGTTTTGATCGTCGGTATCTCTGCATACCTAGTTCAACCTCGTTACCGATAAGTACTCTTTTCTCGTTCCCGTGATATGTGATCCCTTGTGACCCAGTCACATGCTTGCAAGCTAATTGGATGACATTTCACCGAGAGGGCCCAGAGTATATCTATCCGTCATATGGATGGACAAATCCCACTCTTGATCCATGTGTTTCAACCAATACTTTCCGAACACTCAATGTCACCTTTATAGCCACCCTGTTACGGTGTGGTGTTTGATGACATCAAAGCATCCATCCGGTAAAGGTGATATGCATGACCTCATGGTCGAAGGAATTAGGTTACTATGTATCAGAAAGCATATAGCAATTGAACTATTGAAATGACTTGATCTTTATGCTACGCTTATCTATAGGAGTATGTCCACCATATCATTCTCCTAATGATATGATCCTGTTGTTAATAACATCTCTATGTTCATGATCAGGAAACCATGATCATATATTAACCAACAAGCTAGTTTAACAAGAGGCTTTACTAGGGACTCTTATTTTATGTTTACAAATCACACAAGTATTAATGTTTCCGGTTAATACAATTATAGCATGGTATGTAAACATTTATCATAAGTGTGAAGATATGATAATAACCACTTTATTATTGCCTCTTGGGCATATCTCCAACAAGATGTAGCAACACCGTTATCAAAGGAGGGAGCGAAACCCTAAAGGTACGACGGAACCCAACCACGAGAAATCCTGGACTCGGAGAGAGAGAAGAGAGCGGATTCAAAACACGCCGAGGTAAGAGGAGAATAGCAGAGGGGTAAGGAGTAAAATCAGACCTAATCAGAATTAGCCAACCGATTTTGCAAAATAGTTTTGACACTCTACTTCGGCCATTAGCTAGGTTATCCTACAGGCTGGACTTGTGGGGTATCGCAACTGCTGAGCTCTGATACCACTCTGTAACACCCTCAGAATCGACCCTATGCAAGTTTTAGCGATTCCCGCCAAACCCGCATAGAAACGATTCAAAGGTGCCCACCAGGCACTTTCGTGCGGGTGGAAAACGAAGTAATAACATTACACAATAGTCCTCGATGGGACCCACAGAACAGATATATATACAACACGACTCCATGAGTCAAGAATACAGATATAATATACAAAGATCCAAATCACCTTGAAAATGAAAGGGCGTCCGACTACGGACAAGATGCAAATGGGGCTAAGAGCCCTGAAGAATAACCAATGGCGTCCATAACCCTGCCCAGGCCAAACCGGAAGGGTAACCCTGCTAACGACGTCGAAACCTGCTAAAACAAAAGGGGTGCCGACAAAGGGCAAAGGAAAAACAGGAGCGTCAGTACTGAGGCCAGTACACGGCGAGGCTAGAATTCGGCGGTCCTCGCCTACATAGGTATGGTGGACTGAAGCGGCAGCGGCAGCATGCACTAAACACCCTATAGAGACTCGATACAACTGGCGGCAATCAGAGAGGGGTAAGAAAGACCTATTCGGAACCCACCTGATTCTACCACCAAACAAACCCATCCTGGTATTTCCCCCTCGGGACCAATCGAGGAAGTCAACCGAGGAACTCACACAGTTGGCAGTTTTATTTATTCAGTTATCGTTGCGGCAATTACTAGTTAGGTGTAGATAATCGTCCTGATAAAATAAGCAGTGGGCACTTTTAGTTAACCATTCCGTTGTAGTTGCAACACTTACTAGTCAGATACAAATAGCATGAGATAACCCAAGACCCACCAGTCGTTGGTAATTTTATTTAGCCATTCAGTTATAGTTGCAATATTTACTAGTCAGGTACAATGGTCGCAAACGACAACCCAACAAGCAATTGTTGGCAGTTTTATTTAGCCATTCCATTATAGTGAAGCTGATTACTAGTCATTATAAAGTCAAATTTATAGCACTACTTTAGTTATAGTTATCTATGGTCGAGATACTGTGCTCCAAGTCGTCCATAACCGCGGACACGGCTTTCAGAAAGTTTTACCCGGCCGGGGTGCACCAATAGCAACACACACTCGATCAACCTCGGAAAAACCAAATCAAAACCCAACGAGGCCTTCACGACAAAGCAATCACATGATTCAGAAATATTTCAGGGGGCCACCCCTTAAAGTAGACCCGCAACGAAGCCGGCCGGCTCCGAGACGGACTCAAGGTTGTGGGGACGGCTGTGAACGACTGGGAACCCAAAACTGGGCTTGTCGACACCGCGGAATCGTGCCACGATCCTAAACAGTACAGCGAGCTCCTCGCACAATCGTAAATAAAGCAGTAGCATGGCATAAGTACAGGATAGTAAATAAAACCTCAAACTAGTTTGTGGCCCCAAGAAATAAGACGGAATCAAGCTCTGGCTAAGGGGGGTCCCATAATCCTCCCGGATGTGGATAGCGCGAATATTCAAGGAACAGGTATCAAGTACTCGGGGTCCTACGGGACACAAGTGGGCGGTCGGAAACCAAATATTATCTATCACCCACCGATGCCTCTGCTTACTTACTTCAATTTTAGTTGTTAAACAGGAATTAAAGTGAACGATAAGTAAAGCCAGGATCATCTCCAACATCAAACAGGTGGCAACACTCCAACAACTGTGGTACATGGCGACACGCTACAGCACTTGAGCAAGCGACTACGACGCGCAAGTCCAACTATCTACCAAACAACAGGTATTAGGATGTGTCCAAGGCAATATAAGGCTGCAAGGGATATCACAGGTATGGAAACTAGAGCATCGCAACACAGATAGCAATAGATCAACAGGAGGGAATAAAGACTATAAAAGTAAGATAGGTAGAAAGGGGGAGATGCTCGCCTGAAAACATTGCCGAAGGTTCAACCGAAGATCGAGGCGAAGCTCACATCAACTCAACGGCCTTATCCGCGAAGAAGCAAAACGCTAGAATAAACACCGGGTGCAATATTTAATACTACGGCAGAAGATCGGGCATGATGCATGACATGGCAGAGGTGCAATGCAATTAGGCAAGATTAAGCGGAACCGGGGTCCCGACAATTAAATATATGGTTCTAGTTGTGTAGATACCCCGCATTTTAAATGTTGTTTAACAAGGCAGAATATATCACCGGTTCGCTATACAAATTTAAATGAGGCCAATATGAGACTAGATTTGCCCGCATATGGGCCCCATATTTAATTATGAGGTGAATCGGCATAAGGCCCCCAAACCAATGATATGCATGCGAGATGAATGATTAATATGCAACAATTTTTATGTATAGCATTTATAAAATAGGGCTCGGAAAAAGGTTCACACATTAGGGGTCTCGACGAACTTGGGGTTCCGGGGTCGGGGGCCGGGGTCCCGACGGAAGCGGTCTTGGCAGGAACACTCTCGAACAACGGGGCAGATCTTGTCGCATCCGGGTTCTCGGCGGACTCGGCGTCCGGAAAGGAGTACTTGGTTCGGTGTCGGGGCGCATCGGATTCTTCCGGGTCGGTGCCGATCTTGTCGCCGCGAAGGTCTGGTCGGGTCCGCGCCATCGAGTCGGACTTGGCGTTCGGGAAGAAGAACTGGTCGTCCTTGTGGCGATCTTGGCGTTCTTCAGGTCCGGGTTTTGGCGTCCGAGGGAAGTACTTGTCGTATCCGTGTCGGAGGCCTTGGTGGTTATCGGGTTCGGTCTTCGGATCCGGGTGTGGCGTCGATGGTCTTACGTGGCTCGATGGTTCCATGTCGACGACCTTGGGGTTCCCGCGGAATCGGTCTTCGGGTTCTTGGGTTGTTTTCCCACGTGGTGGTCTTGACGTCCGGGTGTCGGATCCGGAAGTTCTTGTCGATGACACCTTACCCTGGTGGTCTTGGATCATGCGGAGGAAGCACTTGAAGTATCCATCACATAGCAAGGATCTGTAGCTGCGTGGGCCAGCTACTCAACATGTTCCCTACCACCTCGACGGGTCTTCACCAGACACAAGGAGCACCGCGAGGCAAAAACTTGAACGACGAGCTTGACATCAGCGACGAGCTTGGCGTTCACGGCCATGAGGTGCAGGACACAGGAGAGGGGCGACACGGCCGGTGACGTTCTTGTAGGGCCGACAGGCTCGGCGGGGCGACTAGCAGCTCGGGCCCACGGGGTCGGGGTCGAACGGCGCGGAGGCAGGGTCGGCGCCGGCGTGGTCGCGCCCAGGCGGCGGCGAGGGTCGACGGTGGGAGCGGCCGGAGGCGGGGCTTCTGGGCGGCGGCGGACGACGGCGGCCCGCGCGGTACGGCGGCGGCGCGAGGCAGAAGTCCAGTGCAGTGGCTCGGGCGGCCAGAGGCAGACGAGGGTGGGGCCGAGCTGGGCACGAGGGGAAGGGGAGAGGCGGGCCCGACGGCGCGCTTGGCGAGGAGGGGGGAAGGACCGCAGGGGACGAGCGAGGTCGACCGGCGGCGGCGCGGTCGACGGAGGCGCGGCCACGGCCAGGAGCAGGGCGCGACGGCGAGGCACAGGGGCAGAGCCGCGCGGCCAGAGAGACGGCCGGCGGGGACCTGCGGGCGAGCACGCGGCCGGGGCGGGGCTCGGGCCGGCGGGAGGCAGACGCGGAACGGCGAGCCCGAGCGGGAGCGGGACGAGGTGGAGGGCGTGGCGCCGGCGTCAGGAGGCGGGGCCGGGCGGCGAACTAGAGAAGGGGAAGAGGGGCGGTGGTCGCGCGGGACCGGGTCGCCGGGGCGGCGGCTCGACGGAGCGGGGAGGAGGGAGGAGCAGCGCCTCGATGCAGAGGACGCGGCGCTCGGGAGGATGGGGAGACGGGGTCGGGGAGAGAGGGAGGAAGCGGGGACAGGTGGGGTCGGGGGACAGCAGGAGGTGGGCCAGGCGCGGGGTGGGTCGGTGTTGGCTGGCAGGTGGGAGGTTTGACCAGGGGAGGAGGAAGGGAGGGAGAGGGTGAGGTGGCAGCCAGGGATTGGTCCGGGTGAGGTGGAGGAGGGGCTGGGTAGGTTAGGTTGGGGTAGACTAGGGATTTTTGGGTGGACCGATTTAATCTGGGGGTGGTCGTCCGGGTTGAATCGGCCCGTTCGACTGCCCCACTAAAAATAATTAAATATTTATTTGTTTAAAACAAGGCTTCTGCAAACCGATAGCAGACAAAACAAAATAATCCGGAGACCCGGGTTTTGCGTTTGAATGAAGACGGGGCGTTTAGAAACCAAAAACAGGTTTTTCCCAAAATAGTTTTATGCGAACAAATGCAAGATGCTGACGATGCTCAAATGCAAGGTGGCATGATGACATGAGCATGCGGTCATGATGATGCAATGCACAAAAACAACGCGATTTTCTAGTAGTGGTTTTGCGGGATGCCACATCCCGCCTTTCTTTCTCGCAGCTTCCCGCAAATTCTGGGAGTTTCCGCCGCGTCCAAGCGAGGATAAATAGGGGAGGCGGCCGAGCTATCTACGACCAGACCCGTCGAAGTTACCGGGCGTGCTGTCTCCTCTGATTCTGAGGCGCCCGCGGATTTACAGGATGCGCACCCGCCGCGTTGCCCTTTCTACAACCGTCACATGACCATCGGCGAGACTTTCACGATGGCGGTGGGAGAACGCGTCTTTCTGCCGAAGTACCGGCAATGAACCAGCTCGCATTGGTGCGCGCCGACCTCCGGAAAGCGGTGCGGGCCAATCCCGACGACACTTTACTGCGTGCTCGGTCGCCCGCCTCGACCGAGCTGAAGAGGAGGTGCAGACGTAGCGAGCGATCATCAATTCTCTTTATGACGAATGGTGTATCTGGCCGCGCGTAGTTTTAGGTTGTGTGCGCTTATAACAAATGTTTTATGGCTTGAATAAAGATTTTCATTGAAAATGGTTGATGCCTCTTAAAAAAGGCCGACATCGGATGTCGGTGCGGAGGCCGAAAAGACGTGTCCAGTCAGTCAGTGTGTTGTCTCGTCGCCATTGATGGACAGACTGCAGCCGGTCAGCCTTTCACATCGCCTCTAAATCATTGTGTCTGAATCGGTGGCGCTGCGCGTCTGAATTAACGCCGCGGTGGGTGACGGGTGGCCAGCGGCACCAACAGGCAGGAAACCCATGGTGTCCACGCGCGTCCGGGCCGACGCAACCGTTGCCCAAATTAGATGCACGGATGGGTTGAGTCGGGCGCGTTTGTCCGGATGGATCGGCCCGCGGGCGCCGTGCACACCCTGCGTGTCCGCGCGGACAAGTTTGGACACGCTCGGACGGGATGCGTCGGTCCGATGGAGATGTCGTTAGCCTCTTATCCAGCCTTCTAAATTATTTGAGCAAAAATTTGCTTCACTAAACGGTGAACGAACGACTATAGATGATCCCCCATATTTAGATTACTAAATTTTCTTTCTCAATTTTTAAACAACAACCACATATCATTGAGATCATTGCATCACATATCAATGAAACTTCCAAATGGTTTAAATTCGAGCACTAGCAACTACTTACAAATTCATTACAAATAGATCCAAATGTTCACCAAATCGAATTAAAACAACCGTAGTGCTCATCCAAATGCACCACAATGATCGAGTTTGATCCAAAAAAAAAAACATAGCAAGTTCATATGTTATGGGCATCACCACTTACCAAATGCCATCATCAAACACCTTCAATGCCGCCACCTCCATTGTCTCCAATGCCACGACCTCCATTACCACCATTGGCAACATCACCAAGATCAAGACCAATGGATTGAGCCATGATCTTATTGCGAGTGTACTTCTAAAAAGCTCTAGCCGTTGCGGGCTGCTTGCACGCCCGCGGTCCGCTCACGACCGGAGCTAGAGGAGGTCGCCCCGCGGTCACCGTGCTCTCCGCGCTCTTCCCGGCGGCCTTCCCCGTCACCCTGGTGGCCCGAACCACGCAGGTGTTGCCCAGGCTCTTCCATGGCAAAGGAGCCACGACGTCGGTCGATTTCGGCGGCGTAGAGCCAACGGGAAACTCCGGCGAGGATGCAGACCGGAATCGGGGCCGATGATGGCGCCGAGGGTGAACGCCGACGAGATTGGGCGGGAAGCTCGGCGGGAGAAAGTGGTGTTGAAAGTTTTGCTCACCCGTCTCGGCGATGCCCAAATACGAGAGGGCCGCGGCCGATTTTAGGGGTCGGTCTCAAATTTTTACTCGTCTAACGCCGATAGACTTTGGCTATAGGCGGTTTAGAGCAGCAAACAGATTTTTTTTTTCTCCTCCAATCCTTTTTTGGCTTTCGGCAAGAGTTGCTCTTAGGTCTTCACGATCTGGCTAGCCGGGGTGATAGGAAAATGCAATACGATGTGTCGTGCGGTACTTTCAGGCTGAGTGACCGCGGTGATCGATCCCTTTTTTGGTGGGTGCGAATTCGGATGCCATCTTATCCGTCTTTTGCAAGGGGAAAACAACTGTCATTGCGAAACGATCGATGTCGCTAGGAAATGGTATATTTCCAGTGTAAACCACCATCGGAAACTGGGAGACTACGACTGCAGTTTCGTAGTGGTGAAACGTTGTCATTGCTTTACACGGTGCGTGTCAGCTCGTCCTGATGCAACAGGCGTCGTCAGTGCTCTCACTCATATCTGCTGTAGCTCTCGGCCGGTTCCGTCTCCAGAGTCCCCGCTCGTATCCTTGTCCCGCGCGCGTAGCCATCGTAGGACATATTCACCTCCCAATAATTCCCAGGATCGGATAACATATCGGCCTTTTGGGATAGGGGCAAACGACGAATGCGACGTACGTCGAAATATCCCAACGAAATGGCATCATCCGTATAGCCATATCCAGAATATCTACGTTTCTGCCACGAGAAAAGGGACAAAAGAGCAAAAGAGTGTGTATTTTCGGATCAGATGGCACGACGCATATCATAGACGGGCACATCGGCCGCTTCATGTCTCGCCGTTCTTTGTTCGTCCTGAGCCGGATCTAGTAAGACTGCTCGTCGCACCTGGAAATATGTTGTGTGTAAGATTGCCGACGCCATAAAATTAAATTTTGACCGTACGCCCGCAACCCAAAGCAGGTTCCTCTGCGAGAACATCACGCATGGAATGATATTCTTGGAGCATAACTATTATATGGCACGCGGTCCAATCTTCAGAAATCGTTTGCTTGGTGAAAACACATCCCCACGGTTTGAAACCTAGAAATCGTGTGCCTGGTTTTTGCAACATTTCGTCTAGTTTTCATAGTTTTTTTTTCTGTGTCCTTCTCACCGGTGAGACCTAAATCGTTATGTGTATGGTGAGTTCTCGAGGTCGCCTCTCCTAGTATTTAGTTCGACTCGTCCCAAGTACGCGTTGGGGACGATGCAGTTTCTAGCTCACGCGCCATAAAGCCCCGCGTCACCGTCCTCATGGCACACACACACCATCTCTACTGTGACACATTTTGATATGGCTTGCAGCAAGAAGACCACTCGCTTTTCTTGCGCCTGGCAGTGCCCGCCGGCGCAGCATCGCCGTGTTGAGCAGGCCTCTATTGTGGTAGTGGAGGAGGAAGCATCTCCGTTGTTGGACATCGGGCGAGGGTGGCTCCTCCGCCTTGTACTCTGTTTGTCGTCCTCAGCCGCCGACAACTGCAAAAGGAATTTGAAGGACGCGTGTCGCAACTCGAATGGTTGGAGGAGGCCGATATCGATAGAGAAAAAAGATGGTTTTCTATTGCCGCTAATCCACGTACGTAATCGGTTTTTGGCCGGTTCCCTGTAATGAACGGGTTAATTCTCTATGATTTTTAAATAATATAAGGCAAATTGTCTGTTTTTTTTTTAAATCCACGTATGTAACATTGTGAAAAGGGAAGTAAGATCAGATTTTTTTTTTGAACGAGAGTAAGATAAGATTAGAGTGTGGATAGATAGATCTTGTACCTCGACTAATAATTCGGTGGTGAGTTAACGTGACGGTGGTACCGACGAAGGTGAACGGCAAGAGGGCAACGAAGATCAGCGGCAATCGCCATATTCACCACTACTCCTCTATCATGGCACTCGGGCCAGCCGAGATTGGTTGATCGATCTGAGGAGGCGAGACAAACCAGGGGTCAATCGACCAAAGGCTTCCACGAGCGATGGGCATACCTGGGGCACACGGGCAGAGGGGTTGTTTCTGCTGCTAGCTGGGCTTCCGTGCGTGGGGCAGCTAAACGGCTTTGGGCTTAATGACGTGAGAAATATGGGCTTAGTTCATTAGTTCGGCTTTGCTGTACATATCGGATGATAAGGGATTTAGGAATGGGCCTTAAATGTAAAGTAATTAATTAAAGAAATGGGCCTTTCGTGCCTTTTAAAAGTTAATGATTAATGATCAGTCATCGCACCTCGGCGGTATCAAGGTGGCCCTATCGGCTCCGATGGTGAACTACCTGTTATTTGCGGATGACAGCCTGCTTTTTTCAAAGGAAGTAGAGAGGGGGCGAAAGAGTTGTCTAACCTTTTGAAAGTGTATTGTGAAGCCTCTGGACAAAGAATTAACAGGGAGAAATCCTCAATCTTTTTCACAAAGGGTTGCCCTCAAGATGTTAGAGATTTGGTGAAGGGCATATTGCATGTGAATATTGAAGCTCTCAATGATCGGTATCTTGGGATGCCAACTGATGTTGGCAACTCGAAAAATGGCACTTTTAAATTTCTCAAAGACCGTGTTTGGAGCAAAGTTAAGGGGTGGCTGGAGAAAATTTTGTCTACAGGGGGCAAGGATGTGCTGATAAAGTCAGTCGCACAAGCTATCCCGGTCTATTCGATGGCCTGTTTTAGACTTTCCAAAGGTTTATATGAACACATCAATGCTATGATCAGAAAGTTTTGGTGGGGAAGTAACAAGGCATGAGGAAACCATGTTGGGTTTCATGGGATGTGATGACCAGACCCAAGTTCATGGGTGGCCTTGGCCTCAGGTATTTAGAGATATTCAATCTCTGTCTTCTTGCCCGCCAATCCTGGAGAATATTGAAGGAACCGAGCTCTCTCAGTGCAAGGATCCTCAAGGCTGTGTACTTTCCTGACACTTCAATCTTGGAAACGGAGCTAGGGCCCCATTCCTCTCAAATCTGGCGTTCAATCCTTGATGGAAGAGAGGTCCTCAAGCAAGGACTTATTCGGCGCATTGGTTATGGCAGCACGACGAATATCTGGGCGGACAACTGGCTCCCACGCGAGTGTATGCTTATGCCGATTGCGTGTATAAAAAATGACTCTCCTCCACAAAAGTTTAACGATCTGATTGATTCAACTTCAGCCACATGGAAGGAAGGTCTCATTGACGAGTGCTTTCTGCCTATGGATGCTTCGGTGATCAAGAACATTCCCCTATGTACTCGGAGACAGGATGATTTTTGGGCCTGGAATTATGATCCAAAGGGTATGTTCTCCGTCCGGTAGGCAGAGGGTGCCAGTTTGCCGCACCTGGAAGCAGAAGCTCCCGAACAAGATTTCGAGTCCGTCGCCTACGGGCTCGAAGTCCTTCATGGTGGCCGACGAGTGGGCGGTGAAGTCGAAAGCACCGAAGAGGAGATGGCTCTCCGTTGCTGCAGAGTTTTCTGCCAACCCAGCACTACGTCGTATTTTTCGTCGCGCTTCGCCCGTCCTTCATCGCCCCGAACCGGACCGTGTGTACTCTTCCCGTCTGGCACCACAGCCTCCCGCATCTGCCTCTCCTCGTGGTATGCCTCGACGACCCCCGTCTCCCCAGCATCCGGCCCTAACTCCTCCCGCGCCTCCTCACACCGGCCACCAGATCTGGCCATCACCATCTCCCCCTCGACTGCCATGTCCTCCACTGCACGTCTCGAAGACATGGAGGCCCAACGCCCTCCCCAAATCTCCAGCAAAAGCAGCAGCATGGAGGCGCGGCTGGAGGCCTGGATTTTGGGCATAGGTGCCCGAGATCTGGGCATGGAGACCCTGATCGGACCTCCCCGCTTGATCTGGGCATAGGTGCCTCTCACCCGCGAGCTCCTTGGAAGTGGAAGGATCAATCCCCGGGCCGGATGTCGAGGGCGTCGCCGCCAATGGAAGTCCCGTCGCCGGCGGGCGTCGCGGTGTCTCCGGAGGTCGAGGCGACACTCGCGTGTGGCGGCGCGGATGTCGGCCTAGATTCCACCAACGACGATGACACGTCGGCCCGCCCACCGCTCTCCTGTCCTACCACGAGCTCTGTCGTCCCTAACCTTGAGATTCGTCGTCCCTGGCGGTGCTTCTCCACTGTTCCCATGCCGACATCCTCTCTCTATAGGATCCGGCCTTCCCGACCTCGAGGCTGACGCCGCAAGCCCGTCCCGTCCAGGTGAGTTCTATACCTGTACTCCTGTAGTGCTTCCTGCCAAAGGTGCGGCTGTTGAAAGATGCAGCAAGCTGCCCCTCCGCGCCCCTCATTGCTTGCCCAAAGAATCTGATCCTACTACAAGATAAGATCTTGTAGATGGCATGCAAAGACACCATTTAGTGAAATTCAAACACTATGACCATTATATGTATCTGCTGAACAACAATTGAAGAAGTATTTATATGGACATCGTTGTCTCATATAAACTTGCTTAGAGTGGGATGCTCCAGTAGTCCAATTTAGAATTTTAGCTATTAATGAAAATGTTTATAACAAACAAATTGAATGATTATATCTTTGGTTGTGGTATGTTACGCAGGCCTCCTCGCGCTCTTATCTTCTATGGCCAGCTCCTACCCTCCACAGCCTTTGTCGTCTCTATGGTCGACGGCCGGTCTGTGTGAAGATTCCTGAAGGCGTGCATGGCGGCGTGTCGCGAGGATGACACACGGACACTAGATTCAGCCCCTTCGCAATCCTCGTTAGTGTCGTTCTCGATGGTCGGTCCACGTGGAGATTCATGTAGATGTTAGTGTCGCTCTCAAGTGGTCATTCACATGCATCAGATGTATACGCACGCCGGATCTCTCAATGGTATGCGCTCCCAACTTACTTAATCTCTATTTTGTCTCATATAAACTTGCTTAGAGTGGGATGCTCCAGTAGTCCAATTTAAAATTTTAGCTATTAATGAAAATGCTTATAACAAACAAATTGAATGATGATATCTTTGGTTGTGGTATGTTACGCAGGCCTCTCCGCGCTCTTCTCTTCTATGGCCAGCTCCTGTCCTCCACAGCCCTTGTCGTCTCTATGGTCGACGGCAGGTCTGTGTGGAGATTCCTGAAGGCGTGCATGGCGGCGTGTCGCGAGGATGACACACGGACACTAGCTTAAACCCCTTTGCAATCCTCGTTAGTGTTGTGGTCGATGGCCGGTCCACGTGGAGATTCATGTAGATATTAGTGTCGCTCTCAAGTGGCCATTCACATGCATCGGATGTACACGCCTAATCTCTCAATGGTATGCGCTCCCAACTTACTTAATCTCCATTTTGTTCCAGTGTTTGTCACAAGCTGTTGTGAAATCGAAAAAATAACCTAGAGATTGAACACTAAATTAGATGAAGCATTCTCTGTTATATAGAATCCAATACTAAATTTACTTATCTTGTCATGCTTTTTTTGCCTTCCTATGTCTATTTTATTTAGTGGTTGTAGGCAAGGCTCTGCTTCTACTTGTGACCTGTCGTTAACTCGTGGTTTCTTGTGACCTGTCATGAACGTGAGGTTTCATGATGAAATGGATCTGAAAGCACTCCTATTTGTTCTATAAAATAATTATTCAACTTTTGTATGTTCAAGGTTGGATATCATAATTTGGAGGGTTATTGCATTCAGTTTAGTGCAGTTACAAGAAGGATATCAAATTTTGTAAATTCTGTATCTAAAGTAAACAATTGACCATCTATTTACTTGTTTAATCCAGGTATGTATGTGCAAAAGGGGTCGCATAGGAACCACAAGAAGGTAAGCATATCATGAGAGAGTTGCAAGTTTCTCTTTTATTATTTATTTAGAACACATACAGTGTGGAGGACACAAAATTGTTATCGTCAAATCCTTAAACAAGTAAGCAATACAAGTCATACTTTTTTTAATATTTGCCTGACAAGCTATATTAGTTCAGATGGTATGATTGGAAGGCATCAACGAGTCGGGATCCATGAATTTCGTGGCTCAAACATCTTACCACTGGCATTACCTCGGTGAGAATTATTTTTCCTGTTGTGACCTCAGGTTAATTAATCAAGACACTTCACTGTCATATAATAACTTGCAATCGATATCAATACTTCAAATTCTGTTTCTAGCAAATAAGATAAGAAGTCCAACATTTTGAGAATAGTAAAGGATACCATAAATCTGCTCTTTTCTTTCTTTGTTTTTCTTGTTTCTGAAAGGTGAGTCGTTTAGGTTACCAAGTTGCTCTAGGCTAGAGAATAGTAGGTTCAGTGGGCGTGTGTTTATGGACAGTGCCTCCTTACATGTGTAATTAGGTATACTATGATGTCCGTGCATATTTAAGCATATTATTCACTTAAAACTGCATATCACATGATCCATTTGTTTTTACTATTTCAGAGTATAAATCCGTGTTTATAAATAATTATTTTTTCCTCTCAACATTATTTTCTCCTCGGCTGATTCTTCTCTCATGCTCAACCCCTGCTTATTACGCTCGTTCAGAAACTGCTCCGCTTCTCTGATGCTTGGATTTAGGATTCATACGATCTTCATTCAAATAATACTAAGCAGGGATATACTATTTCTACCGAGGAGTGTGCTCCTGTTTTTTCAGATACCATGCCAATCCTTCACAAGGACGTGCAATATTTCTCTTATCTAAGTTCACCATGTTCATTTATTACAAAATTGTTTGTTAACTATCTGCAGTTGTGATGCATTGTTATTTGCAGATTTTACTAACTAAAGGGAATACTAGCTGTAACAAAAAATTTAAACACCCTTCGGATTGAGGTAATACATTTTCATGTTTTTTGCATCGTTCCTTTCAGTTTCTTTCATTTCAATTATGGCTTATGTTGCCTACACACTTCCTTCCGAATGCAGTTGCATATGTTGAAAAGCATACTTTCTGAATGTATACGATGGCATAATATGCATGGTTTATTTAGTCATTTGTAGTACTTAGCTTAAATTCATATCACATTCACAGCTGACAGGTGAATTCTGAAGCAGCAGTGCAACACCAACTATGTATTCGAGGAAAGTCTTGTTTGAGACAAGATCAATGCGGAGAAACTAGGCATTGGTTATTGAGTTGTGCACTACCGTGTATCAATTAGTTGTACTAGGTATGTTCTCTTTATTTATTCAGAATTCTGCAACTCTTATTATGTCAGATTTTTCCAAAACATTTCCCCTAAAGCATTTGTCAAGTTCCAAGAAAAAATAAGAAAGGAAAATTAATGATGGAAGTCTTAGGATATAGAAGTATATATAGCTATATCTTTTTTAGAATTGTGCAGTCTTTTCAATATTGTTTGATTAAGTGATGACTTTAAACTGATATGCATTTTCTCCCATGGATGTGTACTTCCTGATAATATACACAGAGTTGTATTTTATGTACATGTTATTTATCAAATGTTACAGTAGGAGACTACTCATTGTTCAACATTTTTTAGAGAGGCTCATTGTTTGACTAATGATGTGATATTAGCTGGCTGATTTCTGTTCTGACTTACACCTAAATCTATTCCAGAGCCACATGTGTTGTTAGGACTTGTGGTTCATTGCATTCCAGTTAAATCCGTTAAATCTTGACATTGGAGTTTTCATCTGTTCTCTGCTCTCCTATCTGCATCTTACTCTACTTTGAAGAAGGAACAAGCACGCTGACCAGGACAGGAGCGGTGCGGAGAACTCAAGTTGTATGGCTCGCACATTTTGGAGTTGACCAGCACCTCTAGCATCGGAGCTGAGATCCTCGTAGAAGCCACCCATGACTTTGTGTATATTGCCTCCCAGTATGAACCTTTTTTTTGTTATACATATGTATGTGTTCATCTTAGATTTTTGGGTTGTTTCGGATGTGTATGTTTTGATTTATGAGTGATGCAAATGTTGCGTGAACAGATCAGAAAAACTATGCTTGCATAGGAGAAATTTTCCCATGGTTCTGAATTGTTCTACCATGTATATAATTTCTGGTTGTATTTATTATTTGGGGGTAGTTGATCAGACTAAAAATTCATATGAATCTTTGTTAATAAATTATTTTATACATGTTTATATTTTCTACATTGTTTCTAGAAGAAAAATCATGTGTAGCGATTATCAGTTCCAGATTGCTTAATTTTTCTATGACTGCCTAAAATTTGGGAGTGTGCATTATATTTTCACCAAGGTGAATAGGTCTGTAATGCCTTTGAGAAAATGCCTTTGCTCACATGCACTTCATGGACTTGATACCATCGGGATCCAAAACGTGCAAATATTATTTGAAGTTCATCACTTTTCTTTGACTGTTTTAGCTTGCCCAACTGACCCTCCATCGAGAATCTGTCGAGAATTCACTTAAGGTAGTTTCATTCTTTTGTCCTGCGTCTTTTGGATCCTTGTTGCGTGACAACCACTATGGACGCGTAGGATGCCACCAGCCTATGAACAAGTACAGGAAGCCACAAGTTTCAGTGAAAATGGATTGTTTGTTTTGTTGGTATAAGATGGGGTTGTATTGGAGATAAACAAGGTAGAGGTGGCGCGTAAAATGGATACTTGACCCTGGCGACAGTAAATCAGTTTTTATTTGTGAGAAAATACTAATATCTCAGTGCTTCGAAGATAGGCAAGTAGAATTTGTGCGGTCTGTACCTGAGTGTGTTTCTATCTTTCTAGCTTCACTTCATGAAGATTTGGATCGTAATATTGTTTCTCATGTAAGGATACCAACTCAACCATAACTTAGATTATTTCCCAGCCTTCTCGGAAATCTGTACGTTCTGAAATAATATTCTTTTGCTCAAAACTTAATAAAGGTACTTGATGTGCCCAAGGACCTTAAAATTACATGTTTAACATAATTACTATGAAATCAGTAGAATACTTATGGACCCGTTGCAACGCACTTTATATAGACTTAGGCAGGTCTCGGGCATAGTCCTAGTCGGTTACAGGTTCTAGGGTTTTACCCCTTTGAATTTCCTATCTACTCTAGTCTTGCTCTCCAAGGATTCGAAGGCACCATGGGACTAGGCCACCCGAAAGTCTTCATGGGCCAACGTACTTTTGCCGTGGGCCTTCCTTGGGCTGGACTAGGTATGCTGAGGTCATGCACCCGCGGGGCATAACTATGTCAGTAGCCCCCGAGTGATCAGTCGAAACGTAGATTCGGCTGAGGACTCTTCAATCTTTCGAGTGCAACTATGTATTTCAATAGTTCATGTGTAGAGATTGTTGATGCGTGTGCCTGACTCACCCGACGGATCAGGGTCAGTGAACTGTCTTAGGTAGAAACGACACGATCTTTCTCAGGTTCGAGTCCCTCAACTCGAAACTGGAACATATGCTGGCGTAATTTGACTCAGGCCGCGGAGGACTTACAGGAGTTGAATTCCAGTGAATTTAATTGATGTACCCAATGCGTCCGTCAGGATTTTTCATCGCACCTGCTGGCACGGATTCATACTAGCAGAGCGCAGTCGGGTGCGTTGCCAGGCCACCAGATGATATCTGTAGGTCTTATCTTTGCGTCGCAGACGCAACATCCGAACATTTGTCACCGCGGAGGTGTTTCGGGTGGCCAAGGAGAAACATTGCTCACTTAGCATTCTACTGAGGCAAAGTTGCCGAAAAAGTTTTGCGTGTTTGATCCGAAAGATTGCAGTCGAAGAATTCATAGGGTGCGCGACCAGCGCTCCCTATGGGAGTAGCCCCCAAGTGTCTGTTCGAGTCGTAGACTCGAGCGGAGACTTTTATTCAAGCACTTTGTTTATTTTTAAGTCCGTAGGACACAAAAAATTTCAGATGCTTAAATCCATCCTCCCTATGGGAGTACAGCCGAGTCCGTAGTGGGGTCGTAGACTCGACGTAGGACTCGAAGAAATATTTTGTCTTTATTCGTCTTTCGGGTGCGCGGCCAGTGCTCCTGATAGGAGTAGCCCCCAAGTATTTAGTCGAATCGAAGATTCGAGTGAGTACTCTTAGCTGTGGAGCCGAAGAATTGTAGTTGGTGCTAGTATAGCTTTTGATGACATCAGTGCTGACGATCAATGACCTCAAGCATCTGCTACGCCAGAGATGACTTTACTGGACGAACGTGGGTCCCACTTGCTGACCTTGAATTGACCGGTCACGCGCGGCGTGGAGATAATTACGGCATCGCCTCGATTTCCGCGCGTACTGGACGGCATGGTAACGACGGTTCATTGTGATGCTGACACGTGTATGGCCAGATCTGCCATTGGCGTTAGGTCTTCTGGATGGACGGTTGTCGTGCGTCGTCTTCATCGTTATAATCATTGGGGAAAGCTGCAGTTTGTTTTCACCGCATCTACTCTTGTTTTCACTGCTTCCTTGTGCTCTACAGGTTCTTGCTGCGCGCTGCGATATTCTTCCACATTTCCTTCTTCTCGTCCGCACTCTCGCCGCCGGTGCCGCCGGAGCACGATGGGGAAAATGAATAAATCATCATCTGCGGTTGGTACCAGCGCCGGCGGAGGGAAGAAAAGCGCCACCGCTACCCGTGTCACCGACGGTGGTTGGCGGCGATCAGAGATGCGGGAGAGTGATCTCCGCAAGCTTCACGAGCGGGGTTTGATCCCGCAAGATAGGGAGGCCGTCAGACTCCCCGGCAACGAGGTAATCCCCCGTCCCCCAGCTGGGTATCGGGTTATGTTTCTCGCCTTCGTTATGCGTGGGTTTTCTTTTCCAGTCCACAACTTCCTCCGTGGACTGTTATTTCTCTATGGCATCCAGCTTCATCATCTGTCGCCCAATTCTCTTCTTCACATTGCTTGCTTCATCACTTTCTGCGAGTGCTGGCTCGGCATTGAGCTGCACTTTGGCCTCTTCCGGCAACTTTATTCCGTGAAGAGGCAGTCTGGTTTGGATGGTGTTTATCCCATTGGGGGTTGCATCATCTCCCTCAGTCCCAATCTTCTTTTCTTTTCTTTTTCCATGTCCGAATCTGTCCAGTACTGGCGGAGGCGATGGTTTTATATCCGCGACTCCGTAGTGCCTGGGCAAGATTTTGGTCTTGTTCCTTTTGACCCCTCCCAAAAGATTGAGCTGAAAAGGTCTTGGAAAAAGAACATCTTGGATGGCGAGGTGGCGGAGATAGAGGCCCTTTACCGTCGGGTGGAGGATCTCCAGCTGATTCCGGAGAAGGAAGTGAACGGCGTGGACATCATCCGAACGTTTCTCGAGCGTCGGGTGCAGCCTCTACAAGCGAGGGCGCACCCGATGTTTCTTTATTCTGGGCGCCGTGATCCGACGAGGGTTTCGGCTGAAAAAATCTCCGAGGGGCATCTTGACAGGACCCTTCGCTCGCTGCTGAAGTTCAAGGCCGGAGAGGAAATCCCGGGGAAGTCGCTGACTCCGCCGTTTTCTTCGGCGTTGGATGTTCCACAGGTGTAGATTTGTGCGCGTAGCGCTTTTTGTTGACTGCGTATTTTTTTCCTTTGTTTGCTAACAAAGTCCCTTCTGGTTTTGCAGAGCTTCAAGGTGCCGGGCATGGTACCGCCATTGCCGGAAAAATATCCGAACGCCCCGGATAATGACGTGGTGGATTACGTGTCCGAGCTGCCGTGGGCGCGATCTCCGGCGGAAGATGCCGATGAGTCGAGTGAGGACCATATGCGCAAACGATCACGAAGCTCCAGCGAGCCGTCGGATGCATCGACTCCTCAGACTCCTAGAAACCCTTTGTGCCTTGAGTGTTGGAATTATGCCCTAGAGGCAATAATAAAGATGTTATTATTATAATTCTTGTTCATGATAATGTTTATATTCCATGCTAGAATTGTATTAAGCGGAAACTTTAATACTTGTGTGGTTTGTGAACAACACCGTGTCCCTAGTACGCCTCTATGGACTAGCTCATTGATCAATGATGGTTAAGGTTTCCTAACCATAGACATGAGTTGTCAATTGATAATGAGATCATTTCATCGGGAGAATGATATGATGGACAGACCCAAACTAAGCGAAGCAATTAGATCGTGTCATCGTGTTCGTCTTTGCGAAGCTTTTCTTATGTCAAATATTGTATTCCTTAGACCATGAGATAATACAACTCCCTGGTATCGGAAGAAAGCTTTGAGGTCATCAAACGTCATCCTATGAGAGGGTGATCATAAAGGTGTCTCTCAGGTGATCGGAAAGTGTCTGTTGGGTTGTATGTATCGAGATGGATTTGTCCCTCCCAAGTCGGAGAGATATACTTCGGGCCCACTCGGTAATCGATATCAACACCGCTTGCAAGCATGTGGTTAAGGAGTTAATCACAAAGTGATATCGGATTACGGAACGAGTAAAGTACTCGCTGTGAACGAGATTGAACTAGGTATGACGGTACCGACGATCGAATCTCGGGCAAGTAAAATATCGCGAGACGAAGGGAATATATATATGGGATTGATTGAATCCTGGCATCGTGGTTCATCCGATATGATCATCGATGAACGTGTGGGAGTCAATATGGGTGTCCAGACCCCGCTGTTGATTATTGATAGAAGATCATGTCTGCATATTCTCGAACCCGCAGGGTCACACACTTAACGTGTCTCGATGCTAGGATAGATTGGATAATTGGTTTATGAGTTTTTGTTCGGAGTCTCGGATGGGATCCGGGACATCACGAGAGGTTCCGGAGTGGTCCGGAGAATAAGATTCATATAAGGCAGTGCAGTTTTTGGAGTTCGGAATTGTTCCGGGTTAATCGGTATTGTACCGAAAGCTTCTAGAACCTTCCGGAAGGGGACCAACGTGGCCCCACCTTCCGGGAGGGGGCATGGGCCTATGAGGGAGTGCTCTGGCCGCATTGGGCCAGGGGCACAAGGCCCCATAGGGCCCAGCCGGCCTAGAGAGGTTTAAACTCGAGATAGACCTTCTAGAAGGGGGGCTTCCTTGCCCCCCACTCCTTATCCTTTGGGGCCACCGGTTTGGGATTGGGGGAGGGGCTAGGGCTGCGCCCCCCCTCTATATAAAGAGGGGTGGGGGCGCACCAACCCCAC
Source organism: Avena atlantica (assembly GCA_910589765.1). Classification (NCBI taxonomy): domain Eukaryota; kingdom Viridiplantae; phylum Streptophyta; class Magnoliopsida; order Poales; family Poaceae; genus Avena; species Avena atlantica. The sequence continues at coordinate 466,891,806 of OU342733.1, read as the reverse complement.
ACACCTTCCCCTCCAACCCTAGCCGCCCTGCTGCCCTTCCTCTCTCCCTCCCGACTGTTTGTAGGCGAAGCCCTACTGCAGAAATTCTCCACCATATACACCACGCCGTCGTGTTGTAGATCCAATCCATCACTCCACCATACTTGCTGGTCCGAGGAAGGAGGAGACGTCGAGGTGCTGCACGTGTGCATCTCACGGAGGCACCACCACTTGTGGTGCTAGATCGGATCGGATCGCGAGGAGGAGAAGCGAGTACGACTACATCACCCACGTTCCGACGAACGTTCCGCTGTGCGAATCTTCAAGGGTATGAAGATCTAATCCAATCTCTCTCGTTGTTTGCATCTCCTAGATTAGATATTGGCTTTCCCTCTGTTCGCATCCGTAGAAAATTTTGATTTACTATGCCGCGAAACCCTTCATTGAGCGTCATAGTGACGGGCATGGAGGCTCTTCCTCTCCCATTCCTGCCATTCTTGTGCGGGCTGTAGCGCCACTCCCGCCAGCGAAGCGGAATAAGGAAGAAAAGAAGGAAGAGAAGAAAGAAGAGAAGAAGGTGGAGAAGAGAGCCCGAAGGACTCCTCCTGTCTTTGACCTGAGCTCGCTGGACTCGTAAGTTTCTTGTCGTACTGCTGTCCTTTTTCCTTCTTGATTTTGCACTTGTGCTGACTGCTTCGTATGCAGGCATTGATCCCACGACTCCTCCAGCGATGGTGCTCAGGAGATGATGGGGGAGTCGAAAGTTGCGTCTCCTCCTCCTCAAACGGTGGCGACGTCAGGGGGCGCCGCTCTGAATCCTCCTCTGCAGGAGGTGCAGGTGGTTGCGCCTCAGAATTTCGCCAGCGGGCCTTCGGAGTCGCCATCAGAGGATGTGAGTACCTCTGCTTCGTTCCACGGGGGGAGCCCCCGGGTGTCTGAAAAATTTCTTGTCTTGTTCTTTTTTAAAATCTTCGGGGGGGAAGCCCCCGAGTGTCTTCGTGTTCGAGTTTTGCCTTTATTCCTTAATGTTGGGCACAACCCCCAAGTCCTTTTTCTTACTGGTGTTTCTTTTTCTGCAGCCTTTTGTGGAGGAGGCCAAGCGGCTGGTGCAGGAGCGCCTGGTGCTAGAGGCTAACCTCCGACAGCTTCAAGGTACCTGTTTGTTTTTGGTGCTTCCTTCATTTATTCCGGTACTGCTCTCTGACGTTTTCTTGTTTCGAATGCAGAGGAGCATAATACTTCTCTCCGTGAGGTCGACGCTCTCAAAAAGAGCCTTGGTCAATCGGAGAAGAAGGCCGAGGCCACCGTTGGTGCGAAGGAACGCCTCGAGCTAGAGCTGACCAAGGCAGCCGAAGCTAAGGAGCGTCTGTAGCAGGAGGCCGCGGACCTTGAGAGAGAGGTGGCAGGCAAGCTCATGGCTGCTGCCAAGGCTGTTTCTGGTGAGTGTTGTATTTGTGCTTCTTTCTTCTTGTTTTCTTGTCTTCTCCTGCGTTGCTTTCGTCATGCCTTTTTTTTTGTCTCGGATGCCGCAGGCATCGAGTTTGACCACGGCGCTCTGGAGCACGGGAGTGCTCTAGATGATGCTACTGCAGCGGTCGAAGATCGTTGCAGCACCGTCGTCAGCTCCCTTGCCAAGGAGAAGGAGGTCCTTGGCCGCTTCTACAAGGAGCTTGTCCCTAAGGGCGCGGCCCTTGATGATGTGGATGCCCTGGCAGAGGCTTTGTCAGCCGAAGAGCCTGCGGCGTACAAGCGCAAACAGAAGGGCATCGGCGCGTCCGTCGGGCTGGCGATGGCTTTGGCGGCTGGAGCGGAGCTGGACCTACCCTAGATCACCTCCCGGATGCCGACGACCGCAGACGGATCCGAGGTAGCCTTTGCTGTAAATACTTTGAAGAACGCAGTCCTCGTGCCACATAGTGGACTTATATGCTTAATGAATTCTTATGAGTTGTGCACCACCACTTTCTGAATGTTTATGTCCTTTTCTTTTTCTGCTGCTCTAGGTTCCTTCGGGTGCTGACCCTGTTGACACCTCGCCTGCAGTGCAGCTACGGCCATCTTTGGATGATTCTTCACAACTCGCTTTTCTTCGGGACCGTGTTCGTAGTCTTGAGAGGGAGTTGCTTGGGTTGCATGGTCACGCCGATGTTTGGAGTCCAAGGTGGATCGCGGTGCAGCCAGAGAGGAGTACTTGATGGCGGAACTGCTTTGATTATCTGAGCAGCTTCAATGTAAGTTGTTCTTTGTTTCGAGCTGTAGCTCAGTTCTTCGATGAGCTTGCTGGCCTTGCCCCTTATTTTTTACAATTTTCGCAGGTGCTAACCTTGCTCCGAGGGAAGAGAAAGAGCGTGTCGCTGTTCGGGTCAACTGCTTGACTCAACAGGGCATGGAGGCTGGCGGCTTCTTCTGGATGGATCGTGACCGCGCCATGGCTCTGGCGACGGTGCAGGATCGTGTGCACCAGGTTTCGCGGGTGCTTCGTCAGGTGCAGACGTCGCTTGCCTCGGTGTTGCATGTCATGTTTCCATTGGATGCTGTGCCAACAAGTCTTGCTGGTCTTCTGTCAAAGTTTCGAAGTGTGAGCAATGTCAAGGAGCTGGTGCGGCAACAGCTCGTTGCGGGCGTGAAGGCTGCTTTGTCCCTTGTGAGGCTGCACCGTCCTGATGTGGATTTGTCTGTTGTAGTAGCTGGGCCACCTCTTCGGCCGGATGGTGGCGAGTGGGATATGCGTCCGCATTATGCGGCTGTAAGGCAGTACGCCGAACAGGTAGTAGATTTGTTTGAGCAGCGTGCTCAGGTTATTCTTCAGAATAGGTAGTACCTGTAAAAGAGATAGATGTAAAAATTGTATATTTTGACTGGGCGTGTTATGCCCTGTGTTATAAAGGTTTATGTTTATTGTGAGCACGCAGTGCTTTGTTCGAGTACGTGTCCTTTTCGTTTGCCTGACGTTGTCAGCTACTCAGGGTGTACACGTGTGATTCTCAGCTGGTGAAAATTGTGAGGTGGGGGGGAGCCCCCGAGTGCGTTTGTAGCATAAAGTAATGTTGCAAATAACAAAACGAAATTTTGGGGCAAGACACTTAGCTTTATTTATATCGTAATGGAGGAAGTATATTGTTCGGCTGAATAGCCTTGGCTGAAAAGCCTTATTGAAAGTAAAGTGGTAGGTAACTATGGGTAGAATCGCCGTAAGTGTGTGATGTTCCATGGGTTGGAGTATGCGACTCCAGACTCCACGTGCTTGAGGCGATAGGCGCCACCTGGGATGACTTCGGTGATGATGTAGGGTCCTTCCCATGGCGACTCGAATTTCTTCGGTCGTTCTTGCTTGAGTCGCAAGACGAGGTCTCCTTCGACGAAGGACCTTGGGCGTAGCCGGCAGCTGTGTTAGTTGCGGAGACTCTGCTGGTACACCGCCGATCGAGCTGCTGCTACGTCTCTTGCTTCGTCGAGTGTGTCGACGGCATCTTCGAGTGCAGCCGTGGATTCGGCTTCGCTGTAGGCAACGACCCGGGGAGCCTGGTGGCGTACTTCGGCTGGTAGCACGGCCTCGGCTCCATGTACCATGAAGAACGGTGTGTAGCCGGTGGAGCTGTTTGGCGTAGTCCGTAAGCTCCACAGTACGGATGGTAGCTCTTTCGTCCAGGCTCCAGCTTTCCGTTTGAGTGGACTCATGAGGCGCTTCTTGATACCAGCGTCGATTAGGCCGTTGGCCTTTTCTACTTGCCCATTTGTTTGCGGGTGTGCCACTGAGGCGTACGTGATGTTGATCCCGAGGCCTTCGCAGAAGTCCTGGAACTCCTTGGAGATAAAGTTCGATCCATTGTCGGTGATGATGCTGTGCGGTACGCCGAACCTGTAGACAATGGACTCGAAGAACTTGACGGCAGTTTTGCCCTTTTGGTTGGTGACGGGCATGGCTTCGACCCACTTGGTGAATTTGTCGACTGCGACCAGGAGGTAGACGTGTCCCCCTTTCGACGACTTTGGCAGTTTGCCAATCATGTCGAGGCCCCATTGAGCAAAGGGCCAGGCTATAGGTATGGGTCTGAGCTCTGATCCAGGTGCGTGCGTTTTGTCGGCGAACCGTTGGCACCCGTTGCATCTTCGGACGATGTCCTTTGCGTCGCTCATGGCCGTTGGCCAGTAGAATCCGGCTCGTAGAGCTTTGGCGACAAGGGAGCGTCTGCCTGCGTGATGGCCGCAGATGCCCTCGTGGATGTCTTGTAGGATGGCTTTTCCGTCACCGATGGTGACGCACCTTTGTAGTACACCCGTAATACTGCGCTTGTACAGCTCGCCATTGATGATGGTGAAGGCTTTTGACCGACGAGATATGCGCCGGGCATCTGTCGGGCTGTCTGGCAGTTCTCCGTTTATCAAGAACTGGAGGTATGGTCGCGTCCAAGTTTCTTCGACTGCCATGACCTGCATTAGGTTTACCATGGCGACCTCTGTGTCCAGTTTCTCGGGTCCTTCATGTCCTTCGAGCAGTGTGGCCCCCGAGTGTTCTGCTTCTTCGGGTGATCCTTTGGGGAATTTTCGCTTGATCGATGGCACACAGATCTGTTCGAGGAACACACCTGGTGGCACCTTCGCGCAGGTGGAGCCGATGTTGGCGAGTCTGTCGGCTTCCTTGTTGCTTTCTCTTCCGACGTGCCGAAGCTCGCAGCCGTTGAATTCTCCTTCGAGTGCGTTGTAGAGCGCGCGGTACGCGATCATGTTTTTGGCGTGTGCGTCGTACTCATTCATCGTCTGCTGGACGACGAGGTTGGAGTCACCGTAGATGACCAGGCGCGTTGCGCCGCATATCTTTGCCATCCTCATGCCGTGGATGAGGGCTTCGTATTCGGCCTCTTTGTTGGAGGCTCGGAATTTCATCCGTAGGACGTACTTCATCTGGTCGCCTTGCGGGAGGTCAATATGACCCCGGCTCCTGCTCCAGCTTCGCGCTTGGAGCCGTCGAAGTGCATTGTCCACGACTGCGACATGTCAGGGGTGTCTGGCAGCTGCAGCTCCATCCAGTGTACCAGGAAGCCCGGAAGGACTTGAGATTTGATTGTGAGTCGCTTCTCGTAGATGATGTCCAGGGGTGACAGCTCGATGCCCCATAGGGCCACGCGTCATGTGGCCTCTGGGTTATTTAGGATGCTGATCAGGGGTGCCTCGTTGACGACCATTACCTGGTGCTCCTGGAAGTAATGGCTCAGCCGTCGAGCTGTCATGAACACGCCGTAGGCGAGCTTCTGGTAGTGAGGGTACCTCTGCTTTGTTGGTGTCAGTACCTCGCTGAGGTAGTAGATTGGGCGCTGGACCCCGTGGGTCTTGCCTTCTTCAGGTCGTTCGACCACTAGCACGGTGCTGACCACTTGGTGTGTGGCTGCTATGTACAACAGCAGAGGCTCGCTCTCCTTTGGCGTGACCCAGACGGGCGAGGTGGAGAGAAGCCACTTGAGGCTTTCGAATGCATCATTGGCTTCCGGCGTCCACTCGAATTTATCTGATTTGCGTAGCAGCTGGTAGAATGGTAGGGCCTTCTCGCCCATGCGGCTGATGAATCTGCTTAACGCCGCTATTCGTCCTGCGAGCTGCTGGACGCCTTTGAGGTTTTTTGGCTTCTCCATCGTCATGATGGCTCTGATTTTCTTTGGGTTCGCCTCGATCCCTCGCTGAGAGATGAAGTACCCAAGCAGCTGACCCGATGGGACGCCGAAGGCGCACTTTTCGGGGGTTAGCTTGATCCTGTAGCGGTCAAGGTTGTCGAACGTCTCGCGAAGATCGTCGATAAGTGTCCTTGCCTCCTTGGTTTTTATGACTATGTCGTCAACATAGACTTGGACGTTGCGACCGATCTGGTCCTTGAGGCAGGCCTGCATGCATCCCTGGTACATGGCACCTGTGTTCTTTAGCCCGAAAGGCATTGTGTTGTAGCAGAATACTCTGAACGGTGTGATAAACGCCTTTTTCTCCTGATCTTCGACCTTGAGTCGAATCTGGTTATAGCCTGAGTAGGCGTCGAGGAAAGAGAGTTTCTCGCAACCTGCAGTCAAATCGATGATCTGATCGATCCGAGGAAGAGGGAAGTGGTCCTTTGGGCAATGCTTGTTTAGCGACGTGAAGTCCACGCACATTCGCAGGATGTCGGTGTCCTTCTTTGGGACCATGACTGTGTTTGCAAGCCACTCGCTTTCTTTGATTTCCCTGATGAAGTCTGCAGCGAGTAGTCCGTTGATTTCCTTGCCGATAGCTTCGGCTCGTGGCTCGGACAGTCTTCGGATGGACTGTTTGACGGGCTTGGTGTCTGGAAAGACGTTGAGTGCGTGCTCGGCGAATTCCCTGGGAACTCCTGGCATGTCCGCAGGACACCAGGCGAAGATTTCCCAGCGCTCACGGAGGAATTCGATGAGCGCGCCTTCCTATGCGGAGCTGAGGTCGTTGGCGATCAGCGCCGTCTTGGAGGCATCTGTCGGGTGGATCTACACCTTCTTTGTGTTGACCGTGGAGTCGAAAGACATGTCAGGTGCGTTTTGTCGTGCGACTGGGGGTGCCCCGTTGTCCGTCACCTCGCGGAGCCTAAGGAGCTCCTCCTGCATTCCGAATGATTGGGAGATTCTGTTGAAATCTCTGTCGCATTGGTCCGATCGGGTGAAGCTCTCATGGACTGTGATGACGCCCTTCGGTCCTGGCATCTTGAGTAGCAGGTATGCATAATGTGGGACAGCCAGGAACCTTGCGAATGCTACACGCCCGAGGATGGCGTGGTACTGTGATGGCCAGTCCACCCCTTCGAATTCGAGCCGTTCCAGTCGGAAGTTGTCCGGCTTGCCGAAGATGACGTCGAGCCATATCTTGCCAGGGGAAATATGCCCTTCCCTGGAACTATGTCGTGGAACGTTGTGTCTGATTGTTCCAGGCTGCACTGCGGGATCCTCATTGCTGCTAGAGTGCTTGCGAACATCAGGTTGATGCCGCTGCCGCCGTCCATGAAGACGCGACTCATCTCGAAACCTCCGATCTGCGCCTCCAGCACCAGGGCAGCATGACCTTGGCGAGGGATCTGGCAAGGGTGATCCGAACGAGTGAACATGATGCAGGACTCCGATCCGCTGAGTTACTCAGGGATGGCGGGTGGAGTTGCCACGGCCAGGTTGATCTGTCGGGTGATTTTCTTCTGCACCCTATTCGTAGGGCGCCCCTTCTGGATCATCAGTGCTCCTTTCGGCAGGGGATACCCGTTTCCAGCGTTGTTCTGTGCTGGTGCGACCGGTTGGTTCGGGCCTCCTACAAGTGGTGGTGGAGGAGCTTCATGCGCTATCTCACCTGGTGCGGGTGCGTTTCCGAACGCAGGGATTGGAGCTTGCTGCCTCATCTGCACCATGCTTTCGCTGAGCTTCTGGAACTCGCGGCAGTCCTTGAGCATGTGGCTCGCTTTCTTTTTGCCATCCTGCTTGTCGATGTAGAAGTGGATGGTGCATGGACTCGAAAGCTTTTCGTATGCTGAGGGTCCGTTATCACGGTCGCGGCATTTCCACGACTGTGCTGGGCGCCCTCCATCGTGGAAGTTTCCTCTGCGGTATCCTCTGCTGTTGCGGTTGGCGTCGTTGCGGCGATCGGCGTAGCCAGCCGCGACCATGTCGGGTCCGTCGCGATCGTCGTAGACGCGCGATCTTCTCTTGCTACGGCGCTCTCGCCGTCGACCATAGTCGTCCTCTTCTTCCGATTGTGCTCGGTGAATGGAGTCTTCTCCGTCAGCCCACCTGTTGGCGATGTCCATGAGGTGATCGAGCGTTTTGGGTTTGACGCGCCCCAGCTCCTCCTTGAAGTCTTGGCGCTTGACGCCGTCCCTGAAGGCGTCGATGGCCCTCTCCTCGGAGATGTGTGCTGCGGAGTTCTTTGTGTTGGACCAGCGTAGGATGTACGAGCGAATGGATTCGCCCGTTCGCTGAGTGCAGGCTCGCAATTCTTCGATTGAGGCGGGCCTTTTGCTGGTACCCTTGAAGTTTCGGATGAAACTGTAGGCTAGTTTGTCCCAGCTTCGGATGGACCCTAAGGATAGGCTGCTGTAACACCCTCAGAATCGGACCTATGCAAGTTTGAACAAAATTCGCCAAACCCGCATAGAAACGATTCAAAGGTGCCCACCAGGCACTTTCGTGCGGGTGGAAAACGAAGTAATAACATTACACAACAGTCCTCGATGGGACCCACAGAACAGATATATATAACAGCGACTCAAAGAGTCAAGAATACAGATATAATATACAAGGATCCAAATCACCTTGAAAATGATAGAGCGTCCGTCTACGGACAAGATGCAAATGGGTCTAAGAGCCCTGAAGAATAACCAATGGCGTCCATAACCCTGCCCAGGCCAAGCCGGAAGGGTAACCCTGCTAACGACGTCGATCTCAAACCTGCTTAAACAAAAGGGGTGCCGACAAAGGGCAAAGGAAAAAGAGGAGCGTCAGTACTGAGGCCAGTACACGGCGAGGCTAGAATTCGGCGGTCCTCGCCTACATAGGTATGATGGACTGAGCGGCAGCGGCAGCATGCACTAAACAACCTATAGAGACTCGATTCAGCTGGCGGCAGTCAGAGAGGGGTAAGTAAGACCTATTCGGAACCAACCTGAAGCTAACACCAAACAAACCCATCCTGGTGTTTCCCCCTCGAGACCAAACGAGGAAGTCAACCGAGGAGCTCACACGGTTGGCAGTTTTACTTATTCAGTTATAGTTGCGGCACTTTACTAGTCAGGTTTAGGTAGTCGTCCTGATAAAGTAAGCAGTAGGCACTTTTAATTAACCATTCCGTTATAGTTGTAACTCTTACTAATCATATACAGATAGCATGAGATAAACCCAAAACCCAGCAGTTGTTGGTACTTTTATTCAGCCATTCCGTTGTAGTTGCATTACTTACTAGTCAGGTACCATGGTCGCAAGCGACACTCCAAACAAGCAAGGGTGGGCAGTATTAATTAGCCATTCCATTATAGTGAAGCTGATTACTAGTCATTATAAAGTCAAATTTATAGCAATAAACTTTAGTTATGCTTGTCTATGGTCGAGATACTGTGCTCCAAGTCGTCCATAACCGCGGACACGGCTTTCAGAAAGTTTTAACCCGGCCGGGGTGCACAAATAGCAACACACACACGATCAACCTCGGAAAAACCAAATCAAAACCCAACGAGGTCTTCACGACAGAGCAATCACAAGATTCAGAAATATTTCAGGGGGCCACCCCTTGGAGTACACCCGCAACGAAGTAAGCTAGCTCCGAGACGGACCCGAGGTTTGTGGGGCCGGCGGTAAACGACAGCAGATCCCCAAACGGGGACTGTCGATACCACGTAAACGGGTCACAATTCCTAAACAGTACAGCGTGCTCCTCACACAATCGTAAATAAAGCAGTAAAGCATGGCATAGGTACAGGATAGTAAATAAAACCCCAAACTAGTTTGTGGCCCCAAGAAATAAGACGGAATCAAGCTCTGGCTAAGGGGGGCCCATACTCCCCATATGTGGATAGCGCGATAAATCAAGGAACATGTATCAAGTACTCGGGGTCCTACGGGACACAAGTGGGCGTTCGGAAACCAAATATTATCTATCACCCACCGATGCCTCTGCTTAATTCAATTTTAGTTGTTAAACAGGAATTAAAGTGAGCGATAAGTAAAACTATGATCATCTCCAACATCAACATGCGGCAATACATCAACAGCTGTGGCACTTGACGACACGCAACAGCACTTGAGCAAGCGACTACGACGCGCAAGTCCAACTATCTACCAAACAATAGGTAATAGGATGTGTCCGAGGCACTATAGGGCTGCAAGGGATATCACGGGTACGGAAAACTAGAGCATCGCAACACAGATAGCAATAGATCAACAGGAGGGAATAAATACTATAAAAGGAAGATAGGTAGAAAGGGGGAGATGCTCGCCTGAAAACATTGTCGAAGGTTCATCCGAAGATCGGGGCGAAGCTCACATCAACTCAACGGCCTTATCCGCGAAGAAGCAAAACTCTAGAAGAAACACCGGATGCAATATTTAATACAACGACAGAAGATCGGCATGATGCATGTATGATGCATGACATGGCAAAGGTGCAATGCAATTAGATCATATTAAGCGGAACCGGGGTCCCGACAATTAGTTAAAATGGTTCAAGTTATTTAACTACCCCGCAATTAAATGTTGTTTAACAAGACAGAATATATCACCGGTTCGCTACACAAGTTTAAATGAGGCCAATATAAGGCTAGATTTGCCCGCATATGGGCCCCATATTTAATTATTAGGTGAATCGGCATAAGGCCCCCAAACCACAGATATGCATGCGAGATGACAATCAAATATGCAACAATTCATATGGTTGACCATTTATAAAATAGGGTTCTCGGAAAAGGGTTCACACATTAGGGTTCTCGGCGATCTTGGGGTTCCGGGGTTCGGGGTTCGGTCTCAGGGTTCGACGGAAGCGTTCTCGGACTCCGGGGTTAGGGTCTTCGGTCTCAGGGTAGTAGATCTTGGCGCTCGGTGGTCGGACCATGTTGTCGGTCTTGTCATTGCGAGGATCTTGTCGGGTCCGTGCTTCGGATTCCGTGAAGGCGATCTTGATGTTCCGGGTAGGCGATCTTGTCGGTTCCGGTTTCGATTGTCGGTGATGATCCGGGAACGCACCGACGGCCTTGCTGTCCTAGTGAGGTACTCGTTAGACTTGTTCGATGGAGTCGCTGAAGTTAGATAATCGCCACTGATCCGTCTTCACACGGCCGCCATCGCAATCATCTACACGTCCCACTTTCTTCTGAACATCACCAAAACACGGCACATGGGCAACCCACTGGTACTAGAGGACCTGCACCTGTACCAAAACACCACGGCAGCGGCAAAGGGGTGACGAAGAGCTCGGCGAGGGCGGCGCACGCGGCTGAGGTCGCGGACGCGCAAGTCGGCGGCCGGGGACAGGGGAACGACGACGGAGCAGACGAGGCACGGGCTCGGGCACTGGCAGGGGCGCGAAGGGGCGAAGGGCAGCGGAGGTACTCGGGGCAGCGGGTCGGGGAGGTGGTCGCAGCGGCGGGCGCGGACGGGGATGCCCAGGCGGCGGCGGAGCGGCGGAGACGCTCGGGCCGCGGGCGGGGCGGAGCCGTGGCCGGAGGCGGGGGTCCGAGGCGACCGTGCTGGAGGGCTGCCGGCGGGGAAGGAGAATAGGCGGAGGGACCGACGAGGGCGGCGCGGAGGGTGTCGAGGCCCGGCGGCGGCGCTGCCACGGCCGGAGCACGCGAGGGCCGGGGGAGAGAGGAGATCCACGGGGAGAGGGGCTCGCGGGCGAGCTCGACGCGGCTCGCCGGCGAGGGCGGCACTGGCGGCGACGGGGGCGGCGATGGGGAGGAGCTGGGCTCGGGGAAGGCGCGCGCGAGAGGCAGAGGGGCAGGGAGCGGCGAGCGGCGGCTGCTGGCGACGATGGCGGGGCGCTGCGGAGGAGAGGCAGGCCGCGGCGGCGCTGGCGAGGGCGCGCCGGGCGGAGGAGAGGGGGGTCTGGCGGCGGTGGGTGCTGGAGCGACGAGGGCGGAGCGGCGAGGCGCGACTGGGGAGGAGGAAGGCGGCGGGGATGGAGAACGGGGGACGCGGCAGAGCTTGCGAAGGGGAAATGAGGAAGGAGAGGAGATGGAGGCCGCGGTTGGTGGGGGAAGCCGACAGGTGGGCCACGGGGGGTCGGGTCGTGGCCAGGGGGTGGCCAGGGGGTTTGACCGCGGGGGGGGGGGGCACGGGGCAGGGACAGGTGGCCAGGCGGATCGGTGGGGGTGTGGTCGAGTGCGTGTGTGGGGTGAGCTGAGTGGTGTGCTGGGGTGGGGCCGAGTGGGGCCCAGGCGTGGGCTGGTGGGGAGAGAGGAGAGGGAGGAGAGAGAGGGTAGGATTAGGTGGCAGTTCCTGGTTGGGTGTAGGGGGAGAGAAGGTGAGGTGGCACAAGAGGGTTGGTTGGGGTGATGTGGAGGGGAGGACTGGGTAGGAAGATTGGTAGATGTAGGATTAGAGATGAACCGATTTAGTTTCTGGGGTGGTCGTTCGGGTCATTCGGCCCGTTCGACTGCCCCACTAAAATAATAAATATTTTTATTTGTTTTACAAACACCGTCTGCAAACCGATATCAGACACACAAAAATATTCCGGGGACCCGGGGTTTGCATTTTGAAAACGAGTCGGACGTTTTAGAAAACAAAACAAGTTTATCTGCAATTAGTTTTATGCAAACAATGCATGAGGATGACGATGCAGTGCACAAATTCAACGCGATTTTCTAGTAGTGGTTTTGCGGGATGCCACAATTCGACACCACTAACAATGGATCTCGCCCTCGAGATCCGCCTCATGGTACCGGAAAGAAGGTCGGCGATCTGCATCTTCTCGCACTTCGTGTAGATCCTCGCGACACCTCTAACGAGGGTTCATCCTCCATCTTGAAATCGGCGACACCACCAACAAAGGTTCATTGTTCCTGATCGTCGAGAGAACACTCCAGAGAAACAAAGGACGAAGGTAGAGGTATCAAACGATAAGGCCACCTCTAACTTCCATGGACGGAGTAAAACTGCTGGATCCACTGATTTCGACGTACAAGAGCGAATGATAAGAGCAGTGGTAGGGTAGCTACTCCATCCCGCACTCAAACCATTACTCTGCACACGAATAGGCGGATTAAGCAACCAACTCTCGGAATTAGACTGAAGATCTTCATAGGTGGTATCCGGAACAAAGGGATGCTTCCAGCAGAAATCGTATGTAAGACACACTGATTAGGTTCCGCGATGGTTCCATTGGCATGAACAACACATGCTCAAGGTATACTCCAACTTCACCAATGCTCGTCCTTTTCATATGTTTTTCAACGACACTGATATCCAGCAAGGAACACATATGGATAAAAGATCTCAAGAACAAAAGATCGGATGAAGGGCACAACAGAACAGTTGCAGATTGATGATCGTAGCACCTCCGTTACAAAAGGGAGAAAGCGATACCCTGAAGGTACGACGGAAACCCAACCACGAGAAATCCTGGACTCGAAGAGAGAGAAGAGAGCGGATTCAAAACACGTAGAGGTAAGAGGAGAATAGCAGAGGGGTAAGGAGTAAAATCAGACCTAATCAGAACTATCCAACCGATTTTCAAAAATAGTTTTGACACTCTACTTCGGCCGTTAGCTAGGTTATCCTACAGGCTGGACTTGTGGGGTATCGCAACTGCTGAGCTCTGATACCACTCTGTAACCCTCAGAATCGGACCTATGCAAGTTTGAACAAAATTCGCCAAACCCGCATAGAAACGATTCAAAGGTGCCCACCAGGCACTTTCGTGCGGGTGGAAAACGAAGTAATAACATTACACAACAGTCCTCGATGGGACCCACAGAACAGATATATATAACAGCGACTCAAAGAGTCAAGAATACAGATATAATATACAAGGATCCAAATCACCTTGAAAATGATAGAGCGTCCGTCTACGGACAAGATGCAAATGGGGCTAAGAGCCCTGAAGAATAACCAATGGCGTCCATAACCCTGCCCAGGCCAAGCCGGAAGGGTAACCCTGCTAACGACGTCGATCTCAAACCTGCTTAAACAAAAGGGGTGCCGACAAAGGGCAAAGGAAAAAGAGGAGCGTCAGTACTGAGGCCAGTACACGGCGAGGCTAGAATTCGGCGGTCCTCGCCTACATAGGTATGGTGGACTGAGCGGCAGCGGCAGCATGCACTAAACAACCTATAGAGACTCGATTCAGCTGGCGGCAGTCAGAGAGGGGTAAGTAAGACCTATTCGGAACCAACCTGAAGCTAACACCAAACAAACCCATCCTGGTGTTTCCCCCTCGAGACCAAACGAGGAAGTCAACCGAGGAGCTCACACGGTTGGCAGTTTTACTTATTCAGTTATAGTTGCGGCACTTTACTAGTCAGGTTTAGGTAGTCGTCCTGATAAAGTAAGCAGTAGGCACTTTTAATTAACCATTCCGTTATAGTTGTAACTCTTACTAATCATATACAGATAGCATGAGATAAACCCAAAACCCAGCAGTTGTTGGTACTTTTATTCAGCCATTCCGTTGTAGTTGCATTACTTACTAGTCAGGTACCATGGTCGCAAGCGACACTCCAAACAAGCAAGGGTGGGCAGTATTAATTAGCCATTCCATTATAGTGAAGCTGATTACTAGTCATTATAAAGTCAAATTTATAGCAATAAACTTTAGTTATGCTTGTCTATGGTCGAGATACTGTGCTCCAAGTCGTCCATAACCGCGGACACGGCTTTCAGAAAGTTTTAACCCGGCCGGGGTGCACAAATAGCAACACACACACGATCAACCTCGGAAAAACCAAATCAAAACCCAACGAGGTCTTCACGACAGAGCAATCACAAGATTCAGAAATATTTCAGGGGGCCACCCCTTGGAGTACACCCGCAACGAAGTAAGCTAGCTCCGAGACGGACCCGAGGTTTGTGGGGCCGGCGGTAAACGACAGCAGATCCCCAAACGGGGACTGTCGATACCACGTAAACGGGTCACAATTCCTAAACAGTACAGCGTGCTCCTCACACAATCGTAAATAAAGCAGTAAAGCATGGCATAGGTACAGGATAGTAAATAAAACCCCAAACTAGTTTGTGGCCCCAAGAAATAAGACGGAATCAAGCTCTGGCTAAGGGGGGCCCATACTCCCCATATGTGGATAGCGCGATAAATCAAGGAACATGTATCAAGTACTCGGGGTCCTACGGGACACAAGTGGGCGTTCGGAAACCAAATATTATCTATCACCCACCGATGCCTCTGCTTAATTCAATTTTAGTTGTTAAACAGGAATTAAAGTGAGCGATAAGTAAAACTATGATCATCTCCAACATCAACATGCGGCAATACATCAACAGCTGTGGCACTTGACGACACGCAACAGCACTTGAGCAAGCGACTACGACGCGCAAGTCCAACTATCTACCAAACAATAGGTAATAGGATGTGTCCGAGGCACTATAGGGCTGCAAGGGATATCACGGGTACGGAAAACTAGAGCATCGCAACACAGATAGCAATAGATCAACAGGAGGGAATAAATACTATAAAAGGAAGATAGGTAGAAAGGGGGAGATGCTCGCCTGAAAACATTGTCGAAGGTTCATCCGAAGATCGGGGCGAAGCTCACATCAACTCAACGGCCTTATCCGCAAAGAAGCAAAACTCTAGAAGAAACACCGGATGCAATATTTAATACAACGACAGAAGATCGGCATGATGCATGTATGATGCATGACATGGCAAAGGTGCAATGCAATTAGATCATATTAAGCGGAACCGGGGTCCCGACAATTAGTTAAAATGGTTCAAGTTATTTAACTACCCCGCAATTAAATGTTGTTTAACAAGACAGAATATATCACCGGTTCGCTACACAAGTTTAAATGAGGCCAATATAAGGCTAGATTTGCCCGCATATGGGCCCCATATTTAATTATTAGGTGAATCGGCATAAGGCCCCCAAACCACAGATATGCATGCAAGATGACAATCAAATATGCAACAATTCATATGGTTGACCATTTATAAAATAGGGTTCTCGGAAAAGGGTTCACACATTAGGGTTCTCGGCGATCTTGGGGTTCCGGGGTTCGGGGTTCGGTCTCAGGGTTCGACGGAAGCGTTCTCGGACTCCGGGGTTAGGGTCTTCGGTCTCAGGGTAGTAGATCTTGGCGCTCGGTGGTCGGACCATGTTGTCGGTCTTGTCGTTGCGAGGATCTTGTCGGGTCCGTGCTTCGGATTCCGTGAAGGCGATCTTGATGTTCCGGGTAGGCGATCTTGTCGGTTCCGGTTTCGATTGTCGGTGATGATCCGGGAACGCACCGACGGCCTTGCTGTCCTAGTGAGGTACTCGTTAGACTTGTTCGATGGAGTCGCTGAAGTTAGATAATCGCCACTGATCCGTCTTCACACGGCCGCCATCGCAATCATCTACACGTCCCACTTTCTTCTGAACATCACCAAAACACGGCACATGGGCAACCCACTGGTACTAGAGGACCTGCACCTGTACCAAAACACCACGGCAGCGGCAAAGGGGTGACGAAGAGCTCGGCGAGGGCGGCGCACGCGGCTGAGGTCGCGGACGCGCAGGTCGGCGGCCGGGGACAGGGGAACGACGACGGAGCAGACGAGGCACGGGCTCGGGCACTGGCAGGGGCGCGAAGGGGCGAAGGGCAGCGGAGGTACTCGGGGCAGCGGGTCGGGGAGGTGGTCGCAGCGGCGGGCGCGGACGGGGATGCCCAGGCGGCGGCGGAGCGGCGGAGACGCTCGGGCCGCGGGCGGGGCGGAGCCGTGGCCGGAGGCGGGGGTCCGAGGCGACCGCGCTGGAGGGCTGCCGGCGGGGAAGGAGAATAGGCGGAGGGACCGACGAGGGCGGCGCGGAGGGTGTCGAGGCCCGGCGGCGGCGCTGCCATGGCCGGAGCACGCGAGGGCCGGGGGAGAGAGGAGATCCACGGGGAGAGGGGCTCGCGGGCGAGCTCGACGCGGCTCGCCGGCGAGGGCGGCACTGGCGGCGATGGGGAGGAGCTGGGCTCGGGGAAGGCGCGCGCGAGAGGCAGAGGGGCAGGGAGCGGCGAGCGGCGGCTGCTGGCGACGATGGCGGGGCGCTGCGGAGGAGAGGCAGGCCGCGGCGGCGCTGGCGAGGGCGCGCCGGGCGGAGGAGAGGGGGGTCTGGCGGCGGTGGGTGCTGGAGCGACGAGGGCGGAGCGGCGAGGCGCGACTGGGGAGGAGGAAGGCGGCGGTGAGGGAGAACGGGGGACGCGGCAGAGCTTGCGAAGGGGAAAGGAGGAAGGAGAGGAGAGGGAGGCCGCGGTTGGTGGGGGAAGCCGACAGGTGGGCCACGGGGGGTCGGGTCGTGGCCAGGGGGTTTGACCGCGGGGGGGGGGGGGCACGGGGCAGGGCCAGGTGGCCAGGCGGGTCGGTGGGGGTGTGGTCGAGTGCGTGTGTGGGGTGAGCTGAGTGGTGTGCTGGGGTGGGGCCGAGTGGGGCCCAGGCGTGGGCTGGTGGGGAGAGAGGAGAGGGAGGAGAGAGAGGGTAGGATCAGGTGGCAGTTCCTGGTTGGGTGTAGGGGGAGAGAAGGTGAGGTGGCACAAGAGGGTTGGTTGGGGTGATGTGGAGGGGAGGACTGGGTAGGAAGATTGGTAGATGTAGGATTAGAGATGAACCGATTTAGTTTCTGGGGTGGTCGTTCGAGTCATTCGGCCCGTTCGACTGCCCCACTAAAATAATAAATATTTTTATTTGTTTTACAAACACCGTCTGCAAACCGATATCAGACACACAAAAATATTCCGGGGACCCGGGGTTTGCATTTTGAAAACGAGTCGGACGTTTTAGAAAACAAAACAAGTTTATCTGCAATTAGTTTTATGCAAACAATGCATGAGGATGACGATGCAGTGCACAAATTCAACGCGATTTTCTAGTAGTGGTTTTGCGGGATGCCACAGCTGCTGAGCCAGATTCGGGCTGCGCCTGTCAGCTGCAGCTGAAGGCATTGCATGGCGGTCTCCTTGTTTCCACCGTGCAGTTTGACGGATGATAAGTGGTCGCTGAGCCAAGCTTTTGGGTCTTGAGTGCCGTCGAACTTCGGAGTATCCGAAGGAAGCTTGAAATTTTGCGGCATCCTTGTCCCTCGAACGGACCTACTGAAGCATCGAGCTCCGCAGAGTTCTCCTTCGTCTTTGTCCATCTCGGATTCAGACGAGCATGCGCGCTTAGCTCGCGCTTTGTCGATTTTGCGCTGTGTGAGCGCATCTCTGGCGTCGTAGTCGCGGTCGCGGCGTCGCGAACTCTTCTTCCTCCGGGGAAGGTCATGTTCCTCCTCTTCGGATGAAGGGGTGGGGCTGCGGTCGAACCTGACCGGAGCTTTCTTCTTCGGCTCCTTGGGAGCTTCCTGGTGGAGCGCGGCTCCCACGAGTCTGAGTCCGGTAAGTGCGGACTTGTGCATGGCCCTCTTCGGGTCCCCCTCAGGAGGTGGGTGGGCCGCGAGGTACTCAGTGGCTGCCATGATCGCAGCCTGCGGTGTTTTCGGGATGACGTTGCCGTCGGCGTCCATCTCCATGAAGGATGTGTGGAGAGTTCGCGTCAATTCGCGGCGCTCCTTGGGATCCATGTTCTCCATCCGGGAGCGGTGCTTGTTGCCTGGGTTGGCGTTCGAACTGGAGCCGATGCCCATGGCAGAGAGCGCGGCTCGTCGCGCGCTGGACTCTAAGGCTGTTTGCTTGCGTTTGTCAAGCACCTCCCGCATCTTGACCTGCTTCTTGTGTTCCTCGATTAGGAGCAGGTGGTAGGCCATCAGCATATCTCGCGAGGCGTCTGCGGGCAGTACTATGTTGCCTAGCACAGCTTCGCGGACCTGGGTCCATCCCTCTTTGCTAAGGCGGATGACATGGCCGTCGTTGTTTTCCCCTTCGGGTGGGGGAGATTGGCTTCTTCTGTTCGCATCGTTTTCGTTCTGGCGGGTTAGGCGGCGGGTTGGGTGTTTGCTGATCCACGTCGCTTTGGATGACTGCGGCGCATTGGTAGCGCTCGTAGATTGGCCCGCTGCTGCCGCAGCTTTCAGATCCGGAACCGTAGGTCCCTGCATCCGATGGCGGATCGCACAGATCGGAGTTGCAGCTGCTGCTGTCGTAGGAATCATCTGCTGATGATGTTGTGCGTATCACGGGGTGTGGGGCCCATGAAGTGGGCCTGATTGATGGTAGGGGCACCCGCTCAGGTAGGCGGAGGGTGCCAGTTTGCCCCACCTGGAAGCAGAAGCTCCCGAACAAGATTTCGAGTCCGTCGCCTACGGGCTCGAAGTCCTTCATGGTGGCCGGCGAGTGGGCGGTGAAGTCGAAAGCACCGAAGAGGAGATGGCTCTCCGTTGCTGCAGAGTTGTAGATCGATCGGGTTGGGACCGTCACGATCGCACAATCAGCGCCCCCGATTCCCACAGACGGCGCCAATTGACGAGGTTTGATCTCATCAATGCCCATTGTTATGGACTTGGGTTTTGGAGAAGATGGGGATGCTGGAGATCGTGGAACGGTTAGCAAACAAGCAACACGGGGACACAAGGTTTACCCAGGTTTAGGCCCCCGGAGGGAAAACCCTACTCCTGCTTGTCTGCTCTTGATTACGGCGGAACCGAAGATTACAGGGTGCGCAGATGCAATCTGGCGTGGAGGTGTGTATGCGAGAGTATGAGTCGAGAGATCTAGGTCGTGCCCTCCTGATCTTTATATAGACTTAGGCAGGTCTCGGGCATAGTCCTAGTCGGTTACAGGTTCTAGGGTTTTACCCCTTTGAATTTCCTATCTATTCTAGTCTTGCTCTCCAAGGATCCGAAGGCACCATGGGCCTGGGCCACCCGAAAGTCTTCATGGGCCAACGTACTTTTGTCGTGGGCCTTCCTTGGGCTGGACTAGGTATGCTGAGGTCATGCACCCGCGGGGTATAACTATGTCAGTGAGGCGTTGGCTTTAGCAAAGTATCTTAACCTTGCTAATATACAGGTCACCTCTGACTGTAAGCAGGTGGTGGGTGAAATAGCTGAAGGATCTTTGGAGAAGAACGGTGTGATTAGGAGATTAAATTCCGTTCAGCATGTTTTAAATTCCGTTCAGCATCTTTTATCTACGGATGAGAACAACTTGGCCAAGCATGTTTTATCTAGTTTAGCAGGTCGATATATCTGGCTTACTATTTATTATGATATAACAATTCATGTAAAAATTATCAATGATCAATAAGGCTTAGCAGCCCTTTTAAAAAAACCAAGATTTGCATATGGCACAATCTATCTATATCTCTTATCTCTTACTATAAAGCAAAATCCCGCTAGTGAGTCATTTATTGTCTATCTCAACATACATCTTTGCCACATCACCTACTAATCGCAACCGCCCGATTCACATCATCTAGTCGTCTTTTTTTATACCACTAGGAAACGTGCCCGTGCGTTGCAACGGGTCCATAAGTATTCTACTGATTTCATAGTAATTATGTTAAACATGTAATTTTAAGGTCCTTGGGCACATCAAGTACCTTTATTAAGTTTTGAGCAAAAGAATATTATTTCAGAACGTAGAGATTTCCGAGAAGGCTGGGAAATAATCTAAGTTATGGTTGAGTTGGTATCCTTACATGAGAAACAATATTACGATCCAAATCTTCATGAAGTGAAGCTAGAAAGATAGAAACACACTCAGGTACAGACCGCACAAATTCTACTTGCCTATCTTCGAAGCACTGAGATATACATCATTGTAGTATTTTCTCACAAATAAAAACTGATTTACTATCGCCAGGGTCAAGTATCCATTTTACGCGCCACCTCTACCTTGTTTATCTCCAATACAACCCCATCTTATACCAACAAAACAAACAATCCATTTTCACTGAAACTTGTGGCTTCCTGTACTTGTTCATAGGCTGGTGGCATCCTACGCGTCCATAGTGGTTGTCACGCAACAAGGATCCAAAAGACGCAGGACAAAAGAATGAAACTACCTTAAGTGAATTCTCGACAGATTCTCGATGGAGGGTCAGTTGGGCAAGCTAAAACAGTCAAAGAAAAGTGATGAACTTCAAATAATATTTGCACGTTTTGGATCCCGATGGTATCAAGTCCATGAAGTGCATGTGAGCAAAGGCATTTTCTCAAAGGCATTACAGACCTATTCACCTTGGTGAAAATATAATGCACACTCCCAAATTTTAGGCAGTCATAGAAAAATTAAGCAATCTGGAACTGATAATCGCTACACATGATTTTTCTTCTAGAAACAATGTATAAAATATAAACATGTATAAAATCATTTATTAACAAAGATTCATATGAATTTTTAGTCTGATCAACTACCCCCAAATAATAAATACAACCAGAAATTATATACATGGTAGAACAATTTAGAACCATGGGAAAATTTCTCCTATGCAAGCATAGTTTTTCTGATCTGTTCACGCAACATTTGCATCACTCATAAATCAAAACATACACATCCGAAACAACCCAAAAATCTAAGATGAACACATACATATGTATAACAAAAAAAAGGTTCATACTGGGAGGCAATATACACAAAGTCATGGGTGGCTCCTACGAGGATCTCAGCTCCGATGCTAGAGGTGCTGGTCAACTCCAAAATGTGCGAGCCATACAACTTGAGTTCTCCGCACCGCTCCTGTCCTGGTCAGCGTGCTTGTTCCTTCTTCAAAGTAGAGTAAGATGCAGATAGGAGAGCAGAGAACAGATGAAAACTCCAATGTCAAGATTTAACGGATTTAACTGGAATGCAATGAACCACAAGTCCTAACAACACATGTGGCTCTGGAATAGATTTAGGTGTAAGTCAGAACAGAAATCAGCCAGCTAATATCACATCATTAGTCAAACAATGAGCCTCTCTAAAAAATGTTGAACAATGAGTAGTCTCCTACTGTAACATTTGATAAATAACATGTACATAAAATACAACTCTGTGTATATTATCAGGAAGTACACATCCATGGGAGAAAATGCATATCAGTTTAAAGTCATCACTTAATCAAACAATATTGAAAAGACTGCACAATTCTAAAAAAGATATAGCTATATATACTTCTATATCCTAAGACTTCCATCATTAATTTTCCTTTCTTATTTTTTCTTGGAACTTGACAAATGCTTTAGGGGAAATGTTTTGGAAAAATCTGACATAATAAGAGTTGCAGAATTCTGAATAAATAAAGAGAACATACCTAGTACAACTAATTGATACACGGTAGTGCACAACTCAATAACCAATGCCTAGTTTCTCCGCATTGATCTTGTCTCAAACAAGACTTTCCTCGAATACATAGTTGGTGTTGCACTGCTGCTTCAGAATTCACCTGTCAGCTGTGAATGTGATATGAATTTAAGCTAAGTACTACAAATGACTAAATAAACCATGCATATTATGCCATCGTATACATTCAGAAAGTATGCTTTTCAACATATGAAACTGCATTCGGAAGGAAGTGTGTAGGCAACATAAGCCATAATTGAAATGAAAGAAACTGAAAGGAACGATGCAAAAAACATGAAAATGTATTACCTCAATCCGAAGGGTGTTTAAATTTTTTGTTACAGCTAGTATTCCCTTTAGTTAGTAAAATCTGCAAATAACAATGCATCACAACTGCAGATAGTTAACAAACAATTTTGTAATAAATGAACATGGTGAACTTAGATAAGAGAAATATTGCACGTCCTTGTGAAGGATTGGCATGGTATCTGAAAAAACAGGAGCACACTCCTCGGTAGAAATAGTATATCCCTGCTTAGTATTATTTGAATGAAGATCGTATGAATCCTAAATCCAAGCATCAGAGAAGCGGAGCAGTTTCTGAACGAGCGTAATAAGCAGGGGTTGAGCATGAGAGAAGAATCAGCCGAGGAGAAAATAATGTTGAGAGGAAAAAATAATTATTTATAAACACGGATTTATACTCTGAAATAGTAAAAACAAATGGATCATGTGATATGCAGTTTTAAGTGAATAATATGCTTAAATATGCACGGACATCATAGTATACCTAATTACACATGTAAGGAGGCACTGTCCATAAACACACGCCCACTGAACCTACTATTCTCTAGCCTAGAGCAACTTGGTAACCTAAACGACTCACCTTTCAGAAACAAGAAAAACAAAGAAAGAAAAGAGCAGATTTATGGTATCCTTTACTATTCTCAAAATGTTGGACTTCTTATCTTATTTGCTAGAAACAGAATTTGAAGTATTGATATCGATTGCAAGTTATTATATGACAGTGAAGTGTCTTGATTAATTAACCTGAGGTCACAACAGGAAAACAAATTCTCACCGAGGTAATGCCAGTGGTAAGATGTTTGAGCCACGAAATTCATGGATCCCGACTCGTTGATGCCTTCCAATCATACCATCTGAACTAATATAGCTTGTCAGGCAAATATTAAAAAAAGTATGACTTGTATTGCTTACTTGTTTAAGGATTTGACGATAACAATTTTGTGTCCTCCACACTGTATGTGTTCTAAATAAATAATAAAAGAGAAACTTGCAACTCTCTCATGATATGCTTACCTTCTTGTGGTTCCTATGCGACCCCTTTTGCACATACATACCTGGATTAAACAAGTAAATAGATGTCAATTGTTTACTTTAGATACAGAATTTACAAAATTTGATATCCTTCTTGTAACTGCACTAAACTGAATGCAATAACCCTCCAAATTATGATATCCAACCTTGAACATACAAAAGTTGAATAATTATTTTATAGAACAAATAGGAGTGCTTTCAGATCCATTTCATCATGAAACCTCAGGTTCATGACAGGTCACAAGAAACCACGAGTTAACGACAGGTCACAAGTAGAAGCAGAGCCTTGCCTACAACCACTAAATAAAATAGACATAGGAAGGCAAAAAAGCATGACAAGATAAGTAAATTTAGTATTGGATTCTATATAACAGAGAATGCTTCATCTAATTTAGTGTTCAATCTCTAGGTTATTTTTTCGATTTCACAACAGCTTGTGACAAACACTGGAACAAAATGGAGATTAAGTAAGTTGGGAGCGCATACCATTGAGAGATTAGGCGTGTACATCCGATGCATGTGAATGGCCACTTGAGAGCGACACTAATATCTACATGAATCTCCACGTGGACCGGCCATCGACCACAACACTAACGAGGATTGCAAAGGGGCTTAAGCTAGTGTCCGTGTGTCATCCTCGCGACACGCCGCCATGCACGCCTTCAGGAATCTCCACACAGACCTGTCGTCGACCATAGAGACGACAAGGGCTGTGGAGGACAGGAGCTGGCCATAGAAGAGAAGAGCGCGGAGAGGCCTGCGTAACATACCACAACCAAAGATATCATCATTCAATTTGTTTGTTATAAGCATTTTCATTAATAGCTAAAATTTTAAATTGGACTACTGGAGCATCCCACTCTAAGCAAGTTTATATGAGACAAAATAGAGATTAAGTAAGTTGGGAGCGCATACCATTGAGAGATCCGGCGTGCGTATACATCTGATGCATGTGAATGACCACTTGAGAGCGACACTAACATCTACATGAATCTCCACGTGGACCGACCATCGAGAACGACACTAACGAGGATTGCGAAGGGGCTGAATCTAGTGTCCGTGTGTCATCCTCGCGACACGCCGCCATGCACGCCTTCAGGAATCTTCACACAGACCGGCCGTCGACCATAGAGACGACAAAGGCTGTGGAGGGCAGGAGCTGGCCATAGAAGATAAGAGCGCGAGGAGGCCTGCGTAACATACCACAACCAAAGATATAATCATTCAATTTGTTTGTTATAAACATTTTCATTAATAGCTAAAATTCTAAATTGGACTACTGGAGCATCCCACTCTAAGCAAGTTTATATGAGACAACAATGTCCATATAAATACTTCTTCAATTGTTGTTCAGCAGATACATATAATGGTCATAGTGTTTGAATTTCACTAAATGGTGTCTTTGCATGCCATCTACAAGATCTTATCTTGTAGTAGGATCAGATTCTTTGGGCAAGCAATGAGGGGCGCGGAGGAGCAGCTTGCTGCATCTTTCAACAGCCGCACCTTTGGCAGGAAGCACTACAGGAGTACAGGTATAGAACTCACCTGGACGGGATGGGCTTGCGGCGTCAGCCTCGAGGTCGGGAAGGCCGGATCCTATAGAGAGAGGATGTCGGCATGGGAACAGTGGAGAAGCACCGCCAGGGACGACGAATCTCAAGGTTAGGGACGACAGAGCTCGTGGTAGGACAGGAGAGCGGTGGGCGGGCCGACGTGTCATCGTCGTTGGTGGAATCTAGGCCGACATCCGCGCCGCCACACGCGAGTGTCGCCTCGACCTCCGGAGACACCGCGACGCCCGCCGGCGACGGGACTTCCATTGGCGGCGACGCCCTCGACATCCGGCCCGGGGATTGATCCTTCCACTTCCAAGGAGCTCGCGGGTGAGAGGCACCTATGCCCAGATCAAGCGGGGAGGTCCGATCAGGGTCTCCATGCCCAGATCTCGGGCACCTATGCCCAAAATCCAGGCCTCCAGCCGCGCCTCCATGCTGCTGCTTTTGCTGGAGATTTGGGGAGGGCGTTGGGCCTCCATGTCTTCGAGACGTGCAGTGGAGGACATGGCAGTCGAGGGGGAGACGGTGATGGCCAGATCTGGTGGCCGGTGTGAGGAGGCGCGGGAGGAGTTAGGGCCGGATGCTGGGGAGACGGGGGTCGTCGAGGCATACCACGAGGAGAGGCAGATGCGGGAGGCTGTGGTGCCAGACGGGAAGAGTACACACGGTCCGGTTCGGGGCGATGAAGGACGGGCGAAGCGCGACGAAAAATACGACGTAGTGCTGGGTTGGCAGAAAACGGAACACCTTCCTATTTTTTAGATAGTAGAGATGTCATGCCACATTAGTAGGTCACCCTCTTACTTCTCTGTTCTCATCCGTAGACTATAGCTCTATAGTTCAAAATCACCATATGCAGCCTTATTCACTGATACTACTACTCGTCATCTTCCTTCTCTTCTTATATTGATATACCTTCTCCTCCCAATTCAACCAGTCCTCCCATGACGCTTATACCTCTTAAATTGATCTCCGGGGCTTCTCGTGTGGCTTCACGAAACTGATGCCTCGATAGAAAAGGGTCATAGTTGAAACAAGGAATCGGGCGTATTGCCCTTTTAGTCTCTTCGCCCTCCCTTCGGGCTCATGAATCTTTGGTGCTTAACTTCGGGGTATTGCGGCCATAATCTCCTTCACGGATCCACATTCTACTCAACACGGATGATGAAACCGTACACCCCATCTGAAGATAAACCATTTTATTATCGGTTTCCTCTCTCTCTAACGATTCGTTCTTGTGTACCTCTTGATTATTCATTTCTTAATTTTCTTCCGGGTGATGCTTGTTCTGATTAAAACACAATCTAGATGATCCCTTTTCTACTATAGTAGGATTATGCGTACGATCAAGTTTTAAAAATGGTAGAATGACATTATTTTGTTTTATATCCTTTTCTCTTATAGTTGACTTATATATCATTTTTCTTCTGTACATTCCCTAATACTATGATATACACGTGCATACTGTTCTTAAATACCTACAACGAACTGTCATGTACATGAGTTGAGAAGAAATGCGATCTGCTGAAAATATCTTTGGCACAAGGGCACCAGTGCTCATATTTTTAAAACAATCTGAAACTTGTACTTTTAGTCTCCAAAAATTCAGAAAATAAATATATAACTAGATACATACATCTAGAATGTACAATAGAAATTTTATATAAAAATATATTGTATTTTGTCCTACAAAAAAAGAATTTTTTAACAAAACATATGTATTTCTATTCTTATTTGCTGTTAGAAATTTGTTAGTTCCCTATAGCCTAAAAATAATATACTAAAATTTCGCACAAGTATTTACCAAGCTTGGATCCCCATGGCGCTACCCCGCTATCACTTGGTCGTGTTTGCAGGCTTCTGCAATGCACCAGGGGGAGCTTATTAGACACATGCACCAACAACAACTAGTGCTGCTATATAAATGTGAAATCACAAATATCGGGATTTTTTGTTTCATAATTTATACAATAACCTATGCACTGCTATTTAAAAACTACTTTATCTTTTAAAAAATATTTATAAATAAATAACGGGTCATGACAAACTACATATCGTATAGTGTAACATGAAATCTATGCAATATTTTCAAATTAAATTTGTGTTCATAGCAAGAGTTACTACAGTAGTCTATTTATTGTAAAAATACCTTACCCTCGCAACAAATAAGAAATCTAAGAACCATTTTTTGGTTTAATTCATGACTCCATCAAAAGGATTCAGAAGATGGTAATGTGTAACATGCAATTGTGTTTTCAGTACCCCGTCTGATCCATAATAAGTGTCGGGGTTTAGTGCAGTTTAGTCTAAATTTGAATTAAAGCCTAGACACTTATAATCAGCTAGAGGGATGTGATTTTTGTGCTTCACCTACCATTTACCTTGTCCATGTTAGTCCAGACGTGTGCATCTAACTCTTCTGCCCCCAAATGTGCTAAGGAAAGTCTTTCATGGTAGCTTGTTTTGTGTATACATACTGTTTAAAACTAAAAATAACATTACCGGTTTATAAAAGACTTACATAGTATAAAATTAAGTAGTTTTTTGAAAAAATAATGCTTTATATAAAATTGCCAACGAATTAAAACGCA
The DNA here is from genome assembly GCA_910589765.1 of Avena atlantica. Lineage (NCBI taxonomy): Eukaryota > Viridiplantae > Streptophyta > Magnoliopsida > Poales > Poaceae > Avena > Avena atlantica. The sequence goes on along the minus strand of OU342733.1, from coordinate 466,864,485 downwards.
CATTGGGTCTATGAATGTATACCAGCTGGTTCATACAGAACTAGGAAAAACTCACATTAACTTGTTCGTCTTTTATGCGTTAGTAACATATCGTACTGCGTATTTGGCTTCTATACGCGGCCGGTGACCAATCGGTGAAGATATAATGACGTCCTCAATTCCTCATAGTTAGCCTCTTGGTTAGTCTTGATTACTTGCAACATAATCCTCGGCATACATTATTCTGTGAGATTTTTTGGCACTACACGTACATACTCCCTCATTCAGAAATATATGACAATTTAGCTTTATAAAATGAATGTATCTAAATGTCTTTTAGTACATAGGTTCACTCTAAATCTCTAGACCATATATACTAAAAGCCGTCTAGATACATTTTATTTATAAAGCTAAAACATCTTATATTTTTGAAAAGCTGAAAAGAAGGAGTACGTATATAACAAAAGTTTGGCCGACCGCCGACGGAAACGCACGCTATACTAGTGAACCCAACATGATCCCGGCACGAATGAGATCTCGTTGCGCAATCTCGCTCTCCGGCTTTGACCAGTCGATTGGTACGCTGAATGTGTCCAACTTAGTTAAGGCACCATGCCATGCATGGGCTGTCGTGACAAAATGCGAATGCACGTGCTGCAGGTGTAAAAAACGTGCGTGTGGTGAGTTGTGACTGCTCTGGGACAAGTAGGCATTGATCACTCATAGTAGTACTACTGACCAAGTCGGTAGTGCAGTGCATGTGTTGTTCGAAGATGTTTGGCCTTTCACCTTTGGCTCTTCCCGTGGTCAGCTAGTCAAATGCACGTCCAGGAAAGATGAACCGTAACCTACTAGTACTAGATCACTCGTGCATAGTATGTTCCTTGTGTTACATTTGGGTCTGCATGTAACACGGGGCAATAGTGGACCCAAGAATTATTCAAAGCCTGACAAACGGTATATTTGAAGGCTAATAAAATTATTTTTTGATCAAATTTCTATGAAATTTGGCTTGTCGGCCGGCCGAAAGCCTGGGCCCATACACTCGGAAAATTTATTACATCAGCTTAGAATCCCTATCAATGTCAGCTCAACCTCCAGCTTAATTAGGTTATTCAATGTTTACGATGTCTCCTTCTTTTAGAAACAAAACCTGCGTTGTCTCGTTATTCTACCTCCCACACTAATGTCTTGGCGTTTCATGTACTCCCTCTGTTCTACAGTATAAGGTAAGTTGCTTTTGGTAATTTTTTAGTTTGCTAAAACGAGTCTTATTTGATGGAACAGAGTGATATCTATGTACTGCTTCGTTGGAATTAGTACTTTATCTGTTTAGAAATAACTGATTTGAGTTAGTCTAGATTTAAATATATCTAGAGGCATTTTAGTGTATAGATACATTTAAATCTAGACATACTTAAATTAATTATTTCTGGACAAAGAGAGCTTAATCATTTGCTAGAGCCCTCATATGCACGCGAAACACATTATTATTTGAGTAGTATGTTTTAGGTAACTACTCCCTCCGTTTGGAAATATAAAATGTTTTAGGTTTGTGAATGAGATGTATCTAGACATCTTTTAGTGTCTAGATTCATTTGAACCTATACACTAGAACATGTCTAGATACATCCCTTCACAAACCTAAAACATCTTATATTTCTAAACGGAGAGAGTAGTAGTCGTCGTAGCATATAATCATTAGCTAGAGCCCTCATATGCACGCGGAACACGCACACGTTAAAAGGATTCCTACAGCTTACCTGCAAAAACCTTACAGCAATGTGAACTATATCCTCAACCGCTGAGCTATCTCAGATAGTGATTCACTAATACTATAAGGGAGCGATAAGTAAACCTTGCTCATGCACCGCGGCTTCCTACTTTCCTCGGTTTTCCCTCCGCCAGCGAGAGAACTATCAGCTGATCACTAGACTGCATGCTGGCCATCCAATTAACGAGAGCACGGTGGAGGGATAATGCACATAGGTTGTTAAAGCACCTGAGTACATATATCCAACGAGAGAATTAACAAAAGAAAGACAGATTAAAATACCGTTAATTGCCGATCAATAACCAGCATAGCTGATCCTGCCGTTCAATCGCCGAATTTGCCTTTTTTTGAAAAATAATTGAATCCAAGGGCAGCCTCTGAATTCTCCCTATTTGTTTGAAAAAGCCCGATCTAGTTATACCTTCTTCAAATTTAGGACAATTTGAGGCTCTTCCATTTGCCGGATGTCCAGACCCCAAAACTTCAGCCTAAAGGACAACAAGGCAAACCTCTAGTGCACACTATGCTTGACTAAAGACTCCCATCTGTCTGCAAAAGAGTAGATTTCACAAGTCTAAGGATTTTGGTAAAGGAGTTTACCGAGTAAGACAGACTCACTTCAAGATGTAACGAACACGTTGTCATTTTAAATCTAAAACAATGCATATCCCATGTCCTTAGACCCGGGGGGGGGGGGGGGTTCGTCACATGCATGATCTAAGTGGTATATCTACTTACTCAGGGACGGACCTAGCCAAAAAATTCAGTGGGGGCAGTTTAGATGAGTGGGGGCATTCCTAGTATAATTTCAATTTTTTAGAACCATTTTTCGTCAAATATGAATGCATTACACTATTCAAAAAAACTGAGTGGGGCCACTGCCCCCACTCGGCTCTACATGGATCCGCCCCTGTACTTAATTAGGGTGTATCAAACTCTAGTCCGTAGCCAACCTCAGCCTGGTTAAGTTCAGAAAAAAAACCTCAACCTGGTTCACCTCGATCACGAATCTCAACCTCCAAGTCGTTGAAATCGTTGATCACATTGGCGAATTTGCTAACATCTGGGACCATCTATAAAGCATCCACATTAATGTGACCTGACATGACTCCATCTCCTGGTGCCTCTCTCCCAACGTGGAACATTAAGCTAGCTTGGTTTACCAAAAAGTGTTGTCTACCCTTCACGTTGTTCTTTAAGAAGCTGAATCCACTACGACTACATGTTACTATTAAGAAAAAAAAGGTGGCTCCCAAATGGTGTGTTTTTCGTACATGGAGTGGTTCTTTGACATTCTTAGCGCCATCCCATGATAATCTTCACGTCTCCTTGAATTTATGCAAATCTCGATGATCAAGTAGAACAGTTTCAGCGTCGACTTGGCAATAGCAAAAAAAAAACATAATCAAGTAGATTGTGCAAAAAAAAGTAGATTGTGCATAAAAAAAGTAGTTATGCAAAAATTCAAAATATGGCGCTATTCTTGTTTTCATGTGGACAAACCATCACCAACTGTGGATTAGAAGTTCAAAACACATACTCCCTCTGATCCATATTAGTTGATTTAATTTTGTTTAGATACAGATCTAACAGTAAAACTTGACTAGATACATTTATATCTAGATGAATTTAAGCCAACTAATATGAATCGGAGGGAGTAGTTCTTTTTATTTTGAGAATTTGACCGCTTTTTATTTAATAATAACAAAGTTCCGAGGAATACATAAGGCTGATCATAGTGGCGAGTAACTTAGAATAGTAACATGCATATGTTACTAGTCTAAATTACTACCCTATAGTAAAAAATAATATAAACGTGGTATCATGTAAAGTCACATTTATTGTAAATCTTCATATGGGTTTCAGAAATCACACCCTGCGACCGATTTCTGGGTTAATACTACTACAACACACAGTTGGCAAGCAGAAAATGACCAGTTGCATCCGCGGCAAGCAGAAACCTTGGCCTATTTAATGCCTGGCCTTGCCACTGCCAGTAGTCATTCATTCTCACCTTCCACAACACATACTCGACACATTAGAGGTGGTGTTGCGAGGAATAGCCGGGAAGAGCAATGGAGGGTGGAGGGGTGCTCGTGGTGCTTCTGCTGGGGCTAATCCTCGGCCTCGCTAGTTCCAGCCCGCCGCCGAAGCCGGTGGCCTGCACCCGCGGCACGTCCGACTGCACCGTCACCAACGTGTACGGCTCCTTCCCAGACCGCACCATCTGCCGCGCGGCCAACGCCACCTTCCCGCGCACCGAGCAGGAGCTCGTCGCGGCTGTGGCAGCCGCGGCCGCCGCCAAGCGCAAGGTCAAGGCGGCCACCAAGCACTCCCACAGCTTCCCCAAGCTGGCCTGTCCCGGCGGCCGTGACGGCACTATCATCAGCACGGAGCGGCTCAACCGGACGGTCAGTGTCGACACTGCCAGCGGCCTGATGACGGTGGAGAGCGGCATGGTGCTCAAGGACCTGATCGAGGCCGCCGCCGCCGCGGGGCTAGCGCTGCCGCACTCGCCCTACTGGTACGGCATCACCATCGGAGGACTCCTGGCGACGGGTGCACACGGGAGCTCTCTGTGGGGCAAGGGCAGCGCCGTGCACGAGTACGTGGTAGGAATGAGGATCGTCACGCCGGCACCGGCGAGCCAAGGGTTCGCCATTGTGAGGGAGCTCGGTGCCGGCGACACCGACTTCGACGCGGTCAAGGTGTCCCTCGGCGTCCTCGGTGTCGTTTCCCAGGTAGGAATCTTTGTGCATGGCTACGTGTACTATACCGAGATACTCCTTCGGGTCCACCCATTCCTATGAAATGTACATTCAAGGATAAATCTATGTATGCATGCAGGTTACACTGCAGTTGCAGCCCATGTTCAAGCGGTCGGTGACGTTTGAAAAGCGCGACGAGACGGACTTCACGGCGCAGGCGGCCGTGTGGGGAAACCTGCACGAGTTCGGCGACATGGCGTGGCTGCCGTGGCAGGGCAAGGTGATATATCGCACGGACGACCGCGTCCCGGTCTCGACGCCGGGCAACGGGCTCAACGATTATCTGGGCTTCCGCGCCAAGCCGAAGCTGGAGCTCAAAATCGTGAGAGCGTTGGAGGAGCGGCTGCAGAAGGACGGTACCGATCTCGCCCGGTGCCAGGCGGCGCGGCTACCGTCGGCGCTGTTCGAGCTCGAGGGGTACGGGTTCACCAACGACGGCTCCTTCTTCACGGGGTTCCCGGTGGTGGGGTTCCAGAACCGCATCCAGGCGTCCGGGACCTGCATCAGCAGCGAGGAGGACGGCCTCTCCTGCACGTGGGACCCGCGCGTCCGGAGCCCCTTCTTCTACAACTCCGGCTTCAGCATCGCCGTCTCCAAGGCGCCCGCGTACATAGCCGAGGTGCAGAAGCTCCGCGACCTGAACCCGCGCGCCTTCTGCAGCCTCGACGCCAAGCTCGGCGTGCTGCTCCGCTACGTGAAGGCCTCCTCCGCGTACCTGGGCAAGTCCGAGGACTCGCTGGACTTCGACGTCACGTACTACCGGAGCTACACGGAGGGCGAGGCGCGGTCGCACGCGGACGTGGTCGACGAGATCGAGCAGCTGGCGCTGAAGAAGTACGGCGCCGTGCCGCACTGGGGCAAGAACCGCAACTTCGTCTTCGACGGCGTCATCGCCAAGTACCCCAGGGCAGGGGAGTTCCTCAAGGTGAAGGCCAGGTACGACCCCGACGGGATTTTCTCCAGCGAGTGGAGCGACCAGGTGCTCGGCGTCCGCGGGAGCCCCGTCATCGTCGAGAAAGGCTGCGCGATCGAAGGGCTCTGCGTCTGCTCCGACGACTCGCACTGCGCGCCAGAGAAGGGCCTCTTCTGCCGGCCAGGGCAGCTGTTCACGGAGGCGAGGGTGTGCTCCACCAGACCCGCCGCCAGCGGCCTTCGGGACGAACTTGGTAGATGCAATCATGCACGGATGTGAACGGATCAGACCGCACGAAAACTTGCTTTTACCGAGGCCGACACATAACGGTGTCCTTTCATCCAATAACGAATTAACGATGCGTCAGCGTCACGGGTATGGCTACCCTACCTGATATTGTCTTTGCATATCATTTGTTTGGGTGAGTTCTGTGGACCGTATTTGTAGGAGACATAGGAAATAATGTGTCCTGCAACTTTATTTAAATTGGTTTAGATTATTTATTTTTGGAATACCTCTTAATTATGGAATGGTGTGCACCTACATGGAATTAGTTCTGCTTGTTGTCTTTCACATGGAATTATATATATTTGCTGGAAAATACTTAGTGCATATCATGCCTAATGAAGCTGGTCGATTATCAATGGAATACAATATATTACCAGCTCAATGCCTAACCGTGGGAACCTTAAAAATATACAGACATACATATGGCTGGTTTAAATTTTATTGAACACTATGGAATATCAACAAAGCTTCTCGTCCGCTAACTGCACCAAGGAAGACTGAATTCATCCATGTTTTAATTTATTGGGTTTTTTACATCTCGATTAATTCTGAAAGTGCAACTCCAATCTGTGAGAAGTACAATAATTTTTCTTAGTAAGTTGAACTTGTTACATTCCTCCCTAAAGTGGAACCGCACTCTCCAAAAACTGAATTAGATCTAAAGTATCTTTATCTAAGCAAACCAAATGAACCAGATGACCGCACATGTACGCACTACTAAACCCCAGCAAAAATTATTATTATAAGATCATAAATCTTGAAATTTCTTTTTTTTTTTGCGAATTATAAATCTTGAAATTTCAATCACGGAACTTATCTCAAACAACAACGTCATCAAGTAAGGAGCTCGCTAAGAACTTATTATGAACAATGGTAGATTCTTAGAATATTAAATTCATGAGTACAGGATGAGTCCTAACAATGTTCATTTGTCATCGTGAATCCGTAGATGATGAAATTAACAACACTACTATGAGCAATTAGATAGCGAGGAAATCATATGCAGATCAATCTTGTTTGTTGACAGTATATGCAGATCAATCTTATTTGTTGACACACTGGTAGAAAGGGCTCATGCGCCCCGGTTGGTAAGGGTCATTAGTCCCGGTTGCCCAACCGGGACGGGGCAATCGGGACTAAAGCTCTAACCTTTAGTCCCGGTTGCCCCACCAACCGGGACAAATGGGGCACACGTGGAGGCATCAGAGCGCGAGGGGGTGTGGAGCATTAGTCCCGGTTCATAACACGAACCGGGACTAATAACCTGCTGCCGCGGCAGAGATTTGGCCCATTTCTCTGCCGCGGCAGAGAATTCATTTTGGCACATTTTGTTGCCGCGGCAGCATTTTCGCCACTTTTTGTGCCGCGGCAGAGAATTCATTTAGGTTGTTTTATTGTTTATTTAGTGTTTTGCACTTATCAATGAAGGAACCTTATATTACACAAGATCATCATGACAACATTACATTCAATACACGGATCGAGTTCATGCACTACATACAAAAGTTGCTATTCGATGCTACCGGCCAATTTCTTGAAAGTTGCTATTTTTACAATTCCTATTGTTTATACACAGCCGAGTAGTATTCCCCTTGTGTGTTTAGGACTTCTGCATCCAAGAATCCCGCCAATTCCTCCTGTATTGCTCGTATGCGATCCTTTGGCAGAAGACCGTCCCGTAGACGTTCGATCTGATTTAAAAAAGGAGTCAGCCTATATGAATATGAAACTAAACACAATTTGATTGTAATTAAAAACTATAGAAATTGTTTACGTACGTGGAGTTGCTCTAAATTTCTGCCCTTCTCATCGCACGTCTGCCGGATGAACTCGCATACATAGTATCCACATAGATTGTTACCTGGTCCCTGCGTCAGGCACTTTACGACAACATAGTTCAATCAAAATAATAATCAAGCATGATAATAACTGTATCAAAACTAGAATCAAAGAAATGCGCGGATATAGCTAGTGGTGCTTACATCTAGTGGTTGAAATGTAAGCTCCTCTTTCCAAACACCCCTAGCCTTCTTGGTGAACCGTTTCCAAGCGCTGCCCGGCGTAGAAAACGAATAAAATAAGTTATTAAGTACTTGATATCATAAAATTCACGAATGTTGCCGATATAGTGTCGTAATGATTAGAATTACCGCTGGAGAAGTATCTGCATGTTCTTCCACGTCTCAAGGGGTTTATGTTTCGAGTCCATGACTAGTACACGCCCTTTGTCAAGTTGAATGATTAACAGAATATAGTGGTACCTGCGAATGCAGAACTAATCAATTATATACTTAACATCGAGTAAGCGAAATAGAAAGTGTATACAAGACAATAACACTCACTGGAAGTTGTAAGGAAATAGTATTTCCCTTTTGGTTTCTTGAAACCTTAACGCGTGTACTATATTATCCTCCGTATCCTGGGGGCTTATTTTGAGATTAGCTTCATGAACCCAATATGGGTCAATGAAGCCAATGTCATAGATTTGTCCTCTGCTGCATTCGAGAATCTTCATTCTGCATATTAAAGTATGATTATATACATGCAATAAACAAAATAATATAGATGGAGACTAAATTAATTACAGAATTAGTACTTACAGACAATAGGCACTCATGATCGATTTGTCCAAGGCGTCTTGATTGAATAATTGAAATAGTTCATCAAATTCAATGGATATCATGTCATCCTTATCTTTCCCATGATGCTTTTTTGTAACCCTCAGCACTATCCAGTTAGCCCCGGCCCTTGTGGCATGCATGTACCAGTTATGCAATCTTCGCATTTTTGTTGGAAGATTGTTTACCTCCTCAGGTTTTACGAGAGGTTTTCCGTACTGGTATTGGTATGCTACTTCACTCACGGGGAAGAACTCTAACTGGGATAAGTACTGGGCAATACTCATACCTTGAGCAGCGGCAGCTTCTCCGTATTGTGCAACTACCTCTGGATCATACTGCTCTTCGGCCCCATATTTGCTCGACCCCACATTGGTTTGAGAAATCACCTTGAGAGGGGCGCAAGTCTGTTTTGCTTGTTCTCCGAGCTGGGCAACAGATTTCCCGCTTGCATCAGTACTGCTCTTCGAGGCTTTTTGTGCTGCATGTGACTTGAGAATAGAACGCTCATAGTCTGATGACAGCTTTGGCTCGGGTTGATGAAGAGTCTTTAGCATTTTCAACACTTTGGCTTTTTCTTCTTTGGTGCTGGGGAACTCTGGCTCTTTCGGCCGCCTCAGCTTAGCGAAAAACGCTGTCGTTTCCGCATCAACGATCGCCGCAGTCTCCTCTTCAGTACAGTCATAAGCTCTCTTGGGAGGAACCGTTGGTACTTTTGGAAGAGGCTCTTGTTTACGTTTCGGCGATCGCTTACGACGCACAGTAGCGGTACGCTTACGCTTTTTATCCTGAGGCGCCGGCGATGGCTCCCGCGGCGATGGCTGCACCGGAGATTGGTGAGGCGACGGAGCCGGGTGAGGCGACGAAGACGGCTGTCGCGGCGGCGACGACCTCGCTGGAGACGGGTGAGGCGGCGGCGAAGATGGCCTTGGCGTGTGATTTCGAAGCACGATACAATCCTTCGGCCATAGAATGGTGACGTTTTTTGCGTCACCCAGCACAGTCACATCCCCTTCACCAGCAGGGTAGTGAAGATCCAAAACCTCAAAGGTGGGCATGATTTCATCCACGCCGACAACAGCGTAGCCCTCTGGAACCGGACGACTGTGGTAAGTTGGTGTGGGTCCAATTGGTAAGGCATAGCCGACCGCCACCTTCATTGATATGTTCACAACTTTGACATGTAGCTCGCAGTGTGTCATCTCTGTGATATCATCCACTGGGTAGCCAACAGGAGCCATCGTCGGTGCATCATCGGCATTGCCATTGTCATCACCCGGGACCTCGGTGGAAGCCACACTGCTTTTTCGATTATTCGATAGGCCGGTAGCATCGAATGCAGTGTGCTGCTGAGATGGGCCGGTAGTACTTTGCTCTTTAAGTGAGTTAATTTCATCTTGTTGTTGCTTTAATCGTTCTTCAATTAAACGCATTCGCTCTTTCTGACTTTCTGCTTCAACTGCCGCCCTGTCCTTACTCCTCTGACGGCTTCTATCAGGATATTTCTTCCTCTCTTCGGGAAACCCAGTCCTCCATGATTGGGAGCCTATTGTGCCTCGTGTTCGTCCATCATGTTCCTTATTTCCAAGGGCGAGTGTGAGCTCATCAGTCTCTCTATCGGGAATGAAGTCCCCATCTTTAACAGCCTTTACTGCTTTTCTCATCCTCTCGATTGGCAAGGGGTCTTCTTTATGTCGTATGTTATATATACACCTCCCTTCCGAGTCCAACGTGCCCCCATGCCCGTAAAACCAATTCCTTGCACGTTCTACCCAATCGTCTGTCTCTGGGGTGATATTTTTATCACGCAGTTCCTGCTCAAGTTTCTCCCACTTAGGAATGCCAACCTTGCCCCATAGTATGGCGATACTTCTTCTTAGCAGCATTCAGCTTATTCGTTTCAGACATTTTCTTAGCTTTTTCTGATTTCTTGTATTCCACAAACTCATCCCAGAATGGTTTTATCTTCTCAAACTGAATATTCTTGAAATCGGGAGTCTTCTTTTTCACGACATAGTCAAGGTGCAATCTTTTCTTCCAGTTGGTGAAACACTGGGCCATCTTCTTCAAAGCCCACTCCCTGACCTTAGCCTCCATGGCTCTCCCATGTTGTAAGGCGTCCTCAACTGGATCCTCCGCATTTGGATCCAGCTCTATCTTCGGTAGTTTGAAATTAACCATGAGCCTCTTCCACAGTAAATCTTTGGCGTGGTTAGGGACAAATAAACATGTTCCCTCTTCATCCGCTTTAGCAGGCCTATTCCAATTTCTAATGGTGATCGGGATTAAGTCCCTAACGATTACTCCGCATTGTGCCACAAATTTGGTTGCGACAACTTCGGGAGCTGTCGGTCTGCCGTCTTCAGCGACATCTTCGATCCTAAACCTCTCATGGTCTTGCAACTTTTTGGTTGGGCCTCGTCTGCTCTTTTCAGTAGATTCCTTCGATCCGGAGGGCTAAAAGAAGAAAGATCGTCGTTACTATTTCTATATAGATAGCAGATGATTAATTAATGAATTGATTTATATTACATGCACCTCGCCAGAGCGGTCGTCTTCTCGATTACACAAGGCATCGCCTTCTCCCTCGCGGAAGGCAACACCTTCAACCTCAAACAAGTTGTCTACTCCGGTAAAAAGAGGATCACCCTCACCGGAGTTGTTCAGAAACGTTGATACGTCTAAATTATCTTCCCCACGGATCACACCTTGGATCAACTCTTCCTTTTCTTCGTCTCTGACGTGTGGGTCCATATTTTCTGCATAGGTGGAAAAACGAATAAGTCAAAGCGGCTAAAGGAGAAAGTTAAGTACGGTGTTGAGAGATATAAACCCTAATTCAGAGAAACCCTAATATATACATACACAATAATAAAAATGAAGAGAAAGGGAAACCGTGTAGTAGATAGGCACATCGTCGAACCCACATGCACCTAAGTTGCTTGAAAATGTGAATCGGGTCTGGGGCTACCCACAGTGACTGACCAGTGGGGCCGAAGACCAATAATACCAAACTAATTAATAAACCTAATAGTACCTAACTAATAATAAACCTAATAATCCAAACACCAAAAAGAAAGGGAAACAATCAACACATGGCATCGATGCAATGCTCAAGCAAGTATGATGATATGACAAGTTAATTTGCATTGGAATGTAACCCTAAGAAATGCTCGACGATTTAATCGGGGTTCCGAGGGGTGAAAACCCTAACTCGGAGAAACTCCGGAACACATGAGAGGGGTGGATTTGTTCTTCTAATTAAACTTGTAATTTAAGTTGTTGAACAATGCATGATTATAGCTTAGATAGCTAGGTTTCATTTTTCTGAACATTTTGATATATTATTCATATTTTTATGACTTATAGATTAAAAGTTATTGAATTTATAAGATTATAATTATTTCTGAAATTATTAAAAGATGGTTAAACTTTTTACACCGCAGGCATACCTACCCACAGTTACTGACAGAGGGGCCCCATGGCCACCTCAGCAGACTCGCAAGCAAGAGGGACCGGGGGTTATTTCTCACCGACGCGGCATCTAGCCAGAGAGGCTGACGAGTGGGCCTGGGCCACGCAGGCAACACGTGGACGCCACACGAAGGGGAAACAGAGGTAGGGCCCGGAGCCACCTCGCCACCGCTGTCAAGGAGGACGCGGCCGCCGTGGCCGTGGACAAGGACGACGCGGCGGTGGAGGAAACGGCGCCGGCGACGATGCACCACCCGATCGAAGCCGCCGCGCCCACCACCAGCAGCAGAGGGAGGGGGAGGACAGAGAGGCAGGGAGGGGCGGCACCGTACCTGACGCGCGGCGGTGGGGGAAGGGCGCGGTCGTCGACGGGAAGCAGAGAAGCGGGCGGCCGGCGGTCGTCGGGGGAAGGAGACGCGCGGGCGGCGCGGTCGTCGGCGCGCGGGAAGAGACGCGGGTGGCGGCCGGAGGCGGAGGCGTTGACGACGGAGCCGCTACGGGGAGCGCGCGACGGTGGCGGGGGCAGCCTGGCGGCGTCGTCGTCGGCGAGGGCGCGGGCAGAGGCAGAGGCAGAGAAGTGAGTGGGGAAGGGAAGAAGAAGAGGAGGCACGCGCTGTTATAACTAAAGGGCATTTAGTCCCGGTTCGTGGCTACAACCGGGACTAAAGGTGCATACGTCTCGGTTGGAGCCACCAACCGGGACCTATACTCCCCAAAAGGATTCATGCCATCCGTACTTAGACCAAACCATAAGTTCCTTGCGTCACCTGCAAAGCCTGGGAAGTCTCTCTCGATTTTTCTCCACTGTGACCCATCAGCAGGGTGTCTCAACTCCCCGTCTTTCTTACGGTCTTTTTTGTGCCATCGCAACAACCTGGCATGCTCTTTGTTTCTGAACATGCGTTTCAACCTTGGTATTATAGGAGCATACCACATAACCTTAGCAGGAACCCTCTTCCGGAGGGGCTCTCCCTCAACATCACCAGGGTCATCTCGTCTGATCTTATACCGCAACGCGTTGCATACCGGGCATTTATCTAAATTCTCATAATCCTTACCGCGGTAGAGGATGCAGTCATTAATGCATGCATGTATCTTTTGCACATCTAATCCCAGAGGACAGAGAGTCTTCTTTGCTTCGTAGGTACTCTCGGGAAGTTCGTTATGTTTTGGAAACTTCGGCTTCATTATTTTCAGCATCTTTTCAAATGAGGAGTCAGTTAGACCACACTCCGCCTTTCATCGCAACAATTCCAGTGTGGTACCAAGCTTTGTGCTGCCATCTTCACAATTTGGGTACAACAATTTCTTGTGATCTTCTAACATGCCCTCTAACTTCAACTTCTCATTTTCTGTTTCACAGTCTCGCTTTGCATCAGAAATGACCCTACCAAGTTCATCAGCCGGCTCATCTGATGCCCGTTCTTCACCTTTTTCCTCTCCATTGTCTTCCATTGCAGTATCACTGTATTCAGGAAACATATGATGATAGTTGTTATCATCATCTTCTTCTTCACCATCTTCCATCATAACCCCTCTTTCCCCGTGCTTGGTCCAGCAATTATAGTTGGGCATGAAACCTTTCATAATCAGGTGGCCGCGAATGATTTTCGAGGAAGAGTACTCCTTGTTGTTCCGACATTGAACACATGGACAACGTATAAATCCATTCTCTTTGTTTGCCGTAGCCACATCGATAAATTTATCCACGCCTTTGATATACTCGGCTACCCGCCGGTCACCGTACATCCATTCCCGACCGTTCATCTGCATCATATAAGTAAGTTTATCAAAAAACATGACATCATAAATAGTGAAATAACCAATTCACACCGACACATGAATTGTATCAATGACCTAGAAAAGATAAGATTGCTAACCTCGATCGAGGGAAATAAAGAGGAGAAAGCTCAAGTGCGTCTCGGACACCTTCTATATTTTTGTTCTATGAGAAATTCAACGGGATTTTTCACTCAAACATTTCAACAAACACCTTCAATGCATGCATGAGAAAAAACTAGCACACACCCTGACACCTTACACCATTCGAAAAAACAGAGTGGAGGCAGAGGGGGCTGGGGCGTTGCATTTATAGAGAGCAAGGGGTCTTTAGTCCCGGTTGGAGCCAGCAACCGGGACTAAAGGTGCGTGCCACGCCACGTGGCTGTGGCCAAACCTTTAGTCCCGGTTGGGGGCTTCAACCGGGACACATGCCCCCTTACCAACCGGGACCCATGCCCCTGGCCCCGTGCCCGCTCCAACCGGGACGCGTGCCAGCATTAGTCCCGGTTGGTGGCGCAACCGGGACTAATGCTCCGAGGGGTCACGAACGGATAGCCCTTTTTCCTCTAGTGACAGTACATGCAGATCAAACTTCTTGGTTATTTTCCCGATGCTCTCCGCACCGGCCGTAGCGTCCATCTCGGGTACAATCAAATTGTGCCTGCCCAGCTCAAGCTAGTTGTTTTTCATTGTGTGTAGAAACACATTTTTCGATAAAGGTGTAGAAACACGTACTTTGTTTTAAAATATAAGATATTTTAGCTTTGTAAAAAAAAGTAAATTTCAGTTTTTACATCCTAGTTTGATTTTTCTGACACTAATTATCCCACTAGCAAATTTTCATTTAAATTAGATTCGGAGTGAACCTATACACTAAAAAGGATCTAGATATATTTGTTTCACAAAACTAAAACATCTTATATTTTACAACGGAGGGAGTACATTAAAAGAATATGAGTTTGACGAAATATGATGGATGTATTATTGAGTCTCGTGAGCGAGTATATATAGGCATACATGAGATCATCTTGAAGTACAAGTCAGGTTAGAATTGTACGTAAATAAATTCTAGCTCTATCTAAACTATCGTAACAACCGTATATGTCTAATACTCTAATAATATACTCCCTCTGTTTTAATATAAGATGTTTTAGTTTTGTGAAGCAAATATATCTACACTTTTTTTAGAACTAAAAAAAGTGTAGATACATTTTCTTTACAAACCTAAAATATCTTATATTTTGAAACGGAGGGAACACGTGATTACCAATTTGTGAGCAATTCAAATACCTTTAAATTTCCTGCGTTGAATCAGTATGCAAGGATGCGGGACCATCGTCGAGGAGCTCATACGCAATTGAGCTGGGTAGAGGGGACATAAGCTGGTATAGTGGACTTGTCGTTGTACGGCAGGTGCAGAGCGATGACGTCAGGCAGGGCAGAGGTGGCCCTGTGAAGGCACGTGTTTTGTCTCGTTGGGCAATGTCGGTTGGGAAAATGAAATAAGATTCGTTTTGACGAGAGGGGCTACCGATTCAATTAGGGCTCGTTTGATTCACAGGGTAGTAAAAATGGAGGGATAGGAAAAATGAAGGATTGGTTTGGTATTTTTATTGAACCCTATGGAAATGAGAACCATGAGAATTGGCATAAGAGGGTGTTTGATGGCAATGTAGGAAAGCCACATGAATTTGGTTGAAGTTTGAGTGATCAAATAAGTAGCCTTACTCACAAAGCTAGCCATAGGAATTTTTCTAAGAGCTTAGACCTAATGGAAATTTTCCTATGAAATAGACTAGGCAAAGTTTCATAGGAAATAATCCCATGGGTTCTATTCCTATAAATCAAACTATGGTGGAAGGAAAAAAACCATAGGAACTCAATCCTATGAGAATCCTATGAAAATCCTACAAATCAAACAAGCCCTTAGTCTGTTCCTGAGGGTATGTCTAAGTCATCTGAGACTTAAGCTAAGTCACAGTTAGATGACGTCAGCTTCTTTATCAATGCATTTAAAATTCATGCAAATACCCGTACCGCAACCTGATTTTATTTGGCTTGCTCATTTCACGTTGTTCGACACGAATATAAGTGTACGTATGAGCTTAGAAAAAAACGACAGCCTGCGCATGAGCTTAGAAGTGTACGCATGGGCTGTTTTAGTAAACATAGGGTATTCACTTTGACGAGGAAGCTACAAAGTCTTAGTATGGGCAGTTGTTTCTATTTTATTTGTTGTGTATTTTCGTTCTCTGGCCACTTCTCTAAAAAATGGCAGCAGCTCCGGAGCTTCATGGCTTTTTTCTTGAAAAGTTTAAAAAACGTACTTTCTACGCTCAATAAAATCTGAAAAAGATACATGTATAGATACATCACATTTCAAAGAGCAGGTAAATTTTTCAGAAAAAATACTTTAGAAAATACAAAAGAAAATCGGACAGGAAAGACACCCTTCTTCTCCTCTAAACATAGATTTGTTTTTTATAATCCCCAAAACAAAATGACATTTCTAGCGAAACTTGCCACGGGTATTCGAAATGTGTATATGTATTCCATTCCCACAAAAAATCATATTTTTTTAGAACTTAAATGTACAATTCTTAAATTTTTCAAAGCCGTAATCACTGCAGCTCGAGAGCTGCAAATATGCTTTTCCTTTTCTCTTCTTTCCTTGTGTTGTCCGGTACTATGTTTTCTCTCTCTTATTTCTTGGCAAACGAGAATAGAGAATGAGAGACAATCCTAAAACAAAATAGGAAGTGAGAGATATATTGTTAACTCTTCGACAAGATGAGGAAGTGTGTTAAATTCATAAAAGTGCCAGTTTCAAGTTCACATGCAATTCACAAAATTTAAAAAATTCCTATTTGCATATCAACATGCAAGTCACTCCACAAACCTTCTCCACATAAAAAAAAGAATAAGTCAGTTTCAATTTCACATGATATTCATAAATTAAAAATTCAAAAAATCTACTAGTTGCATATCAACATGCAAGTCACTCCACCCCCTTCTCCATACAAAAAACAACAAGTCGGTTTCAAGTCGACATGCAATTCATAAAATTTAAAATTCAAAAAATTCCTAGTTGCATGTCAACATACAAGTCACTCCACCACCCTTATCCACACAAAAATCAATAACAAGTCAGTTTCAAGTCCATATGCAATTCATAAATTGAAAATTCAAAAGTCTCCTAGTTGCATCTAAACATGCAAGTCACTCCACCCCCTTCTCCACAAAAAAACAAGTCAGTTTTAAGTCCACATGCAATTCATAAAATTTAAAATTCGAAAAATTCCTAGTTGCATGTCAACATGCAAGTCAATCCACCACCCTTGTCCATACCAAAAATAATAACAAGTCAGTTTCAAGTCCACATGCAATTCATAAATTGAAAATTTAAAAATCTCCTAGTTGCATGTCAACATGCAAGTCACTCCACCATCCTTCTCCACAGAAAAAGAAAGCAACAAGTCAATTTAAAGTCCACATGCAATTGATAAATTGAAAATTTAAAAATATCCTAGTTCCATGTCAACATGCAAGTCACTCCACCACCCTTCTCCATAAAAAACAATAATAAATCAGTTTCAAGTCCACATGCAATTCATAAATTAAAAATTCAAAATTCTACTAGTTGCATGTCAACATGGAAGTCACTCCACCACCCTTCTCAACAGAAAAAAAAGAACAAGCTAGTTTCAAGTCCACATGCAATTGATAAATTGAAAATTAAAAAATCTCCTAGTCGCATGTCAACATGCAAGTCACTTTACCACCCTTCTCCACACAAAAAACAATAACAAGTCAGTTTGAAGTCCACATGCAATTCATAAATAGAAAATTAAAAAATCTCCTAGTTGCATGTCAAGATGCAAGTCACTCCACCACCCTTCTCCACACAAAAAACAACAAGAAGTCAGTCTCAAGTCCACATGCAATTCATAAAATTTAAAATTCAAAAAATTCTCAGTTGCATGTCAACATGCAAGTCACTACACCACCCTTCTCCATAGAAAAAGAAATAAACAAGTTAGTTTCAAGTTCATATGCAATTCATCAATTGAAAATTCAAAAAAATCTCCTAGTTGCATGTCAACATGCAAGTGACTCCACCCCTTCTCCACACAAAAACAATAAGTCAGTTTCAAGTCCACATGCAATTCATAAAATTCAAACTTCAAAAAATTCCTAGTTGCATGTCAACATACAAGTCACTCCATCACCCCTTTCCTCACAAAAAACAATAACAAATCAGTTTCAAGTCAACATACAATTCATAAAATTCAAAATACAAAAAATCCCTAGTTGCATGTCAACATGCAACTCACTCCATCCCCTTCTCCACAGAAAACAAAAGTACAAGTCAATTTCAAGTCCACAAGCAATTCATAAAATGAAAATTCAAAAATCTCCTAGTTTTATGTGAACATGCAAGTCACTCCACCACCCTTCCCCACACAAAAACAACAACAAGTCCGTTTCAAGTCCACATGCAATTCATAAATTAAACATTCAAAAATCTCCTAGTTGCATGTCAACATGCAAGTCACTCCACCACCCTTCTCCGCACAAAACAGCAACAAGTCGGTTTCAAGTCCACATGTAAAATCTCCTAGTTGCATGTAAACATGCAAGTCACTCCACCACCCTTCTCCACACAAAAAGAAAAGAACAAACCAATTTCAATTCCACATGCAATTCATAAATTGAAAATTCAAAAATCTCCTAGTTGCATGTCAACATGCAAGTCACTCCACCACCCTTCTCCACACAAAAAAAAACAAGTCAATTTCAAGTCGACATGCAATATACAAAATTCAAAATTCTCCTAGTTGCATGTCAACATGCAAGTCAGTCGACCCCTTTATCCACAGAAAAAAAGAACAAGTCAGTTTCAAGTCCACATGCAATTTATACAAATTGAAAATTAAAAAATCTCCTAGTTGCATGTCAACATGCAAGTCACTCCACCACCCTTCTCCACACAAAAAACAAGTCAATTTTAAGTCCACATGTAATTCATAAAATTCAAAAAATTTAAAATTCCTAGTTGCATGTCAAAATGCAAGTCACCTCACCCTTTTTCTCCACACAAAAAACAATAACAAGTCAGTTTCAAGTCCAGATGCAATTCATAACAATTGAAAATTTAAAAATCTTCTAGTTGCATGTCAACATGCAAGTCACTCCACCACCCTTCTCGACACAAAAAACAATAACAAATCAGTTTTAAGTCCACATGCAATTCATAATTGAAAATTTTCCTAGTTGCATGTCAACATGTAAGTCACTCCACACCTTTCTCCACACAAAAACAAAAGAACAAATCAGTTTCAAGTCCACGTGCAATTCATAAATTGAAAATTCAAAAATCTTCTAGTTTTACACTTATTTCATGCAACCATGACCACACACCTATTTTTACACTTATTTTTACACTCACTATAAATAGTAAAACCACTTATATTTCGTCAAATATGCACACAACCACACACATATTTTTACACTCACTATAAATAGGAAACAATTATTTGCCTCTTAAAAATACAAAAATAAAATAACACTATAATTAACAACAAAAAAAATAATAATAATGATTTAACAACTCAAAAAATCCAAAAAAATTGCAGTCGGCACAAAAATAATCGTGTTTGAACCAAACTAAATAAAAAGAATAAAAAGAACAACCCAAAGTAGCCCAAACAGGAAAAGAAAGCCCAACAACACAAGCTAGCAAACTGGACCAACGTTGCAAAAGGATGGGAACGCTGCAGCCGCTAGGAAGAACGGAAACGCACGCTGCAAACTGAACTGAGGAAGCTACGTACGCACGAATCCTAAAGCACGAATCCAACGGCACACAATCTAGCTGTGACATAGCTTCCGTCACAGCTAGACGTAGCAATTCCGTTGTTTTACCGCTAAACAAGTGTGCATGGTGAATTGTGTATGCATGAGCTAGATGGATCGGATGTGTTGGATCCACCCTCTTTGCATTGGGTCCTTTTATATTAGTGATGATCCTTTCGGGTTGCTTTATCATTTACTCTTTTTTGCCAGTTTCTACTGTTTTCCATATGTTTTTCCGTTTGTAGACTTTTTTTTTCTCTTCATTTAAATAGTATGAACATTTATTTTAATAGTATGACATCGGACCTTTCCCGCTTTCCTTACTTTTTTTTAAACAGTAAAAATCCTAATCTATCAATTAAGAAGAAGATAATTGCCCAATTAATTAACGGAGAATCAGGCAAAAACCCATACAACAACACCACATGTCGTCTCAAAGCATGCAACTCCTACAATAAAAAGTTCTCAACATATTGATCGTCACACCTTAAAGAAAACCCACTGAAAACACATGAACGACAATGACAACGACAAGTCAAAAAGATGAGAACCATCCATCAAGTAGCACCAGAGTCCTTCCTTGTGACACCAATCTTCTTTCTTTTGCTCTTGAGAAACTCCTCCGCCTTTTGGATTTTGCCCCTCAAAGTCTTCTCCGCTAGAAGTCACAAAGTTGTATAGCAAATAGAGCCTCAGGGTTACCTTCCTCATTAACATTTTCACCACATAGGTTTGGCTCCACCGGTGGTGGTGCAGAAGCCACCGTCGACGTCCCAAGCGAGTACACCTACAAAAGCACCATCGACAAAGGAGGAGAGGGATCTCCACACAACTCATGTAGCTCAGGCATGATCTACATCATCGGATCCATAATCCCATCGACACCCTCGCATTTAGAGGCACACAACATATGGTGATGCGGTGACAAGCAGGACATGAAACAAGAGGAGAAACAATTTACGAAGCATTCTTCCCAACCACCGGTGACTCCTCTCTAGCCTTGTCAATAATGGATTCATCACCAATCTTCGATGCCATCTAAGCGACCCCGTCATCAACAACCACAGATGACTCCTAATCAGTGGACTCACGGAAACACACACATGTCATCATGCTCCAAAGAGCAAGTAACACACGCCAACAAAAGATTGAGCGTTGCCACTTCTTCACACAGGGGCAAGATACCTCTTCGATGCGATCGACAACCAACTAATGCAGCTTTGTGCGCTGCAGGAAAATGAAGCATTGGAATCCTTGCAACACCCAGAAGGGGACCTTGGCGAAACAAACACATGCATCGACCAGTGGTGGACCACGACCTCATCCCAAGTCCGGGTCAAAGAAGGACGCCAAGGCTGGACGGACGGGAGAGGCTACTTTGACATGGAGAATGAGCATCCGGGGAGTGAGCGCTAGTGTCCGTAGAGCGAGCATCAACGACTAGAGAGCGAGTGCGATAGAACCTCTCCTGGTAACCAGAGCGACGACAAGTATGCTTGAGGCAGCGAAAGCACCTCCCACGTGCCCAATGCTTGAATGTGAGGTTCCGATCAATACCTTCCTTCCGAAGCGAAGACGATGGCACTGGAGGAGCGGCGCCCCTGACCCTCATGCTCCCAACCCACCTCATACCCTAGAGTGGCAAGAGAAGCAAAGATGCTGCCGCATGGTGACACAAAAGATGGAATAGGAAAACTAGGTATTGTTAATAATGTAAATATATAGGCTAATCCTTTCCATCAAATTGGGCTTTTGATTTAGATGACTAGTGTATGCAATTCAATATGGTATCAGAGCCAAGAGGTCTCAAATCTAAGAGCCTGCTCACACAGTTTAAAAACGATTTTGCAGCTTGCATCCAATCCACGCTAAAGACTAAAATAGCCTAGAGTGAGGGGAAGTATTAAGAATATAAATATATTGTCTAGCCCTTTCCATAAGTTCGGGCAACAAATGCGGAGAGAGAGAGGTCATGGCAGGGTCCTAGACCTGGTCGCGACGACTGCCGACGAGGTTAGACGGGGAAGATCGGTGCGGCAGCGACGCGCACAGGTCGTGTTTTCGCGGGCCTTGCATGTGTAAATTTTTTCCCGGTTGGTGTTTTCCGCAAGCCCATATAGAAAACCTTTAACTAGGGACGTTGTTCGTAATGGTGGCCTGGTGGTTAAGTGATGGGCGCCCATGCAAACACTATATTTGGATGTATATATATATATATATATATATATATATATATATACATACTTTTAGTCCCGTATCTTGCATCATGGAAGCATTTTAGTCTCACATCTTGCAAAGTGAGCAATACTAGTCCCACAACTTGTATCCCTAGAGTATTTTAGTTCAATTTGAATTTTAGCAAATTTGGCTAAACTAGTAAGCGTGCACGTGCAACGCACGTCTTATAATTCATTTCTGGATCAAGAAAACTTATATTCCTCCATGCTGAAAAGGGTGTCGCAGATTTCTAAATTTAAATGCATCTAAACATATTTGAATTTAGAGAAAAAAATGCGAGATCCTTTTTAAAATCGGGGGAGTACATAATATACATGTTTAGAAATGTCAGACAAAACATTCCATATATAGTACTCCATAAAGTTTAACATCCACAAACCACATGATGACACGCATGACTGCTGAATTTTGATGATATAGTTTTTAATATACTCAGTAGTAAAAAATTCTCGATTTTTTATTAATTTGATCATTCTTCGCAAAAGAAAGGAGCTTCAAAATCGTCATATGATTTTAACCTAATATTTTTTTGAAACCCATGTCAAGGGGAAGAAAAAGCCCACGCACACCCCAAGTGGACATGCCACACGCCGCCCCTCGTCACCTCTGCCTCTCACGTAACCTTAAAAAAACTCTTATAGTAAAAAAAAGAAAAAACGCTGCCTCTCACTCTCGTCCCCAATCCCCACTCTCTTCCTCCCTGCTCTCTCGTTAAGCCCGCTTCCACAGTTTCACTGTCTCCCTGGCTTGGCTCCCCACCGCCGGCGGCCGAACCGGCGCGCTCCCCTGCCTCCTGCCGCCGGCCTGGACGCCCGCCTTCTTCTTAGGATCTGTTCATGCCAGCGGGACGCCCCTGTGCCTCCTCCCTTGCTCGTCGCACTGAAAATCCCAAGGAGGCACCGGATACCAGGCGCCCCCTCTCATGTGTCCCTGCCGCTCCTAGTTCGCATGGTCCCCAGTTCCCGGTCTAGATCTTTCCGCTCTCTGCCTCCCCACCTCCGGGGCGACGGCTCGCACGCCCTTGCTCATCTCTGCCCATCCTTGTCGAATCTGGTCGCCGAATAGGCCTAATGGGGCATTCGAGCTGGGAAGGCTCGCGGGGACAAAGAGCTAGGCGTCGACAGAGGCGAACGTGGAGGTGCGGGCCTCGTCTCCACCAGATTGAAGGCCTTAGAGCGTCGGTCTCCTCGTCCTGCGGTAGAAGTCGATGAATCAGAGCAATCGCCGAAGGACGCCGGCGAGGGCGCCTTACTCTGGGTTGCTGGCTGTGTCATGAGCATTCTAGGCATCTGAATCCTGTGCAGGTAAGGAGTTCGCCTATTCAGCAAAACTCAATCCTACCATTATATGAAAGAAAGGATGTGGAGAAGCATCGTTGAGTATGGGTGTGGCGTGCTTGTTAACTTTTAACACTCTCTACTGTATGTATGCATGATTTTAATACGGAATACTTTGGTGTCAGCAATATTTCTTTGGCACTGACATGGTGTTCCTATGTTTTCGTATGTGTTCAAATCTTGTAGTTGGTGTTCTCATCATCAGCTGTAGTTTATGGATCACCCAAGGACTCACCCTGCAGAGAAGAGTTTCCTCTGACTCCAAACAGTCTATATGAAAAAACCAAGGTCTTGGCGCATTCATTTTTATTTCTGTGTCGAAGTTTTGTAGGCTCACAAGATCTTTAAACTGACTGAAATTTTAAAAAACTATTGTAGCTTGTTGTTGAAAATATTTGCGGTGATATCTACAGTACAGGTCCTAAATAGAAGATCGTTCTATTTAGGATCTTCAATCCTGTTGGGGCTCATCTGAGTGGATACCTTGGTGAAGACCCAGGAAGAATGCCCAATTATTTTATGTCATATGCTCAGCAAGTTGCTATTGGCAGGAGACCATCTCTGATAGTATTGGAGAATGGTTATGCAACAATAGATGGAGTTGGGTAATTATTCTTATCATACTATGTACAATTACTTGTCATTTAAACCTGCTGTAATTTTATTTATCCATTGTTGTGCTTTGTCAAGATCTTTTAGCATCCGCAATCTATTTTATTGTACACAAGTGTGCATGCCATAAAATATATTTATCTATGTCATGCCCTAAATTACCGAGTTCCGTCAAACAACTTCAATTTTGCTAAAGCCTAAAACAACATTCTGTATTGATTTTGTTAAAGCCAAAAATGAATTTCTTTAAAAGGATTTTTTTGTTTTATTTTCTGAAATGAAATGAAAGAATGTATGTCTCTGTAGGAGAAGCCTGTCCGACAAATGATTTTTTTATTGCACAACGAAGGATAGGAAAAATAAACTTTGTCTATTTCTGACATTTGGTGATGAACTCGATCTGCAGATGTTGGAAGCACTGTAAAGTTCAGGTGAAGCCAATGACCCAAGAAATTTCTTGGATATCTTGAAAGGAGCCTTGAAATTTCAGTTATACAGGATGGTGGTTTTAGTTTTGGGACTTAGCAGGATGTGTTGGCAATGAAGTTGTGTGGGATGTACGTTCCTTCACCATTTACTAATAAACTATCAAAGTATGAAAATAGTTTGCAAGGCTGAATTTGTTTCATGCATTTTAACTATTTAAATAGGTGTGTGATATCTCTGAATTCATGAAATCTAGTGGAATTGAAAGTTCCAAGGTCAACACGTTTCTAAATGCTTATCAGTAGTTGTCAATTCTGCAGATACAATAATTACATTTAAGTGTTTGGAAGAAATCATAGAGTTTTATACGGAAAGCACTACACTGAATGAGTACACATAACTCTTGGCTACAGCAGCAAAACTACAAGGTAAGCTTGTTTCATCCATTTTATTTCTCACTCATGTTGTGGATGTTTTGCAAGCTGCTAACATAGCATCTAGGGTCTTGGGCATCATTGAATATAATAGTATGTTTTGTTTCTACAACAAAGGAAGCCGTTGGGTGATGGTATCTACCAGCTGGTTGTTCACTATCCTATGAATATGCATATCATGAAATTCAAAAGAACCATATATTGTGACATATATAAAGATGAACACCGCGTAGTGAAACGGCAGATTAGTTGCCAAGCAATAATAAATATACTCCGAGGTTCTCGACTACACATTACTTTTTTCAGTTCACTTGGTACACTGAAAAATATAATTAATCATGCTATGGTTGCTATCAATACATAGAAATGGGATATTCTTGCCACATAGAAAAACACTGTCTAATATTTATTCTTTGATAATAATGATATATATTTCTTGAAGGTCCATCTACTTATGCGCTCTATAATGTTGCGCTCTATCTCTGGGATATTATTCAGAGCCTCATTCCCTTCATACTTTAAAATATGAACCACAAAACGCCTCCTCAGTTCAATATCATCCTACATATCCATTATACAAACATTATTATAAAAAACCATGTGCATCGATATGCAAATGAGCATGTGTAAATACTCACCATGGGTATCGGAAAATGTAGCGCTCCATCGTTCCATGAGTGCATGAGATTAAAAACTAAATAACCCGATAAAGGACTGCATGTATGAAATGTTATATTATGCGTTGAATGGCTCATTCAAGATTGTAATGCATTAACAAGATTCATACCCGTATGAGTTTGTCGGAACAATAGGAGTTCTGCATCCCCATTTAAAAATATGGTGCTTGAATGCAGGGTTGGCATCTTGGAGCGCTAGGTTTAGATTGTTGGCCATAGCTTTAAGGATATTTTTCCTAAAGTAGGTATTGGAAGTGGTTCCAAAATAGAGACAACCTTTTTTTATTTATCCAAGACAAACAATAGAAATATCCCAAGAATATCCCAAGGCAATAAAATCTGTAATAATGCAGCCATTTACAAATCATCAATCATTAAGACCATATATAACACTCTTGTGGCATTTATCGGAAAAACATATAACACTCTTATGGAGAAGAAAAATATTACCTCATTGCATTCTAAGATATGATACTCATTGCTATCAGGCCAGCTATCAAACAACTGTACCAACCTAGTAGCATCCAAATTTTCACGGCGGCTTGGGTCTCGTGCACATTGGGATAACGACTAAAATAATAATAAGAAAACATTAGTACTATGATTATTATAAAGTATGTAATATGTGAGTATAGTAACTTACACAGAAGTTCAGATCCATGTAGTGAACTGGAGTATCTCTGACAAGCTGGATGTCATGGCACGCTAGTATCCGTACAGCCATGTTAAAGCAATCAACATCCATGTATTCATCATTTTTTAATATTTTCCTTATTTGTCTCAAATTTATACTAATAGGATAAGGGTTGGTACTTTTCACCAATTCCCTCCTGTGAAAATCAGAATCCCATCAACTATAATATTATGTAAGAGGAATTTTGTAGAACACAAAATGAACTGAAAGAACGTGGCTTACTCCAGTGAAGGTATATCATCAGCCAAGAGAATGCACAAGCAAAGTTCATCTATTAATTCATCGTCAGTTGGATTGGAAGATGGTGAAAGGATCCATGGTTGCGAGATGAACTCAACTTCCAATGATTTGTCGTTCAATGGTTTGAGTTTTTTAGCGGGTCTATCCACAATGTAACAATCTGTGCGATTTTCTGAGTTTTCCTTGCTTTTATCATCTTCCAATCCTCGATTTCTTACATTATCGTCATTCAATCTCGAATCCACCAAAATGACAACAAGTTTTCTTCTAAAATGTGTCATATGAAGCTATCAAGTAGTAATAATTAGAGTTAGTTTTTAAATAGTGAAACACCACGAAATAAGTATCATGATACATAGTGAAATATACCTGTTCAGGAATGTCGGATAAAACATCTCCCGTAAAATACTCCATAAAATTTAACATCCAGAGACCACAAGATGACCTACATGGTTATGAATTTTCATGATACAAAATTGAGAACAATTATAGAAAGACGTTACGCTACCTACTGAAAACTAAAGAAAATAGGATCATCCTCCTCACATTCTTGTTCTGGAAAGGACAAAAAAAGGAAATGTTCTGAAGTCGATGGCCTCCTGATGTAAAGCAAATAGGATCATCCTCCTTATATTCTATCTAGGCATATTATACTATACCAAAAATCTTCATATCCTTAGAAATATATATATATATATATATACCATATACTACTACATGCATGCATGAATATATACTTATAAATTAGCGTACAAGAATGTATATTTTTAAAATCAGTGTCGCCACGTACTCTAATTATAGCTGGATATTAAGCTTATATTAATCAAATGTTACAATTAAATGTACATAAATTTTCTTGAGAAGCAAATGTTTGAAGGAGAAGTATAATTGAACACATCATGTAACGATTGGAAACATCATATAATTCGTTATTGTGTATTTTTCGTTGTCATTAAATCTGCTCGCAAGGCTCTTGATGATCTATCATATTTCTGTTATAGGTGTATACTTTCTTTGAGACTATGTTGGATCTATCAGTACTATTTCTAAGCTTTATTACATTCTTTCATTCAGGATGAAAGTAGGCGCTCCAACTCAGCCAATGTTATTTACATTCTATTTGTGGATTTCGGTAAGCCTCATCCATGGAAGAATCAAGCATATAGTATTAAACTTGTCTGCTTGTACTTACCTTACTCATATGCTTTTATCGCAGTTCTAAATCATTCTCATGGAAGTATGACCTAGGATGTAGAAAAAACTTAAGAGCAGATTTTTTCTCTGGTAATTTCCATTGATCAGACTCAGATATCTCTGGCAATGTATTGCCATCAAGCATAGGCTGTGTATCACTTTGGCTGAGCATCATCAGGTGCGTAGACATGCTCTCTCTCTCTCCCACATACTATTATCAAAAAACTTCTTGTGACTAATGTGGTATACAAAAAAATCTATTACTTTTAGTTCGAAGCGTACCCATCTGTCTGTAGACTGCTATTAATACACTCTTCCCTTGGCCATGTTGTGACGTTTAGGTCCTTCCACTTATCAGACTTCAGTTCCGTGTGAAGCGATGCATATTTCAATACATTTTCTAGTCCTGCTAGCTGTTGCATGAATAATAAGGGATAAAGTATTAGCATCACAAGCGAAAAAATAGCAGAAATCATCATATGAAAATTTGGGGGAGTGGGTCTAATTACTAACCATTGCAGCGAGATCATTACGGTTTATTCCTCTGCCTAGCGAGTCGAGCACTTGGATACATCGTTTTCTGGCATTTATAACTGCTACGTACCAATGAAAGTCTACAATATTTATTGGCATGAATATCTGAAAAAAGGGATTGTTTTTAGTTTATTTAGGTCCCATCTATAGAAACATTAGTCCTTAATTGAATTGATAGTAATATGTACAAAAATGAGACTAACCATATCATGTTCCAAGTAAATTTTGGCTTTCCTTAATACCCATGCTGGTACTTCATCTTTCAGACAGCTACCACTTTTTATCGTTTTAGAGATACATGCATTCTCTAAGAACACACTTCCACCCGCCCTCACTTGTAGATGGTCTGTACCACTTATGCAATTTATGTATGCATTTATGATCTACAATTTTGAGTGTATACATTGGTTATAGGAGATAACAGATACTCATACTAAATAGCATCTTCCTCTCACAAAGCTATATGTACTTACTTCATCGCCAACGAATTCTTCGGGAGTTAAGAGATTTAGTAACTCGCGCTTCTTTAGATATGCGTCGTCGATGCTCACCAAATATCTTTCTTCGTTTGGTTCATTTATGATATTTTCAATCACGGACCAATCATCGCCGGTGCAGGTGTATTCTGTCATGAATAGAAGTAATAAAATTTACTAATAGTGAAGAAATTAATTGTGGAAAAAGCAGGTCATAGAATGTTAAGTCTTGTGCCTTCTGGAGAAACCACATAGTCTTGTGCCTTCTTAGGCTTGTTATGCCGTCGCATATGTTTCTTTATCTGCACGGGCAATGCCAGCTCCTCCTCTATAGTTCCCGGTACTTCTATATCAGGCGTTTGTGCTAATTTATCTTCCCGAGCTGCCAGCATTTGTTGACCTGTTTCTTTGTAGGATAATTCCTGAGAACACAAATAAAACCGAGTTATCGCTATGGAGACTTATAATTATTCGGGAGATTTATAATAGGAAAAGAAAACTCACATTTGCCAATTTGGAGTATGTTTCCTCTTTGCCGGTTATATTTTCTAGTTCACTGTTCTCAGCTATTTCACTTGATTCTTGGTCACTCCATAACTGAAACCCACAATATAATATTTTAAAAGATAGTGAAAATCTTGAAGATATGATATGTGATATACCGTCAGAATTAGAATATAAGGACATTGGAAAACGAAAACTCACCTTCGTCAACTCTGCGTTTGGATCCTTGTTAATCGTCAGTGCCTCTTCAATTTGCACATTTGTTTGACCCTCTATTATGATTTCATGTTGTAGCACTTGATTCTCAGGTTTCGTAGTTGGTAATGCTTGTTCCTTTTGTCCCTCATTGATGCTTTCCTGTAAACAAGCCATAGAAAACTATTCTTTTATTATTATAGTTGTTTTATATTAAAAAAACTGAAGAGTGAAAATCTTCAAAATATATAATGCTTGTTCTTATTTTGCCTTTGTCAACTCAGGGTATGTGTCCTTGAGTTTGGTTATCACATCATCAATCTGCGTAGTCTTCGTGTCCTCGTCCTTTGACCCTGTGTCGATGTTTTCCTAAAAACACAAACACATATCACTTTTCGATACAAAAATTTGCATAGGATGAAGTTACAGAGATATATCATTACCGTTTTGATAGCATCGACAGTTGCACCAAATATGGTTGGAGATTGATTGGGAGAGGACATTGGGGATGGTGGCGCCGACATTGAGAACGATGCACAATATGCAGATTCGTGTGGTGAGTGCAGAGATCTGTTTTGGAGGAGGCCGGCAAGGTGGAGGAGGGTAGGGAATGCGGCAGCGAGATCGCTGGGGAGGAGATATGGGAGGGATTTTATCAGGGCACAAAAACCCTACGGCTAGATCACAGTCGTAGGGATGTACGTCCGTGATTCTTATAGTAATTCCAAAATGAGAGGATGGGAAATAAAAATCCCTACAATCGTGTGTCCATCATATTTTTATTGACCTAATAAATATCCCGCTGATTTATAGCAGGCCCCAAAGCATAGGAAGGAAACAATCATATTTTTATTGACCTAATAAATATCTCGCTGATTTATAGCAGGCCCCAAAGCATCAGGAAGGAAACAAACATATTTTTATTGACCTAATAAATATCCCGCTGATTTATAGCAGGCCCCGAGGCATCAGGAAGGAAACAACTATCGCTAGGATCACGCCTCCATCATCCTTTATTGAGCTACTATATAATCCCATTGATGAACCTAAAAAAACCCAATCCCGTTGATTTATCTCTGACCCCACACATTATTTTTATTTTGGTTATATAGCCCACGTGCATGATTTATCTCTAGCCACACACTTTATTTTTATTTTGGTTATATAGCCCACGTACACAGATGTTAAAGCTAATCCTGTTGTTTTATCTCTGGTCTCACACTTTATTTTTATTTTGGTTATATAGCCCACGTATACAGAAGTTGTTGTACCATTTTCTTAGCGGTAGCTTTTTTCTTTAAAATATACTGTTGAGTTGGTTTGGCTTGGCTGTATAGTTGGGATTAACTATTTAAGTGTATCAATCTTCTCTGTTTAATTCTCACATGAATTAATACATTAGGCAATATAATTAGGTGACAATTATATTGTAGAGTGGTGAAAGCTTGGCTAGTTGTTGACCAGTCTTTAGCCAATCCACAGTGTATGCTACCTGGTAATTTATGGTATCACGCAAGTAAGAGCCTATCTCTTGTAAGTGCTATGTATTGTTGATACATATGAAATATAGTCAAAAGAAGAGACGACTTGTTGACTAACAGTCTCAGATTCTAACTAACTTAACATTAGGAAAAAAAGTTTTAATAAACAAAAGCAATCTTCATATTGAAAATGAAGCACGTCTGAACAAAATAAGATACATGAGCACATGGACAGGTAATATCTGCAATGGACAATGACATTGACCTGAAACTGTAACAAATAGGATGAGAGTAACAAAAAGTAGAATTAAACCCAGAGACAGAGAACTTTTAACATCTTATCTTACGCACGCATACACCAGAGATCTATCTTACAAATTTACATATATAATGTTGATCATCCAGAAAGCATCTCCTCCAAATATGAGTTCCAGTGCTACAGTCATAGAGCCTTTGGTATAGATCTATTGCCATCATACAGACCTATTGCCATCGCATCGACATCTTTCTTCTTTCATGCTTATTATATATCATGAACTTGAGAAAATCCTGCAAATAAAAAACAATTATGTTAGGTCTAAAAGTATAGTTATATAGATACAGAAACAAAGATGCCAAGAAAACACCAAAGCACGCACCTGCCTCATCCCTCTAAAACATCTCTATAAACAATGTTTTTGGTGCTTTTACCGGATTTATCTACCTCCTTGTTAGGCTTGGCCAAAATCCGTGTCGTCTTTCTTGACACACCCCTTGACAGTGCAACATATAGCTGGCCATGTGAAAATACAGGCTCGGGAAGGTAAATACCGATGTTTGGTATGGTCTGACCCTGTGCCTTGTTAATGGTCATCGCAAAACTCAGACGGATGGGGAACTGTTTTCTCTTGAGTTTGAAGGGAAGTGAGATGTCATCCGAGGGAGACATAGGGATCCTAGGTATGAACACTCTCTTTCCAGCATGCTGACCACCAACTATCTCCGCGTCGATTGCATTATCCTGGAAGGCTCTGATCATAAGCCGTGTTCCATTGCATAGGCCATTATGAGGGTCGAGGTTCCGGAGCAGAATAACTGGGCAATTCACCTTCAATCTCAAGACATGTGGGGGCAAGCCATTTGGTGTGATCGAGTTCAGAAAGTCAATAGTGTAATTATTCTGCAAGTTATCCTCGATTGAGTCGAAACTGTGGTATAATCTTTCTTGGCCTGGAAACCTGGCGATCATTTTGTCATTCAGGTTATCGACATGATCATTCTTGGTTGAAAGAATTGCCCGTGTGCTCATGTATTCTCTTGACGTAGCATTGGCATGCAGCAATGGGAAGACATTATCGATGAGCATGTTAATAGCATTTTCATGCTCGGTGTAGCCGATCACAATGTCGTTAGGGAGACGCACATAGTCATCGCCAATTGTCTCTTCTGTTCCATTGCCTATCCTTAGGAGGTATTCGGAGAACCAAGGATCAGCTTGTGCCCGCATATTGCGTTTGAGGCGTATCTTGTGTGTCTTATCACACAAATAGGATTTTAAAAGTGTAGCATCTATGATTTGTGCTCTTGTCCCACGTGTCACAACGGGAAGGACCTGCCTAAAATCCCCACCAAAGACGACAACCTTTCCCCCAAATGGCAAAGGACATTCCATTATATCCTGGAGTGATCTATCAAGCGTCTCAACTGCCTGCCTTTTTGTCATGGCTACTTCATCCCAAATTATCAACGACGCATGTTTAAGCAACTCCGCAGTACCACTTTGCTTTGTGAAACTACACATGCTGTTGTCGGTGAGCTTGATTGGAATTTTGAACCTGGAGTGCGCAGTCCGGCCTCCAGGCATTATCGACGCTGCTATACCTGATGTAGCAGTTGCTATCGCTATTAGGCCCATGTCCCGCACCTTTGCAAGCAATGCCTTGTACAAGTACGTCTTTCCAGTGCCTCCTGGACCATCAACAAAGAATACCTTGCTTTTTTGGTTCGTCACATGTTCCATTATATCATTGAAACCATCCAGCTGCTCATTGTTCAAAGTGCTGATTAAATCTAGATGTTCTTTGTCTGCGGTGACTTGCCTTTCCTCCACTACTTCTCTATACTCAGCATCATAAGATCCATCGGTCTCAACCAGATCCGGAAGTCCATAGCTTGTAATATCCTTTCCCATGGATTGCAACATATCCCTGATATCTCTAAGGACCATCTGCTCAAGTGTTGCCTCATTTGGCTGATTAAGACGGTAATCCTCAGACATTGATGCTAGATGTTTGTCCCACATTTGTCTGATTTCTGTTACCTCGCAGAATACCAGTATCGTGGCAAACAGCCGTCTTAGGGCACAAGGCATCTAAAATGTGGCCGCCTCCGTCATGCAATCATCAAGGCTCCTGTCGTGCTCAATGAGTCCTAAATGCTCACATGCCTCCCTGAAGGAACTGCATGGCATGCCATTTACCATTTTCAAATCATCAAACGAAGTGGCACCTCGGACATGACTTAGGAGCACTCGCAAATAGTACCTTTCTCCTTCAGCAGGGTGTGCATACACAAGTCTTCCAATTTGTGATCTCTTACTTCTTCTATTCTGCCACTTTTTTTTTCAGCAATCCATCTATAATGTTCAGGAAACTCTCTGTACAACCATTTTCGTGCCTCCGGAAACTTCCGGTTCATATCAAAGTACTCGGTAAGCATGGACTTGGAAGAAGATGGCCGAGCGACAACATCTTCTAGATTTTCATTGGCTTTAAACGCGACTGTATGCATGTTTGGCAAATGAAGCTGGAGTTGCAGCACAGATGGGCTGACACCAAACATTTTAAAACCGTAAAGCCTGTACATAACATCTGGAGGAGTTACATAGCGTGCATCCCTATATTGTCGTATTTCATTGATGATTCCACCATCATTGATAATATCCTGCTCGAATGCAAAGGATGTACGATCATGGCCCTTGTAGATGTACTTGAACAAGTACTTGACGGACTTGATGCTTGAGCATGCTTCAACATTAATATGGCAGTTGTATCTCATAAGCAAAAAGGGGTTGTAAGGGACGACCCATCAATTGTCCAAATCTGCTCCTCTGATCTTTACTGCACGGCCATCATCCCTCCTCCTATAGATGGGATATGAGTCTTTCCCTTGCTGTGTGGCATTGCAAAATTCTCGTGGGTAACGAAATCGGCATTGTCCGTCAATCATGCATGGGCAACTTCTCCTCATCTCACCACATGGTTCGTGCAGCATGTGTTTGACGACCAGTTCATGCAGGATAGGGTATTTATCTTTGTCAGGTATCTCTGCAGATATCACCTGATCATAGTCATCTGGGGTCGCTAACTTGCTTTTTGCTTTCATGATTAGAAGTATATGTTCATGCGGGAGACCTCATTTTTGGAACTCTGTGACATGTACATAAGCTGCCACTTCTCCGAAATGCTTACCCTTAGTTAGTAACTCCATCATATCTCGCTGTTTTGCTTTGAATACTCTTGCCACCAGGTCAGGACGGTCTTGTGGCAGTTGTCCAGGCAACAATTTATCAGTTATCTCTTCCCAATATGGATTGCAAGTCATCGTGATGAAATAGTCGGGTTTTCCCCAACGTTGAACTATTGCCATCGCATCCAAGAACCTCCGTTGCATGTCGCGGTCACCACCAGGAAATGTACGTGGAATCACAATTCTTTTGCCAATCCGGTCACCACGTGACTCGCCAGCAATGACAGTGTCAACGAGACCCTATTAATAAATAAAAGTACACAAGATTATAGAAAAGCATGCAACACACATCTATAATAATGTATTACAGAATAGAAGCAAGCATGTTACCTGGTAGAGGTCAGCGCGTATAACCTTCTGATTTTCCGGCTTTGAGTACCAGTCAAGCCTCATAGTCTCAATCTTGATGTACATGTCAACAACCCACTATTGGAAAAGGCGCCGTCCGAACAAGATGATGTTAAAAAGCTTCTTCCTCACATGCATCTTGAAACAGTAGTACTCTCTCGCGCTAACAAATTTTCTGGATTGTGTTGCATTCACCTCATCATCACCAAAATCGTCATCTGGGTTATCCTCCTTGTCATCTATAAATAATTTGACAGCATAAATAGTTGTAGAATAGCTTCATTTACAACAAATATAAAATAGCAATGATGAGCAGTACCTTCGGGTAAATGAGTGGCTTGGTCTTCATGTACTGCAGACATACTGTCTGGTTCTTGCATTATGTTATTATCTGAAAGGTTGTTAAAAAACATTAATATAAGGATGATATATCGCAAAACATTAAAATAACCAATGGATGATCAATACCTGCTGGAAATTCGGTGGCATGGTCGCCACGTGGCAAAAATTCAGCAACTTGGTCTATGATGGAGATTTCATCTGAAAGATCGGTGAAAACATAAGATTTCATTCATAAATAGTAAAAGATAAAACTAATAGTAAACATTATATTATACCAGAGAACTGGGTCTGTTGTCATGCGAATTTATCCGCCGAGCCTTGGGTCGTGTCGGTAGGGGGGTCGGCATATGGCATCCAACGGTTCCAACCAGTTTTCCCACGAGGAAAGAATAGTGGATATGATAATGGGTCATAGCATCCGTAGTATGCTCTAATATACAAGGGCCAGTCTCCTTTTGCATGTACGACAACACTCCTATCAAAGCAATTTTGTGGGTCGCTCCCTTCAACCCATATTGCTGCCACCTGAGAAGTCGTTGGGACATTGTGCCTTCGTTGATCTAGGTTGATATCAGTGTTCAGTGAGATCCTATATTCATCTAGATTTGGAACAGACCCAAGGATCTTGAAAACTTGCGCATAAGGGTTATGTTGTAGTATACCCAGGATCTTCCGTATGACATCTATATTAAGATCCGGAGACCTCTGCGCCCTATGAATCAAGTTTTCATCTGTATCATAAATATAAAGTTGTAGATGCCGAGGGCCATTACCAGCTGACACCAGATTGTCAAGAGAATGGTACAAACCACCACAAGCCCGAAATGTATATACGCCAGTTCTTGCAGCTGTGCTTACTCGGCGATCAAGGGTGACTCCTAGACTTGTGAATGAGAAATGGGAGTTAAAATATCGTATATTATCTCTGAAGTATTTAGCATCATCATCCTCTTGACTTATAAACAATCGTTTCAGCTCTTCTAGAACAACAGGAGTAACTAAACTGACTTTTCCTTTCCTACAACAAAATGCAGGACCCTCGAATGGAAAACGCAATGCCCCACAGTGTCGGCAGTCCGGAACTTTTCTTAGGACATGATGCCTATTAGGTATGTTTTTGTAAACATTATCATAGATATCATCATTGGGAACTGCATTAGCTTGTTGTCGCTGAACTCGGTAGGATTGAAAATCAACATCTGGAACATAATCAACATTTTTTGCATAAGTGATAGTATTATATCATATCTTATTTATATTATCGATATAATATTCTTACCCTGTTCGGCAAAAAGCCTAGCTTCCTCATCAGGCTCAACATATGTAGCCTCTTGAAGGTTCTCGTCTCCCAAGCATTCTATTTATGTATAAATAATAAATAAGATAGTAAAACAAATTCATGCACTTTAAAATTATGGTTAGGAATCAGATGACATGATGCATACCATCAATGTTTGATGTGTTCCCATGAGGCTCAAGTATTCCGTAAGCATCTTCATCTTTGCCATGGTCGTTTCCTGATAATTTTAATTCCGCGATATGATGAGTAAGTAGTTGCGATTGAATGGAAGCTAACCTAGTGGTAGTCAATAAATATACCATTATATGAATCCATGGGTGCGTCTCCATGTGACGTAGGTATGGGTAAGTTTACCGGTCTCATCCGTCCTCCTATATACTGCATCTGGAACCTATCATTTCTATGTAGCCAATCAGATTCTTCATCGGCACATGTAGTTTCATTTGGTTGATTACTTCCACAACCATGACCCACATCTGAATGAATGAATAAGAATTACAGTCAAGCAAAAACTTTGCTAATACCCAGTCAGTAATAAATAATCAGAATATACTAACCATCCTTTTCAAGTATGCAACTTTGTGTAGGTAGGTTGAGGATATCACTGAGTTGGGATTCCATAACCCTTGACAGATGTGGGTTGGGCTCTGCAATATGGTTCCATTCACAGTAATCACAGTAAGATCCAAACTTCACCTCCTTATAGATTTGTTAATGTTTGGAATTTCATAGACATTACCTAGACATGTTATAGTTGGTAGTTGGGTGACAACGGATATTCCTGTAGCTGGTGTGGGAGTCGCAGAGTCATCGTTACCGAGGAGGGCATTAGAAGCTTTTTTGAGTTCACGGTTTTGACGTTGTCGTTTTAATATTTCATCCCTATTTTGTGCATATCGTTCCCTATCTCTTTGTCTCCTTATTTCTTTAGGGTTAGGGTCTGCGCAGATGAACACGATATTATTAGATAAATATAAGTAGGGGCATATGTGCATTAGTTGGACATCATTACCAATGGTTATGGACACCGGTGTTTGTGTTTCATTTCCCTGTCCATTAATTTCAGTGGAAGCCTGTTTATTTTCACGGGCTTGGCGACGTCTTTTCAGAATATCATCTTTATTCCGGGCATAATATTCTCTGTTCCTTTGCCTCTTCAACTCTTTAGGGTCTATTACATACCGCAAGTTAGCACGTCATCAAAATAGTACCATGTTTTTAAAAAGCCAGATAGCTCATGCTTACCCAAAGAGTGGGTGTTGCTTATATCCTGAAACGGGGTGCGGGAATCATCGGGATTAGGAGATGACATACCGTCGCCGTCGTATGGCCTCATGTGAATCTCCATATCATTATTAGCAGTACAAAAATCAATTGAGTTGTGGAATATAATATGCACACCATATTAGACTTATTATCATTGATAGTATTATGGTGCAGGGATGAGGCAGCGCTATATTTTTATACTCCAGAATGTATCACCAATACTATATTCTTATTATCTACTGTCTATTATTATCTACTGTCTATATACACATAGAATGCTGCCAATAGAATATTAGCAAGAGCTGTTTCTGACCATTTGGGTTTATCGATTCCGTTTTATCAATAATTAGCCAATGTATATATACACATATCCAGTCAATAGAGAAAGAGGTAATGAAACAAGTGAAAGAGTAAAATCAATTTACCGAGATATTGTTTGCTGTTGTGCCCACACCTAATATTCTCAATTCATTCCCATATGCAGGTATTTTTGATGTATCATGGGAGCAGTATATAAACTGATTAAAACTGTGTCTTGAATCGATGCCCTGCAGGGAGGCGATAGCGTGGTGCAGGGAGGCGATGGCGTCAGGCAGGCGATGGCGTGGTGGTGCAGGGAGGCGATGGCGTCTGGGAGGCGATGGCGTGGTGGTGCAGGGAAGCAATGGCGTTTGGGAGGCGATCGTGGTGCAGGGAGGTGATGGCGAGGTGCAGGGAGGCGATAGCGTGGTGGTGCAGGGAGGCAATGGCGTCTGGGAGGCGATGGTGTGGTGGTGCCGGGAGGCAATGGATTTGGCGTGATTGTAGGGTGTATTTACTCTCAGTTTCCTCTTTTAGATAGCCTATACTTGGTCAGACCTGGTGAATTAAAGGACACCGGCCCTGGCTTGGTCAGATGCGTGATGTACGTGAATTTATTGCTGCTATCCTCTGTGGTGGAGTTTTGGTCAGGCATATGAAATTGCTAAGTGCACACCAGCCCTGTGTAAAGCAATTGTGGCTGTTAGATTTAGATTGATTGGACGTATTGTACGGTTCTGATTGTAAGTAGTATGTAAGTGGGGGTATGTAGGAAATATATTGTTTGGTTGTTTAATAGTAGTAGTGATTTGTCCAGCTATGGTGTTGCAATTTTTTCAAAATAACCCCTATGTATTTTTCTTTGTCATTTGTATCCTTGGTGCAGACTGAAACATAAGCCCACCTGTCAGTACAAATAAAATAGTTGGCAGCTGGTGGAATTTCAACCTCAGTACCATCGTATGGCACACAAGCCGCATAGGCCACTATGCCATCAGATGCTATATGGCAATTTTGTGGACGTAGTTATTTATACAGTATGTAAACACGCACTGGCATAAAAATGACCTCGCTTCCGTCAGCATAATTTTGTGCGTCATATGTATCCAATCATCTTGTTATGTAAAGGACTTTATTTTAAACATTTAAAAAATATAATTCAAAGTAACAAAAACATCTTCAAAAAAAATGTACATGTGGACAATGATGTAAGCTTTTTCTATGTAGCCCAGAACACCAAATTATTTCGGATTAAAAATTTGCAGTTTTTTTATTTTTTTCACAACTGTAGAACACTAATTTTTTAATGTCTAAAATAAAAGCTTACGTATAGCCTAGATGTATACACTCAATCAATCAAGCTTCACTCCCTACATGTATGTGCTATTCTTTCTGTGTTTCATGTCCGTCTGTCCGTATAAGCCATCGAGAGCTAGCTAGACTATTGCGTGACTGAATCCTAACTCTTGCTTTATGTGCTTCATGTTCGTATGTGCTTGTAGGTGAAATAAGGCTCATCAGCCTCAAAATAATGTATAATAGACGGGAGTTGTTCATTATATCATGATTTCGATTTACTTATACTTATTTGTTTTCTAGATTGTACAACCACGGACAGGTGGGGCATGCCTGTTAGGCCGTACTGCGATGTCATATGTCAATGAGTTTCGACCTTCGATGAATTCGGTCGAAATCATAGAAATTTAATTAAATTGAGTTAGGTTGCAAGTTGTGGGACTAATTTTTCTCATTTTTTAAGATGTGGGACTAAAACGCTTTCGCGGTACACAAGTCGTGGGACTAAATATGTATATAGCTCCTATTTATGTGAATGTTGTTTGTTATTCAAGCCATGTGCCTATGTGGGCTATGCCGTGCCCTCACACGTGCTTAAGCCCGTGGCCCAGCCACGGCCCCACACATTCACGGGTCTGTGTCGGGCCAATTTCATGTTCCATGGGCCGGCCCGCACTAAGCCTGGCCCGATGGCCAGGTATTTACGATAGCCCCATTGCGCCGACTTCTTGATACTAGGGCCGAGTTCCTAATGATGGCCTGGCGGTTAAGCGATGGGCGCGCTAAAAGGAGGTCCGGAACCCCATGCGAACACTACTCTTATGAATATTGTTTGTTATTCAAGCTGTGTGCCTCCACGGGCTGTTGCCCTAACATGTGCTTAAGCCTCCAGCCCAGCCACGTCCCTATACATTCAAGGGTATGTGTCGGGCCAATTTCGTGTTCCACGGGCCGGCCTGCCCTAAGCCCGGCCCGATGGCCAGGTATTTACGATAGCCCCATTGCGCCGACTTCTTGATACTAGGGCCGAGTTCCTAATGATGGCCTGGCGGTTAAGCGATGGGCGCGCTAAAAGGAGGTCCGGAACCCCATGCGAACACTACTCTTATGAATATTGTTTGTTATTCAAGCTGTGTGCCTCCACGGGCTGTTGCCCTAACATGTGCTTAAGCCTCCAGCCCAGCCACGTCCCTATACATTCAAGGGTATGTGTCGGGCCAATTTCGTGTTCCACGGGCCGGCCTGCCCTAAGCCCGGCCCGATGGCCAGGTATTTGCGAGAGCCCCATTGCACAGACTTCTAGATACATATGAACATTTACTGATATACATATGAACATCTATTTTGATGGACTTGAATATTTTGTACAAAACACACTTTAAAAAATAAAATAAATTTAAAAATACAAATAGTATGATTTTAAGATTATATACTCCTAACTTGTTACTGGCCCCTGCCAAATGTGGCGCAAGTAGAGGCCTTCACGGATGCGCACCCAACTAATAGACCACCAGAGTCCATCCAAATTTCATCTGCAAAAAAAGTAGTATAACATGGAAATGTCGTGTCGTTATAATTTGCAACGGAATTGCGGCCAAATTTAGCTTTCTGTACATACTCCATGTATGCATGCACGCACGAAGGGTAGCAGAACACTCGTTTTGGGCCGAATATCCCATCAAAACGTCGACCGATGTGCTCCGTCGACCAATTACAGCCATGGGCGGTCATGCAGCAAGGAGAGGAGAGTACCCCCTCGAAAGACGGCGAGCGAAGAGGCTAACGAGTGGCTGGGACGACGCGGGGATCCGGTCATCCGTCTCCCTCCCCTCTCTATTTATGGCCTCCACCATTAAATCCAAAGCTCGAACTCGACAGTACCGATCCATCCACCCCGAGCAGTACCATCTCCTCTCTCCTCTCGCCGTTCCAGGAAGCAAAAACTCCGCCGGCCAAGATGTCGTGGCAGACTTACGTCGACGAGCACCTGATGTGCGACATCGAGGGCCACCAGCTCGGCTCCGCAGCCATCCTCGGCCACGACGGCACCGTCTGGGCACAGAGCACCGCCTTCCCCCAGGTGACAATCGCACACGCCATTACCATATGCATGTTCTCGATCGCGTTCATGTCTCACGTTGCGGCCGGGTTAATTTTGCGTGGGTGTCCAGTTCAAGCCTGAGGAGATAGCCGCCATCATGAAGGATTTCGACGAGCCAGGGCACCTCGCCCCCACCGGCATGTTCATCGCAACTGCCAAGTACATGGTCATCGCAGGTGAACCCGGCGCTGTCATCCGTGGCAAGAAGGTTTGGATCTCTCTAGTTTCCTGAATAATCATACATGCTGTTGCCATTCGAAAAAAAAGTTATACATGCTCTTCCTGATCCACTAATCCTTGTTCTTCGTTTCGTTACTCTGCCATTGATCCGATCTGCAGGGATCTGGAGGCATCACCATTAAGAAGACCGGGCAGGCTCTCGTCGTCGGCATCTACGACGAGCCCATGACCCCTGGGCAGTGCAACATGGTGGTGGAGAGGCTTGGCGACTACCTCGTTGAACAAGGCATGTAGAGACTTGTCTCGCCGATCCATGCCTTCGACGTCTCGACGACGACCGATGATGATCATCATACAGTTTTTCACCTTTTTTTAAACATCTATGGGAATATATGTGGGGCTTCTCCTCTTTTACCGGCTCTGGTCATGGATCACTGATGACCAGTTGCTCTGGAAAGTTCTATTTGTAATGCCATTTTGGCTTTCCTTCTTTTTTTATCAATGCGTTTAATATTTTTTTTGTCATATGAATTGTGTGCTGAGAACAAATTTTGCGATATATACTATTGCTCTGTAATTAAAGTTATATTTTCTTATGTTGAGGGTCTATTTGATTGTAATGCGTGAGCACATATTATGCATTTCCAATCCTCAACCATAGCGACCGCCCCCGCCTCAAAATAGATGTTGGAGATTTGTTTAGATTCGGATATACCTATACACTAAGATACGTTTTTATACATACGAATCTAGACAAATATTTGACATCTATTTCGAGACGGATAGAGTAAGTTTGTTTGGCATGGATACATGTTTATTATTTTTGGGGTCAATACCTTGTTCAATCTAACTCTTTCGTTGCTATATAATGTACACATTGCATTGCTAGTCGTCTGCAGAGAATATAAGAAATGTGAGAGGGACTAAAGATTTGAAGCTAGATGTACTGCAAAATGAAGCATGAACTTTGCAGTTTTGCCTTCAAATTTCTTGATGCCCCTAGATTTTTTACACATATTTAGCCCGACCTTTTCTTTTTTGGTTAATTTCATGTTGTTGCACTGCCGATGTATGTCCTTGTACAATATATTATACCTATTACCGAAGGAGAAACAAACAATCATACCTCAAATGTTCACCAAACGGTCACACTGTCCAAAAATAAATAGAACCAAAAATGTTAGGTGCAATTCTGGAATGAATTATGTATGTATTGAACAAAAGTACTTTGCTTCTTGATAATAATATCATCTCCATGTATTGCTAAATGATTCTATTTTTTGTTCATTTTATAATATTGTTAACAAGATATTTTTATGTTGGCATGGGTGAGCATGACTATAAATATATCTGTTGGGTCTTGGGCATGATTTAGGTATTGCACCATCCATTTTAGAAAATATATTAGGCCATCCTAAAATATTCATCCTACTAGTAAATTTATACATATGTTTTAGTGTTATCAATAAATAAACCTCCAAATGAGTGGTATATACTAACTGAATCGTTGCTAAACACTGCGATTGTATTTTACTCTGGAACCAACTCATGTATGCACGATAAAAATATGTTAGTCTCCTTATGAGCCCACATACTACTAGATTGTGTGGGTTGCTTTACAAGACAATGTCTACATAATCATATGCATAATAGGCATACGCGAAAGGAACAAAATTTAAAAAGCGCGATTCACATGTAATTCTAAACAAAAGTCGACAACTAAAATAACATTTAATAAGTAAGACACATGGCGTTGTTTAATTTAGTTAATACCTAGTCTTATGATTGATCTACAATATGCCATACAAAAAATTCTCATACTTCTAAAAGATAAATTTTTGAGCTAGTTACGATCATGGGATTTTTACCGTGGAACACGAAGGCGAGCCACTCCTAGAGCCTAAAACCAATTAGATTTTTACGCATATTTAGCTCGACCTTAACTAATTTGCCTCGGTTCATGTTTTTACACTACCGACGTATTTTTAAAAATAAATACACCTGTTAACGACTAATCTGACAATGATAGCTCAAATATCAATCAAGAAGTCACATTGTCTGAAAATAAATAAAACCATAAAAGGTATAAGTATTTTGGAATTGTATCGTGATATTCTTAAGAAATTAAAATACCTTGCTACTTATAGATATTTTTACTGAATAATGCTCGTGTATTACTACGCAACTTTATTTTCCAAAAAAATGACATTTCATATAAGTATTGCATTTTCATATTGTTACAAAAATACTTTTTATGTTACCATGGGTAAGCATGACTATAAATATATTTGTTGGATATTAGACATGATTTAGGCATCGCACCATCGTCATTCTTTTCAATTAAGGATCAGGTCACGAAGCAAATCGCATCCAGCAAGTCAAAAGTTCACATTTTGTATTATTATTATTGGCGATAGTTTCCATATTTCCCTGTAAATAATCATACAAATTTCCACTTTTTAAAGACATTCTACATTGGTTTCCCACATATTTGGGTTATATTCATCTATATTTCAATCACATATGAGGATATGTTTGCAAAACTTTACAAAATATATGTAGTATCACAAGCAACCATAATGAAATATGCATTTAACTCAGAAATATAGTATATTTCACAAATGTACATGCACATTTCAATTATTTCAAAAACATTCTACATATATTTCACACATATTTGGATTACTTCACCTATATTTCAATCACATATGCAAATGTGCGAAACTTATATGAAATATACGTGGTATCATGAGAAATCATAATAAAATATGCACACAACCTATATTACACATGAACACATGTCGGATCAATATGAAACAAGTCAAATATGATAGAATAGTTGTATTTGTAGGGTTCATAGCATAGAAAACAAAGAATTTCCTATGATGGGAACAACTATGTACCAAGATCTATCTACTAGATACAAACAACAGGCGGATGTATCCGTAGAGAACATATCCTTGAAGACCAACAAAGCTTAACGAGTTAAACTCGTGGTTGATGTATACGATCTCTTTCCGATCTCAAGATCGAGAGGAAGTCCTTAGCACCGCAACTTAGCGACGCATCCGTGCTCGCACACACGTCCGAGGCACCGAGCAACCTCCGTCTCCTCGCTCCAGCGATGCAACGGAAGCACAACTCTTTCTTGCCGAATAGCCACCGGGAACATGTATCACGCTAGTCCGAGACCATGGGGGATAAATACTAGAGGGGGACATAGATCCTTCACGAGGAGGTGTGAGTGAGAGAGAGGAGAGGGGGCTCCTTTTATAGGAGGAGGGGCACCCAAGGGGGTGGCCGCCGGCCATGGGTGCTGCCCCCCCATCCTTCATTCATGTGGGTGGACACTCCACTCACTCAAATGCCTTTCAATTTCCTCCACTCAAAAACCCACTCAAATTCCCATTAAATTTTCACCAAATTTAATGCAAACTCTCATTAAATAAAACTCTTTTTATTTATTCCGAATTTTGTCAATTAATTTAATGACAAACATTCACATATAACCCCTTGCTAGTATTTCATTTCACATGAAAAAATACTTTCTGCAATTTCACTCGAAAATCC
The DNA here is from genome assembly GCA_910589765.1 of Avena atlantica. Classification (NCBI taxonomy): domain Eukaryota; kingdom Viridiplantae; phylum Streptophyta; class Magnoliopsida; order Poales; family Poaceae; genus Avena; species Avena atlantica. The sequence goes on along the minus strand of OU342733.1, from coordinate 466,819,781 downwards.
GTTTCGGTATCTAGTGAAATAAATCCTTGCGCTTGTTATTCTTTTCGGCATGAAACTTTTGCTCCAAATGGATGTCGATGTCTCTTAAGTGTGTCACCCTATGGTTTGCGAATAATATGGATATGATCGAGACCCCTCTCCGATCAATAATCAGAAGCGGGACCTGGAGATCCGTACTGACTTCCGCACATTCAACGATGAATTTCTTGTGATCGTCAGAACCTTTTACGCTATTATCTTAATCCTTTTGTTTCGCGATATATTACATGTCCGAGATTCGATCATCGGTGTCTCCATGCCTAGTTTTATCTCGTTACTGACATGCACTCTTTTCTCGTTCCCGTGATATAACATTCTAGTGATCAAATCACTTGCTTGCAAGCTAATCAATGTGATATCACCGAGAGGGCCTAGAGCATATCTATCTGTCATCGGGATGAACAAATTACACTCTAGATACATGGGCCTCAACATAACACTTTAGTAGGTCTGAACCCATCTTTATAATCACCCTGTTATGGTGTGACGTCTGATGTTATCAAGAAACTCTTCCAGTGTTAGTGATTGACATGATCTCATGGTCTAAGGATTAGGATCACTTCGTAAGTTGTTATAGCAATATAAACTCAATGACTTTGATCATAATGCTATAATTAGGATGAATGTTCATCATACAATTACACTAATGTTGTGACCTCGTTATTAACAACATCCAATGTCCATGATCAGGAAACCTTGATCATCTTGTTAATCAACAAGCTAGTTTATGAGAGAGGCATGGCGTTCTGTTTGTTTATTAAACACACATGTATTAACATTTCCGTATTAATACAATTATAGCATGCAAAATAAACATCTATCATATACTTGGAATATACATAATAACCACTTTATTATTGCCTCTCAGGGCATATTCCCTTCAGTCTCCCACTTGCACTAGAGACAATAATCTAGTTACATAGTGATGAATCTAACACCCATGGAGTTCTGGTGTTGATCTTGTTTTGCTCTAGGGAGAGTTTTAGTCAACAGATCTGCTACATTGAGATCAATGTGTACTTTATAAATCTTTATATCTCTATCCTTGACATGCTCACGGATGGAGTGAAACCGACGCTTAATATGCTTGGAATTCTTGTGAGACCTTGGTTCTTTGGCATTGGCAATGGCACCATTGTTATCACAATAGATCACCATTGGGTCCAACGTGCTCGCAACCACACTTAGTTCGGATATGAACTCCTTCATCCAAACTTCTTCTTGAGCTGCTTCCGAAGTAGCAACATATTCGGCCTCCGTTGTTGATCCCGCCACCACGGGTTGTTTGGAACTCCTCCAACTAACCGCTCCACCATTCATGAGAAATATGTATCCGGATTGAGAATTAGAATCATCCGGATCGGTGTCAAAGATTGCATCGACATAACACTTAGCGACAATATCTTCTTCACCTCTGTACACAAGAAACATATCCTTAGTTCTTCGCAAGTACTTAAGGATATTCTTGACCGCTATCCAGTGTTCCGAACCTGGATCCGATTGGTACCTACTAGTCAAACTAATAGCATGTGCCACATACGGTCTTGTACATAACATGGTGTACATTATAGAGCATATGGCTGAAGCATAGGGGACTTTGTCCATTATCTCTCTTTCTTCCGTTGTAGCCGAACTTTGAGTCTTACTCAATGTCTTGCCTTGCAACATAGGTAAGAACCCCTTCTTACTTCCGTCCATTTTAAACTTCTTTAAATCTTATCAAGGTATGTAATTTGTGATAGCCCTATTAGGTGCCTAGATCTATCTCTATAGATCTTTATGCCTAATATGTATGACGCTTCACCTAGGTCCTTCATTGAAATTTTACTGTTTAGATAACTTTTAACACTGTTTAAAAGATCTATACCATTTCCGATCAATAATATGTCATCCACATATAATATCAGAAATGCCACACTGCTCCCACTCACTTTCTTGTAAATACAAGCCTCTCCATAAGTTTGGACAAATCCAAACTCTTTGATCACCTCATCAAAGCGGATATTCCAACTCCGGGATGCTTTCTTCAGTCCATAGATGGATCGCTAAAGCTTGCATACCTTGTTAGCATCCTTAGGATCGATAAAACCCTTTGGTTGTATCATATACAACTCTTCTTCAATATTACCATTGAGGAACGCAGTTTTGACATCCATCTGCCATATCTCATAATCGAATATGCAGCAATTGCTAACATAATTCTAACTGACTTTAGCATCGCTACGGGAGATAATGTCTCATCGTAGTCAACTCCTTGAATTTTTCGAAACCCTTTTGCAACAAGTCGAGCTTTATAGATGGTCACATTACCATCAGCATCAGTTTTCCTTTTGAAAATCCATTTATTCTCCACGGCCTTTCGGTCGTGAGGTAAGTCTACCAAGTTCCAAACTTGATTTTCATACATGGATTCCATCTCGGATTTCATGGCTTCTAGCCATTTGTTGGAACCCGGGCTCATCATCGCTTCTTCATACGTCGCAGGGTCATCAATTTCATCAACCATGAAATTCTTAACAGGGTTTCCGTACAGCTCGGGAGATGCACATGACCTGCTAGACCTGTGAGGTTTGGTAGTATTCTCTTTCGGAGTTTCATGATCATTATCATTAGTTACCTCTTCAATTGGTGAAGCCAACTCCGGAACGACTTCCGGCGCTGTGCTACTCGCCATACTATGAAGATAAGGTTCAACAACCTATTCGAGTTCTACCTTCCGACTACTCACGCCTTTCGCGAAAAACTCTTTCTCTAGAAAGGATCCATTCTTGGCAACAAAAACATTGCCCTCGGATCTGTGATAGAAGGAATACCCAATAGTTTCCTTAGGGTATCCTATGAAGACGCATTTTCCGCTTTGCCTTCGAGTTTATCCGGTTGAAGTTTCTTCACATAAACATCGCATCCCCAAACTTTAAGAAATGACAGCTTAGGTTTGTTTCCAAACCACAATTTATACGGTGTCTTTTCAATGGATTTAGATGGTTCCCCGATTTAAAGTGAATGCAGTAGTTTCCAGTGCATAACCTCAAAATGACAACGGCAAGTCCGTAAAAGACATCATAGATCGAACCATATCCAATAAAGTACGATTACGGTGTTCCGACACACCATTTTGCTGTGGTGTTCCGGCAGGTGTGAGTTGTGAAACAATTCCACACTCTTTCATATGAGTGCTAAACTCGTAACTTAGATACTCTCCTCCACGGTTGGACCGTAGAAATTTGATCTTTCTATTATGATGATTTTCCACTTCACTTTGAAATTCCTTGAACTTTTCAAAGGTTTCAGACTTGTGTTTCATCAAGTAGATATAACTGTATCTACTCAAATCATCCGTGAAAGTAACAAAATAACGATATCCACCTCGCGCCGACACACTCATTGGACAACATACATTAGAATGTATGATTTCCAATAAATCTGTCGCCCGTTCCATTGAACCGAAAAACGACGTTCTAGTCATCTTGCCCATAAGGCATGGCTCACATGTATGAAATGATTAAAAATCAAGTGATTCCAAAAGTCCATCCGAATGGAGCTTCTTCATGCGTTTAAAGCCAATATGACCTAGACGACAGTGCCACATATATGCAGATATATCATCGTTAAGTTTAATCCTTTTAGCATCAACATTATGAATATGTGTAACACTATTATCGATATCCAACAGAAATAAACCATTCATCATCGGTGCATGACCAATAAATATTTCATTCATATAAATAGAACAACCTTTGTTCTCGGATTTAAATGAATAACCACTTCGCATCAAACACGATCCAGATACAATGTTCGTGCTCAGTGCTGGCACCAAATTGTAAGGTTCGCAGCATAGAAAACAAAAAATTTCCTACGATGAGAACTATGTACCAAGATCTATATACTAGATACAAACAACGGGCGGATGTTTGAAGACCGACAAAGCTTAACGAGTTCAACTCGTGGTTGATGTAGACGATCTCTTACCGATCTAAAGATCGAGAGGAAGTCCTAGCGCCGCAAAGCAGCAGCGCATCCGTGCTCGCACACACGTACAAGACACCGAGCAACCTTCGCCTCCTCGCTCCAGCTATGCAGCAGAAGCACTACTCTTTCTTGCCGAATAGCCACCGGGAACATGTATCTCGCTAGTCCGAGACCATGGGGGATAAATTCTAGAGGGGGAGAGAGATCCTTCACGAGGAGGTGTGAGTGAGAGAGAGGAGAGGGGGTGCCTTTTATAGGAGGAGGGGGGCACCCAAGGGGTGGCCGCCGGCCATGGGGGCTGCCCCCTCCCCTCCTTCATTCATGTGGGTGGACACTCCACTCACAAAAATCCATTCAAATCCCTCCACTCAAAATCCCACTCAAATTTGCCATTAAATTTCCACCAAATTTAATGCAAACTCTCATTAAATAAAACTCTTCTATTTTATTCAGAATTTTGTCAATTACTTTAATGACAAACATTCACAAATAACCCCTTGCTATAATTCCATTTCACATGCATAACCTCTTTATGCAATTTCACCCGAAAACCTGTTTTGGTATCTAGTGAAATAAATTCCCGCGCTTGTTTATTCTTTCGGCATGAAACATTTGCTCCAACTGGATGTCAGTGTCCCTTAGTGTGTCACCCTACGGTTTGCGAATAATACGGACATGATCGAGACCCTTCTCCGATCAATAATCAGTAGCGGGACCTGGAGATCCATACCGACTCCCACACATTCAACGATGACTTTCCTGTGATCGTCAGAACCTTTTACGCCTGTATCTTAATCCCTTTGTTTCATGATATATTACATGTCCGAGATTCGATCATCGGTATCTCCATACCTAATTTTATCTAGTTACTGACATGCACTCTTTTCTCGTTCCCGTGATATAACATTCTAGTGATCAAATCACTTGCTTGCAAGCTAATCAATGTGATATCACCGAGAGGGCCCAGATTATATCTATCCGTCATCGGGATGAACAAATTCCACTCTTGATCCATGATTCCCAACATAACACTTTAGTAGCTTTGAAGCCATCTTTATAATCACCCAGTTACGGTGTGACGTTTGATGTCAACAAGAAACTCTTCCGGTGTTAGTGATTGGCATGATCTCATGGTTTAAGGATTAGGACTACTTCGTAAGTTGTTTATAGCAATATAAACTCAATGACTTTGATCGTAATGCTATACTTCGGATGAATGTTCATCACACCATTACACTAATGTTGTGATCTCGTTATTAACAACATCCAATGTCTATGATCAGGAAACTGTGATCATCTTGTTAATCAATGAACTAGTTTATGAGAGAGGCATAACTAGGAACTTTACGTTTGTTTATTAAACACACATGTATTAACATTTCTGTATTAATACAATTATAGCATGCAAAATAAACATCTATCATATACTTGGAATACACATAATAAACATTTTATTATTGCCTCTCAGGGCATATTCCCTTCACAAATAACAATTATTCAAGTTTATTACTAATCCCAACGGTAAGTGGAGAGGTAGCGTTCCGACGACGATCACATCAACACTTGATCCATTGCCGACACGCATCTTGATCTCACCCCTTGCTAGTGTTTGCTTGTTCCGCAGCCCCTGATTCAAGTTACAAATATTAGCAACTGAACCGGTATCAAATACACAAGTGCTACTGCGAGTACTAGTCAAGTACATATCAATAACATGTATATCATATATACCTTTGTTTGCCTTGCCGGCCTTCTTGTCTGCCAAATACTTGGGGCAGTTGCGCTTATAGTGGCCAGTACCCTTACAATAATAACACTCGGTATCAGATTTAGGGCCAACTCAGGGTTTCTTTTCATGCACGACAACCGGCTTGCCTGTAGAGGTCCCAACCTGATAAGGTAGAGATCCCTGTGTTTACAATGCTAGTCCCTGGATCAAATGCTAGCATCCACAGTTTAAGATGAAGTACACATATACAAAGGTCGTTTATTACATTGTCATTCCAGAGATAACATGGTCTTTTACAACAAAATAGCCAAAGTCTAGTACAAGAGTTCATAACATAAAGTAAATGACTATAAGTCTTCATCCTCATGTGCCACAGGCAAGCATGTTGAGTGTAGAATCATAACCCTAATCTCCATCAGAGTAACCTGCAACATCATAAGTTACAGCCAGAGTGGGTCAATACATTTAGAATAGTATTGGCAAGTGATACCATAGTAGAATAGTAGTTTCTAATATCTATATGAATTTTGCTAAGTGTAGCTTAGGCTTGCTTTTCTCAAAATAGGTTTTCCTTATCAGTTGAAAACACTAAGTTTTTGTTTGTCAAAAACTCCCAAGGAACCACCAATAGACATTGGTGAACCTTTAACCCTTGTTCAACCACAAGTTTTTAACTTAGAAATTGGGATGAGGAGATCCTTGATAGCTTCAACGTCTTGATGCTCAAATTGTCCATTGCAGGGGACACGGCTAAGTACTTAGGTTTTTCCTTCTCGATAGGTGGTGCACTTTCCCCACAAACTCGACATGCATCGAGACGAGATCTTTCAAAAGCCTTCCCTTAGACCAAATGGACGCGTTCCATCCTATCACCCTACCACCATCTGTCCATCTGGGTAAGTTATTGCAACCTATATGATCAAGGCAGAGCCCATATTGCCATGTGGCTGCACTAGAAGCTTCTCAACACTTAACATCTCAAATCTCTTTGTTCCTGGGTGGCTTTCCACAAGTGTGATACATAAGGTAGCCATCAACATGGGCCTTGTGTAACCACTCAACACAAACCATTATCACCATTCCACCATTCTAATAAGGCTATAAACATTTCAAAAACACCTACTGGCCATTTATAAAAGTGGAAAATCATTTGAAAACAAGTTAGTGAGAATAGCCCTTTTAAATCATTTTTGTTTTGCTAGAAATCCTTTTAATCTAAGTAATAATTTCTAGTGTTAACCAAATATGTTTTTAAACACAAATTTTAGTGTTTATGGTCAGAGGATTCAAATCAAACCATTTGCAAAAGGTTTCACTCCAAAATAATTTTTAGAACAATTTTTATATCCAAAATAGTCCTAAACATGTTTCTTTAAAAAAACTAATTTTTCAGAAACAAAATACTAAAATAATTCCATAGTTGCAAAGTTTACATTTTTATGAATCCTTTGATATAAAATTTGTAATTTTTGGACAAGCAGATCAAAAGTTATGAATTTTTCAAACTCAAACATCTAATAGATCAAATTCTATTTTTAAAACTAGAGTCTGGCCACGTGTGTGTTTCTGGTTGGTCCATACCGTTTTGTTTGGATTGAGCAATGTGGGCCATAGGATCTAATTGAATCGAACGGTGCAGATCAGCTTGTACCTGTTCGCTTCAGTGATCTATTACAGCCGCGAGATCTAAATCTAATGGTCCACAACACCTTGACCAGGAACTGGCGGAGCTGGCTGGCGACGCACGGCGGCGGCGCTCATGCGACGGTGGTCCGTCTATTCTAGGAATCAATAGGAGAGGGTCTAACCGGGTTCGCTGTGGCGAGTAGATGCTCAAGGTGGCAGCAGCATGGACAGGGGCGCATGGAGTTATCGCGGATTGCTCACCAGAGTTGTCACTGGCGTCAGGCACGCACGGACTTCGTAGGAGGTGAGGCTACAGAGCATTCCAAGGCAAAATAGAGCTCGTGTTAGATGCATAAGAGAATATCGAGTGCACGATCATCAACGAGGGGGAGAGGGGCGGTCAGAACTCACTGGGGGGAGTTGTCGGAGTTGAACTTGTCGTCGGTGGCGCTTAGACGTGGACAGAGGCGAGGCTCTGGGGCACACGCGAGCAAACGGAGGGTGCTGGCAGGTGCGCACAGCAATGGGGAGTGAGCTCATGTGATCCAGGAGCAAGGGGGTGGTCGGGGCTGGCCGGAATTAGCGAGGAGGCTCGTCGGAGCAGTGGGGATTCGAGCAAGAAATTGGGGTAGCCTAGGGGCGCTTGGGGATGGGAGGTTGAGGGGAAATGGAGAGGAGAGCGAGGCGATTAAGTACGCATGATCGCGGGGAGGAATTACTGGTGGCATTAACATGAATTCATTGAATTGAATCACACCAGGAACGGCAAAGAGAGAGAGAGGGGTCAGCGCGCGGGTGGAGACGATGATCACGTGGCGGTGGGGTCACGCGGTCAGTGAGAGGGGGTGGGGTGAGCGCAGGTGAGAAAAGGGCAGAGGGGAGAGAGGTGAGCGCCGGGTGGGCTTGCTGTTGGGCCTGCTGGGCTGGGGGCCGGGTAGGGTTAGATAGGCAGGTCTGTTTCATATTTTTTCTTCTCTGTTTCTTTTTCTTTTTCCATTCTAATTTCTGTTTTTAATTTGATTTAAAAGATTTAAGCTTTAATTTGAATTCAAATTTCCGCACAACCTTTTCAATAGGTTTATATTATTTATTAATGTGTTTTAAAAGTCCATTTTAGAACATTTCAAATATTCTCTTATGATTTATTATTTATTTAAATTAGGTATTTTGTCTTTATTTAAATAAAATTGAATATGGTTCCAACCCATATAATTTTATTTAATTAATCTTTTATTCTTTTTAAGTTAAATAGATAACTTTTAATCCACTTTGGTAATTTCAATTATTTTTCTCATGATTTAATTAATCATTTATAATAGGCAATTTTGTCTTTATTCAAATAAAATTGAATACGGTTCACCCATACAATTTTATTTAAATAATATTTTATTCTATTATTTTATTTAAATGACTTTTATTCCATTTTCTTATGGATTTGGCCAAGATTTAAATTGTCTTTTAAATAATTTCTTATTTATTTAATTCTTTCTTTATCCTATAAAAAATCCATATCTTTTTATTTATAGTTCCAAAATTGGTGATTCCAATTTGTATAATTTTATTTAATATTTTTTTATCTTTTCAAATCCTTTTAGGATTACTTTGCTCATAATTTGGTGTTGATCTTTGTTAGGAGCTTTATTAGTCTTGGAAATTATTTCCTTTTATCTTATTAAATTCATAAGTTTTTATCCATGGCTCCAAATTGAATGAAATCAATTTCCATGGTTTTATAATATTTTTGTTTACCATTTTTGATCATTTATAAATATTTGTTGCTGAATTTTTATATGGAACAAATCCATAGTCTTGGAGTGATCTTGGAAATGATTTCTTTCATTAAGATTTAGGGTTTTGGTTTAACTTTTCCAAGTGTTTAAATTCAAGATTCTTTCCATGCATAAAATGCATTTGATCTTTGGAATATTTGTTTGTTGATTTCTTATTTAAATTTTGTTCAAGTAGGGTTTTGATGTTTCCATTTAGAAGCAAAAAGTTTCTTTTCACCCTAAATTTCAACATTTAATTCTTTTATTTATTTATTTTTCACATTTCCAAATTTGGAAAATTTTGGGATGTGACAGACTACCACTCTTAAACGGAATCTCGTCCCGAGATTCGGGAAGGCTAGAGGTTACAAGTTATCTTCAAGACAACTAGGGTACTACCACCCTTAAAATATTTTTAACTAGATTACAACTTGGCTTACTTGATGTCTTGATATATCTTCTCTGGATAGTTGTTTGCATAGTGTCCCTTGTTTCCACACTTGAAACATGTGACAAGGTTGATTACCCTCATGGGTTTGTTTGTCTTGTCTTTCTCCTTTTCTGGACAATGTGATGTATAATTTCCTAGCTCTTTGCATTTGTGGCACATCACTTGGCTAATATCCTTCTTCTTATTGGGTCTCTCCAAAGATAGGAGGGCTCTTAGTTCATGTTCTTCATATTTCACCACAAATGTGGTAAAATTTCCTCAATTCTTAGAACAATTCCTAGGATAACGTCCATGTTTCCTCTTTTGTCCACCATAGTGAGTTACAATGTATGGAGGTGCAAACTGAGACTTGACTTTGTCTTCATCATTCTTGGTAGAAGTTGTTCCTTCATGGAGGTTTCCAAACACTTGATGTTTTCCATATTGTTTCAGTTGTTGAACTATAGGATAGATGTGGCATTGGACAGGGACATGATCATTTCCTTCACATAGGAAACAAGAAACTTGAGATGTGGGGCATTGTCTAGCTGGATGTTTCTCTTCACAATTAGGACATTGGTCCTTATGTTATTTATAAGTGTGTCCTATGTCTCCACAAATTTTGCAAGCTTGAGTTCCATCTATAATATCATCCTTGATATCATTGTTGTCACAATCACTTTGGGAAAGGTTGCTTCTCATGTTGATCATCTGATTGGTCATCCTTTGCAACAATTGAGATTGGGTTTCCAAGAATTTTTGCATGGCTGGTTCTAACTCAATGTTGTTGGATAAAAACTGAGTTGTCACCTGATTCAACTTAGCTTGGGTGGCTAGCAGTTGTTCTTTCATGTGCATCTCTTGGTTGTTGTTACTGTCACATCCCAAGATTTTCCAAATCTTGTAATGTGAAAAATAAATGAATAAAATAAAACTTTGTTGATTTTCATGGCCAGAAGAAACTTTTTGAATTTAAATGGAACCTCAAACCCATTTGAATTAAATAAAATCCTAAAGGAATTTAATGAGTTAAACATTTAATTAAAGGAAATTAAAAATGTTTTGGAATTACTATTTTGGAATCATTTAATAAAAGATTTGGTATTCAAAAGAAAAGATGAGTTTATAAATCAAGAATATTTTAAAAAGCCAAATTAAAACCTTGGCCAAGCTTTTGAATTAAAACATTTTATTTTAAATAAAATTAGCAAAGATTTGTTTAAATAAATTAATAAGGATTTAATATCCAACTTTATTTAAATAAAAGGTCTTACCAATTTAATTGAAACATCAAAACTTATTAAAATTATTTAAAATAAGTTTTTCCAAATATTTTATATTCTCCAATAAAACCTACTAAAAAGTGTTTTGGCTTTATTTTAGATTTCAAAATAAATATCTCAATAAAACAAATCCTATTTGAATTAATAATGAAAGTCTATTTTATTTAATTATTAATGGACCCTAAAATAAAAGATTATTTTATTTTAAACATGTTTTCCAAATATTCTTTATTTCCAAATAAAATCTACTGATTGGATTGAAAGTATTTGGAGTTCAAATGAAGATTTTATTAAATAAACCAAACCCTATTTTATTAATAAACCATGGACCATTTTACTTAATTAATAAATAGAACCTAAAGAGATTTAAAATATTATTTTTATTTTGGATTTTGGTTCATGTTACTAAACAGAACTAATTTCAATATTAAAAAGTTTGAGTGTTGTTTGAATTGATTTGAACCTTGTTTGATTGTTTTGAAATTCAAAACAGGAAATAAATTAGAAAAAGGAAAAAGATTCAGAAACAGAAAAAAAATATGAAATGGATCTGGCCCAGCTGCCCCAGCCCAACAGCCCACTCGCAGCCCACCCCCTCTTATTTCCCGAACCGTTTTTCTCACTCAGTCTCGCACCCGCTAAGCAGCTGACGGGTGGACCTCCCGCTCTCTCCTTTTCCCACTGACTGGTAGGCCCATTTTCCCTGTTCATCGTCTCCTTCACCCCTCCCTCGCAGACCAGTTCCTCTCTTCCATTTCTGCGATGAATTCGCGAGGATCAATTCGAGTTAACGCCGCAGTTAATTCCTCCTGCAACCACGCTGTTTTAAGCGCCAGCGCCTTCTCCTCCATTTCCCCCAGACCACTCCCTCTCTCTGCCCCCAGGCTGGACGAATTGCGCCGCACACCGCCCACTGTCCGATGATGTTCCGGTGACGATTCCGGCGAAACCAGACCTCCCCTTGCCTCATTGACCAAGCACGCACACTCCCCATCCCCTGGCGCTTTTGTCCGTGCCCTCCGTTCAACCGCGGGCGCCCCAGCGCATCGACTACGACAAACTCCCGACGCCGCCGTGTTTGTCTTCTTCTCCGACGACCTCCCCCGGTAAGCCTCGACCGCCCCTCTTCTTTTCGATGATGCGCCTAAGACCAATGACTTCTTCCGCAACTAATGCCATCATTCTCGTGTCCTAGCTCACACCGTAGTGTCACCTCCGTCGTTGACAGTGAGCAACAACCGTCTGTCTTCAACTCCGGCGAGCCCCACAGGTAGATTCCGACCGCCCCGCGCCCTCTCGTTCACGCCCACAGCTCTGCCTTGATCTTACGATTCTAACCGTGCCCTCGTTTTGCTTCGGGGTGAACCACAGAGTCGACTTCGATCACGACCACGCGCAACCGACGCCAGCAGGAACTCCGGGGAGCAATTAGTTCCACCCCAGTGCGCCCCTCGCCTCCTCGCAACCACGTCGAGCTTTCCCACGACCCTGCGATCACGGTGAGCCTTCTCCTTCTCTTCCTTGTGTCCAGTATCACCGGCGACCACCTCGCCTGAGCGCTGCCGCCAGAGCGCCGCCGCCAGCGCCGCCGATTAATAGTCAGAGTAGTTAGGACCGTTAGATTTGGATCTGACGTTTAGGAAAGAAAGTGAGTGAAGGGGTATCGAGCAACCAGTGCCGTGCGATCCCACTTAGATCCAACGATCCAGAGAGATCAATCCGACCAAACCGGTATTGTCCAGTAAGAACTTGACGCGTGGCACTAGATCTGTTTAAAAGAAAATTGAAAACAGATTTATTTGCAAACTTCAAACCTCTGTAACTTTCAAACCACACGTCCAAAAATTACAAATTTTATGTCGTTGGATTCAGGAGGGCAAGACCTAAACAACCATGGCATTAGTTTAGAAAATAGTATCTGTTTGTTTGCTTGTTTTTTCAGATTCTTATGTGAGCTTATTTAGAGTAGGAAAATTGTTTAAAAATTGAATTTAGGGGTAAAACTTTTGCAAAATGATTTTATGTGACCTTACTGACCCTAGGAACCAACCCTTGGTGTTAAAAAGGATTTTGGTAAAATTTAGGTTGAATTATTTGACTTAGCCAATTTTTAGCCAAATAGAATTATTGATTTTATTATGAAAATGTTTTTGGAAAGAAAACTTTGAGAAAATAGCTTGGACCAAATCTACTGACCCAGAAACAACAAGTTTTAAAATGGCAACTCATTTGGTGAAAAACATAAAGTTTTGCTTTGATAAAGAAAATATTTTCACCACATAAAATGATGAATGGATTCTAAAATGGGTTTTGAGATAAAATCTTTTTGCAAATGACTTTTCCATTGTGGTGAATGACCAATTTGGAACTTACAAAGCTTAGAAGCCTAGTGGAAACCACCTTTGCAACTAGAACCATCTCTTACATACTTACATACATGACTTAGATTTTGGATTCCATAGTTTTGTGTGTATGAAATGATGTTTGATGGATTATTTGGAATGATAGTTGATTGGTGTTTGCTTGATTGATTGTAGTGAAATTAGCAAAGTGAGAGACTAGCAAGGTCAAGGAGTGAACCATCATTCCCTTCCAAAAAGGCAAGTGACACTATCATCAAAATTCCTACTATTTTCATTATACTTAGTGGATTTTGAAACATGCATGAAAATACTTTTTATACTTAAGCTATGCTAAATCCTAATAGGATTCTCTATACACTCCTTAGTGAAAATATGTAGTTGTTACATGCTTAGCCATGCTATAATTTGAAAGGAGATACATGTTGAGATTTTACAAAGGTTGAGAAAAGGACTTGTGATTTTAAATAATAAAACAAGGACTCAATGAACCACCTGGGTGGCCAAGGATACTTTTGAGTATTGGAGAAGGTGGCAACAAAAGGAACCATGTATATGGCAATCTCTTTGTGTTGTGCTCAAAAGGAACCACCCAGGAAACTTAGAGATTGAACATGTTTCTCCAATTGTGGCTTTCATGTGCAACCACATGCTAATATGGCTCTGGCTTGGTCAACTACATTGGGAAGACCCATGCACTGTCTTCAGTTAACCGGACATGGGGATCTGGAATGCTTCATGGGTGCTGAAGGCAAGCTAGCAATGGTGTATGGGAGGACCCTTTGGAAAGACTTCGTCACATTCTCAATCTGCCAGTACTCCATCTTGGTGAGCACTAATCCAGTAGGCCACTGGTGGCAAAAGGATGGGATTGTGACATGTGGGTAAAGTGTACTCCTTCTGCAGAAGTTAATAAAATCTAAGTACTTAGCCGTGTCCCCGGTTATGGACAATACTGAGCAACTAAAGTTTGAACCATGGGAGATCTCGACATTCCAACTTCTAATATAAAAACTTGATGCACTTGGGGGTACCAAGGAATTCAAAGAGATTTTGTTAAGCTTGTTGCACTTGGGGTTACCAAGGTGCTCAAGGGCATGATGTACTTGGGGTTACCAAGGAACTCATGAGATTTGATAAAACTTGTTGCACTTGGAGTTACCAAGTAGCTCAAGGGATTTTTGACAAGGACTTGAACACTTGAGTTTCTACCAAGGAGTTCAAGGAACTTGGAAAAGAGATTTGACAAAGGACCAAAACCATTTTGAAAAGATAGGATAAATATTGCTTTATGCAAATAAGCCTTAAACTCTACTTAGCCAAAGTAGTGAAACTTGCCAATACAATTCAAATGTATTGACCTTTGTGGCTGTAACTTGTATGTTGCAGGTTTGATTGATTTTAGTGAAGATTGTTTGATTAGGATTACAAAGTCTACAACCAACATCTGCCTGTGGCACTTTGAAGATGAAAGACTCCATGATTATTGTTATTCCGCTGCAATGTAATGTAATAGCCAAATGAGCTATGTTTGATGTAATAAACTTATGTTATTCCTGGTTGTAAAATTATGTTTTGACCCTTGTTTCTTGATATTACATCTTAACTGTGGATGCTAGCTATTGATCCAGGGACTAGCATTGTAAAACACAGGAGGAATCTATCTTATTAAAGATTGGGACCTCTACAGTTACCATCCTTGATGTTGGAGTCTCTTGGAGTAAGTCATCTGTTTGGGTTGAATTGGGATTAGAGTAGGCAAAAGATTTCTAGAGGAAGAATTCTACTCACACACAACAAATCACACAAAGCAATGTGCAAGCAATCACAATCATGCATTCCACTCAAACAACAAGATTCAAGCATATTTTAGGCAACAAAATATTTTTGCTACACCACATAAGTTGGTGTGATCAATAAATCTATCTAAACTAAACACTAATGTGGTGGTCTGATACGTCGGAAATGTATCTATAATTTTTGATGTTCCATGCTTATTTAGTAACCACTTTGATATGTCTTGTCTACACTTTGAGGTATTTTTATAAACTTTCTGGAACTAACCTATTGACAAGATGCCACAGTGCCAATTGCCTGTTTTCTGCTGTTTTTGGTTTCAGAGAGCTAAAAAATGAATATTCTCGGAATTGGACGGGACAAAAGCCAAAGTTCATATTTTCCCTGAGCGATACAGAAAATCGAAGAACAGACGGAGGAGGAAACCAGGGTGGCCACACCCTAGGTGGGCATGGGCCCACCCTAGGCCGTGCCCCCTGGACCTCCACTGACCTTGCCTCCTTCGCCTATAAGAATTCCCCGGGGAGAAAACGTTAAATCGTCAATCATATTTCCAGAAAAAGTTCCACTGCGCCACAGCCACCGAAGGGGAGATTCGGGGGACAGAAAGTCTCTGTTCCGGCACCCTGCCGGGATGGGGAAGTGCCCCGGAGCCATCTCCGTCGATCTCCACCGCCATCTCCATCACCGTTGTTGATTCCCGTGATGAGGAGGGAGTAGTCCTTCTTCGAGGCTAAGGGCTCTACCGGGAGCTATGTGTTCATCTCTCTCTCTATGCATGATCTTGTTGTGGTCATGAGCTTTGTAATCAAGTAGATCTACCTTGCTACTGAAGTGCTTCATTAGATATCTTCTCTCCCCATGTGTGTGAAAGTGACAGCGTGCACGCCATGGTGGCACTTAGGCTTGAGTCTACATAAATACTCTTTGTGCTTTAATAGAACTATGCTTTTCCCCACGTGTGTGAAAGTGGCAGCGGGCATACTGTGTGTGGCACTTTGGCTAGATTGAATATTTGTTATGAGTTATATTTGGAGTTGGATGTCTCTATGAAATTGTGGTGTTTGTTGGAACCATCTAGCGCTCAAGGTGACAGTGTGGGGTTATCTAGATTGGGGAAGGCGGACTTTGAGGAGTGTTGTTATAGCCCTACCAATGATTAGAGTGTTCAACCGGAGAGTAGTTAAGAGTAGTATCATGAAGAGAGGATATTTATATGAGAGAGTGTTCACTAGTGAAAGTATGATCCCTAGGCCTTGTTTCTAAGCATTGAAACACCGTTTGCTACTAGATCTGTTGCATGTTTGCTTGCATTAGTTCTTACCTCACCGTCAAGATATTTTCTGGCACTCACACACATTACCTCACGTCAATAACAAGTCAGAAGCTATTTTCTGGCACCGTTACCACTTGTATTTCACCATCTCTTCGCCGAACTAGTGCACCTATACACCTGACAAGTGTATTGGGTGTGTTGGGGATGCAAGAGACTTCTTGTATCTTGATTGCAGGGTTGATTGAGAGGGAATACCTTTGACCACTTCCTTCCTATGTTCGATGAACCTTGGGTGATCCACTTAAGGGAAACTTGCTGCTGTTCTACAAACCTCTGCACTTGGAGGCCCAACAACTGTCTACAAGAATAGAAGTGATAACCCACAAGTATAGGGCGGGTATCGTAGTACTTTCGATAAATAGGAGTGTCGATCCCAACAAGGAGCAAAAGGTGCTGAATAGTGGTATCGAGCAGGAAATCCCTGTGAATACTTAGCAAACGGATTTTTAGTAGTTTTCTGATAAGGCAACAAAACAAAGAGCAAGTAACAGAAGTAACAACAAACGGAGCAAGTGGCCCAATCCTTTCTTAGCAAAGGACAAGCCGGTGGAAATACTTATAAGGACCAAACGTTCTCGAGGACACATGGGAATTATGTCAAGTGCTTTCGCTGCAAATAGCTGAGTACTCTTCTATGGTGTTCGTAAGTGTTGTGTGGGTGAACCTATGCTAACATACCGCCCTTCCTAGGACTAATACATACTTGTGATTAAACCCCCTACAAACATATGTAACTACAATCATTCCAACTTGATATGACACATTCATGTACCCTTCCCCTCCAGAGTGTCGGACATTCCGGAACCTTCTAGAACATTTCCGATGAAAACACCGGAACCATTCTCCAACCCCGAAACAGGACTTTCCTTATATGAATCTTATTCTCCGGACCATTCCGGATCTCCTCGTGATATCCCGGATCCCATCCGAGACTCCGAACAACATTCGGTCTCTTACTCATCATTCCATAACTACTCAAACAACGTCGAATCCTTAAGTGTGTCTCCCTATGGTTCGTGAATTATGCGGACATGATCGAGACACTTCTCCGAACAATAACCAATAGAGGAATCTGGAAATTCATATGGCTCCCACATATTTCTACGATTACTTTGCGATCGAATGAACCACTTACATACGATACCAATTTCCTTTTGTCTCACGATAGTTTACTTATTCGAGGTTATGATCGTCGGTATCTCTGCATACCTAGTTCAACCTCGTTACTGATAAGTACTCTTTTCTCGTTCCCGTGATATGTGATCCCTTGTGAGCCAGTCACATGCTTGCAAGCTAATTGGATGACATTTCACCGAGAGGGCCCAGAGTATATCTATCCGTCATATGGATGGAAAAATCCCACTCTTGATCCATGTGTTTCAACCAATACTTTCCGAACACTCAATGCCACCTTTATAGCCACCCAGTTACGGTGTGGTGTTTGATGTCATCAAAGCATCCATCCGGTAAAGGTGATATGCATGATCTCATGGTCGAAGGAATGAGGTTACTATGTATCAGAAAGCATATAGCAATTGAACTATTAAAATGACTTGATCTTTATGCTACGCTTATCTATAGGAGTATGTCCACCATATCATTCTCCTAACGATATGATCTTGTTGTTAATAACATCCCAATGTTCATGATAGGGAAACCACAATCATTTATTAACCAACAAGCTAGTAATATATAGAGGCTTTACTAGGGACTACATTTAAGTTTACAAATCACACAAGTATTAATGTTTACTTGTTAATACTATTATAGCATGAATGTAAACATTTATCATAAACACAAAGATATAATAATAACTACATTTATTATTGCCTCTAGGGCATATCTCCAACAGTGTTCACTAGTGAAAGTATGGTCCCTAGGCCTTGTTTCTAAGCATTGAAACACCGTTTGCTACTAGATCTGTTGCATGTTTGCTTGCATTAGTCCTTACCTCACCGTCAAGCTATTTTCTGGCACTCACACACATTAGCCCACGTCAACAAAAAGTTAGAAGCTATTTTCTGGCACCGTTACCACTTGTATTTCACTATCTCTTCGCCGAACTAGTGCACCTATACACCTGACAAGTGTATTGGGTCTGTTGGGGACATAAGAGACTTCTTGTATCTTGATTGTATGGTTGCCTGAGAGGGAATACCTTTGACCACTTCCTCCCCGAGTTCGATAAACCTTAGGTGATCCACTTAAGGGAAATTTGCTGCTGTTCTACAAACCTCTACACTTGGAGGCCCAACAACTGTCTACAAGAATAGAAGTGCGTAGACATCAAGCTATTTCCTGGCGCCGTTGCCAGGGAGGATTTGGCCCTTTACCTTTCCTCCGTGTCAATCTCCATCAAAGTCTTTTCCGGCGCCATTGCCGGGGAGGTAAGGTAAAAGGTACTCACATCCTCCGGTGTGAGTGCTCGAAGTTATTTCCTTTAGATTCTGCAATTTTGTCTTTTTGTTTCTTGTTTTCACTAGTTAGGCTTAATGGAAAACAACAACAAAATTAGAGATCTCTATAGCATTTATCTTGAGTTAGGACATGAATGTCACATCCCAAGATTTTCCAAATCTTGTAATGTGAAAATAAATGAATAAAATAAAACTTTGTTGATTTTCAGGGTAAGAAGAAACTTTTTGAATCCATTTGGAAACTTTCAAAACCTATTTGGATCAAATAAATCCTAAAGGGATTTAAAAAGATAAACATTTAATAAAGGAAAATAAAAATATTTGGAATTACTATTTTGAAATCTTTTTATAAAAGATTTGGTTTTTAGATGAAAAGATAGAAATATAAATAAGGATTATTTTATAAAGCCAAATTAAAACTTGGCCAAACCTTTGAAATAAAATATTTCTATTTGATAAAAATAGTAAGGGTTTATTTAATAATAAGGATTTAATATTCAAGTTTATTAAAAATAAAGGTTTTGCTATTTTAATTAAACATCAAAACTTATTTATTAGTTTTAAACAAGTTTTCCAAGTATTCTTTATTTCCAAATAAAACCTATTGATTTGGTTTTGAAAATAATTAAATTTCAAATAGAGATTTTAAATAAAAAAAATCTATTTTGATTAATAAACAAGGTCTATTTATTTAATTAATAATGGAACCTAAAATAAAAATATTATTTTGATCTTTGGACTTTGGTTTATGTTGTTAAACAGAACCAAATTCAATTGCAATGTTTGGTGAAAGTCTGATTTGTTTTGAATGTTTGATTTGTTGATTGAATTTCAAAACAGAAAATAGAAATAGAAAAAGGAAAAACAACCAGGAAGAAAAAAAATAGAAATGGACACAGCCCAGCCGTCCAGCCCAATAAGCCTAACAACCAGCCCACTCTCTCCCTCCCGAAGAAAACGTTTCGCACTCAGTTTTTAACCCGCACAGACGATGACTGGTGGACCCTCTCCCCATCTCTCTCCTTCGCTGACGAAGCGGACCCACGCAGCCAGCTCACCCCTTCTTCCTCGCGCAGACGACGCCCTGCAGTTGCAGCCAGTAACGCCGGCGATCAATTCGCGTTAACCACGGCTTTAACTCCCCCTGCGACCACGTCCTTTTAATCGCCTGCACCTTCTCCTCCTTTTCCCTCAAACACCGCAGCACGAGAGCCCCTAGGCTGCCTCAATTCGAGCTCGCAACGCCACTGCTCCGACGAGCATCACCAGTGAATTCCGGCGAACCACTGCTGCCCCTTGCCTTCCTAAGCACACCGCCGTGATCCCCACTCCCAGGCGCACCTGTCTGTGCCATCCGTTCAACCGCGGGCGCCCCAGAACGTCGGCAACCACTTCGACTAAGCGCCGCCGCGTCTGCTACCTTCTCCGGCGACGTCCCCTGGTAAGCACAGACCACCCCGCGCCCTCTCCTTCACGCACGTAGCTTCGCCTTGATCTTGCGCATCTAACCATGTCCTCGTTTTCCCTCGGGGCGAACCGCAGCACCGCCCTCGACAACGACCAGAGCCGCCCGATGCCGTCCCCCACTCCGGCGAGCAATCCCGCTGGAACCAGTGCGCCCCTCGCCAGACCAACACCGCCTCGAGCTTCACCGTGACCTCCTGAACCCGGTGAGCACCTCCCCCTCTCTCTTTGCTTCCTAGAACCGCCGCTAGCCCACCGTCTGAGCGTGCGCCGTCGTCTGCCGTCGCCAGCGCCGCCACTAGTTGGCAAGCGTGCTGCGCGCCGTTGGATCTTAATCGTACGCACGCGATAGATTGTTAGACGAAGGGGTATCGATCCATCTGTGTCGTGCGTTGTTAGTTTAATACTACGGCCAGCATCACTCGATCCACCCGAATTGGTATCGACCAGTAGCATCGCGACGCGTGGCCAGTATTCGATTTAAATGCAGATTTGAAAACCTTGTAACTTTTGATCCACACGTCCAAAATTTGCAAACTTTATATCAATGGAATCAGTGGAACAAACCCTAGCCAACCATGCAATTTGTTTAGTAAAAAGTTTATGTTAGATTGTTTGTTTTTGCAGAAACATTTGTATGCTTGTTTAGGTTATAAAAATTATTCCAAAATGTTTTTAGGGTTGAAACCTTTGCAAATTGGTTTGTTGTGAACCTACTGACCCGAGGAACCAACTTGTGGATTTAAAAATGTATTTGATGAAGATTAGGATGGATTAATCGAATTAGCCCATTTCTAGTAAAATAAAAATATTGTTTTTGCTATGAAAATGTTTTTGGGGTAAAAACTTTGGTAAAATGATTTGAATCAAACCTACTGACCCTAAACACCAAGTTTTGAGAATTAACAACTTAATTGGTGAAGAACATGAAATTGTTGCTTTGCTAAAAACATTTCCACCACATAAAATAATGGTTGGATTTAAAATGGTTTTTGGGTAAAACCCTTTTGCAAATGACTATGCCACTTTGGAGAATGACCACTTTGAACCTTACAAAGTTTAGAGCCTAGTGGAGACCACCTTTGCAAATAAAACCATCTTTTGCATGCTTGCATGCATAACTTAGCTTCTATTATTTTATGTGTGTTTGATTGCTTGAATATTGGTTGGAATGCTAGTTGATTTTGTGTTTGCTTGATTGATTTGTAGTGAAGTTAGAAAAGTGTGAAACTTGCAAGATCAAGAAGTGAACCAACATTCCCTACCAAAAAGGCAAGTGACACTGTCATCCAAAGTCCTACTATTTTCATTATACTTAGTGGATTTTGAAACATGCATGAAAAGAATTTCTATACTATATGCTATGCTAAATCCTAATAGGATACCCTTATATATTCCTTAGTGAAAACAATGTAGTTGTAAAATGCTTAGCCATGCTAGATATTTTGAGAAGAGATACATGTTGAGATTTTATGAAATTGAGAAAAGACTTATGTTTTATATAATAAAACAAGGACTCAATGAACCACCTGGGTGGACAAGGATACTTTGAATTTTGATAAGGTGGAAACAAAAGGAACCATGTCTATGGCAATCTCTTTGTGTTGTGCACCAAAAGAAAACCACCCAGGAAACTTAGAGATTGAACATGTTTCTCCAATTGTGGCTTTCGTGTACAGCCACATGCTACTTATGGCTCTGGCTTGGTCAACTACATTGGGAAGACCCATGCATGTCCCAGGTACTAAAAATGAGGGAACTCGAAACCCTACATGGGTGCCTGAAGACAAGCTAGCAATGGTGTATGGGAGGACCCTCTGGAAAGACTTCGTCACATTCTCAATCTGCCAGTACTCCATCTTGGTGAGTACCAATCCAGCGGCCACTGGTGGCAACAAGATGAGAGTGTGTCATGTGGGTAAAGTGTACAACTTCTGCAGAAGATAATAAAATCTAAGTACTTAGCCGTGTCCCCGGTTATGGACAATACTGAGCAACTAAAGCTTGAAGCTATGGGAGATCTCGACATTCCAATTTCTAAAAGAAAATCTTTAAAATGATAACAAAAGACTTGCAGCACTTGGGGGTACCAAGGAGCTCAAGAGATTTGGATAAAAACTTGCAGCACTTGGGGATTTACAAAGGACCTCAAGAGAATTTGATAAAAGCTTGAAATACTTGGGGTGTACCAAGGATCTCAAGAGGTTTTGACAAAGACACTTGGTGGATTCCAAGGAGTTCAGAAAAGATTTGACAAAAGATCAAAACCATTTTGAAAAGATAGGATAAACTATTGCTTTCTGTAAATGAGCCTAAAACCCTACTTAGCCAATTATGCATGTAATGATAGGATCCACTTATATTCTACATAGTAGTGAAACTTGCCAATACAATTCAAATGTATTGACCCTTGTGGCTGTAACTTGTAATGTTGCAGGTTTGATTTGATTTTAGTGAAGATTGATTGATTAGGATTACAAAGTCTACAACCAACATGTTTGCCTGTGGCACTTTGAAGATGAAGACCCCATGCTTATAGATTTTCTGCTGCAATGTAATGTAATAGCCAAATGAGCTATGTAAGATGTAATAAAATTATGTTATTCCTGGTTATAAAAGTTATATTATGACCTTTGTTTCTTGATATTACATCTTAACTGTGGATGCTAGCTATTGATCCAGGGACTAGCATTGTAAACACAGGGTACTCTACCTTATTGAAGGTTGGGACCCCTTACAATGAAGTGTTTGAAGAGAAAATTAAAAAACCTATGGAGCTTTATTTGAATGCTAATAGCAATGTTATTAGTATGAATTTTTTGAACACCATTGTTGCTAATGCTATGGAAACATCTAATCTTGGGGAAGCTAGTTTTTATGAAAATGATCTTTTTAGTTCCCCAGCTTTGGAAGATAGCTATTCTATTGCTTATGATGATACCAAACCTCCAATTTATGATGATTACAATGATGAGTATGATATTTTCAATCCACCTACTATTGAGGAGAAAATTAATTATGATTACAATATGTCTCCTATATTTGATGATTATGGTGATGATAATAATAATGATAGCTATTTTGTTGAAATTGCTCCCACTATAATTAATAAGAATGACTATGCTTATGTGGAGAGTAATAATTATTATATGCATGTGGCTCATGATAAGAATGATTTATGTGATAGTTATATTGTTAATTTTATTCATGATGCTACTGAAAGTTATTATGAGAGAGGGAAACATGGTTTTATATATCTCAACAATATTATGTTTCCCCTCTTTATATTGAAAATCTTGAAGTTGCACTTGTTTTGCTTTCCTATGCTTATTTCTTTGTGCTTTTATGAATTGTTTCTCTACAAGATTCCTATAGGAAGTGGGTTAGACTTAAATGTGTTTATAATTTTCTTCTTGATGCTCTCTTTTACTTCAATTCATATTTCTTATGTGAGCTTCTCAAACTATCAAGCCTAACTTAAAGGCGTTAAAGAAAAGTACTTGTTAGGAGATAACCCAAGAGTTTTCTTGAGTCTTGAAAGTTATTACTTCTGTAATGACCTCTCCTTATCCTTTTTATTTGCTTTTTGTGCCAAGAATGACCTCTAATAAGAGGGAGGTAAGATTTGGGGAGTTGTTGTCCCGAAACAGATTTCTGTCCTCCACCATAAAAATTCGTGAGGAGTCTCTGTAAGTCGGATTAAGATGAAAATTTACTAACAAACCCCCCAGTATGTTAGATAACTTTTGTTAGTTTAAAACTTTTTGATTTTAGCAACATAATATTTTATAAAAAATTGGTTTCTACATGATGGTCTTTTTTGACAGATTTCTGCCATTATTTGCATTTGCTTCTTATTGATTCCTTTTTGAGTTCTCTTTTGGGGAATTGAGATTTTTGAAGGAGTTGCTACAGTATCTTGTGTTTTTAGTGAAAAGTTTTTCTGTTCCAAAGCTTTGCCTAAAGGTCTAATATCTTTTGAATACACTAATGTTGCTAATGAAGATTGTGTGAAGTTTTGTAAGAAGGAAAAAAAATAGGTGTAGAGAGAGGATGATGTAATGAGATGAAGAATGGACAAAATATCAAGCTTGTGGATTCCACCATGGTGTCACCCAAGAAATATCCAAGAGGTACAAGCGTAAAATCTTGGGTATGCCCAAGGCATCCCCTTCTTCATCAATAAAAAGCTCAGGTCTTTCTAGACACTTCATTTTTATTGTTTCATGCACAGTTGTGTTGTTCTTGGAGCGTCTTAGTTTTTGTTTTTGGTTTTCATTTGCTTATTTTGCTTGAGCAAGTTGGTTGGTTACCAGCACACTTCTTTTTGAGAGAGACACACTCTGTTTTCATTGCCTAGAACACTCTAGTTTTCATTCTTATTGTTTTATGAGTGTTCTCGTTTGCTAGCACTGTGTTTAGCCTTAGTTTTCTGGTGCTTTCTGCTTAGAACTTTTTAGTTCTTCTTTGTGTATTTGTGAGACATTCTCACTGATCTTTATTGATTATTATCTTTGTGAGTTCTTTCAAATAAGTTGATTGGTGGTTGAAAAGAGTAGAAAGTTTCATGCTTAAGTGGTACAAAAAGGGAGCCTGCTTTGACTGTGACCTAGACTTTGTCATGTCATCCTAGATGTTGCTTTGTCCTTATGCTTAGTGATTATTGCTATAGTATGACTTGCTCCAAATCATTGAGAGTGCTTAGTGTGCCTTGAAAGGGTCTTGCGTTGTTTTTGCATGCAAAAGCATAGATTGTGGTATTCTCCTTTGATGCTTTTCTTGGGTTGACTTGGCACATGCTCACACCATGTTATGGCTATGAACAAGTCACCATAGCCTCTATGATCATTTAGTCCTTGACTTGTAGTACTACTCTATGCTTTGATTAGTAATGTTGTGTCGCTCTGCATGATTATGGCCATTATTGCTCTCTTAGTTGGTTTCTCCCAGTCTTTTGCTAGCCTCCACTTGTATGAGTAAGCTCTACTCATGCTTCCAACTCCCAAGAAACAAAGTTATTCCAAAGTGTCGACTATAAACTCCTATGCATGGTGTGTTACACCATTCCAAGTATATTCTTGTTTTTAGCTATCTTCCAATTAAAAAGTATTTTGTTATGTGAAAACTTAGTGATTAAAGCCCTCACGAACTTGATGGCACACTTTATATTCTTTGCCCCTAATAAACTTGAACCATTGTGACAACTTTGTTGTATATGCTTGCACTTATACGTTGGAATTAGCAGAATTGTGCTGTCATGGGGAACGTTTTCAACATTGCACTTGTACTTTGTACTCCGTTGATATCATGCTATTTTGTCTGTGGATGTCACCGGTGTGAAATAAAGAGGGAACTTGTAAGTCCATGGAGTTTGTATTCTGTGTTAGAGAAACGCCTGGGCCGCTATCCTAAGCCATGCTTAATCATGGTGGAAACTTGCAGCATCACCATAGTGAGCTATCTATGAAGCATCGTCAATAAAAAGCTATGCATATAGTAAATAAAAAGATTGCTAAGATGCTCATTGTCTGCTTGCCTTGTCATTTTCGTTATG
The DNA here is from genome assembly GCA_910589765.1 of Avena atlantica. Taxonomy (NCBI): domain Eukaryota; kingdom Viridiplantae; phylum Streptophyta; class Magnoliopsida; order Poales; family Poaceae; genus Avena; species Avena atlantica. The sequence continues at coordinate 466,794,008 of OU342733.1, read as the reverse complement.
GGAAAGCTCCTGTACCATGTGCAAGGGGTACCTCGTTGGCGGTTCTCAATGATATGTAAATACTTACAATGACAAGAACTTACCTGTGACTGAATTTGAGTATGCATGAGGTGTGGCCCTCGTATTCAAGGGACTTGATATTGCCAACTTATACTTCGTCAAGCATATACTCCATCTTTGCCACTTTAACCTTAATCACTTCAAGATGCTTATGATAGGGGCAATGAGAGCTGAAAGCTAACAAGTACCATAATTTTTGGAAGCTCTTTTTGAAACTTGTAATCCCTGCTTCCTTTACAAAAAGGCCTTTCTTCCACTAATATTGAGTATCCACCTTCCACCTTTAGGCACCAGTTAAGGGAGCATAGTTCCCATTCTTAGTTCTATTTGCATTGTCCCAAAAGTTATTGATTGATGCATATTGTGATATTACTTGTTATTGTGCTATTTGTATCTAGTCACTCTTATGAACTTTGAAGGTGTCCTATGCATATATTTGCTACTCCATGAGGGACAAGTTGATTGCCACTATGCTATGTTTTCTGTATGTGAAACAAACTAACATTTTTCAATTCATGTTATTCATGATCTTTATTTGTATCCTTTCATGTTGCATACATAGTTACTATGTCTTATTGTCAGAACTCCATCTTTCATGCACATGTTTAGAGTTCTTTGATCCCAGCTTTCAATGCTTGCAAATGGTTGGATCTTTATTGTGAGGGTGCATGTCACCTCAAAAATTATTCTTTTATCACTTACCTACTCAAGGACGAGCAGGAGTTAAGCTTGGGGATGCTTGATACGTCGGAAACGTATCTTTATTTTTTTATGTTCCGTGCTTGTTTAGTATCCACTTTGCTATGTCTTGTCTACACTTTGAGGTATTTTTATACACTTTCTGGAACTAACCTATTGACAAGATGCCACAGTGCCAGTTGCCTATTTTCTGCTGGGACGGGGAAGTGCCCCCGGAGCCATCTACACCACCATCTCCATCACTGTTGCTGATTCCCATGATGAGGAGGGAGTAGTCCTTCTTCGAGGCTAAGGGATCTACCGGTAGCTATGTGTTCATCTCTCTCTCTATGCATGATCTTGTTGTGGTCATGATCTTTGTAATCAAGTAGATCTACCTTGCTACTCAAGTGCTTCATTAGATCTTTGCTCTCCCCATGCACTTAGGCTTGAGTATACAAAAATACTCTTTCTGCTTCAATAGATCTATGCTTTTCCCCACGTGTGTGAAAGTGACAGTGGGCATACCGTGTGTGGCACTTTGGCTAGATTGAATATTTGTTATGAGTTATATTTGGAGTTGGATGTCTCTATGAAATTGTGGTGTTTGTTGGAACCATCCAGCGCTCAAGGTGACAGTGTGGGGTTATCTAGATTGGGGAAGGCGGACTTTGAGGAGTGCTGTTATAGCCCTACCAATGATTAGAGTGTTCAACTGGAGAGTAGTTAAGAGTAGTATCTTGAAGAGAGGATATTTATATGAGAGAGTGTTCACTAGTGAAAGTATGATCCCTAGGCCCTGTTTCTAAGCATTGAAACACCGTTTGCTACTAGATCTGTTGCATGTTTGCTTGCATTAGTTCTTAACTCACGGTCAAGATATTTTCTGGCACTCACACACATTACCCCACGTCAATAACAAGTCAGAAGCTATTTTCTGGCACCGTTACCACTTGTATTTCACCATATCTTCGCCGAACTAGTGCACCTATACACCTGACAAGTGTATTGGGTGTGTTGGGGATGCAAGAGACTTCTTGTATCTTGATTGCAGGGTTGATTGAGAGGGAATACCTTTGACCACTTCCTCCCTATGTTCGATAAACCTTGGGTGATCCACTTAAGGGAAACTTGTTGCTGTTCTACAAATCTATGCACTTGGAGGCCCAACAACTGTCTACAAGAATAGAAGTGATAACCCACAAGTATAGGGCGGGTATCGTAGTACTTTCGATAAATAGGAGTGTCGATCCCAACGAGGAGCAAAAGGTGTTGAATAGTGGTATGGAGCAGGAAATCCCTGTGAATACTTAGCAAATGGATTTTTAGTAGTTTTCTGATAAGGCAACAAAACAAAGAGCAAGTAACAGAAGTAACAACAAACGGAGCAAGTGGCCCAATCCTTTCTTAGCAAAGGACAAGCCGGTGGAAATACTTATAAGGACCAAACGTTCTCGAGGACACATGGGAATTATGTCAAGTGTTTTCGCTGCAAATAGCTGAGTACTCTTCTATGGTGTTCGTAAGTGTTGTGTGGGTGAACCTATGATAACATACCGCCCTTCCTAGGACTAATACATACTTGTGATTAAACCCCCTACAAACATCCGTAACTACAGGAAAGTAATTAAGATATAAATCTAACCACAACCTTAAACTCTGAGATCCTACACTCCCTTGTGCAAAGGTGTCCTAACGGGGGTTCAGGTTTCTATCACTCCGGCAACCCCGCGATTAGTATCCAAATACACAATGCATCCCCCTAGGCCCATAAATGGTGAAGTGTCATGTAGTCGACGTTCACATGACACCACTAGAAGAATAGAACCACAACTTAAATACTAAACCATTGAATAATAACTCATCATAGATTCACTACTAACAAAATGACTTCTCTCATGTCCTCAAGAACACAACGAACTACTCACAAGACATCATATGGATCAATATCAAATATGATATGGTAATGGATAACAATCTAAACATAAACAATAATCCAATGGTTCCACTCACAAGCACCAACTACAATAGTAATTAACACCGGGAAAGTTTCCCCTACGAACTAAAGCAATATCCAACACAATTGTTACAGCGGGACGGAGTGGTGACGATGGTGTTGGTGGAGATGATGGTGTGGATGATGATGATGATGATCCCGATGAAGGCTAGCTTGATGCTGGTGTTGATGGCGACGGTCTCCCCTCTCCGGGAAGAAATTCCCCCGGCAGAAATATGTCTGGCGGAGAGATCTTTCTCTCTCGGTGTTTTTTCGCCCCCAGAGGTGGCGAAAATCTATCTGTGGTCGGTCCTCGCGTATTAGGGTTACGAAAGGAAGTTATAGGCGAAGGGGGAGAGTCGGGAGCCGGGCAGGTGGGCCAGACCCACCCCAGGCGCGGCCTTAGGTGTGCCCACTCCTAGGGGGATTTGGGCCCCCTGCAGCCCACCTTTGCTCCTCCTTCTGGCTTCCTTCGTCTTCTGGTGAAATAATATGTTTCCATATTTTTCTGGAATTTTTCTGATCTTCGCGAAATTGCACCGAAACGCCTTCTTTCCCATCAGAATCCAAACTCCGGCAGTCCATCCTCCAAGAATCATCCAACATGCATAAACAGATGAAAAGCCATAAGTAATACCTCATAATAAGACAAATATCAACGAATAGAGGTAAATTATGATATAGAATGGTGATGTAAATTGGGCGTATCAACTCCCCCAAGCTTAGAATTCGCTTGTCCCCAAGCGAATACTGATCTCAGTAAACATGTCCACATGTTTATGGAGTGAAGTGTCAATAAAAGAATACGAACAAGAAGCATCACACTTACCATTGCACAACTCATAGAAGAAAGCAACTCACCATTATATAACTTAGCTTGCAGCCAAGTACAGCAGTCACAAATAGAGATGCATAAAGATAAATCATAATTGGAATTGGCAAACTTGTTCTTGGTCAGAGAACACCTGGCAAACAGTTTCACAAAAGCTTTTTGTATAAGTTTCAAAATCAGGAGCACTCTTTGCTCAAAAAGGTTTTTCACAAGTGAAGTCTTTCAAAGTAATACTCAATAGATAATAGTTTTGTGCAAACAAGGAAGATAAATAACATGATTGAATAAATCACCATATGAATTCTTGAAACACAACAACTCAAATGCTTGATGGAGATAGAGAGGAAGTAGGTTTACTGACTCAACTTGGAAGTCGGAGAAAGGTCCCTTCTTAGAGGGAAGCAGGGATTACAAGTCATAAAGAGCTTCCAAAAGATTATGGTACTTACTATCTTGAGCCCTCATTGCCCCTATCATAAGCATCTTGAGATGGTTTAAGGTTAAAGTGAACAAATATGGAGTATATGCTTGACGAAATATAAGTTTGAAATATCATGTCCCTTGAATATGAGGGCCACTCCTCATGGATACTCAATTTAGGGCCTAGGAAAGTTCTTGCCACTATAAGTATTTGCATATCATTGAGAACCGCCAACGAGGTACCCCTTGCACATGGTACAGGAGCTTTCCTATAACCAAAATGACAAGGCAAGCATACAATGAGCATCTCAGCAATATTTTTATTTACTATGTGCATAGCTTTATATTGAGGATGCTTCATAGATAGCTCACTATGGTGATGCTGCAAGTTTCCACCATGATTAGGCATGGCTTAGGCTAGCGGCCCAGGCGTTTCTCTAACACAGAATACAAACTCCATGGACTTACAAGTTCCCACTTCATTTCACACCGGTAACATCCATAGACAAAAGAGCACGATATCAACGATGTACAGAGTACAAGTGCTAGGTTGAAAACGTTACCCGTGACAGCACGGTTCTGCTAATCCCAACGTATAGATGCAAGCATATACAACTTCGATGTCCACAATGGTTCAAGTTTATTAGGGGCAAGAAAATAAAGTGTGCCATCAAGTTCGTGAGAGCTTTACTAACTAGTTTTCACATAACAAAATACTTCTTAATTCGGAAGGTAGATGAAGCTTGAGAATTTGCTTGGAATAGCAATAGCTACTAGGTAGATATGGTGGACACAAGTGGCAAAAGTTTGGTTCAACGGGGTTTGGAAACATGAGAAGTATGCCTTCTCAAAACAGGTTTTTGGCTAGCAAGGCTGGGTAGCAAGCAAGAGAGTTGAAAGAAATAGGAAAACATACAAGTAATAAAGCTAGACATGCAATCTTCCTTGAAGACACAAAAGATCTTAAATAAAGAATACTAAACTTATGAGCCAACAGGAAGGAAAACAAATGATACCAAATACCTGTAAGCTTTTTCTTTTTCTTTTTCTTTCAAACCTCAAAATTTGTTGCTACTGACCAGAACTTGGTTTGCCAAAACCAATTTAGATCCACTTGATGCTCCCAAAGTGGTGCCAATACCGATCGACAAGGTCCATCATATAATAGAGATTGCAAACTAAAATAAGAAGTGCAAAAAGTAAAAGATGAGACTTCTCATTAATATTCAATAAAGGCACTCACACCAAGGGATACATACGTAATCAACTAAAGGAGATATACTTCCACATGCAAACCAAACTATAAGATAACTTCTCTACCATAGATATGAATCCACTAAAAAGGTAAAATATGAAAGATAGTGGTGGTGATACTGCGGTACTCCACCAAGATTGGAACAAGCCAAGGGGATGCCAAGCCTGATGACGAATTACTCCTTTGGTGGTGGTCTCTTGTTATCATCAAACTTCTAAGGCAATGGTTCCCCATCCAAAAAGTATGTATTTGTTTCTGCAATCCTGAAACTAGCAGCAGAGCTAATGCGATCAAATCTAGCTTCATACTCACAGTTTTGATTTTTTATGTCATAGAGTTGTGCTTGCAATTGATTGGTGGTTTTATGGAGTGAGAATATCTCTTCTTGGAGCTCAGCAACTTCTCCCTCGTGCTTGGTGATGAGCTCTAAACTTATCTTGTGAATAACATCCACTTCGCGTTCTGCCATCTTCTTGTTCCAATGCTTCCATCATGTCTTCCAGGTTGCCTTCTCCTTTAGGGCCTTGAACTTCTTTCATCTGTACCTTACCCTCTTTGAGGATCAACTCTTTGGGGTGAATCCTCAACTCATACATATACGGGTTGAGGACATCCACAGAGGAATCCTCCCTGGGTGATCCAGAGGAAGATATCGAGGCTCCAAATATGAGAATTTTCCTGACAGAAACAGATCGAAAATGAAAACACGACGAGAACACGATGCAAGAACCTCGGGGAACCCGGGGGGTTATATATTACGAAGTTTCAATGCATAAGGAAGGTTTTGACACGAAAACGAGGCGGAGACGGAGTTCGGGGAGGGGACACCCCCCTCAGGCGCGGCCATGATGGGGCCGCGCCTGGGGTGGGTTTGTTCACCCCGGGCTCCGTTTCCTCTTCATTTTTGTATCATAACTTCCCTTATGTATTAAAAACATCAAAAATATGAAAAGATTGGAGTTTCACGAACCTTCTGTTTTCACCACTTTTACCTATTCAAAGACGAACTCTGCAGATTCCTTTCCTATTTCTCCTGAGAATTTCCTTCATACAAAACCTTTGCACAAACTCAATGACAACATTAATGTAAGCAAAAACAATATCCCTTTGGTACACACTTCAACTGAAAACCCATCAAAACAAAAGCTTCTATAAGAGGTAAATGCAAATGAAGGCAGAAAACTGTTAAAACAGACCAACAGGTAAAGATTTAATTTTTCAAAGACCTTCTGTTGCTTAAATCAAAAAGTGCAAAACTAATGAAAGTTTGGTAACAACCTTTAGAACAAGCTCAGAAAAATGCAGCTCAATACGAAGTACTGAGATCCCTCACGAATTTTTACAATACAACACAAAAATCTGTCCCAAGACAGCCACTTTTCACAACTCCTCTACTTCACAAAAGTAGTTGAACTTGACACAAAAACCAAAACAAAAAAAGGATAAGGAGCAGTTATTACTGAGGTAATAACTTCCAAGACACGACAAAACTCTTGGGTTATCTCCCAACAAGTACTTTTCTTTAATGCCTTTAAGTTAGGCTTAAACTTTCAAAGATGCTCACTTAGGATATATATATTTGAAGTGAAAGAGAGCATCAAGAAGGAAATAACCAACACACTTGAGTCTAACTCACTTCCTATGCATGGGGGTATCATGAGAAAATGAATTGTTGAAACAAAAAGCCACAAGCATAGGAAGACAAAACAGATGCAACTTCAAAGCTTTCAAAATAAAACGGGAAAACTTAACATCATTGAGATGCATAAAACCATGTTTCCCTCTCTCATAATAACTTTTAGTAGCACTTTGAATAAAGTTTACAATATAGATATCACTGGAAACAACTTTATCATCAGAATAAGCATACTTACAGTCATCAAAAAGAGGTCCAAGGTCATAGACTGGATCAATTGAGGCAAGTTGTTCCATCCTGAAATCTTTATTAGGCAAGCTATTTTCACAAGGAGATTTAGCAAATTTGGCAAAGTTAGACTTGTAAGAATCTCCATCAAACTTAGTTAAAACCTTTTCCTTATTACAATCAATAATAGATCCACAAGTGTTCAAGAAAGGTCTACCAAAAATGATAAGACAAGTTTTGCTAGCTGCTGAATTAAGCACTAGAAAATCAGCAGGATATTTAATCTTACCACAGAGAACCTCCACATCTCTTACAATGCCAATGCGGCAAATGGTTTCCTTATTAGCAAGGCGAATAACCACATCAATGTCCTCAAGCTCACAAGGACCAATCTCATGCATAATTTCCCTGTAGATCTCATAAGGAATAGCACTAGAACTAGCACCAATATCACATAAACCATAGTAGCAATGATCACCAATTTTAATAGCAAGCACAGGAACACTAGCTTTTCTAGCCTTACTAGGATGAGAAATAATATTAGAAGCGTCTTCAGAGAATACAATGTGCTCATCCTCCATCTTTCTAGTGACAGTGTCTTTCACAATAGCTACCACAGGTTCATCACTAAAATGCTTACCAGGCTCCATAGTTTTCATTGTACTTTTACTATTTGCATTAATAATCATAGAATACTCTTTACCTTAGTTGGGAAAGGCATTTTCTCAACATGAGACTCGGGCACAATATGACTAGTAGTACAAACTTGAGTACTTCTAATAGGAACATGATTAACAACATATCTATAAGGGGCATGGTACTTATTCCACTTCTTCTTTGGAATTTCTATGTAAGAGGCAAAGGCCTTAAAATAGTTGGCAATACTTTGGGAATCAAGACCAAACTCATTGCTAATATCACGAAAGTCATTAGTTCCCATAAAAGATTTAATGCATTCATAATCATAGTTTATACCTGACTTTCTTCCTTTGTCATTCTCCCAAGCTTCAATGTTATCTTGAATATGGTCTAAGAGATCCCATTTATCTTCTTACTTCATACTTGTGAATGATCCAGTACAAGAAGCATCTAGTAAATCTTTATCATGAAGAGACAACCTAGCATAAAAGTTATTGAGAATAATATTGTTAGGGAGTTCATGAATAGGATATTTAAGCATTAGTAACTTCAATCTCTCCCAAGCTTGAGATGTACTCTCTCCATCAAGAGGCCAAAATTTATATATAAGACTTCTATCCTTTTGGATTTCACTGGGAGGATAAAATTTAGAGTAAAAGAGAGATGCCATCTCCTCTCATTCCATGGATTGTCCATTCTTTAGCAACTTATACCATGCCTCAGCTCTCCCTTTCAAAGATATGGATAGTAACTGTAGAGGTCTCAACCTATTAAGGTAGATTCCTCCTGTGCTTTACAATGCTAGTCCCTGGATCAATAGCTAGCATCCACAGTTTAGATGTAATATCCAGAAACAAAGGTCATAATATAACTTTATAACCAGGAATAACATAAGTTTATTACATCAAACACAGCTCATTTGGCTATTACATTACATTGCAGTAGAATAATTATAATCATGGGGTCCATCATCTTCAAAGTGCCACAGTCAGATGTTGGTTGTAGACTTTGTAATCCTAATCAAACAATCTTCACTAAAATCAATCAAACCTGCAACACACAAGTTACAGCCACAAAGGGTCAATACATTTGAATTGTATTGGCAAGTGATACTATGGTAGTATAGTGGAGTCTATCATCTATATGCATTTGGCTAAGTGGAGTTGAGGCTTGCATTGCTCAAAATAGATTTTTCTTATCATTTTGAAAATACTAAGTTTTTGCTTGATAAAATCATTTCCTCAATCAAAGATTGAAGATCCTTTACAAGGCATCTCTCAATCAAAGATTGAAGATTTCAAACAACCCTTGTTCAAACCACAAGATTTTAACTTAGAAATTTGAATGATGATATTCTTGATTGCTTCCATGTCTTGATGCTCAAATTGTCCTTTACCAGGGACATGGCTAAGTACTTAGATTCTACACTCTGCAGAGGTGGTGCACTTTACCCACAAGACTTGGTTTCCCAAGACAAAATCTTTCAGAAGCCTTCCCTTAGACCAAAATGGACGCGTTCCAACCTATCAAACACTACCACCCACTGTCCATATGGCTAAGTTCTTGCAACCTATATGATCATGGCAGAGCCCATATTGCCAAGTGGTTGCACTTGAAGCTTCTCAACATTTGACATCTCAAATCTCTTTGTTTCCTGGGTGGCATTCCACAAGTGAGATACACAATCCAAGCCCATGGCATTGTGAACCACTCAACCATTCTCCACCAAGCAAGCCCATTCCACCCAGGGGATTCATTAACTTAGTTGTTTTATTAAACAAAAACATAAGTCCTTAGACTTAGAATATTTTTCCATAGTGTGAATATATATTCCACCCATGTTTTCTATTAGCTAGGCTAAGCTTGGTAGTAATAGGAAACTTAACTTAGGAAATCCTACTAAGGATTCATCTACTAGGTTTTCTTATAGCAATATCTATACTTAGCAAAATCCATGCAAGTTTTACTTAGTAAAATCACTAATGCATAGTGAAAGTAATGGGATAGAAAGTATGAAGCATCACTTGCCTTTTTGGTAGGGAATGGTGGTTCACTCCTTGATCTTGCTAGTCTCACACTTCACTACAAGTCAATCAAGCAAACACTAATTCAATTCACATTCCAAACCAATAATCACTCAAACAAATTCACACACACAAAACAATGGAAACCAATTCATGCATGGGAGCATGCACAAGATAGTTTTATTTTGCAAAGGGGTCTCTATGGGGTTTCTAAACTTTGTAAGATCCAAATTGGTCTTTACCAAAGTGGCAAAGTCATTAGCAAGAGGGTTTTGTCCAAAAACTATTTTTAATTCCATTCATCATTTTATGTGGTGAAAAATGTTTTTATTAAGGCAAAAACTCTTAAGTTGTTCACCAAATGAGTTGCTATTGCAAAACTTGGTGTTTTGGGTCAGTAGGGTTGGTCTAAACCATTTTTCTCCAAAGTTCTTTTCTCAAAATCATTTCCATAAACAATCCATTATTTTTATTTGGCTAGAAATTGGCTAAGTCAAATAATTCAACCTAAATTTCACCTAAATCATTTTTAACACCAAAGGTTGGTTCCTAGGGTCAGTAAGGTCACAACAAACCATTTTGTAAAAGTTTTAATCCAAAAATCATTAATTTTTATACTCTAAACAAGCATACAAAAGTTTCTTCAAATTCAAACAAGATAACAGATACTATTTGCTAAACTAAGGGCATGGTTGGCTAGGGCTTGTTCTCCTGAATTCATTGATATAAAATTTGCAAAATTTCGACGTGTGGTTTGAAAGTTACAGAGGTTTGAAAATTGAATCTACAACAGATTCAAATCTGTTTTTAAAACGATATCTGGACACATGGCTCACTCTGATTGGACGAAAACGGTTCGCACGGATCACGCTGCGGTGCGTTGGATCAAATCCCATCGTGCGGCACAGATTGCTTGATACCCCTTTGGTTAAGTGAGTCTATCGTGCTCGTTGGATCTAGATCGCACGGTGCTCAGCTCGCTTGCCAGGAAGGGGCGGCGCTGGCGGCGGCGTCTGGTGGCGGAGCGGCCAGACGGTGGCGAAGTCGACGCTATAGGAAGCGAGGAAGGAGGAGAGGGGGCTCACTGATTTCTCCAAGGCGTGGGGGTGCTCGAGGTGCTTCCCGTCTGCCGAGGGGCGCGCTGGAGTTACGGGAATTCCTCGCCGGAGTTTCTACTGGCGCCAGGAGCTTCTGCTCGCCGACGGGGACGAGGTTGCAGGCTACGCGCGAGGGTTTGGCGAGAACCTGTAGATACAGAGGACAAAGACTAATAAAATGGCATGTCTCACTGATCAAGGCGCGCACGGAGTCGAGTGCTGGAGCTCACCGGAGTTGCGGGGTCGTCGGTGGCGTACATGTGGAGATATTGCTGACGTTCTGGAGCGCTCGGGGGCGAGCTGGCGCTACGGTGATGATCGCCAGGAGGTAGGGATCACATGAGCATGGTCGGGGAGGCAAGGGGTGGTGAGGGGCTGCCGGATTCGGCGTCGGAGCGTCGTCGGAGACAGGGCAGTCGAGGAGAAATTGGGATGGACTGGAGGCGTGCTCGGGGGAGGAAACAGAGGGGAAAGGAGGCGGAGACACTGGCGATTAAATGAGTGAGGTTACCCGGAGAATTCACTCAGTCATTTACTCGAATTGATGCGAGTCATTTAGAGGCAGCAACGGCGACGTGGGGGAGGAAGAACCAGTCGCGGGGTGGGGAAGAAGAGCAGTAGGGTGTGGGGTCCGCTGGCAGTGAAAGAAAGAAAGAAGGGGAGGGGTCCACTTGTCGGTTGCTCCGCGGGTCAGATACCGAGTGGGAAAACGTTTCATGGAGATGGAAAAGACTGGGCTGGTACTGGGCTTGTGGGCTTGGCCGACTGGGCTGGCTGTTGTTTTTTTTTTTTTTTGTACAGAAACATTTTCTTCTTCTATTTCTATTTGCTGATTTGATTTTCAATCAACATTTCAAACTTTCAAACCATTCAAACAATTCAAACTATTGTAATGAGTTTTTGGTTCTGTTTAACATCATAATTCACATTCTAAAATAAAATATTATTTTAAAATCTTTTTAGGTTCCATTTATTAATTAAATAAATGGATCATTAGTTATTTAATAAAATAGGGTTTGTTTTAATTAATAAAATCTTCATTTAAAATCCAAATATTTTCAAAACCAAATCAGTAGGTTTTATTTGGGAAATATTGAATACTTAGAAACTTGTTTTAAAACGAAATAACATTTTATTTTAGAGTCCATTATTAATGAAATAAATTAGACTTTCATTATTATTTCAAATAGGTTTTATTTTATTGAGATATTTATTTTGAATCTAAAATAAAGCCAAAACATTTTAGTAGATTTTATTTGTGAATTTCAAATAATTGAGAAAACTTATTTTAAATAATTTAATAAGTTTTGATGTTTCAATTTAAATTGGTAAAACCTCTTATCTTCAAATAAGTTTGGATGTTAAATCCTTATTACTTTATTTAAAATAACCTTTTATTATTTTAATCAAAAAAAACTCTTTTGTTTCAAAACCTTGTCCAAGTTTAATTTGGCTTTATAAAATAATCCTTATTTATAAATCCATCTTTTCTTTTGAATACCAAATCCTTTTATTAAAAGATCTAAAATAGTATTTACAAAATATTTTATTTTCCTTTGTTAATTGTTTTATCTTTTTAAATCCTTTTGGGATTTAATTGTTCAAAATAGGTTTGAAGATTCCTATTGGAATTCAAAAAGTTTCTTCTGGCCCTGAAAATCAAACAAAGTTTTATTTTATTCATTTATTTTTCACATTACAAGATTTGGAAAATCTTGGGATGTGACAGTAACTTCTTCTTTACTTGTTCAGTTGTGATACCTGCACACTTAAACAACCCGCATAATTCATGGATATAAAGCAAGTGATCACCAGGATGGACAGTTCCACCCCCAAAATAATAATTATCCATGACACGATTAACAATACTCGTAGGTATCATAAAAGGATCTATCTCAACAGGTGGTGGTTCATCTACTACCCTTTCTATGGTAGTAGTTTTCCCAAACATAAAACCAAGTGGGTTATTCATATTGGAAACAAAGTAACAAGCAGTAACAAAAGCAATACTCACAGTAAAAATTTCCCTTACCAGTTCCACTCTTCAATAGCGCTTCACTCCCCGGTAACGGCGCCAGAAAGTAGTCTTGATGACCCACAAGTATAGGGGTGTATCGTAGTACTTTGGATAAATAGGAGTGGTAATCCCAACGAGGAGCAGAAGATGCTGAACAGTGGTATGGAGCAGGAAATCCCTGTGAATACTTAGCAAACGGATTTTTAGTAGTTTTCTGATAAGGCAACAAAACAAAAAGCAAGTAACAAAAGTAACGAACAAACGGAGCAAGTGGCCCAATCCTTTCTTAGCAAAGGACAAGCCAGTGTAAATACTTATAAGGACCAAATGTTCTTTAGGACACATGGGAATTATGTCAAGTGCTTTCGCTGCAAATAGCTGAGTACTCTTCTCTGGTGTTCGTAAGTGTTGTGTGGATGAACCTATGCTAACATACCGCCCTTCCTAGGACTAATACATACTTGTGATTAAACCCCTGCAAACAACCGTAACTACAGGAAAGTAATTAAGATATAAATCTAACCACAGCCTTAAACTCTGAGATCCTACACTCCCTTGTGCAAAGGTGTCCTAACGGGGGTTTAGGTTTCTGTCACTCCGGCAACCCCGCGATTAGTAGCCAAATACACAATGCATACCCCTAGGCCCATAAATGGTGAAGTGCCATGTTGTCGATGTTCTCATGACACCACTAGAAGAATAGCACCACAACTTAAATACTAAACCATTGAATAATAACTCATCACAAATTCACTACTAACAACATGACTTCTCCCATGTCCTCAAGAACACAACAAACTACTCACAAGACATCATATGGATCCATATCAAAGATGATATGGTAATGGATAACAATCTGAACATAAACAATAATCCAATGGTTCCACTCACAAGCATCAACTATAATAGTAATTAACATCGGGAAAGTTTCCCCTATGAACTAAAGAAATATCCAACACAATTGTTACAGCAGGACGGGGTGGTGACGATGGTGCTGGTGGAGATGATGGTGTGGATGTTGGAGATATGCCCAAGAGGCAATAATAAAGTGGGTTATTATCATATCTTCATACTTATGATAAATGTTTACATACCATGCTATAATTGTATTAACAGGAAACATTAATACTTGTGTGATTTGTAAACATAAAAGAGTCCCTAGTAAAGCCTCTTGTTAAACTAGCTTGTTGGTTAATATATGATCATGGTTTCCTGATCATGAACATAGAGATGTTATTAACAACAGGGTCATATCATTAGGAGAATGATGTGATGGACATACTCCTATAGATAAGCGTAGCATAAAGATCAAGTCATTTTAAATAGTTCAATTGCTATATCTTTCTGATACATAGTAACCTAATTCCTTCGACCATGAGATCATGCATATCACCTTTGCCGGATGGATGCTTTGATGACATCAAACACCACACCGTAACTGGGTGGCTATAAAGGTGGCATTGAGTGTTCGGAAAGTATTGGTTGAGACACATGGATCAAGAGTGGGATTTGTCCATCCATATGACGGATAGATATACTCTGGGCCCTCTCGGTGTAATGTCATCCAATTAGCTTGCAAGCATGTGACTGGCTCACAAGGGATCACATATCACGGGAACGAGAAAAGAGTACTTATCGGTAACGAGGTTGAATTAGGTATGCAGAGATACCGACGATCATAACCTCGGATAAGTAAACTATCGTGAGACAAAGGGAAATTGGTATCGTATGTAAGTGGTTCATTCGATCACAAAGTAATCGTAGAAATATGTGGGAGCCATATGAATTTCCAGATTCCTATATTGGTTATTGTTCGGAGAAGTGTCTCGATCATGTCCGCATAATTCACGAACCGTAGGGAGACACACTTAAGGATTCGTCGTTGTTTGAGTAGTTATGGTATTATGAGAAAGAGACCGAATGTTGTTCGGAGTCTCGGATGGGATCCGGGATATCACGAGGTGATCCGGAATGGTCCGGAGAATAAGATTCATATAAGGAAAGTCCCGTTTCGGAGTTGCGGAATGATTCCGGTGTTTTCATCGGGAATGTTCTAGAAGGTTCCGGAATGTCCGGCACTCCGGGGGGGGAGGGTACATGAATGTGTTGTATCAAAGTTGGTATGATTGCATCATGTACTAAGTGTCATCGCTGTCCGAAATAAAGGGTTAATTCAAATCCTGGTTTGAAAAGTCAAACGACTAGTTTGAAAAGTCAAACTGCCAGTTTTCGGAAAGAGGAGAAGGAGGATTGGTGGAGGCCGAATTGGGGGAGGGTTCCTCCCTTGGCCGGCGCACCACCAAGACGACTTGGGGAGGGACTCCCCTCCCCTTGGCCGCCGGCCCCTCCCATCTATATAAGGAGGGGCAGGGCTCCCCTCCTA
The DNA here is from genome assembly GCA_910589765.1 of Avena atlantica. Taxonomy (NCBI): domain Eukaryota; kingdom Viridiplantae; phylum Streptophyta; class Magnoliopsida; order Poales; family Poaceae; genus Avena; species Avena atlantica. Next base: position 466,778,743 of record OU342733.1, on the reverse strand, counting down.
GCACACACAAGTTCCTATCTTCTACCTCCGGTTTAGAGCCGTTTCGGTTTAGAGCTTCTAATTGCTTTAGCCTTCGATTTAGAGCCTTCTAATTGGTTTAGAGCCTTCTAATTGGTGTGTCTAATTACTAGACCACTAATAGCCTCGCTCATACTCCACCATACTCGCACCGGCTTAAGGCGAAGCCCTGCGGGATCTCCCCTCTACTTCCGGTACCACGCCGTTGTGCTGCCGGAATCGCGAGGAGAGTGCTACAACCTCCGCTGCCTGCTGGAACAAGGGAGAGGAAGGTCTTCGTCGAGTACCGAACGTGTGACCGACTGCGGGAGCGCTGCCGGAACCCAGCACCGGAAGGATCGTCTACGCGATCTTGAGATCGGAAAGAGTACGACTACATCACCCACGAGAATCTGCTCTCGTTAACCGCTTTGGAATCTTCGAGGGTAAGTTATTCCATCGACTCGTTGCTACAATCTAGTAGATAGATCTTGGCTTGTTTGTTTGTATGCGATAGAAATTTTTTGTTTTCCATGCTACGAACCCCTACAGTGGATGATGATGATGATGATCCCGATGAAGCCTAGCTTAATGATGGTGTTGTTGGCAATGGTCTCCCCTCTCTGGGAAGGAATTCCCCCAGCAGAAATCTGTCTACCGGAGAGATCTTTCTCTCTTGGTGTTTTTTCGCCCCCAGAGGCGGCGAAAATCTATCTGTGGTTGCTCCTCGTGTATTAGGGTTCCGAAGGGAATGAAGGGTTTCGCAGCATAGTAAATCAAAAATTTCTACGGATGCGAACGGGGAAAGCCAAGATCTAATCTAGGAGATGCAAACAACGAGGGGGAATAGATGAGATCTTCATTCCCTTGAAGATTCGTGCAGCAGAACGTTTGACGGAACGTGGGTGATGTAGTCGTCGATCCGATCCAAACACCGCAAGTGGCGATGCCTCCGAGAGATGCACACGTGCGGCACCTCACGTCTCCTCCTTACTCGGTCCAGCAAGTGGGGTGGAGAGATGGATTGGATCTACAACGCGGTGGCGCGGTGCAAGCGGTGGAGAGTTTCTACGGCAGGGCTTCGCCTACGCGCAGTCGGGAGGGAGAGAGAGAGGAGGGGAAGCAGGGCGGCTAGGGTTGTGGAGGAGGTGTAGGGGAGGGGTGCGCCCCCAGCCCTATTTATATAGAGGGGTGGGCGTCTAGACCTAGCCCCTCCCACAAGCCCTAGGCCGGCGGCCAAGGAGGGAGGAGTGGGGGGCAAGTTTCCCCCCTCCCTTCTAGAAGCTTCCCTAGGGTTTCCTAGGTGTTTGGCCAGCTGGGCCCTATGGGGCCTTGTGCCCCTGGCCCAATGCGGCCAGGGCACTCCCTCATAGGCCCATGCCCCCTCCCGGCAGGTGGGGCCATGTTGGTCCCCTTCTGGAAGGTTCTAGAAGCTTCCGGTACAATACCGATTAACCCGAAACAATTCTGAACTCCAAAAACTGCATTGCCTTATATGAATCTTATTCTCCGGACTATTCCGGAACATCTCGTGACGTCCTGGGTCTCATCCGAGACTCCGAACAAAAACTCATAAACCAATTATCCAATCTATCCTAGCGTCGAGACACGTTAAGTGTGTGACCCTTCGGGTTCGAGAATATGAATCTTATTCTCCGGACTATTCCGGAACATCTCGTGACGTCCTGGGTCTCATCCGAGACTCCGAACAAAAACTCATAAACCAATTATCCAATCTATCCTAGCGTCGAGACACGTTAAGTGTGTGACCCTTCGGGTTCGAGAATATGCAGAAATGATCTTCTATCAATAATCAACAGCGGGGTCTGGAAACCCATATTGACTCCCACACATTCATCGATGATCATATAGGATGAACCACGATGCCAGGATTCAATCAATCCCATATATATATTCCCTTCGTCTCGCGATATTTTACTTGCCCGAGATTTGATCGTCGGTACCATCATACCTAGTTCAATCTCGTTCACAGCAAGTACTTTACTCATTCCGTAATCCGATATCACTTTGTGATTAACTCCTTAACCACATGCTTGCAAGCGGTGTTGATATCGATTACCGAGTGGGCCCGAAGTATATCTCTCCGACTTGGGAGGGACAAATCACATCTCGATACATACAACCCAACAAGTACTTTCCGATCACCTGAGAGACACCTTTATGATCACCCTCTCATAGGATGACGTTTGATGACCTCAAACCTTTCATCCGATACCAGGGAGTTGCATTATCTCATGGTCTAAGGAATACAATATTTGACATAGGAAAAGCTTCGCAAAGATGAACACGATGACACGATCTAATTGCTCCGCTTAGTTTGGGTCTGTCCATCATATCATTCTCCCAATGATATGATCTCATTATTAATCGACAACTCATGTCTATGGTTAGTAAACCTTAACCATCATTAATCAAAGAGCTAGGCATACTAGGGACATGGTGTTGTTCACAAACCACACAAGTATTAAAGTTTCCGCTTAATACAATTCTAGCATGGAATATAAACTTATCATGAACAAGAATTATAATAATAACATCTTTATTATTGCCTATAGGGCATAATTCCAACAGTCTATCACTTGCACTAGAGTCAATAATCTAGTTTACATATGGCAACAATCTAACACCCATGGCACTAAGGTGCTGATCATGTTTTGCACGTGGAAGAGGTTTAGTCAA